>CM044313.1:0-2400000 GCA_024291935.2 Okapia johnstoni | reverse complement strand
AGAGTCCAGAAGCAACAGCTCCTGAAGTCCTAGAGCCCGTGCTCCACAACAAGAGAAGCCAGCTCAACAAGGAGCTTGTTCAGTGCAACTAGAGAGTAGTCCGTGCTAGCCACAACTAGAGAAAGTCCACGTACAGCAACGAAGACCCAGCACACCCAAAAATAAAAGATAGATACATAAAAATAAAACTAGTAAAAAATAAAGCCACCCACAGAGCCTTCTTCACAAGGAAAATGACTCGGCGCAACTCTCCTAAACTGCTGTCAATACCTTCATTCAACTGACTACCAATCTGCCATCACGTCCGATGACCCTGACCACAATTTGATTGATACTACCTGGAACCTTCCCTGGAAAAGTTTATCAGGATGGCAGGCGATAACGCTGCTCCTGCAAGGCCCTCACTACATACCTGTCAACACCACTTTGTCTCCCCACCCCTCTCCCAAAGTCATGCAAACTGCCTGTACATCCACTTGGGCCGCACACATTGCCCTCCGAGGACTTAAAAAACAAACGGGATTGATGGGAACTTGAAGGGCAAGCTGCTCACTGTGCCAAGAGTCACGACATCCTTAGTCTCTGACCCAGGGGTCTCGTGTCCCCCGTCAGCATCCAGGAGACTCGGGCAGGATACCTTGTCTGTGTAGGGCAGTCACATGTCTTTGCATTGAGGGTTTCTGTTTGTCCTCCAGAAGATGCCATTCTCCCAGCAACATAAACCTGACCATAAATCTGACCGAATGTCCACAGCAAATGACAAGGACTCCCTAGAGTAGGACAAAAGCAACGTAAGCAGGCAAGTTCTGGGGCTTCCTTCCATGCGCCTCTGAATATATGCTGAGGTGCTTGACTTCACGTTACAGAACTTCACTCATCTAAATTTTACTTATCATCTTCAAAGCTCTTTTGTTTCTGATACAGAAAACAAATCAGGATGGAGGGTGAGCTGTCTTTATGTGTGTTTGTGTGTGCATGTCTCTGAGATCAAAGCCATTGATTTCAGGTTGATGTTGCAGGAGTTCTTGATACAAATACATTTTGTTTTTTCTAATGTGATTTTCTCCTTGATGAACAGAGGTATATGGTGGAGTTGTTGCAGTCAGTGCTAAATAATGAACTCAGGTGGAATACCTGAAGTGCAGTCTTACCTATGAGTAATCTTTGTGGCCAGAGAGGCTCATTTCCAACCTGAATGGTTGCTACTCTTACCACCCAGTGGGGCCTGGAACTTCCTATCAAAGTTGCTGTGGGCAAGCAAAGGTGGGTCCCCTGCCCAGTGCTCCTTTCCCTGTGGCACTGAGGCTCCCAGGATGCTTTCCAAGTGCTTTTTATGTTCTGTGTCTCTAAAGACTGCTAAATTGGGTCGGATGTGTGGGATTAAGCTCACCTCATAAAATTTGCTTGAGAAAATCTCAGATCCATTAATGCTTCATAAAAATTTTACAAGGTTTCTGCTAAAGGAAGGAAAACAAACAGAGGTGGTGTCAGCATCTAGGCGCTCTTTAAATCAAACATTCCCTCTAATGCATTTTTTTTATGGCACCAATCAGAAAAGCAATCAACCATGAAGCCTGAGGCTTCTCCTGCTTCCATTCTTAGAGCAAAATTTCCAAGATCTTTAAACACTTTACATGAAGCCATGGGGGGGAGAGAGAGAGAGAGAGAGAGAGAGAGAGAGAGAGAGAGAGAGAGAGAGAGAGAGAGAGAGAGAGAGAGAGAGAGAGAGAGAGAGAGTGTGTGTGTGTGTGTATCTCAACCTGTCTATCCATCCATCAATCATCTTCTACATCATCCTTTGGAAAAAGTCTGTCTCTAAAAAACTACATTAATATTAAAATTTCATACCCTCCGATTTCAGATTAAGAAAAGAGGATAAGATGATAAAATAAACTTCCATATTTCAAAATGTTCCAGAGTGGCAGAAGAATAGAAAGGGTGGGTGTTTAAGATAAGTGGGATGGCCATCAAAATACTTTTACATTTATTATCCTTATTCTTATTTGGGTTGTTTCAACAATAAACAAAAACAATTCAAGAGTAAAAAGTAGTGTCCAGGGTCTGAGGATGCATGAACCCTGAAATGATGAAATAAGATAATTCAGACTGATTTTAACATAAGCGATCATAAGCTAAAGGGAAGCTGAGCCCAGCCAGGAGAGGCCAGCCCTCTGTAGTCAGAAAGGGTTGTGGCCAAAGGTCCAGTTTGACAAGTGGACCTGTGGAATGAGGCCAGAGTGGAACTGGTCTCCTGGGATGAAAAAAGAAACTCCAACTCCCCCTCCCCTTATTTCTCCTATTGCTTTCCTTCAAAGCCAGGGTCTCTGAAAACTTGCCTTTTCATAAGACAGGCAACTAGGATACAGACACAATCAAAACAGTCCCCAACAATGGCCAGAATGTTTTCTTTTATCTTCATATATACTACAATCATCTACTCCTCAAAACAGCCCTGTGAAATAATGCAACCACAGTCCTTGAAGAGAAAATAAGAGCTGTGCTAAAATAAATACTGGTATTTGTTTAACTCCTACGTGGCCACCTCGTAGCTCTTGTGACCATAGACCTCTACAAACCTCAGTTACCCAGTATATAAATTAGTGATGCTATCCCCTACTTAACATAAGAAAGATGACTAAGATTAAATGAGATAACTTACAGGGCATAACTTACAGGGCTTCCCTGGTGGCTCAGAAGGTAATGAATCTGTCTGCAATGCAGGACACTTTGGTTCAATCCCTGGGTCAGGAAGATCCTCTGGAGAAGGGAAAGGCAACCCATTGCAGTATTCTTGCCTGGAGAATCCCATGGACAGAGGAGTTTGGCAGGCTACAGTTCATGGTGTCCCAAGGAGTCCAACATGACTGAGTGACTAACACACAAAGGGCATAAAGTTATTGTTGTTCAGTCGCTCAGTCGTGTCTGACTTTTGGGGACTTCATGGACTGCAGCACACCAGGGCCTCCTTGCCCTTCACCATCTCCTGGAGCCTACCCAAACTCATGTCCATTGAGTCAGTGATTCCATCCAACCATCTCATCCTCTGTCATCCCCTTCTCTTCCTGCCTTCCATCTTTCCCAGCATTGGGGTCTTTTCCAGTGAGTCAGCTCTTTGCATCAGATGGCCAAAGTATTGGAGTTTCAGCTTCAGCATCAGTCCTTCCAATGAATATTCACAGTTGATTTCCTTTATGATTGAGTAGTTTGATCTCCTTGGAGTCCAAGAGACTCTCAAGAGTCTTATCTAACACCACAGTTCAAAAGCATCAACTTTTCACCACTCAGCTTTCTTTATGGTCCAACTCTCACACCCATACATGACCACTGGAAAAACCATAGCTTTGACTATACAGACCTTTGTTAGCAAAGTAATGTCTCTACTTTTTAATACGCTGTCTAGGTTTGTCATAAAGTAGATAGTGCAAAATAGATGCTTGAGGAATAAAAGTGCACACATCCATCCTTTTGAAGAGTTAGGGGATATGATTAATGATACAGAGCTACTTAGCTGCAGACCCTGGGATTCAATTCTGAGCCCCACACAGGTGTGGGCTGACCTTGCCTAGAAGGGGGAAGGCCAGGTACTTATGCCTACTTTCCCTCAGTTAAAGGAAAGATACTAGGAGAGAAATGCAAATTTTAAAGGAATGCAAGGGAAGCTTGTGAACGTGAAGAGAGAACATGGTTCCTGAGCTGGAAGGACCATCCTGCATGGAGCCTCCTCTGCACTGTGGCCCAACCACAGGGAGACAGATGTTGAGAGGAAGCTGTGCTCGGTGGTGCCAGAAGGCCAGGAGGCTTCTCCAGATTTCCTCCCCCTAAGATCCTCCCCACTTGGCAAAAGTGAAAAATCTGGCCAGAGACCCAAAGTAATGATAGAGTATCTTAAATTATCTGAGAAAGCCTGCTGAAAGCACCACTGTTGAGAAGAAATCAATTCAAACATCAAGCCCATCATCTTTTCCCATCTCCCTCCCACTACTCCCAAATGCCTTTTTAATGCAGATGGATGTAAGTGTGTCTTTAACAGCCAGGACTTTCAGATGCTCTGGGGTCACCGGTCAGACTGAGGTGTGGGAGCACGAGTCTTCTCCCCACCATTCAGACACGGAGTGAAAAGAAGCAACCATCCACAGCAGAGGTGAAACTAGCACGTGGGGTTTCCCTGTCCTCTCTGCCTGCCTCTGGGCAGGTCTCTGGAGGGCTGGCTAATGCAGGTTTGTGGCATTTGCAGAGAGGTCTGTTCTGGAGAAAATCAATGGCAGACTCCCTGACTCCAGGTATGAGATACTGGCTTCCCCACCAGGCCCTGAGAGTTCTGGAGCATGGTGTTCAGACAGGAAATGCCTTCACACAGCCCCTGCCCCACAGGTTTTGTAAATAATTCAGCAAGACAAGGACAGAGCTATCTTAAGAACAAGCTGACTTGCCCCCAGGATTTTTAGACGTCACCGAGTGCTGCACCAGTCTTTTTCTGCCGTTATTTTTAAAAGCTAAAGCATGGACTGCATATTTAGGAGAGGGATGTTTTGGTACCAGTGAGTTAGGGGAGGATGTGTCACTGGTGGGGACACTAGCACAAAACCACTCTGTCCTGAAGTCGCACTTCAGTGAGCATGGTGGCGCTCGGCTGGGAGGATGGGAGGGCACGCTTTTCTTAATCATCTAATGAGCCGATGATCTAATGAGTGGATTTCCCAGACAATCTATTCTTTTTATTATTCATGTGTCTTTTGAGCCGTTGCCTTCCTGAGAACTAGGAGAATTGCCCTCAGTTTGTCATTTGCCTCTCTATTTTTCACATCAGATTTTAAAATATTTTCTTGAACACATGAGACATCCTTGCTACCTGACCTCTCACCAAGGAGAGGGAAAGCCTAATGGTTGCTATAGCACCAGTCAGGAGCCAAGCCAGGATTTACCTGTGCAGGTAACTAGGCAGAAAGATCAGTGCTTCGATCAACAAGTGGAGAAAAGTGCAAACTCATTACTATGAAAAGAAATGCAACCTGAAACAATGACCTGGCACGTCTACCTAGCAAACTAGCAATGTCAACAAAATGAGGACAGCAGTCCACAAGCATTGATGGGGTGGGGAGCGAGTGAAGTTGTGGGCATGAGGGGTCCTTCTGCTAGCAGGGCACAGCAACACCCCCCTGGGCAGCCTGACAGCAGACACCAAGAAGTTCCGGGGGTCTGCATACTCTCTGCTACAACTCCACTTGGAAGTATGCATCCTGGAAAGAACTCTGGTTGTGAACAGACTCAGAAGCAAAGATGTTCATTTGAATGATATTTACAACAGCAAAAGCATAGGAAATAACCTAACTGTCCAATCATGAGGATTATTAGTTAAATAAACGATGATCTATTCATAAAACAGGATTTTTGTAGCCATGAAATATAATTTATAAAATATTCAATAACACAGAAATATGTTATATATTATATTGTAAATATAACATATGTATAATTCTATATTACACATATAAATATATTTTATATAAATATGTTATACATGATATATAAAATATACTATATATTATACATATTTTATACATATTATATATAACATACACATATATAATTGTAACATGTAATATATGTATTATGTATAATACATGTACATATAATAGCACAGATGTTATATATCTTAGTGCATGTATTACATGTTATATATTATATACTATGCATATATGTAAAACATATATCAATACATAATGTTATGTTATATGACAAATACATACTCTATATGTAACAAAAGGTTGTGTAAGGTAGAGATTAATTTTTGTAAATGAAAATTATAATTAGATATATAACTGCATAAAGACTGAAAGCATACACATGACTATTTAACGGTGATGAAATGTGGAGGATAAATTACAGACAGTTTTAATTGTATAAGCACGTATGTGTCTGTTTTCCTATCAGTGTTTCCTAAAACTTCCCGCAACAAACATATAATGATTTGTTAAAAAAAACACTACACAATTTACTCTAGAAAAGCTGACTGAACACGCACATAGTTTCAGGCAAGACAGGGAGAAATTATTTCCATCAGGCGAGCAGGCGTGGGAGGTCCTGATGGAAGGACCCGCAGCATGCTGCCGCAGCACCGCAAGCCCTGAGCAAGCCACCGGTTGGCTGAGCGTGAACCTCAGGAAGTACACAGGAACAGTGGGGTCACCTCCAACCTTCATGGCTGGGGCTTCCACCCATGCCCAGGGAAGGCCCAGCTGGCAGCCTGGGTCTGCGGAGCCTCAGCAGGGGTCAGAGGACAGCTGGATGGTCCTGCCCCTCCTGCCCCCCATAAGTCTACCAGGGCTCCCAGTTCAGTGTGCAATGCCTGTGTCACTCCCGTTCCCCAAACTGCTGACCTCTGAGTCCTAGGCTCCCTTTGGTGCCGGGAAGCATCCTTCAAGGGGCTGTCTTAGGGAAAGGAGGTCCTATATTAAATCACAGCTCTGACAGCATCTCAGCGCTGAGAATGCTGCTGGAAGATGCTGCTGCATCCCTCTGATTTGACCAATATAATTACAAGTCTTCAAATAAAAGGAACTCACTTCTCTGTCCTGACAGATGGACGGAGAGCACCAGAGGCCCTGCTGGCTCCAGAGAGAAAGGAATGCCCTGAACTTGTCCCCTCTCAAGAGCGCCTTGGTGAACCAGACTCCCCACGCAGGGCTTGCTTCTCTTCAGGGAACACCACTCACTTACCCTCCTCTTTGTTCTCACCTGGGATCCCTTTATCTTTTCTCTTCTCAGTTTACCCAGCTCTTTTTAACCTATCAGCAATTTTCTGTTCTTCCTATGCTTTCCTTCTTCTCCTTTTTTATTAAAATCTGACTTGCTACAGAATTGACTATTTTACATTAAGTCTGGACTCCTGGGGCCATTTTGTAGTTTGTCCAGCAGTGAGCCTCAATCAGACCCAGTGCCGACCAGACCAGTGAAAGTGAAAGTCGCTTAGTCATGTCCGACTCTTTGCGACCCCATGGACTATACAGCCCATGGAATTTTCCAGGCCAGAATACTGAAGTAGGTAGCCTTTCCCTTCTCTAGGGGATCTTCCCAACCCAGGGATCGAACCCAGGTATCCTGCATTGTGGGCAGATTCTTTACCATCTGAGCCACAAGAAAAGCCCAAGAATACTGGAGTGGGTAGACTATGTCTTCTCCAGCAGATCTTCCTGACCCAGGAATCTAACCGGGGTCTCCTGCATTGCAGGTGATTCTTTACCAACTGAGCTATCAGGGAAGCCAGACCAGACTAGCAACACCACAGAAAACCAACCACACAGAGCCTCCAAATCAATGGAATCACGCCTCCCTTTGGGTTAGGAGGCAGAACTCTCCACTTTCCCCAAAATTTAACATGATTTTAATACACACTTCACTGTACTTCATGCCCCTCGATAGATGCAGTGGTCTGCAGAGTCTGTTTTCAGTACTAAGTGCACACACACGCACACACACTCACACTCACGCCACATGGACTTGGCTTCCGCTGTTCTAAATGTCCTGGCTGTCACATCCACCACCACCCTCCCCACAACCAGGAAAAAATGATCTCAATTTTTACTCCTAAGATATGGGGTGAAAATATCTTACAAAAAAATGGAGAAAAACGGGATATATTATGCCTCTATTTTTGGACAACTTAGCACCTCATCTTCCACATTTATTGCAACATCAAAGAAATGTTGCCAGGACAACAGACCATCCGGTCTTCCTGATGGCTGAAACCAGCCAGGATCTGACTTCTCCACCTCAGGCTCTTCCTTGCCAGCAGCTGGAGGAACCTGAACAGGAATCTGAACTCTGTCTGGGAGCCATGATGATGGACTATGTTCTGCCTTTGAAAAATTGATAAAACCGACCCCAAACAAGTTGGCGTGAGTTACTGGGATCAGGGACCTTAGAGTTACATGCTATCTCACTTAGCATAAACACAACAACTTTGTCTTTCTCCCCTTTCTCTGGGGGATCTTCAGCAAAGGTAAGAAGAGAGAACAGCAGTGAAGTACCAAGCTGCAGTCAGAGGTACCACACTTGTGAACAGGTGGGCTTATTGATGGAGTGTAACTTGCAAGAAGAATCTTCACGGTAGAATAACGGATGTCCCCTCTTTTAATGAAAATTGAGTTCACTGCTTTTGTGTTTTGCCAAAATCTGAGTTGAAAAATGCAGCCACGCTTTCTGGAAGATAACTGAATCTAATGCTTGACAATCAGATAATGAGCAGTAGCAGTTGATGGAGATGCTTCACAAATACAGACACCTGTTTGCCTATATACAGAAAGGATTTAAGTTCACTATGGGGCAGATGTTGGGGGATACAGTTAAAATGTCTGTGAGTTTGCATGCATTGGTTTAAAAAATATTTACTGTATTTGTGCATACTGATATGTATGCTCACAGATAAACTACAAGTCAGGTTAAACTTGTAGGAAGTAGAAAGATGCTTTCCAAGAACCTAGATGTTAGAAGGAAGGCACACATACAAATAATTCATAATACAAGTGGAAAGGTGGAAAGTACCATTAAAATTATGGTGAGATTCAGAGTGTGGGCACTCAGAGGATGTGCTGGGTCAGTAGCAACAGAGAGTAACGTGGAGAGTCTGACACATTTGCATGGGGGCAGGGACACTTAGGCTGGTCCTTGAATAGTGTGTAGGATTTGTGGGTTAGCAGGGAGGCATTCCTGGAGGAGGAATTCATAAACAAGGACATAAATGCAAGAAAAAGGAGGTGACAGAGAAAGAGAAATGTCACATGACATCCCTTATATGCAGAATCTAAGAAGAAATGATACAAATGAACTTGTCTACAAAACAAAAACAGACTCACAGACTTGGAGAATGAGTTTATGATTGCCAGAGGGGAAGGATAGGGGAAGGGATAGTTTGGGATGGACATGTCCACACTGCTATATTTAAAATGGATAACGAACAAGGACCTACTCTAGAGCACAGGGAACTCTGCTCAATGATATGTGGAGCCTAGATTCGAGGGGAGTTTGGGAATGGATACATGTATTTGAGTCCTTTTGTTGTCCACTTCACCCAAAACTATCATGACATTGTTCATCAGCTATACTCCAGTATAAAATAAAAAATCTAAAAAAAAAAAGAAGAACATGGGGGCAACAAAGGCGAATCAGACTTGTTAGGAGTAAGACGGGGATGCTGCTTCCTTGTTCTGAGTTGTGCAGGTACTGTACCTGCATTAGAACTAAGAGGGACTTGCGACTCATCAAAGCGGACACATCCTTGTGCCTCTGGGTTGAAGTCCTTGTCTTCCTGGTAGGTGGCATGTAGGAGGCAGGCGTGGGAGGAAGCTGGACTTTGACCATTGGGCCCATCCCCTCTCTCCAGAGTCCAGACAGCTCTTTCCATGCCTCTCCTGGTTTCCACATGGAAGGCTCCTTATTCCTGGACCACGTTAACGGGGTGGAGAGGGAGCATCTGCTTCAGAGGAGGCCGTTGAGTGAAAGGCAGTAACTCTATCTCCAAACCAGCTTTTCATAGGCCCTTACTTATCATTTAATTTGGCTGCAGTGTATGGAATTAGGCTAATGGCTGTTAAGTGGCTAAGGCACAAACATGGTCCATCTGCCGAGAAGGCTCCAGGCCATTGTCTATTTCAAAGGCTAAGGAAAAAAGATGAGCCAGACATACTGTTACACTGAGAGCCTCATCAAATGCCTTTTTATTCACCCTCTGATCTTATTTCCTTCAAAGCTAGTGATTTTCCTGGTACCATATTAAGAGCTCAATATCAGGGCCTAGCTGCTGGGCCATTACCACAGTGGAAAATAGGCTATCTTTACCTAATCTGCAGGATATTGTGATAGAAAAAAAGCCTGGGTAGCAGCAAAATGATTCAGTCCATTAAAAATATATATATATGGAGCAACTGCAATGTTCAGAGTGTCATAGGGAACACAAGACAGGATCCCTGACTTCAAGGCGTTTCTCATCTTAGATGGACAGGAGGGAACAGCGCGTGTATAGGAAGAGTTCTAATGCATGGCCAGCATTGCCATGACTTCCAAGAGGACAGAAAGGAAGGAGAGAGGCCATGTCTGGGAAGATTGGAGGGGCGAGTTGGCAGAGTGAAATTTTTTGAGTTTGGCTTTGAAGAGAAATAAGAGCCTCTTATGGGACTGCCTCTGTACCTAACCATTCATACAGAAGATTTTACTTAACAATATCCTGATAAGACAGGTGCCATTATTCCCTGGCCTTTGACAGATTTTTAAACTAAACATAAGCTCAGGGAAGAGTTATCCACTGGCCAAGCAGACTCAGGACTTGACCAGATTCTAAGTTCATTTTAAGCTGGACATGAGTTTGAGCAAACTCCAGGGGACAGTGAAGGACAAGAAGGTCTGGCATGCTGCAGTCCATGGGGTTGCAAATAGTCGGACATGATTTAGTGACTGAACAACAGCAATAGCATTTTCTGATATCTGCTAGGGCAAATCAGTCTCCATACTCTTTTTTTCACACATTTTCTAGGCAGATTACCAGCATTTATTCTTCTAAAATTACAAGATCATTTTAAAAATGTAAAGAAAAACAGAAGTCTTATTTGAGCAACCTAATTGTAATTGTTGGCTTCCCTGGTGGCCCAGACTGTAAAGAATCTGCCTGCAATGCAGGAGACCCAGGTTCGATCCCTGGGTCTGGAAAATCCCCTGGAGAAGGGAATGGCAACCCACTCCAGTATTCTTGCCTGGAGAATCTCACGGACAGAGGAGCCTGGAGGGCTACAGTCCATGGAGTCACAAAGAGTCGGCACGACTGAGCGACTAACACAACAACAGGACCTAACTATGCAAAGAAAGGGATGAGGTTAAAGGGAAGTGATATTATATCTTGCCCAGTGCAGCACCCATAGCCTTAAGGCCAGAGACAAAATTGCATTTATCATCTTGCCACTTATTAATAGTAAGATAGTAATAATATTAATAAAAATAACAGAAATCCTTGAGAACACACTCACCAGAATGTTAATTTCAGTATGTTGTTTTTTTAAGGATTGTTTATTGGCTTTAACAAAGAGTGCTGGAGGAAATAAATGCAAAAATTAAAAAAAAAAAAAAAAACAGAAATCCTAATAGCAGAGGTTTACATTTATCAGATGCTTATTTCATACCAGGCTGTGTCAAGGGCTTTAAATACATTCTCCCATTTCAACCTCACTATCAACCTAAGGAGGAAAACTGAGGCTTAAAAAGGTAAATTAAACCAATAACTAACTAATACATGGTCTGGCCATTAGTCACATTCAGATCTGACTGCTGTCAAAGCCCACGTGATTAAGGGGTACACCAGCTTCCCCCCACGTGGGTAACTGAATGGATCGGGCTGTGAGGGGACACAGTCCAGGGTGCTGATGCACTCGAACAAGACCACCAAACCAGAATCAAGGAGATCCCTTGGCGTCCCAGCATTCCACAGATGTTACATGCATTCCAAATGCTTGGTGCCTCCTTGGAGCATCCCTGCTTCTATCTCCCCTCTCCCTTTAGTCTTTCTTCCCTCACCAATCCCTTCCTGAGAGCTTCTATTTGCCAGGCTCTCTGCCAGATGCAGGGATCCAGTGAAGGTGGACAGATGCAGTGCTGACGACAGGAATGCAGACCCTACGGACCATGAAGATAGAGATCGGACCCACAGGGCAAAGAAAGTTCCTCCAGTGGACCATGAAGTTATCCCACACTTAATGTGTGCGGTGAGAATGGAAAATAGAATCAGGTCTGAGGCACCCGGCTCATCAGTGTCAGGTATGGGAGGAAATCATGGGAGAGCATCGAATAAAAAAGCAAAGAAAAGAGGCAGCTGTACATGGAGTCCAGAGGCAGCAGAGAAGCCACAAAACAGAGTTTTCTCTACAAGAACAATGCAGTGTAGAACTGCTCGGCGACAGTCTGGCAAAAGAGAGTCCAGAATTTGTCCCAGACACATACAGTCATTTTTTTTACAATTGAGATGGCAATTTCAGTCTGAGGAGGAGATAGATTACTTAATAAATGATGTTGGGGCTATGAGCCCATTTATACAAAAGAAAAGCTTGATCCCCCTCCTGATATAAGATACATTTCAGATGGATCAACAATTTAAATTTAAAATTAAGTCCGTAAAGACCATTAGGAAACTATTATAACTCATATTGTTCAATATCTTGAGGAGGGGAAGGAAAAGATCCCATGAACTCAGAAGTCATAAAGACGAAGTTTTTGACTACGTAGAAATAAAGTAGTTTATGTAGAAAAATATATCTGATAAACAAAATAAGACTGCAAACAACCAAATGGTAATTTATGATATACATGTCAATTATCAAATTACCTTGCCTTATTATGTACTCTCGCAAATCAATATTAAAAAGATGAAAAACAGATAAGTAGGCAAACAATACAAACAAACAAAGATAATGAAATAAAAATGCCCAGTAACTATGAAATGACATTTAACTTTATAGTTAAAGAAATATAAATTAGCCATTTCTCACCTACTAGTCTGGTGAATGTAAAAAGCTATATTTTCTGGAAACTTTCATACACAGTCATTGGGATTGCACATTACAACAACCTCTCTTTTTGCAATTTTACAATATTCCTTGAACTTTTAATTTGTATACCATTGATCTCAGAAAATCCATATCTAGAAGTTTTCCTTATATAGACACATCTATCCTCCCAGATGCTCGCAGTGGCCTTGTTTGGCAGAGCAGAGGAAAGAGAAACAACTTGCATGTGAATTTATAAGGAACTAGTGCAATACAAGATGGCATCTTAGAAAATAGTATATTTCTCATCAAGGTAAAAGAAGTACGACTAATTTATTCACGCTGGCAAGGATGTATACAGTCAAAATCCTGTTTGTAAATGAAATAAACTACAGATCAATACGTACAACACATTTCATTGTGTATGATTCATAATGTATTCATCATATGGGGTAGAAATTAATGTGAAAATACATGCAAACTTAGACTCCTCTGAAAAGGAGGAAAAAGACCTATCTAAGCAAACTTTCCCTGATTCTTAAAATACTGTTTAGGTTTTCATAATGAGCATAAGTCCTTTTCTCCCTTTCTTCTTCTTTTCCTTCTTTTAAACAATAATAGCAAACATTTTTCTTTTCATTTTAGAAACAACAAAGGTGAGGAAATATGCCCATTTGACTTTTGATACAATTTGTTTTAGCTAGGTGCTCTCTATCTAAAATACGGGCCTTGTCATTTGCAACATGGATGGACCTAGAGATTGTCATACTGACTGAAATACGTCTGAGAAGGAGAAATAGCATATGACATCCCTTATATGTGAAATCTAAAAAGAAATGATACAAAAATGAACTTACTTACAAAACAGAAACAGATTCACAGACTTAGAGAATGAACTTATGGTTGTGGGAGGAAGGAGGCTGAGGGGGAGAGATAGTTAGGGAGTTTGGGATGGACATGTACACACTTCTATATGTAAACTGGATGACCGACAAGGACCTACTGCATAGCACAGGGAACTCTGCTCTAATGTTATATGGCAGTCTGGATAGGAGGCGTGTTAGGGGAAGAATGGATACATGTATATGTATGGCTGAGTCCCTTGGCTGTTCACCTGAAACTATCACAGCATTGTTAATCAGCTATACCCCAATATAAAATAAAAAGTTTAAACTCTCAGAAAAAATAAAGGGTGGTTTATTTAAATATAATAAAAATAAATAAAAAATAAAACAAGGGACTTGGTACCATTTTTCACATCTTTTCAGGCGACTGTTTCTAGGATTCAGAAAGAAGATTCCCTTCTAAAGAGCACATATGGCTGCCCAGCCCAAGTCTGCTGAGGATGGAAAGCTGTGCAGCATCCATCAGTGGTCTGTTTCCTCATTTCACCCTGTTTCCTGAGATCTCTCGTGCTGCCGGCAAGCCCCAGCCTCCTAGGCCTGTTTGTAACCTCCTTCCATCTGATTTGTCTCTCCTCCAGCCCGATTCCCTGGACGGCTTTCTCATTCTCCTTCTGGCCAGAGTCTGGCTGTGACTTCTGGGTTCTATCCGTCTTCCTTTTAAGCAAGCATCCCCAGTTCATTAGCTGTATACAAAGTACAGATATATTCCATCCATCACCCCACGCCACGCCGGTGGCCGTGCCTGGAATGTAAGTGTCTGCCTGCAGTGGGAGACACTTAATAGGCAAGACTGCTTATCGCTGGCAGTGAGCGATCTGCCAGACGCCATCTATTCATTTTAATACTTCTGTCTCCCGGAGATTTCAGGGTGGACGCATCACAGCTAGCGATTACATTTACCCTTCCATGTGGGACTCCAGGAGGGTATCAAGAGGTCACTGCACGATTCAGAGGCTACCTCTCAGGGGCAATTAACCAGGTAATGGACCCTATTTGCCTTTTCTTTTTGACAAACATTGGCTGGCTGATAATTCCCTCTGAGGTTAATTTCTCAAATTATTTTGGAAATATTGAGGCAAAAATCTTGGAACACCCATTTAACCTTTTCCTCTTGGGCTTTCAGCTCTTACTATGTGTAAAGAGAAGTACCTGCTTACATGAGTTTAAGGCCTCATTCTAGATTCTCTAACTTCACTTTAATTGCCAGTGGACCAGAAAAGACAGCTGAGGATGCCCACGGGGTCAAGAAGCTGCCCCCAACAAGGCCTGGTGGAATGAAGGGTTCTAAGTGAGCTCCAGACTGGATATGCCCAGATGTGTGAGGATACTCAGGTTCTGGCTTCCGGCACTGCTTCAAATTAAAGACCTGAATGCATCGTTAAGTGTCACAGCAGACCTCCAGCTGTGTGCCCAAGTTGTGTACCTGTGAGACAGGAGATGCTGAGGAAATAGGGCAAGAAGAGACTTTGTCTTGTACACGTATTTAAAAATCAGACTCAATTTATACTATTTTGTGAGTCTCTCTATAAGGAAAAAACTATAAACCTAGAAAACACATCCTCTGTCTTCCTGGATTTGTACTTGGAGATAGGAGAAAACCAAACCAAAACAATGAAATCCTGCAACACACCAATGGGACTGTGTTTAGTTCAAAACTCCAGGCATGCAGCCCAAATAGATGCAGGCTGGGCTTCATCCTTACACAACAGGGGGAGTGATAAAACGCATGTACTTAGTCCTGCATCACGAGAGCCAAATGACTCCAAACTCAGCTAATCCCGTTCTCTCCCAGTAACAGTGTTTTGATTCTACACGCTACATGTGTCAACATGGTGGTGCTGTGGAATGATACATTTCCACGACACCTCTTTGACTTGATCAGGTATACACCCCAACACATAAACACTCTATATACATTTGCTTACATAAATAATTCATGACACTGCAAATACCTATCCCTGAGCAGCTTCCAACTCTTAAGCTCAGTAAGCACGCTCATGCTCATCTTAAACAGGAGGAGATGAAGTGCATGATGCAATTCAGATGGAGGGGATGCCAACCCACGGGGACCCATTTCGAATTAGTGAGGAGTGAGCTACTGGATACCAAGAGCAGCAGGCGGGATTTTATTTCAAGGGCAAAATGCTGAGATTACAAGCTGATAGCTTCGCTCCTTGAGTGGAAGCAAAGCTACGGCAAGGATGGGATGTGGAAGTTCAAATCGCCGGGTGCCTTCCCGACGGCTCCGGCATGGACCAGAGAACTGCCCAAGCTCTCAGCCCAAAACAGAGGTTATTTGGTGACCCAAACACAGTTCATTAAGAATTCACCTCTCACCAGCAGCCCCTTCCTCCCATGTCGAATGCAAGATGAACAAAGGATTAATAAGGCACAGAACAGACTCAACTACCTCAAGTCCGTGTCAGGTGATATTTTTCTTTTTTTCTTAACAAATGGAGAATTTTACTCAGTGCCTAGTAATTCTGGATATATAGCCCTTCATATTTTCCAGGCAAATAGTCTTCACCCCAGACAGGGGCATTTATCTGCTACCAAAAGCATATCACTGTCATATACGTTTGAAAATCGCCAGGCCTTTTCTAAGCTTTCACAAAAAAGCCAGGGGGAGGGGGGAAAGAAAACTTGTTTCAGAAAAGTTTATGAGCAGGATGAGCTCAATTTTCACATAAAGTAATGCTCAAATATGATTTTTATAAAGTTCCTCCAAGAAAGAATCTTCTTTAAGGATTATCAGTCTAAGAGGTATTTTTTTTTCCCCTTTTAGAAATTTTAAAAAAAAATGTGAGTCAGAATTAGAATGTCTTGCCAGGCAGTAAAGGGAGCAGCTCTGGGCCGTTCACCATGGATGTGTGACCTAATGATTAGATTCTGATGCTGTGCTTTTGATTATCTGCATTTTGAAGGATATTCTTGGTTTATTTGTGATCTAATTTGGCAAGACATTTCTAATGACAGAACTGGCATCTGCAGAGAAAAAGAAAGACAGAAACTTGCATTTCTCAATGGCTTTAGCCCTGCTAAGGGGGCCGATGTGATGGGAAGGGATGGGGCCGAGACAAGAGGCCTGAGCTCAGAGGGCAGAGGGAAACAAGAGAGGGCAGCCCCGCAGCCCGCAGGCCCCTCACTGGCCTCCCTGGACCACCCTGGATGAGAGTCTATGCACTTATGCCCCTCCTCCCTCTCTTTCCTATTCTTGAGGTAATGAGGTAGCACAGAGGCTCTCCAAGTGTGGTCCCTGAACCTGCAGCACCCAGCATCATCTGGGAACTTGTCAGAGATGCACATTCCCAGCCCCACCCCTGCCCCCAGGCCTACTGAATCAGAAACTCTGAGGGTGAACTCAGCAGGGAGAAAGGGGTAAAGCGGTGGGTGATTCTCACACTGCAGCATCCATCAGACGCACCTGAAGGGTTTGCTACAATGCAGAGTCCTTGGCCATCCCCCTGCCTGCTCGCTCTTGAGAGCTTCTGGCACCTAGCTACCCTGCTCCTCCTCTGCGTCACAGCCCAGAGTTGACATCTCGGCTTTGGCTATAATGAGCCTAGATCATGTGTCCACAGCCAAGGTGCCACGGAATGAGCAGGGCAAGTACAGGAGTGGGCATCCAGAGGGGAGATGGACCCATGGCTGGTCCACAGCACACACCACAGAGACTCTCCAACAAAAGACGAGTCTGGATGCTGGGTAACCAAACTGGTAAATACCCACCATGAGGCAGGATGGTGGCAAGAAGGTTCAGGAAGAGGACTCAAGGATGCTCCTGAAAGACCCCTTACCCTGAGGACCCCACCCCCGACTGTGTCAAAGTGGTGAAGGCACAGGCCCAATTCCTGTGAGTCTCTGCCTGGGACGCCCAGCCACTCTCTCTCATGGCTGAAGCCTGTGTATCCCTCAAGAGCTGGGGCAAACACGGCCCCATGGAGTCTTTCTGAGACTCCAGACTCCTGCTTCTGCTCTCAATGGAAACATTCCCTGTGCACAGACACTGTTACGTGTCTACCAAACCACGATCACTTTCCTCCTGGGCCCAGAGCCAGAATGCGTTTTTCCAGTCCTTTTGCATCAAAGTGGGGACATGCTATAGTTCTGGGCTCCACTTTCAAGCCTGGACCCAAGAGGGATACATAATTCCCTCCTCTCTCTCCTGTGTCCACCTGCAAGGAAGTGAGGGAGCCAACATAAATGAGTCACTCGATGGAAAGAGCCCAGGTCCCTGAGTCATCACCTGGAAGAGGCCACCCAGGGACCCATGTCACCTGCAGTGGACACTGCAAGAGGAAGAAATTAATTTGCACCATGCTAGCTCACTAGGATTTAGAAGATGTTTATTACAGCAGCTAGTAATAGTTAACACACTAATCAACTCTCCCTCCCATTTCTGCCAAGCAGTTTGTACCTGCCTCTGCTCTCTCACTTCCCATTTACATTATGGTGAGTTTTTAAAGTGCCCACCTTCCCATAAAATTACAGGTTTCTTTACTCTTTTTTTTTTTCATCTCCAGCAAACAATAAAAGCCTAGCATAAAATAGATCATTAATAAATGTGTGCAGAAGGGAAGAGAAGATGCTGGGAAAAGGAAACAAGTAAAGGAAGGAAAATCGACTATATACAATGGGATGACGCTCAGGAACTATAAGTGTGCTCCTTAATGTGGATTTGTATGCAGCCAACACCCGCCCATTTGAACAGACTACACTTCACTTAGATTGAAGGGCAACGGAGTCGAGTGGAAACACAAGAAGTGAGTTGAGAGCTCAAATCCATTACGCGGTGTTTTTTTATTTTGTTTTGATCACTCTGAGTGAATAAGACCAGCTCCCCAATACTAAGAGGAGGAACCTGTATTTGTTGAGCTGTGTTAGGTGCTTGCTAAGCTTTACCCCAGTCCTCCTGACACCTCTCAGACTTGTGGTTGGAGTGAAATGGAGTCCTCTGTCCCACAATGCTGGGGGCCAGGAGCCCTGCCGTGCTCTGGAGAAGCAGAGACCAGACGTGCACTCCCCGTTCTCCAGGTGCTCACAGTCTCAGGGGAGAGAGATAAGTAAAGAGACTCTAAGGAGATGCTTCACAGCCTGGAAAGCACTGCATGGATGCAGAAGGTGCTAGCCCATGTCCAGCATGGGGACCCAGAATGGTTTAGTGAAAACGAGCAGGGGCCCAGGGTTCAGGCAGGCTGGGATTCGAAACCCAGGTCCCTGCTGGTTAGAGACAGGACCTGAATCCCTACCCCTGGGTTCTTTTAAGTGGGCCTTTCTGAATCCTCAAAGGAGCCGGGGCGGAAAGAGAGGAGTGGTAAGAGATGCAGGCCCAGCTCTGGGCCAAGCCGGTGCTTCTCTGCCCACAAATACAAACTGGAAAAAATGCCAGACCATGAGTGGAATCAGAGCGACAGATGTATGAGTGACCGCCCTTTAAAAAATATGCAAATACAAATACGATGTGCGAGAAACTGTCAAATGTGTCTCTCCTCTCTTTAGCCTCTAGGGCAGGGGTCTCCAAACTCTGAGATCTAATGCCTGATGATCTGTGGTGGAACTGATGTAATCATAATAGAGATAATATGCACAATAAATGTAATGTGCTTGAATCATCCTCAAACCTCCCCCCTCACCCAGACTGTGGAAAAAAATTGTCTTCCAAGAAACTGGTCCCTGGGGCCAAAAAGGTTGGGGGCCCCTGTTCTAGGGCATTCTTCCCCTCTACTTTTGAACCCATCCACATGCTGTGTTCATTCCATCATGTGACCTTATCTTTCTCAATAGAATCAGTTAAAAATAAAATTTTAATGTACTTGATAGGATGGGTTCACCTTGATAAAATATTTTGGTAACTTGCATCCATATTCATAAATGACATCTTTAAAAATATCACTGTGCCAACTCATAAACTGATTATGTCATCAAAATAAGGTTAGTCAATTTATTTAAATAATTTTCATGCTTCAAGGATGCGGCAACACTAGGATAACATGCAAGATTCAGCATCAAATCTCTCTTTCACACTCATTAATAACATTTGTTGGGTACAGAGAGTGATTGAGCCTGTGTTTGGCGTGAGGTGCTCAAATAGTCTAATAAACTTACCCAGAATCAGAAAGAAGGCATTCTATCTCTAAGAATCACAAAGACTTATTTAAAGAGATAAAATAAGGAAACACTGCTGAAAGCTTTGGGACAATCATTTGGGATAAAAGTGTCTGTAAACGTCTGAGACTCACAGTGTCTGTAAACATCTGAGACTCAAGATAGTGAACTATGTCTGTAAGATGCTTGCCAATAAATGGAATGGTAGATAACAGTATATACACTAAGCATGGAAATCTGCTCACATGTATACTTGGTATTATCTGGAAAACACTTGGGACAACCAAGTAAACACAGGCCCCATCCAGTAAATTTATCCAGTAAATTACACCAATTAATGTTTTTACTTGTTTGATCTCCAACAAGCATTCCCCATACCCTTTCTTGCACAATCAACCATTCCTGGGAATAGCCTACATTATTATGTTGCTAATCTATTATATTATACAGTGCTATGTTATGTTGCATTAATATTAGATTATACAATAATAAAACTGCACAGGAGCTGCAAATGACACTTTGCATTAGGTCAAAACTGAAACTAAGAAACCATAATCAATCAGTGTCTGGTGAGGGTTTCACCTTGGAGACTGAATATAAGACACATCAGATCTCTTCAAACTTGTCCATCCTAAGTTGGGATCAATGAAGTTAAAATCAGGAATGAAAGTTTTCTAAAGTGAGATGTTCTACACACAGTTTAAAACAGACTTCTTTTGTTCCAGCTCAGATACGTACAACAAACTATTCAAACAAGAAGAGAAGATACAGGTAAAAATCTCAACAGTAATGAAGTAGCCCACGGTGGCTCTCCTTGAATCAAACTTGGTAAGTCACCCCTTGGTACCCATGGGGCACTGGTTCCAGGACCTCCACGGATATAAAAATCCAAAGATGCTTCCAAATCCCTTCCTCAGCCCTTCATATCTATAGGGTGCACATCCACAGACACAGATGGAAAATTCTGCTATCCTCACACGTCTACACCACCAAGTCACATCCATCCTACTGCAATGCGGTACCCAACCCTCTTACTGTCTTAAGTTGCCCCTATGTCCACAAAACATTGCATCATCCATTCAAGGGAGTAAAAGAGGAATCTTGAAAATCCACTTCGTATGTTAAATTCTTCATACTCCCAACTATCTCATTGGCAAATGGGTAAAAATATGTAGTGAAATTGTCCCAGCTAAGTTGTTTTTGAGAATGTGAGGATTTCCCTGCTGGTCCAGTGGTTAAGAATCCACCTGTCAATGCAGGGGGTGGCAGGGTGGATTCAACCCCTCCTCTGGGCAGAGTCCACATGCCACAGGGCAACTAAGCCCGTGCTCCACAACTACTGAGCCTGTTCTCTGGAGCCCTGTACCAAAACTGGAGAAGCCACCACAGTGAGAAGCCCGCACACCACAACTGGAAGAGTCCCTTCTGGCCGCAAGTAGAGAAAGCCCGTGCTCAGCAACAGAGACCCAGCCCAGCCAGAAAGAAAGAAAGAAAAAAGAATCTAAAGAGAAGAATAGGGGTGGAGATTCTGAGAGGAAATTAGGAAGCCAGTACCAGAAGTATTGTCACACCGAGGGTGCACCCTAGCTTCTCTCAAAAGGCCTGCCCTCTACTTACACTCTGCCTCTCACCTCTGCCCTCCTGCATCGCAATTACCCCGTCTCTACTATAACTTCCTCACCTGCAGGCAATTAAACTCTTGTTAGCATGTCTCTGAACACGAACACACAAACACACAATAACTTTTATTTGATTTACTTCTCCAATTACCACCATCTGTTTTCACATTCCTGACCTACTGCTCACCTGAAGTCCCTATTGCCACCATCACCAAGACTTCATCTCATTTAATTGCTACAGATTCCTCAAGCTCGTTCTACTTGCCACATGACAGGCCAGAGAGATGAGTTGTTGCTGCAAGAAATAGTGAGTTTATATGGAAACCAGTGAGTTTATTCAGAAGATGGTGTCTAATGTCCCAAAGGACCATCTTCCACGAGTGAGAACTCAGGCTTCTTTTATACTAAGAGGGGAGATGGTAGGGTTGGTTGTTGCAAACTCCTTGGTGTCAGAATCCCTCATTCTTGCAGCTGTCCGTGTAAGTCTGGTCACAGTGTTCCTATAAACCTCCAACAAGACAAATTATTCTCTGTTCTAGAACTTTTATCTCTCAATGAATGGAAAAGTCTTAATCCCTTTTGGGAATGGGCTACCTCACATATTACAGGCTCTAGGCAACATTTTTTTAGTGATTAATCTGTAGCAAAGGCAACAGAATGCAAAGTTTAAAGGAAAAGGAAAAGATCCAGTATGGAGTCAGATTTGTCCTTCCGTAATCCCACGGATGTGTCCATTTTCCCATTTTTCAGACTCCCGGTTGTGGCAGCATCCCACAAGGTTGGTAACTCCCTATTAGAACATCTTCTGCCCCTGTCCCTTTGATTCCACACTCTCCTGGTTATCTCCCTGCTTGACTGGCTGCTGACTCTGTATGTTTTCTTTTCGCTTCCCCTCTCAGGTTCTAATCCTTGATCCTTCATTCCAGAGACACCCTCTCCTTAGTTTGATGGTTTTATCCAGCTTCAGGTTTTTAACAACAAATAGAAGTTGATCTCTCCCAAATTTATATCCGCAACTCTCATCTTTTTTTCCAAGTTCCATGGTCGTAAATTCACTTGAAAACTCCTCTTGATCCTAAATCTTGCACTGAGCAAACCTCAGATGGCCCTCTCACTTCCTCCTCTCCTCCCCGAGCCTACGTCTTCTCATCTTGTCCAGTCCGGTAAAAAAATCACAATCCATCAAGTGCTCCAGTCAAGCAGCTGGAAGTCATCCTTAATTCTTTCTATTCTCTCATTGCAAATTCCAGCATAGTGTCCTACAACTCTCCTCCAAAACACATATTTCCATATCTACCTTTCTCTATATTCACTGCCACATCCTTGGTCCAAGCTGCCACCTCTCCCTCTCATTGGCAGGACCACAGAGCCTCCACAGTGATGATTTATCGTTGCTCCCTCCCACTTTGCATTAAATGTAGGGCAGCCAGGGTGTTTCAGAAATAGACACATGGCTGGGCCATTTTTTGGCTTCACACTTCTGCTTCTTTCCATTGCACCCAAAGAAAATGCAGAGGCTCCTCCCTGGCCAGCAGGGCAGGGCGGGAGCTGGTGCCTGCCTGGTTACCTGGCTTCTATTACTGCACTGTCTTGTCACTGTGCTTGGCCACAGTGACATCTTCTGTCTTCCCCAAAAGAAGACACACAAGTACAGACACACAAGCTCTGTACTTATGTGCTCCTCATTAGAATTCCATCCTTCCTTCCAGGTTCTCTGCCTGGCCGGCTCCTTCCCACCCCTCAAGGCTCACTTCAACAACTCCCACCATCAGAGTCCATTCCAGGCCACCTTGACCCACCTATTTCCCATCACATCACTGGCTCCTCTTCTTCTCAGCCCTTGTTTAATTCTGTGCTTATCATCTGCTTTTCCCATGAAGATGCTAAGATGTGAGCCTTCATGCAGGTGAGGACTTCCCGGCTGTGTATCTTGATCACCTGTGTCCTCCCACCACCTGGACGAGTGCCAGCACACCGTAAGCCCTCAGTGAGTGTTAGGTAAGTGAATAAATGAAGGAAGGAACTGTGTGTATCAGCTAAACTGATAGCAAGATTCCTATCTTCACCGAGACATAATGAAGAGCCTAATTTTGATTCTTCCCTGGTGGCTCAGATGGTGGAGAATCCGCCTGCAATGTGGGAGACCTGAGCTCAATCCCTGGGTTGGGACGATCCCCTGGAGGAGGGCATGGCAACCCATTTCAGTATTCTTGCCTGGAGAATTCCACAGACAGAGGAGCCTGGCGGGCTACAGTCCATGGGATCGCAAAGAGTCAGACACAGCAGAGACACTAAGCAAAACACAGCACACAATCTTAGACAAGAAGCAGTCAAGTACAGAGGACAGGCTATGTACAGCCCCAAAGAATTCTTCAGCTTTTCTCTGCCCACTGAGACATTTTGCTGAATACCCCCTAGAAAATAACCTTAATCCACACCTCGCACCCTTTATTATAACTCCAACACAGGGGCCATCTCTCTAAATGGAATGCTGGATATAAAGAAATTATGATTTATTTCTACAGTTAGACCCAGAACCAGATTATCTTGCTATTGAGTGCAAAGCATCCCCTTGCCTATTAGGTCAGTCGATCACTAGAGAAATGGGAATGGACCTGATTGAGAAGTTACTTTCAGATGAAGAAGTCTGCAGCATCCATGAATGACTTTGTGATTTCATTCACCTCTGCCCAAGAAACTACCCAGAAGACCTCAATCAAGTTTGCAGTGATGAGAAGGTCTCAGCGCATCTCACACCATCTCCCTGCTGCACACACCCATGGAACACAGACCACTGTCAGTCTGTGCCTTTCAGAAGACTCCATGGATGCCCACAGAACCTCACACTCTTTCTCCCTGTCATATCTGTCTAGTAGAACAAGAAACAATACACAAAAAATGAAAAAAACATTAATAGCCATAATAAATTATTAATTCAATTAAAGGAGTAGTCCAATAATTTTTCTTTTTTCATTGCGTTTATTAAAAGGAATAATTAATTGCTAAGATAGTATTAAAAAAAAACACATAAACTGCTGACTTCAGTCCTAAGTGAAAGTGCAGAGCTTCTGTCTCTGCAGGAATAACAGCGGAGGCACTAGATACAGTCACAGACGGGCACTCACCGTACCTCTCCCTGCCTCTCTCCATTTTCACAGCTGAAAGCTAGAGAGCTAAAATGGTAGGATGGATGTTTTCCTTATGACCTAAGACAAGAATCTCCTTTGGAACTATAAAGGAAACTTGGTCACTGGGGTGGGGGGGTGGGGGGTCACGTTATTTAACTTCTCCGAGCTTCAATTTCCTTACTTATTGTTGTTGTTGTGTAGTCACTAAGTTGTGTCCCACTCTCTTGCAATCCCATGGACTGTAGCTCGCCAGGCTCCTCTGTCCATGGGATTCTCCAGGCATGAATACTGGAGTGAGTTGTCATTTCCTTCTCCAGGGGATCTTCCAACCCAAGGATCGAACCCGCATCTCCTGCATTGCAGGCAGATTCTTTACCATTCAGCCACCAGGGAAGCCCCTCCTTAACTACGGAGTGGTAATAATAGTAGAATCTATTGTACAGATTGTCATGGAATAGATATAAACACCAGAACTCTAACTGGTGCATGGAAAGTGACTGACAAATGCTGGTGTTAACTCTGCATAAGCTCTACATGCTCCTTGGTTCCAATACTGACACCTCACAGGTAGGGTCTCTTTTTCAGCAATGACTGAGCTTGAGAACTAGCTCCTTCTGGCCAGTGGTTTGATAATCCACCACTTAGCATATCTAAGGTTTGAGAAAAAGACACTCAAGGGAACAACTTGCTTAAAAGATACTCAAACCTAAAAGAGATTAAAAACATGCATTTTCTAGCAATACCTCAGTTTGCTGGTATCATGTAGAGGAATGCAGTGTATCATATAAATGAATGTTGAGACAAACTGAAGTTTAATTCTATATGCGCTGAAATGATCACCTTAATTTTAACCGACTTTGATGACAAATTGCTGAAAATATATGACTCCCTTCAATGCCTCGGGAGACCGAGTAGGCTGAATGTAATTTAATATATTTTAAAGTGTTGATGTCTCGGGTTCTTCATTCTGAACACCAATTTTATATTGATACTTTTAGGAGTTAATGAGATATTTAAGAATCTGCCCTCTATATACACGTACAGCTGTGATTTCCTTGATTGTTCTCTTTTTACCACTCCTAGTTATTGCAATACCTGAGCAAAATTACCATTCTGGTACTTTAACACTGATTCCACATAAGAACAAAATATCAGAATTAATGACAGTGAATGCCAGTATTTTATTAAAAAGTGAGCTTGTCACAGTCTTTGCACACCCTTTGCTCTTTGTTCTACAGGAGACAGGGCTTGCATCCAGGACTGAGTCTCCTCTGTCCTCCTGGACAAAAACTCTACAGGTAAGGAGACTCGAGAAAGAGACCCTAAGTAAACTCTATTATTCCATGTAAGACTAAAGCAAGTCCACAGAAAATAAATCTGACCCTGGGAGTAAACAGGAGGGCTGAGGAGAGAATTTAATGAATTAGGACAGAGAATCCTCCCCCTTCCTTCCTCTCCTCACCAAATCCCTGTCGTATCCTCTTCTTGGGCTTCCTGGGTGGTGCTACTAGTAAAGAACCCGCTTGCCAATGCAGGAGACATAAGAAGGGTGGGTTCAGTCCCTGTATCAGGAAGATTCCCCTGGAGGAGGACATGGCAGCCCACTCCAATATTCTTGCCTGGAGAATGTCATGGACAGATGAACCTGGGGGCTACAGTCCATGGGTTCGCAAAGAGTTGGACATAACTGAAGTGACTTAGCTTGCATGCACCCTCTTCCTATTTCCCTTAATTATCTCTGGTCAGCATACACAAACACACACACACACACACACACACACACACACACACACACACACACACACACACACACACACCCCACTCCTATTCCAAAATAACTCTATCAGGAAATTTGGATATGGATTTGAGACACCAAATGACAAAATGACTTTCAGAAAAATATTTAACTGGGATGACCCTGAGAGATGGGATGGGGAAGGAGGTGGGAGGGGGGTTCAGGATGGGGAACACATGTACACCCATGGCTGATTGATGTGAATGTATGGTAAAACCACCACAATATTTTAAAGTAATTAGGCCCCAATTAAAATAAAAAGAAAAAAAAGAATCTCAATTTCATAAATAAAGAAAGGGAGTAAAAACCAAAAATAGGTGCCCCTGAATGGGTTTTAAGTAGGGGAAGTGGGGTGATGCTTTCTAAATCAGAACACCCATGTTTGATTCAAAGCAGTGATATGGCAAATCATCTTTTGGGTGTATATCAAAATGTAAGAAATTCATCATGGAAACACCACAATAATGAAAGTCCAGTAAAACCACAGTGTTCTGTTATTTTAAAGTAACACAGAGTACAAGTATTGTAGTCAGTCATATCCTTAAACTTACTCCATCAGCCTAGTCTGTTTAACCATCAAACACATCTGTAGCATTTCTCAATCTTAATGCCTTCCCACTGTCAAATCTGCTGCCAGCTCTCACCTGGATTTCTCATAACCTCTACAGGTATCAGAGTTTCCAATTCTCAGCCTAATAGACCAACCACCAAATGGCCACCAGCACCATCTTGCTGTAACTGAGGCCATGCCATAGCTCTATTTAAAGTGCGCCCACGGCAGGGTGGTCGAGTGGCCCATTGGGAGACTTCACCTTCCAATGCAGGAAGTGCTGACTGAGGCCATGCCATGGCTCTATTTAAAGTGCGCCCACTGCAGGGTGGTCGAGTGGTCCACTGGGAGACTTCACCTTCCAATGCAGGAAGTGCTGACTGAGGCCATGCCATGGCTCTATTTAAAGTGCGCCCACTGCAGGGTGGTCGAGTAGCCCATTGAGAGACTTCACCTTCCAATGCAAGAAGTGCTGACTGAGGCCATGCCATGGCTCTGTTTAAAGCGCTCCCACAGCAGGGTGGTCGAGTGGTCCATTGGGAGACTTCACCTTCCAATGCAGGAAGTGCAGGTTCGATCCCTGGTCAGGGAACTAAGACCCTACATGCCTTGCAGTCAAAAAATAAAACATAAAACAGAATCGCTATTGTAAAAAATCCAGTAAAGACTTTTTAAAACTGGCCCACATTAAAAAAAAAAAATCTTGAAATCATTCCAAGCATCTTTTCTGACCACAATGCAGTAAAATTAGATGTCAATTACAGGAGAAAAACAATTAAAAACTCCAACATATGGAGGCTGAACAACACACGGCTGAATGACCAACAAATCACAGAAGAAATCAAAAAAGAAATCAAAATATGCATAGAAACGAATGAAAATGAAAACACAACAACCCAAAACCTATGGGACACGGTAAAGCAGTGCTAAGAGGAAGATTCATAGCAATACAGGCGTACCTCAAGAAACAAGAAAAAAATCAAATAAATAACCTAACTCTACAGCTAAAGCAACCAGAAAAGAAAGAAATGAAGAACCCCAGGGTTAGTAGAAGGAAAGAAATCTTAAAAATTAGGGCAGAAATAAATGCAAAAGAAACAAAAGAGACCATAGCAAAAATCAACAAAGCCAAAAGCTGGTTCTTTGAGAAGATAAATAAAATTGACAAGCCATTAGCCAGACTCATCAAGAAACAAAGGGAGAAGAATCAAATCAACAAAATTAGAAATGAAAACGGAGAGATCACAACAGACAACACAGAAATACAAAGGATCATAAGAGACTATTAGAAGCAACTATATGCAAATAAAATGGACAACTTGGAAGAAATGGATAAATTCTTAGAAAAGTACGACTTCCCAAAACTGAACCAGGAAGAAATAGAAAATCTCAACAGACCCATCACAAGCACAGAAATTGAAACTGTAATCAGAAATCTTCCAGCAAACAAAAGCCCAGGACCAGATGGCTTCACAGCTGTATTCTACCAAAAATTTAGAGAAGAGCTAACACCTATCCTACCCAAACTCTTCCAGAAAATTGCAGAGGAAGGTAAACTTCCAAACTTATTCTATGAGGCCACCATCACCCTAATACCAAAACCTGACAAAGATGCTACAAAAAAAGAAAACTATAGGCCAATATCACTGATGAACATAGATGCAAAAATCCTTAACAAAATCCTAGCAAACAGAATCCAACAACATATTAAAAAGATCATACATCATGACCAAGTGGGCTTTATCTCAGGGATGCAAAGATTCTTCAATATCTGCAAATCAATCAATGTAATACACCACATAAACAAATTGAAAAATAAAAACCATATGATTATTTCAATAGATGCAGAGAAAGCCTTTGACAAAATTCAACATCAATTTATGATAAAAATCCTCCAAAAATCAGGAATAGAAGGAACATACCTCAGCATAATAAAAGCTATGTATGACAAACCCACGGCAAACATTATCCTAAATGGGGAAAAACTGAAAGTATTTCCCCTAAAATCAGGAACAAGACAAGGGTGCCCACTCTCACCACTACTATTCAACATAGTTTTGGAAGTTTTGGCCACAGCAATCAGAGCAGAAAAAGAAATAAAAGGAATCCATATTGGAAAAGAAGAAGTAAAACTCTCACTGTTTGCAGATGACATGATCCTCTACATAGAAAACCCTAAAGACTCCACCAGAAAATTACTAGAGCTAATCAATGAATATAGTAAAGTTGCAGGATATAAAATTAACACACAGAAATCCCTTGCATTCCTACACACTAACAACAAGAAAACAGAAAGAGAAATTAAGGAAACAATTCCATTCACCATCGCAACGAAAGAATAAAATACTTAGGAATATATCTACCTAAAGAAACAAAAGACCTAAATATAGAAAACTATAAAACACTGGTGAAAGAAATCAAAGAGGACACAAATAGATGGAGAAATATACTGTGTTCATGGATCAGAAGAATCAATATAGTGAAAATGAGTATACTACCCAAAGCAATCTATAGATTCAATGCAACCCCTATCAAGCTTCCAATGGTATTCTTCAGAGAACTAGAACAAATAATTTTACAATTTGTATGGAAATACAAAAAACCTCGAATAGCCAAAGCAATCTTGAGAAAGAAGAATGGAACTGGAGGAATCAACCTGTCTGACCTCAGGCTCTACTACAAAGCCACAGTCATCAAGACAGTATGGTACTGGCACAAGGACAGAAATATAGATCAATGCAACAAAATAGAAAGCCCAGAGATAAATCCACGCACCTATGGACACCTTATCTTTGACAAAGGAGGCAAGAGTATACAATGGAGAAAAGACAATCTCTTTAACAAGTGGTGCTGGGAAAACTGGTCAACCACTTGTAAAAGAATGAAACTAGAACACTTTCTAACACCATACACAAAAATAAACTCAAAATGGATTAAAGATCTAAATGTAAGACCATAAACTATAAAACTCCTAGAGGAAAACATAGGCAAAACACTCTCCAAGATAAATCACAGCAGGATCCTCCATGACCCACCTCCCAGAATATTGGAAATAAAAGCAAAAATAAACAAATAGGACTTAATTAAACTTAAAAGCTTTTGCACAACAAAGGAAACTATAAGCAAGGTGAAAAGATAGCCCTCGGAATGGGAGAAAATAATAGCAAATGAAGCAACAGACAAACAATTAATCTCAAAAATATACAAGCAACTCCTACAGCTGAATTCCAGAAAAATAAACGACCCAATCAAAAAGTGGGCCAAGGAACTAAACAGACACTTCTCCAAAGAAGACATACAGATGGCTAACAAACACATGAAAAGATGCTCAACAGCACTCATTATCAGAGAAATGCAAATCAAAACCACAATGAGGTACCATTTCACGTCCGTCAGAATGGCTGCTATCCAAAAGACTACAAGCAATAAATGCTGGAGAGGGTGTGGAGAAAAGGGAACCCTCTTAGACTGTTGGTGGGAATGCAAACTAGTACAGCCACTATGGAGAACAGTGTGGAGATTCCTCAAAAAACTGGAAATAGAACTGCCATATGACCCAGCAATACCACTGCTGGGCATACACACTGAGGAAACCAGACTTGAAAAAGGCACATGTACCCCAATGTTCATTGCAGCACTGTTTATAATAGCCAGGACATGGAAGCAGCCTAGATGCCCATCAGCAGATGAACGGATAAGGAAGCTGTGGTACATATACACAATGGAATATTACTCAGCCATTAAAAAGAATACATTCAAATCAGTTCTAACGAGATGGATGAAACTGGGGCCTATTATACAGAGTGAAGTAAGCCAGAAAGAAAAACACCAATACAGTATACTAACACATATATATGGTATTTAGTCAATCGGTAAAGATAACCCTGTATGCGAGACATCAAAAGAGACACAGATAAATAGAACAGTATTATGGACTCTATGGGAGAGGGCGAGGGTGGGATAATATGGGAGAATGGCATGGAAGCATGTAAATTATCACATGTGAAACGAATGGCCAGTCCAGTTTCAATGCATGATACAGGGTGCTCGGGGCTGGTGCACCAGGATGACCCAGAGAGATGGGATGGGGAGGGAGGTGGGAAGGGGGTTCTGGAAGGGGAAAACATGTACACCCATGGTGGATTCATGTCAATGTATGGCAAAACAAATACAATATTGTAAAGTTAAAAAATAGAAAATAAACTAATTTTAAAAAAAGAAAAGAAAAGAAAATGCTCCTATAGCATGCTGTCCTTTAAAGAAATGAGACAGAAGTCCAGTACCTAACTTTCAGATCCCTGCCCATCTGACCCCTCCCACCTCATCCTGCATCCCTCCCCACTGTCCACTCTGCTCCAAACACAACGATCTCTTTTCTCTTCCTCCAGCACATGAAGCCCATCCTGCATGCCTGGAGGGGTCCATTCCCACACCGTTGGATCCCCATTGGATCTCAGCTCAAATGTCACTTCCTCTCAAGGGACTTTCACTAACCCACCAACCTACAGCAGCCGCTCAGGTGGCCCGGATCATAGCACTTCCTGGGAGCTCGTATATTTGTATAGGTCTGTTTGTTGGTTTCCTCAAGAGAACAGAAGCTCCAACAACATATTATGTCTCCTAGTCACTGCAGAATCCACACCACAGGCGTGTAATAAATATTTCAATGAGAGAATGAATGTTTATTCTGCACCAGGTACTGCTAAATACTTTATATGGACTATTTTATTTAATCCTTAGGACATCCCTACAAGGTAGTTTCTATTAATTACTATTCTTGTGTTACCAGAGAGGTTAAGTAAATTTCCCAGCTGACACCCAAGTCCATTCTCATAATCATTCCTCTATATTCTCTCTATATTAACTATAATATCCTCTAGAGCAGCAGCTCCTCTACTTTTTGGCACCAGGGACTGGTTTCATGGAAGACAATTTTGCTCTGGGCTAGGGCTAGGGGGATGATTTCAAGGTGACTCAAACATATTGCATTTATAGTGCAATTCATTTCTATTATTATTACATCAGCTCCACGTCAGATCATCAGGCATTAGATCCCGGAGGTTTGTGGACCACTGCTCTAGGGAATAATGTCCCTCATGGGTCTCCCCAATACTATAAAAAGACTTCCGCTTCATTGGAAAAAGGTCAAAGCTAGTTCCTTGGTTTTAGTGTGGGGTTTATTTTACTATGTCCTAACTTCTTTAAGTTGGAAAAGACCCTGATGCTGGGAAAGATTGAGGGCAGGAGGAGAAGGGGACGACAGAGGATGAGATGGCTGGATGGCATCACTGACTCGATGGACATGGGTTTGGGTGGACTCAGGGAGTTGGTGATGGACAGGGAGGCCTGGCGTGCTGCGATTCACGGGGTCGCAAAGAGTCGGACACAACTGAGCGACTGAACTGAAATGAACTTTTTTAAGGGCCTCCCAGGTAGCACTAGTGTTAAAGAACCCGTCTGCCAATGCAGGAGACATAAGAGCTGCAGGTTCCATCCCTGGGTTGGGAAGATGCCCTGGAGGAGGGCATGACAACCTACTCCAGTATTCTTGCCTGGAGAATCCCATAGACAGAGGAGCCTGATGGGCTACAGTCAGTCCATGGGGTTGCAAAGAGTTAGAAACAACTGAAGTGATATAACATGCAGGCACGCACACACACAACTTCTTTAAAATTGGTGACTCCTTACCCAGTACACATGGAACCTACAGTTGCATAAGCCTAAGGCAGTTGCCAGGAGCACCAGGAATCAATGGTTGACGATCAAACCCCTTCCTCCAGGCTTTAGGCATTAGGCCTTGAGCAGCTTCCAGAAGTGTCTGTACTTCTGACCTTCATTTGTAAAACGGGGATGGACTCACAGCTGTGAGTGTTAAATGAGGTACTATGTATGGCAGGTGGACAGAGTAGGACCAGAAAACAGCAAGACTTCACGAACGTTCACTAGAAATTTTATTATTACTAAACACATCTCTGCCTACTTAATCACCTAATCCATCCTCATTCTCACCAAGCTCCATCACCTAGATTACAATAACCCCCATGTACTTACTGCCCATGGCACTTTCCTATTAAGACAGATCCTTCCTCTCCCTCTGCTTTTGCTTGGGTGCAGGTTAAGAATCCTGAAGCTGGGCAGCAGAGCACAGAGAAGCGCTAACTGTTTAATCAAGATCAGTGATGAGACCTGGACGAATCCACGCACAGTCCTGAACCATTTGTCTTATGCTCTGGAGGAGGAATCTGTCTGCATAACATTAAATAATCATCGGGCAGCCGAAGCGGAAAACAGCAAGTTCAGTATCTTGGGCCTAGATAAATAAATGTCTCTTCCTTAGCAAGAGCAAAGCCACTGGGGGAAACCAAAGGATCAGGGACCTGGAATTCCGACCTAAAACACTGAGGTGTTTGGAAAACTGCAGCCTGGGTTTTTAACCTGGGATGCAGGATGGGCAGGAAAGAGCAGGGCTTCCCGCAATCATCCGAGGACAGTTGAGACAGGCTGGGACCTGGGATCCTTGGCTGCAGTGGGTTCACCTGGACACACCTCTCCTCGAGCTACAAAATGCAAAGAAGCTGTATGGGACCAAAAACAATGTGTGCATGCGAGTGCACGCATGCTCAGTCACCCAGTCGTACCTGACTCTTTGCAACCCCATGGACTGTGCATAGTTGGGGCAAATTCTGTACCCAAAAGATACAAAGAGACAAAAAACCCAACTGCCACTTTTGAGTAGCCTGAAGCAAAAACAGAGTGTCAGGAGCAAAAGCAGGGCACTGCACATGCCCCCTGCACTCAATACCACCAGAGGAGTGGGCAGACCACCTAGGCCACCCCTCCAGCCCGACCGACTTCTGGACCCACCCCTACCCTCACCCCATATGTGGAACAAGCTCACCTCACTGCAGGGAGCAGGCAGGGAACCTGTTGTTTGTTCTCACTCCCCTCTGCTGTAGCAGACGCCCCAATAAAGCCCAGCCTGAATTTCCTGTCTGGCCTCTGGTCAATTCCTACTGATTGGACCAGGCCAAGAACACGGGTCGGTAACACAACCGGAAGTGCTGAGCCTACAGGAAGCTGTGGAGCCACAGGATCGGGGCTGCATGGGACACAGGGACATGGGGACGTGGGCACACAGGCCTCCCTGAGCCCCCCTGACAGTCAGTCCAAGCCAGGGAGCCAACTGGCAGTGGCCGCTAAAGTCACAGAGAAACAGCGCGGCCCTGCCAGCTCTCAGTGACAAAAGGAGTGTTTATAGCAGGCATGCTGACAGCTGTCCGAGCGCCACATTTATTTACAAAATGTTGGTTAAATTACTGACAGTTGGCGCCATGGAGGAGAAGCTGAGAGGAAAGCTGACATTTCTTGATCTGGCGGGTGCTCACAGCTCGGGTTCTGTTCCCCTATCCACTTATTAACGCCTTTATCTACTGGTTGGTTTATTTATTTACAACTCCTGCCTTATTCCCCTGCCATTGCTTTCAAGAGGCTGTAAGGCATCCCAGCAGTTAAACTGCCCCATGCAAAATGGTTCTAAAGGCCCCTGGGCTAAATGCTGCCCTGAGGATGGACTGGTCCACCCTGGGTCTGCACCGGCCCAGACCAGCCTCAGAAGCTTCCAGAAAGCTTCCTGAGGACAGCTGTGCATCTCCAGCCAGTTCTCTGCAGCGCCCACCCACCGATGAGACGTGTACGCTCGTGAAGTCGTGAATAATCCCATCATCAGCACCATCTCATTACTCCTCGGGTGCTGATCAGAGACAGGCTTCCTGTGATGAAGCCGGACAAAGCTCTTCCATTTTTTATTCTTTCTGGCAGCAGCAATTAAGACAGAGGAAGAAGAACGTGGCTGACAAGTGAGTATCAGCGCTGTGGCTGCAGAGAGTGTTAGACACTGGGACGTATTTCTGATACACGTGCACAACGCCTTTCCGCAAAGGCAGAAAAAAGTATGCACTGCCTTAAATGGTGTCTTTCACTTTTGTCCTAATGCGTTTCTTCTGATGTCAAAATAATGTGTTTTCATTGACTATTTAAAATATACAGGTACGTGAAGAGTAACCCCATAGGCCTTGTCTGATGTCGCACTTGAAATCATGGCCTTCACCCCTTCCCTAGCTCCCCATACTCCATCTTCTCCACAGCCTGCAGCATGAGCTATATTGATAGAGTCCAGATTTTGTGTGTACAGTAGGTCCCCTACATACAAACCTTCAAGTTGCAAATTTTCAAAGACATGAACATGCATTCCATCACTGTCAGATGTGGGTGAAACTGCAGCCTGCCCACCATCTCCTATTGATGACGATCCTTCAGCTCTACCATCTCCCATCTCCTTCCCTTCTCCAGTCAGTAACTCTTCTTGTCTGTTCACTGGAGGCCAGCCCCTGGGTGCCTGCTGTTGTATGTACTAGTGTATTTTTCAAGGTACTGTAAGATTTAAAATGCTTTATTTTTGTCTTTGTTTTTTTATGTATTATTTGTGTGAAAAGTATTATAAACCTATTAGTGTAAGCACTATACAGTCAATTGTGTTAGTTGGGTACCTAGGCTAACTGTGTTGGACTTAACGACAAATTGGTCTTAAAAAATGTGCTCTCAAAGTGAAACTTGTTTGTATGTAGACCACTTACTGGATCTTGTTTCTGTTTGTCTCCTTCTCCCAGAAGGAAGCTCCATGAGGGCAGGGACTATCTTGTTAACTAGCAAATTCCACAGTGGCTAGAATTCTGCCTGGCACGTGGCTGGCAGACAATATCTGCTGAGTAAAATCAAAGGTGATCTGGCCACATACAGCATCCACTGCTTAGTCTGTGTCTGGACAGACCCCAGACCCTGACTTAGATGCGAAATGGGCCAGGTCACGGCTGTGGGGAACAGACCAACCAGCCCAGAAAGCCCAGATCCCCTCCAGGAGAGGACCAGCTTCAGAGAGTGACCTGCTGCTGCTGCTCCAGGCAGTGGCGTGCTCTGACCTCATAGCCCAGCCACTGGCAGCCCCTTCCGGCCTCCTCCCTGACACCCCAAGTCCCCTTCTGTGCCCCATTGTCACAGCTGGCTCCCAGACCAGCGGTGGGGTTCTTCTCCAACTCTTCCCATGCCTTAGTTCTGGTGAGGCTGGAGGCTTGTTGAGGAAAGGCACCATGCCCTATTTATCCTGGTAGGCCACACAGGGCCCATCAAAACCCCACACACAATATAGTATGTGTGCAAAAAGCCCTAAGACCCAGATGGAGCATCATGGGCTCAAAGGGTAGGCTATTTTTACTTTTATTTGATTTTACAACATCGGCCTTTTTTCCAGTTTTGGAAAACTGAAATTTAATTTGTTTTAATTTAATAAATACAGAAAACACAAGAAGAAAATAAAAGTCACTTATAATTCCCCGACCCTGAAGCTTTATGATCATTATCATGCTGGTAGAAAGGCCTTCCGGTGCTTATTATTTTTTGCAGGCATTTGTGTGCACACACTCACATTCCAGGGCTTTGAACCATTTTTGATTGATGAATTATAGACCAGTTAATTATCTGAAATGACTTAGAGGTCTGCCTTTATGCACACTCAGATGATATTAATTTCAAATTATTAAAAAATACCTAATGTTAAATAAAAACACTTTCAGGATAATAAATAAAATTTATTTTTACATAAAGAAAAAAACAAAACTGTATCCTCAAAACAATAAAACTGGGAACATAGGAGGTTTCACAGCTTTTGAAAGAATAGGGGGAGGGCACATAAGTGAACAATTGGTTATGTTTTTCAGGTCAAGGAGTGATGCATCCTTCATCACACCCACCTGCTTGGTCCATGACCCACCCCTACTTTCTGTGCTGTGCTTAGTCACTCAGTCATGTCCAACTCTTTGCAACCCCATGGACTTAGCCTGCCAGACTCCTCTGTCCATGGGATTCTCCAGGCAAGAATACTGGAGTGGGTAGCCTATCCTTTCTCCAGGGGATGTTCCCGATCCCCACTTTCTAGTAGAAAAGAACTTAGAGGGACTTCCCTGTCAGTCCAGTGGTAAAGACTCTGAGTTTCCAATGCAAGGGGCACAGGTTCCATCCCTGGTCAGGAAACTAAGATCCCACATGCTGTGCAGTGTGGCCAATAAAATATACTTTTTAATTATATAATATAATCTACCATTTAAAACAATTACTAGAAAATAAAGAACAATTTGCAGAATTAATAGAAATTATAGAATTAATGATACTTTCCACGTGGCATTAGTACTAAATAATCCACCTGCCAATGCAGGAGATTTATGAGACTCAAGTTTGATCTCTGGGTCAGGAAGATTCCCCCGGGGAGGGCATGGCAATCCACTCCAGTATTCTTGCCTGGAGTATCCATGGACAGACAGACCTGGTAGGCTACAGAGTTGCAAAGAGTCAGCCACGACTGAAGCGACTTAGCACTCACAGAATTAATGGAATAGTTAAAAATATATTTCTGATAGAAACTATATGTAAAAAGATAAAAACAAGAGTATGTTTAATTAATATTTTATCGGCAACTCAGCAGCATTATTGTGAAATACAGACCAAAAACATCGTCAGGGCACAATGTAGAGCTAATCAACAACCCAGCAGCAGCCAAGGTAATAATTACAACGCAAGATAAACAATAGTTATCTATTTTTTAAAATTAGTGAAAAAAATTTTCAATTAAAATAATAAAATAAGAATAGCAGATTTATGGCCTTTCTGCTGAAGCATTTATCACAAATCATTCTTCCAGGACATTTCATCAACTTCAACCATCATAAGACCGTGAGCAACAGGGGCCTGGTGAGGTGGCCAAGGCTTTGATCATAAATGAGAATGAAAATCTAGTGACGGCACACTGTTTATTCACCCAAGAAACCAGTGGCCTTGAACTTGGGGGATCTCTTGATCCATCAAGGACATCCTCACAATGTAACAGCTGGAAGTGGCTTCTTTGTGAATCATTGTGAGTCTAACCAGAGACAGAGATGCAGGAAAAGAGCTGATATGACAAGGGGCTCAGGTGATTTAGGGGTTGCAGGAGCTCACTAACTCTGGCGTGGGCTCTGGCCAGTCCCTGATATGAGGATACATGTCATACACAGGCTTGGCCTTACATTTGAACAAGGGTGGGACATGAAAATAGTCAGAAAATAAAGTTAGAAAAATGCATTAATATGCAGCAACCAAAATGATCAAACTGCTCCGGCAGCTTCCAAAACACTAAAGGCCAAACTGGGAAGTGGTCGCTGTGGACCCTGGGATCACCGCAGCTAAGATCTCGGCTCCGCCCTCCTCTCCTCTGTTTGCTGGAGTCAAGGATGCCTCCCCCTGTGCACCTGGGTATGGGCAGTGTTTCTGTTGGGAACACCCTCCCCACGTCTACATAACATACATTCCCTTCACTAGGTCAGTTCTCACTCAAAGGTCCTGTCTCAGAAAAATCTCCAACCAGTGTGTCTCAAATTAGCACCTACTCTCCACTTTCCTGGTATTATTTAAGCCCCATTCCACAGATAAGAAACATAAAGGCTCAGAGAGGTTTAACAGTTTCCCAAATCAAGCTGAGTTCCAGCTCAAAGCTACCCAACTCTGAGTCCATCTTCTTTTTCCCATTTGTAATTTTCATTTTGCTTTCCATTTAGTTTCCCCATTTTTGCCCAACTTTCTTTTTTGCTCATTTTCAATGTTTTTTTTTATTGAAGTATAGTTGATTTACAAAAACCTCTATGGATTCCATCTTTTTTCCACTACAGAACACATTGTCAATGAGCATGTTTTATGCAGACGGACAAGAATTGAGAGGCCTCTATGTTTAGGCTCTACATTTATGTATTATACCTAACCAGGCTATAAAGAAAACCCACAGGGCAGGCATCTGACTATCAGAAGCTGACCTGTGTCGACCCGTCTCCTTTAAGTCCTATAATTTCATGTCTCTCTTACAGCTTCAAACAGTCAGCCCTTCTCAGGGTCAAATTCCACACTATCAAGGGGCCCACCTTTCATAATGCTTTCCTTTTTGTTAGTTAGGAAAATCTGAATAGGCTGTGAATAGGATTTTGTTGTGAATAGGATTTTGAAGGTCTGTTGAAAATGTAGGCTTGAAGGGACAGTATAAACAGAGTGAGCCTCAGCCAAGTGCATTTGGTCCAACTGGACAGACGGGCACTGGCTCTAACATACCTTAGGTGAAAACAGAAGGCAGTAGAGAAATCATCTGTTTTGGGTACAAATTCAAAACATTATATATCTAAACCTCTCATCTAGGCTAATTCTCCAAGTCTTCCAACCAGCACACTCGAAGGTCAGGCTTGTCTGTCCTACAGACTAGGGGGCGTCTGGGGAGGGGGCAGGACCTGGCCTCTGATGACTCTTGCCACCTGGTCGCAGCTGGTCCAGCAGCCCCGGGGGCTCCTTGGAGCCAGGCAACAGTTATTTTCCATATAAACGGTAACAAGCTAAGAAACTATTTTTTCAATACCAAGATCACCCTAAGGGCAGGGTAATGTCAAACTGGATGGTTAATAAAGTTGGTGCAAAACGCTCCAGAGGTCCAATGTTAAATTCTCAGGCACACATGGAGATGATCCAAGGAGAGAAGAGATGTAAAGAGCTCACCTTCTTAGCATACTCAGTGTGTAGGCTTGATTACCGAACAGAGATATGAAATATGTGCTAAATAATTCTTCTCAACAGCTCATTAGGCCTAATCCATCTCTGATTTCTACAAGTCCATTAATTCCAAATATGTGTCTGCTATACATACACACATTCGCACACGGTCGTAAAACGCCAGCTTAATTTCATGATGTAATATCCTGGAAATGGCAATAGGTAAGAAATCAGATCAGATACCGGGCAGATTTTAAATGTTTATACTTTTCGTATGTGATAAATGAAGATGACAAAGAATAATGAATCCAAGAAAGATGATATTCCAGTTAAAAAACACGAGACCCACATGACTAGACATATGTGAGGTGGGATCCAGACAGCAAGTACCAGCTGCTACACAACCATGACACTGTGAGAGGCTGGACAGTCTCCACCAGGAAACTTCACATGGGAAGTAACATCAACACAGGTGCTGGATTTGTTCAGGTGGGATTTTTATTCATTTTCTCATCTCCTAAAGTTGAAGATGTTTTCATCATGTGCTCCTTCATTCTGATGTTATTCTATTTCCCGAAGACACTCAACATCCTAAATCCACCTTTTCTCATGCCTTCAGTTTTGAGACTACCTCCTTCTCACCCTGCTCTTCTTATACTAGATCATGAAACGTGCCGATTCCTCTGCCTAGAATGTGTTTCCTGCTGATCCCCATAGAGTTGTCCCCACTATTAGGCCCTGGACCACCCAGAAAATGCCCCTGCACCCCACCCATATTTAACTTTTCACCACGCAGTGTATTGTTTGTCTGCTTATTTCCGTGTTGACAACTGGTGCCCGTCTGGCACAGTTGTGCAGGTTGTGCACTGCTCAAAGAGCACCAAGTAGAAGAAGTTGCATTAGTGCAGGTCTGTCTCTCCAAACAGGAGTCCTAGTGAATGCATCAGGCTGGAAGAAGAGCACCTACAGCTAACTGGTTGGTGCAAGTTGTAGGCTTGGAGAAGATTACTCCCCTTCACTCTATACAAACTGTAGCTCCTGTTCTTCTCCCCTGTGAGGAGAGAGGGACTGGGACCCAGAACAATGTCTGGCCCACAAGAGATGCACGGTAAGTGGTACCCAAGTGACACACGGATACAGTACAGATTCAGGAAACTAATAGTGGCACAGTGGTAAAGAATCTGCCTTCTATGCAGGAGATGTGGGTTTGATCCCTGGGGCGGGCAGATTCCCTGGAGAAGAAAATGGTAATCCACACCAGTATTCTTGCCTGAGAAATCCCATGGGCAGAGGAGCCTGGCAGGCTACTGTCCATGGGGTCGCAAAGAGTTGGGACAGGACTTAGTGACTAAACAACAACAGGAAGCTCCTATCCTGTGCCAGCCACTGTTTATCATCCTGAAACAACAGTGAAAGCAAAAGGATCCCGCCTCCTGACCGCAAAATCCTAGAGTGGAACCACTTCACACCCGCGGTCTCTGCTTGGCCTCTGTTTCCTGCAGACCCACCCACACTACGCCTTTTTCTCTCTTCCCTTTTCTCTGTCCCCAAAGCCACAGGTGACGGCCCCACCACTGGCTGCTCTTTTAAAATCTGCCCTCTGACAGCAATTCTCTCCTTCCTCTTCAACATTTTAAAGAACAAGCCTAGAAATCATCCCATCTATCTCCTTTTTGTGTGTCAATTAAAACACTGAATGTTAGAATATCTCCAGCATAAAAGGTTACTCTAAATAAGACACCTCCAGCCATTAATGAACAATTTGTCATCCAAAAGGTATTTCCACTAATTACAGCATATCTCAAACCGCAGCCATTACAGACATGTGCTAATTTACTTCAAGGCAGAACTTTTTCTTTGTCACTGGTTTTCACAAACTTGTAGAGTAAAGCAGACATGTGACTTGGTTCAGAGATGTAAAGACTCAAGCAAAGGGAAATCAAACATTTGCAGCTTCAGTTTGAAAAGGCCATAGTTCCTCCTTTCAGACACAGGAAAAAACCACCAAAAGCCTGGCCAAGAAGTTTTAATAAGTGCTTAAGTTTGGATTTAAAAAATAGATCTGTGTATTTCTATGCTGCTGAAATCAGACAATATGACTTATAACAGTCGTGTTGAATTAGAGAGAATAATGCTACCTACTGTAACAAATGAACTCCAGAATCACAGAAGCTTATCACAAAGGAAGTGTATTTTAGTGCATTTTTCCTTCACGCACTAATCTAAGGAGTGAGGTTCTGGGTCAGCTGGCAGGGCAGGGGCTGAAGCCCTCTCTATGAGAACATTCGATGACTTGGCTCATGAACCATCTGCCAAACAGGCCACGGTTCCTAAGGTAATTTGGGGCACCAACATCCAGATGGTGCAAGGCGAAACAGCCTGAAGTATTTCACATGGGAGCTTTTTAGGGGCCAATCCAACATCACTTTTGCTCACCTTTGGGTAGAACTCTGTCATCTGGCCACACGTAAATTCAAAAGAGGCTGGGAAACACAGTCAAGCTTTGGGCCAGAAGGTGGGTATAAAGCTTTATATACCTATATAATATATATATATTATATATGTATGTGCCATGCTGTGCTTAGTCGCTCAGTCATATCCAACTCTTTGCAACGCTACGGACTGTAGCCCACCAGGCTCCTCTGTCCATGGAATCTCCCAGGCCAGAACACTGGAGTGGGCAGCCATTCCCTCCTCCAGGGGATCTTCCCAACCCAGGGACTGAACCCAGGTCTCCCGCATTGCAGGCGGATTCTTTACCATCTGAGCCACCAGAGAAGCAACTACACTCCACTAAAAATTCTTTTTAGAAAAAGACATAATCAGTCTCTACAACTTAGATATTTGTCAACAGCTAAGAATCTCTTCCTCAGATATATGAAACTGAACGAGGCAGAATGGCTCTGCTCCCACTCCCCACATGGGAAAGGGGCAGGAGCGGGCACGCTGATTTTCTTAGCAGCATCTGATGGTGGGTTGTGACACAGCCGCGACTAAAACTCAGGCCACCCTAGCCCCAAACCACTGCTCACATTCCCAAAACAACGAAATTTGCCAAGACTCTTCAAAATCCTCCCCTACAAAGATGCCCCTGAAACGGCAGAACTGCGCCAACCAACACCAGCCTGGGCTCCGGCGCCCCAATTCTTGTTCCATGTGCCTCTCAGCAGTGCCCCCGAGGTCACAGGACACATCAGCACGCTGGGCCCACAGCGGAGGTGTTGCACACTCCATCCTTCCCCAGCTGAACAATGCCAACACTTCCTGAGTGCTGGACACTGCTCGCAATGCCCCACACTTCACTCAGGGGTCAGCATTCCTGTGATTAGTTCCCTTAAACGATGACAAAACAGAGGCCCAGGGAGGTGGATCAACGTGCTGAAGGTCACACAGCTGCAAAGTGGGGTAGAACCAGGACAGGAACCCAGAGAGCGGTCTGGCCCCAGACTCTGCACTCCATCCACGTGCTCCACAGCCTCACAGTACAATTCCCTTCTTCAGGAAAGTGTCAAACAAAATAATGGACATTGAACAAGGTGTTAACTTTCAGGCTCGCAGGCTGCTTTCTGCCTGACTGCCATTTCCTTCCCTCCTCCCCACCCCAAGTTTATAGGCTTTAAGCTAGAAACTAATACCGATTTTCAAGTGTTTATTAGATTTTCTGTAAAACCTCTTGTGAAGCTGGAATTGTAAAGTTCCTCTTGATTCTGGGTGTGTAGACTCTATGAAGCGTGTCACACTACCCTATGACTCCGTCCGCAAGGCCTGACCCACCTGCTGTCTAGAAAACAAGGCTGAGTCCCACACACCCCCTCTGAGCTCTGTGTAAAGACCCCAAACCTAGGCCAAGAAAGTTACTCCTGAGTCACCTCTTTGCAATAAAAGATAAATACTTCTCACCATTAGCAGCTTACTATGACTCCTAATAAAGTTCTCATTCACTCGAAAAATACTCCTTGATCTATGCCATGCTCCAGGCGGTAACTTAGCCACTATGAATGAGAGCAATGAAACCAATGGCCTGGGGACCTCACATTTCAGTGGAAGAGGCAATAAATAACTATCAGGTAAATAAAGAACAGAATTTCCTAAGTGTTTAGGGCTATAGAGAAAGTTGAAGTTAGGTGGGGGGATGGAGTGATGTGAGGGCTGGGGTATAACTATTTCATAGCGTGGTCTGGAAGGTCCTCTCTGAGAATGGGGGACTGGAGCAGGCACGTGAGTGCCATGAAGGAGCCACCCTAGTGGGTCGTGGGAGAGGAAAGAACGTGTCCTCAGCAAGAATGGACTTGCTGGGTTCAAGGAACAACAAGGAAGGTTGGTGAGTGGGGCAGGGAGGATAGAGGGAAAGGCACACACCAGGTAATGCAGTCTTTTACGCTCACTTCATTCTCAATATAACCGGGAGCCACTATAGGACTTGAAACAGAAGGACATGACTTCATTTATGTTCTGAAATGATACCTTGGCCTTCTAGGTGAGAATGGGCTCTGGGAGAACAGACATAGAGGCAGGAAGATCAGATGAGATGCCCCTGGAATGGTCCTGGAGAGAGCTGATAGTGGCTTTCACCAGGGCGGTCATGTTCCAGATGAGGAAAGTGATCTAATCAGGATGTGTCTTAAAGACACAGGATTTACTGATGGACTAGATGTCACATAGAAGAAAAAGAAAAAAGCATCATATCTCTTAGGTGTTTGGACAGAGCAGCTGGATGAATGGTGGGTCTGTGTCCAAGATGGGGCAGACTGAAGGAAGATCAAGTTGTTGGTGGCTGGCAATGAGTCACATGGGGCTGGTATCGGAAACACCACTTGGGACAGAGTTTGAAACATCTGAGTCATGAAAGTTGATGCGTGAATTAACATTTGGTTGGACAGCCTGGAGCTCCAGAGTGAGGAAGACTGGTCAGGATAGACAGCAGACACAGCAACAAGAAACAGGCTGAGGGTACACAGCATGTGCTGCAATGTAATGGGATTCTAAGAGATGGGAAAAGAAATATCCATAAGCCATGATGAATAGCAAGGAGAATATCTCTTCAAATTTCAGACTCATGGAAACAAGGACATGGGGAAAAAAAAACAGCCACCACTGATCTGACTCTGAAAAGTGATAGTCGTTCAGTTGTGTTTGACTCTTTGCGACCCTGTTGACCATAGCCCACCAGGCTCCTCTGTCCATGGATTTCCCATGCAAGAATACTGGAGTGGGTTGCCATTCCCTTCGCCAGAGGATCTTCCTGACCCAGGGATCAAACCCGGGTCTCCTGTATTAAAGGCAGATTCTTTACCATCTGAGCCACCAGGGAAGCCTATGATCTGACTCTAGAAGTGGAAATCAGACAGGAAACAGCCAAGTTTCAGATGAAGCAAAAGCTGGGGAAACATTCAGAGAAGAGACTGTGGATGTGAGGATATCCCTGATGACAGATCATAAAGATCAGAGGATGATAAAAAGGTTCGGGAGATTAGAGAGAGGTTTGCAACCAGGTCAGATTATTGGACGGACAGAACCGTATGGTGATCAGAATCTAAAAAAATGATACATACTCTGGGACATCTCTGAGGTGGCTAAGATCACTGAGAAGTAAGATGCAGTAGGGTTTGTCCTGATGGTCCATTAAGAAAAAGGAATAATCAGTTCTAACTGCATCACTACCCTGGGTCAGCCTCCTAGACGTGTGTGATGGAGGCTGGGACCTGAGGACCGGGAGAGGAACAGTCATACCATGAGCATCATATATGATGATTTATTTAAGACACCTCTTTATAACACCCTTGTGTATCAGTTCCTGGGGCTGTTATAATGGTGCATTACAACCTGCACAGCTTGAAACAACAGAAACGTACATTTCATAGTTCAGGAGGCCAGAAGTCTGAAATCAAGGTGCTGCGGGCACGCTCCCTATGAAACCCGTAGGACAGAATTCCTCCCTGCATCTTCTGAGCTCTGCTGCTTCCAGGCAACCTCTGGCATTCCTTGGCTTGCAGCCCATTGCTCCAATCTGTCTCCATCATCACACACAGTTATCTCCCTATGTGTCTACCATGTCTCCACAGGTCATCTTCCCATCAGGACACCAGTTGCACTGCATTGGGGTCCCACTGGAGTCCAGTGCGAACTCTTCTTTACAACTACTCCCAAAGCAGGTCACATTCTGAAGTTCTGGATGTGAGGACTTCAATAGAATTTTTGTCTGGGAGGGAGTGATGCAATTCAATTCATGACACCAAGGTGCTATTTTTTTCCAGTTTTCACGTATGACTGTTGAACCCAATTAAAAATATTTTGCATATATTCTCTTTCTTACTTTCTTCCTCGTGGGTTCTGACCAGTTAGAATTGTTTTGGATTGAGCTTTCCTGATAAGTACATTTGTCCAAAGATGATTATTCTGAGTGCAAGAGCACTTTTCCACTCATCCACTACATTACAGCCTGTTTGAAAGCCAGAGAAGATCAAGAAATTATTTCACACAAACATATCTCACTTTCCTCTGTGGGGCCAACAAAGCTTTATCTGAAGGTTGATGTCAGTTTTGTCATTTTCCATCAGTCTCATGGTTGCTGCTGCTTTCATTAAAAATTCTATTATTTTTAAAAATCCATCAGCAAGATGGTAAGATTAATTCATATGTACATAGTACAAGACAAATCTAACCTCTCTAAAGCTTTCTAAGCCAAAACATCTCACACTGACAAGGCAGCAAGTTGGCCAAATACACCCAAATCAACCCAAATAACTCAACCACATGAATCAATGAGATTTGGGAGAAACAGATCATGAACAACTCAGACTGCTATCTATAATTTAAACTACTTTGAGCCCTGTGGCACAGGGTTGCAGCGAGAAGGATGGTTTCTGTGGTTCGTTTAGTGAATTCTAACATCAGTTTCTATGGGCTTCCCTGTGGCTCAGGCAATAAAGAATCTGCCTACAATGCGAGAGATCCAGGTTCGATCCCTGGGTTGGGAAGATCCCCTGGAGAGGGGAATGGCAACCAACTCCAGTGTTCTTGCCTGGAAAATCCCATGAACAGAGGAGCCCAGCGGACTACAGTCTATGGGGTCGCAGAGTCGGACACGACTGAGTGACTGACAGTTTCAAGATCAGTTTCTCAGGCCAGGCATACCAGTCTTATCTCCAAACTGTACCAGAGAAAAATGACCAAATGCAGAGAGACCCTTTTCTATTTTCACTATTTATATAGGAGACCTGAGATGGCCTCTCAGTGAAGAGGTGAGGATGAGGGGAAATGCAATCTCAGGGCTTCAAAGCTGGAAGAGCTTAACCTCTCTGCCCCACTTCAATGTCATCCCTACCCTGCTTTGCCAGCTGACTCCAGTGGACCTATCATGGAAGAATCAGTTTTCCATGGTAAAAAGGTCTACAAATTCTAAATCTGTACATCAACTCCTGACCCCACTATTTGTGCCAGGTAACCTGTGCCAGGTAGGCTGGACAGAAAGGAGATCCAACCAGTCCATCCTAAAGGTAATCAGTCCTGAATATTCATTGGAAGGACTGACGCTGGAGCTGAAGCTCCAATACTTTGGCCACATGATGCGAAGAACTGACTCATTGGAAAATACCCTGATGCTGGGAAAGACTGAAGGCAGGAGGAGAAGGGGATGACAGAGGATGAGATGGTTGGATGGCATCACCAACTCAATGGGCATGAGTTTGAGTAAACTCCAGGAGTTGGTAATGGACAGGGAGGCCTGGTGTGCTGCAGTCCATGGAGTTGCAAAGAGTCAGACACGACTGAGCAACTGAACTGAACTGAACCGGGCTCCAAAGATCCTTTAGCATAATTTTCTTTTTTTGGTAGGAAATTCATCTTGAGAGCCATGAACTGTCATAACTTGCTATCCAAGAATCTGTGATGAAAAATAAAGATCTTTCTCCTCACTCCATCTCTGATATAAAGTAGCTCAAGAAAGTATGTGAACAGAAGATTCCTAGGATCTAAGCAGATGTGTAGGAGAAACATCCAGAGAAGTATAATTAGAGCTGGATGAAGAGGCATTCTTCTCCTCATAGATCTTCCAGAAGCCAGTCATAGCTCATCCATCAAAGTGTGGCCACAGGAGTGTTTAAGCTGCAATAGGTTTTAATGAAAACTGCTACATGTGTTACTATTATATATACACATACATTCATATACTTTTATGTTTACACACACACACACAGAAAGAGAGCTATAATTCTAGACTAAACTTTGTATACATTATTTCATTTTAACCCAAAACAATCCTTTGAGGTAGGGAGTGGCTGTCTTCCTTATACAGAAGAATTTGTAAAAAACTGCCTAATATGACACAGATAAAGTCAGAGTTAGCGGAATCCTGTCTCCAAGGCCATTTTCTCTCTGGCACATCACTCCTGCAGGAACACGAATTAGAAAGATTTTGTCCTGTGAGGAGCTTGGTCTCCTTCAGTTGCACTTCCCTTAAACATTCCTACTGTTTCCTCCCTGCCTTTGGTTCCCATCTGTGATTTGAAATTGCATCTTAACTCCAACTAATTCTTCCTTTCTTAAAAATACTATTACTTGACCATTTATAAGATGTTAATGGCATTATTTATTTATTATAGCAGGATTCCATCAACCTGCTTCTGAAGAAGCAAAATAATCTCAAAGAATGCAAGAATAATGTTATATTTTACCCTTCAGTGGAGACTTTGAACTTAAAGAAATATGATGTGCATATTACTAATTTTTTTTCAAGTTTCCCCAGGAGAGATGCCAATGGCCCTATTTCTAGTACAACAAAGAAGGACATTAATAGGTCAAGCTGTCACCTCTTTACCTCCCACTGCCCAGGCATCCAGATAGACTGGCTTGTGGAGTCCTCACAGACTGATGTTTCCATCTAAATGTGTTCAATGGGAACTCTCTGTGAGAGAGCCCAAGATTGCTGATATCTGAAGCAAAAGGCTGGTGGAAGAACCTGGAATAAAATTCTTACTCTGAACAATCTATGGAGATTCTATGATTCTCTGATGAGAAGGGACCTCTAGAGGCCAGCTGGGTCATTCCTTGTGCCCCCATGTCACACCAGACCTTACACAATCCTATGATGCCACACACCACACCAAACCCTACACACTCCATCATGTCACAGACCACACCAAGCCTTACACACTCCATCATGCCACAGACCACACCAAACCTTACACAATCCCATGATGTCACAGACATCACACCAAACCTTACATACTCCATCATGCCACAGATCACACCAAACTGTACACGCCCCCCCCCATATCCAATTCCTAAAACACTTTCAGAAAGAGGGTTCTTGCACCCAGGAGAAGGAAGAACAAAAATGCACTTGGTTTCTGGGAGGAGACGAAACTGATGACGAAGAAAAGGAAAAGAATGAGGAAAGTCCTCTGTTACAAAAAGAGAAGGAGCCTAGAAATCAGACAAAACCAGTCCCAAGTCCCAGGCACTGTCTCCATCTGACCGTGTGGAAATGGCTGGGAAATGGCTCGCTCTGCCTTCCGGTCCTTCGCTTTCCTGATGTGTAAAACTGGAATAATAATTGGATCTGCCTCGTGGAGCAGCTCTGAGTGTTCAGTACATCTCAACCGGTAGGGTGCTCAGCGCCTGCCTGACACATTGTCCCACACAGTCGCAGGCAGAGCTGATACAGGCTAAGAATGCTGACTTTAGTGGCCGAAGGAAGAAGCAGTTAGGAGAGAGCTTGGTGGTAAATGTTAGCCAGGTCTGTCGGAGGCATCCCAGGTGGCGTGAGGCCTGTGCACTTAGTAGTACAAGGTGACCTTGTCTCAGGCACACAGGTAAGCAAGGGCTCACAGTGTGTGATCCAGTGTGGGCTGCATGTCAGCTCCTCCTCACTCTGCAGGAAGCCCTCCTTGTGTGAGCCGATGGTCACCAGTCTCACTATCTGGAAAACTAGATGGCTGAACTCCCTGGTCTCTGCCATTCTTTCTCAAAATAAAAGAGAAGCATTTCTGCAAACCACCTAATCTTATAGGTGAGGAATCCCTGAGAACCAGGCTGTCCCTCTATACCTTCTTCAGGTTCTCCTATGAACTCGTATGTCCTTTTCCTTCTGTCCAGCATTTGGCTGGGTTTTCAGCTTTCCCATTTTAGTTTTTGGCTCCTTAACAGGCTGAGTGTGCTTCCAGGAGCCTCCCTCCATAGCTCCATCTGTCCAGGCTCTCCTGAGCCTCAGTCCCCCGGCAGGATGCCTGGCGAAGTGAGTGCAGAGAGGTCCATCCTGGGAGGGGCCAGGGCAGCACCCGCTTCCTAAGTGGCATTGCTATTCTGCAGGAGTTAACTCAAAAGCAACGAATCAATAGTTACACAACCAGACACCCACTGACAGCAGACTCCAAACAGACAGAAAGACGGATGGGCAGAGAGGTGCCTTTCTGTGCCCCTCTTTATCTTGAAAATGCTCATTTCCCTGAGATCTATCTGGGGCTGAGTACATTCTCAGAGAGTAGCAGCTCTTCAAAGCTTAAGGACTGGGCAGGAAAGTGACCTGGCAGAAAGATGACATGTGTCATGGGCGCAGTTGTGAAACAGCAGACAATTGACACAGACCATCTGTGATCTGGACAGAAGGACACCAGTTCAATTACTTATGTGTAGCTGGGCCCTCCTCAAGAAGAGCATCCTCATGCCCAACACAGCACGACCCGGACAGAAATGACACGGAGGCAGGAGCACGCCCAGGCCAAGGACAACACTGGACAACTGAGGACAAAGGGCAGAGAGGGCAAGGAGGAGATGGTGCCCTCAGACCTTCATGTCTTCCTCCACTCATGCAAGAGCTATTTCCTGAGCACCTAGCATCTCCCAGACACTGCACAGGATAAGACAGGAAAAAACAGAGAAGACACTAATCCTCAAGAAAGTTACAACCCAGTTGGGGAAGACAAACCCATGAGCATATAACCAGACAAACAAATGGAAAAACTTCTCTGAAAATAATTCAGGATGACATGCCAGCCCAAGCCTGGTGGAAGCACTAGGGAATCACTTTTATCTAGGTGCCAGGCTAGAGGGAGGGGATTCCATCTGAGCTGAGGCCAAAATGATGAAGAGCCACCACCGTGGGAAGAGCTGAAAGAGGGGCACCACCACAAAGGGAACTACAAGTGGGAAGGCTCTCTAGCAAGAGTAATCTTTCTGTGTTCAAGAAATAGAAAGAAGGTCAGGGTGTCCACAGCACAGCGAGGGAAGGAAGTCAGGCTTTATTAGCAAAAACCCTGGTCTAAGCCATGGACTAGGAACTAGGGACAGAAACCTGAAGGTGGCATAATTCTGGCTTCAAGAGGCCATGCAGTAGCTGGAGAGATGAACAGAGGACCCACCAGCTTCGAGAATGAAATGCTAAAGGCTTTCCAAGCCTGAGTAACACGTTGCAGCCTCCTGCAGCGGAAGAGGCCCTGTGGGGTTCCTCAAGTATGGAAACCACATTGTTCTCTGCTATCCCCTGAAACTGCTATATGAAACCCCACTTCCATCTTGTAAATTTCTCAGACTTTTTATTCTTAACTCACTTTTTTTCTTTAAATAAAAAAGCAACATCCCGCAGTGGCAAAGCCTCTAGTCTAGGGACATGACAGAAAGTATAGTTCAGCTCTGATATCCACTCAGCAACAGTTAGAACTGGACATGGAACAACAGAATGGTTCCAAATAGGAAAAGGAGTACGTCAAAGCTGTATATTGTCACCCTGCTTATTTAACTTATATGCAGAGTACATCATGAGAAACACTGGGCTGGAAGAAGCATAAGCTGGAATCAAGATTGCCAGGAGAAATATCAATAACCTCAGATATGCAGATGACACCACCCTTATGGCAGAAAGTGAAGAAGAACTAAAGAGCCTCTTGATGAAAGTGAAAGAGGAGAGTGAAAAAGTTGGCTTAAAGCTCAACGTTCAGAAAACTAAGATCATGGCATCTGGTCCCATCACATCATGGGAAATAGATGGGGAAACAGTGGAAACAGTGTCAGACTTTATTTTTTGGGGGCTCCAGAATCACTGCTGATGGTGATTGCAGCCATGAAATTAAAAGACGCTTACTCCTTGGAAGGAAGGTTATGACCAACCTAGATAGCATATTTAAAAGCAAAGACATTACTTTGCCAACAAAGGTCTGTCTAGTCAAGGCCCTGGTTTTTCCAGTGGTCACGTATGGATGTGAGAGTTGGACGGTGAAGAAAGCTGAGCACCGAAGAATTGATGCTTTTGAACTGTGGTGTTGGAGAAGACTCTTGAGAGTCCCTTGGACTGCAAGGAGATGCAACCAGTCCATCCTAAAGGAGATCAGTCCTGGGTGTTCATTGGAAGGACTGATGTTGAAGCTGAAACTCCAATACTTTGGCCACTTCATGCGAAGAGTTGACTCATTGGAAAAGACCCTGATGCTGAGAAGGATCGGGGGCAGGAGGAGAAGGCGAAGACAGAGGATGAGATGGCTGGATGGCATCACCAACTTGATGGACATGAGTTTGGGTAAACTCCAGGAGTTGATGGACAGGGAGGCCTGGCGTGCTGCGATTCATGGGGTTGCAAAGAGTCGGACACAACTGAGCAACTGAACTGAGCTGAACTGATACCCACTTACCAGATGTCACCCAAGGAGACAACTGACTTCACCCATTACCTCATTTGGGGAATCTATGAAAACATGGCATGCATTCATCAAAGTTGTCAAGTGACATGGTGACATTTAGTGATGGTCTAATTAATGAGAGCCACACAGCTGATATCTCAGGTTCCCCTGCTCCCATCAGAGCAGCATAGTCATGTCCACTGAGAACAGGGTACTGTTCTCTGACCACAGGCAGACCCCCCACCCACCCATTAATGGACACAACATCCTCCACAGTTGATGGCCTCTTCGACCTCTGCACCCACAGCCCAGCCTTGTGAGTTGGACTCAAGGTCCTGGGGTGAGAAGCCTCAGCCTCAAGCCTTTCCACACCCAACACCCAGCTCATGCCCTTCAAGTAAGGGCCATTCCACACATCTTGGCTGGACCACAGTTGTATGGAGACTGGGGGATATTTTGTTTTGTTTTTAGTCATCTCATCTGTTCAGTAGACATCTGGGAGCACATGGCGCTCTGGGCACAACAAACAGGATCCCTGCTTCCAAGAGCTCGCTGCTCCCCAACCACAAGGAGAGGGGAAAGGGAGATGAACGACACTGCAAGACAGAGCAAGAGAGAAAATGAGTGGGGGACACCGAGCACTCGAGAAGAGTCATCAGGGGAGCATAGGACACGCTGGGGAAAGTTTGTCCTGCAAAGTCAAGGACTCGGCATTCCAGCTGGGCCACTCACTAACATGTGATCTTAGGTAAATTTCCCTATCTGCCCCTCAGCGTTCTCATCTATAAAACGGAGATGCATGTGTGCATGCTAAAGTCACTTCAATCGTGTCTGACTCTTTGTGACCCCGTGGACTGTAGCCGACCGGGCTCCTCTGTTCATGGAATTCTCCAGGCAAGAATACTGGAGTGGGTTGCCTTGCCCACCTCTATGGAGATCTTCCCCACTCAGGAATCGAACACACATCTCTTATGTCTCCTGTATAAGCGGATTCTTTACAACTAGCACTGCCACCTGGGAAGCCCAAAATGGAGACTTTGGGCTTATAATTTGAGATGTAATAGATTATTACATCTATTTCAGAGAGCTGTTGTGAGGATTCATTGTGAGTAACTGACCAGTAACAGATAGTACTATGCATTTATTTTGGAGTAGGAAATGGCAACCCACTCCAGTATTCTTGCCCGGAGAATCCCACAGACAGAAGAGCCTGGCAGGCTATGGTTCAGAGAGTCACAGAGAGTCGGACATAACTGAAGCGACTTAGCATGCACACATGCTTGTATCTATTTAACATTATTACCTCTGCCGCATAATCTGGCTTCCAAATCTCCTAGGTGTGCACCCTTAATCAAATGATATAAACTCTTCAAGCCTCAGTTTTAGCATCTGTAAAATGGGGATGATCATGGCACCTATAATCAGAGGGGTGGCATTAGGGTTAAATGTTTATGTTATGAGTTTGGTGATAGGTGAGACAGTTTATAAAACACTTAGAATACTCCTTAGGACATAGTGAGCACCCAAGAAACTTAGGTTCATATTATTATTATTGCACAGTCTATTGTATGAAATCTCACTCTTTTGTAAAAATATGCATACAGACTATTGGCAGGAGGGCAGAAGGAGTAAGAAACTGCAAATTGTCTGTAATTCTATTCAGACTGTGGATGCCATATTAGGTGAAAGGTTTCCTGGTTCTTCCACAAGGATCATTAGCACTAATTGGAGGAAATAAAACCTCCTAAAAAGTTCCCTCACATTAGAATCTGCTGCTTAAGCATGCATTCTTTGGGGACTGCAAAAGATCCTCAAAAAAAAAACGAAACTGGTGAGAACAAAGCAGAATAAAATGAAATTAGAGCAAAAAGTCCTCTGCTGGTTGAGGAGAAAACTACAAGCGTGAACCTGATCATCACCCATGGTGACTTGGGGAGGGTGGCTCCCCTGGCAGAGCTGGGTTGTCAGGGACAGCCTGACTGGGGTCTGGGTAGCTTGGTTACATGTTGAATCAAGAAATAAGGAAGGGAGGAAAGAAGGAAGGAGGGAAGGGGAGGGAAGCCAAAAGAAAGAAGGGACCAACATACACACAATAAAACCCAAAGGGAAATAACCCAGAGCCCTGAACCACTACAGTGTTGCAACCTGGAATCAGGTTATGTGCAAATTTAGCAATTTCTGTGCAAACAAAATACATTCTGAGATTTCCTACTTGCTTCTCTGCACACAAAATTACAAGAGGCTGAGCCCAAGTTTGAGGGCTTAAGGGCTTCCCCTCCACGGAAGGGCACTCACCATGGCGGCCCTTCCTCGTCTGCTGAGGGAGGGCCTGAGCAGGACCACGCCCGTCCTACGGAGACTCGAGCACCCGGGTCCCCCTGCAGCCCAGCTCACATCCCCACTCAGGCCCGCGGCCAGTGGGCTGGCGTCAGGCAGATCCCCGCTCCTCTAACCCCCGCCCTGGAGGGCTCCCTCCACTGGGAGGGCCTCTCTGCTGCGTGGTGGGAAGACAGTCAGCCCCAGGGGCTGCCTAAGTGTCAGGAGGGGCTCCAGGAGGGCCTCTGCGCCAGGGCTGGGCTGTGGAAGCCCCACGATATCCCACTTCTTCCATCTACAACCAGTCAAGACCAGTGAGTCTAAACACACGTGAAAATGCAAACAAACGTGAGAGCAAGAGAGAGACGGAGGGAGAGGCCCAGAGAAAGCCAGCAAGAGGCATGGTAGTGAAGACAAAGAGAGAGAAGCCAGCAGGTACACAATCATGCGATTTTCAAGAGGAGCTGCTCCTACCCAGGCCTGGCCCCAGGCTGAGCATAATCCAGCAGGGTCTTAATTCTCCTGAGCCTGGGGCCCGCCTTCTGAAGACCAGACCCCGGCCCACCCATATCCCCTCACTGTTCCTATACCATGGGAACTACTGTCTGCAAGACCCCTTGGTCTTGCTTCTTTATCTCCTAATGTCTACAAAGCTGACTACCTTCCACCTTCTTGAAAGTACCATTCCATTCATGTCTACAGTGTTCTCCGGTACGACTGTCTCTGTCTTATCTCCAGGGGGCTACACCTTGCAGCCAAGGGTTGGGGACAAAGGGCACATGCAGAGGACACTATGTGACATTCACTATATTGCTTCAGAGGCTTGTTTTTGTGTTTCTTTCTAAACAGTCTGAGATCAGGACATATTTGAAGCATCCATGAAATCCTTTACAAAGCAGACACCCAGCTATTTCGGGTATGAGGCAGTCAAATCTTTAACCTTTGCTCAAAATCGTCCCTAACTCAGGGTTCCATGGAAGAGGTGGATCCCAGAACCAAAGAAAACCTAGCAATCCTTGGGGGCATGGGTGTTAGCTTGCCAGAGACAAAGGAGCATGGGTGCCTGCAGGCTTCGACAGGCCCTTAAATCACACCCCTCCTCTGGCAACATCCTGACAAGTCAGCTCTGTAACCCATGCCCCTTCCTCAACATTTGCTATCCCGTGGGTATTGCCTCATGTATCATCCATAAACCTCAGAAGGACACTCACAAAAGGGGTAAAACAGTGGCTACCAGCAACGAGGTTGTCTCTCCAAGAATCTTCATGCACAGAGAATGGGAATACTGCCACACTGCTGTGCAGTCAGCTCAGCGGTGGCCCAGTCTGGGAAACTTTATTTAAGCAAGCACATCATTCTTTCCACGAACCTTCTTAACTTCTACCTCCTGCGGACTCTCATCAAATTCCAGAGCGTACGATCCCCACTTACAATCACTGATATTCTGTGTGGCCCTCCTGTGGGTGGTATGGTTTGTAGACACTGGAAATTGGAGTTAGCATTTCAGGAGGCAGGGTAGAAAGGGAGACAGGCTCATCCTACCTTACACAAAACATAGCCAAGATTCTTCTTCTCTTCCTCCTCCAGCTCCTATCAGCCTGAACCCCAGAAGTCCATCAGGACCCAACTCAACAATGAAATCCCCTTTCCGTTGGGTAGATGAGCTTTGCACACACTGCTGTGGAGGACAGCACCACTGACAGAGTAAGTGATATTTTCCAAGGAGAAATCAGACTCTTCTCCATGGCTTCGATCTCAGGGCCATGTTCAGATAGAGAAAGCGTGTCCCTCTGGTCACCAGCTCGAGGCACGAAGGTGCCTCGGGAAAGCCCAGACACAGTCAGACCCAGGACAAAACAGCCGCTCGACCAGAGTATGGGAGCTGGCTGGCAACTTCCCATGGCATGGGCAGAGTGATGGCATTCACAGGAAGCCAGACCCGACCTCTGGAACTCATTAACTTCAGAGAAGACTGCTCACGCTGAGCCCCAGCCAGGCCTCCAATCACCACGCCACCAGCTTCGGGCAACAGACAGCGCTCAGGACACTGGCCTCCATATCAGAGACTCCCTGGCCCAGCGCCCCTCCTGCTTACCAAGTCCTGAGCCAAGGAGGTCAGGTTTGGGAAACAGCTCATCTCTGGAACCGCTGAACGTTTCCCCATGACCACCACCTTCCCAGGCAGAACACCCAGCTCAGCCATGAACTGGGCAGCCCAGCGAAGCAGCGAAGCCTCCCTGCAGCAGCTCCACAGTACACACCTGCACCCCTAGCGCTCTCCCCCCACGTCCCCTCCACAAATCACTGTCGATTCAGAGAGGGATGGCGGCTCCCTACCTGAGGGTGGCGCTCTCCCCCTGCCGGACCGTCACGTTGTCCATCGCCTTGGGGAAGGTGGCATCTCCGCTGCGCACGGGCACTCCTGTGGGTACAAGGAACAGCAGCCTGAGAGACACGACCACGAGGCACTTCCAGGGCAGGAACAGGGACCCACAGACCCCCATCCTCGACAGCCACAACTTCCCAGAACTCCGGCGGCGGCTCGGCACACGCCCCCCGGGCGCGCACAAAAAGTGGGTGGGGTGGGGGAGCGAGCACGGGGACCCGGAGGCGCGGGCTGGAGAAAAAGCGCGCAGACTCCTCCAAGTCGGGTGTTCCTCCCCAAATCGAGCCTCAGCGCTCCAGCCTCGGAGAAGCGGTTTCCACGGAGGACATCCAAAGGGGACTGCCTCGGTGCTGCTTGGCCGAGAAGGCGGCCGAGAGAGGAGAAGCGCCAGACAGGTGCGAAGGTGCTGGCACGTCTCAGGAGCCCCTTCCTCGCGTTACCAGTTCAGGCATGGCACTTGGGAGAGGAGGAAGCACTTTGGTACCAGAAGTGGACAGGGGGTGGGTTGGATCCAGCCACCCAGAGATGATCTGAATTCCTCAGTTCCAACAAGGGCAGGTCCAACACTTTCTTTGTAAGTTTCGGAAGAAGGATGGCCAGCAGAAAACAGTCTGTAACAATAGCAGAGCCGAAAAGTGGAGCACGCAGGAGGCGCAGGGGTGAGCCAGCAGGAGAGGGAGGTTACGCCGGGCTTCGCGCAATCCGGACGGGGGTTGCTGCGGCAGCCGCCTCGGTCAACTTCCTCCGAGCCCAAATGCGCGCTGCAGCCGCCGCGCTGCGCCGGTCTAGGCTGAGCGGTCTCCGCAGCGGCGGCCCCTCGCTCACTCGCTCGCTCACTCGCTCGCTCGCTCGCTGGGCAAGGCGAGGCGCTGCCGGCCCCGGAGCCGTGCGGACGCCAAGCTCAGCGGCCGCCCCCGGCCTCCGCGCCGCCGGCCTCCCGGGAGCAGCCCCGACGCGCGCGGGCCCCGACCGCCGGGGTTGTCATGGCAGCAGCTCCATCACTGACCGCCGCTCTCCGCGGTGCCGGCGCCGAGCGAGCGGGCGGACCGCGCGCATCCCGGCGGGCGGCGGGCGCGGGGCGCGGGGCGCGGGCGCCCACCTTAACCCCCGCCGCGCCGCGCTGCGGCCGTGCACGAGCCCAAGCGAGGAGTTTAACCATTTCCCGCCTTGAGGAGCTATCATTTCCAAATTAAGAAGAAAGGCAAAGTTACCACGCGGTCTTAATAAGCCCGAGACATCTTAATAAGGGTCACAAACTAATTAACTAGGAAAGAAAAACCCTGAAGCATGCACGTGTGCACGTTTAAAATTATCAGATTAATTCATTAGCGTTTAGAGTAAATTTAAAGTGTTGGGAGGGTGTTTTAGAATAATTCCATTTATTATTCAACAGTCAACGCCCACCCCACCAACCTCCCCCCAAAAGCTCCTTCAAACATCATTCTAAATAGAGATCTTCTGTATATAAAACCAATGCAAAATCACAGAAGCCTCTTAGCGTGCGAACCTGGCAAAACCACATCAAAATGTTGGTCAAGTTCCGACACTGACTTACATTCTCTATGCTTGTCCTGTCGACATGAAAAGATGATGGCCCTGCAGAGTGCTCACTTCAGATGAATGAGTGTGAGCCCCTGGCATTACTGATATCGAAGATTCCCAAGTGTCCAGGGCTTCACACTCTTGCAGAGCCGGTTTCACCTTAAGAGGTGTGTTTCTCATATTTTTGAAACTCAGGGGAAAGCTGCACTGGCCTCAGTTCCTGTCACTTCTCCTCTCTGGCTGCTGTGTGCCCACCTTTGTATGTTTCCTCTCACTTCACCTCTGATGGAATGTGGCTCCTTCCCTCCTGGGCCAGGCTCCTGAGTGAGGGGGGAGCCCTGAGCTGCACACAGCCCACCCCGCATGCTAACACCAACATGGTTCTCTGCTTGGGGACTCCTGTCTGAGCTCCCTGCACTGACCCAGATTCTCCCTGGGGAAAGAGAAGAGGCAGTGTGGCTTTGTTTTTCCCCTGGACTTTCTCCCAAATCCAACCAGGAAGCTTTTTTTTTTTTTTTAAACAACTGTTAGAAAGCAACAATAACAACAAAAAATGTGTTCTTCCCAAAGTCATCCAGCCACCACCAAAAAGAAACTGGATTATTCCAAGTCACTGTCATGTAAGGGTCCTGGTGCCACAAAGTCCATGTATCTTTCAACTGATCATCCCAGGTACGTGTAGATAACACATGTGTGAATGATGCACAAGCATTTCACTCCTCATACCCCCTGCCCACAACTCCCCTGGGTTGGAAGGGATGGAGGTGGGTATTCAAATGTGGAAGCCAAGCAAGGTAACAAAGAAAGACTGAGAAGGTATGGCTTCCTCTTTTAACAGGTAACCAGAAAGTGTGTGTGCATGCATGCTCAGTCGCTTCAGTCATGTCTGACTCTTTGCGACCCCATGGACTGTAACCCTCCTCTGTCCACAGGATTCTCCAGTCTAGAATACTGGAATGGGTTGGTCATACCCTCCTCCATGGGATCTTCCCAGCCCAGGGATGGACCCCGGGTCTCCTACATTGCAAGTGGATTCTTCATCCACTGAATCTCCTGGGAAGCTCCCAGAATATGTACTACCAGGTAAAGTTGAGCAACTCACACTGAAGATTGCACTTAATCCATCATTAGGCCCATTTCCCCCTTGTTTCCTCTGCTGACTTTTCCAATATTAAATTCTCAGGGAAATCCATCTGCTACTTTTAGCTGGTGGGGCCATCTGATATATAACACCAAAAAAAGAAAAATCAATTGTCAACTCGTGACCACAAAGGATGACTTTGCTCTCAAGAAACCCAAAAATGATGTCCATGGGGAGCAGGACATTTTGTTTATGTTTTTGAAAGAAGAAAAGAATTAACCGATTTCAGCACCAGTCCATTCTTGCCAGACCCTATTTTGTCTTGATATTTGCAGTGGGAAATCTCAGGGAAATAGGAAATTGCATGATTTCCCCAAGCTCAAATGTTATATGCTAGCAGATGTTAGGTGTGAGATCATGATTGCTGACCTCAGTCTGCTGAATTTGGGGTTCTTCCTTAGGGGCCAAGGAGTTACCTCTGACCATCCACCACCACTGTAATCACCCCTCCAATTCCTCTTGGTAAACAGGTCTTAGTACCTCAAGTAGAAACAAGCACAGCAGTGGAGAAGGAAGAGGGACTCTTTCTGGGGTTTGGAGTCATTTCCCTCCAGGCTTGAGAATGGCAGGCATGACTCCTTTCATGATAAATTCTCATCCTGGCTCTTGCATCTAATTCCCAGGTAAGTACAAATGAGCATTAGTTTTTGCATCTCAGAATGTGGGTAATGACAACAACCAGCCTTCCCGAGGGGCCTACAGACATGATTAACTCTACGGTAAAATACTTAGAAATCCATTTTAGGTGGAAGATGGTTTATTAATATATTTTGCCTGTCACTGCTTCATTATTATAGCCAGGCAGAAAAAGAACTCTTCTCACAGGCTCTGTAGGATGTTCGGCTTATACCAGTCTGCAGGCACTTGGTCTGAGATAGACACACCGTCTTTGTGTCTGGCTGGGGAAAGGACAGTGGTGAGCTGCAGCCTCCTGGCCTGGCCGGCAGGAAACCCAGCAGAGATCAGGTGACACTCAGGGTGGACAAAGAAAAGCCACTGGCAACCTCATAGCTGCTTCGTGGACCCAGGGATCCAAACTTCATTCAAAAATGGAAGTTGAGAAAGCGGGGAGAGGTCAGAGGTGCCGGCACAATTAACAAGGCAGAATCCATTTTATTGAAACTCGTGATTGAAGTGGTTTGAATAGATGAAGATCAAAATCATATGTCAGCTCCCATCTCATCTCCTAATCCCTAAATATAACCAACACTTAGTGGCTTATCTTATATCCTGTTTCTTGCTTCATAAAAACTGCTGGATTTATTTTATTTTTTTCCCAGCATATCCAAGTTAATGAAAAAGGAATGACAGTCAGAGCAATTTCATTATGTGTGTTCTTTATAGAAACAACTTCCTTTCTACCTCCTGGAAAGAGGATTCCTAACAAGCACCCACCTCCACCTTCTCCCTCTCATGCCCCCTGCCCCATCTCTCTCTGCACCCCCCTCTTCCCTCCTGCATACACATATACTGTACACATAAATCAACTTGTCACAGCTTGTCTCTGTGCTGACAGCTGTAATTGCTGCAGGTTATAAAAATATCTATAGGACAATGCCTTTCAAGCTCTCAGGCACACACATACACACTCACACAAACTGTCTGAATGAAAGAAAACAATCATATTCCCCTTAATAATCCTGGGACTGCAAAGGAGGGGGCACAGAGGAGCTTGCCGTGTGGACTGGAGGGCTGGCAGGCAGGTGAGGACGTGGGGGAGACGAAGACTTCTAGCAGTGGCAGCATCTCCACACTAAAGCAGGGATGGAGAAGGGAAGACTTGCCAATGGGAGGGAAATCAGCTGTTTTTGTTTTTCCCTGTGTTACCTACAGCAAGCTGGGGTTGGTTGAAGAGCAGTGAATTCTCCATACACATAAGAGACCGAAAGAAGAGCTCTAGCCTGAGACATGCCAGTGCTGCTGCTGCCTTCTCTAAAAAGGCGAAAGGCCCCCCTCTCCTGGTGGAGATTCCAAACAGGAGCTCAGATGAGAAGATGCTGCTTGCAGGGTGGTTACAGAGAACGGGGTGGCACCAAATGGACATCAGGATGTTTAATCAGGAGGGGCGGGGTCCATCTGGATCAGTGATGGCTCTAGGGGAGTGGGGAAGGGCTGGGCTCTGGAAGAATACATGCTATTCTGTCCTGCAGAGGATTAAAAAATCATTGTTCATCTGGGCTAGAGTCTGGTGTGTTAGGATTTCAGAGGGAAGAGCCAAAGAGCAGCTTGAAGAAGGGAAAGAAGCCTCAGAGGAAAAGAAAGCGGTCATGAATAGAGAGAACTGAGGAGGAAGGGAACAAGGGCAAAGGTGAGGTTGCTCATGGACTTTGAGAGCCGTGAAACATTGTAAGTTACATAAAGAGGAGAGGTTGTCAGCAGAGTAATAGGCAGACAGAAAAGGAAAGAAGAGCCAGGCAAATGAGCAAAATCAAAGTGACGTCAAAGCAAACGCCAGATACCCAGAGGGGAACGGCACTAGAGTCAGGGGTCCTGAGAGGAACCATCTCTCCTTTTCTACATTTGGGGTCATCATAAGACCCTGGGGTCACAGAATGAGAGAATGGTAGGGTCAGAGGGCACCTTGAAAGACGTGTAACCCACTCATTTCATAAGGAAGTGGGGAGTGAACCCAGCAGAGAGGACCCATTATCACGGGAATAAAGTTAACAACTGGTAAATCAAGACTAGAACTCAGGGCTGCTGGCCACTGCCCTGTTCTCTTGGCCATACCTGGCAGGTAAGGACACTGCTTAAGAACCAAATGATAAAATATCTCCCATGGCTGCTGTATCTGTGCAATAGAGAACCACAGAAGTGTTACTATTATTGCCCGGTATCGATACTTCTGAGTGTCTGATCATTCAACTGAATTCAATGTAGCCAGGAAACCTTGAAGGTAACCAGGTAGACTTTGAGCTCTTCCTATGGAGCAAAACGTTAGAAATACAAAAATGAAAGACATCACCCTGCCCTCAATTTGCCTGCAGTTTAGTGCTGTCAGAAGGCAATGGCACCCCACTCCAGTACTCTTGCCTGGAAAATCCCATGGACAGAGGAGCCTGGTAGGCTACAGCCCATGGGGTCGCAAAGAGTTGGACACGACTGAGCGACTTCATTCCACTCACTTCACTCACTTCATACTTTATTACTGGAGAAGGAACTGGAAACCCACTCCAGTATTCTTGCCTGGAGAATCCCATGGACTGGGGAGCCTGGCAGGCCATGGTCCATGGGATCGCAGAGAATCAGACACGACTGAAGTGACTGAGCATGAGCATGAGTGCTGTCGGGTTTGTCCATGGTTCTTTTTGCATTTATATCCCTGGAAGCCCCTGAGAACAGTCTTATTGCCAAGAATGAGTTGGGATGTGTCTCCTAGTTGGGAACAGTCAATCCCGTTTCATGTGTCCAGATTTCCAGCTAAGCTTCATTGAAAGTGGCATTAGGGTCTCCGTAGTGGTCCAGTGATGAAGACTTCACCTTCCCATGCACAGGGTTGGGGAGCTTAAATCCCACATACCTCATGGACAAAAAATCAAAACTTGAAACAGAAACAATATTGTAACAAGTTAGATAAAGACTTTAAAAATGGTCCACATCAAAAAAAAAATCTTTAAAGAAATAAAAATAAAGTGGCATTGGAGGGGGTGGAGTACCCTCAAGGATTTTAAAATTGTAGGGAAAACATTCATCTACCTGACAAACAACGTTTCTAGTGCACACTAAATGCCAGCGATGCACTAGGTGGTGGATTTCAGCTGTGGGTGAGAGAGACAAAAACAAAAACCATCCTGTGACTAACCCTCATTAAGGACACTGTCCAGCAGGGGAGACAGATATAAAAGTAAGAACTTTACAAGACAGTAGATATGATGCTGATAAGCACTGTGGGGAAGTGGAAGAACAGACATGCTAGAAAGTTCTCGTGAAATCGGGAAGATCAGGAGATGAAACTGGGACTTCATAGTGAGAAGGAGCTGAGTGTGCAGGCTGTGTGGGCCAGAATCTAGTTACAGACTTGCCAGAATGTGCACAACCAGAGCCTGGAAGGAGGTTGGGCCGAAGTTGCCTTTTATATTCAGACTGTGCTCCTTAGACCGAGGGTGGGGACGTCTGAAGTGCTCTGTCTGATTGGAAAGTCCTAACTGCTTCTTTGTCCTGTGTTCCTGCATTCATTGATTCATTCAGTACATATTTATCGATTAAGAATGACCAGCAGTTTTGGGCTCAGACAGACCAGAAGTCAAACTTCATCTCCATCACTAACTGTGTGACCTTGCAGGAATAACCTCATTTGCACAATAGTGCTCAAAACGGTACCTATCATAGAGGGGTGGTGTGAGGATGCTGTGAGGGTCTGGATGGACAAGGGGTAGCAGAGGGCCTGGCAGCTGCGGGCATCCCTTGGGGGGACCGAAAGGGGGCAGTGAGTATGCTCCCCTCCTTCAGAGGGGTCTCGGTGGGATATTCATCCTGAGAACCCAGGACCCGCCGTTTCAGTGTCAGGGAACTGTCCCTATGCACATCCTGAGGGTGTCGTCCCGGGAGCAGAGCAGAAACTTCACGCTGAGATGTGGTCAGAAAGGGCAGTCGCTGAGCTTCAAACCAGGGCAGGAAATGGGTGACCCTCCTGTTCCCACCCCAAGGTCTTGAGAAACACACAGGATCCGGGCCCGTGGGAAGCAGCCTGAAGCTTGAGAAAGAGGTCGGGGCTTCTTCTTTGTGTAGCAGCCTGGGACCTTTTGTTTGTTCAAGCTCCCACATATACCGGGAAAGTAAACAGAGAAAAAGGCGAGACACCTCCTCCGAGCAGCAAATGAGTAGCCCCTCTGACCACCTGCATGGAACCTGGGCCCCTCTTTGCTCCTGTGGGCCTGGCAGTGGATCCCAAAGCCCCCTACCCACTCTAGGGTCTAGATTTACACTAGTCAATGGATACTATTAATACTATGTAGCATCGGCCTCATTGCTCTCATTTCCCACCAATGAGCACCCCAGGGCTGTGCCTCATAGCCTCGTGGAAGTGAGCAGGGGTGACCTGCACACACCTGCCTGCACACACACACAGACTCCAATTCCAAGGTTTACATGATGCAGCCCAATCAGGGTCAGTAGCAGCTCTCTCAGAGAAAGAGCCTTTAGATGGAAACTGGCCAGCCCCAAACTTGGAGCTTCAACTCCAAATGTACCCTTAGAGGAAATTGACTTGCCTAGCCCTGCCCTGATGCCTTTCTCCCTGATCAGTTACCTTCAAGTCTCTCTTTAACCTTTTCTCTGCATTTTTTGCATTTTCTCCCCAGCCAGGAGCAACTGCAGAAGACAAAAACTGTAATGAGACAAGAATTTGCTTGATAACATATGGGTTCAATTGTACTTCTTACCGGACGTGGCATTTTGTAAACCAGAGTATCTGGATCCAAGTCTTAACTCTGGCCATCATTAAACAAGTCCTTTGTTTGTTTGTTTGTCTGTTTTTTAGCTTCTTTTTTTTTCCTGAAAAACCAACATCTCCATGAAATGTGGGTCTTTCAGAAGATCTTGTGCCAACCAATACATCCAAATGGGCTAATGCACTTTTGAAAGCTGAAAGCATTGTTCTACAGTAAGATAATGGATGGTATCATCGACACAATGGACATGAGTTTGAGCAAATTCCAGGAGATAGTGAAGGACAGGGAAGCCTGGCATGCTGCAGTCCTTGGGGTTGCAAAGAGTAGGACACAACTTAGCTACTGAATAGCAACAGTAGGGTGATAGCCCATAGAAGGCTGGGGTCAAGGGTAAAGCATTTGCCCCCCAGTCTGTCACTTACAAGCTGCATGGAGTTGCCCAAATCACTTCTAGTTTCCTTCTAAGTGAGGAGTTTGGATTAAACAATCTTGTAGTCCCCTTCCAGGAGAAAGCAATGGCAACCCACTCCAGTACTCTTGTCTGGAAAATCCCACGGCTGGAGGACCCTGGTAGGCTGCAGGCCATGGGGTCGCTAGGAGTCGGACACGACTGAGTGACTTCACTTTCACTTTTCACTTTCATGCATTGGAGAAGGAAATGGCAACCCACTCCAGTATTCTTGCCTGGAGAATCCCAGGGATGGGGGAGCCTGGTGAGCTGCCGTGTATGGGGTCGCACAGATTTGGACACGACTGAAGCAACTCAGCAGCATCAGTCCTCTTCCAAGGGCTTTCCAGGTGGCTCAGACAGTAAAGAACCCACCTGCCAATGCAGGCGACATAAGAGATGTGGGTTCAATCCCTGTGTTGTGAAGCCCCCTGGAGAAGGGCATAACAACCCACTCCAGTATTCTTTCCTGGAGACTCCCATGGACAGAAGAGCCTGGCGGGCTACAGTCCATAGGGTCGCAGTATTAAACACGACTAAAGTGACTTAGCATGCACAGTCCCCTTCCAACTCTCAGTCTTTGGTTTTATTGCTTCTCAACACTCTTCTCAAAATCAGTTTATCCTTCCTATTTGCTCATCGGTTCCTATTATTGAGAAATTGCCCTCCTCACCCTGTCCTTCCATTGTTCCCACTCACCAAGGTGTCCATTTCAAAACTCGGAAAATGGTGGCACAAAGTAATTAATGAGCTGCACTGGATCTAAGGCAGGCAATGGAAGAGCCAGGACGATTAAAAGTCTTCTGATAAAGGGTTTCTTTAAGGAAAAGAAAATCCCACAATGCAACCAGCAATGTTAATCTTCAATAAATAGGCTGTTAATATTTAACTGGCATTTATTTAAACTTACAGTAACTGTCCTATTAAATCTAAATTAATTGCCCGTTTGGGACTCTCCCCCTACGGCCTAGCTGGGACATGGCTGTCTGGATCATAGTGTGTGCTAGGCTTCCAGCCATAAAGAGGAGAGTTCAGACTCCTTCTAAGACTGGACAATTACAATATCATGCGTGGAAGGGCTTTAGAGGTCAACTGGACCAGTAAGTTTTATACCCTGTGTCTTTGGGCTTTCTGGGGGCCCATTTTCCCCATCTCTTCAGTAAGGGCTTCATTGTGTGTTCTTATCTGTGCATCTGTTTCTCTCCACTGTCTTCATTTTATTTTGAATTTCTCTCTTTCCTTTCTGCCGGTGACTTTTTTCTTTTACACTTCATATTTTACACTCTTTCTGCAGTGTTTTTGTCTCAGTCTTTCCTTGAGTTTGTTAAGAGAAGCCATTTAAGATACATAGCAATTTCTGTGTGTGTGAATGCATGTGTGTGTGTATATATATATACTGGTGGCTCAGACAGCAAAGATTCCACCTGCAATGTGGGAAACCTGGGTTCAGTCCCTGAGTTGGGAGGAAGGCATGGCAACCCACTCCAGTATTCTTGCCTGGAGAATCCCAGGGACAGAGGTGCCTGGTGGGGGGTGGCAGAGTCAGATATGACCGAGCAAGCAAGCACAGCATGTATATATATGTGTGTGTGTGTATATATATATATTATTGAATGTGTCATCATAAAGAACATTTTATAATGGCAGTTGTGTACAAAAGACCAAGAGCTATGAAATAATCCCTGAGTCACACAGCTTTAGAAGGGGCAGTGCGAGTGTAATTGGGTAAGACTGATCTTTGCTATCCCTGAAATCAATCAATATTTTTTATTATAAATGTTGTCACAGCAAAACCTCTAGAATGTTATTTTGCTATGATTTTAACACATTCACAGCATTTCACATATACACACATACTCATTGCTTTCAGTATATTAGTGAAATGTGGATTAAAGATAAGCACCTCATCAGATGGGTTAGTGTTGAAGCTAAGTTAACTTTCCTCAAGAAGTGGGAGCTGGTTGAGACTAAATTAACTCACCCTGAAGTTTCTGAGGGTGTAGGTCCCTGAGTTAGACATATAAAGGCTCACGGTCTGCCTTGCAGGGCCTGGAGAGGCCTAGTGATGGAGAGAGTGATGTGGTGTGAGATGGATTTGGGGAGGAGGAATACAGGGCAGAGCTGAGGGCAGGTGAGATGGCATGTTACACGTTTTTAAGAGGACCAAATGTATTCTCAACTGTTCACTCGTGAAAGGCTTTACATGTGTACTGCCTGGAAAACCTATGTTTCTTTGTATTTCTAACTAATGCACAAACCATCCATTTCCTTTTTGCTCCCTTACTTCAATCATCATCAGGTTAGACTAGAGATCCTCACAATGTCTTCAATTGGAAAACAAATCCTCTGTTTTCAAAGCATCTTTATTCTTTATTTTTTCGAACCTTATAAATTCAAAAAAATAATGTAACACATTTCTGCATGTTTATGCATCTCCCTGGCTTTTTCCATGTCCATCTCTCACTGTGCACCTGCCTTTGGGAGTTCAGGGTCTTTTAAGACAAAGCAATGGAAGTGACAGATATAAATAACCTCATATCCTCACAACCTGGGAGCTGATGTGGGCCTTCCCTCCTAGAAAGGAACAATTTCCCCGAAACCTGTGTACACTTTCTTCATCTAGGATACCAGAAAGCTACAAGAGGTGCTGCAGGTAATAAAACAGTCAGCAACCTGGGAGTGGCCTGGGAGAGTAGGCTCTGATGCGGTTCAGGTAGCCCTGATCCTGGGGAGGGAGAGCAGGGAAAATGTCGTAAGTGGACATGGGAGCATGGACAACACAAGAAAATAATTCACCTAAGCTTTCATGGGAATGTCCACAAGGTGTCAGGATCAAAGATGCCTTAAAGAGAAAGTGGTTAATGAGGATACTATCTTTTTTTTCAAAAGTAGAGCATTGAGCTTAAAGTTAAGATGGGAATCAAGGACCAGATTGACATATTTCTATCTGGAGAAGCACTGGTACCAGATTCTCCAGGGGAGAGTTGCTGGGACAAACCAAATGTAGTATTTCTATCAACAATCTGCCGAAGGGGATTCATAGAGAACTGTCCCACGTCTGCAAAAAACATTAGGTCCCCTTAAGTAAGTAAACCTTCAGTTGACACAATGAGCTGTAAATAATCCACAAAGTTATGCAAGTGTGCAGAGAAGTGGGTGAAATGCAATGTCATATATTTGAGTAAAGATAATGGAAAATGCCTTGATCTTTGATGCTTTTTGACGCTGGACTCTGGGCAGTAGGATAGGAGCAGTGATGAGCGGTGGATGGAGCGTGGATGGTGAGGCTAATGGCCCTGACATTTAATCCAAGCTCCACACGTGGCCAGCTTGGCCTCAGAAGATTTTCTTCCCTCTCAGAGCCTCATTTTTATCCTCTTATTAAATAGGAATATGTCCTACTCCACGTACTTGCTATGCGGGGCTAAATGAGATGACAGATGTATAGTACCCAGAGAAGGAGCTGGTGCATGATACAGCCTCCACGTGGGTAACCAGGAAAACAATGCTGGAAACAGTCATGGTTAGAGGCTCCTGAGTTAGGGTACTTAAACCACATTTTTGGAGTATGACAGTATATTGTTAACAGGTATCAGGATTTTTTGCCAAAAAAGAAATGTTGGGAGTAACATTTTATGAAAGCTCTTAAAAGAATATTGGAAATAGAAACAAAGAAGCGTTTTATTTACTCAAAATCACTGTGTATAATTTTCAAATATTAATCATAGTGCTTATTGTTACACCTCACAAAGCATCCAGGAACTGCATGTGCCCAGCCTCTTGGTGAGGAATCAGGACCCACTCTTAATTTCCCCTGTTCATATGTGTGTCTGCAATTCCTTTCTCTTGTGGGTTCTTCAGCAAAACCTTCAGTGTCCAGTCCTTTCCAAACCCCCACTTACCCGCCTGAGCCATCATCTCTTCTTATTTTCTTCCTTGGAATAATGAGACTCCCTCTTCCAGGGAATTATTCCGTCAGCTCTTACCAGGTCGATTTCAAGCTCCACTTTCAAGTCAAGTTTTCCTTGAAAACCTGACCATGTCTCCCCTCTCCCACTTCAGTCTTTAGTGGCTCCACACAGTAATTTGAATAAAGCCCCGAATGCTTTCTGTGGTTTCTGAGCCTTCACGATGTGGCCTCGTTTGCTTTCACTTTTTTCTCCTGGTACCTCTTCCTTTATCGAGCCATGCCACTGTTTATTTTAATTGATGACTATTTTCATCCTTCAAAGGTTTCGCTTTCTCAATGTGGGGCCTTTGCACATGCTGACTTCCTGTCACCAATACTGTCCCCACATTTTTCAGGCTAAATTCTATTCATCCTTCTACATTCTTATTCTCTCATAAAGACCATGCCTATTCCATTCAATCAGGTAAATGTCCACTGCATTGGCGCCTTCTAACATTCGTAACACTTGTAAGAGTTTAAATTCTTATCCTCTTATATCCTTGAAGTCTGGCACATATTAGGTTTTTGATAAATATTTATTGACTTTAAGTACAGCTGGGGGAAATTCAACATTAAAGTCATTTTCTGGCAGGGCAGGGACTTCCAAGTGGAGGAATGTTAAGGAGATGAATATTTAGTATTCATGAAGTGTAGAATAGGGCGTACACACACTTAATGACCAATCTCTAGCTAGAAATAACAATTCCAACAAATTGAAAGATAGCAGTTTAAGGATAAAAACAAGCCTGTCTGTATAAAAGGTTAAACAGGCAGAAAATAATATCTAAATAGGATAAAGGGAAGTTTGGATAAATTAATGGGTGACAGACCCACTCTGCTTTATTTAGTTAGGGGTGTCTGATGTATATCTCTAACCTTTGAAGTATGATTCCCATGCAAAATGGCCACTGTCCAAAATGGGTAAGGAGGACATCTGAATTGATATGACCTGGGGTGACCTTTGTAATGTCACAATAATTTTGTTGTCCACGTTGCTGGGGATAATGGAAATATGATCATCTTTCTCCCTGCACACCTTATGGCAGCCCATTCTACAACAGTTGTGTGCACTTAGGAAGAACAATTTTGAAATGCTGCAAGAAAAGCTGTGTGTAATTTGTGTGAATAGTGACCCCCAAGCAGGGGAAAAGCCCCCTTCACCCTTCAGGGAGAATTAGATGGACAACCTTCAGTTCTTACCTTCTGCTATTTGGCTATTTCCTTCACGTCCAATTCCTGATTTCCATTCTTAACTACGGGAGACCTTCTCCACCCTGAACCACTATCTCCTTGAACATCAACTCCCAAGTACTTGGGCCACTTACTCATCTCTTCTGACTCCCTCTATCTAATCTAGCTCAACTTCTAGTAACCAGAAGATGTGGCTCGCAGCATGTGTCTTTAGACTCCTGGTCCCCTGGTCTTTCTCCTCCACGTTGCTGCTTTCCTGTGTCAGCCTACTTTCCAAAGGATGACGAAGGGCAATCTGTTTCTCATATCATTCTTTGTTTTTCCCTCTTGGGAAAGAGCACTATGACAGCCGTAGTCCAAAGCAATAGGTAACACACAGACCTGTGTGCTGAGCTTACTCTCTGCACAATTTGCTTCACCGGAAGTTTTCTAACTATAACTTCATTTGAGAATCTCTATTAGGCACTTTCATTTCCTGAAGACACAACTGAATCACGTGCACACGACCCCAGAATTTCAAGGACATGGCAAACCCAAGACCAGAAGCACTCTAGGAAAGTTTCTCCCAAATAGAGTTGCAGGGAAGTTAGTCAGAAAGATTGTTTCTGATCCACAGGGGCATGAGTACAGTCTTCTCACACTGATTCAACAGGTGAGTACCAGGCCCGATGATACGATACAACAGGGATGGTCATAACGTCCGTCCAGACCCCAGGGCTAGAGGCAAACACTAGAAATAACTGTACTAATAATCAATTAATCACAAGTGTAATGCACATTACAGAAAGCAAGTGCGAGAGAAAAGGGGAACATAAAAAGGAAGGGACAGTGTCTTATTCATAATCACTCTATTTTAGCACAGAACAGTGTAACATAGATTAAATCATATGTCAGTGTAAGAAGGACGATTGAATGAATAAATGTGTAAGAACACCTAGAATCTAGCATCTCAGTATCTGTTCATAAGGCCAGGTGGCTGTACTGCTCCATACACAGGCATCTCTCTGACCCTTTTCTTTCTTCCAAGAGGCAGTAGGTTCTGGGAGCTGGGGCACCCTTCCCAAGTTCTTGTTATTTATCAAACCAAAATAGGACACATTTGCATATCAGGTTATATAAATATTTTCAGGGCACTCATTTTGCTCTTGGGAAAGCCATTTTATCAGCTGTAATAAAATATCCACTCTAATCCCAACATCCACGTTATGACCTCCTACCACTCTCCACCCAAGAAGAACATTAACAATCATCTGACTATTAGCCAGGGTGCTTGGTTTGAACTTAAAAATTGTGAAAAACGATCTTATAAATTATTTTCCAAGGATATCATCTTTAAGCATTAACAGGTACAACTGACTCAGAATTCTGGGAACTGAGCATAATTACATGGAAATTGACAGGCCACAAATGCCAAGAATCCTGTTAACCTTTACTATCTTGAAAAACCTCTCCTTGTAATTATCTCTTCCCTTTGTCTCAAATGTTACTGATGAATATTTAGAGGCCTAAGCAAACATGGAAGTGGATGGATTGGAAAATCTTGATCTGTGTTTGGAATCCTGGAGTTTTCTAGGCATTCTATGAAATACCAAGATGCTAAATAGAGCACTTGGAATTTGACAATTCCCAGAACTTGTTTCCATCTTTGTATTGGCTCTGCTCTAGTTCTCTGCTTATAATTCTCCACGCTGAGTAGAAGCTCCTTTGCATTAGTATTACAGAGAAATGTAGGTCAGAGGCATTTGGTGTCTAATGCAATTCTTGACCTGTTCTATGTCTTTGGAAAAGTCACTGCATCTTTTCAGGGCTTCAGATTTCCTTTCTGGAAGTGAACATACTGACATTCAACTCCAACAGCAGCAATATTTGCATAGAGCTTGAAACCTCACCACCGGCATCCCTTATCCCACTTGTGCAGGCATGTCTCCTACATTTTCCCTCCTTTCCGGGCTCCACTGCAACCACAAAGTCTCCCCTTGTTTCTTTTCTCCACTATTTTAATTAAATCTTAACTCATCTCTCTGCCTCCAACTCTGCCTTTCCCTAAACCACTGTTTCCTTACAGCAGCAGGATAGACTCCTGGGGGGAAGTTGATTGCCACTGTAATTACAGAGACATGTCAGCTTCCCATGCATGGGGACCAGAGAGGCTCGACATTCAGCCGTGCATGGGACATTGTCACTGTTGTCGAATGCCCACCTCACATTTAAGTGAGTAGCCTAAAATGAACTCTATTTGATATATCAGCACAGAATATTTTTACAAGGTTTTAGCAGTCACTAATCCTTGAGGAATGCAACTACCTGTCAGCTAAGGGAAGATTATGCTTTGATTTGTTCAGCTCTTCACCAAGAATTGTTCACTAGTTTGAAAGATCTCATGACCAATGGTAAAGCTCATTGTCTTTGAGTCGCCAGCTCCAGCCCCATGTCAGTGTGCGCAGTAACCAATAGGTTCACGGAGATTCTATGTACAGACACAAGCTTCCACATTTCATCACGTCGTATGATATCATTGTGCCTAAAGATTTATTTTAGCAACTTCCCTGGGGGTCCAGTGGTTAAGACTTCACCTTCCAATGTAGCGGCTGTGTGTTCAATCCCTAGTCAAGGAGCAAAGATCTCACATACCCAAAAAACCAGAACATACAACAGAAACAATATTGCCACAAATTCAATACTTTAAAAATGGTCTACATCAAAAAAAAAAAAAGATTTACCTTACACTAACTTGATTATTAGTCATTTTCTATTTATGTATCTTATAGATCGAGCTAGGACATTAAAATAGGTCATTTTTTCAAGTAGGTATACAGGTAGCTTATTTTTTCTATGAATTTAATGTCCATAGAAATAGAGGTATTAAAAAATATTTTTAATAATATTTGGATCAGATAAAGGAGATAACTCCTGATATAAACAATTTCATACACAGAAACTAGTTTTATCTTTCTGAAGCATAGCTCAGTTCAGGAGAATTCAGTGGCTCTCCTGCTTTTACATATAGCAAATTCCCAAGTCTGAGTAATCAAGGCTCTTAGAAATATGTCAGCCTAACTGACTAGGCTCGATCTGGTCTCTGTCGTGGCCCCATCCACAGCTTTATCCACCACCCTGGGGCTCTTCAGCCTCTCTGTATTTCCAAGTCTAAGCATTCGCTTAGACTTCCCATCTCCAGGGTCCCTTCTTTTCCATGCAGATATCTAAACCCATTCAAACTTCAGTGTGTTAGTCACTCAGTCATGTCTAATTCTTTGCCACTTCAAGTACTGTAGCTCACCAGATTCCTCTGTCCATGAAGTTCTCCAGGCAAGAATACTGGAGTGGGTTGCCATTTCCTCCTCCAGGGGATTTTCTTTACCATCTGAGGCAACAGGGAAGACCTATACTCAAGGACCAGTTAAAATTTAATTTTCTTTATAAAATATTACTCTTACTGAGTCCCCCATCTGTCTCCTCCATTGGTTAGAATCAAACATTTTTAGGATACATTTGTATGCATCTCATTGAGAAATAATTCAAAATATTGAGTTTATTATATATATCTGTATTATAATTGATTGCCTATTCATCTGATCTCACCTAGAAGGCTGGAAACTCTCTGAAGCCAGGTAACACTTCTTGCTCATCTCTGTACCTTCTCAGAGCTGAGCAAAGTGTGTGGCCCTGAGCGTGAGTTCAATAAACATCCATCGAATTGAATGAGCAGCTCAGTTGTGGAGATGGAAAGCCTGGGCACTATTTTCTTTATTTCATCTTGAGGAAATCAAATTCTAAATGAGTTCTGAAAGTTTGCTGTACGCAGGGCATCATATGAGGCATACTATGGAGGTAACTGGGCTTCCCACGTGGCACAGTAGTAAAGAATTTGCCTGCCAATGCAGGAGATGTGGGTTCGATCCCTGGGGATCTGGAGGAGGAGACGGCAACCTGCTCCAGTATTCTTGCTTGGGAAATCCCATAGACAGGGGAGCCTGGAAGGCTGCAGTCCATGGGGTCTCAAAGAGTCGGACATGACTGAGCACACAGACACATGGAGGTAGACACCTCACTATCACTAGCTCATTTCAGGCTCAGATCTGCACCTAGGAGGACATCTAGAGGTTGGCCTACATTTTGCTGAAAGAAAACAGAACTTTTCATTGTTAGGTTGGCTTTTCAATATAAGGGTTTGGATTATATCACAGTATACGCCACTGATTATGGAGAATCCATCCCAAAGACTTGGTTGCCAAGTAGAGCAGTAGGTGTCCACTTCATCAGACCACGTCCCCAGGGGAATGCAGGCAGAAACAAGTCATGGGTTTCCCAGAGCCCTGGGGCTCTCCCAGTGCTGGAAGGGTCAGCCTCCTGCTGTGCTCCCTGGCCCAGCTCCAGCCCTGAGCGAGGCCATCCATCACAGCCAAAGCCTGCCCTTCTCGCACGCTGCCTGAGCTGGAAATGGAAGTGGCCTTTTAACGGAACATTGTCTTAGCATTGTGTGAAGCAAGGCTGACAGAGAAAGGAAGATTCATTCCTGACACCAATCACACTAATATCTGTCACCGAAATGACATTTTCCCTTTAATGATGAAAAATGCATCAGGAAAAAGAGTGAGGAGCAGGAGCAAGGTCCATCGGCTGCTCCCGTCTGATGGGGAGGAAGTTCAGCAACTGGTCGGTGACTCAGGGAGAGGAGAGGAAGGACAGCCAGTTGGTGATCAACAAACACAGTCGGACCCTGGCTTGGAAGAAAGGGGTACAAGCAGATGGAAGCCCCTGGGTAGACAGTGTCCCTGAACATCTGACTAACGTCTTATTAGGACTTCTGCCCAGGGCTTTCAATAGAACAGCCCCGTTTCTGTCAAGCCCAAGCAGGGCTTCATACTGGCTTTCAGGGCCACCATCCATGTACTTCTTTCCTGGTGTTTCAGACAGTAAAGAATCTGCCTGCAAGGCAGGAGACCCAGGTTCAGTCCCTGAGTTGGGAAGATTTCCCCGGAGGAAGGCCTGGCAACCCACTCCAGTATTCTTGCCTGGAGAATCCCATGGACAGAGGAGCCTGGTGGGCTACGGTCCATGGGGTTGAAAACAATCAGACATGACTGAAGTGACAAGCACGACATACACATATTGTACCATATCCAGGTTTGCAGGGCTAGACAACCGACAAGATTGCAGAGCAGGTGGGCATCCCACAACCTTCATTCACATGCTATCTATGTCATGGAAGGGGGATACCAGAGGACCCCAGTCTATACCACAGGTGCCATATGCATGTCCAGGAGGGTCTGTTGCTGGGAAGGATCCACGTGTGGGAGAAGATGCTGTGAGGCCAACGCTCTGCAGCCAGCATGCACAGGGAGGCGGCACCACAAAGAAGCTCGTTAAGACAGGCATATTGCTGGCAGCTAGACGGAGGCTGCACAGTCATCTCAGGTGTTCACAGAGTGAGCGTTCCCCAACAAATCGCAGATCTTTATCTACAAGCCCATTGCTCACAAAGATACCAGGTGCTGACAGCTTTATAAAATCCTTTTCCTCCTCTCCTTTCCTTTCTACTCTCTCATAACAGAGACTAAAAATGCCAGCTAGTCACCTTCTTATATCCATGGCTGGCCACATCACATGCCCAGTAGATGGGCTGAGTGTCCTGTCTTCATCAAAAGAGGTGTGTGCACTTGTCCAACTACCTTTGCGCCTGCCTTTTTTTTTTTTTTTTCAAGACCTTTACTCTTTATAAGAACTGACTCATTTGAAAAGACACTGAGGCTGGGAAAGATTGAAGGCAGGAGGAGAAGGGGATGACAGAGGGTGAGATGGTTGGATGGCGTCACTGACTCAATGGACATGAGTTTGAGTAAACTCTGGGAGTTGGTGATGGACAGGGAGGCCTGTGTGCTATGGTCCATGGGGTCACAAAGAGTCGGACACAACTGAGTGACTGAACTGAACTAATTGACTCTTTTCAAATTTTTAAAAATTTTATTTAGCTGTGCCAGGTCTTTGTTGTAGCTTGTGGGATCTTTGAACTTCATTGCAGCATGTGGGATTTAGTTCCCTGACCAGGATTTGAACCCGGGCCCTCCCCCCACATTGTGAGCATGGGGTCTTAGCCACTGGACCACCAGAGAAGTCCCTGCTCCTGTCTCTGATCACAGCCAGGTGATGGTGTGAGGGCTGGAGAAAAGCAGATGCTTTCCACTAATGGAATGATGACCCCACATCTCAAGCATGATGGAGGCCAGCTGTGATCCTGGGTCCCAGATGCTATTACTGAACTTTTGGTCACCCCACCTCCAGGTTTCTTTGAAGTCCTGATTTTCTAGGTTTCCATTACTAAGGGTTCAATTACTTGCATCCCAAATCACTGTAAATATCGCATTGGTTTTTCATCAGGAAAACTGTGTTAATTTTATGAGGATGACAATCTATTTAGACTCCTTTACACAGCCTTAAGGGCTGTCCTGGTGGTTCAGATGGTAAAGAATCCGCCTGCAATGCAGGAGCCGAAGGTTCGATCCCTGGATGGGGAAGATCCCCTGGAGAAGGGAATGGCAAACCACTCCAGCATTCTTGCCTGGGAAATGCATGGACAGAGGAGCCTGACAGGCTATAGTCCATGGAGTCACAAAGAGTCGGACACAGCTGAGTGACTAACACTTCCACTTTGCTTTCACTCAGCCTTGATTTGGTCTTGCTCTGTGTGCACATGTATTCTGCTTCCTGCTGCCAGCTTTCTCCTACTCTTTCACTCATATTTATATGAATAAATACTGGCATACACAGGCTGACTCATGCACCAAGAATTGTACTGCACCAGAGTGCTTCTAAAGTTTGCATGCTTTGCAATTCCATATGACATTAATTAACACAGAACCCACATGCTAGCTAACCTACCAGAAAGCAATCACATCATTGTCCTCTTTTTGGAGAAGGAAACTGAGTCATGTAAGTCTCTATATCTGCATGAGTGGGCTTCTGGCTCCCTCTCCTCCTCCAATGTTCACACTTTAAATATACTTTAGACAGGCAGGGATGCAATTCAAACAGCCTTCATCTGAACAGTCATGCCCCCAAAGCAATTGATGCACAAGAGCATACTTTAAACACCCAACCCCACAGGACCCCTTGCAAATAACCAAGACCAATGGACCACATTCTCAGTTTCCAGCAAACATGTCTTTCTCTGATGGTCTAGGCCTTTTCTGCCTCCCTATATCCTTTCAGTCAAGGAGGAATCCTCTAAGATAGGGATCAATAATGCGAAGTGATGCTAAGTCCCAAAAATGATGCTGGGGCTCTGCCCTAGAGGAGAGAAAGGGCAGGAGAGACTGTTTCCAGGGAAGGAGAAGCGGGGGCAGGCTAGAAGCTTCCTTCTGCCCAGAAGCAACATGCTGACGCTATGGGCTCTGGCAGGTGGGGGCTTGCTGTGAAGCCCTGTCAGTGGAAGGATGCTCTTGCTCTTTGAGGGTGTAGGCTGGCCTGAGAACCACTGACGGTCCAGGATAAGGACCAGGCACCCTCCACAGCAGGGGTCTCCAACCTCCAGGCCAAGGACTGGTAACTTCTGTCAGATCAGTGGTGGCATTAGATTAGAAATAAAGTACACGATAAATGCAATGTGCTTGAATCATCCCCAAACCATCTCCCCACGCCTCTGGTCCATAGAAAAATTGTCTTCCATGAAATCAGTCCTGGGTGCCAAAAAGGTTGGGAACTGCTGCTCTACGAGAACTGTCCACAATGTGATCACTCCTTAAGCGAAGCACAAACTGAGTATGGACACCCAACACCCTTCAGTTCAGTTCGATTCAGTTGCTCAGTCATGTCCATCTCTTTGTGACCCCATGGACTACAGCATGCCAGGCTTCCCTGTCCATCACCAACTCCCAAGGCTTGCTCAAACTCATGTCCATCGAGTCAGTGAGCCACCCAACCATCTCATCTTCTGTCATCCCCTTCTCCTCCCGCCTTCAATCTTTCCCAGCATCAGGGTCTTTTCCAATGAGTCAGTTTTTTGCATTAGGTGGCCAAAGTATTGGAGTTTCAGCTTCAACATCAGTCCTTCCAATGAATGTTCAGGACTGATTTCCTTTAGGATTGACTGGTTTGATCTTCTTGCTGTCCAAAGGACTCTCAAGAGTCTTCTCCAACACCACAGTTCAAAAGCATCAATTCTTCAGCACTCAGCTTTCTTTATAGTCCAGCTCTCACATCCAACACCCTTCAGTTCCCTCCAGCATGTGAGTGCAGCCACCTAGAGAGCAAGATGTGGTGACTCTTCACAGTAGCCTTGCAGCCAAATGACCCTGAGGATTACGAGAGGAATTCCGTATTTGGAAGACAATGCATGGAGGAAAGCTCCGAATACCTGACGTAAGTTACAAGTCAGCCAGGATTGCTTGACAGTAAAGGGAGTTGCAAACTGTCTGAGAGCAGCTATGTAATATGTACACATAATTTAAAATCAGATGTATTAACTTCTTTTGTGGAACGGTTGATGAATTTATTAAAATGATAAAGATTATCTCTCTCTGCACATTTGAAACAACCATAATAGAAATCGAAATGTTGGATTTACAAAACAAATTCCCTTTTCTCATGTAATCTGATTCTCTCACAAACTCCTTGTCCAGCAGAACCACTGCCCACATTTAACAGATGAGCCAACCAAGGCTCATGCGTGTAAAGGATAATGTTCCCAGGGTAGAATAAGGAAGATCCAGGCTCACATCCAATCCTCTGACTCCATATTCAAGATTCAAGTGAAAATGTTCGTCTCTTAGTTGTGCCTGACTCTTTGCAAACACAGTAGCCTGCCAGGGTCCTCTGTCCATGTGATTCTCCAGGCAAGAATACTGGAGTGGGTAGCCATTCCCTTCTCCAGGGGATCTTCCCGGCCTAGGGTTCAAACCTAGATCTCCTGCATTGTAGGCAGTTTTGTTTACCATCTAAGCCACCAGGGAAGCCAGGGAAGCTTCCTACACAAACATAAGCCTTGGTTGGTTCATCTGTCAAATGGAGGCAGTGGTTCTGCTGGACAAGGAGTTTGAGAGACTCATTTGCAGGTTAATTAACTCACTTGCAGTTTAATGAAGGCGAGGACACAGCCTCTTTCCTTGTGAAATATCCCCTATGCTCCGGCTCACAGGGAGGGTAGGGGGCACTTTGGCAGGATAAGGGAGCTAACTCACGAGGGATGGGATGACTCCTACAACTCAGGAGCAGATGTATGAGCATCAAAACCTTGTGCAGAAGTGGGCCCAGTGGCACAGCGAGAATAGGAGGGAATGAAGAGTGTCTGAGCAGAGGAGCAGCCCGCCATTCATCTCCCATTGCGTCACCTCTCAGTGTCTGGAAAAGCAGTATGTGTTGTCCACAGAACAGTGAGCAGGACTTACAGACACCACAGGCTTGGGGAGCATGAATACAGCTCCACCATGAAGAACATGGTGGGCATTTCACAGGTGATCATTGGCAGCCCAGGCAGGGTCCAGTGGGACGACCAGAGCCTGTTGTCTGGGGCTGTGTTTGTTCAGGACACAGCAGTCAGCCTCCCTGATCTCCTGGCAGCATGTAGCCCCTGGAAATACTCTCCTCCTTCTTGAAATGGCCTCAGTCTTTGAAATTCAAAGCACCGTACCTTCTAGACTCCCCTTCCTCTCTTCCCAGGAGTGCAACGTCACCATCACAGGGCAGGTCCCACCCTCGGGTTCATTTCCCCTAAGTTCCCACTCCCCAAGATGCATTTCGAATGATGTCTCCTCAAAGCAGTCTTCCCTGGTCATCTCACTGAGAAATCTCTCCCTCTTATGGTTTCATTTTATGTCAATATTTTGTATCTTCTCCAGTATATAAGACTTCCCTGGGTGGCTCAGACAGTAAGGAGTTTGCCTGCAATGCAGGAGACCTGGGTTTGATCCCTGGGTCAGGAAGATCCCCCTGGAGAAGGATCTTCTCCAGCATATAAAACATATTGCCTTTCATTTTAAATGCTTATAAATACACATGATCTTCCCTACAAGAAGATAAGCCCATTGTCAGGAAGGTCTTTGTTTTTTGATTAAACCAATTTAATTTATTGTTGAAAAAACCCATAGAGGTCATCCAGGTCAATGTCCTCCTTTTATAGGTGAGGAAAGACAAGCCTACAGAGCTTGCCCAGATGAGTCTTCATACAGTTAGGCCAGATTGGAGCTGGAACTCATTGGCACCGTTAACTCCGTGAGTTGCTTGCCTAGAATGAGGCTAGAGTGAAAGGCTGTATGAGTAATTCCTGCAAGTTCCCCAAGACCTGCCATTCCCTGGCTGGAAGGCGTCCATGCAGAATGCAGGATCAGTATGGACCTCTCTGTCCACTTCACTTCAGAGAAACTTCATTTCATTCAGCACATGTCTGTTCCCATCCAAAGGGGTTTGCATGAGGGACTCGGAGCTTCTGAATAAGCGGTTGGGTGGTGATGCTTTTATGTAGTCAGCTGACCAGGGGAGAATGTTCTGCAGATTGTTATGCTTTAATACATTAAGGAAATGGACAGAAGATCAATGGAGCACTAATAAAAGATGATTGAAAATTGCTAATATAAACCCAATAGTGCAACCTTGCTTTACAAAAACTGAGAATGCTTATGGATTTCCTGTATGGTCTGCTGTAAACACTGCCCAGGGCTCCAAGTCCACTTCTGCCTTCCCGCTGCACGCAGTAGGCTGCTGCCACGCTTATTATAGGCAGGCTGCCTTCCGATTAGCACAGCAACGCCAATTAATTGCAGTAACGAGCAGGCTTCCCATTTAAAGACACTCACAGCCTGGGCCCTAGCAGCACTGGCGGGCTCAAATTGTGTTGTGGAAGCTCTGTTTCCAGGGTGTATAGTGTGTGTGTCTCCACAACGAAGTGCTGGTTCTGAGGGTCAGGAGTGAGTGAGTGTGTGTGTGTGTGTGTGTGTGTGTGTGTGTGTGTGTGTGTGTGTGTGTGCTCACTTGCATATGAAGGCACTATCTCAGAAGGCCCAGAGCCCTCCTTTAGAAAAGGGAACTGGGTCAGGGGGGGCGGGTCCTGAGAGAGGGAGGTGAGTGCTGCTGGAGAGGGAGGAGCTTTGCCCTCCTGGGAAGGAGTCTAGTGAGCAAGAAAAACGAGACGTGGGGTATGAGGAATCTGGAAAAGAGACTAAACGTGGTTAAGTAGGATGTTTCCCAAGGTGGAGGGAGAGGGTTCCTGCAGGGGCCAGCCTTGCTTTTGGAAACAATTCATCCCGCAAAAGAAGGGAATCAAGTGTGCTCTGGCCTCTCATGTTCCTTTGCCTCCTTTCCTGTCTTCTTTGCTAAAGCCTTCTGGATGTCCCCCTCCCCCTTGCCCCACGCCCTCCCTCTTTGCCTGCCTTTCCACCTCCCTGTAGGGGATGGGCAGTGGTGAGGGCAGGTAGGGCCGGAAGCAGCTGCTGCTCCCGGAGGCACAAGCTCTGGGGATCTGTTGTTCAGAATCCCATCGAAATCCCAAAAACCATCCCCAAAGGAGCACTGGTTCCCTTTGAAGACCTTCTAATGTATTTTTTTTTAAAGCCCACACACTGGGCCGTCAAAGTCACATGCGATGTGACAAAGTGGGTAATTATGTTTCACTTAGCGCACATCAAAGAACAAATGGCCGGAGAGCCTGTCCATGTGCAGTGGTGCGTGCGGTGGGAAGGAGGCCCTGGTGGGGACAGCCAGCTGCGGGTCTGGGTGCAGAGAGCAGCCCACACCCTCTCCCCTCACCCTGCCCTGGATGGAAAGGGACGAGGCCGTGGGGGTCATTTAAATGTGGGGACATGTCTGGCCTTTCTCTCATCCTCCTTTGTTCGGTTTTCATGGAAACGTGTGTTTATGGGAAACTCCGAGCATGCTTGCTACAGACAGATGTTTCTGGACTCTGTCCCTCGTCTGGCTAAGAATGTACCTGCTGGGAGATGAACCACTATTTTTTTTTCTCCTGTCAGTCGATGCAGGAGATGGATATAAAGCATCAAGGCTTCTGAAATGGTCCCTCTGGAAGCTAGGGAGTTCCAAGCAGCCTTTGGCAGACTCACTAGCCAGAGGTGATGCAGGGCCTCACTGAAGGGGAAGCAGAACCAAAGGCACAGGTTGTATCTACCTTCAGCGTCACAGAAGTGGATTCCTGCTGGAGCTTGCACCATGGATGAGCGGTCCAGGCTCCTCTTCCATGCCCCAACCATCCCCACGCCACCTTCCCTCCCTCTACCTCCCCCACTGGCTGGAAAACTTTGTCACTTTAACATTTGATTATATAAAACCCTGCTCCCTTTACCCCCCGTGGCTGAGTAATTGTTCCACTATTTCTACAAAACGCCACAGGAAATATGAAAATAGGAGGCAGGATCTGGAGCAAGACTGTCCCTGAGTGCCTGTGCTTAGATGCATCAGAGATGGCTGCACAGATTCTACATCTGTGACAGGGAAGCAGAAGGGATGAGGGGGCAGAAAGAGAGAAGGATGGGCAGAGGAGAGAGAGACAGACAGAGCAGGAACCACCCAGGAACCTGCCCAGGATGCTGTAATATGGCTTTTGGCCTAAAGGGGCTAAAGCTGGGCCTAAACCCCGGCAGGCAGCCTGCACCTGTGCCGGGCTCACTGCTGAAGGCAGGAGAGCTGGGCTGGCAGATGGGTCAGAAGTGAGTCATACGTTGGAGGGGATGAGCGGCACATTTCTCTGCATTCTGTGATCCCTTTCCAAAACAGGCTGGACAATGTCTGTGGTCTCACTCATTCTTCTATCCAATATTCTATTCGGAAGCAGTGTTGGAGCCATGACTCAAAGTTCAGGCACTGGAGCCAGAAGCTCCAATCATACCTCTTTCACTTGTGTATAAAAGTGGCAAGTTACCCTCTCCAGCCTCGATTTTCTCATCTGTAAAATGGGGATGGAAATAACAGTGACTCCTTTATACAAAGTGGCTGCAATGGTGTTATTCTAATGACATAATAAGCAACAAAGAACCAGCTCATTGGAAAAGACCCTGATGCAGGGAAAGATTGACAGCAGGAGGAGAAGGGGGTGACAGAGGATAAGATGATTGGATGGCATCATCAACTCAATGGACAAGAATCTGAGCAAACTCAGGGAGATAGTGAAGGACAGGGAAGCTTGGTGTGCTACAGTCCATAGAATGGCAGAGTCCAACATGACTAAGAGGCTGAACAACAAATAAGCAACTGAAATGTAGCAAGCACTGCCCTAGACACAAGGGCTTCAATGGTGTGTAAGAGCCTGTGCCCACATTCCAGGGGCTCATAGCTTAGTGGGGGAGACAGATGTGTGAACAAATTGCCAACAGTGTGATAGGAGCTACAGTAGTGATCATCTAGTGAGTCTGACGGAGAAGGCAATGGCACCCCACTCCAGTATTCTTGTCTGGAGAATCCTAGGGATGGCGGAGCCTGGTGGGCTGCCATCTATAGGGTCGCACAGAATTGGACATGACTGAAGTGACTTAGCAGCAGCAGCAGCAGCAGCAGCAGTGAGTCTGAAATTTTGGTCCTGAGGCTCAAAGGACCTGGAGAATACTTAGAAGAAGGGATGGGCTTTGTAGGGTAGGTAGTATGTCACCAGTTGGAGAAGAGGGATCTATTTGCAGCAAACAACAGAAAGAATGAAGAAATGGAGATTTAAAGGATCAAGGCTTGTTTAAGAAAGAGTGAGGAATCGTTTGTGTCGAGGAATAGTGGGAGGGGATGCTGAGGGACCCCACATGCTTTGGGTTCCATTGTTTTTTGAAATGTGGATTCATTGGAGCTTCTAAAAAAGGGTAGAGGCATGATCCAGCTGAATGATTTTACCCACTGTTATCATATTTTCATTGCTCTTCTATCTTTACAAATTCTTTATATAATAGATAATATTAATAACTCCTCCCCAGTGGTAAAAATTACAATAAAACAACACAGAATTCTTAAGCAGCAGTGGATGGTGAACTGATGGGCTGGCAGAGAAGGAGTAGAGACACTGTTAAGAGACCCTTGTAGGGGAGAATGTGTGTGTTACTTAGTCATGTCTGACTCTTTGCACCCCCAGGGACTGCAGCCCTCTCCTCTGTCCATGGGATTCTCCAGGCGAGAATACTGGAATGGGTTGCCATTTCCTCCTCCAGGGCATCTTCCTGCCCCAGGGATCGAACCCGTATCTCTTATGTCTCCTGCACTGGCAGGTGGGTTCTTTATCACTAGTGCCACCTGGGAAGCCTGGATACATGTATATGTATGTCTGAGTCCCTTTGCTGTCCACCTGAAAACATCACAACATTGTTAATAGGCTATACGCCATTATGAATGAAAAGTTTAAAAAAAGCGACCTTGTAACAGAAAGTGTGAGGGGCCATGGGGGCCTCTGTCTTTAAGGGCAGATTGAACATAAGAATTTCCTTCTAATGGCTTCTTCCCTGCCCTAGAAAAGTCCAAGTAGGAGGGATGGGAAAGTGGCAGCCATAGCAAGTTATCCACCAGCTATGTGTCCTCCCTGTTCTCCTCTCTCAGTATCTCAAGTTGGTTTAGAGGACCACGGCCTATCTAAGCATAAGCACTGCCTTTCCCATCTCTCCTTATCCCGGAAGGGCAGCACATGGTGAGGACCTGGCTAGTGGTCCAAGAGTGGCCACTTCCCAGAGTTGCTTCCTCATTGTGGCAACACTTCTTCCCCCTTCTGACTTCCTTTTCTTCTTCCTCCTTGGAAGAAGTGAGGGTGAGGTTGAAGTACCATTTTTCCACCATGAGGACAAGCGTCTGACACTGAAGATTGCAGAGAGGACAGACAAGAAGCCCCTGTGGGGTTGATGCCGTCAGATGGCATCATGATGGGCAGCCTGCCCATCTCGCCATCTCTGGACTTCATGCTCCACAGCAATGCCTGTGAGCTTGGGCTTCTGTTATCTGCAGTGGAATGCAGACCCTGGCACCAGGAGGCCATGTAGATGAAAGCCTCAATGAACGTGCACTGTTAGGAAGGCACAGCTGCCGACACATCAGAAGCAAAATCTGTTTGTCTTTGGCACTTGGGAAAAAGGGTCCGTGTCTCACCAGCATTCCCTGTGTGTTAGTTACCGCAACCTAAATTCTTCTGTGTTGTCAGGTGGGAACCATAGATCAACTAGCCTATGAAGAAAAATTTCCCTGGACCCCCCAAGACTCGGCCACTGTGTGGCTCACCCCAGAAGGAAGGATAAAAATGTCAGCATTAAAGGGTAACTATTAGCCATGAAATGTTTGCAAAGTCAGTGGGGGCCAAGGATGTGTCTTTCATATGTAGAAGAAAGCAGTCCCCTAAGGACATCAGAAGCTCAGCTCGGTTTCGGTTTCCGGCTGGTCAAAGGTGAACGGTCCCCTGAGGCCTCGACGGAAGATTGCTGGGGAGATAAAGGTGGGGCTGCAAGGAGAGATGGCTCTGGTCTCTACCTGCAGTCGTGAAGCAGAAGTGGGGACAAATACAAGGCATGGAGCTACGCTGGGGTGAATTAACCAAAGCGGACCTTCTGTACAGCACAGGGAACTCTGCTCAGTTATGTGGCAGCCTGGATGGGAAAGGAGTTTAGAGGAGAATTGATACATGCATACGTATGTTTGAGCCCCTTTGCTGGAAATTACCACAACATTGTTGATCAGCTCTACTCCAATACAAAGTTAAATAGAAAAAAAAAAAAATAGGTGAAGACCTCAGTGCAAAATGGTAGAAAAATCAGAGGCCTTGGAATTCAGCTGATGCGAGTTTGACCAGCTCATTGACCTTGGGCGTCACCTGACCACCTCAGCCTTAAGCTGCCAAGCAGTGAGCTGGAAATAACAGTGCCCACATACAGGTTTATCACAGGACTAAATGGGACATTGCACACGAAGAGCCTGGCACACAGTAGGCACTCTGTGTATGAGATCTCACAGGACAGAGGGGAAGGCAGCCTCAGGAGTGGTTGCCAGGGCACCCCAGACCTGGGGACCCTCGAGATCCCCTCCTCCTTGCTGGAAAGTGAAGGACAGCTGCTGGCTGTCTTCATCACCACTCCCTGGGCAGAATGTATCTATTTGTTCCATAACTTAACCACAGCCTCAGTACACAAAGCCCTTTGGTTGCAGGGGAGCAGATAACGCAATGAGATGCTGTCCCCTCGGTGAGCTAACGATGTTAGCAGACCATGACAGGTGGGTAGGAAGATGGGATGGGATGGGCCGGGGCAGCTGCGGCACCCCTACTCCCGGCTCTTGGCTGTTTCTGCCGCTGCTAAGAGGAAGAATGTGTGCTGTTATCTATTAGTCTGCGCATCAGAAACCTCATCTAATTTCATAATGAAGATCTAACTCCATCAGATATGGAAGACGTGTCAGCAGAAATGCAGAAGGCCATTTTTATGTGTCAGCCGGCTCACCGCGCGGGGCCCCCCCCACCTGCCTGGAAGAGTGTGAGAAGCTCAGGTTTGAGGGGATGGGGGGCTGCCACACCAGGCTGGTCCTGATGGGGGAACGCTGGTTGCCTCCTCTTGTGAGTGGATCCCGCCAGCCTGAAAGCTGTGTGAGGACAGGGGTTCTTTGTGCTCCCTATATTCACAGTGCAGGGAGCCTGCTGAGTGCCCCAGCATGTGGACCGATGAATCCCATATGCCTGGCCTCCCAGGCAACGTGTGGTGACCAGCTTTCTTCTTATAATTGAGGTTTAATTGACATATGGTATTATATTAGTTTCAGGTGTATAATATAACAATTTGATGTTTGTATACAATGCAAAATGGTAACCACAACACGTCTAGTTACCTTCCATCACCCATATGATGCCCGGTTTTTCTTTCTTTCATTGAAGTATAGTTGATTTACAATGTTGTGTTAATTTCAGCTGTACAACAGTGATTCAGTTATATATATATACGTATATGCATGCTCAATCACTTGGTCATGTCTGACTCTTCTTGACTTCATAGACTGTAGCCTGCCAGACTCCTCTTTCCATGGGGTTTCCCAGGCAAGAATACTGAAGCAGGGAAGCAGGCTGCCACTTTCTTCTCCAGGGAATCTCCCTGACCTAGGATTCAAATCCGCATCTCCTGTGTTTCCTGCATTGGCAGGCGGATTCTTCACCACTGAGCCACTTGGGAAGCCCATATATAAGTATATATTTCTGAAGATTCATATCCATTATAGGCTATTACAAAATATATTGAGTATGGTTCCCTGTGCTATACAGTAGGTCCTTGTTTGTTATCTATTTTAAATAGAGTAATGTAGATATGTTAATCCCAAACTCCTAATTCATCCCTCTCCAGCCCTTCCCCCTTTGGTAACCATAAGTTTGTTTTCTATGTCTGTGAGTCTACTTCTGTTTTGTAAATAAGTTCATTTGTATCATATTTTAGATTCTACAGATAAGTGATATCATATTCTGACTTACTTCACTTAGCATGATAATCTCTAGGTCCACCTATGTTCCTGCAAGTTGATGCCCAGTTTGATTTTTGCAGGTCTGCTTACTCCTCAAAACCGAGACCTCCAGCCACCCTGGTCCCCTCCTGAGCATTAGTCTTGATGCTTGGATGAGTGATGGCAGAGCTCTGGCCCAGCTCCGTAACTCTCAGGATCAAGTCAACACAGCTGCAACCTGGCTTATAAAGCTTCTGAAACTTTCTGAGCTGGCTCAGCTTCCTCCTCTGGATAACAGAGATGCTGTAGTCCCTGTCTCACACTTTGCTATGAAGTTTGAATGAGGTGACATGTGCAAAGGGGCTGAGAACAGGACCTGGAGCTTGGAAGCACTTGAAAATTATCAGCCATTAGAAGGGTCTGAAAAAGGACATGAGTCTACCTTCTCTGTATTTGGGTGCTTTGTCCTGGGAACCTACTGGAAATATAGTTCCTCCAGGATTTGTCCGTCTCTCTCTCTCAAGGGCACAATCCCATCACAAGCTCAAGACAGACTTGTTTACCTTCTTCCTTCATGATCCTCTCATCAAGACTTCCCATACTGTGCTCCCTCCTTACAGCCCCCGGTATTTTATGAGGACTCCAGTATTCACCTGTGCTAGACCCAGGGATCTCTTATCTGCAGAAGTCATGTTTTCACAGGCGGCATTTCCTCTAGCTCTCCACAGCTAGATGGGCATCACGGGGTAGGAGCTGCGAGTCCTGCCTCCAAAGCCAAAAATATCAGCTTTGACACTTTCTGGCTCTGTGACCCTAGCTGTGTGAATAACTTCCAACAACCCAGTTTCCTTATCTGTAAAACAGAGGTAATGAGTACCCAGCTCACAGGATTATTGTAGAGATCAAATAGGTTTAGGTGGTGGCCCAGTGGTTAAGAATCCACCTGCCAGCGCAGGGGACACAGGTTCAATCCCTGGTCCAGGAAGATCCCACGTGCTGAGCAATTAAGCCTGTGGGCCACAACTGTTGAGCCTGTGTTCTAGAGCCCGTGCAACAAAAGAAGCCACCGCAATGAGAAGCCTGCTCACTCCATCGATGAATGGCCCCAGCTCGCCACGATTAGAGAGGAATCTGCCCAAAGTAATGAAGACCCAGTGCAGCCAAAAAACAAAGATTAAATAGATTGATTCCTATGAAGGGCTTAGAATAGCTCCAGCTTCACATTTAATATTCAATCAATGGTAAATACTATTAATTATAGCTTCTATTTAACACCCCCCAAACACACACACAAGCAGCTGTTTCATTACAGGTAAGACTCATCCCATTTCTATCATCTGCCTATGGATAGCAGGTCATTTCCACCAACAAAGATATGAAGCTGTCTTTTCTCTTCTTTTGCTGTGAAAATGAGTTTTATATATTTTTTATATTAAATTACCTTGACAATCTATCCCAGCTCAGCACCTTGGAGGAAGAGGCAGGGACACAGGCCTCTCTTTGGCACTGGTTTGTCATCTTCTACCACCCTTCTGCTTTACTGTTGCAGACGCTGACTTTCAAACAGAAGCCAAAGAGAGTGTGCACCTGTCTGGGGTCATAAAACTGAGTTCTAGTCTTAATTCTTTCACAAATTAGTGTGCAACATGGAGAAAACCACTTCCCTCCAAACTCCGGCTCCCACATCTGAACAGGGATGGGCACACACTGGATACTGCTTGGTTCCTTCTCTGTTCTCAGACTCTGTGAATGTGACCATAACTGCAAGTTCTCTGAGAGTCTAACAGTCTGGCCACGATGGGGCAAAAACCTTGAGACAGGATGTGTTGGCCTATGCCCTCCGCTTGGATCGTATGATGGGAAGGCTCCAAGCCCTCCATCACCTGCTTTGGAAAGCTGAGTGGAGATATCCTGACCTTGGAACACGAGATATTAATGTTTTGATTTTTCCTTTTTAATTGTGTGAGATGCGCTGTCATTGGCATGACAAGGTTGCATGCTGATATAGGTCGTGGCCGACAGGAAACAGCAGATGAGAAGCCTCTGGTCCTCTCCTTCCTGGGGACCGCCTGGGCTGCTTCCTGAGCTCAGGACTGAGGACCAGCCCCTCCGGCTGCCCATCCTCCAGAGGGGCATGCACCAGGATTTACCACGTGTTTTCTATCCCAGGGAGTATGACTTAAGTGCCTTTAATGCAGCCTGACTCATCACTCATGATTTTCTTGAATGTTTCTGACTTCTGTGTTCTCTTAGGAAAAACAAAACAGAATAAAATGAAGTAGGTAGTCTTAACTCTTATCGGTTTCTTATTTTTCAACATGGTCTTCAAGGCTCTTTGTACTGAGGTTAAGAATCGCCTGCCTCAGCACCCATCCCAAATCTGCAGAGAATATCAGCTCTCCCTTGTTTTCTACTCTGCAGACACGAACTCCTTCATGTCACTTGTAAATTGTCCTTCCCCTTGGTTCCCTGACCGATGCGAAGCTTAGTCCAAACCCATTGTGTGTGAAACACTTTAGGAGGGAAGGAGTGTATTAAGCATGTGTGTTAGGAAGTGACTTCTCCATGGTGCTGGGACGGTTAGTATTCTGTATCAACTTGGCTGAGTCACAGCACCCAGACATTTGGGCAAATGTTAGTCTATATGGTTCTCTGGAGGTTGCTTTCAGATGAAATAGAATCAGTGAAAAAAAAAAAAAGAAAAAAAAGAAACAGAATCAGTGGACTTTGAGCAAAGCAGATTACCCTCCGTAACATAGGTGGGCTTCATGCAATCAGCTGAAGGTTTTATGAGGAAAAGACTGTGTTTCACCAAGCAGAGGGGATTGTGCCAGGAGACAGCCTTCAAACTCAAACAGCAGCATGGGCTCTGCCTGGTGTTTTGCCCTATTTTGAACTTACATCCATGATCCTGTGAGCCAATCCTTTGAAATAAAACCCTCTCTCTTTACATATGCATCCTAGTGTATATATACACGAACACATACATCCTATCAGTTCTTTCTGAGGAACCCTAACGTATAGCATAGTGTGATGTAACATTACCATTTCCCTATAGGCAAAACATTCTCTTGGGCACGTTCATTTGTTGGATGTGAAGCTTGCTGGATTTCAAAAAATAAAGTCTCATTCAAGTCCTTATTTTTTTCCTTCTGTTCCCCCTAACACTTTTATTGAAGAGATAAAACACAGTCAGGTAATATTTTAATCAGTAACAGTTAATACCAGGATGTTCTTCCTGTTACTTCTATTATCTTCTGAACATCTGACAACATCATCACCCCCCCCTCCCACCCACCCAATCTGACTCAGGGCCCTACATCTCTGCACGTGGGATGAGCACCTCGGGCTGGATATTAGTTCTCATACTTGACTACAGCTTCCCTGGTGGCTCAGATGGTAAAGAATCTGCCTGCAATGCCAGAGACCTAGATTCAATCCCTGGGTTGCGAAGATCCCCTGGAGAAGGGAATGGCTACCCACTCCAGTATTCTTGCCTGGAGAATGCCATGGACAGAGAAGCCTGGTGGGCTACAGCCCATGGGGTTACAAAGAGTTGGACAAGGCTGAGCTTCTTTCAATTACTCACTCCCAACTTTGGGATCGAAGGAAAAGAGTTGATCTTTCAGCAACACAAAGGATCAAACATGAGGAATTTGTCTCCTGAACATCCAGGTTAGAAATTAAATGCTTAGGGTTTCCCAGGTAACTCAGTGGTATAGAATCCACCTGCTAATGCAGAGGACGCATATTTGATCCCTGATCCAGGAAGATCCCACATGCTGTGGAGCAGCTAAGCCCGTGTGCCACAACTCTGAGCTGTGCCCTAGAGTCTAGGAACCACAACTACTGAGCCCACACTCCACGACTACCAAGGCTTGTGCACACTAGAGCCCTTGTTCCACATCAAGAGAAGCCACCACCATGAGAAGCCAATGCATTGCAACTAGAGAAAAGCCCATGCAGCCAAAAACATCCAGCACCACCCAAAAGAAATAAATATATAAATAAAATAAAAAGAAATTAAATGCCTGAGGCAAAGGGGTTTGTGTGGCTGCCGCCCTAGGAATACATATAATGACCAGAAAGCTTCAGGTCAGCCCCTGCGACCCAGATTCTGGTGAATCTGGCACAATCCTTGCGGGCACCGATTGCCATGCTTCAGACCCTGGAACCTGGCACTGGGCCCCAAAGTCCAGAACAGGAAGCTCTGTGTGAGGAGCTTCTCTGCTAACCCCTGGCCTGAATTTTCTCTTCCTCAGCTCCAGGCCACTGCTCCTGGTCCCAGCACCTGCTGAGCAAACCAAGAGTCCTCTTCCCTCCTTTGTATTGTTACCTTGGAGGTATTATTAGCCTGTGATCATCTGCCTCTGAGCCCTCTCCCTAAGTAGATGGTAATTTAGCATCAGATCCAGATCTGCCGACTGTGAAACTGAGCATATCTGGGAGTTCTGGGGCTGGAGCTGGTGCTGGGAAGAATCTGGAAGCCTCGTTTGGGCTTCAGCAGTGGTTCAGAAAAGGGGGGGAAGGTCACTCTCAAAACTGGTCCTCTTGATTCTCTTAATGCGTTTTATGGTTTGCCTGTTGGGCTAGCAGAGATTTAGAGATTTGCCCAGATGTCTGTGTGCATGTATGCACATGTATGTGTATGTATGCGTATGTGTATCCATGTGGACGGTCGGGTAGAAGAGAAAGAAGAGTAATAAGAGGGACACTGGTTTTCCTGTGTCTCCAGTGTCTAGCTTTCTGGCCCTGTGGCTCCACTCCTCTATCATAATTCTTGAAGGTGGCAAAACCAAAAACTAAAAAAAAAAAAAAAAATCAAAAAATGAAAATCTCAAACACTACACATAAAAATCCTGAAAGAGCCTTTTTTAAACATAGATGATTCTTTCAGCTTTTCAGGACTCTGAGGCCATAGACCATTGAAACATGAAGAAGACTATATATGGAATCTAAAGAAAAGAAAGGAATTTGGGACAATCTGTTTAAAAGACTACAGGAGAAGACCTATGCCTTGAGCCAAGGATTTTGGGAGGAATTTATCCATAAGACTCTAAGTAGCTGGAGTCATCTCTATGATCCAGAGGAAGAAAAATTAAAAATATTTTTCAAATAGATATTTTTGAAAAATAAAATTGAATATATTTTGAATTTGGAACCTGTCAGGTCCTCCTAAGACATCACTAAGGTACTAAGCTGGCAGGTAAGAAGAGTTCCCATTCCCACCTGGAGGGACTTCTCTATTTTGCAAATTTATATCTGAATTAACCTCAGTGACCTTACTTCAGTTTGAGTGCAAGAATTGGAAAGTGAAGTGTGTTGTCTAGATGATTTAGGTGTGATCTTTTTCATGTTGATTTCAGTAAAGTTTTTGACACAGTGAAGAACTCTGGAAGGACCAACTTGATAAGGAATGAAGCTTAGCATCTCCAAGTGGGACATGGGAGACTCGTGCTTCCTGACATGTGGCAACATTGCTTCTGTGATATTCTTGCCAAGAATGTACCACCTGCGACTGGTGAGAAATAAAGGTGGGCCAGACCAGGTTCAAAGTCATGCTTCGGAGTGTGAGGTCTGAATACCCTTGAGGTTTGATAAGGGCATGAAAGATACAAGGACACACAACTGCTTCAAACGGAAGGAGACTGTGAGTTATGGCAATTGCGTTTCATGTGTGCTCCTGGAGAAGCTCCTGGGCAGGAGAGGAAGAAGAGATAGTATTATGACTGTTGGCAACATGAATGAGTTCCTTGTATGGCAAGGTTATGTTGGCATCATACTGACCTCTTGATTGGGAGGGATATATACTGATCAGGAAGATCGAATTTTTGTTTGGGGGAAATAAACACTGGAGGTCCCCTAGAGAGGATGGGACCTCATTATTAGGCACATTTTTCTCTCTTTCAAGAGACTCTGGACCCAGAAGAAAGGAGCAGGAAACAAGTAGGCGAAGTCTATCTCACCAAGCAAAATTGCCAAGCATGCCAACTCCACTCTAGCCCCCTTTTTTGCTGACTTCCTCCTGAGCTCTCTCCCTCTCCACATCTCTAGCCACTCCCCCATATCTTCTTCTTACAAGATGCTTCTTTCAATTTGGCTATTACATAATTCCCAGTCTCTGTGATAGCAGTTTTTCTTTCTGGGGATATAAGAATCTCAATAAGGAACACTTGAAAAGAACATGCCTCCAAGGCTCAAAGGAATTAATCTCTAAACATAGAATTTCCCACACTGGAAGTAGGTGATGAAACCCTGACTTATCTTTCACCACAAGTGTCATGAGATTCTTGCCACTTGGGAAGCAGCTAGCCCTGCCCTGATAACCTGAGATTCCTCAGACCGCCTGGAAGAGTTGAGCATTCTCCCCATCATCTCTGGACCCTTAACTCAAAAGGGTGCTCTTCCCTTTTGGTGCCGAAGATAGTTTGATGCAGAGGATGGAATCACCCCATAAAGTAAAATACCACAACAGAGCATTAAAAAGACGTGATAAAATATGCATGAGTTATTAAATATTGTCATCAAGATGAGCAATAAATCAGATGTTTTATGGTTTCTGATTATAAATTCCATTTATTCCATAAGTGTTTCTAGAAAAAAAAAAAAGCAGATGCAACAGAGAGTTAAGCATGCCTGGGATGGGTGCATTTTATCTTTGCTATGAGGCTGCTGCCTCCCCAGGGAAGCATGAAGGGCCCTCTTGAGGCCAGCAGGTACCAGCTGAGGTCTCTCTGGTACTCAGCAGCATCTGAGAATATGCCTATGAAGTTTTTGCGAGTCAGGAATTCCAGCCAGATTCCTTCTGGAGGTGAACTTGAAGCTAGCCTGTCTGTTCCAAGCCCCGGACCAAGCTGAAGGAGAGGAGCCAGGTGGCAAGGGTCCATGTGGGTCCTGGCAGGCAGCGCTGACCAGTACAGATCATTAACAGAGGAGTCAGGACAAGAATCCCAGGGCTTCCCAGGTGGCTCAGTGGTAAAGAATCTGCTTGCAGTGTGGGAGATGCAAGAGATGCAGGTTTAATCCCTGAGTTGGGAAGATCTCGTGAGGAAGGAAATGGCAACCCACTCCAGTATTCTTGCGCTGGCAAACCCTATGGGCAGAGGAGCCTGGAGGGCTACAGTCCATGGGGTCACAGAGAGTCAGACATGACTTGGGCACACACAGCACACACGCACAGGACATGGACTCTCTGGAAGAGAGCCCACTGAAGACCAGGGAGTGAGGCGAGCATCAGTCAACGCCGAGCTTTGCGTTCATCAGCTCTTCACACTTTACATCATTTCTCCACATCTGACATGACCCCTCCAGCATAGCCATAGCAGTTTTCATTCTATAGGCAGAGCATCTTATAGATGTCTCATTCACACAAGTGGGTCTCCCTCCACTCCTGCTGATGCTGCACTCCTGCTAATTTCTCTTTAAAGTGGTTCTAGCTCATGGAGAAAAGATGAAAGCAGGCCATGTCCTGACATTCCTCGTGACAGGATTTGACCTGCTTCTGGTTTCGGAATGACTCATGTTATTCCTTTAGCAGATTTCTCTTGTTCTGTTTTGCTTGGTCTTTTTGTGATCACATGTTGGGAGGTGAATAGGGCCTGTCACCTGAGGACAACCCAGAGTGTCAAGACAAGCTGTGGGTCATCTGAAGGCCAAGTGGTCCAAACGAGGAGGCAGGTAAGTGGAGTGTATCTGAGTGGGCCTCCAACCATGCACCCTGTGGCTGGTTTAGTGCCTGGGATCCTTGTCACGAGGTTTATGTGATAGTACTCAGCCTCATGAGTCCCAGCTGTTGCCTACACACACACACACACACACACACACACACACACACACACACATATACACATACCATACACATGCAAACCCCACACTGATTGAGGGGCACGGACGTGCATCTTTGTACAACACTCACAGTGTTTCCTAGACACTGGGGAGCGTTGGCTTTTGGAAAAACACAAGATAAATCACTCTGGAGAGGGAGAAAAGGAAAAAAAGATGATAAAGAAAAAAACCTGCTTTCTCCCCCCTTTCAAATGCCACAGGAAAATGTCAAGGAAATTGCTTTACTGGAAATAACAGAGAGGTTCAAAACAAAATTGTCAAGTGTCATCCCTTGGCCTGACTTTCTCTTCACACAGGGCTCCTCTCCCCCTGCCTATTAGCTGCCTTCCTGCTTCTGCCTCCAGACCTCTCAGGAAGCCACTTCTCCGGCCTCCAGAGGAGGTTGAACTGAAAAACAGCCCTTGGAAAGCCTCTCACTATGGGCAATAATAGATAATAAATAAAAGGGCATAGAAGTGGTGAGAGATCTTCCTTGGCTGGGTGGCTATACCCAACTCTGCGACAGTGTCCACTAGGGACCACATAGGGGGAATTTTATCACCATTTTCAGTGTCATCATTATCCAAGCCTTTATTACACAAACTGATTGTGCGAGGTTATGCCCAGGTCACTAACAGTAGGAAATTACATACACATACTTCTGCCTTCTTGTAGCTTAAAATCCATCACATATTTCACCGTCTTACAAAAACCTTCCCTGAATTATTGTTTATTCTAGGGCTTCCATGGTGGTTCAGATAGTAAAGAATCTGGCTGCAGTGCAGGATACCAAGGCTCAATCCCTGGATCGGGAAGATCCCATGAAGAAGGGGATGTCTACTCACTCCAGTATTCTTGCGTGGAGAATTCCATGGACAGAGGAGCCTGGCAGGCTACCATCCATGGGGTCGCAAAGAGTCAGACACGACTGAGTGACTAACACTTTCACTTTTTTCTCTACTTCTATTATAACAGCAACCACAACAGTGCTTGGCTGAGAGACACAGGACAGGAGAGTTTTTGCATAATTATAGATTCATTTATTCCAAAATCAATTCAGAGCTTCTGTGTTATACACCAGGTCCTTGGCTGGGCTCTCCAGACAGAGCAATAGACAAAACATGGATTCTGTCCTCAAGGAACTCACAGATGCTATGAGCTGTTATATTCGATTTTTTGTTTCTTCTAAAGTGTAGGAAAACTATCTTTACAGAAAATGTTTCTAGAAAGCCCAACATCTGAGACTAAGAAATCAAGGTTTCTGGTTACATGGAAAGAGTGAATGGGGAAAACTTGTGAAGGAGAGAGAATAAATTCCAGTCTAGGCATAGTGAAAAAGCCTCAGGGAAGTCCGGTAATTTTTCTTGTTGTTTTAGTCCCTAAGTCATATGCGATTCTTTTGTGACCCCATGGACTGTAGACTGCCAGGCTCCTCTGTCCTTGGGATTTCCCAGGCAAGAATACCAGAGTGGGTTTCCATTTCCTTCTCCAGGGGATCTTCCTGACCCAGGGATAGAACTGATGTCTCCTGCATTGGCAGGTGGTTTCTTTACCGCTGAGCCACTGGGGAAGCTCTTGGTAATTTTTTTAGCTCACAGTGGAGAACACAGGATGTGGTGGGGATTCTGCTGGAGCTCAAAGTCTTTCTCTCGCTTCCCCCCTGGGTCCTAAAATACAACAGGGAAGGAAAGCCAGCTCTTGCCTCACTGAGCTCATCTGCTGCAGAAATGACAGATGTCAATGTTTTCTCAAATCACGATTCACAACCAAGATTTTCAATTCTGCAGCCCTATTCCTGATGCGGAGTATCCAAGCTGGGACTGGGAATCAATATTCTGATCCTTTACCTGGATCAGAAGGAGAACTCTGGCAAAATAAAGGCCTTAACCAATCATCTGGTGGACTTTGATAAGCCAAACCCAAAAGATCCTAAGTGTTCTTCATATGTATATAAACTAGTTTAGAGTATTATACTATAATATAGGCAGTTTTAGAAGGAAAGGAGAAAGATTTGCCCAACAAACAGAATACTCAAGAAGTAGCAAAGCAGTTAAGACATAACTTGTTGTTCAGTTGCTAAGTCATGTCTGACTCTTTGCAACCCCCATTCTGCAGCAGGCCAGGTTCCTCTGCCCACTCTCTCCTGGAGTTTGCTCAAATTTACGTTCATTGAGTCAGTGAGGCTATCTAACCATCTCATCCTCTGTCGTCCCCATCTCCTGCCCTCAATCTTTTCCAGGATCAGGGTCTTTTCCAATGGGTTGGCTCTTCGCATCAGGGGACCAAAGTAAGATGTAACTACAACCCTCAAAATCAAGGCCTATAATCTTTTAATATTGCAATTAAGAAACTTGACCAATTAATTATACAGAATTCTAGATTTAATTTTCTTCATATAATACTTAGTGATATTTATTTAACGGAGAACAACTTACTGTTCTTTTACTGTTGACGCTGTCCTTTTTGCTTTTAATAATGGTAACTGGAAAACTAAATGTCATGATGAAAACAAATCAGCTCAAAAGAAATCCCTGGACCTCAGGATGAAAAACATGATTCTCCAAGCATGCCACCTGCCACCGGTTCATGGCTCCCATTCTTTGTCTTGCTTGACTGTCAATCGAAGTGATTGACACCATTTGTGCAGAAGGAGAGGTGATGGACCACATCTTCCTCAACCTATATAAGCCATGGGAGCCTGAGTGAGACCAAGAAGGGCTTTATCTCTTAATTATTTCTCCACTGAACCACCAAGACATCATGCTAAGCACTCTGTTACAGTTTTGAGTGACACTGCTGCCCACTTTAAATCTGGCCCAACACCCAAGCATAATTCATTAATAAGATCTTCATGGTCCCGGCTTTCAATAGAGCCACTATCCACTGATGGGAGAATACAAACCACCAGGTTGGATATGCTCTGAAATACTACAATAGTATCTGTGCTCATTATATGCATCACCCCATCCTTCCAACGACATCTGCTCACAGGCCCATAGATAGACCAAGTTTACTGAGTTATATTCATATTTATTAAACTTTGGTAAAGAAAACCAGAACACAGTGAGTGGCCATTTGATAATATGAATAGGATGGCTGTTGTGAAAAGGAGGAATGAGAGGCACAGGTCTTGGTGGAACCAGCCAATACATGAGACAGTCACTGGCCCTTTCAGGTAATCAAGACGGGTGGAAACAAGGAAGAAGGACACTGAGAAACTGACAAGTATGGTCATTCCTAAGTGTGTTGGTATCTATCTGTGCTTTTTTATAAGCTTTCTGAATCTTCCCACCCAAAGCCAGATCCTGTGGAGCCCCAGGAACATTTAAAGGAGGACTTCCTCAGAACTAATCAAAGGCTGACCAAAGTGCCTGAGCTCTGTGTCCTCACCTGCTGGTGAATAATTTGTACCAGATCTGCTGAATCTACTCTGCTTTTGCTGAAGGGGGTCTGGGATTTGGCAGAGGGGTGCCCTGTTGGGGGAAAGCCTTGGTAATAAGAAGTCCTAAGTGCGCTAGACGCAATGTAGTGCCACAGAAGACTGAATGAAGCTCGTGAACGTGCCAAGGGAATTCTAGGGATGTATACAGCATGTGTTCACAAGGAGACTTGAAATCCCTTAAAGGCACTGACAGGTTTCCCCAGTTTGGGGACTGAAATTGGCGGAACCACTTCATTTTTAATTGGGAGAAACTGCAGAAGCTTCAGGGAAACAAGAGGAGGAAGATGAGGTACATGATGAGAAAGGAAGGACCTAGGAGACCAAGAGTTGGAAACGCAAAGGAAGAGAGAGGAAAAAGGCTCCCCTGAGAACCCAGGGCAGGATGCCACACAGGACAAAAACAGTGTGGGCTGAGACCCAGAGGAGGAATAGACCAAGGATGCAAAGTTGTCACTCTCTTACTTACTCCTTAGATTAATTGCAAGAAAACAAGCCCATAGATGCAAAGGATTTGTGTTGAAATACTCTGTATGACAGGTCATACGAATCAATTAATAAACATACAAGAGGCAACAATGCATAAGCTATATTTCATAGCTAATAGTTATAGTTTTAGCATCAAAGTATAAAAGCCCATTATAATGCTATCCAGTCCTGCTGCGTCTGCCTGCCTACAATACCTCCCCATTCTCAGAAGTCACTCATTGCCTCAGTAGCTTTATTTATTTACTCTTGATTTATATTCCACCTACCTAGAAAAAAGGGTCTGAGACAGCTTGTGATGTTAAAATATATAGAAAGCGGAAAAGCTAAAAATGAAAACAGGAACACTAACCCGTCAAAATGAACAAGGGAGGGAACGCAGGCAGTGCCACCTGGACTCGGTAAACGAGAGTGAGTGAACTTCAAACATAGCTGCCAAGATGGAGGAGAACACGTATGTTGGCTTGAATGTCCTCACTGATGGAAACAGGAGGAAATCAGCTCACGTGATCACACAGGCTCGTCCTAGGTACCTTTTGGCATGTACAGCAACAGATAATAAACTGACTATTTTAGCTACAGACTTAGAGCATTTATAATAGCGCCTTCTGTTGGGCGTTCTTGTGTCTGCTCCCTGTTTATGGCAGCTTGCAGGTCCTCTGTTTAGGAGGGTCAGGTTTTTAAATAGCTCCATCACAGCACCTTCTACCAGGTCCAGCATGCTGGTTCTGAAACAGATACTTTTAAACCACAGATCTGAGTTCCCAGCAAACATTATGATGGAATGGGATTCAGTGGAGGGGGAGAGCCTAAAGATATCTTTAAAATACAATGTTATGTGGAAGTCTGGATGGGAGGGGAGTTTGGGGGAGAATGGATACAAGTATATGTATGGCTGAGTCCTTTTGCTCTCCACCTGAAACTATCACAATGTTGTTAAATGGCTATATTCCAATATAAGATAAAAAATTAAAAAAATATATATATATGGCAGTACCCACAGGTCATTTCTGATGCTCATACCTATACTCTGGGTTGAAAGGGTTTTATTTCAATCATTTTCTCTCCGAGAATCAGCTTCTAAATTCTGCAGGTTGGTGTCTTTCTATCAGCATGTTCTCACCTTGAAAGTTCAAGGGAACTAGAAGGCCTTGAACCTTGGAAATGGTAATGTGCCTCGTACCCCATGGGGAGGGGAGACTGAGGTCCTGCGCAAAGCTACAAAGGGACACAGCTTAAAGAGGAGCCCCACAAGCTCGCAGCCTGGTGTTAGATCCTGGGCTAAGTTCCAGAGACACACCAACCAGGACAGGTGCATCCACCAACAAAGTGAGGACTTTGGAACTTCTACTCAAAGGGAAGAAGCTGACACTCAGAGAATACCTAGTCTTCACCAGGCACCACTACCAGGCATTCCACACCGAGAACTTCAGCTCATGTGCTATTTTTTTTTTTTGAAATAGCATCATTATCCTGTTTTAGTATTAAAAAAAAAAACAGGCTCAGAAAAGTTAAAATAACCTTCTTAAGATCACACAAGTCAATGGTAAAACCAGGACTCAACTCAGCTCCGTTTACACCCAAAGCCCACCCACTCCCTTTCTGCTGTTTTTCACTGAGGAAATATTTTCCCTCCTCTGGGTTATGCCTTTGCCAGAGCTCAGCAGCATGGACTTGCTAAAGGCCAAGTCTCTGTAGTCAGAATTCCCAGGCTCATGTCTCTTAGCCTCACTTCTTGAAGGCTGCAGACCTTTAGGCATTACTTTCACTTTTCATGTCTCAGTTCTCCCATCTTGTGTGATTGGCATCTACCCTGCAGAGGGATGCTAATGGTCAAGAGCCCAGAGATGTAAGAGACACAGGTTTACCCTGGCTCGGGAAGAGCCCCTGGAGGAGGCACGGCAACTCAGTGCAGTATTCCTGCCAGAGAATCCCATGGACAGAGGAGTCTGGTGGGCTACAGTTCACGGGGTCACAAAGAGTCAGACACGACTGAAGTGACTTAGCGCGCGCACACACACACACACACACTGCAGAGGGGTGGTGTAAATCAAATGTGATGTCTTCACAGCACATAGTCAGTAATCAGCAAATGCCAGCTGATCTAGAGCTCTAGCAAGGATGAAGACCCTTGGGTTTAGGGAAGATGGATTAAGCAACTGGCAGTGCTCACGTTGTAGTGATGGCTCCCACCTGGATGGGCAAGGCAAGGCCTTGGAGTTAACCCTCTTCCCAACAGGAATTCCGAGCACTATCTTGGGTGAGGAGGACGGGGACAAGAGAGAAAGGATGTGACGATGGCAGCTGACTTGAGATCCACAATTAAGTCTTCTAAATTATCACTGAAGTTTCCTTCTGTTTCTAAAAGTCTATATAATCTTACTAAGAATAAAATAAAATGAGAACATAAATTTTTAGAAATAGCATTTGGAAGCCTGAAAGCTGGCATCGACTAAGCCATCTGAAATAATGTTAAATTTTATTTGGCTTAAAAGATGAGCAAGGAAAGGACAGGCCAGCTTCTCGGGGAAGCTCAGGAGCATTAACAGATGTCAGAGGCTGCAGAGCTTCTTGGGTCCTGGTTTATGTCCACAGCCCCTGGAAGGGGAAGAGAAAAAATGGTCAAGCTAGGAAGGGTAGGAAGAGTCTTGTTAGAATGACACAGTGAGGCATGGGCCTGGAAGGGACTGTCTTCCTCTGAAACAATGGTGCTCTCATGAGCTGGAGGAGAGGAGAGGAGAGTGGGCGAGAGTTTGAGCCAGGGGATGAGTCCCACCCTTCCTCCCTCGGCTGACCCTGATGGGAGAGGGCGGACAGAGAAGACTTGTCAGTTCCGAGGGGACCAGGCAAAGGCGTTACAAAACAAATGACTGAGCCCACCACTGCCCTCAGGAACTAAGGACACTGAAGGCAGAAGGGAGATGGTAGAAAAAGACGGGGTCTCTTGTCTCCTGTTTCTGGGCTGGGGGAAAGATCGCCATCAACCTCCTCAAATTGGAGCTTAGCTAAGGAAAAAGCAAACAGAGGTAAACGTTTGTGTTAATCCACCCAAGGGCTCTACTGAGTTCCCATGCAGAATAGTGGTGGGAACAGGAAGTGAGTTGCCTTCATAGGGTGGGGTGGGGGTGGGGCGGGGCTGAGGTCTGCAAGGAACCACAGGCAGTATGTGAAAGCGGGGGCAGGTTACAGAACAGGGCGCCCAGGGAGGTCAGAGCTGGGAGTGGATGCTGTGAGATCAGGTCAGAGGGGTGCTTCATGGGGCAGGCAGCTCCTGAAGGGGGAGGTTTGAAGGGAGTGGGGCATCTGGAAATGAAACAGAAGGATGAATTTAGACACACACACCATAGAATGATGGAGAGAGAGACTGACAGAGCTCAGTGCAGGGGAGGGAAGGGAAGGGGCTCGTCCTGGCTCTGCAAGGAGCAGTTGAAGAGGTGGCAGGAGGGGAAGGTGTGTCGTCTCCAGGCTGAGGCGGGCTGGCAGTGGAGATGGCTGAGATGCTGGGGCCACAGATATAATCTCATAGTTGTGCTAGGGGAAGATTAACCTCCTGGCAGCGGGCAAGATGAGGTGGGAGTGGGAGAGACAGCAGGCAGAGACCCCAAGGAGAGAACTAGGTGAAGTCCCCCTGGGAAGTAAGGAAGGGCTTTCCTGGAGGGGAAGGATGAGGAGATGGAAGAGATGCTTTGATAAAACCTGGCAGAGAGAAGGACTAGAGGGAAAGGGTGGGAGAGAGGCAGCCCAGGTAATGCAGCCCCTCGACCTCCCCTGTGAAACCACGAGCACCCCACACTCCCGGCTGCTCCCAGACCGTAAGGTTCTCACTGTGGGTGGGTGCGGAGGGCCGGTGAGGAGGGAACCGAAGGAGGTCCCTTAGTGCCGGCACTTCAATCAGCATTAAAGCACACAGGCTGCTTTGTGGAGAAACAGAGCTGCTAGGTGTGTTCAAGGTTTCCTCGGGCTCCATGCTCTCCATGCAGATGGGGTGTGATGTCCCTTAACCCCTGCGTTCAACGCTATCTTCCCTTCTAGGTCTCTAGCAATCCTCCTTCAAACTTGTACCTACAGCACCATCTGCTGGTGTGGGATCCTGTGGCCTCTGGGCTTGTGCTAAATCTTCCTTCTGTGCCCTCAACACGCCCTCACCCACCACACCTATTCCCTGCCCATCTCAGCCACCCACCCATGCACACATTCACACACAGACACACAGAGCACACATATACACACACAGACACACAGATGCACCTGTGGGGACGCACAGACACACAAACACAGATGCACACACACAGAACAGATACAGATACAGATGCACACACCAGTGGACACACACACACACACGCGGCCAGCTCTTTCCCTCTTCGACGCCCTGGCTGTAAATGCACCTCCTGCCCGTCTGGCCTCCTGCTATTGCTTCCACTCTGTGCTCTCCAGCCCCCGAGCTCTGCTCTCTGGCAGGGCGAGGAACTGAAGCTGAGCCCTGCTTTCCCAGCCCTGCTGCAAAGTGGAACCAGCAGACAGGTAGGACTGCAGGATTTGAGAGGACAACCAGCTGGGCGCCTGAGAAGTTAATTTGCTTGCAGACTGCTAACTGTTCCTGCGATTCCCTCTGACCCTCTGCTCCCCCATCCCAGGGGCCCGGGAGGAGAGGCTGGCCCTTCTTCCTGCCCACGGTATCCTGCTCTGTCTTGGCATCTGCACACACTGTGCCCCGCTCATTCCAGAAGATTCCGGAAGACAACCTGGCTCCTCCACACACATTTCCTATTAACCCATCTTCCAAAGATATTGGTTTGTCTAAAGGATCCCAAGTTGAGATGGAGTTTATTTCTAAACCAGAAAAATCACGGCACTAATGAAAATAACTGCCTTTTTTTTTTAACCTTTTAACAAAAATGCCATTCCCTGCCACACCTCTTAATAGCTGCCTCTTGGCAGTAGCCTAAATGTTGAATCCACCAACCTGTTTAAAATGTAAGGGAGGTTCTTTCAAAAGTAATCCAAGGGTCATTTCTGACTGCAAATGTAAATTCTTTTGTCAGTGGTCTCCGGCCCCATGGAGTTCACAGGAATTTTTAGTCCACACAGATTTACGGGAGGAAAATACACATACAACTCTGAATTAATGCAAGGTGGGTTCTTGGTTCTGAACATTCATTCCTCTGGGCTTTGGAGATCCATGGAGAATAGTTGCCCTGTATCTGCAGACACGTGGGTCCAGGTCTTTGATGCTCTGCTCTCTGGGATAGTATCAGCCTCCAGGTCCCCAGTGCCCCCATCCCCCACTGAGAAGCAGACCCCACCCACCCATCACAACATCACAACTCACTTGCCCAGCAGTTCCTGAGTCCCAGCCACAGTCTACTGGTGATGCTGAGGATCACTGGCCCTCACCTCCAAAAGGCATTCATGTTTTTGTTCTGTGTTGCTTTTGCCCAGGTAAATTTGGGACAAGACTCGAGGGAAAAAAAGGATGAAAAGACAAAAGTGTGTGTGTGTGTGTGTGTGTGTGTGTGTGTGTGTGTACGCATGCGCGTGTGCGCATGCATGTAGAAACAGGGAGAGTGTGGAGGAGGGAGCCAGCTCCCTAGGCCAGGCCAAGCAGGTGGGTATGAGTATACTCAGCCTCTGCTGGCATCATTTTCAACTGTTGGTTTTAAACAGCTCTCAAGTGCTGAGCAGGAGGAACGAGCTAGGCTAATTGAACAAAGTATAGGGACTATCTCTGGAAGAGCTCAGGTTGCTAATCGATCAGCTGGTCTATATAAACATAACACATTCTGGATTTTCCTGAGTGGCTGTCCACAGGACACTCAGAGGCATGTTCCTACTTGGTAAGCCATGTAATCTACGTCTTTGTCCAGTGTGATGCAGGAAAACATGATTTGGAGACCAGCAGAGTGTGTTGCTTGAACGTTGGTTTCTGCCATGCACCAGCTGTGTGACCTTGAGTAACGTAGGTAATGTTTTCTGAGCCTCCGCATGATTGGAAAGTAGAGACATGAATGCCTGCCTTCCAGGGCACGTACACGCTGTCTCACGGTAGAGCACGTCAGAAAGCACAGTAAATGAAGTATATACCGTCTGTCTCCCTGGCCACCCAGCAGAGGCAGGATGACAAGAGGAAGAGCCTCAGCACCTCAAGCCCAAGAGAGATGGGCCGTCCAGGTGGCAGACCCCCTGGGCAGAGGGCAACGAGACGCAGCAGCAATCCTGTCCCCCAAGAGCAGCTAGTGTTGGAATCAGACGACCTTGGGTTGTTGAAACCCAGAAACCTTTAGAACAAGGCAGAACTGAGACTAATGGAAATTAGCAAGAGGCACAGGTCAGCTCAGCCTTAGGAGAGAGTTCTGACTGTGGGAGCTCTCAACAAAGGACCTGGAGGTAACAAGCTCCCTGTCGCCAAGTGTGCTCAAACAAAGTCAGGGAATCCCGGCCAGGGACTGCGTGGAGGGAAACCTTTTGATGCAGTGGAAGGTCCAACTCTATCAAAATCAAAATCGAATGTTCTCCCAATGCTAAGTCTTTGTTTCTGTGAAAGAGAACGAGAGAATTGCTGAGCCTATGTTCCCTTGAAACCCAACACTCTGGAAGTCCCTGGTCCCTGCTGGAGGCAAAGAATTAATAGGGAACCTCTGGAGTTTCAGAGCCTTGTGCTGGGGCCATTAAGCAATCCGTACAGAGCAAGAGGGAGAGTGTGTCTGGGAGGAAAGGTTTAAAGTAATAATTAGCCTCTGGTATAGTCTTAATTGAAACTGGTGAGTCGAAAGAGAGGATCTCGGGTCAACCATGCCTGTCCCTCTCACCAGCAGCAGCGGAAAGATGCCCTACAAACTCCAGTGGCCAGAAGCCCTGCGCTGGGCAGAGGAATAATCTGAGGTTTCTCTCCTGATGTGCTCTGTCCTCACTGATGTACTTTGGCTCTCACTAAATTGCTTTCCTTCCTCCCTCCTTTTCTTCCCTACCTGCTTGTACTTCCAGAAGGATGCATGACATTCCAAAGGATACAGTCCTTCTGTGTCTTGAATGCTGGATAATTCTGGGACTGGCTGATCTTACCCTGCACCGAGACTTCCCTTCCATCTCCTCTTACCCTTCCTTTCTTGCCTCTCACAAATCGAGGCACCTCATGCATTTCATCCCCTTTTTAAAAATTATTTTTTATTTTTTTAATTTGGAGGACAATTGCTTTACAATGTTGTGTTGGTTTCTGCTGTACAACAACGTGAATCAGCTGTGTGTATACATACATCCCCTCCCTCTTGAGCCTCACTCCACCCCCATCCCACCCCTCTAGGTCATCACAAAGCAATGATTTGATCTGTACAGCAACTTCCGAAAGTGTTAGTCACTCAGTCATGTCTGACTCTTTGTGATCCCATGGACCATAGCCTGCCAGGCCCCTTTATCCATGGAATTCCATTCTCCAGGCCAGAATACTGGAGTGGATAGCCATTCCCTTCTCCAGGGGATCTTCCCAACCCAGAGATCGAACCCAGGTCTCCTGCATTGTAGACAGATTCTTTACTGTCTGAGGCACTAGAGAAACTCAACTTCCCATCAGCTATCTTATGTCAATGCTACTCTCTATTCATCGCACTCTCTCCTTCCCCGACTGTGTACATGTCTGTTTTCTATGTCTGCATCTCTATTCCTGCCCTCCAAATAGGTTCATCAGTACCATTTTTTTAGATTCCATATATATGTGTTAATATCCTGATTTCATGTACCCCTTTCTATAGGCACCCCAAATTCATCAGGTTCACTCTCAGGCCCTGCACTGATTTATCTGAAATTTGATCACATTGGGTCCCTTGGGATCAATAGCTAAGCATGCATCAGAATGCTTCCTTAATTTAACTAGTTCCACGAGTTTAGGATGGCCCTCCAGCCCCGGTGGCAGCCTGAGCTCATGGTGTCTTTTAGGGAAGAAAATGTGGACAGGGAGAGAGAGGGGGCCTGTTCTCATAGTGGAAATCAGCTGGGAAAGCTGAGTCTCTGTGGCCGTAGTTTGCAGGCTGGGCTCAGACAGAAGGAAAAGGGAGCTATCCCCTCAAGCTGTTACCAGCCTCCAGCCCTGGTTTCCACGTGGGTTCCTGTTTCTGCAGCTCCAAGGCTGGGCGGCTGGGAGTCAGTGTAGGGAGGCAGTGGCTGGCTGACTTCCATGGTCCCTTCTTGGGGACACTCTGAAGAGCCTCAGCCCGCTGTCCCATGGCATTAATAGGACTCTGAGAGCATCGACTGACATAGGTTTTTGATAAAGGACAAGAAGGTCCAGGCACTGGGAGACGAAGATGGAAACATGGAGAGACATGAATGAGGGTCTCGCAGGGGCAGGCTTGGTGGAAGCCACGTCAGTGAAGGGACAGCGCCTCCTGGGATTCAGAGACACCCCCACTTGTCCACGCTCTTCTTTCCTCGCTGCCTGGTGGGCCACCTGGACACATGTTAGAGTGGCCTCCGTCTCCCAGAGCACCATTCACAAGCATGAGTTTACAAACAGAAGAAGCCAAGACGAGAGAGAGTCCTGAGACCCTGGGGCAAGCGGCTTGCTCACGTACTAACTACTTGAGGAAAGCCACCTCCGTTTCCCCACATAGCAGACAAACTCCACATCATGACTTCAATGTGCTTTCCAGCTTTGAAAACCTAAAATCCTTTTTGGATATTTGTGGGACACACAGGCTGAGCGCCTTCTCCCTGAAGGACTTGAGAGCTTTTCTCCATACATCTCATTTAATGCAGCTCGGTTTTTACCTAAATCATAAGGCAAACGTCCAATAACTCGCATTGCAGGATTTGGAGCCATCTTGCCTTGAAATAGAAAACCAGTGTGCGGTGTCCTGTGAGAGGATCAGTTGCAGCCTTGGCTGTCTGTCTAAAACCCCAATGTGAGCAATATGTGGATATCAGGGCCTGTTTTAAAACTAGATACTTAGATATGGAAACTTCCTTTAAAAATAACTTTACTCTCAGAAAGGAAACCTCAATCCATAATGAGGAGGCTGTTCAGTTCAGAGTGCAGGCTTCCAAGGTTAGTTCTATCTATGAAATTAATACATCAATAAATATGCTGAATGAACAAATAAATGAGCCTTCTACCTGAAACATAAGATCCTTGAATAGAAGGTTCCCAGAGTCACTCTGCTCCCTGAAGACCCCTCAGGGACTAGGAATCACTGTCTTATCTGGTGGCTTATTTTTTAGTGTGAGGATGGGAAGGTCATTTAAAAATGACTTCCCTAGGGACTTCCCTGGTGGCCCAGTGGTTAAGACTTTGCCTTCCAATGCAGGAAGTGCACGTTCAATTCCTGATCTGGGAGCTAAGATTCCACATGCCTCACAGTCAAAAAGACCAAAATATAAAACAGGGGCCGTATTGTAACAAATTCAGTAAAGGCTTTAAAAGTGGTCCACATCAAAGAAAACAAAAAAACTTAAAGAAAATGACTTTCCTAAGTCAGGGGCAACTTTAACTGTGTGTACCCTGTACCCTCCGCCCCAGTGAAGCCAGAAATACATACTCCTCTCCTCCATACACTGTTCTCTGCCTGTCAGGCACATCCCCCCACTTTATCAGAATTGGAGAGCCCCTAGATCAACTCATCACTGGTTTTGCAATGCACGTCCCTGTCCCCATCCCCTCCCCACCCCACCTCCACCCCCTTGCTGCTGCCAAATTCCTTATATATTGAGCTTCTAAGTTGTTTAGTCACTCAGTTGTGTCCGGACTCTTTGTGACTCCATGGGCTATATGTAACCCGCCAGGCTCCTCTGTCTATGGGATTATCCAGGCAAGAATACTGAAGTGGGTTGCCATTTCCTTCTCCAGGGGATCTTTCTGACCCAGGAGTTGAACCTGCATCTCCTGCTGGGCAGGCGGATTCTTTACCACTGAGCCAGCTGGGAAGCCCCATATTTTATTTAGGCTGATATTAAACTGAACTTGTAGTCCTTGAGCCCACACTGAGGGCAGCCAGTGGGGAGAAAGGAGAGCTACATGTCCGACCTGGGATTTAAGAATGGGCTCCAGATGTGCAGAGGGGACACAGAAGGGCACACCGTCCCTGTGGGCACTGAAGACGATGCCTGAGCATCTCTAATGCGGAGTGGAGACAGGACTAAGCAGTCCCACTCGTCTCGAGCCGCTGCCTGGGGCAGTGATCTGAGTCAGGCCAGTAACACTGCGAGCAGCTGGGTGGCCTATGCCACCTTTTTTTTTCCCCCCCATCTAAGACATATTCATTAGTGAAATATCAGAAACCTCAGGGGCAGCATGTGCTTCTAATTCATTTTCCAATTGTATAATGAGCCAGAAGTGAAATTTTTAGGGTGAATTTAATTGACCTTTACAGCAACATCAGGCAGATTGGCTTAAATGCTATTAAAGCAAAATGTAACCCAGTGAGACTTTCTGGAAGGTTATTGGAAAATCTATCAAGTTGTTTTTTTCTTAATTTTCATCAAGAAAGGAAAGATAGATAGAGGACACAGAAGGAGGAAGAGACAGAGAGGGAAAGGGGTGAGAATTAAAGCCAGGATGAGATCGGAAGAGAGGCTGGAAGGGCAAGGAGGATTTGGGGGGCTGCCCACAGCCCTGTTGCCCCACTGCTAGGGGTTATGTTTTAATTTAGAAAGAGAATGTGCAATCAAGCCACAGGTCCAAGCGGTCTGAGAGTGGTTCTAGCACTTGAGGATGGCATAGTGTGGTCCTCCCTTTGTTAATATTTGGTGTTGATGTTTAGAACTTGTCTAGCGTTGCCATGGAACAGAAGGGACATCTCTAGGAGCCGGCAGGGGGCTTCTTTCTGACCCCATTGTCCCTTTCACCAAAGACATGTTCAGTCTCAGCATCAATGTACCCCTGGGAAGCCAGGGAGCCAGGCGTGTCACTGAAGGGCTCCTCCAGTGCTAAGGTGGCACCCTCGGGGAAGGGCTGATTAGCGGTGGACAGAGTGCTAAAGCTTGCGGCAAGCTGGGCTCAACTAGAACTATTGTCAGGTCAGATGGTGGCAGCCAGTGTATTAGTGGCACAGCAGTGCTGGGCACTGGGGCTTCCCTGGTGGCTCACAGAGTAAAGAATCTGCCTGCAATGCAGGAAACCTGGGTCCAATTCCTGGGTCAGGAAGATCCTCTGGAGGAAGGAATGGCCACCCACTCCAGTATTCTTGCCTGGAGAATTCTCTGGACAAAGGAGCCTGGTGGGGTCGCAAAGAATCAGACATGACTGAGCGACTAACAGATTTTTTTCACAGCACTGGGCATCGGAACCAGTCTGCATCAGCTCACTTACCACTGGCATTAGCAGAGTCGCTGGCAATCAGGAAGCCAGGAAGATAAGGAGAAAGAGAGGTGTGTCCATGAAGGGTGTGAAAATAAGGGAAAAGATGCAGGCCATCACCACCTGAGGAGGAGCAAGTAAGGACTCAGGATGTGGGTGATCTGAGGCAGAGATCCAGGCCTGATGGAGAACAAGGGTGTGGGGGGGGGAGGGGTGCAGCTGAGGGGTGCTGAGGCTGAGCCAGAAGACTGGAAACCCCCTGTGGTTCCTACTGGGTCTTCAGTAGCCAGAGGCCCTGCCTGGATCGCAGCCCTCCCAATAAACTCCCCTCCCCGGGAGGACTGGCCAAGCCAGCACATAAGAATAGCAGTGTTTTCTAGGGAAGGGTTGCCCCTTGGTGCAGAAAGGAGAGGACACAGAGGGCCCAAGGCCACTGTCCCTAGAGAAGCCTGGTTGCAAGGCTGGCCCTTGGCTGGCATCCGGGAACTTGGCTCTCAGAGTGTCCCCATTACCGGTTAACTGATAAGGCTGATTTTTGGTGCCTGGATTCTTTGTGCAGACAACATGGTTTATGCTGAACACCTGCTTTCCTTTCGGGAGTTTGGGGTGTCGGTGTGAGGCAGAGGGTGCCCATGTGAGCAGCCCCCGGGGGGGCAGCCCTGAGCTCTGAGTCCCTGCTGGACTTCCCTGGGCTGACACCTCACAGGCGTGTATGCGGGAAGAGTGAGCTCCGTGTGACCCCTCATGGGGGGATGGGAGCCTCACGGAGTCTCCTCTTGCACCACCTGCAACTTTGTCCCTTAGGACTCGCTGTGAGTCCCTACTGCCTGTGTGACAAGATTACTTAGGAGCTCAGTGCACGCCAAGTCCCCTGAGTCCTCCTGGGGACTCTCCAGACGGGAGAGGGTCTGAGGGACCCTCTGCACATCTCCTCCCAGAGAAAACTCTCCAGCTGCTTCTTGTCCTACCCTCAACCCTGAAGCCCGCAGCTGTCTCTGAGATTTATTTTTGATACTGACAGGGGCGACAGATATGAGCTGTGGCCCAATATAGACGCCTCACCCCCAGCGGTGACTAAGCTCTCCCAGCACCCAGAGGACTCGAATAGACGTTCAGTTACCCACAGATAAGAAACATGTGTTTCTTCTTACCTAGGAGCCTACAGAGTTAGGGGGAGTTGGGGGGAGGAAGTGAGAAAGGAGGGGAAAATGTCCTTACTAATGAGAATAACTTTTAATAGTCTCAGAAAGAGAGAAAGAAAAAAAGGTAGGGGACTCCTAAAATGGAAATGCAGAATGTCTCCGAGTCCATCTTTAGTACCACGATCAGCAACACCGTCCTCTTCAGGGTTGCCAGCTGAGCATTTAGTGCACACGAGGTGTGTGCAAAGCCCATTACATATATAGATCTCAGCTAAAAATTCATACTGGGGTGTAATAGCTAATGGGTGATATTATTATCCCTCTTTTTAGATGATGAAACTAAGGAACAGAGGATTTAAGTAATGTGTCCAAGTCACAACACTGGTCAGTGATGGAGTCAAGGTCCCATGCAGCTGTGCTCTTCATAAAGACAAGGTAAGTCTCAGACATAGTGGCATCCTCTCACTTGATATTGTTAGCCTTACAAAAATATGGTTGAAAAGGGGATAATAAAACAGAGCATGGCCCCTAAGGAGACCCTTTTTCAGGGACAAGAGGCAGTCTTACCTCTGATCCTCCTTTAACAAACATATGGGGAAAGCATCCAAGATACCAAGGGTGTTGTCTGTTAGCTCCAGATTGTCAATTCTCTATACCAGGCTTCCCCAAACTCCATGCCTTGGACCTGTACCTCCTGTCAGCTTCGGCATTAGTTTAGAAGTAAAGTGCATGATAAAAGCAATGGGTTTAATAATCCAAAATCAACCCCACCACCCCCTGTCCATGGAAGAATTGTCTTCTGTGAAATCAATCCCTGGTGCCAAAAAAGGTTGCAGACTGCTGCTCTGCACAATTTGAAAGAAATCTTAATTTTAAAATATTTTAGCTTTCCTGCTGGCCAGGATTAATCGGTTTGCAAGTCACTTTCAAAGATGACACCAGTGAACCTAACATAGTGCTGCACCCTAGGGTGTGCAATGGATATGATCTGACTCTCTCATCAGCCCAAGAAGTCCTTCTTTTAGTCACTCAACAAACATTCACTGGGCATCCACCGTCTCTCAGGCATGGGGATCTGGTAGTGAACCCCATAGACCACTTCATACATAATCCAATTAAATGTTTTTTGAGCATCTATTATGTGCCAGGCACTAGGCTAGCTTCTAAAGATGCTAGGATAAATAAGGCAAAGCCCCCATTCTCATGGAGGTCAAAGTTCATTGAGGAGGTGAGGATCTCAGATCTGTAAGGATCTCAGATCTCTAAGGTCCACAGATCTCCCAGTGCTGCAAACAGGAAAGAAGGAATCAGAACAGACCCCATTGTATCTGATCTTAGGGGATATAGACGTAAAAATCCTTTAGACCAGGAGGGCCCCAGCCTCTGAGATCTGAGGTGGAAGTGATGAAATGATAATGGAAATAAAGTACACAATAAATGTAACATGCTTGAATCATCTCGAAACCATCCTGCCCCCGCCCATGGAAAAACTGTCTTCCATGAAACCGGTCCCTGGTGTCAAAAAGATTGGGGACCACTGCCAGACAGATATTTCAATAGAGTTGTTAGGATGGAAAATCAAAGCCATTCTTTTAAGTGATAACAGAAGTCAAGACCATGAAGACCAGCTGTTTAAAGAGGTTTCGTGGTCAAAGGAAAAAGAAAATGGTTTGGTCATTTGAAGACTGCCGCTGCCAAATGAAAGATTTGCTTTTTGTTTCATGTTTGGTTTTGTTATATTTTGTTTACTTTTTGTTTGTTTGTTTGTTAGGATGAAGAGGATCTGAGCTTGTAAGCTGGCAGTGGCAAATTTAAAATATGAACACTGCCAAGCAGGCTAACAGTGGAAGATTTTCAGTCCTCTACTGCTTTTGAAGTTGGTTTGGAGAAGCCATCATTCTTTCCTTCAAATTAATATCTCAATGTTATGGATGTTTCCAAAATAACCTAGTTTCCCTTAGCAACTCATTGCATGCACTTTCTTTTAACCTCTTTGCAGGCTGTCAGCCTGCACTCTGTCTTGGAGTAACAAGTTTGCAGGTATTACTGCCTGCTGGGTAAAGAAGCACTTCATTTTAATTGCTCTACATTTGCCCTTTCTAAGCACACGTGGTGCCTCTTGGTTCTGGTGATCCAGAACTGCCATCTGCATCCCCTGCCCAGCACTGTGACCATCTCAGCCTCAGTCCCTAACCAGGGCCTTCCCTCAGGACCACAGGCGTCACCTCGGCTCCCACAGCTCGCATTCCCTTCTTGCTCTCCCAGTATGGATTCTCCACATGCAGCGCAACAATCTTTTGCAAACAGAAATCATGTCACCACATGCTCAAAATTAGGGGAAATGTTAAGTCCCAATTTACCTGTGATACCCACTGTCCAGAGGTACTTAGGAAGAGTGCCTCCTCTCACCTTCAAAGGCAATCCTATTTGGACAATATATTAAAATTTCACTCTACTTAGAAGCCTCCCGTGTCTTTCCATCAGTTGTTTTTTTTTTTTTAAAGGGTATATTATTAATTTTTTTGGCTACATGGGTCTTAGTTTCAGCAGGCAGGATCTTTAGTTGCAGCACTCAAGATCTTTTTTAACTGCAGCATTTGAACCCTCAGTTGCAGCATGTGGGATCTAGTTCCCTGACTAGGGATGGAACCTGGGCACCCTGCATAGGGAACTCAGAGTCTTAGCCACTGGACCACCAGGGAAATCCATCCGTAATTTCCAGGACCCTGGTCTCCACCTCCCTGAGCTCTCTCCACCTTCTCCACCCCTCACTGGGCTCAGACCACACTGGTCCCTTTGTTTTCCCAACATCCTCAGCCCACACTCAAGTCAAGACCTGAACCCTCGATAGCCCTCTGCCTAAAATACAGCTCCTTCTGATTTGGGGACACAAGTTTTCTCTCTTCTTGCAGATCTCAACTCAAATACTTCCTGCTCAGACAGGCCTTCTCTCACTCACCCATCATCCACAGGTGGCAATCCCTCCCGCATAAATCATATGTTTGTTTTCAGTGCCTCCAAGTGCCCACGAGTGCAAGCATGATCTTTTTTCCTAAATTTGTATTTTATTATCATACTCTTTCACTCAATGGTAGTTCCTTATGGGAAGGATGTGGTGTGTGTTGTGTATTTCTGTATTCTGGTCACCTCTGGCATCAGAAATACAGGTCAGAGACCCTCTCTGCACCTTCTGGGACCCGTCCAGTCCTTATACACAGAAGCAGCTTTAGAAAACATATCTAAACCACCACCACCATGGGTTTTGGAGGGCTTCCCTCATAGCTCAGTCAGTAAAGAATCTGCCTGCAATGCAGGAGACCCGGGTTCGATTCCTGGGGTTGGGAAGATCCCCTGGAGAAAGAAATGGCAAGGCACTCCAGTATTCTTTCCTGGAGAATCCCATGGGCAGAGGAGCCTGGCAGGCTACTGTCCATGGGGTCACAAGAGTCGGATACGACTTAGTGACTAAACCACCACCACCATTCTATGCTGAAACTTCAGTGGTAAGATCTTCTATTATTATTAATGCTTTCTTTGTGACCCTAAGAAATAGCCTTATCACAAAGGGTCTTGCTGCACCTGGGGCACTTTCCTGACTTACCCACTTGCATCCGCTCTAGATCCTTCCACTGTAAATTTCTACTACTGCCATTTCTACATAATTCCATAAAAATTATATTCAATAGGGGAGTGTGTAACTCGTTTACAAAGTGTGTCATTATATACAACCTAGGAGTATATAAATCAACCATCACAGAAATCACTTGCAATGACATGGTTTTCAAAAGAATCTGCTTCATAATATCTTTGAGGAAGGGCAAAGAGTTATTACACCTATTAGTGGATGAAAGAAGTCAAGTCAGAACAGCTAAATTGCTTGTGTAAAGTCCCTTAGTGCCCGGGCTGAGATGACAGGCCAGGTTCCCTGACTTCTACTTCCCAGCATGTTTCTTGGAACTGGCTTTATATATAGACAAAGTAGACAGTGCTCCAAACACTTTCTCAAAATACAGCCAGGCAAATACTGTAGAGGCTTTCTACAAAAGCATTATAGAACCAACTCTGTGCAAATATGACCTAGAAAGGGACACACTTTCCCAGGCAGCCCACCAGGGCTTGGCACGACTTTGGTCTCCCATGCACATTGCCCTTTCAAGGGGAGACATCCCTTGACTGCCAGATGTGGCTTCCCAGCTTCCTGTAGCTGCTTCAGTGTTCTTCAGTCATCATATCTAATTTCCTTAGTTGCATGCTTATTTAGTTCTTTATTAATTATTATTAGTTCAGGGAATATCCTATCACCATGACCACCTGGCCATAGTTAGTTTATCAAATCAGTTAGTCACTCTCGTGCAGGATTCTGAGAACCTCTGAAGACAGAAAAATACAGATGGGTCAGAAGTCACAACCTGTTTAGAAACATGGCTCCTAAACTTTCCCGTACCTTGGGATCATCTGGAGAGTTTGTTGGGTAACAGGCTATGACTCCTCCACTGTCTGCTTCAGTGGATCAAGGGAAGAGCTCAAGAATCTGCATTTTTGACAAATCCCTGGGCAATGCTCAGGCCTCCTGGGTGGGGTTGGATGGGAGAACTGGGTACACTTTGAGCACCACTCACAGAGAATCTGAGATGGCTGCAGTGAGCTGAACAGCCATTCTGATTTGCCTGAGACTGAGGAATGTCCTAGGAAATGAGATTTTTCAGTGCTAAAACCCAGGAACTCCTGGGCCATGCTGGGCACACCAGGATGAATAGGTCAACCTAGGTGGTGTGAAATCAGTACTCTATGGTGTGGGGCAGCAGGGGTGGGGTGGGGGAGGCCTCGAGACGAATTTGACGGACAGGTTAACCAACACAAATCAAAGGCAAGAGTGTAAGAGGGTGGCATAAAGTAGTAGTTTGCTTTTGGGTCTTTCCCTGTGTATTCTACACAGGGAACAAGGACAGGCCGTATATTATCCTGTTCTCATTGCCAGCCTCTATCATAGCTTTGGGTATATAGTAGGTCAACTTAAAGTGGACTATCTGCCTGCAAGTTCAAGTGAGTGGATGGAAGGGTGGGTGGCGAAATAGATAAATGGGTGAGGAGTAGATGATTGGTTGGAGGAGTAGATGGATGAGTGGATGGAGTGTTAGTCTCCCAGCCGTGTCCGACTCTTTGTGACCCCATGGACTGTAGCCCGCTAGGCTCTTCTGTCCATGGGATTCTCAGCTAGTCACTCTCATACAGGATTCTGAGAGCCTCTGAAGACAGAAAAATACAGATGGGTCAGAAGTCACAACCTGTTTAGAATTGTGGCTCCTAAGCTTTCAAGAATAATGGGGTGGCAAGAATAACAGGGTGGTAGCCATTCCCTTCTCCAAGGGATCTTCCTGACTCAGGGATCAAATCTGCGTCTCTTGCATCACAGGCAGATTCTTTACCATCTGAGCCACCAGGCAAGGCAAATTCTATCTCTTTCCCAGGATAGTCCAATATAAGCTTCTCTACTTCAGCCACTGAGTCAAGGCAAATATTCTGAGGTGTGTGAGTTTATGTCCATGCAGGAGGAGAAGACCTGCTCCTGACCCCCAGTGGGCATTCTGTCTGAATTTGATTTCATGAGCATCGCAGGACAGGGCAGGACAGTGGATTCACTCTGCCAACCTGGCTTTCCTGGCTCTCCTCCTTCTGTTTCCTCCCTAGGAAACCTTCCAAAACCTAGAGAAAGGAAGGATTCAAAGTGAAGCAAAAAAAGGAAATAGTCGAGATGGCTAGTCTTGAAATGTAAGGTTTTCTGTTTTAGAAAAACCAAGGGTGTGGGAGCCTCTTTTGTATTAAATGCTCAGTATGTTCAGAGAGTAAATGCCATCTGCGAGCAGTCAGGAGATGAAGGTGGCAGGGAGCGCAGGTTTGAGCCCTGTCAGGTACTAATTTCCCATAGATGATCTGTCTGTCCTCTCCTTGTTTGAAGTTCCCAAGAGGGAGGTTTCAAAGCAAACAGACTGCCATCTGCACACAGCTCAGGGCCCCGCAGAGGGCCATCCCCATACCCCTCTGTCGGTGTCTGCCTTTCTCTCCATTCCAGAAGATCAAGGACAATTCTATCAGCCAGTCCAGCAGCTGGTGATAAAGCCAGCGTATCCCAGCCTGGTGAGCCTCCGCAGCCAGGCTCCGACAGGCAAATTGACTTAGAAGATGAAATGGAAATTGACCTAACCCTTCCTTAGAACTCCCACCAAAATGATGATTCTTGTCCTCCCTTTTGCTTCTCTCTCCCTCTTATTCTCTGTCCCATTCATTGCTTCTCTTTCATGTTACCAGAGCTTTGAGCAATGTACAGGCTCTGTTCTTCCACCTAGCATTTGATGACAGCTATTTTTAATTATTAATGTTTGGCTGTTTCCTACTGGAGATAGTTCCTGCCCTCAAGCAGTTCACCGCCTGGTAGGACAACAGAGACAATATGTCCTAAAAGCTGCTGCTAGAGATGTGTAAAGTCACTCAGTCGTGTCCGTCCGACTCTTTGTGACACCGTGGACTGTAGCCCACCAGGCTCCTCTGTCCATGGGATTGCCTAGGCAACAATACTGGAGTGGATTGTTATTCCCTTCTCCAGGGGATCTTCCTGACTCTGGAATAAACCCTGCTCTCCTGCATTCCAGGCAGATTCTTTACTGTCTGAGCCACCAAGGAAGCTGAGACATATCTACAGAAGAGGCACAGAAGAAGGCTGCTGAGCCATGTTGCAAAGCACAGGAGGGATGTTCTCAAAAGCACAAAGGCTGCCCCCGAGTTCCCCCTGCACCAGGCACCAGACACAGCATGCACACTCCTCCCAGACCCTAGAGCTTGTACTCCAGCTGGGGTGTGAATAGTTTGCAACTCAGCAAGGGAGTCTGGGGACACATGCAATTTGGGTGATCATCACAGGAAACACCAGCCCTCTCCCCTGAATCTTGAGAGAATTGTTATTCTTTAAGTGTATTAAAGGATAAAGTCATGTTGAATGGAAATATCAACCAAAAAATACAAATAATAATATTGTTTTCACTAGAAAGAGCACTGAGTTGTGACCAGCACATCATGTGAGCACTTAGGGTTCCAATTTTATGTCTGTGAAATGCAGGTTCTGGACTCCATATACTCTAAGCCTCTTTGCTGCCCAGTATTGGACAGATCTGTGACTCTGAGGATACTGTGGCTACGCAGAACCAGAGATTTTGAATATCAGGATCTCTGCTGTAGCTTTAATTTCTTTTCTTTTTTAAAATTTATTTATTTATTATTTTGGCTGTGCTGGGTCTTCACTACTTTGCAGGCGGGTTTTCTGTAGTTGCAGTGAACGGGGGCTACTCTCTAGTTGCAGTGCACAGGCTTCTCATTGTGGAGGCTTGCCTTGTTGCAGAGCATGGGCTCTAGGGCTTGGGCTTCAGGAATTGTGACTTAGTTGCCCCGCGGTATGTGGAATCTTTCAGGACCAGAGATCAAACCCATGTCCTCTGCATTGGCAGGTGGATTCTTAACCACTGAGCCTCATGGGAAGTCCCGTAGCTTTACTTTCACTTAATCATATATTTAGATCCATTTGACATCAATAATTATATAAAAGCGGAAATCAAAATACTCTCCTTGAGATTTGGCAAAGCAAGTAAAATGTGGTTCCCCTCAGATTAAAGCAAAGAACACCCCAGCTTACATACAGATACTCAGGAGGGCAGGTGCTCACCCAGTAACAGCACCAAGACGGCTGTGGTACGGATGGCAGCCCGCAAAGATGGGCAAACAAGCAGGAGGGCAGAGAGCACAACTCTGTGATCATCACTCAGCTCAGTAGGTGTATCTGTTGAAAGCCATCTGAGAAATAACCCGCTGCCGATTGTTCTAATCAAGAAATCCCATGGAGTCAGTGCCCTCTCCTCGGCCCACACCTGATGTAAAGATGGTGCACTTCGTTCATAGTCATTTCCTGCCAGGTCAGTTATCGACTGAACAATCCCAGCCAAATCCAATGGCGTGACCTGACCTGCTGACCCCTGTCTGAACATTGATTGCTGCTGTTTCCCTCATTAGACCATTTTCCTGAGAAGCTGCTGCCTACCCGAAGGAATTGTAGCTAATCCTTTTTTTGTTTGTTTGTTTCTGAGTTTTTTTCAAGCCAATTGAGAGCAGTGACCTCCTACTTTGAAGGACAAGCAGAACTTCCCTACTCAGGGAAGGAAACCTACTCCATCCGATCACCCTCTCTGCTCTGAGTCTCCCTAATCAACGATGCTGCTCAAGGTCAAGGAGGAAAGGTTACTTGCTGGTGTCCAGCAGCCTTGGAAACCTCAGAGTCAAGGGGAGAAGGCAAGGCCATAGTGCTAGCTTTCTTTTCCTTGTGGCTACAAGGGGCTGATGCTGTGCAAGACTGAAGGCAAAAGGAAAAGGGAGCGACAGAGGATGAGATGGTTAGATAGCATCACTGACTCAGTGGCCATGAATGTGAGCCAACTTCGAGAGATGGTAAAGGACAGGGAAGCCTGGAGTGCTGCGGCCCATGGGCTCACAAAGCGTCAGATACGACTTAGCGACTGAACAACGACAAGGGGCTAATGTCCTTCAACAGCTTCGAGGGTACAGATTTAATCAAATGAATGGAGAAGATAAATATTTATTGTCTATTGTCAATTGTGCAGAAATCCTTCACTTCAAACCGTTTGGTTGCTAACCCAAATACCCAAAGCTGCCATTCTGAATGTGAAAGTGCGTTTTACCTGTCGAGAGAAATGATTTCCAATCTTTACGTTTTCACTAATATTAGCAAGCCATCAAAACTAATCCAGGGTGTTAGCCTACTGTTAAAGGTCACTGCAACCTACACTTAGCATTAGCATCCTGAGAGCAGACCACAGGCCTCAAAATCAGACATCTTCACTGGCATCCAAAGATGAGTTTTAGCTAATCTGCAACTGCCCCTGAAATCCTATTTTGTCAGTGGGAATTTTTCAGGGAAGTGCCAAAAGGACCGAAAAAAGTACCTGATAAAAAACATACTAGGAAAAACTGCTTAACTTACGATCTTTCCTTGGCTGAGGTCTCCATCAGAGGTCTCCATCTCTCTCTACGCTCTTGATTTGTCTAGCACTGGGCTTTGGAAGCCAAAATAATTATGCTTAAAATCTTAACTACAATGAGTTCATTTAGTTTCATGTAACAATTATTATTAGGAGAAATGATTGTACAGCTATTTTACAGATGAGAAAGCTAAAGTTTTCTAAACAGTGAAACAGCTTATACAAGAAAAGTCAGCTATTTGGCAAGAAATTACTCGAGAGATACTTTTTCCTGGGAACACTGAAAAGTAGAGTAAGTCAAGTGACTTAGATAACAGACTTTAATTTATGAATAAGAAAACAGTGTTGGCACTTCACAGTGTGTTATGATGTAATTAAAAAAGCTGAGACTCAAGGGAGAAGATCTGAGTTCTAGTTCTGGCTCTGATATTTCTACAAGTGTGACTTAAGGCCAGTGTGATGCCTTCCAGAGCCCGGATGAGAACCAAGGGCAATGCCGCATATGAGAGCTCTTTGTAAAACGTAAAGATGGCCTAAATTTTAGTTATTACTAGTATTTTGAAAGTGAGCATGCATAGCAATACTATTATCCAAGGTCAGAGGGAAGCAGAACTCTTCAGGAAGCATGGGAGGGGAGGCCGATGTGAGGCATCAGTGTTTCCCGGGAGGCATGCATTCTCTGCGACAATATTGCTGTGACCTGCCCCAGGGCCATTCAGGTAGCTGATGGCCAGATTACCACTGATACTATCGCAACATCAGGAAAGAGACTTTCGTGTAAACAAGGATTCCAAATGGCCATAGTTTCACCTTATTAGCGGAGAAGAAAAGAGATCAACTATTTAATAAGAACAATAAAGGACACCTCAACTTGACTGTTATGACCACATGGGGGATTCCCTATCTTTATATACAGCTATCAAATTATTTAGTTTTTGCACCTCGTTTTTGTTCCTGGGTATGTTCCAGTGTCTCCTAGCTTATGGGAACTTGAACAGAATTTGTATCCTACTGGTGTATGAAAATTGTATAAATCTTAATTATGTTGAATTGGTCACAGTGCTTTTCAAGCCTACTCTATCCTTCTACTTCTCTGTATATTCATTCTATTAATTTTTAAGAGTGTGATATTGAAACTCCAATAAAAATCTTAACTTATCTACTTAAAAAAATAATTGTAATGTATAGTGGAACTATACATAACTTTGTTCTGTATTTTTCAAGTCTCTTGTAAATGTTATCATACTTTCATAACTTAAACAATAAAGATGAAAGAAAAAAATTATTTCTTTAGCCAGAATCCAGTGGACAGATAAAAACTAGGTCTGTACTAAGGGAATTTGGAGAAGGCAATGGTAACCCACTCCAGTACTTTTGCCTGGAGAATCCCATGGATGGAGGAGCCTGGTGGGCTGCAGTCCATGGGGTCGCTAAGAGTCGGACACAACTGAGAGACTTCACTTTCACTTTTCACTTTCATGCATTGGAGAAGGAAATGGCAACCCACTCCAGTGTTCTTGCCTGGAGAATCCCAGGGACAGCGGAACCTGGTAGGCTGCCGTCTATGGGGTTGCATTGAGTCAGACACGACTGAAGCGACTTAGCAGCAGCGGCAGCAGCAGCAAGAAAAAATATGTACAATCAAGTTACTTTGTATTGTTACACCAACTTTGTATCTGAAATTTAGAACCCATAAACAAATTTCCACTCAATGACACAATAGGTTTATACGATGCTCAGCAAACTTTGCTTCAAGAGGAGAAAATAAAGAATAGACAGAAAAAATGTTTTGTTCATTCATGAAACATGTTTCTAATATATAATCGACATTTCCTGTGTGTAGTAGCCAGCCTCTAATGACCTCCCCTACTCCCTTGGTATCTATGACCTCAAGTAAACCCCTTCACTTCAGAATGGGCTGGACCTCTGGAAGTCAGAGTCACAGACAGACTGTACAAAGAGATTAAAAATCTAAGAATTAGGAAAGAAGAGAATGAAGTGCATTGTAATGCTTTCTAATGATATGATTATCTGTGAAGAAAATCCAAGTAAATCAAAAGATTAATTAGGATTAATATGCAAGTTTAGAAAACTTGCTGAATCTAGGATCAATATAGAAATATTAATTTAATTTTCAAACACAGACTGCATGCATATAAAAAATTAATTAGGGGAGGCACTATTTATAATGGCAACAAAATAGGGTTTGTAGGAATTCCTGTATAAAACGTATGTAAGAGATTTACAGCAAAACAATAATATTTTACTGAAAACCAAAAAATGAGACCCAAGGAAATGGAAGCACATTGTATGTTCATGGGGGGAAAACTCAACATCACAAATATGTCAGTTCACACCAAGTTATTCCACAAATTTCTTTTCATACAATGCCAGTCTAAATCTCAAGAGTTTTACACAGTACTAGATGTTAATTTTAGGAAGATGAACAAAGGGTCAGGAATAACTAAGATGAATTTGAAAAGCAAGATGGGAAGACTCAATTCTATCAGATAGCTAGACATATTTTAAAGCTGCAGTAATTAAGACATTGTGGTATGGTTTCTAAGAATAAATAAATGGACCAGCCAAACAGGATACAAGCACCAAACAGACCACATTATATGGAGACTGGGTTTAGAAAAGAAATGACATTGCAGGTTCTTGGGAAATCAATAAATGTGCTGGACCCTTTTCTCAACCATATACAAAAATCAATTGCAGACAGATAAAACAGCTCAATATGAAAAGCAAGGCCTTGTCATTTTTAGAATAGAAATATAAGATAGAATACAAATATAAGTATTCTTATGTGCATCTGGTAGGAAATGATTTTTTATGCAAATACACATGCACACATACACATAAAGAAAAATACAACTTTATTTAGTCAAAACAAAACCAAAAAACCCTTTTCTACCCCACCCTACCACAAATAGAAGTAAAGTGGTAACACAAGTCACAGACTGGGAAAGACATTTTGCAACTGCAATGTATATAAATATAAAAGAATTAGTATCTAAAATGTGATAAAGGAAAAAAAAGCAATAGGAAAAATGAGTAGTTCAGATAGAGGAAAATCAGATGGCCAATAAGTATTTTAAGTGATGCTCAACAACACTAGTAATCAGGAAAATGCAAATTAAAACATTACTGAGATATCACTATACATTCAGAAAATTTCCTACTCTCATACATCCTAGGGAGAATGATACACTGGTAAAACCATTTTATCGAGCAATTTGGCAATATCTAGAAATTTTGAAGGTATGCTTATCCATACCCAGTAATTCTCTTTTACGTGTGCCCAAGGAATATATACACAATTGTTTATTGCAGCATTGTTCGTGATAATTGGAAAAAACAACAGAGCTGAAACAGTGTTATATTTATGAAGTGGAGCACTATGTTGCAATTAAGAAGAATTAAGTGTATATTTCATTTATATCACGTATATGGTTTTACATTTCATATATATGGTTGTATTGGGGCTTCCCTTGTGGATCAGATGATAAAGAATCCACCTGCAAGGCAGGAGGCTTGGGTTCAATCCTTGGGTTGGGAAGATCCCCTGGAGAAGGGTATGGCTGCCCACTCTAGTATTCTTGCACAGAGAACTCCATGGACAGAGGAGCCTGTGGACTACAGTCCATGGGTTCACAAAGAGTCAGACACGACTGAGTAACTAACACATTTTCACACATATCATATATATGGTTACTTATGTATGTATACATTAATCAAAAAGAAAAACATCAAATCTCAGAAACAAATTCATATAGGCAAGACAAATAACTATTAGAATACCATCAGATTAAGATTATTTATAAAACTTGAAAATCATGGAGAACAGCATAATATTTTATTTACACACATGAGTGCATTACAATTAGGAAAAAATTTCCCTAAATTCATAATTATGGGTACCTCTGGGGAGAGAGAAAAGAAGTTAGGAAAATGGAATTGACGTAGAATAAACAGGGTTATTCGGTGTTACTGTAATGTTTTATTTTTCTAACAAAGAGATCTGAAGTAAAAAAGCTATGATGTCAGAAAAATGGGTAGTTAGTACACATTTTTGTGTTCTGTTATTCATCCTTTTTTCTATATATTTGGAAAAATTGTAAACGTTGATTTTAATTTTAATAGTGTTTGCATAAAAACATATGCAAATTTCCGTACTCAGCGGTTGATACAGGGGATCAATGTGCTTCTTTTACAGTGTCTTTGAACAAAAAGTTCTCTATGGATTATTTTCCCTTTCTCCCAGATGTGTGGAACATGCCCAGTAGATACAGTGTTCATGTTAGGGCACCTCCAGGGGTCAGTGGGTTTGCTGACACTATTTGATGGCAGACTCTTGACTCTCCATCCCCTACTTACATGCCGCATTTTCTTAACACAGTAAAGCATGAGGAATGAAAGAGAAACCACAGCTTGCACAACTGTACTACAACTGGCAAAACGAACGAACTCTCCTAAATCTCGACGCACAACACAAGCGATACGACGTCAAAGTGTTCTCATAGCCACTCCCTCAGATCCTTATTGTTCCAAAATAAGGCCAAGAAATCGACCATGCATGTGTTCCAAAGAGAAGACCACTGACTGAGCAAGGCAACTGGTGGACAGAATCTGAGCAGTCTCTGTCCCAAATCCAGCTTGGGATGAACCCCAGTCACCAGAGCTCTGTGAGGTGCCCTTTCCTAACTTCTGACCCTCCTAGAGTCTCCAAGGAGTATGGTTCTCCTTTGCTCAACATATTCAATGACCCCAGTTTTGTATGACCAATGGGCTTCCTTGCCCATCTTTGAATGGGGACCCTACAGTAATGTTGCAACAAATGTGGAGCTTGCCCTCTCCAGTGTGGCTTCTGCCTACTGGTCACTAAGCCTCTCTGGCCACTTTTTCTCCAACTTCACACCCTTGCTCTGAACTTACCGAGCCACTCACAGATTTCTGAAGGGGGCCTGTTTTTTCATCCCTGGGGTCTTCACCACTTCTGCCCCTTCAGCAGGAATGCCCTTCCCTCCACCACTTTACAAACTCATGCTCACTCACTCTTTACACAGCTCCAGGGCTCTCCCTCCTGAGGTGGTGACCTCTAGTACCACATGCTTCCATACCTTATAGCATTTTTCACACCTGCATTTCCATTTTCTGTATTCCTTTTCGCCTTTCCCCCGAGATCAATAGTCCTTTTCCTTGACTGCATGTTGGAAATGCTGGGGAACTATAAATATTTGACTTATTATTATGCGGCACAGTCTGGATACCTGGGTTTTTAAAAACACCCAGGTGATTCTAATGTGTAGCTAAGATTGGAAATCACTGCATTAGCTGGTAAGCTCTTTGACTGCAGAAATTCTTATTTGCTACGGTGGCATGACCACCTAGCACAGTGCTGGACCCTTAATAAATGTTTATTGAATAAAGGAAGGTATTTATGCAGAATCACATTCTGATTCTGATGTGAACAACCCCGCCAGCTTGCTGTGCCACTATATTTGGCAACAGCACTTGGCAGTAATTCCCAAATCAATGAGTATAACTCAATTACAGAATTATCACAATTTGTTAGAGTCATTGATTTCATATTTCAGTCTCTCTTGTTGCAGGACTGTGAGTTCTTTGAGGGGAGGGACTACATCCTATTCATTTTGTGTCTCCAGAGCCAAGAACAGTTCATGACCCATAAAATGTCTCAAAAACTTGTCCTTGACTTATTTAACTGACCATAAATTGAATATCCTCAGCTTAAGTTAATCACCAAAAGCCTCAAGAGGGCTTGGATTACTGGACAACCTTAGCATCCCACTGGTTCATTCAGTGTCCAACTCCCTACGAAGATCATCTCACAAGTTCTCTCTTCTTTATACTCAGATTTTTCTCAAGACCTCACTTCCTAAATCATTGAGAAAAGTAAACTGTTCAGAAGAGTATCTGTTAGATCAACCACCTCTCATCCACCTACCAGTATTCACACCCACAGTGAGTACCAGTCCCACTCCAACTAATGGACAATCATCCTTCAGTATCCAAGACAGCCAGGTTCCAGGACCCCCCATGGATACTGAAATCCAAGGAGGCTCTTCTGTAAAATGGTGCTACATTTTCATATAACATATGCACGTCCTCGCATATACTTTAAATCATCTCTAGATTATTTGTAATGCCTAAAACAATGTAGATGCTGTATAAATAGTTGTAAATATCATTTTAATTGTTGCCAGTGTGGGGCAAATCCAGGTTTTGCTTATTGGAACTTTCTGGACTTTTTCCTGAATATTTTCAGTATGCTGTTGGTTGAATCCATGGATGCGGAACCTGCAGATACAGAAGGCTAACTGGAGTCAAAGACATCATTCATCCATTCTCCATACTCTCTCCTACAGGTCGTCTTCATTCTCCCTTCTGGATCATTTTCATCAACACATAAATAGGTTGTTGTGCATTTCATTTAAAAAAAGCCTCTTATTTGACCTTACTTCTCCTGTCATGTCTTTTCTTCCCCCACAGGAAAAAAAAAAAAGCCTCAAAAATAGTGTGTTTTCTATTCATCTCTTCATATTGTCTCTTAAATTATCTTTTGCTCTCATCTGAACACACCTGAACATTGAACTCCCTCCCTCCAAATCTAGCAGTCACTTCTCAGCCTCATCTAACGAGACCTATTAGCAGCATTTAATCACTCCACCCTCTGTGATACACCTGCTTCACATGGCACCCATGTTCTTGGTGGTTCCTCGGCCGTCTTCTTAATATTGAGGCTCAAAGGGCTCCGGAGAAGGCAATGGGACCCCACTCCAGTACTCTTGCCTGGAAAATCCCATGGACGGAGGAGCCTGGTAGGCTACAGTCCATGGGGTCGCTAAGAGTCGGACACGACTGAGCGACTTCACGTTCACTTTTCACTTTCATGCACTGGAGAAGGAAATGGCAATCCACTCCAGTATTCTTGCCTGGAGAATCCCAGGGACGGCGTAGCCTGGTGGGCTGTCGTCTATGGGGTTGCTCAGAGTCGGACACGACTGAAGCGACTTAGCAGCAGCAGCAGCAACAGCAGCAGCAGCAGCAAAGGGCTCAACCAAAAGCTCTTTTCTCCATTCCTATTCACTTTCTTGGGGATCTCATTTGTAATCATGGCTTTAAATAACATCTATATGTTAAAAATGTCCAAGCTAATGTCTCTGGTTCAAATCTGAACTATATTAATGAATATGCAATTGCAGACTCTTCACCTCCACCTATGTCTAATAGACACACTAAGCTCAGCATCTTCAAAACAAATCTCCTGACTGAACCTCCCAGACAGGATCCCCTCACAGCCTCACCATCTCTATTGATGCCAAGTTCATCCTTCCAGTGGTCTAGGCTAAATGCCTTGCAATCATACATGTCTCCATGCTTCTTCCTTTCTTTCACATACCAGATTCAGTCCATCAGGAAATCATGATTCTCTACCATGGACATGTATCCCAAAACTGGTGATTTCTCAACAGCCACGTCTAGTCTCAGCATTGTAGTTGAAAAAGGCATGATTCTTTTCAAATGTAAAGTCTGTGCAGAACCCAGCAGCCGCTGTCATCTTCTCTCCTAATAAAAGCCTATGTCCTTATAATGTCCTGTAACTCTCTCCCTTCCTAGCTTCCTGTTATCTTTATTACCTTCATTCCCACAGCACCTTTGGGCTCACTTAGCTTCAGACACTGACCACCTTGCTCCTCACTGAGCCTGCCCTGCACGCTCCTCAGGGCTCTCGCCTCCTGCTAAGTCCTCACCGGGATTAGTCTTCCCCCTGATGTCCACAGGATTCACTTCCTCATCGCCTCCAAATATTTGCTCTGCTGGCATCTTATACGTGATGCCTACCCTGACAACCTTGTTAAAACTACAACCTGCTCCAGCCCTGAAACTTCAGTCCTTAACCCTTTCCTGGTTCTTTTCTATCCTCTATCACCTTAAAACTTACAGCCTGATTCGTTTATTCATTATATTACTGTTAATTGCTTACCCCTTGATTGTTTCCACCTTGAGGATCTAAAGTCAAAGAAAGCAGAATATTTGTTTTATTCTTAGACATACACAAAGCACCTAGAACAGTATCTGTACCTAGTAGGCGCTCAGTCCATATTTGGTGAATGAATGAGTAATAGATTTTTTTTAATTCTGGAAAATTCTTTTTAAAGCTTAAGCCTCCCTGTGTATGCTTGTGTGCATGTATTCATTACACAAATAACAGGTTTTACTTGGAATATACATGTAGGCTTTAAAAAGGGAAATAAAGCATAAAAATTATAAGCAAACCAATCTTTAAAAATAAACAACTTAAGCCTCTCCTTTTTATCCATCCAGCTTCAATACCTTTTGTCTGATCATTTTGACTGTATATTTCATTGAGGTATGTATGCGTGCACACACATGTAGATACAGACAATCATATATTTTTAACTTTCTTTCCCACTTTCCATATTTTCTTATTAACCATTGAACTAAGCACTTTCCCTTTCTCCAGTCCCCACAACAATGCAGAAAGGTAGACATAATTATGTCTATTTTAAAGATTCAGAAAAGGAAACCCAGGGGAATTTATTAACTTGTAACACAACTAATAAATCAGAGAGTCAGGGTTTGAATACAGCCTGCTGCTCTGATTGTTCACCTTCTGCTGCCACATAGGAATGCAGAATACAAACAAGACCGGACACCAAATGTTACTATTTCCGTCTTTCTCATCAGGACCTCAGGATCTCTGACATCCTAAAAGGCTAGCCTCCTGACACAGGAGGCAGAGCCCGCCTTCCTGGACCTGCGGGCACTGAGCATGCGCGCGGCCCTCTGTGGTCCCCTCCCCACCCACTGCAGCCGCCAGCCGGGAACCAGGTCATCTTTCCCGCTACCTGATATGAAAATAAATAAATAACTGTGCAAAAAAATCCAATCTCTGTTCGGAGGCACTAAATCCCCTCTCCTTTCCAGATGGCTGGGAGATTTCTCCCAGGTGGTAAATATATTATTAAGAACTCATTTCACCGTGAAATTGACTATTCAAAACACAGACAGAAGTTAATATATTAGGACAACCTGTCTGAAAACTCGCGTTGGAGAAAATTTATTTTTGTTTAATATAAAACCTGGTATTATACACGACCCCTTTCTAGCTCAGGCAGTTCAAGTCATCCTCAGTTAGAACATGTGTTCCAACGTCAGGGTGCCTACCACCAGAAGTCGTAGAGCCCACGAAGACCTGGTGATTACCCCTCCCTGGACGGAGCCCTACATTACAGCAGGTAATGATGCCGGGTCTTACGCGACTGTTATACATAGACTTGGGTGCACAGTAACTTTCTGCATCCAGGAGCTAAAGAGCTTAAAAATCCTTTGCTGGCCCTCGAAGAATGATTAAGGAGCATCCTGAGCAAAGTGGGAGAAGAATTAGCATTACTTACCAGTGATCTGTGTCATCATTAGAAAAACCATATCAATCAGGAAACAGCAAAAGGGCTCTTAGCAAGGACCCAATGGAATGTGACTCTCCTAAATGTTAACTCATCCACACATTGTTGATTCACTCTTTAATAGCCGACTTCTAGATTACAGAGACAATTACTGGAGCAGGTTAAGGACTATCATTGGACATCTACATTATGAAGAGAACAGTGTTTCAGGATTTGCACCATCTGTTAGAAAAACTCAATTTACAGAATCACTAACTACTTAATTGAGAGGTGAGGGTTAGAGAAGGCACGAGAGAGGAAGTACCTTTTCAAAGGATCTTGAGGATGTTGTGAACTTCACGAGAACCTGTGTGGAAATGCTTATATATCATACAAACAGCCCACTCCTGCCCTGGTCTTGACACCAACATGGCTCAAAAAATATTCCTGGGGACTTCTCCGGTGGTTCAGTGCTTAAGAATCTGCCTTGCAATGCAGGGGACATGGGTTTGATTCCTGGCAGGAAAACTAAGATCCCGGATACCAAGAGGAAACTAAGCCTGTGTGCCAAAACTAAGAACTGACACAACCAAATAATAAAAATAAAATAAACTTTTAAAAATTAAAAAAAATGTATTGCTTCCCAAGATACACACACACACACACACACACACACACACACACACACACACACACACACTTTCTTGTATAGCCTGTATCTTTTGAGTTTTGTCAGTGAAGTTTAAAGACGAAATGCAAAATATTTTGTAACTTATATGTACTGGAGTTCCCCACAAGCCTTACAACAGACTTCCCTTTTGTTTTAAAATGAATCCCCTCAGGAGTGACAGGTTATTACTAATCACATAATGAATTTGTTATACATCACCAGTAGCAAAATCAAACTGACGCCTCAATAATGTCTATTAAAGAATTTCTTAATTTAATCAATTATTTTGACCTAACTAATTACTCACTTAAATAAGAATTCATTCAAACAACTGCCTAGGCTTCTTTTTAACAACAACAACAAAAATACTATTCCAGAGTAATTAGTAAACCAGTAATTAATAATCCCCTGAGGAATGAAACCATTTTTCACATATTTAAAGTAAATAAAGCATCCTTAATGGGTAACTGACTTCTACAGAGACTCAATAAAGGTCCAGACACTCATAAACTGAAAACTGTACAGGGGAGGTCGTGCTCATTGGAAAATCATTTTAAATGAGCTTGAATTCCCAGCCTCAGATACCAGTGTAGATACTAAAAAGATATGTTAACACGATTTAGAAATGCGGATCCACCCTTCATTGACAGAGCAAGTGCTCATTATCTCCGTTCTGAGTTCCAGGCATTGTGCTGTTCTCTGGCATATAAAAATGAGAATTCCCTTAACAATCATTTTAATTCACTCGTTATTTCAGTCCAAAAAGATTTAAGGGAGATTTAAAAAAAAAAAAAACGAAAGAAAGAAAGAAAAAAGCAAGAACTCTGCTCTGGAGAAGCTTTCAAACTATTTTACAGAGATAGAATTCCTTGAGAAATCTTGGAAAACAGAGGAAGAACCAGGAAATGCAAGGTGGTAAATATGCTGATCATTGTGAAGATAAGTTTTTATTAAAATATAAATATATAGAGAGTGGACAGCATGGTGAGTATTCCCACAGAGGATAGAGCTGCTTTATGACCCCTGATTGAAGAAATATTACTAGACCATCACCCTTATTCAGAAGTCCCTTTCCCGACACCTCCCTTCCTCTGCTTTCCAAAGCTAACACTCTCCTGACTTCTATCTACAAGTAATTTATATGTCTCACACTCTGTATGTAGCAGGATGCCTTGTGGTAAATTTCTGTGTCTGGCTGCTTCTGCTCAGTCTTCCTCCACGTTATATACAGTTTGTCAGTCTTCACGTTTATACTATCCTATTGAATGAATATATCCCAATTCAGATATCCATTAGACTCTTTATGTTTCAGAGGCTTCCAGCAAAAGGGTAAACCAAATATTATACCTCTGAATATTGTTGTAAAATACCTGTTGAGGGCATGTGTGTATTTCTGCTTGCGGAGTCTTCACAGGGAAAAATAATATGCGATTCTGTAGCTGAGTGTTCTAAATAATTTGCCGAAGGGTTTCTACCTACTTAGACTCTTCCCTAGCAACCCAAGAGGGTTCGAGTTTCTTTGCACCCTTACCAGCACATTGTCAGTCTTTTAGTTTTAGCCACTCTGATAGCTACACAGTAATATATCATTGTGGTTTTTATTTAAATTTCCCTAATGATTAGTGAGGTCAAGTTCCTTTACAAAATTATTAGTCATTGTATGAAGTGTCTATTTAAATCATTTTGACTTTTCTATTGGATGTCTGTCTTTTTATTTTTGATCTGTGAGAGCTGCTTACACATGACTGCAGCCATGAAATTAAAAGACATTTGTTCCTTGGAAGGAAAACTATGACAAACCTATACAACATATTAAATAGCAGAGACATCACTTTGCTGACAAAGGTCTGTATAGTCAAAGCTATGGTTTTACCAGTAGTCATGTACGGATGTGAGAGTTGGACCATAAAGAAGGCTGAGCACCAAAGAATTAACGCTTTCAAATTGTGATGCTGGGGAAGACTCCTGAGAGTCCCTTGACCTGCAAGGAGATCAAACCAGCCAATCCTAAGGAAATCAAACCTGAATACTCATTGGAAGGACTGATGCTGAAGCTGAAGCTCCAATACTTTGGCCACCTGATGTGAAGAGCCGGCTCATTGGAAAAGTCTTTCATTGGAAGAGACCCTGATGCTTGGAAAGACTGATGGCACAAGGAGAAGGAGGCAGCAGAGGGTGAGATGGTTGGATGGCATTGCTGACTCAATGAACGTGAGTTTGAGCAAACTCCATGAGATAGTGGAGGACAGGGAAGCCTGGTGTGCTGCAGTCCATGGAGTCTCAAAGAGTCGGACATGACTTAGTGACTGAACAACAACAAAACACATTCTATGTATGTCATTTGTCAGTTATGTATACTATGAATGTCTTAATTGTTCAGATTAAGGAGCTTAAATTCAATCTCCAGTAGCACTCTGGATGGCTTATGTCATAGCCTTTAATGCACACATAACACATATTGGACAATTTTCATTTGCCATTTGAATGGTTAGGGTGGGATTTGTGCATTAAACTTAAAAACAGAGGAATAGCTCCAGTTTGGAGGCCCCTAAAAGATGTGAAAAGTCTAAGTTAAAAACAAGGAACAAGTACCTACCATCCCCTAAAATCTCTTATTCTCCTTACAATGCATTTTCTCTCCAGATTAGTAAGCCCCATGAGGGCAGGAATATTTGCAGATCCCATTTGCTGCTGTGTTTCAATGTGTTGAGAACAATACTAAACTTGTAGAAAGAATATAAAAGGCATTTTGTGACTAATAATGAATATCAACCCCATCTTTCTTGGTTGCTATTAAGGAAGCAAGTATTTTAGGTCATATATCCAATTCTTAAATGTCCAAACCAGGAAAGATATCTAAGGAAAACATGCAGTCTGGTGTAATCTAGTATATTGGGTAATATTATATTTATAAACTTCTGTTCAAGATACAGCTAACAGGATACATTTTGTGAGCTTAATATGTTTTGGGCTAGTTATTATTATAGAGAAAAACTTCATGATATTAACTATAGTTATAATTCTGCTATTTCACTAACATTTTTTTTCCTCTTATGAACAATAGCAAATTAGCTTGTAATTACTAAAAGAGAAACCTCATTACAACAAATATAACAAAGCAACCTAAATTATATTTTAAGTTAGTTTATCATTTGGATAGCACTTAACAGTCTTCAAAGAGTGATCTCCTATGTTGTTGCTAAGTTGCTGTCGTGTCCAGCTCTTTGGGACCCCATGGACGGTCGCCCACCAGGCACCTCTGTCCATGGGATTTCCCAGGCAAGAATACTGGAGTGGGTTGCCATTCCCTTCTCCAGAAGATCTTACCAACCCAGGGATTGAACCTGTGTCTCCTGCGTTGCAGGTAGATTCTTTAGCACTGAGCCAGCAGGGAAGCCCGTTCTCTTATGCACATGCATGCATATATGTATGTAAGGGCACATAAGTGTGCTGTGTATGTGTGTGTCTTTACATGCCCAGGTACACACAGGCATACACTTCCCTTGATAGATCCTCAAGCAAGCCTGAGGTTGAGTTTCTAGTACTTTCCTTGCTTTACAAGCAGTGAAGCTGGATCTTGAAAAGTCTTAGTAATACATCTGAAGCCACAGAACTAGGAAGTAATGGATCCAGAATTTTGATATAAGATCTCAATCCAGGTTTCCCTGCACAGGAATACCTCCTTTACAAGCTCAGGGTGAGGTCAAGATTAATTGTCACAGACTATTTCATAGTCCATTCATAGGCCTGAATTTGTCCTGTATTGGGATTAAAAATAAAACATGTAGTCAATTCTTTACTGTCAGTGAGTCTATAGAATCATGATTCGTTTCTGCCATGAAGGAACAAATATGCAGGTCAAATTCTCCTCAGGGCATCATGTTTTTTTTCTTAGAAGTGAAGTTTCTCTGTAATGATTGCTTTGCCAAACATCAAATGCTCAGTCCCCTGGCTGCTGCTTCTGGATTTGGTCTCGTAGAGTCTGACATTGAGCTAGCAGGTGAAGAAATTACTCTGAAGTGATGAGCGAAAGAGGGAAGCATCTCGCATACATATAACCTCTGCTCTTTCTCCTCTCACATCGAGGATTTGACGCGAGTGTTTATGCTTGTGTTTGAGTGTGTGTGGCTTGTTTGGATGGTTGGTTTGGGAGTTTGAGGAGGTTTGGGAACAAAGTTCTTTCTCTTTATTCCTCTATCTGTATGCAGACAAATCTTCCTGTGTAGGAGAATTGACTAATATTGGCTTTTCACATATATGTGTACTTGGAAGTCAGACCTCTCTGTTCCCCACCTTCAGTATGTAGATTAACTTTGGGATCCTTTCTGCTTTCATGAATATTTAAGGGGCTCCTATAAACGCTGAGTTAATCTCAACACGGGGCTGGCCTGAGAGCAGTCAAGTAGAATTCATTCTCTTTAATTTAGGTTTAGAGTATCTAAGGCCTAATTTTTTCTGAAAAGCTATGGTATGAATGCAGTTCAGGCATGCTCTCCTCTGTGGTTCAAAGGATATCTTTTCCAGGGAGTGTTACCTGCTATATGAGCCGTGAGGCCTCCTGGAAAACATAGGCCATTGAAAATGTCCCATTAGGGACAAAATGACAGGCAGGTTGTTCTCACCTGAGGGCGTGGACTCTGAGCCCACCTAACCATGTCACCCCTCTGCCCCTTGCCTTTCTACAGTCCTATCTCCATAATACAGAGTGATCCTTTGTCATCTCACTATATGCAGCCCACAAGGGCTCCCTGTAATCCCTTCCCACTTCTGCCATGACGGCTTCATCCCAACGCTTTGCATGGCCAGGTCTGGCTAATTTCTCAAACTCTCTGTCTATATAAACCCAAAGTCTCTATTTAAGAATTTTGTTGTTGTTCAGTCGCTAAGTTGTGTCTGATTCTTTGAGACCCCACGGACTGTCACCCGCCAGGCTCCTCTGCCCTCCACTGTCTCCCGGAGTTTGCTCAAATTCATGTCCATTGAGTCAGTGATGCTATCTAACTATCTCATCCTCTGCCATCCCCTTCTCCTGCCCTCAATCTTTCCCAGCATTGGGTTCTGTTCCAGTGAGTCAGCTCTTTGCATCAGGTGGCCAAAGAACTGGAGCTTCAGCTTCAGCATCAGTCCTTCCAGTGAATATTCAGAGTTGGTTTCCTTTAGGATCGACTGCTTTGATCTCTTGCATGTCTCTCCTTTTATTTTCTATCACAGCAGCTTACATTTTACCTTTCTCTCTAACATATAAATAGATTTACATTTGTTGGTTTTATTTGATTTTTTTTTTCCTCTTTCCCAAGTAGACATTAGGGACCATGTGGACATCACCCTGGTACTCAAGGTGAAATGAGTACCAGGAAATCACCCTGGTATTCACCCTGATACACAGGAGGTACTCATGGATGTTTGTTGAATGAATAGAGACAATGATGGATGCACGCATAAGTGAGGGAATGAATGCCCTGCTGCGAGCACCGCCATCTCCAGTCATAAATTAGACAGACAGAGATGCTCAGACTTCTTATGCGTGTTCGGTAGTTGAAATGTCACGACCCCAGGCATTGTAAGTGCAGAAACTGTCCACCTGTGTTTGCACCCACACTGCTCCTAGGAGACAGAAACCACAAGAGTCATATCACAAAGGCCCTGCAAGCCAACTCTCTTGCTATCTGGAACTAGAACAGATCCTCTTCAGAAGAACAGTTGAGAATGAACAACTAACCACCAGAGGTCTTATTCATTTGTACAACACCTCAGTCAGCATCCACCCCCACCCATCTCTTCTTGAGGACGGAGGTGGGATTGACAAAGGGCATCTGCCTCAAGAAGAGGCAGGGGTACCTTTTCAAAATTCAAATTTGACCACGGCATCCTCTGCTCAACATCTTAGGATAAAAAGCCTACTTCCTAACACTACCTATAGGTACTCAAAAAAGTCCAAGTCATGAAGAGCCTGCCTTGCTTCCAGCCTTATTACATCACATTATGGGCTGATCTTGTCCCCTCCTGCCCAATACGTCAGAATGTGTCCTTATTGGAAATAGGGTTGTGCAGATGTGTTTAGTTAAGATGTGGTCATACTAGAGCAGCACGGGCCCCTAATATAAGTTGATTGATGTCATAAGAAGGGATAATTAAGACAGATACACTCACAGGGAGAATGTCACCTGAAGACAAAGGCAGAGATCAGCGTGATGCTTCTACAACCAAGGAAAACCAAAGATGTCCAGAAAACCACCAGGAACAGCCCTTAGAAGGAGCCAACCTGCCGACTCATGATCTCAAGACTTCCAGCTTCCTGAAGTGAGAGACAATAAATTTCTCTTGTTCTAAACCACCCGGTTTGTGGTGCTTTATTACAGCAGCCCTAGTAAGTGAACACAAACACACACCACATCCCCATTGCTCTGAGAGAAGCAGCCATGCTGGCTTCCCTTCTCTGCCTGTGACCCGAGTTCCTCCACAACAGAGCTTCACACATGCCCTTCCTTCCATCTAGAATGCAAACCCTCCTATCTCTTTCACTTGAACTCCAACTATTCTCCAGTTCCATAAGCAGCTGAGGAAAGGCATTCCTGAGGAAGACCAGCCTAAGGAAGATGCATTTTTCATTAGACTTGTTGCAGTTGATAATTGTGTATCATTCATGGTGTCCTTTGACAAGTGTGATATCTGTCACAGCGTAGGCAAGCCCCAAAAAAAAAAATCATCGACTATTTGAATGAATAAATGAATACTTACATAAATACGTATTCTGGGATGATTGAAATGCCAGTCCAGGCAGAATTCACTGCTCACTCATCTATGTTCCCCTGGTGATTTCTGCTACCCACAATTACAGAATTCACCACATCACCTTCTGTGTGTGGATCTTACATCACAGGATGTTGTTCTTTTGAGAGAAGGAGCTGTGACTTCTTTGAGTCTCAAGTTCTGAGGCCCAGCACTAATCTGGAACCTAGTGGGCACCCAACAAACACATGTGGAAGTGAATTGTGTAAAAATTGTAGGGCTCAAGGGACTTCACTATGCAGATACGTAAGGGGTAATTATTACCCAATGGCTTGAATTATTTTTCCCTGCACTGAAGATGGTTTAAATGCGTTGCTCCTGGTAAGTAAAGTTATGCTCAGTAAGTTCTTCTGTTCAGCCTCCAGCTTCTGTGGAAGGAAATTAAATGTCTCTTTCTCAGATTCATTTATAACTCACTCCTCAGCGGATGTGCTCACAATGCCTTCTGAGGATTCTTTTCAATTCTCTCCATCCTCTTCTCCTCCCTCCTCCCTTCCATGTTTGTAACCCAGGGGAAAACAAAGCACTTAAATGCAACTAACACTATAATCACACACAACTTTGAACAGCACAAAGACCAAACCGAAATGGGAAAGTCTCCCACTTACTCTCACTGTCTCCAAGACTTACACTTTCATATTTGGACACTTTAAACATAAACCAGGGTCAAAGTAACAGCCTTCTGTGTTTGGGGTTAGTGGTGGAAATCCCTTTAGCTACAGCTGAAACAATATAACCACAGTTACTTCTCTCCTTCAAAGTTGTTTTTTTATTTTAATCAGTGTGTTCCAGGACCATTTGAGAAAGACACAGAAATCTTATAAATACATCAATATGATAAGAAAATGCTCTTTTCAATGAAGCAATGATGACATTAATAATAAGCTATGTATTTATATATATTATTTTGTATCCAAGTTTCTCAAGCTGCTTTTAAAGGCTGTATTCTCGTACACTAAGGTCAAGCAAGAAATATTACGTACAGTCAACAGGGAATGAAAGCCAGACACTCACTGATTAGAATGCTTATCACAGGTCATCCCTGTGGTTCATGCTAAATCTCTTCATTCAGTTGAGATGTGCTATGCATTTCCCATGGACTGGATGAGCTAAATCTGTTTATAATATAGTTTCTCCTATTTCTAATTTCATACTCAACTAATGCCTTCACTTCTGAAGGACAAAATCAAAAGACTTAGATGAATTCAAAGAAGTGAATGACTGCAGGGTGAGAATGTATTTGGACTCTGCTCCACCTCCAGTGGCCAAGTTCTCTCTTATCCAACATTGGAGAAGAGATCCCTCTAACGGTCAGTGAGGACTTTGCCTGGTCTAGGAGCACCTTGCGACTATCACGGTCAGCGCCACTAACCTCTCAAGTAATATGTATTCTTCCCCATTCCTGACACTGACTTTAAGGTACCTCTATGAATGCCAGGCTCCTATTGGATTAAATACCCAGATCCCTTGTCTCCTGACGTTTAGTGTTAAAAACAAGATTTCTGCTCTCTACCCAAATGGATATTGCTTTTTAGCCTATTCACAGAGACAAGACATCTTCCTGTGTATTTCCTTTTAAACTTGCCTATTTTGGGAAACCCATCAGTCCTTGAATATTGAAAGCCCACCTCCAGCCCCACTGTATTTTTCATAATTTCCCCTTTCCCATCTGCTTTATCCTATGGAATGAGATACCATTAAGCCAGTGGAGAGGCAGTGAGCCCTTCACTCAAATTCAGAAATGCATATGAACTCCACACAGAAATACACATTACACTGACACCAGGAGAAACGATTCATTGGAGTTCCTGCTTTGCTTTTCTTTATCACTTACTTATTCAAGACACTGAAACCAGCTGTTATGAGGGGCTGATATTTGCTTTACAAAAGAAGAAAAGCTCCCTCTGTGCACATATTCTTATTCTTCCTACTGATTTGAGCGTTAATAGTATTTGACAGGTTGGTAATTTGTTTTTTTAAAAAACCATAATTCATTTAGTGCCGTTCCACTTTATTATTGTACATTTTACACAGTGGTGCACAGAAAACATTGTTGTTTTTTTAACAATTCTATTCCTTCCAGTAATCATTCATGCAAGGGGGCTGCATGAGAATCTTTGGGGACAGGGTGGGTGAATTGTGGCCGTGCCAGGAAGCCGAGAGAGCTGGGAAGAAAACACCAGAAGAGGGTGAGAACAAAAAGCATCAGGGGGGGTGGGAGCTGGAGAAGAAACAAAGACAGAAGGGATAATTAAATGGGGTGACAACTGCATGAGAAAACAATGAGAATTGTGGAGAAGAAAACAACATAAAAATACCATAGCTGTGCACCCAACAGCAGGCAGTGGGATCTGAGCTCATTCCCCCCCTCCAAAGGGATCTCAGCCATGTCTTCATATTACTGACTTTTTACTGAGAGAGGAAGGAAGCTGTTCTTCCACCTCCGCAAAGGACAGTTACAACAATGTGAGGAAGAAGGTCTACATAAGCCTCATATGTGGGCTTCCCAGGTGGCACTAGCGGTAAAGGACCTGCCTGCCGATGCAAGAGACATAAGAGACACAGGTTTGATCCCTGGGTTGGGAAGATCCCCTGGAGGAGGGTATGGCAACCCCACTCCAGTATTCTTGCCTAGAGAATCCCATGGACAGAGGAGCCTGGAGGGCTATACAGTCCATGCAGTCACAAGGAGTCAAACACAACTGAAGCGACTTAGCACACATGCATGCAAGCTACATATGCACAAATCTGAGACTTGTCCACATAGAAGCTGGTTCTATCGGTCTTCTTGGGGCAGGTCTAGGAAAGATCTCTGAGGTCTGTCTCCTCCCTAAACGGGCAGAGCTCAGTCCAGGAGGTCAGAATTATACCCTTGGGCTGCAGCCATGGAACTGGAGATTGAAGGAAGGGAGGTAAGGAAGGAGGGGTTAGCCCTTCCCCACCGCAGGGCACTCAGGTCACTCTACATGCCAGCCAGATGTACATTTGCAAAGCAGAAACAGAGACACAGAGGTAGAGAATAAATGTGTGGACACCAAGGGGGTAGGAAGGAGGGATGAAATGGGAGATTGGGACTGACATATGCACTGCTGTATATAAAAATAGATAACTAATGAGAACCAGGTGTATAAATAACACAGGGACACCACTCAGTGTGCTGTAGTAATCTAAATGGGAAGGGAATCCAAAATAGAGGGAATATATGTATACATGTAGCTGATTCACTTTGTTGTACAGCAGAAACTAACACAACGTTGTAAAGCAGCTATCTACAATTTAAAAAATTAAAATGAAAAAATGAAACAAAAACAAAATAGACTTACATTTAAGGCCACCCCTGCTATTTCCGAGCCAAACCTTGTGCTTTTGCTTTTCTTCCCCAATCCTCACAACTCCTCTGTGAGGTCAGCATGATTATTCTTTTTTGCAGATGAGGAAACAGAGCTTGAGAATATTTGGTTGCAATCACAAAATTAATGAGGTCTGAGAATCCAAACTCAAGACTGATTCTTACTGCAAAACCCAGGCTTTTGCCCAAGTGCCCACCTGACTTGCTGAAGTTTCCAGGCAAGCAGAGGAGAGAGTCCTGACCAGCTCAGAGAAGGTCCAGGTAATTGAGCAGAGAGTCTCCCACTGTCCGGGGGCCGCTAGGAAGTAGGTCTGTGACAATGGATCCTGTCAATGGCTTAGGACAGAAATTGGTCACCAAGGAAAACAGAAGGAGGCGTGAGTCTCCAATTCCATTAGCAGGATGGTGATGCTTCTGTTCAACTAAAATACCCCAGAAGGTGGGGGAGCAAGAATGAGAACTTGGGTTGGGGGGGCATAGTTTCCTTTCCCAGTGCTGTCGTACACCTGGCCAAGCAAAGGGGACAACATTTCTCTGCCCTCGTATGTGAAATAGGACCAACAATCCCAATGCATCCTTTTTTTCACACTTTCAGGAGAAAATTCATCTCAAGACACATTGGTGTTATACTCTGACGAAGCAGTGCCTCCACCCGGGCACTCTCATGTGCAGACTTGTGCCTAAGGAAAGACAGGGTGGGAGTCTGGGAGATGTGACCCCAGACAGGACGGCAGCCATAGCCACAGACAAAGGTAAGGAAGCAGCTAAACAGGTGCCAACAAAGGAACAGCTGAGTGCATCATGGTGATGTATCACATGACAAAATTGAGTGCCTGCTGGCAGACAGATTCTTTACCACTGAGCATCCAGGGAAGCCCCACACTGCTATATTTAAACTGTATAACCAACAAAAATCTACTGTTTAGCATAGGGAACACTGTTCAATGTTATATGGCAGCCTGGATGGGAAGGGAGCTTAGGGGAGAATGGATACACGTATATATATGGCCAAGTCCCTTTGCTGTCTACTTGAAACTATCACAACATTGTTAACTGGCTATACTCCAGGATAAAATAGAAAGTTTTTACAAAAATATGGCGCTCGCTGCGAAAAATGAAGGAACTCCAGCTAATGTTTCAAACAGAAGTATACTACACGTGGAATTTCAGATTGTTGAATAAACATGCTATGATAACATTTGTGTACATTAAAAAAAAAAACACGCCAACAGTATTTTATATTGTTTGGTGACACGTACATATGGTAGAGATATAAATGAACGTCTGGGATGATAAGTATCAAATTTGAAATTGTACAGAATCCCGTGGGGAGGGAGAGGCTGAGAGGTCAGAGGATGGTTCTCAGAAGCCCTCACCTGTACAGGTGATGTATTTTTTTTGTGAATATGGGTGGCAGATACACTTCTGTTCATTTTCTCTCTTTTCTGTCTCTTTTGAATGTTTAAAATCTTTCCTATTAAATATTTTTAATTAAAAAGTATATAAAGGCAAGGAGAGAGAGTCCTAAACACCATCAAGCAAGAATCATTGGAATGGGTCATTCCACTCCCCAGAGAGCTGAGGCCAGGGCAGGCCAGGATCCAGGTGGGGAATGTTCTCCCTAGACCACTGTGCTGCTTGGGTGCTGGGAGAGGGTCCAGAAGCAGATAGAGATGTGATGGGGGAAGACAGAGAGGGTGGAGGACAGAAGACAGGGAGCTGGGATCCTGCGGGTGAGTGAGGGGAGGGGCCCTTGTTAATCCCGCCAGGCTGTTGTGGTTGAAAGGATACACTTTGCTCCCAAGCAGTCGCTTATGTTATTATTTCTCTCAGCAGGTTTCAAGCTGCCTGCAATTCTCTGTTAGTTAATAAGAAAAGTGAAAGATGCAACAATTGCTTTTGCTTGGCTGGCTTGTAAAGGCTTTGTCACTCAAAAATGGAACAAAGGCCCTAATAACACCCTGTGCCATAAAGGCAAGTGTCAGGGAACAGACAGAAATCAATTATCTGGGTGAAACTCGGAGTCGGGAGACTGAGACACTCTGCACAGAGCAGGGTCCCCATCACATAATCCCATTAACAGGGGGCCTCCCCTCTCACGGGAGGGCAGAGCCGCACGGGGAAAATGATAATTAAAAGTAAATAATGGGAAACGAGGCCCTGGTGCCTCTGTCATGGCCCTGAGCGCGAGTGTGGTCCCAGCAGACAGTGGTAGGCCTCCCTCTCGGATCCCCTGTTAGGAGGCTTGGAAGCCGGAAGCCTTTGGCCAATCCTGCTTGGGAGTGGCTTTTAGGGAGCAGGCGAGGGATGGCAAAGGCCTGTGGTGTGCTGGGAAGCTAGCAGAAGCTTCTGGACACTGGACACGGACCCTTTGGAGATTTTATAAGCTTTTTTAAAAAATATTAATTAATTAATTTGGTTGCCCAAGCCTTAGTTGCATGGTGTGGGATCTAGTTCCCTGACCAGGGATCGAACCCAGGCTGCCTGCATTGGGAGCTGAGAGTCTTAGCCACTGGACCGCCAGGGAAGTCCCAGCTTGGGAGATTTTTTATATGCATCTCTCTTGCTAAACTAATATTTAAGGAAAGATGTGACATGAATGAATGGACGAACACAGCAGTAGAATGTCTGGGTGAATGGTCCATTTGAATTTCTCCTAAAAGCAACATATCTGAGTCATCGAGGACTTGTAAAAACTCAGTAGCCCAGACCTGACCCCAAGTCAAATAAATTAAAATTCCTTCGGGTGGGAGGTTTTGAAATCCAGTCCTCAGGGTTTGACGTGCCCCACCAGGTGACTCTAAATGCATGGCCAAAGCTGAGAACTTTTGGACTGGATGGTCCCTTACAGTCTCCTTTAGCTGGATTTATAGGTTTTTATCATGAACTTATGCAGTAGAAAGAGTAGCCAGAGGGACTTAGGATGAATGGGGTCTGATCTTACCTCTAGCAATAACTTGCTTTGTGACTTCTGGAAAATAACCTAAACTCCCCAAATCTCAGGGTCTTCGTCCATTAAAAGAGATGACATGTATATTGAGTCCCTTGGCTGTTAATCGGCTATACACCAATACAAAATAAAAAGTTTAAAACAAAACAAAAAAGGTGAGATCTTATTACTAGATCCCCTTGGTTTTGACAGCTCTCTGACCTTAAAACTCCGTGACCCAGAGCTCATGTAGTAGAACCACCAGCATAAATATTTACTGGGTGCCTTTTCTGTGTTCCAAGATGTCATCTAATAAGGGGGAGAGAGAGGCCCCATAAATCCTCTTATACTCTGCATAGATGCTGAGTAGACAGACAGACAGACAATCAGTCAGTGCAGATAAGCAGTATAGACAAGCGCTAGAGCATCTGACACTATTATCATTTCCTTCCAGCATCTCTGGTTACTGACAAAGCCTGACACAGGAGGGATCCAATAACTATCGGCTGAATGACTGAATGAGCCGGTGAATGAATGGTGTCTCTCATGGGTGAATCAAAGTGTGGCTTGTCTTTGGAAATTGACTATTTCTGCCTCACTAGATATTAAATAATCACCTTCCCCACAAATTTCCAGGAGGCAAATGGCTGCACTGAATTGTGCTTGATGGTTTCTAATATTCCAACCCAGCTACACAAGTCCAAGGATTCTATCAATATGCAAATATATGGCTTTGGAGCCCAGAGTGATATGGCTTCTCCACCAGGAAGGACGCGTTTGCACCCGGGGAGATTTTAGTCTTTGTCATTAGGTAGAGAGATCTTTATAACTCCTCGAAAAATGGTCTTCCCTTTTATTTAAATGTGTTTTACCCATTTGCTAAAGTTGGTAGGAGAGAGTCTGGGAGGAAATCAGGCAGGCCTGGAACACTGGCAGGATAGTAGAAAGCCATTTTAAATTAATTCCCTGGAAATCATTGTGAAGGATGCACTGCGGCGTGAAGGTGGGTTTGTGAGAAAGGAGGGAGATTTCAGGTCATGGTCGCTCTCAGGCGCCTTCAGCTGATGACTGCTGGGTGCAAAAAACCGCTAATGTGTGTGATGGTCACCAGCCCCCAGCCTCTCACTTTCAGTGGTGCTAGGGATGAAAACGCTCTTTGGAAGGAAGCAGTCAGCAGGATTCTTCCTTATTTGCAAAGACAGTAAGTGGTACAATTCCAACCCAGCAGTAGCAGCTGGCACCAGCCCCATCTACTTCCCAGGCCCTGGGAGGTTAGAAAATGGTCCAGAAGTCACTCAGTATGAGCCAGTGATGTACAGGGCCACTGGGGAGTCTCAGGTTGGTGATGGTTCACTGGAACAGTGTGGCTGAGACCCTAGGGCTGGACAATAGGTTAACCCAGAGAAGTCGGGCCAGAGGAGAGGTGGGACTCCAGGCGGAACAGACCATCAGCACGTAAGCTCAGCACCTGCTTCCAGGTCAGCCTTCTTCTTTTATACTTAAGACAATAAATCTATTTATTAAAAGCAGTAAATCTTTTATACTTTTATATAAAATAGATCTTTTATACTTAACGCAATAAATCTGTTTATTTGACTCAGAAGTATTCAATTGTGTAACTAAATTTACCAGTATATTTAAAAATTAATTTTTCTTGGAGCATAGTTGCTTTACAATGTTGTGTTAGTTTCTGCTGTACTGCAAAGTGAATCAGCCAGAAGTATACATACACCCCTTCCTCTCTGGATTTCCTTCCCATTCAACCACAGACTATTCAGTAGAGTTCCCTGTGCTATACAGTATGTTCTCGTTAATTATGTATTTCATATAAGTATCAGTATTGCATATGTATCAATCCCAGCCTCCATACCTCCCCCCTGCCACTTCCCCTTGTATCCATATATTTCTTCTTTGTCTTTGTCTCTATTTCTAGCTCTCTATTTCTGCTTTGCAAATAGGATCATCTATACCTTTGAAGAGGCCCAAGTGCACGAAAAACACTGGATCCCCAGGGTATTCACATTGCCCTCCCAGCCTCTTTATGTCATTGGCTGAGAGATGACAGAGCAGCCATAGATTCCAGGCTGGCTTGTCTGGTCGAGCTGCTACTGAGCCACCCAGACACCCTGAGAGGCTAGCTGGACATCAGGCTGAACTGGGTTCTTATTCTTAATAACAGAAAAGACTGAGAGATGCAGTGCTAGGGTCAACTGGTTTAAAAAATAAAATCAACACCAGCCATTAAATTCTCACTCTCCCTAAATCCCTGAAGATGATTTTACTTTTGAGTAGAACTTTTCTGTGTGAAATAATTCTTGGTCTTAAATGTCATGTTTATCCCCTGAGGCTTGTAATGCTTGGGGTGCAGTAGTAATGAATCAGATACATTATTAATACACAAGTACAATGACACACTGGGGTCTTTCAGGGAAATTCACGCAGGTATGCAGAGCACTCCGAAGAGCCTGGATGTGAATGCAAAGAAAGCCTGAGAAATTCAGGGTGAGACGTACCTTACTGAAATTAACCTGCTGAAATTAAAATCTGAAACAGTAGACCCAGCTGAATCAAAATTAGGTGACATAGCCTCACATGCTCCTGAATTTCCAAATGCCCACACAGCCTGAAGCTTGAATAAGAAATATTTGGAAATGTAATAGGCACTATGCCCAGTTAAAAAATACCAGGGAGGGTTAGGTAAAATATTAGGAAGTTCCAGAGACTCCGAAACACACTCGAAGTCCATGAAAATAGACAGATTGACACTTATCCAACTAATATTCATTGAGTGCTTGCTATGATTTAGGCTGTGTTAAGAATTAAGAATGGACACTTGGCCTAGAAACTCAACTCCAGGTGTTCAAGCTGTGAGGAGCTCGCATGGGGCATGCATGCTCTGATTTTGCCCGGAATAGGACTCCTGTCAAAGACACAGCTTTGGGTTGCTCTCCACCTCCAAAGCCTCTAATATGGTCTGGAAAAAAGCAAGCTGGGCCTAATTCTAAGCCCACTCAGTCAATAGAGCACTGTAGGACTTGAGGGTAATTCCCAGATGGCACAGTAGTAAAGAAGCCGCCTGCCAATACAGGAGACTCAGGAGACGTGGATCAGCCTCTGGATCGGGAAGATCCCCTGGAGGAGGGCGTGGCAATCTGCTCCAGTATTCTTGCCTGGAAAACTCCATGCACAGAGGAGTCTGGTGGGTCTGTGGGTTGCGAAGTGTTGGACACAACAGAGCATATGTGCACATACTCTGAGACTCAGGTTCCTCACCTGTCCTTGATGATTTGTTCTAAACACTCTTTAAATTCCTTTTCCAGCTATAATATCCAATGAAATTCTTGGATTGCACTCAGAAGTCAATTGCTTTTGTCTTTAGTACATATTAACAAAGCCTCTAAAACATGGAGAATCCAAGAAGGGACACATCCCAGATATGAAACTGTCATTTCTCCCTTTTCAGGGGTTTTCAGAACCGATCCTGCTAGGTAATCTTGGGGGCAACTGGCTACTATTAGGGGGGTCCTGGGGGCTGGAGGGGGAGACGCTGTACCCCAGGCCATGCTATGCGATGCTAGTGAAAATAACCCATCACCTGGGATCAGTGCATCTGAAATACACTCATGATGGTGACCAGCCTCTGCTGTTTCTCTGGATGGATTCAATCGGTGTGATCCAGAATAAATCCTCTATGCTTCAGTGTCTCTGGGTTTAGCTGTGGCAGTTACATAACCCACAAATGTAGAATTTTCCAGCCACTAATGAGAGCACTTCGTATTTAGAAATAGGAAAGCTTTCTGAATTGTAAATAAAGGAGGAGAAGGGAGAAGATGATTCAGCCGGGTTCTCACAATGTTGAAATGGAAGCCGTCCCCTCTTTGCGGGCTCTCTCTCCTGGTTCCCAACTCCTGCCTTCCCAGTGCACAGCCTGCCCCCACATCCTGCGACTCAGAGAAGCTGCAGCCCAGCCCTGCCCACAAGCTGGAATCTGCTCCCACCACCTGGAAGGAAGCAAGATTAAAGGCAGCTGCTTAATCCTGCTGCAAAGCTCCTTAAGCATTTCTATCAGGGTCAGCTCAGTCTGTGCTCACTCAACTCATCTCTGGAAAAATATCCCAATTTAGGCCCTTCTGCTGACTGTGGAACTGAGAGAAGTGAGGGCTGGATCTGATCAGGAGAGAGTGGGGAGAGACACAGGTGGTGGGGAGAATGCTCACCCATCCCCTTCCTGTGCAGAGAAGGGTTCCTGTTCCCACCCCAGGGTGGTTTTGGTTTCACCCCTGACTGGCTTTGTCTCCCCCCTCAAAAGGATTCTGAAATAATTCACCACATCTATACGGAGCACCTACTGTGTTCCGGGAACTGGGCTGGCTCATCCCTGGGAGCACAGCCTGGCAAGGGGGACAGCTGGTCGGGTAGGCAGCTGCAACAGAGCAGAGTGTGGTACTTGCCATGAGGCAGGGTTTGGAAAGCCACTGATGCTCATAAACAGGCATGGAGCAGAGTGTAGTTGGGCTGGAAAGCTTCCCAGAGGAAGCCATATTTAAGCTCTAAGCCAACAGATACATTGTAGTTAGAAAGGGAGCAAAAGTTGGGGTGGGAGTGTAGGGGAGAAGCTACAGATAACAAAGCTGGCAGTGGGATGAAGGGTCATGCTGGTTAAGAAGAGCTTTCTCAGCCAAGTACAGAGTCAAAGCTTGATCCTATCCTGAGAGCAATAGAAACCCATGAAAGTGGAGACCACCAAGATCACATTTGCCTTGTAACAGATCCCTGATTGCTAAGTAGAAAAAAAAAATTCGAGAAGAGTAAAAGGAGGCTGGGATTTCCCTGGGGGTCCAGCGCTTAAGACAATACCCTTCCAATGCAGAGGGTCCTGGTTCCATCTCTGGCCAGGAAACTAAGATCCCACATGCTGCATGGCACGGCCAAAAAATAAAGGAGGACCATCTAAAGGCATCACCCACAGTGTGTTGGTACAGGGGGTGGCAGTGGAGGGAAGACGTGGCTGGTTGTGAGAGACACAGCGAGGGTGCAACCTCAGGACTCGCCTGGTGACTGCCTGGATGTGATGGTTGAGGAGGAAGAAGGGATCAAGAGGAAAGTCCAGGTTTCCAGACTGGGCACCAGGGCGGCTCCGGCAGCTCAGAACAAAAGGCAGCTGTGGGACCATGCAGAGATGAAGGTCACTGTGGGGCACCATGGAGGCACAGTGCACAGAAAGCCACAAAGTTCAGAGGGGCTTCAGTGGGGTGCCTCTCACCTCCGCATTCTGTCTTTGAGTTTTCTTTTGGTTTTTTTTCACTTTTTTTTTTTTTTTTGCACTAGATTAAGAGCAAGGCAAGTTTAAGAATGTCTGTTAGCAGGGGTCCTCGACCTTTCTGGTCCTGGGGACTAGTTTCATGGAAGACAGTTTTTCCAGGGACAGGGGAGGGGATGGCTTTGGGATGATTCAAGGGTATTACACTTACTGTGCAACTTATTTCTATTATTATTACATCAGCTCGACCTCAGATCATCAGACATTAGACCCCGGAGGTTAGAGATCCCTGCTTTTTAGGATCCAGGCTATTGATGTGTGTGTGCTCATGCATGCTCAGTAGCATAGTTGTGTCTGACTCTTTGCAACCCTGTGGACTGTAGCCTGCCAGGCTCCTCTATCCATGGGATTTCCCAAGCAAGAATACTGGAGTAGGTTGCCATTTCCTACTCCAGGGGATCTTCCTGACCCAGGGATCAAACCTGTGTCTCTGGTGTCTCCTGCATTGGCTGGTGGATTCTTTACCACTGCACCACCTGAGAAACTCCCAACTATTGATAAAGCATTTATAAAGAGCTGGGGGAAAGCGAGTAGTGAAAATGCACTGCAGGAAAGGGTTGTAGAGCCTTTGTTTTCACGTGACCACCGGATGAGTGATAGGAATGTGTTTGTGTGTACTCACAATCTGGTCTCCCAGAGAATGAGCTGGGGGAGGCACCTAATGGGAGGAAGGCTGAGAAGGGATCCCAGGTGCAAGCTTGCATAGCTTGATAATGATCGGGAAGAGAAGCAAACTGCACAATCAGGAAGTTTTCAGCTGAAGAGCAAAAAAGGAAACACCAGGGAAAATAGCACAATAATTGCAGGAAAACCCAAGGTGGGGAAAGGGACCATGTGTACCCACTTTGTGTTGGTGATTTATTACAACATAGGCATATTCTTCCTGAAGAGAGAGAAGAGGGCTGTATGAGGGCTTCTAGAAGGTACATTAGCTCCAGAAAGTTACTGTGTTGTGGTTCATTCAAAGTTTCATTAGGCGTTAAATGACAGATAATAGCAATAATGTTAATCATACATGACTAACATTTATTTAACTCTTACTCGGTGCTTGACCCCAAGCTCAACACATTACCTCCTTTAATATGCTACGTGATCTATTACAAAGGAGAATGAAGGTCAGAAATTTTAAGCAACTCATATAAGTCTTATGACGATTAAGCAGCAAATGAGAACCTAGGTCTTTGTGATTCCAGAGGTTCTGGTCTTAACCACATCCTTCCTGCTGATTGCATCACTGGTGTTACAACCAAGTTCTTAGAAGAATAAGAGATGATGAACACCTAATAATTTACAACATCATTTTAATTGGATTAGTGAGATTCAGTGAAACTCTATGTGAATCAGCTATTTGCATCAAAACTCCTTTGTTTCCTCATCAGCAAGTTCAGTCACTAAGTCACGTCCTACTCTCTGTGAACCCATGGACAGCAGCATGCCACACTCGCCTGTTCTTCACTATCTGAGTTTGCTCAGACTCATGTCCATTGAGTCCATGATGCCATCCAATTGTCTCATCCTCTGTCACCTCCCTCTCCTCCTGCCCCTAATCTTCCCCAGCATCAGGGTCTTTTCCAATGAGTCAGCTCTTCGCATCAGATGGATAAGGTATTGGAGCTTCAGCTTCGGCATCAATCCTTCCAATGAATATTAAGGGTTGATTTCCTTAAGGAGTGACTGGTTTTATCTCTTTGCTGTCCAATCAAACATTGCCCACAGAAAATTCCAAAACATTCTTTAGGATAAAGCATGGACATCTCTTTTGTTGAACATCCCACATTCCAGCAAAGGCCATAAATTCCTCTATTCTCCATTCTTTACTCCGTCCATTCTTTACAGAAGCTCAGTTTATGATATGGCTTATTATAAGCTTATAAGAAAGACTCATCTTATTCATCTTTGTGTCTTTATCACCTAGAAAACTGTCTTGAACTTAGTAAATTCTAAATAAATATGTTTTGAAGGAGTAAAACAAATATGATAGGATGATAAAGCATGGATGCTATTAACTAACGTATAAAATTAATTTGCTGTCATGATAACAATCATCTGGTTATGGAAGAAGTACATAAAATACATTAAACTGAATTGACAAATATGTTTGGTATATCCTTAGTTCTTAATATTATGTGCTTAATTACAAGCAATGAGCACCCCCAAAGGCATGGCTTTGATGATGCATTTTATTATTGTCAACATATCTTTCTTATCACATAGTTGGCAGTCATCTCCAGATATAAGACTCAGCTTATTAGAGCCAAATCCACAGTTGTGTGTAGGGAAAATCTAAAACACCCCTATGTGTACCAAGGGATCTTGTATCCTGGCCCAAACCTTTTAAATAGCCAGGCTCTTTAGGTCTAGCCTAATCTCTTTCTGTCCCTTCTCAAATGCCTGTTTCTCTTGCATCACTGTAGATGCAGGTCCTTAAAGCTGCTAGATGCCTGCTTGCTCTGAATGCACGTGCACCATATTTTTCCTTGGTCAAATCCTCCTTCCCCACTTTGCCTTGCTCCCCTCAATCTTGGCTCAGATACTGATTCCTCCAAGAAATCCTCAATATTTATCTTACAGCCACGCCCCTTCCTTGGTCCCGTGGAGATACTCCTGTGCATCCCCATGGTCCCTCCCTGACACTTTAGAATAACCTTGGTGAAGTGATGTCCTGAGGTTCTTTCATCCTTTGTGTTCCAAGCTCTAACCTCTGTCTCATTCACTGCTGGGTCTCCAGGATGTCACATGATGCCCCATGCATGTTGTTTGGAGGAGGACTTTCAAGAGGATGGAGGGATGGAGAAATGGAGTAATGGAAGGCTGGCCACTCTAGGGCCACTCTGTCGTTTTCTAATGTTGGGGACAAATATGAAGTGCTTCTCAACCATCCAGTTCAGGTCCGGCATCTATCCCCACAGCTGAATGTTTAGCTGGAGTAGATCCAAACCTCATTATTTGTTGGGAGGATAAATCAATTTCACTACTCTCATATGTAATAGACATTAGCCCACACATGTTGATGATATAGTTATTAGAGGAGAAAGGAAGAGAAGAATAAGAAAGAAGAGAGAGAGAGGGAGAAGGGAGATTGATTCTTTTCTTTGACTAGTGCAGAGAAAACCAGTAGAAGGCAAGAGTCTGGGGGAGGAAAATGGAGTTTTCAAGTCAAGGTACCCATATGCCATCACATATGTGGGATCTAAAATATGACACAAATGAACTTATCTATGAAACAGAAATAGACCCACAGACATAGAGAACAGTCTTGTGGTTGCCAAGGGTTGAGGGGCACTGAGGGATCATTGGGAGTTTGGGATTAGCACATACAAACTCTTATATGGAGAATGGATAAACAACAAGATCCTACTGTACAGCACAGGAGACTATATTCAACATTCTGTAATAAACCATAATTGAAAAGAACATAAAAAACAATATAGGGACTTCCCTGGTGGTCCAGTGGTTAAGACTTCGCCTTCCAATGCAGGAGACGCAGGTTCCATCCCTGTTCTGGTAACTGATATCCCACCCACATGCCACAGGGAAACTAAGCCCATGTACTGCAACTAGAGAAGCCCCCTTCTCTAGTTGAGAAGCCACAACTAGACAAAGCCCACATGCTACAGTAAAGACCTAGCACAGCCAAAAACAAACAAAAAATTGTATATATATATAACTGAATCACTTCGCTGTACAGTAGAAATTAGCACAACACTGTAAATCAACTATAGTTCAATAAAATAAATTAAAAAAAAAGAAATTGGAAATAACTCAAACATCATAACTATAGAGCTGTGCTGTGCTGTGTTGCTCAGTTATTTCTGACTCTTTGTGATTCCATGGACTGTAGCCCTCCAGGCTCCTCTGTCCATGAGGATTCTCCAGGCAAGAATACTGGAGTGGATTGCCATGCCCTCCTCCAGAGCATCTTCCCAACCCAGGGATCAAACCCAGGTCTCCTGCATTGCAGGCAGATTCTTTACTGTTTGAGCCACCATGGAAGCCCAAGAATACTGGAGTGGGTAGCCTGTTCCTTCTCCAGGGGGTCTTTCCAACCCAGGAATCGAATCATGGTCTCCTGCATTGCAGGTGGATTTTTCACCAGCTGAGCTACCAGGGAAGCCCAACTATAGAGATAGTTTCATCTAATAAGTGATGCACTGATGTAATTGCAAAAATAAAAATTCAAGGTATCATCTTTCACATTGTTACTCTACAGGCACTGTGACATTGTTAGGCTGGGGATAGATAAAGCCATGAAGTATTTTGGTTTGCTAACCCTCAAAGCTAGTGGAGGTGATGGAATTCCAGTTGAGCTATTTCAAATCCTAAAAGATGATGCTATGAGAGTGCTGCACTCAATATGCCAGCAAATTTGGAAAACTCATCAGTGGCCACAGGACTGGAAAAGGTCAGTTTTCATTCCAATCCCAAGGAAAGGCAATGCCAAAGAATGCTCAAAATATCGCAAAATTGAACTCATCTCACACGCTAGTAAAGTAATGCTCAAAATTCTCCAAGCCAGGCTTCAATAGTATGTGAACCATGAACTTCCAGATGTTCAAGCTGGTTTTAGAAAAGGCAAAGGAACCAGAGATCAAATTGCCAACATCCCCTGGATTATCAAAGAAGTGAGAGAATTCAAGAAAAACATCTATTTCTGCTTTATTGACTATGCCTATGCCAAAGCCTTTGGCTGTGTGGATCACAACAAACTGTGGAAAATTCTGAAAGAGATGGGCATACCAGGCTACCTGACCCGCCTCTTGAGAAATCTGTATGCAGGTCAGGAAGCAACAGTAAGAACTGGACATGGAACAACAGACTGGTTCCAAATAGGGAAAGGAGTATGTCAAGGCTGTATATTGTCACCCTGCTTATTTAACTTACATGCAGAGTACATCATGAGAAATGCTGGGCTGGAGGAAGCACAAGCTGGAATCAAGATTGCCAGGAGAAATATCAATAACCTCAGATATGCAGATGACACCACCCTTATGGCAGAAATTGAAGAAGAACTAAAGAGCCTCTTGATGAAAGTGAAAGAAGAGAGTGAAAAAGTTGGCTTAAAGCTCAACATCCAGAAAACTAAAATCATGGCATCTGGTCCCATCACTTCATGGAAAATAGATGGGGAAACAATGGAAACAGTGACAGACTTTATTTTGGGGGGCTCCAAAATCACTGCAGATGGTAACTGCGGCCATGAAATTAAACAATGCTTACTCCTTCAAGGAAAAGTTATGACCAAACTAGACAGCATATTAAAAAGCAGAGACATTGCATTGCCAACAAAGGTCCATATAGTCAAGGCTATTGTTTTTCCAGTAGTCATGTATGGATGTGAGAGTTGGAATATAAAGAAAGCCGAGCACCAAAGAATTGATGCTTTTGAACTGTGGTGTTGGAGAAGACTCTTGAGAGTCCCCTGGACTGCAAGGAGATCCAACCAGTCTATCCTTAAGGAAATCAGTCCTGAATATTCATTGGAAGGACTGATGTTGAAGCTGAAACTCCAATACTTTGGCCACGTGATGTGAAGAACTGACTCATTTGAAAAGACCCTGATGCTGGGAAAGATTGAAGGCATGAGGAGAAGGGGACAACAGAGGATGAGATAGTTGGATGGCATCACCGACTCAAGGGACATGAGTTTGAGTAAATTCCAGGAGTTGGTGATGGACAGGGAGGCCTGGCGTGCTGCAGTCCATGGGGTCACAAAGTGTTGGACACGACTGAGCCACTGAACTTAAGTGAACCATCTCATACAACTAAATTTCATACTAGCATCACCATCCACTGCAAATACTTGATTCAGGTATATTACAGTGACTTTTTAGAAAACTTCATAAAATATGTAGATTATCTCAGGGCTGAAGGTGAAAAATAATTATATCTTTAAAGTCCATTGCAAACTCCAGATGCTGCCACAGCTGTATTTTAATATTCCAGTACTAGGACAATAGTGGATCTTGCTCAGGGCTTCTTATCTTCCCTTCACATACCAGGGCTGTCAATGCCATTGGCAATTTTACATGTAAATGAGCCTATCCATCACCCCTTACTTTGCAGCAACTCACTTCTGAGCCTGCCATAGAGTTACACCATTAAATCTCCCTGCTTTACAATATACATCATGACATATTTGACATCAATCAGCTGTGTCAGCCTGCTCACTGTAAACCATAAACTTGCTCTGCAGCCCTCTCTGCACGGGGTGATTAAACCTGCTTGGGGTAGCCTCCTGATTTCAGTGATAAATGGCGATTCATTTCCTCCTCGCTTTTCCCCCACCTGTTCCCAGCCTCTGTCCCAAGCTCTTCATGCCTGCCTGCTGGAGGAGGCAGTGGCCAGTGGAAAGTGTGCACTGAATGTGAATCTGTGCCTTGCCGTTCGAATCCGGGCTCGCACCCTCATTGCTTGGCTCTGGGTTGTGCTTTACCATTTGAAAACGAGGAGAAGCTGCATCCTTCTTTTAAGCTGCAGGGACACAAGCGATGGGTATGTAAGCTTCTCCTGAGGACAGCTCTCCTGCCTGAAGAGAAAGACCAGAGCTGTGGTTGTCACTCCCTAGTGATGGATGCAAACTACATGCCTGTTGTACCCTACGAAGAACATGTGATTTCTGCCAGGTATCCTCTCACTATATCCAATTCCTGTCCAAGAAATCACATCAGAAATGTGAGTGAAAAATGATGCTGTTATACGCATAACCTAGAATGTGTTCTAACAAGAGTATAACGTGTTAGTTATACTCTTTATTTGCAAACCAGCTCTCTATTAGAAGTACTATGTTACATGTATTGTGTGTGGATGTCACGTCACACAATAGGTTTGATGGCAACACACCAGGGTATCATGCCCCGCCAGCTGAAATCTGCCAGACATGATGATACTTTGTTTTACAGCAAGAAAAGCCAAGAGGATTTTAGTAATATGAAGAGATACTCCACTGAACTGACTAGGCAATTCATCTGATCACTCCAGAAGTCCTTTTGCCCTTCCTTCTGTTGAGTCTGAGATAACAGTTACTTATTCTGTTTCCTGGCATGGGGGCCAGGCCATCTGCTGACCAGCGGAAGCGGCCTCGATCATGTGTGCACTCCAGAACATCTCCTAGGCCATCAATCAGAAGGCTCTTTGGACCCAACAAAACACAGAGTGGTAAGCACTCTTTATCCACACGTACCTGCCTTTAGCCACAGACCTAGCACCTACCCACCTGCCATTTGCTCTGATTTTGATCAGTCTGGCTGCTTACACCCCCTTTCTCTAATGACCTCATCCATCTCCTGAGCCCATAGTGGTTTGTCCAAAGCAGGGAGGGCAAACCCATCTGGAAGGAGCAGAGTGGAGACTGGGCTGTTGATTTCAGCCACAATTCTGATTCAATGTCATGACACTTGCAAGGGGCCCACAAAAATAAAAGGATATCTTTGGGGTGGGAGGGGGAGTAAAGAGAAATATAAGGGAACAGGGTGGAGATGGGGAACGGAAATGAGCTTTTCGGGGGATTCAGCATTAAAAGGAGGGGCTGGGCGGAGAACAGGAGGGAGGAGAGAAGCAGAGAGCCAGGGAGGGGCAGTAAGGGAACAAAGGAGAAAGTTAGCTTCTTGCTTTCATTCTTGGGACACCCAGAGTAATGAGCCCTCTTTCTGGAGAAGACAAATGGGCAGCTGCAGAGATTATGAGTGAGGTTTTATTGCAGATCAATAAATCTGCGTCACAGATCCCCATCTGGAGGGAGTTTTAATTTAAAGGAAAGAGTGATGAGCTCACAATGACAATAAATCAAAAAGTTGTGTATTCACGTATGCATTAACCTTCTATCAAAACACACATCGGCATCGAGGCAGGGTGTGGAACCAAAGCTGGTAGGTGGTGTGGAAGGATAGCCACTGGAAACCCACAGCCCACCTCCTCTGGGACACAGTCAAGGAGCTGCTGCCTCATTCGGACTCTGGCTCCCAGGATTCTGATGAGAATGGAGGGAAAGCCAAGGATGTATACCCGAGCTATTATCTGGAATCGCTGGTTGTTACCTGAGGACAGCTGCCTCAGATCAAATCAGGGGAAGGGAGATTTCAAAGTAACAAAACTGAGATAGCATCTGGCAAAACCTGGAATGGGGCAAAGTCAGGGAATTCCGAGAGCTGTGTGCAAGCACAATTTAAGTGCTGGAGGAAACTCAGAAATCCTCCCTGTTGGTGCCAGTTGACTGTTTTGGATTCTCCCCTCTGTGGTCCTCCTGTCCGGCAACCAGAGCCCTTAATGAAGTCATGACAGTGGCCGGCAGCCCAGGGAGGCGTGGGCATGAATCAACCCCAGCAGATCCCCTAGGCAGGTGGTGTGGCTGTGCAGAACAGCACTGCGACTTGAAAAAATGAATCCTACTCAGTTGTAATCAGCTACCAAGATATCCCTGGATTCCACATGTATGTGTTAATATAGCACATTTGTTTTTCTGACTTACTTCACTCTGTATGACAGACTCTAGGTTTCTCCACATCTCTACAAATGACCTAATTTCATTCCTTTTTAGGGCTGAGTAACATTCCATTGTATATACGTATCACATCTTCTTTATCCATTCACCATTTGCAGGGTAGAAATAGAGATGCAGACATAGAGAATGGACACACGGACACAGGAGGGAATGGGAGAGTGGGACGAACTGAGAAAGTGGCACAGACATATATCCACTACTATGTGTAAAATATAGAGCTAGTGGGAAGCTGCTGTATAGCACAGGGAGCTCAACTCAGTGCTCTGTGATGACCTATAGGGATAGGGGGTGGAAGGCAGGCTCAAGAGGGAGGGGATATATGTATATATATAGCTGATTCACTTTGCTATACAGCAGAAACTAACACAACATTGTAAAGCAATTATACTCTCATAAACACTCAGATACTGCAGCAAAGCTGGTGTGTGGAGAGGACACTCCACTCACTTGCTAACCAGCTGGTGCCGTTGTTACCTGGTGATCTACTGACTGTGCTGTTCTTCCAAAGACTTTTATAGAAATCAGGAAGGAACTAAAGAAGTGAAGCACTGAGTGTCCACCACCAAATCAATCAATGTCTGCAAGCATTTTATCCATATGGGATTGTGTATGTGTAGCCACTGAAGCAGACGTATCCACTCATAGCATATGTATCTGCTAATGTCTGTATTTTTGGGGCTTCACTGATGGCTCAGACGGTAAAGATAATCCACCTGCAATGCAGGAGACCTGGGTTCAATCCCTGGTTGGGAAGAACCCCTGGAGAAAGGAATGACAATCCACTGCAGTATTCTTACCTGAAGAATCCCATGGACAGAGGAGCCTGGTGGGCTACAGTACATAGGGTCACAGAGTCAAACATGACTGGGTGACTAAGCACACAATGCCCGTATTTTCTAGGACATGAATGGACATATCTAGTAGCAATTACACTGCTAAGTAGGTTCAATGAATCCCATATTACTGATGAGAAAATTGAGATTCAAAGGGATCAAGAAGCCAGGATTCCACTCCTGACCTGTCTGACCTCATTGGCTGGCTTTTTCTTCTATCCCACTGGCTTCTTGGTGTGTGTGTGCTCATGCATGCTCACGTGCCTTCTGCTATAGACTTGATACCTTTCCTCCCTTCCAAGCTAGTTCCTAATACGCTCCTCCTGCTTCATGGGGATAACTCAGTACAAGCCTTGCATGTGCTGTTTCCCACTGGGACACCTGTGATCTGACTCACACTTGGACACCCAGCTCATGTCGCAGCACCTTCCCTGGACAATATCTGCTCCACACAACACAGCAAATTCTTCCTTCTTTTCTGCCTTGTAGGTATCTCCATCAGAGCACTCTTTTCTCTTCATTGAATTCACCTTTTTACAGGTATGATTTGTGTTTGTAGTTTACAGAGGTTAGTGTCTACTTACATCATGCTTAGTGGAGTGTATGACTCAAAATAGGTCATGCTGCTCTAAGAACTCCAGTCCAGGATGCCTTATAACCAACCTGCCAAGTCTTGATGATCATTAGAGGCCTGTGTATTCTCCAGGAGCCCTCCCCACCAACTGCCTTCATCCTCCTTAAGATAGGCACTTGTGCCCACTCATCAACACAGAACTGTTTATGAGGTCAGCTAGAATCCCATTGCAGAGATGAGTAAAGTGAGTCACAGAGAGAACATGGCCTGGTTCTCATGACCCAGAGAGTCATCTGAACCGCCAAACAGGACCCTGGACTTTTGAATCATTAACAGCTCAACCTCAGCTCCCTGATCTCTTAAATCAAATTCAAGGAAGGATGTCTCCAAAGTGTTCATTTGCAGCTTAAAACTTTCCAAGCCTCTACCGAATACACTGAAAATGGTAGCCAGTTTTAGAAAAGACTATGATATCATGAATGATTTTTCACATGTCAGTGCATGTTGTTGGAAGACACCAGTTATAATCCTTATGGATACAACTCTTATACAATCCTACCGGAAGGACACAGAGGAAGGACACAGAGGGAGACGGTGAAAGAGAAAACTTTGATGATAACAACAACAGCAATAGCAAAGTAACTAAATGCCTAATAGGCGTCCATGGGGTCAGATGCAACTTAGTGACTGAACAGCAACAACAATAGCAACAATGTTCCAGACAATTTTCTAGCAAAGAAACATGCCGGTGAGTAAAAGGAGTACCTGTTCTCAGGAGACCCGCAATCCGTGTAACATCTTTATACCAACAACAACCAGCACCATTTACTGGGGGCCTCCTGTGAGCCAGGTGCCCTTGCTAGCACTTTGCACCTGCAACAGTAGGTTGCAACAGCAGGAGTTTAAGTTTGCAGGTTAAACACTGGGCACAGAGAATTTACGTAACCTGTATAAGGAAGCAAGGGGGAGAGCCAGTCCGAATCAAGTGTCCAGGCTCCTAATTCTTCTCATAATGTTTCTCCTCTTTGGAGAAATCTCCCTTATGCTCACTGTTTTCCTCCTTGGAGGGAACTTTTGCTGGATTTCAAAGTAGCCCTGTAACTACTCTCCCAGTTGCCAGTCTGTCCACTCTGATCACACTCCAGCCATGATGGGTTTCCAAAAAGGCAAGTGCTTATCTTCAGCCACCTTCAAATCTCTCCATGACATACCAAAGAAAGGCCCAATATCCAAGCAAGGTCCTCAAAGATCGGTCACATTTACTGGTCCAGACTTCATTCCATGTTCCTACCATGGCTCCTTCAAGTCACATCCTTGGGAGTTGCTGGGACAGCATCCACCTCCTCTTTGCTCTCCCAGACTTTTCCTTTGCCCAGATGGTTCCCTTCCCCTCTTAGCTGATGGCATCCTTGTGTTTCTTTCCAAGATCAGAAAAACTATCAGATAAAATATGCTCCACAGCCTGCAGCTCCACCCATCCCATAATCCAATTTATTAACTCCTTTCAGGATGAACCCATCAGCACGTTCCCTATGTCTCCATTATGGTGTCTATTTCCTAATAAGTATTTAGTAACGGTTTGTGTATTTTCCTCCTCCATCAAAATTCGTGAAGTTAAAAGCAGACTGTGTAATTCATCTTGTAATCCCTGCAGTGCTGAGCGCCATGCCCGGAATATAACAAGAGCTTAATAAATATTAGTTGAATTGCGTTGGTTCTTTCTATTATCAGATGGTGTATTATCACATCTGGGAAATGGCTGGTGTGGTGTGGTGTATGTGAAGAGAATTAAACCAGGACACATGAAATCTGGAGTCTGCTCCTTGTTCTGCCAGGAGTTTGTCGTGTGACATTAAGCAAATCCCTTGTCCTCTCTGAGTCTCATTATCACATCTAAAATAAGAAAGTGGCACTAGACAGTGTGAATTCTACCATGTTACATTATAAATTCCTCAAAATCTTCCTCGCATGCTTCATGTACTCAATAAATATTTACTGAGCATATTTTCTATTCCAGGCACTTTATAAGACTTTGGGGTGTGGAAATAAAGACAGACCCTGGAATTAAGAGCCGTAATTGCAGTTCTCATATCATCATTGTGATCCAAGCCAGGTGGCCATATTAACCACACTTTTTTTTTTAAATCAAAAGAGAAAACTAAAGTTCAGTCCAGTTCAGTCACTCGCTCATATCCGACTCTTTGTGACCCCATGGACTGCAGCACACCAGGCTTCCCTGTCCATCTCCAACTCCTGGAGCTTGCTCAAACTCATGTCCATTGAGTCGGTGATGCCATCCAATCATCTCATCCTCTGTCATCCCCTTCTCCTCCTGCCTTCAGTCTTGCCCAGCATCAGGGTCTTTTCTAATGAGTTAGTTCTTCGCATCAGGTGGCCAAAGTATTGGAGTTTCAGCTTCAAAACTGGTCCTTCCAGTGAATATTCAGGGCTGATTTCCTTTAGGATTGACTGGTTGAATCTCCTTGCAGTCCAAGGGACTCTCAAGAGTTTTCTCCAACACCACAGTTCAAAAGCATCGGTTTTTCAGCCTTCTTTATGGTCCAACTCTCACATCCATACATGACTACTGGAAAAACCATAACTTTGACTAGACAGACCTTTGTCGGCAAAGTAATGTCTCTGTTTTTTAATATGCTATCTAGGTTGTTCATAGCTTTTCTTCCAAGGAGCAAGCATCTTTTAATTTCATGGCTGCAGTCACCATCTGCATTGATTTTGAAGCCCCCCAAAATAAAACGTGTCACTGTTTCCATTGTTTCCCCAGCTATTTGCCATGAAGTGATGGTCAAAGGTCTTTAAATTTGGTGATGATTAGATTCTCTTAATGCTCCTGTGTTCTGAGGCATAGTTGTTGAAGGCATATAAACAATTCTTTATAACTTTCTCCACCGTTGAGAATAAAGTTCTTCAAAGATTTTTCATTTAAATTTATAGAAACATTCACTTTTTATATGGAATATACCAGGTAATCTAATTTACCTCACTGACCACTTTTGAAAAGAATGTTGTCAAGTCAATACTGTTTCATTTTTTTTCATGCTTATAAAGATATAAGAGGCAGCTCTCACAAGGAGAAAGAGGAATATTCCTGTTAAAGATACTAAGTTGAAGTGATGGATGTCTAATCTGATTTTCCCATAGAAGTATGTTATCATGTAGGTTACATTATTCACCCAAAGTATAATGGCCTACATTTTATAGGCATGACCATCAACCTCATATTTAATTTTTTGCAAATAATGAAACTATATTCTTTTTAAAGCATAAACCATTAAAAATAAGTTTGCCCCATTAAATTCAACAAATATTCTAAGCAACTGAATTATGTAAGGATCTCTGATATTCTCTGCTGAAAAAAGGAAATATGAGTAAGATAGTGTTCTTCCACTAGGAGCTTTGTTCTATTATTGACAATAAGAAAATGACATGAATATCTGTCTAAAAGTCATAAAGTCGTAAGTACCTTAAAGAAGGAAGAACATGAATTAACATTTATTGATCATTTGCTGTATTCCAAGTTCTATCATTCGTAAGTATTATTGTTCTTGAAAAGAGACTTTTTGGACTGTTAAAGTCTTGTCGAATAAACTTTTAAATAATGAAGGAATAAAGTTCTGTTAGTCTGAGTCCAAATCTAATGCAAGTCTAATAAATACAAATCATTTCTTTCCATGTTTGGGAGTTCACATACACAAAAATATGCTTGTTAAAGCGATCAAATGAGGGATCTTGTGAGGGAATATTTTACACTGAGCTTTATTAAAATAATAAAGGAGGGATTACAGTTGGAAGGAAGAACCAGAGCACAAGCAAAGAGAGAGGAATTCAGGGATGCTCACATAATAGCACACCTTATTCTACATTGGGTGCTGTGATTATAAAGATAAGTAAGATGGTCAAGGTGATCCTAGCCTCATAAAAGCAGACATTCTAACACAGAGTTACACAAGGCACCATGAGAATAGAAAAGGACATGGCTAATGTTGTCCAATTTGGTGGAAAACTCTTTGCACAGAACGTAATCTTTACACCAAGTTTTGAAAGATGGTAAACAGTTTGTCAAGGTGGAGGGGATAGAGTGAGGTTGGTGAAATGGGGAAGGGAAAACTAATCTGGCAGAGGGAATAGCATGATCAAATTTAGGCATGTCATCCAGTGGGATGCCCTTGCCTGTCCAGTGTGGCTTGGGATGCCTAGTCCATGCAAAGAGGAAGAAGGAGAGGATTTGAAGTAGACCAGCACACGGACAGGGAACACTGAGTGTCAAACCTGATCCCCTCACCTGTGCCTGAAAGAAAGAAAATTAGACTTAACATTCCTAGCAAAGAAGGTACTGAAACAAGATGGAAGGGTGCAGGGCACAACCTTTAAAAGAACAACACAGCCTGAGGACAAGATATAAACTGATTAGAACCAAACAAGTCAACTTCCTGTGGACCTTCAGTTCAGTCACTCAGTCATGTCCAACTCTTTGTGACCCCACAGACTGCAGCGTGCCAGGCTTCCCGGTCCATCACCAATTCCCGGAGCCTGTTAAAACTCATGTCCATCCTGTCAGTGATGGCACCCAACCATCTCATCCTCTGTTGTTCCGTTCTCCTCCTGCCTCCAATCTTTCCCAGCATCAGGGTCTTTCCTGTGGACCTTGAGCCTCATCATATGCTCGTTGTAACACATCAGCTAAATGACACACCCACAGGTGCCATGACAGTTCTGAGGCTAACCATAAAAGGCCAAAAAAAAGGAGGGAGTTGGCCCAATTCCTGGGAATCCCTACCCCTTCCCCGAAATAATTGGTGTAATCATAATAATCCTCCAACACATTAGCCTATACAATTATCTAGCCCATAGAAAGTAACCAAACCATATTTAGGGCTCTCTCACCTTCTGAGATGGCCCATATTCTATTTATGGAGTGTGCTGTGCTTAGTCAATCAGTCATGTCTGATTCTTTGCCATGACCCCATGGACTGTCGTCCACCAGACTCCTCTGTCCATAGGGATTCTCCAGGCAAGAATACTGGAGTGAGTAGTCTATCCCTTCTCCAAGGGATCTTTCCAACCCAGGAATGGAACCAGAGCCTCCTGCATTGCAGGCAGATTTTTTTCCAGCTGAGCTACTAGGGAAACCCCTTGTGGAGTGTGTTTCTCTTTAAATAAATCCACTTCTTAACTATCACTTCATCTCCAAAATCTATTGCAACAAAGTAAGAAACAAATTCACCAGAAATGGTACCGTGAATGGTTCCTGATAAGGGATTGCTGGAGTCAGAGCTGTTCTTAGAGACATACAGCAGAGACATGAAGGGTAGAGCCAGAAGGGGGAGAGATTTTAATTGGTTGTCCCGATAGTTCAAGTGAGAAGTAATGAAATAATGAACTAGGATGGAGGTGGTTGAGATGAAAAGGAGGGGTGGGAAATTAAAAAGTTAGAATCAACAGATCAACAGACCTGAGAGACAAACTTGATGGACATGAGTTCGAGCAAGCTCCGGGAGTTGGTGATGGACAGGGAAGCCTGGCGTGCTGCAGGCCATGCAGTAGCAAAGAGTTAGACATGACTAAGTGACTGAACCGAACTGAACTGAAGGGAGAGAGCACTGGTGATATTCCTCAGGTAATTATAAATGTGGGATTAGATTTCAACAGAGGAGCCAAGACTGGAGACAGATTTAGCCATCAGAGGTGATAATTGGACAGTGGGAGGTGAGAACAACACCGAGGAAGAGAGCATAGAGAAGAAAAGAAAATAGCCAAAGACCAAACCTTACAGAATTCCTTGGCTCTGGAGGTAAAGAAAGGCAAGGGGGCATAGGTGGAGGAAAAGAGTTCCCAGAAATAAGAGAAGAATGGGAAGGTTGGTCTCAGAGGAGCAGTAGAAGCCTGGGTGAATGTTGCAGAAGGGAGCAGGATGGGTTGAGATTCAGCCAGTTGTGCTCAGATAGTCAGTCATGTCCAATTCTGTGCAACCTCATGGATTGTAGCTCGCCAGGCTCCTCTGTCCATGGGATTCTCCAGGCAAGAATACTGGAGTGGGTTGCCAAGCCCTCCTCCAGGGGATCTTCCTGAACCAGAGATCGAACCCAAGTCTCCTGCATTGGCAGGCAGATTCTTTACCACCAGCACCACCTGGGAAGCCCATCCAGCCAATTGTTTTATAGTTAACATCAGTGATGAGCTTCAAGAGATGAACTGGAAGTGTTAGGAGGGGAAAACAGGAGCACAAAGATGATAGTAAACAGTAAGTGCTCTACGTTCTCTCCTGAAGTCTGTCAGTGAAAGGAGGGGAACACTCCAATGAAGCTCACCCCCCTTTCCATGGGGGGACCTTATTTACAGGTTCCTGACCTGCTGTTTGCAGCTCTGTGACACGTTTGGGAACTCAGGAGGCTGGGCCCACCGAGTGCTAGAATTATCTGCGCGTGCCTCCGATTGGCACCATCCTTGACCAGGCAGAGGGGGTCTGCATTGGCCGAAAGGCCCCCAGCCCCCCACAACCCAATGAGGGGCAGCACATCTGGTCCTAAGTAAGAGGCAGTCTCGGCAGCAGAGAGGCTACTGCACAGCAGAAAGGCTAAGCCTCAATCAATAATCTGACAAGCAATTTCATAAAATGGGGGAAATAGCACGGTGTTTCTCTCCTTTTTTTTTTAAGTACTGGGTTTTTGTTTTCCCCTGTCTTTCCGCAGTGGCTCCAGCTATTAGTTGCCTTCTGAAGTGCAGGAAGGAACAAGAGTGCAACTCTCTGGCCGCACAGGAAATCAGCCTCTGCTTTCTGAGACCCGAGGATTGATGATTGATGACTCATCAGCAGCTCAGGAGCAGAGCCTTGATGCCCCAGGAGAGACAGCTCTCTGGTGGCCCACCCTCAAGATGCTGTCCCCAACCCAACATCTCACCAGGGGCAGCTTCCCCCTCTACGTGCCACTCAGGCCCCTAGGGTGCCCATTGGTACCAGAGAGAGGACACACCCTCATGCCTGAAGACACCCACACGTGGTGGGTGCGGACCTGAAGGTTCCAGGGGAATTAGGAATTCTGAGGGAGAATCAACAGCGGCAGATAAGCGACCCGTAGTTGCAATGCTGTTTTCATGCAAATGGCCCTAAGTAAAATGAAAAGAAACCAGTCTAGGAGGAGGGCAAGGAATGAGAAAAGGATGCAAGAGAAAAGCTAAATTAATTCTAAATGGGAGGCTTTTTCGGAGAGGCATTAGCAGCTCTTGAAGAAAATAAATAGGCTTTCTCCCACATTTATTAAATTTCTATGATGCTCTCATTTAGGAGTCCTTTATTTTTCAATGGGAAGAGGAAAAATTTCAGGTCCATTTCACAGAGAGAGGATCTCTATTACCTATTGATTGTAAAATGCCCAGGATTATTTCTGGAGGGAAAGGGAAGATGGAAGGTTCCTAAAGGGAGAAGGGGATGCTGCTGGAGTTCTGGGAGGGATGGGGGGTGAGGAGGCAGGAAGGCTGTGCCCCTCACTCTCACAGGGGGAGGTCAGAGGGGTCCAGTACTTCAGAGAGGGACATACAGGAGCAAGCGGTTTGTGGGGAAGAGGTCTTGTTCCAGAGTCGCCGTTAATTGGATGTGTCATTTAACTTTGGCTTCCTCATTTGCAGTATTGCTTTATAAATAGTTCACCTCCCTTCTGTACTGTGAGAATAAAATGCGATGAAAACATAAAAATGTGCCAGAAAAGAAATGATTAGAATAGTTCTATAAAAATATAAGATGTTAATACGCTCGAAAGAGAAAAAAAGAAGTCTCCTGATAATGAGAAGATCTCTGTCTGTCTGGGTGACAAATGGCCACAGCAAGTGTCCACTTCCACGTGCCGGACAGAAGCCCATCTCTAGGGCTTCAGCAGGAAATCTATAAACTATAAATACAGATTTAAATTTTATTATTAGAGACACAGCATAACAACAAGTGGGCGAGTACACATAAAAGCAGTTTGTCTAGTTAACACAGAAGCAAGGCAGAGATGCACAACCAGAGAGAAAGGGTGTGGGCGTCCCCCCTAGTGAGGAGGAGCACAGCAAAGAGGTGGTTAAGTCATTTATAGAGATCATTTCTTCTGGGTCTTTGTCTTCCTTCAGGCCAATTATCTGGTATCTTCTTCCACACCTGACCTACCCTGGGACCTTCCCCTGGGTGTGCACACACCCCTCAGCCAAGACAGATCTTGAAGTGAAGGCTTTTGGGAGGATCAAGACATCATGGTCTGGCATTATCCCTTGACTTTTGACACACAAGGAGCCTTTCTGCGCATGTGTAGTGTCTCCCTTGACCCCAAAGAGGTGGGACTCAGTTCAGTTCAGTCTCTCAGTTGTGTCCGACTCTTTGTGACCCCATGAATCGCAGCATGCCAGGCCTCCCTGTCCATCACCAACTCCTGGAGTTTACCCAAACTCATGTCCATCAAGACGGTGATGCCATCCAGCCATCTCATCCTCTGTGGTCCCCTTCTCCTCCTGCCCCTAATCCTTCCCAGCATCAGGGTCTTTTCCAATGAGTCAACTCTTCGCATGAGGTGGCCAAAGTATTGGAGTTTCAGCTTCAACATCAGTCCTTCCAATGAACACCCAGGGCTGATCTCCTTTAGGATGGACTGATTGGATCTCCTTGCAGTCCAAGGGACTCTCAAGAGTCTTCTCTAAGACCACAAGGTGGGACTAGAGATCCCTTAATCCTTTACTCAAACAGGGTCTTGCCCCTCCTTGTCCTTGCCATGACTATTGCTGTGACTATTACGTTCAGGTACTCACAAGAGACAAATACTGGCTATTTACCCTGTTTCTGTTGTTATTTCCGTTTCAGAGGGCAAACAGGAGGCTGATTAAAAATGCCTTAACTGGAGGCCACCTATCTCTTGTCTCAGTAATGCTAACAGTTGTTAAGTATCCTGCCTGAAGCCCACTTCTTCGTGCGTGCCCCATGAAAGGCAAACAGGAGACCAGTTGTAAATGTCTAACCTGGAGCCCATCTATCTCCTACATCAGGTTCTTTGCCCACCCACCCACTCTTAAAATGGAACTGAAACCAGTGAGGTGCTCTATATTCAGAACAGATACATGCTACCTGGATCCACTGTGTTCTGATTTAAAATCTCAACTTCAGAAAAAGTCATCCCTCTGTGATTTTTCTTTCCCTCGGCTTGGTAAAAGTGGTTCACATGAGTCATATTGGGTTTGCTTTGATGCCAAGGTGACCCATTGGGTGTGGTGTAAAGTGCTAATCTTTCCCCCAACCACTTCTGAATTCTTTAATTCCCCGACACGTTAATTCTCACCCCAACATAAAATGCCCCAATGTTCCCCAGAATCCCAGGGCAGAAATTATAGCAATTTCTTCCAACTGGAGTCAAATTCCAAGGTTGGGGAGCATGGGCCATGGCCTGCCATTAATTCAAACATCCATGTGAAAGATTGTGGTGGGCAGCTGTGATTCTATTAAAGGGGGCAATTTCAGCTCCATTTCCTTGATAAACAGACACAAGCTTGCCCTTAAATTGGGCTTGATAGATTTGATTAGAGTAGAGTTTTTGGAGGCGGTGATTTCTGCAGGAAAATTGCTATTTGATGTACAAGGCCAAATTGCACTTGAAATCTCCTTGCATCCATGGAGGAGCGAGAAGGAAGAGGCTGGAACACCTAGCCAATTGCTATCATCCGAGCAGCAGGGGACTCAAGCTGTTGTATTCAAAATATCTGTTAGGTATGCAGCCAGTGTGCGCTGTGGAGAGTGTGCCAGGCTCAGGGGAACCCATGATTAAAAGCAGCAAAAGCAAATGTTATTTAAACAAAGCAAAATGTACCTGTCCGATTTCTTTAGCCCACGTGAATCTTTTACAGGGAGATGGAAAGATATGTAACCTCCTCTGGGAGCGCCTGTGGCCACAGAATTCCCACTGGGAGTGTAGGGACCTGGGAGACAGGGAAGCTGAACCTCATACTTAAAGGCATGTTCTCCCAGCACAAATACAGGATACTGGGGTAACTGGCCATCAAACCTCCTCGCCTGCTTGCTCTGTCTTCAATAAATGGGAAATGACACTTATGTAGGTTGGCTCCACAAAATAAGGCAATGGGGACTTGTTGTTTAACCACCAAGTCGTGTCTGACTCATCAACCCCATGGACTATAGCCCCCCAGGCTCCTCTGTCCATGGGATTCTCCAGGCAAGAATACTGGAGTGAGTTGCCATTTCCTCCTCCAGGGCATCTTCCTGACCCAGGGATCAAACCCAAGTCTCCTGCATTGGCAGGCAGATTCTTTACCACTGAGCCACAAGGGAAGCCTGACGGGGACTGTAATTGTTTCTAAATTGTCAACGTCAGGAACCCTTAGTATTGGTAAATCTGTTTGTTCATAAGTAGAAGCACTTTCAGGAGCCCCTGGACTCCTTCACAATGGCCTGTTCCACCTGGCCAGGTGCCAAGTGCATGGCGAATGGAGATTTATTCAGGATCTAGAAGGTGCCACGACCCACACTTGGGGCTTTATGTGCACCGCCCCATTAAATCCACCAATAACCTTGGAGGTGGCTACTGCTTCTTCATTTTTAAATAAAGGCAATCAGTTTCATGAGTTAAAGAAAAATGACCAAGTGGTGAGAGGTAAACTAAGACATAAACTAAAATCACCCAAGGCCAAAACCCTACTCATTCCATCACATGGGGTTGCTGCTGTCAGTGATATGAGGACAGCAGGACTCTGGTGGGAAAGGGGCCACATGGAGTCAGTGGTGCAGAAAGGATCCCATCCTTGATGGACATCAGAGCTGGATGGACAGAGTCAATATAAAGAGCGAATGAAAATGATGCATGATTTAAATTACTGGAATTTAACATTATATGAAGGGCTTCCCTGGTGGTAAAGAATCTGCCTGCCAGTGCGGGAGATGCAGGAGACATGGGTTCAGTCGCTGAGTCAGGAAGATTCCTTGGAGGAGGGCATGGCAACCGACTCCAGTATTCTTGCTTGGGAAATCCCATGAGCAGAGGAGCCTGGTGGGGTACAGTCCATGGGGTTGCAGAGTCAGACACAACTTGGTGACTAAACAACAACATTATATGGAGCAGTTGTCGAATCACTCTTCTTCAAAGAGAAAAATAGATTGGCAAGTGACATCTAGAAGCTTCTGTATTAGAACTACTTGAGATAATGGAAGAACTCTGAGGCACATGAGTATCATGCATCCTTCTGCCACCTGCTGAAGTCTCTGTACTGCATCCTTTGGGAACTTAACAAACACAGGCACTCATGAAGCATCACCTTCTGGTTATGTTGCTAGGTTTTAATAAAACCACTCTGGTACCCCAAAGCACAGGTACCTGAGAACTCAGGTCCCACCTATATGAATCTACAGTTTTAAAAACACCACATTTTTATTTTAGAGAATTGTCTCCTCACATCAATATGTCCAACCTGGATATGTAATAGAATCTACTTCAACCATAAATCTGCAACTTTTCTGTGTTGTTCCTTGTCTTCCCAAATCTTCGACTCATCTACCTATTCAAACAAAGCTTTCAGAAGTGACTTTCTATATGGATCAGATACATCATCAAGAATTTCAGAACATCCTTTGGCCACTAGGAACTGAGCCAGACTCATCAATGTACTGGCTCCGTGTTTGCATTCTCCTCCCCTCTTCACAGCTACTCTCCTGTGTTCGCCTCAGAGAAGGAATGACCTGCTCTTGTAGCCACTGCTTTGATCAGCTGGCAGTGGATTCAAAGCTCTAGAACCCGCATCCCCACATGTGGCATACAGGGAAAATGAACCTCCACTGAGCCAGGATGGAGCAGGCTGGGCTCCAAAGCTGAAGACAACCTGGTTTCCCTATTGTCTTCAGTACTGTCCTTTTCAGGCTTCCCTGGTGGCTCAGATGGTAAAGAATCTGCCTGCAATGTGGGAAACCTGGGCTCGATCCCTGGGTTGGAAAGATCCCTTGGAGGAGGGCATGGCAACCCACTCCAGTACTCTTGCCTGGAGAATCCTATGGACGGAGGGGCCTGGTGGGCTACAGTCCATGGGGTCGCAAAGAGTCAGACATGACTAAGCAACTAGGCACAACACAGCACTGTCTTTATCACCACTCTTCCCTTCCAACCTAGACTTCTTAATCCTTCCCTATGGATGGCCCATATGTTGCCTGAGGATATAGAACAAATAAATGCAGTTCCCTTGGATCTAATTTGTACACCCGCAGGGTTTCTTCCTGATGCAAGAGTGAAAAACATCCATCAGTCACGATCAGGCTACTCCTGACAGTCCCCGGAGCCACCCCAATGTTCTGTGCCAAGCACCCAGCCCAGCCCAACTCTGTGAATTACATGGAACACCTTGAAGCACTCTCTCCATGGTGATATAGGATGCTACTCAGGACTGGGGACATACTGGGGTTTGGGAGTGATGTATAAAGGATGTAGTCATGTTTGTCTTTTAAGCTGGATACTCTGAATTGATGATAAAGAGTGAGAGGCATCGGCAATTTTGCTCGCTGCTCTTTTTACCGTTTTGGAATTTTAATCAATGATTAATGAAACAAATATTTACACTAGTCTAATTGCAGGGAATGTATTAGTGATTAATATAGACCTGAAGTCTTCTCTCATGGAACTTAATGGTCAGGTAGGGGAAATATCATTGAACAAGCAGTTAGAAGTTTACTGGGTGTTACCATCTGCTTCCTGAAAGAACCTAAGTAACCCAAGGCAGGTGCAGGTGCAGATGGCTACTCCCATCGCAGGGGTGGAGACTGCGGATACCCTAAATGACCCATGACAATATCTCAGGATCCTCAAAGCTGGAGATGATCCAGCTACACTGTACCTGATATTCACATGTTGGTAGAAATGGACAACGACAACTTACTGTCTGATGAGTACTGATCAATAGACCTCAAACGGTTGGAGGTGAAAGGACAAAGTGTATTGTCTCACATTTTAAAAGCTAGGAAACCTTAAAATCAACACCAACCATAGTCCCTAGCACACAATAAGTGCTCATTCAAAATTTGTCAAGTGATGACCAATGGAAAGATTGCCATCTGCTCCAAAGTAATCAGGCTTTGGAGTCCTCATTCTTGCCATCCCTCCTGCTACACCCTTGTCCTGGGGAAGTCAGGCTGTAGGGTGGCATTAAGCATTTGGAAGAGCCTTCCTCTGTTCCCTGAACTTAGATGTTGATCCCAGCAGAAGAAGAGAAGGACATGGTACCACATGCGGTCCTCTGACAGCTCCATGATAACAACGGCCATGAGGAAGAGGGTAGAGAGGTGCCCGGGGAAACTGCAGACCACAGGCTGCACAGCCTCTTATCATCAAGATAAGGATCACAAAGACCACTTCATAGCACATCCCCAGTTAATTTATTTTACCCTGCCACCCATTATTACTACCCTTTTCTTGTTTAGGTCTTGTATCAATATGCTTGGCTAATTTTTTTCTGCCCAGCTGCCAACCTTGGGCAGAAGAACATCTGGTGTATCCCCCAAAGGCATTAGCCCATTAAGAACAGCAAATTGATTTTTTAAAATTTCATAAATCAGCAGTCAAATGAAAAATGTCATTTTAAATTATAAACATAACTGAATTGAATACATGGCTGCTCCATGTGCTGTACAATTGGAATCATTTATGACTATTTAATACCTGTTTGGGGGCATTGTAATTTTAATTAAGTGTTACAAGGTAAGATAATTATTTACTGGGGCTGACATAGCATTGCCAATAATTACTTAATATCTGTTGGAAATTATTCAGCAGTTTTTAATTAGTGATACATATTAAAGTGATTGTTACTTTCCAATGAACACAAAAATCCATCCATGGGAAAAGACACCTGGGACCAACTTTAGTCATTGTTCTAAAATGCATTATTGATTTATGCACATTACCATACTCTGTTATTACTTTTCGATAGTTGAGAGATTCTTGCCTGCATTAGCAAAAGAACAAAAAAAGTAAGTAACAACTCCACTTCCACAATGGGCCATCAGCTAGAGGAAAAGACATATATATGAAAGGTCCCATGTACGTCATGCTTTCTTAGACTTGTTCTGGGATGAACAGGTGTGCCCCCAAAGGCAAACACAAGGCTGTGTGTCCACTGCATCTCTTCAGTTCAATTATAAATTCTTGGAGGGTGAGAATTAGACCTTTTGCTGAGGCTTATTATATCACATCCTCCCACTGGGGGCTACACCTAGGGTGAATGTTCTATAAAGAAGTTTGGATAAGGGCCCTTCACCAGCACAAAATGCATTTCACTGCTTTGTTGATGTTCTTTTGCTCACCTGTAGACACCACGGAGGAAAAAACTATGCAAAAATAATCTCACTAGTTTCTAATAAATGTTTTAAGTCATTTCCTTAGTGTAAAGATTACTCAGGAACACCATTACTTACTAAACACATTGTTCAGAATCTTTCAAAAAAAAATTTAAAAAGCTTTTAATTAGAATTACATTATTAGATTCTGCTAAGTATTTTCTTTAGTTATTCATTAAACAATGAAGTGCTTTGCTAAGAGAAAACAAAAGGAAGAAAGAGATTTCTTTTTAATCATTTGCCAAATGTTTTCTATGACTTGGTAAGGATCGCTTCCAACTACTTGTGAGTGTAATAAAAGTTGGCGCCTCGTACACTGACTTGTTACTGCCCTTCTCCCAGTACACACACCAGAAAGAAGGAGGAGAGGGCTTCATCCTCCCCAGAAGGCACTGTCTGTCCTGGCCATGCGTTTCAGGGGACCAGGTGTTACCACACCTTTGCTCCCTTCCTTCCCAGGGCTCCACTTAGCTCCAGCCTCTACCCCACCCGCTGATGCCGAAGGCATCTGGCATGACTTATAAGCCCCAAGTGTCTGGGCTCTGAGTGCACCCTCTCTATTCTGCCTGGTGACAATGCAGCTGGGATTTTGCAGACTAATTTCATCTGTATCCCCTGGCTTCCTGCTAACTCTCAGCAGGGACAGGAAGGATGGGGGGCAGGAAAGGGGACAGGGACTTGCTCCCTCCTGATGGGGGCTGTTCAGTCAGCATCACCCCAGCAGCGACCTTTCACCCTGCAGCAGTACTTAGCTCTAGAAACAGCTGGTTCATTTCCAGCTTCTTTCCATACCAGGCAACTCAGCCCACTGTTTCTGCCACGGGAACCAGCATGAGCAGGACCCACATCCCACGCCCCCAGAGTCTGCTCCTAGCCTCACACAGCCCCTCCTCCATGCTCCGGAGATCCTCCTTTTCCTTCAGGGCTGGTCCCTGCTCACAGAGCCTTTCTACGAATCCCACAAGTGTGGTTTCTGACAGTCCTATCTTCTTCTCCTTCTCCCCAGCCCCAAATGGGCTCCACTGTTTCCTTTCATCCTTGCAGTCCTTCAGCACCTTGTTGCCGGATTCTCTCTATCAGATGCTCCCAGGTAAAATAACTAGTGTGGGTTGCACCTTCCTTTACAGCACTGTTGTTACACCTCTCCACAGGAGTGCCCTTTCACGGCTTTTGACATCCCCTCCATTGCAAGGACCTTTTGTCTCCCTCACCTGCAGATGTCTGATCAACTGTTGTGGTGCCACTGGGCATCACCTGCTCCCAGAAAATCACCCAATGGCCTGCACATCCTCCCTCTACATCCCAGACATCCTTGTGCCTGCACCCATACTCCATCACTCAGATATTTCTACTCTTTTTTCTCCCCAGTCGATTGTCCCCAAAACAATGTCACATTGTGGGTCACTGCCTCTCCCACACTTCTGACCATATCCAGAATCTAGAAGAACTATCACAAATATCTACTGCTCGCCCTGAACTAACGTGCACTAACCCCATACTGGCCTAAGTGTGGACTGAACTCCTAACAGGATCTTGGGGCTCTGAACTGGAGGGAGCAAGATTCTCATGGAAGAAACATCAAATGGAAACGGCCTTGATGTATTCTGACAGGATGCTGTTTTGCTGTGAGAAAGAACCATGGGACAGGAAGATAAAAGTCAGCTTAGAGGTGACTGGGCGTCTTTTCTTCAAGTTACATATTTAGCATTTAATCTTAGAATAGTGTTCTAAGGACAGTCCTGAAACACCACTAGTCCTTTCTTAAGTGATCCTAAGCAAATAGCTGATAACAATAATTTTTGTTTAGTCACTCAGTTGTGTTTGACTCCTCTGAGACCCCACAGACTGTAGCCTACCAGGCTCCTCTGCCCATGGGATTTCGCTGGCAAGAATATGGAAATGAATTGCCATTTCCTTCTCCATAGGATCTTTCTCACCCAGGGATTGAACCAGTGTCTCCTGCATTGGTAGGCAGCTTCTTTACTGCTGAGCCACACCACTTGTTGCCCACACGGTAAGCATCTAGACACTGCACTATCACATGAAATTCTAGCAATGACGCTATGAAGGAGAAATCATTAACCTCTTTTGCAAAAGTCCTATTTTGCAAACAAGAATCCTTTGCTATCTTATTATGAGGAAAAAATGATACTGAAATGATGAGACAAGGGTGAAGTGAAGGAGAACTCCTTGGGAGCAAAATCTAAGAAAGTGACAAAAACTGAGTAATCAACACACACACGTTGATACAACATGATTTTTTAAAAACTAAAAATGAATATAAAAATTGATGATAAACAAGATATTAAAAGTTCGGGCAACGCTGAGGTAGATGTTGCTCATTTTTTTTTGTCCTCGGGTTCTGATATGGGAAGCAGCTTCTGAAAGATGCATGTGATCTCACGTCCAGCGAGATGTGGAGAAGTGCAAATTCAGCCTCCCCAGCTCCAAACCCTTAACCATTTACTGCTGACCATAGAGCCAGGGTGATCACGACATTCATCTACAGAAGCCACGGTCTCCTATAGCTTTCTGAGCTGAATGCAGACCTGTCCAGGCGGGGGCTTTCAAAAAACACGAATGGTTTTCACGTGTCACATGGAACTCTATTTCTCTACAGTCTACTCAATCTGCTCTGGTTTCAGATGCCATGCATTTTAGGGCTGAAAGGTGCAGTTCTGACTTTACATGTACTACTTCTTCATCCATTCATTTGTTCAACTAATAGCCATTGAGATAACCAACGAGGACCTATTGTATAGTACATGGAACTCTACTCAATGTTACGTGCCAGCCTGGAGGGCAGGGGGGTTTGGGGGAGAATGGATATGTGTGTATGCGTAGCTGAGTTCCTTCACTGTTCACCTGAAACTACCACACACTGTTAAATCGGCTATACTCCAATATAAAGTAAAACGTTTAAAGTTTGAAAGAAAAACTGACAGCCACTGAGTGCCTATTATGTACTCAGTCTATTACCATTCTTTATGCAAGTACTTTTGGAATTCAATGAATTTATCAGAAAAAAAAAAAACTACCAAAGAGCGAAATTCTGTCTGCCTTGTGATAACCCCCAAGGAATAAATAGTAAACTGCAGATGAGAAATAAAGGTGGATCACTTTGTTTTAATATTAGTTTGTGCCTGAAACTGGAGATCATGAACACATCAGGTGACTTATCTGGCTAATGGCTATGGTGGACATATTACCCGTGTCCCAGAATTCAGGTATCACTGAGTTAAAGGACTACACTTTTCCTCTGCTGCCTTAGTTTAAAGCAGGTTGTGACAAAATGGTCACCCATGTGCTACAGATCGGCTTACATACAAAATGTCAGTGTGACTGCCCACGGGGCCGGTGCAGAGGTGGAGTTAGCTGCTGGGCCCGTGGTGCAGGGGAGATCCTAAATGAAAGTGGGGGCATCATGGGTGCGGGCACTGAGGAGCCCAGCAGGCTGAGAATGGCACCATGCTCCAACCCTCCCAACCCCTTTTCTTTCTGACACCCAGCATCCCCTTGCCTGCAGAGCCCAGGGGTCAGAGGTGATTACACCACATATACCTGTAGATGGGTCTTCTGTCTGCCCCACAGCCACAGCTCAGAAAATGATAAATATTGAGGTCTTTTAATCTTATCTCACTAGTCAATCCCTCCAGCCCTCTAATCATTCTTGCTGCTCTGTGGTGACAGCCTTTCCATTCGTCTACCTCTGTCTGACACAGAAATGACAAGAGGCAGAGCCTGGCACAGCAGCTGGCAGCTGAACACTAGCCCCGTGCTCTGATGCTCAAAGTGATACAGAAGCCCTCAGACTTTGCATCGCTGCTTCAGGAAACTTCCTCCAGGACCTCTTCCTAGTACACCAATTCCAGTTTTTTGAAAATAAGATAGAGTGGGAGGCAGGAAGTATGACATGTCAGGTTTGCAGGATAAAAGGATCTAAAATAGTCTAAAAGAAGAATCTGCCCGGGGTTCCAAAACCTGGTACTATTAGAGGTCCATGGAAGGGGTGGCTCGAACTCCAACCAGTTAGCGGGGAAGGAAGCACTCAGGGGCTCTGGCTTCAGGAAGTTGTTTAACATCTCTGCTACTCAGTTTTCAAATCTCGGAAATAGAATGCTTCCCAGTTTATAGGTCAGCTTCGAGCTGTAAAAGATAACACTGCACAATATTGGGCAGAATTGTGTCTGGCTCTTTGCGACCTTATGGACTATATAGCCCACCAGGCTCCTCTGTCCATGGGATTCTCCAAGCAAGAATACTGGAGTGGGTTGCCATTCTCTTCTCTAGGGGTCTTTCTGACCCAGGGATTGAACGCAGGTCTCATTCTTTACCACCTAAGCCCCCAGGGAAGCCCCCTATCCAATCATTAACCAATATGTATTGAGTCTGTTCCATGCATGAATGCTGGGGTTAGTATATATATGAAGTCCAGCAGATGCTTAACACAGTGTTATTGCCATTATCATTAATAGCAATAACAATGAAAGAAGTCATAGCAGCCAAATAGTAGCAGCATGTCCATTATCAATATGATGAAGATTATTCTTCCAGAGTAGCTGGCTTCGTACCAGCCTCTCAGACCACATCCCCAGGTAGCACTCAGTGTTTTGCAGCTTTGGTGATGGAGATGGAAAAAGGAAACTGAAAAATCTTTCTAGGCAGTGGTGACTTTCCTAAGGAGAGGTCCCACAGCCTACATTTAATGGGATTGTCTCCATTCCCCTTCCAGATGTGCATTTGTCTAAGCGCACTCTGGGGAATCTGATCCAGACTCCTCTTCCATTTTACAGGCGAGATAAACACTACTTAGAGAAATTACTCAACCTAACTAAAGCAGGTATGGTTCGTTCCACAAAGATGTACTTGCTACACAGACAATGGATAGGTTATGCAGACCACAAACCATTTTATAGCCTAATCATTCTTCTTTCATATCAAATCACCCACCTTTATGTGTTACTCTTTTTATTTTTTAAAACTGGAGTATAGTTGCTTTACAATGTTGTGTTACTTTCTCCTGAACAGCAACATAAATCAGCCATACGTATACATAGTATGTGCTCAGTGTCTGACTCTTTGCGACCTCATGGACTGTAGCCCGTCAGGCTCCTTGGTCCATGGGATTCTTCAGGCAAGCAATACTGGAGTGGGTTGCCAATTCCTACTCTAGAAGATCTTCCTGACCCAGGGATTGAATCTGCGTTTCCTGCATTGGCAGGTGGATTCTTTACCACCGTGCCACCTGGGAAGCCCTATATATACATATATCCCCTCTTTTTGGATTTTCTTTCCATTTAGGTCACCACAGAGTATTGAGTAGAGTTGCCCATGCTCTACAGCAGGTTCTCATTAGTTTTCTGCTTTAAGCATAGTTGTGTATATATGTCAATCCCAATCTCCCAGTTCACCCCACCCTGCCTTTCCCCTCTTGGTTATCCATACGTTGTTCTCTATGTCTGTGTCCCTATTTCTGCTTTGCAAATAAGATCATCTATACTATTCTTCTAGATTCCACAAATAAGCATTCATATAAGATATATGTTTTTCTCCTTCTGACTTACTTCACTCTGGATGCTTACTCTTTTTAACTTGAAAACAAAATGAAAGCAAAACCAATTCAAAGAGCAAGGACCACACACGGCATTTAGGAGGGAGCGGTGTGGAGAGGCCATGTCTGTTTGTCAGGGACGTCTTATCTGCATCCTTTGCTGCCTCTGATGGAACAAGCCATGGGTCTGGAGGTGGTGGTCAGAGGGAGAGTACTTTACGTGAAGGTAGTGGCAGCATCGTATAGAAGTGAAGAGAGGAGTTCTCCTGGTGGGGGTCATGCAAGGCTAGACAAGTTCAGTCAGGTTGGGCTATTATCTGCCACCAGGAATAAGCCAAGGCCTGGAGGATCAGAAATTCATGAGAACATTCTGTGATCAGAGGATGGTGCAGGCAGAGGAGTTGAAATCTCGATCAGGACCTGAACTTATTCGAGGACACAAACAAGCTGCATTAACTCCAAGTCACTGTCTGTTTGTTGATCTCTTTTTGTTTTTTGCTAGGATGCTGAGTATGGATAATCCCTTCCCACTGTATTAAAATGTCATTTCTTAAAAGGATTTGAATATTATTTAAGAGATGAAAGATCAAGGTAAGGAGATTAGTCATGCCCCAAATACAAACAGCCAAATCCTTTTCTTGCCATAACAACAATTATCAGGTACCAATATTAAACAACCTATTAGGTGCCAGGCACTTGTTCTACATACATCAACTTTAAGACTTATGGCAAAAAGCCCTTTGAAATAGACTTTGGTGTTTTCATTTTTAGATGCGTAACCTGAGGTTCAGAGAGATTAAATAACTAGCTTCAAATCACACAGCCAATTGAACTTGGAGCTTCACTTCAGTCTTTGGCTCCAGAGTCAGTTGGCAATGTTTCACCTTCTAAGGGTCTTAATTCTGGCTCACTCAGTTCTTCATTGATGCTTTCATTCATTCTCTCATCCCACAGATATTTATCAAGCACAGCAAGCCTTCCTTGTTAAAAGTTGGATGTAGCGTGGTAAATCAGGGTGTTCTTGTGAAAGCCATCTAGGCTGTGCAAGTCAGGGTAGTTGCCCATCCTTCAAGGGGTGGGCAGTGACTGGGAGGGAGCCTGAGGCAGCTTCTTAGATGTTCATACTGTTTTGTTGCTTGATCTTGGTGCTAGTTACATAGATTTGTTCAGTCTGGAAATTGCATGAAGATGTATATTTTTATGGTATGTGGATTTTTCTGAATGTATATATCTATGTAGGTATATGCACACATCTACAAAAAATGACACAGTAAAATTGCAAACACATACCAAAACAACTAAACAAGCAGAAAAGTCTTTGCCTTTAGAAAGCTAATGCTGTACTGAATTTTTAAAAATCATTCTTCCTTAGCCCAAAGGTCTGAAAGTACCCTATTCATATTGAGTCAGGTGTTTCTTACTGTTCTATATGCTTTGCTCTATGACTTTATATATGCTTAGCTTGAAGTAGGAAAGACGAAACTAGACGTGATTCCCTCTTCCTTTTTAAGATGGTTGTGCAAAAATCACTAGACTTGGAGACCGAAAGACTGGTTTTTGTTGCTGTTCTTTTCCAACTTATAAATTCATGCATTGCCTAAACACCTTCATCCTGCTTTCTCACTCACAGAATAGGGTGAGTTCAAGGATCACATGTGTTTGCAAAACTGTAAAAGGCCACCACTAATCAGTAGTGGTTGTTGCTGCTTGCATTCTCAGTTCGATAAAGACCTCTCTGAAGATACTTCTTAGTGATTCAAGCAGACCTGGAAAAGTGGTGACCTGAATGCTTCTCTTTTCTTCTTATTTTGAACTTTGATCTGTGTCTCCAAAGCGATAAGTCTGGGTCCAAAGGGCAGGCTCATGCAAGCACCTCTGCTGTAATTGCTATGAAGAGAATGTCTATAGAATGTGCTCTCCTGTGAGCGGGAAAAGAACTAGAAATTACCTGCAGACCAGCCAGAAAGTGCTGGGCCTCTGGAGCAAGGGTATCCCACAGCCAACTCCAAAATTCTAGGTGGAAGATCAAATCTCAACATCCGCCTGGTTTGAATGACCTGGTTCTCCCAGGTCCTCGGGGAGTCTAGGAGTAGCTGAACACGTGGGCTGTGTCCTTCTGGTTCCTGAGTCCAGGAGGGAAGAGAAAGTGACCCCCAGGAGGACAGATCACTTCACCCCCCAGCATCTAACTAGTAATTTCTCAACAAGACCTGAATCCTAATCTATTGACAGAGGAAAATAATCTATTCAAGCAGCACCAGCAGTAAGAGAATCATGTGTTCGGTGAAACGGAGTTGCTAGAGACAGAGGAGAATTCAAGTACTGCACACAAGTATATCTGAATTTCTTTAAAATGCATAATTTCTTAACCAAAAAAATTCTATTGTTGAACAGACAGAGAAAATACCACTGTTGAGACAAATTAGTTGCCAGGGGCAAAGTATATCTCAAAGCACAGATGAAAATATGACAACCATGAGGAGAGACAGAAGAGTTTAATGCACAAATAAAACTTGTTTCCTATAGGAAAAACTGAGATGACAGAGACAAAATCTGAGCCAGTAATGGAAGAAACTTCGGGGGAGCTGTGAGTAGACCTGAGTCTGGATACTGGATGGGTTTACTCTATTCCAAAATGGATTGATAAGAAAACACGTGGCTCAGAATATTGCATTTTTTTCCCCAATGCTTTGCAAAATTTTGGAATTCTATGTAAATATACAATTGCATGAACTCCTTCACAGAAAGTGGCTTATAGAGGGAGAAAATCAGACTGTCTTTGAACTCATGGGCAATACAGGGAGGAGAAGCCTAGGACCGTGTTAGAATCTCGTGCTCCTTCAAGGCATCATTCATCTGTCAGAGCAAAAGAAAGATGGCGAGACTGGGCAGTAACTCAGGGGCTGCTTCATGCATGAGGCCCATCTGAAGGAAGCGCCAAGAGCAGCTCGGAGCAAACGAGGAATGAGGTACAACAGAGGCTGCCGGACAAAGATGAGAGTGGAACAGGAGAAAGAGATCAGCACCTCTCTGCTTCCTCCCAGAGCGATGGGCCAAGCTCACCCTGTAATGTGTTTAAACCCATCCTTGGCAAGGAAAGCAAGTACCCCACCACCACGCACACACAAAGACAAAAATTGTCCAGAATGCTGCATCAAAACCTAGAACTTTAAGTTCAGAGAAAAGAAAACTTTAAGTTCAGAGAAAAGAAAGTGAGAGAAGCAAGCAAAGAATAGCAAAGATTTGAGGTGTGGTAAGAGAGAGGAGGAAGAGAAATGTTCCAAGCATCATGTCTAGTTGGGGAGAATTGGGAGGGAAAAGTGCATTTTTCTAGGCAAGAGTCAACCTAGTAGGGAGGTTATATTTTATGCTGTTTTTCAAATAATAGGAAACAAATATTGTGTCAGCAAAGAAGATTATACCTGTTAAAAAGTAGAATGGAACATCTAAAACTACAAAAGTAGAGACAGGACTGATAGTCATTCAGATGTAATAGATGCAATCTTAAAAAAAAAATTAAGCTCAGATTAAAGATTTGTCTTAAATATATATATATAAAATTAATCTACTCTGTCAAACCGTCGAAAAAATTTACATTCAGTCCTACAGTTGTCCAATTTTCTGAAACCTGGTGCAAATTATTCAGGCTATTTAAGAATAGTATAAGAATTATATAAAAAAAGATGTAATAGGTGTGAATCTATCTATCTTTTATCTATTACCTATCTACACTATATATATGCAACATATAGTCAATTGTATAAAACAAAGTTATCCATAATGCAAGAAACACTTGATAAAAATAGGTATAATAGGAAACAATAACACAACTTTCCTAGAATTTGGCATATTTCATAGACAAAAAGTGATAAGAAGATGGAAGAATTGAAGAATATAGTTAATGAAATTGACCTCAGATGTAATCTTACATTCTTATATGCTATATTTAGATAGTATTTATCTGTATACAAACAAGGCATCATTTAAAAAATAAATCTTGCATTGGATTACAGGGAAACTTTAAGAAATTTTAAATATTAAAGATTTTACAGGCATTATTCTTTGACCAAAATTCCTTAAATTAGAAATAAAATAAAAGCATGATGGGAAAACTTTACTTAGAAAATAAGAAACATACCTCAGATCTTTGAGTCAGAAAAGGGAATTTTAAATTATTAAATAGAATAAGTTAAAATATCTCACATCAAGTCTATGGAACAACAAGAAAAAAAGCAAAGTATCCTCAATCATCTTTATTATTAATGAAGAGATGAAAAATGGATGAACTAGATACTCATTTTAAGAAATTAGAAAAGAACCACAAAATAAGCAAACAGACCTAGGAAGAAGGGATTAACATGGATGCAATCAAGAGTTAATGAAAAATAAACAGGCAAATAAAAACAGAAGAGAAAAAGTCCAAAGCTAGTTCATTGAAAAGTCCTTTGCGAGCCTGATTAAGAAGAAAACAGAAAAAAAGCAAATACAGGTGCAATTAAGAGTGAGGAAATAGAAAGAAGAAAAAAGCTCGGAATCCAAACAAGCTCAGTATGTTAAGATACTACATGATACTCAACAGCAACAAGGACAAACTGTACATCCTAGTGAAATGCAAGTTTATGAAATGCTCACCTCAGAAGTAGAAATCCTGAACTGATGAAATTAAACACCTGCTATTTTTAATAGGAATCAGGACCAGATGGGTTCACAGTTGAGGTTTACCTAACCTTTAAATTCTAATGATATTTGAAATAGCCTGGGCTACAGGAAAACTAAAACTTCCAAATTTGTTTCATAAATCCGGTATTATGTTAATACCAAAACCTAATAAAAATGTTAGAAATCAATTTCATTCAAGCATATAGACATGAAAATATTAACAGAATTAAACATTAAAATATTAACAGAATGAGCAATTAACTAAAAAAATTATAACACAGTATGGCTTTCTCCTGGGGCTGGGGAGACCTTAAGTAAAACTAACAGAATCAAGAGACTACTGGAAACTAGAATTGGTTGAGAGCAATTTCATCTTGGGCTCTTTGAAAAACAATCTCTCTGCCCTTAACAAATATAGTTTCTGTAGTTAATTAGAGGTTTGATTTTAGCTCTCAAAGACAATATTGAATGCAGATTTAGTAATATTATTATTCATAGAAGGGCGTATGCATGGATGCCTACAGAAACCCAGACTTTATATAATTGTATTTGGCCATTCCATCACATTTTATAAAGCAAAGCATGTGACAGTGAAGCTTCTATTTGTGGTGTTCTTTAAATTGACCTTTAAGCTCAGTGGACAGGAATAGTCTATGGCCAACAGACTGGCTGGATGCCTCTCCAGACCTGTGTCTAACCTCTCTTTCTAGCCAGTGCCATGATGGAATAGTCTCCTGCAGGTGCAATCTCTAATTTAAATGTTACCAGTCAGAGCTGTACCTTAACATAGTCTCACATTATCCTTTCATATTTAAATAACATGGAAAATCTAAAAGGTCAATCACATCTTTGTAGTTTCCGAGCTCTTTAAGAGTGCTTTCCTTATTTTTTCAAAATCCCCAGCACCCGTTACTGTTTCTTGATCTCCCTGGTTTCTTGTGGGTGCTCAGATGTCATCTGGGACATTAAATCATGCTGAACTAAAGTGTGCCTTCCTCCAGTGTCTGATGTACTTTAATAATGAATGGTCTGGAGGAGTATCCAACCTGGGTATCTCAGCATCACTTTTTACCACAGTGGCAAACACTACATTTGCAAGGCATTTATGAGCACAAATATGTTAAAACATTCCCATACCCAAGGCACAGGTGAAGCTTTCAGCTTTCTCATGTTGGCAAATACATCAAGATGTGGCCTGTCTAAAAAGCAGATATACCACAGTGTTAGCACGCAAGTCACTGATGAACAAGGAGGTCAGCTATAAGACTTGTCTTAAATATTTTCAGGCATAAAGGCATTTTTTCCAGGTTGTGTAAAACTCTGAGGTCTTAACCAAGCCCATACTTAAATACTTTAGAAGACAGAAATCTCTTCCCTGAAGGAAATGCTGGCTTTACCTGAAAGAAGCCCTGCTGTCTCCACCTGTTCTAAAGTGAGATAGCCTTCTGTCTGGCTCCTCACCTTTCACTACCGAACGACATCTCCCCTTCCATCTGCTACGGGAAGCATATGGCCAAGCCCGGCAACGTGAGATGCCTGCACTGCAGGCCCTTGTTAGAGGATGCAATAGTAAATTGTCAGTTTCAGCATCAGCCAGAGACTCTCCTGATATGTCTAATATCTGAGGAAGGCTGTTTAATAGGTATTTGTTGTTGTTGTTCTTTAGTTGCTGAGACGTGTCACTCTTTGCAATCCCATGGCTCCTCTGTCCATGGAATTTCCTGGGCAAGAATACCGGGCTTCCCTGGTGGCTTCAGACAGTAAAGAATCTGCCTGCCAGTGCAAGAGAGGCAGGTTCAGTCCCTGAGCTGGGAAGATCCCCTGGAGAAGGGAATAGCAACCCACTCCAATATTCTTGCCTGGGAAACACCCCGGAGCTTGGCGAACTGCATACAGTCCATGGGGTTGCAAAGAGTCAGACATGACTGAATGACTAACACAGTACTGGAGTGGGTTGCCATTTCCTTCTCCAGGAGATCATCCTGACCCGGGGATTGAACCCGCCTCTCTTGCATTGGCAGATTCTCTACTGCGGAGTCACCAGGGAAGTCCTATATAACAGGCATGTGTGTGTATGCGTGCTAAGTCGCTTCAGTTGTGTCTCTTCATATCAACTGCTTTTTCTCCTTTATTCCCTTCTAGTGCTATGACTACTGTATTAAGTTAGATGACCAGAAAGTGATGCCTTAACCTTGCGTCCCAAACTGACCATTTTCAATCAGGTCTCCATCTTAGGATCACCTCCTCTGCCCTCTTGGGCATAAGGACAATGTCTATGAGCAGAGTTTTTGACTTTTTTAAAAATTCTCTTGAAGACACCATTTACCTCATTACCAAAAGTTCATCTTTCCCATAATAAATTCTGTCGAGTTCTGCTCCAGAAACACATTTTCTATCAGAAAATTGTCATGCTTTCTTTCAATGGAAAGGGATAATTAAGTAATACTACATAATTTCTTTGTTAGCTTTAGCTGCCAAAGGCTCAGTTGTAAAATTAGCTTTCCTGGGTATTTGGAAGAATTGACTCTTTCATTTTTGAGATGATTTCTGATCTTTTTTTAAACCTCTGTTTCATTGCACACCATGTTTAACATGTTGAAATTCATATAATCTTGATTTTTGCTTCTGGTATGACTTAGACTTCACCATGGCTCAGGTGGTTTCATTCTGTGTGTAGTGGGCTTGCCTGGCCCCCACCTGCCGTGTCCCATGCTCTTATATAACAAGATGAGAGGGTTGTACAGATCAGCTCCAGCCAAGACTGATAAAGAAAACATAAATCTTAATTCCAATGCACTGGTTGATCATCCTTTACTATTTTGTGTTTATTTTGTTTTACATGATGAATCCAGTATCTTCAGTAGAAGAAAACCTACATATGTATATACCAAGTCAGGAAGATTTAGGACTGTAGTCATCATAGATTCTGATTATATTTGGTAGTGTCGACTAGGTTGCTTGTAAAGAGTACCTTGTTGTTGCTCCATCACTAAGTTGTGTCCGACTCATTGCGACCCCATTACAGCACACCAGGCTTCCCTGTCCTTCACCATCTCCCAGCATTTGCTAAAACTCCTGTCCATTGAATCAGTGAGGCTATCTAACCATCTCATCCTCTGCTGCCCCCTTCTCCTCCTGCCCTCAATCTTTCCCAACATCAGGGTCTTTTCGAATGAGTTGGCTCTTTGGATTAGGTGGCCAAAGTATTGGAGCTTCAGTTTCAGCATCAGTCCTTCCCATGAATATTCAGGGTTGATTTCCTTTAGGATTGACTGGTTTGATCTCCTTGCTGTCCAAGGGACTCTCAAGAGTCTTCTCCAGCACCACAATTTGAAAGCATCAATTCTTTAGTGCTCAGCCTTCTTTATGGTCCAACTCTCATATCTGTACATGAGTACTGGAATATCTTTGACTATATGGACCTTTGTTGGCAATTGATGTCTCTGCTTTTTCATATGCTGTCTAGATTTGTCATAACTTTTCTTCCAAGGAGCAAGAGTCTTTTGATTTCATGGCTGCAGTCACAGTCCACAGTGTTTTTGGAGCCCAAGAAAATAAAATCTGTCACTGCTTCCACTTTTTCTCTATCCACAAGGTTTACTACAAGGGAAATAAAAGTGGCTATAACTAATATTTCAATTAGTGTATTGTGATGACAATTTAAATACATAAATTCAGTGAGAGAATTTGGAAACTATAGAAAGGTCAAAAAGAGAAATTTAAAACCATTTGTAAACTCATTCCTATCAACTTTACTAAGGCATATTTTGCATATGATAAAATGCAACCATTTAAAAGCACACAGTTCAATGACTTTTAATAATTATATACAATCATATAACTACCGCCAAAATCAGACTTAGAACATTTCCAAATCCACCTCCCTGCAAATTAGCTCATGTCCCTTTACAGTGTATTCATGAAACACTCCCTATCCCCTGACTCTGATGCCAGATTTTCTCTTACTATAGTTGAGTTCTGTCATTTCTAGAATATCATGGAATTGAAATCCAATAATAATGTTCTTCTTTGTGTCTAGCTTCTCTGGTTCAGCATGGTGCTTTAAGACTTATTCATTCTGTTCTGTGTATCAGTATTTCAGTACTCAATAGAATTCCAATACATGGCTATAATACAAATGTTTTACCCATTCACTTTTTGATGGACATTTAGATTATTACCAGTTTGGGGCTATTGTGAATGAAACTGCTATGAACATTTGATTGCAAGATTTTGTGTGGACAATTTTCATTATCTTAAGTAAATATCTAGGGATTGATAGGTTATAAAATACATGTATATTTATTTTTATAAGAAACTACCAAATTGTTTTTCAAAAGAATAGGAATTTTACATTCCTACCAGCAATATAAAAGAGCTCCTCTTGTTCCTACAGCCTATTAACACTTTCTTTTTCAGCTTTTTAAATTTTATCCGATTGAGAAGGTGGGAAGTGACATTCCTTGTTTTAATTTGCATTTGCTTGACGGCTTCCTTGATGTTGAGCGTCTGTTCATTTGATCACTGACATTTCATCAATCGTCTTTTGTGAAGAACATTTTTAAACTTTTCGTCATTAAAAAAAGCCACATGTTATGCTGTCTGACCACTTCATATTAAATTGTAAGATTGGTTTGTAAATTATGAATATAAGTCATTTTTCAGATATATGCATCAAGAATATTTTCCTCTATTTTGTGGCTTGCCTTGCTCTATTCTTAAGCTTTCAAAGTGTAAAATATCACGATTTTAATCAATTTCAATTTATTAATTTTTATCTTTTGGTTTGCACTTTCATGTGGAAGATCTAAGGACCATTTACCTAAGCCAAGGTCATAAAACTTTCCTCCAACTTTTTGCTAGAAATTTTATAGGTTTTCATTTTTACATTTATATCTATGGCCCATTTTGAGCTGAGGTTTGCACAAGATATGAGGTAAGCATGGATCTTTCTCCCCATATTTATATCCAGCTTCTTTTTCTAGTGCTACACATTGAAAAGGCAAACTCACACCCCCCGAGTTAATTTTCATGGCACTCTAGTTAAGAATTGCTTGATTATAGGTATACATCTATTCTAAATCAGCTTATCAATTTCAAAAAAAAATCATGCAGAGATTTTGACTAGGATTTTGTTGAACCTGTGTATGTATGTGTGTTAAATATATATGTAGAATTTGGGAAGTGTTGAGTATGGACATGTTAAGTGTACTATCTTCCAATTCACACGTATGGTACATCTCTTCTCTTTTATTCAGATTTTCTTTAATTTCTCCCAGCAGTGTTTTGTGGTTTGAAGTAAACAAGCATATATATGTAAAAATACCTATTTTTTAAAAATCCACATCTAAATATTTCAAGTTTATTTTGATGCTATTGTAAATGAGATTTTTTTTCTAGAATTGAGCTTCAGGAGTTGCTTGTATATTTTTGAGATTAATTCTTTGTCCATTGCTTCATTTGCTATTATTTCCTCCCATTCTGAAGGCTGTCTTTTCACCTTGCTTATAGTTTCCTTTGTTGTGCAGAAGCTTTTAATTTTAATTAGGTCCCATTTGTTTATTTTTGCTTTTATTTCCAATATTCTTGGAGGTGGGTCGTAGAGGATCCTGCTGTGGTTTATGTCGGAGAGTGTTTTGCCTATGTTTTCCTCTAGGAGTTTTATAGTTTCTGGTGTTACATTTAGATCTTTAATCCATTTTGAGTTTATTTTTGTGTATGGTGTTAGAAAATGTTCTAGTTTCATTCTTTTACAAGTGGTTGACCAGTTTTCCCAGCACCACTTGTTAAAGAGATTGTCTTTTCTCCATTGTATATTCTTGCCTCCTTTGTCAAAGATAAGGTGTCCACAGGTACGTGGATTTATCACTGGGCTTTCTATTTTGTTCCATTGATCTATATTTCCGTCTTTGTGCCAGTACCATACTGTCTTGATGACTGTGGTTTTGTAATAGAGACTGAAGTCAGGTAGGTTGATTCCTCCAGTTCCATTCTTCTTTCTCAAGATTGCTTTGGCTATTCGAGGTTTTTTGTATTTCCATACAAATTGTGAAATTATTTGTTCTAGTTCTCTGAAAAATACCATTGGTAGCTTGATATGGATTGCATATAGATTGCTTTGGGTAGTATACTCATTTTCACTACATTGATTCTTCCAATCCATGAACACAGTACATTTCTCTATCTATTTGTATCCTCTTTGATTTCTTTCACCAGTGTTTTATAGTTTTCTATATATAGGTCTTTTGTTTCTTTAGGTAGATATATTCCTAAGTATTTTATTCTTTTCGTTGCAATGGTGAATGGAATTGCTTCCTTAATTTCTCTTTGTTTTCTCTTTGCTAGTGTATAGGAATGCAAGGGATTTCTGTGTGTTGATTTTATATCCTACAACTTTACTATATTCATTGATTAGCTCTAGTAATTTTCTGGTGGAGTCTTTAGGGTTTTCTATGTAGAGGATCATGTCATCTGCAAACAGTGAGAGTTCTACTTCTTCTTTTCTAATCTGGATTCCTTTTACTTTTTAAAGTAGAATTTTCCCAAGGAAGACATACAAATGGCCAAGAAGTACTCAAAAAGGTGCTCAGCATCACTAATCATCAAGGAAATGCAAATCAAAAACACCATGAGATACAGACTCACACTTGTTTGAATGTCTGTTATCAAAAGCAAGAGAGAATGATGGAGAGGCTATGGAGAAAAGGAAAGTCTCATGCATTGCAAGTAGAAACAGAAATTGGTGCAGCCACTGTGGAAAATAGTATGCTCCTCAAAAAATGAAAAATAAAACTACCATATGATCCAGCAATCTCACTTTGAGGTATATACATGAGGGAGATGAAATCACTATCTTGAAGAGATATCTGGACTCTGATGTTCACTGCAATATTATTCATAACAGACAAGATGTAGAAGGAACCTAAGTGTCCCTCAAGGAATGAGAGGATGAAGAAGATGTGATGTCTGTCTGTCTGTCTATCTATTTATCTAATGGAATATTACTCAGCCCTGAGAAAGAAGGAAATCTTGACATTTGAGACAACATGGATGGACCTTGAGGCTATTATGTTAAATAAGTCAGACAGAGAAAGCCGAATATGATCTTACTTATATGTGGAATTGGACAACCTGGGCCTCATAGAAACAGAGACTAGAATGATAATTTCCATGGCTTCAAAGATGGAGTAAATGGGGAGATGTTGGTCAAGGGTGTAAACGTTCATCTATAAGATGAAAAAGTTCTGAAGATTGAATGCATAGCATCATAACTACAGTTAACAATACTGTATTATATACTTGAAAGTTGCTATAAAGGTAGAGCTTTAATGGTCTCACCATGACAACAAGAACAAAACGGCAATATGTGAAGTGAAGGATATGTCAACTAACCTTACTGTGGTAAACATTTCTCCATACATATGTGTTTCAAATCATAACATTGTACACCTTAAACTTACAAAATGTTATGTGTCAATTACATCTCAATAAAACTAGAAAAAATTCAGTTTTAAATATTTCATATTTTTGATGCTATTGTAAATGGGACTCTTCAAATTGAATTTTCCAATTCATTCCTACAGTAGAGAAAGAAATTTGATTTCTGTATATTGATCCTGTATCAATCAGCCTTGCTCAATTCACTGATTTGTATTAACATTTTTTTATTTCTTCAGATTTTTGAAGTTTACAATCATGTCATCTATGAATTCAGATAATTTAAAATCTTTCCTTCCAATCTGTATAAATTTTATTCTTTTTCTTACATTATTGTACTAGCTTGGACATCCAGTTCAATAATAAATAGTAGTGAGAACAGACATTCTTTCCTTGTTTCAATCTTAGAGAAAAACAATCTTTTTGTACTAAATATGATGATAGCTTGGAGGAAGAAGTGACAACTCACTCCAGTATTCTTCCCTGGGAAATGCTATGGCCAGAGGAGCCGAGCCTGGGGGGCTACAGTCCTTGCAGTCCCAAGAGTCAGACATGACTTAGCGACTAAACCACCACCACATAATAGCTATAGATTTTCTGCAGCTGCCCATTGTAGGGTTGAGAAAGTTACCTTCTCATCTTGGTTTGCTGAGAGATTTCTCATGCCTAGATATTGACTTTTATCAGATGGGTTTTCTACATCTATTGAGTCTTTTCTCTTTTATTTTGTTACTATGGACAGTTATATTGTTTGATTTTCAAATGTTAAGTCAACCTTGTGTTCCTAGGATAAAATACACTGGTCTTAATGAATTATCACTTTCATGTATTTCTGGATTCAGTTCTCTATGTTGTCAAAGATTTTCGTGTCTATGATTACATGTGATTTTGGTTTATAACTTTTGTAATCTTATATTTCTTTGATTCTGATATCAATGTAACGCCAGCTTCATAAAATTGAGAAGTATTTCTTACTTCTCTATTTCCTGAAATTGTTTCCATAGGTCTGGTATTATTTCTTCCTTAATTATTTTATATGTTTAACCAGGAACGCCATTCAGGCCTTGAATTTCATTTGTGGGACCTTTTCAAACTATGCCTTTAATTTCTTTACTACACATATATTATATATATATTGTAATATCTTGTTACTATATATATAAACATTTTTGTTTTTCAAGGAATTTTCCATTTCATCTGGGTTGTCAAATTTATCAGCATACAGATTTTATTATACACCCTTATCAACCATTTGATGTCTGTAGAAGCTGTAGCAATACCCCTCTTTCCTCTCTCTTTTGGTAATTGTCTTTTCTGTTTTTTATTGATCAGTCTGCTTGGGGCTTATCAATTTTATTGATTTTTTTTTTAAAAAAAACACTTTATTTAAAGAAATAAAAACTTGAGGTTTATTGATTTAAATAACCAAAAACTTTGGTGTTTCTTTTCTGTACTGAGGTTCTTCTGCTGTCTTCCCTGAATGACCCTCATGTCTGACAATGTTGCTAGCTGGTCTGAACTTGAGTACCTCCCAGCCCTTTTCCAAGTTCAGGGATTAGGCCACTGTGCAATTCCTGACAGTTTTTTTCCCCTGTCTGTACAGGTTCCCTATTCTGCACAAGCCCCTTAGCATTCACCAACAAAATCACGGGGACCCCTTTTTCAATTTCTGCAGCTCTTTCTCCACATACATTCCTTCTCCCAGGTTCCTCAACCTCACTAAACTCTGATCTCTGCTCAACTCCCCAAGACTGGTGTGCTTCCAGAAAATGCTTCTAGGCTGAAATCAAAGCGGATCCTGGGGTTCACCTTGACGGCTTTCATGTTTTCAGGGATCAGCGTCCTCACTGCTTGTTGTCCAGTGTCTGAAAAACACTCATTTATACGTTATGCTTCATTTTCTAGTTTTTGTTATAGCAGGAGGGAATTCTGGCAACAGTTAATCTTTTACAGCCAGAAGCAAAATTCTGGAAGCCTCACTATCAACTTTTTGATGCTTGTGGAGTTTTTTTCCAATATTTTATAAATTAGTTCAACAGAATCATTTAGCATTTGCTATAGTGCCAAGCATTTAACAATTATAAATTAATATATAATGTAAAATTTAGACTAGGCTCATACTGATCCCTATGTTCTTTTTTCATTTATTTCACTTGTCATTGTCATCGCTGTTGTTCGGTCACTCAGTCGTGTCCAACTCTTTGAGGCTTCCCTGTCCATCACCAACTCCCGGAGTTTGCTCAAACTCACGTCCATCGAGTCGGTGATGCCATCCAACCATCTCATCCTCTGTCAGTCCCCTTCTCCTCTTGCCTTCAATCTTTCCCAGCATCAGGGTCTTTTCTAATGAGTCAGCTTTTCGAATCACGTGGCCAAAGGATTGGAGCTTCAGCTTCAGTATCATCCTTCTAATGAATATTCAGGATTGATCTCCTTTAGGATGGACTGGTTTGATCTCATTGCAGTCTAAGGGACTCTCAAAAGTCTTTTCCAACACCACAGTTCAAAAGCATCAGTTCTTCGGTGTTCAGCCTTCTTTATGGTCCAACACTCATATCCATCGGAGAAGGCAATGGCACCCCACTCCAGTACTCTCGCCTGGAAAACCCCATGGACAGAGGAGCCTGGTGGGCTGCAGTCCATGGGGTCGCAAAGAGTTGGACACGACTGAGCGACTTCACTTTCACTTTTCACTTTCATGCACTGGAGAAGGAAATGGCAACCCACGCCAGTGTTCTTGCCTGGAGTATCCCAGGGAGGGCGGAGCCTGGTGGGCTGCCGTCTATGGGGTCGCACAGGGTCGGACACGACTGAAGCGACTTAGCAGCAGTAGCAGCACTCATATCCATACATGACTACTGGAAAAACCATAGCTTTGACTATGTGGACCTTTTTATTTCACCTAGTGTTTGCCAAATTTTTTCCTGTAAATCAAATATATTTTAATTTCAATTTCCCTGTATTTATAAATGTTTCTTTATTATATGTATGTTGTTCTCAATTGGCAAGCTATGTTCTCAGAGAACACAAAATGTCCTTAGGTAGGAATTGTTTTTCTTTCTACTTTAATTCTTTCATGTCTTTGTTCCTTATCTTTTAATTTGGAAAAAAATTCTCAAGTATGTTCTCTGCATCACTGATTACATTTTACAAAGCTATTTCTGTCCTATCCTCCTTCTCTTGAATTTTAGTTTCCTTAAATATTTCTTGATATAATGAAACACTCTTGTAACTCAATCTGCTATTACATCATCTTCTATTTTATCACTCTTTTCACAGAATTTTTTGACTATATGAAAATTATATATAACTTACTCTCTAAAGTTGTCTTCTGAATTCTGTAGTGTAACTATTTTAAAAATTGTATTTCCTCCCTTGTATCTTGGGTGTAATGATATTCATCTTGTAATTATAACTAGGCTCTGCCAAGTCTTTTAACTGGTCTCTTATGGTTATTACTTATTTCTTTGCAATTATCCATGAACAAGAAGGGGTAGGTGGATTTTCCTTCATGTCAGCATCACTTCCTAACTCAGAAGTCAGAAATCTCTTACATCAGAATTTAAAGTGATGTGCTTATCCCATTTCAAACCTTTTAATATTGGATATACACTTGTGTTTTTGGAAGTATTGTTTTAATAAGGTGGAAGAAGGGATATCAAGTACCAGGAGAAATCTTGAGTCTAGAAGTCTTAAAAAAAAAATAGAAGAGACCATTGAATAGGAAATATCAGCATGGAAGCACTCACTCACTCTCAGGACTTCAGATGTACCCTACGAGTCCTTGGCATCCAAATAAACGACCTAGATGTTCCTAGTGACCTCGGAGGCATGCATCTTCTTCCTAGCAGCTTTTTCACCTCAGCCCCAGGCATCTCAAACACAGTGTGTCCAGGATGAAACTCATCATTCCTCCTATACTTCCAGCATTTGGAAATGACCATCCACATAGTTATGTTGCCAGATGCCAGAGGTTCTTTCTAAACAGCTCAGTATTCCTCAGTTAGCACATCTAGGTCTGTTCAGATTCTACATCATCTGCCTCCTTAGAATCTGTCTTTTTCCCTACTCCCTTCTGTGCCCACTGCTCCCGCTCTTTTTGTTTGCCTGCACTCAAGAATAATGTTCTAACCAGTTTCTCTTCTTTCTGTATCTTTCTCCTCCAGTCAGTCCTTCTCCTTTCTTCCAGTGCTTTTTCAAAGAGATAGATCTGACTGTGTCACTACCTGCATTGAAGTATGTCAATATCTTCCCTTCGTGTAAAAGATAACATCCACATTCACCAGCATCACTGTGCTCTGAAACATGAAAGTGCCCGTGGATCACCTGAGGAGGTTGTTCAAGTGTGGATTCTGATTCGGTAGATTGAGGCGGGACCCGAGATGTCGCACTTGCTAGCAAGTTCCCTGATGATGCCTGTGCTGATGCTCCTTGGACCACACTTCGAGGAGTGTCTCTAAGATGGGGCTTCCTATTCACACTACTCTCTACAATCGTCTTTTCTGCCTCCTCCACAGCACCCTTTTTCACCCACTTACCCACCTAAAGGGCCCAGAAAAACATCTCATGATTAGTCATATAGCATCTCTGTTCAAAATGCCCTCCTCTCCCCTTTTCACTGGAGAACACCCACTCTTCTCTAACAATTTACTCAAGTTGCATTTTGTAATAGAATCACTCCTCGTCGTATCTCCCCTATCTCATAAGTAGACTTATTTATTTCCTCTTTGTGCTCTGGCTGTTCCAGGTACGAGTGAGCTATTCTTAGAGCACATGTGATCCACTCTTAACAGATTTTGTTCCTATACCTATTTCCTTCCCTAGTTTCCATCATAACCTGCAACACTTCAAGGTCAGGGAGTATGTCATATCACTGGTACCTAGCAGGCCATTGATCATTTTGCAGCTACTTAATAAGCATCTTTTGTAAAAGTGAATGAATATAAAATGAAAGGAGAATGAGTTGAACATTCTTTCGAAATATTGCACACAGGTATATTAGTTTTCTTTGGCTGCATAATAAACTATCACAGATTTAGCAGCTTAGAACAATAGAACATTTATTATCTTACATTTTCATGGGCCAGAGGTCCCTGAGTCCACTGCTCAAAGTCTGCCCAGGCTGCACACATGCTGTTGTGCTCTCATGCCTGTGATCTCATCTGAGGCTCCTATTTCTCCTCCAGGTGACAGCTGGAGCAGATGCTCTTCCTGTGCTGTTGGGCTGAGGGACCTGCCTTCTGGCTACCTGTTAGCTGGTTCCACTCCCAGCTTCTATAGGCTGACTGCGGGAACCTTTAGCACATGGTCTTCATCGGCAGTTCACAACAGTGCTTTTCACTTTCCTACGGACCAAGAGGGACATACCTGTCTGACTCCATCCCTCCCTGGTCTGTTATGATGGAAACTTTATAAACCTAACCTGACTGCCTTGGCATATAGTAGAACCTAGCCAAGGGGGCAATGACAGGTGATCTCATCTCATTCACATTCCTGCCCTCCCTCACAGAGGTTTCCATGGACATGGACACCAGGGTGAGAATCTGAGGGGCATCTGTGGATTCTCCCTACCTCCACAGTTAACTGGAAAACTTGAGGTACTCATGTCAGTTCTGGGAAATAGGAAGGGGAGCCGGTATTGAAGAGGAAGATAAAATGAGACTTAAACGTCTATATGATCAAGATGCGAGTTTTACCATTATGATACTCTAGAGCAACCCACTCCAGTATTCTTGCCTGGAGAATCCCCATGGACAGAAGAACCCGGTGGGCTACAGTCCATGGGGTTGCAAAGAGTCAGACACGAGTGAGCAACTAAGCACACAGCACAGAGATTTTTAAATATATGGCTCACAACTTTGTGCCACAAAAGGTACTTCCGAGACCTCTCACTAGGGGACTAGTTATTGACCTTGAGAACATGTGTGTAAGGGGCTGTATCTCCTTAGCTATGTAAGGGGGTGCAATTACTTTCCATTTTTACAATCTCTTAATGGACTGCCTGTGATATGATCACATTCTGATTTAAGACAGGGTTTCCCTGGTGGCTCAGACAGTAAAGAATCTGCCTGCAATGCAGGAGACCCAGGTTTGATCCCTGGATCATGAAGATCCCCTGGAGAAAGGAATGGCAACCCACTCCAGTATTCTTGCCTGGAGAATTCCATGGAGAGAGGAGCCTGGTGGCCCATAGTCCTGGTGGCCCATAGTCCATGATCATGAAGAGTCAGACATGACTTAGCAACTAATACACTATTCAATAATAAAACTGCTTTCTTCCTCAGCTTAAAAAAAAACATATCTGGTTCAATTACTCTTTTTATAAATGAATATAAAATTTGAGGGAATTTTGTACTTTGTGACACCATCCACGTTCCTGACTGCTAGTAAAATGCTCTTTCTTCTACTCTGTAATTGCCTTCTACTCTAATTCACTGCAAACAAACAAACAAAAAATCCCTTAGCCTTTGAGTAGTTACATGTGTGAAAAGGAACTTTATTGTGGAATTAAGTCTGATCAGCCACACTTGCTCAATTTTATCAACTCTAAATCAAACCTTAAACTTCAAGTTGAAAAGAATGTAGTTGATGGCTTTTGAGCTAAGACTGGCAGCTTATCTTTTTGCAAACCATAAGTGCATGGAGGCAGCTGCATTAGCTCCCGTTTAACCTCCTAGAAAGCTAATCACAAGCCAGGAATGCCGGTTTCAGCTCCTTGTGGAAGGTGTATCTTGCTTTTCTACAAATCCATCTGGATTCTGGGATTTGAATGACAGGTGCTTAATGTTACTGAACATACTGGTTTACCTTTTCATCTCCTGCATTGAGTGGGATTAAATTTCTGAGCTGTGACAGGTGATGTAATGACAGTATTATCAGTTTTAAAATTTTTTTAACACTTGCTCACTCATGGCGTATTCCCTTGGGATAGCTCCTCTCTTCCCCTGAAATCCACCGATGATAGATGTATCATGATTCAATATATTCATCCCACACCATGCCAGCATAATTGGGTCAAACATTTTTGCTCATAGGTAGAACTCCCATAGGCAATTATCAATTCCCTTTATGATTAATGTAAAAACTGTGGTGTTTCTATTAATGGAAGTGCATGCTGGGACATTCACACTCACTTACTGGAGAAAAACTTTGTTATTACATTAATACAATGTAGAAATTCCTGAAGCAACCAGAAACTTGGGAGCACCTGCAATTTCTGAGCAATATCAATTTGCCAGGTAATTAGAGTGAGTTACCAGCATGGCAAGCAATACTGGGGAGCCGTTTTTGTAAAAATGAGAGTGAAGTTCTCTGGTTTTTTGGATGCCATATTTTGAAGCAAATGCACAGACTCAGAGCACACTGTGCAGAAGCAGGCATCTGCTTCAAACTCCTCCTAAAAATATGACTGTTTTACAGGAGAGAAGAATCTGCTGCAGATGCTTCCGTTCGGACTAACACCAGGACTCCATATGGTAAAGCATCTACTCACAAAGAATCGAGCATGGCGATTCATGCTTATATATTTCAAAACCAAAAAGGAAGAGCCCTTGAATCATAAAGATGAATTGGAATCCTATTGTTCACAAAAAGATCTTCACTTACACTGTGTGTATGGTGTGTGTTAAGGTGTGCGTTTTTTTCATAGAGCCTAGTGTTTCTCCTTGACATTCCCTCTCCCAAGACCAAGTTGAGTGACCCAGGCCTGCAGAGAGAGGTATTGGTGAAACTGTTATATTCCATATATATACATATATATACGTAATGTCATTGTCATATTTATATACTGATATCTAGTATCCATATATAGTATCCATATGTACACACAATATGTGTAAGTATTCTTGAATATTCATTTTCCTTCTGTAGTAGAACTCAATAATTTTTTCTGAAACTTGAGAAATGGAATATTTCCTGCTTTATCAGTAAACAAAGGATGTCACAGTCATCAGCCACCATGGATGGTGAGCTGGTGAGCGCTGAGAGAACTCAGGGATGAAAAAAAATACCTGCCATCTAGCAGCCACCAGACTGTAGCCACTCCCCACGGTGAGCCCTCAGGAAGCTCAGGATGTGAAAACACAGGATGCTGGCTCTGCATAGGTGAGGTGCATGTCAAAGGAAAGATTTCAGTGAGCCCAGACTCTTGCATCTGCCCATACATAGAAAAGTGCTAACTTCCTTAACTTTAGATATCTGGTTTTCTTTAATTAGCAATAATCTCTTGAATTCAGACTACCTGCCCTTTGTTACAAAGTTCTTAAGTAACCTGGCTCCTCCCATCGCCTCCTTGGAGCAGTTCTCTCAGGGTTACCCGAGCTGTTGTCTCCTCAGCTTGAAGTCCTAAAGATTCCCACCAAATAAAATGTAACTCTCAAATTTCAGGTTGTGAATATTTTTTAAGTCCACAATTATTTTCCATGTATGGCAGAAACAGCTTCCTACCACCAAAATGTGTGCTGTGACCTTCACAGTGTACTATTGTCACTGGGAAGTGGCTGCACATACAGAGACCACACTTGCCAGCCTCCTCACACTTTGGCCCAGCCATTCACTGAGTTCCAGGGAATTAGAGCCTGAGAACAAGTAACAAGTTGCACTTCCAAGGCTGGTTCACCAAGGCCACCGCCCTTTCCTCCGCAGTTGGCTAGAGGCTGAAGAATTGGAGGCCCTGGAACATATGGGTCACAGGACACAAGGAACCTGAATCTTTGCTTTACCAAGTAGAGGAGAGCCAGGCTTCCTGACCCAGAACACCTGCACTGGAACTTGTATGCAAAAATAATGTTCACTTGGTTATGCCATGAAAATGTGGGGATTTGATTCTTGCAGCTGCTAGCATTACCTGAAACAAGACAGAAACTCAGGCCTTGAAGTACATGCTGCCATAATATATCTAAATTCTCCAACAGGAGCTTAGCAGTTTTGCAGTAGGCAGTGAGGAGACAGATCAAGCAAGCTGGAAATCCCTGCTCTGCTGCAGTGAAACATTTGGTAAAACGGTCACCCTTGCTAGCTTGGAAGGCAGACCCGGTGCCTACTGACTCTGTGCATCTTGGAAAAGTGCTTGGAAAGAGCCAGAATGCTAGCATATGTTGATTTTCCCTTGCTGTGTTTGGCAAAGTACTTCGAGAAAGAATGAGCTGGTTTGCAGACAAAAAGAAGCAGGAAAAAAAAAAAAAAAGTACCAGAAATTTGGAGTTTCACAGATTTGAAATTGCTTCTAGAGGACGAACAATGAGAAATAAGTCTAAATCTTTGTGCCCCAAGGCCCATTAAGACTTCTCAATTAAACAAAGTGACACAGCCCTGCAGCTAAAAAACGAGATTAACCCAAGACCATTGTTCCAAATAGCCTCAAGTTACCTACCATTACCTTGATGGTAGGAGAGGGAAGAGAAGGAGCAGAGAAATGAACATCGGCATTATTTCGGGAAAGAGCTTTTAGTGTGAGTCTTGGCGCAGGATGCTGGCTGGAAATAGTGAGCAGTGCAGGTTATCTTTGTCAAAGCACTCAGTCTGTCCTAACCAACACGCCATCCCAAATAGTCACCTCCTTGTTACACATACCTCCCCTCACAGCTTGCACTGGCTCACATCCATGTCACATCACCATTGCTTCTTTGGCACAGAAGCCTTCATCTGGCCATCGGCATCGTGTTGACTGGGTTTCTTATATTCCTGCATATTCTACACTGAAGTCTTCTAGAGGAAATAGGCCAAGTACATGCAGTTCTTTCCATGGTGCGCCTGAGGTAGACAGGGCCGCTGAAACATATGTCATGTACCAGGAGTTCCCTAGTGACCATTCCTTTTGGATGGAAGAGATGATTGAAGCTAGCATCTGGAAGACACGCCCTTTAAATGGAGGGAGGTAGGAGGTCATGGGTCAAATGTTTCCCTTTGGGGATTTATCAAGTAAGGAAAACTAAAGTGACAAGATCTTCAGTTTTATGGATTCCTATTATCTAAAAATCACCAAAATTTCATCTCATCTTTGCCTAGCAAAGAAGCCCACCTCCAGGGAGAAAACACAGTACCATTTTTATTAAGAAAGTGCTGTACATAGCAAAAGTGACCTAATATTAAACTACAAACCAAGGGAGCTTATAGATAATGGTGCCAACCGCAGTTGAACAGAAATGCTCCCTAGCTAATATTTTCAGGGGATGGGCCCCATGCACAGTGTTTCCACATATTTTTCTAAGATGTGGCTGACTGTGTTTGGTAAGTCACAGATTAGCTGGGGGTGTAGCCCTCCCCCGAGGGAACCCTGGGCTGAGCTCCTGTCTAGGGATGTTGAACAAAAGCAATGGTAAGACTGACTGTAACCTGGGTGAGCATCCATCTTCAGAGGAGTTTTTCCAATGCCCATGAAAACAAAGCTCCATGTTAGATGTGCATGGCTGAGCCCTAGGAATCTGTGCAGGGAAGGGAGATAAAAGGGAAGGGAACATATGTATCCTTTTCTCATGAGACACAATGGGATTTCTCCCAGTAGATTTGGTATCTGCTGCTGCTGCTGCTAAGTCACTTCAGTCGTGCCTGACTCTGTGCGACCCCATAGACGGCAGCCCACCAGGCTCCCCCGTCCCTGGTATTCTCCAGGCAAGAACACTGGAGTGGGTTGCCATTTCCTTCCCCAATACATGAAAGTGAAAAGTGAAAGTGAAGTCGTTCAGTCATGTCTGACTCTTCGAGACCCCATGGACTACAACCTACCAGGCTCCTCCATCCATGGGAGTTTCCAGGCAAGAGTACTGGAGTGGGGTGCCATTGCCTTCTGCCCAAAAAGCCACAGGCATCTTAGGAAGGACAGAGCCCACACAGCAGCACTCAGATCATTAATGAGATGCTTCTCCTGAATGCTGAGGCCAAATTATTTTCACCTGAAGTTTAATACATTCCTGGAAACCACAAGGAGAACACCTCTGAGGAATATCCCTTAATGGCAAGTGATAGGAAAAAAAAAAAAAAAAAAAACTCGCCGCAATTCTTGGCAGCCACATAATTACCTAAATCAGAGATGGAAAATTATATCTGGAGCCAAAAATATGACCTCTTCATTTATTCCCCATGCCAGGGACACAGTTGTGGCAAGCAGAGATTCTATTGGCCTGGCTGGGATGATTCAAATAGAGAAGTCTGTTCTTTGCAGAAGGTGGGGAAACGTACATCATTCTGGCATAAAGAAAGATGGTTAGGCAACTCTCGAAAATGACTTGTCTAGCTCCTTAAGAAAGTATGTTAGTTGCTCAGTCGTGTCCGAGTTTTGTGACTCCATAGCCCTCCAGGCTCCCCTGTCCATTGGATTCTCCAGGCAAGAATACTGGAGTGGGTTGCCATTTCTTTTTCCAGGGGATCTTTGCAACCCAGGGATTAAACCTAGGTCTCCTGCACTGCAGGCGGGTTCTTTACTGTCTGAGCCACCATAAGAAAGTGTGTGCAGCTGTGTGAGAAGTCAAAGGCTAGTGTGAGTGCTAAGAATGGACATCCCCAAGGGGAAGACAGAATGGGGAGGAGGAAGAAATGAAGACCGCATATCCTTAGGATTTTGCTTGGAAGAAGAAATTGAGGTTTCAAAGGGCAAAAACCAGAGCCCGAGGGGTAGGAAGCTCAATAAAAGCTATTGAGATAAGGGAAGCTCTTGGAACAGATGGGCTTCCCACTGGCATTTATGAAGAATTCGCTGACAACTAAGTGCTCCAAGCTTGGTGGAAAGTATCAGAGCAATTTTGGAAAAGCGGAAAGAGGCAAAGTCAATGACACCAAGGCTATTTACTCTTTTGCTTAAAAGTGGCAGGACAGAAAATGTTAGGCATCGGAGGTCCTTAACACTCTTGAATTCAGGCTTTAAAACACGTCTGGGGATTGCATGGGGAGGCCAGCAGTCCTGGCTGACAGAATGAAGCACGAGGGCCCAGACCTTATAATAAAGGAAGAGCACGCGCTGCTTAGTCACCCGAAGCGAAGAGCAGAACACTCACAGCTGGGACATAGTCAGGTTTCCCAGCACTCTTGGATAAAGACAGGACAATGTGTGACTTTGGGATGCTGATGTTATGAGTCTGAGGTCACACGTTAACCATGTGAGGATGAGGGTCGTCAGACAGGAGAGATAGAGATACAGCCAGGGGACAAGGTCAAGGTGTCCTCCCAACTATTTGCTGCAGGTGTTAATCATGCATTTCTGGTCTTAAAAAACAAAACGAAACAGTGATACAGAAAATTCTGGGCAGTGACGTATGTGGGGCATCATTGACATGGGAAACACAGACGGGGGTAACTGTATTTCTTGATACAGGGAAGGTCAAGAATATAACTGTGGAATGGCTGTATTGGGACTCAAGAGGGTGAGCACAGGCATCCACCATTTAGTTACACCAGCGCACCAGCTACTCTGCAAACATGCTTTGGAGGGTGTCATAGAAACAAACCTCTCTCCCTTTTGTCTATCTGCAAATCTCTACTCTTCTGTTCAGTCTCATCTGAAATAGCCCCTCCATTCTATAATATTCCACTCCTTCCAGGTAGAATGAACTGTTCCTCCATCTCTGATGCCCTGGAGTTTTCTATAAACGTCTGTGTGAGTCTTCTTTTGTTGCAGGACTAATGACCATAAATGTAAGCATTCACGATTTTCAGGGATCAGGAGCCCTTATGAATTAGCTAGGTGATCTGTGTAGGACCTCACAAGGCTGAAATGGTGGTGTCAGCCAGCTTTAATGTCACCTCCAGGTTCCAATGGGGAAAGACCATTCAGTCCTCTGCGGGTGACTGGGAGAATTATTGCCTGGATACTGAAAGGCTGAGTCCTGTTTCCTGCTGGCTGTCAGCCAGGGATCTAGAAACGCTGGCATCTTCATTCCCACCAGGTCACCTATTTAAGCGATATTGCTCAGAGCACAAGCCCTGAAACCCTGATGCACAGCAGCAGGCTTGCAGAATCACAGGGAGGCCAAGTTGCCTTTGACTGCCAGCAGAACCAAGAGTAACACACTTTATAAAAACTTGACAGTCAGATGGAGGCAGTGTTTTGAGAATTTCCATCATGACTTGTACCAACAGACAACATATTTTTATTGCCAGGTTTGTTCTGTGAGTTTTACAGCTGGTGGTGATCAGCATTTGCGGATCGTTCAGAGAGGTGGGCACATGCTTAGAGGACTTCAGCATTCCAGTCGCCATGGCTACAATGATTGTGAAATGGAGTATCAACCCGGATCTAAGCATCTACAAAAACCAGTGTGCCATGCACAGCAGCAGCAGAAAGAACAAAGAACAAAAATGTTCTGGGCTTTGGCTCTGGGGACACAGAGACACAATTCCCTTAATGGTGGGCCTTTCTGACTCAGAGATGCGGCTGCTGGCAGTGATATTCACCACCCCACCCAGGAAGTTGAAAGCAAAGTTGTGAAGGGCCAGTGTCCCCAGTCCTTCCAGGGATCAAAGACAAAGCCCTGGAACAGAGACAGTGCAGAGGATACTTCAAGAAGCTCCGACTGGGTTTCTGCCAGCTCAGAAGCTGGGGATTTCTGCCTGCAGAAGCTATCATTTCCACCCACAGGCTATTGATTTAACTTAGCAGACTTATTTCTTATTAGGAAAATCTCATGACTTATGAAGCCAGGGCTCAGAAGTAATCCTAACCCTGAAGTCCTCAAAGTAAACACTTAATTCCAACCAGACTTGCCTAAGAACTCAGGCAAAGAAAGTCACCCTGTCTGTGGAACCCTGAGACCTCTTGCTCTATCCTTTGGGACTTGGATATTTTTGCTGCTGATGGGAGAGTTCCCACTGTGCGGACCACGTCAGCTCTGTAAAGCGAGTCTGGGTCTGGAGTCACACCCGCTCCTCCTCCCTTTGACCTTAATGTCCTTTTGCACCTTCTGTGCAGATGTGTTCAGTTGCTCAGTGGTGTCCGACTCTTGGTGACCCCATGGACTGCAGCACGCCAGACTTCCCTGTCCCTCATCTCCCGGAGTTTGCTCAAACTCATATACAGATGGAGGAGGGAAGAAAAATCTGATCCTGCTCGTCTGGCCACTCCAGCTCCCCCGTCAGGGGAGGAGCAATTCAGGTGACTGGGGATGTGAATCATGCTGCCTAGCGATCTGGGTAAAGGATTTAATGGAAACTAGATGAGCAGGGACTTCCCTGGTGGTCCAGTGGTTAAGACTTTGTCTTCCATTGCAGGGGGTGTGGGTTTGATCTCTGCTCAGGAAACTAAGATTCCACATGTCTCACGGTCAAAAAACCAAAACAAAAAAACCCAGAAGCAATATTGTAACAAATTCAATAAAGACTTAAAAAATGGACCACGTCAGAAAAAAAGAGAAAGAAGCAAACAGAAGCGTAACATGGACTTTATGGACCTTGCTTCAGCCTCCTATTTCCAAGAGGAAACTTGAGTTGGAGCCACACTTCTCCATGCCCGGATCCCCTGCCCAGCTCCCTCTCACTCACACTCACTCTTACCGGAGGAGAGGAGGGCCCCACCGGATTGGTCTGTCTAGGAGAGGTCCTGAGCACCTGTGCTCTGGCTGGACAGGTGCCTCTGGATCCAGTGACCCCCTCACCACCCAGGGAGCAATGCCGACCAGCAGGGGCCCTGCAATGGCATTGCTAGTCTGTCTGGGGCTGCAGGGCATTTATCACCAGGGACACAGCTGACACTGTCATCTGACTTAGTCTAGTTCTCAGTCAGTTCAGAATCCGACAGGCAGAGATATGACTGATGCTCTCCTCTCCCGCCTCCCCTCGTGGACAAGTAAGAAGAGCACAGCGTTTGGAACCCAAGACTCGAGTCACTGGCTGTCACCTTGAGCTCTTCTCGCCAGTGCTCTGAATTTCTGTGCCTCATTTGTAAAAAAACAAATAAAAAAAAAAGAGTTAATAAGTTTGCTCTTTAGCTGGGGTCATGCAGAGCTTCTCCCGACAGGACAGCATGTTCCAAATGCCTACCGTTAATGAACTCAACCTATTTTGACTTCCCATAAAAAAGAAAACAGTAAATGCTTTACAGATACCAGACACTAGCTGCTGATAAACACTTATTTGTCTTCTTTGTTCTTTCATTTCCTTCTTTTTCCTTCCTTCTTGTGTCCTTTCTCCTCTTGTTTTTATGCTGAGTTTCTCTGCTGGCATTTTCATAGAGGTGTGAAGCTTGAAAAGGATTTGAGTGCTTTTCTTCCTAATTGAAAGAATAGTTTCAGCAGAAGACATTTTGCCTTAAAAAAACTTAAAATGCCAAGTCATCGGGGAATAAAATAAGAACTGATGGAGTGGAAAAAAAGTGTAGGGGATTCAGATCTGAGTGTGAAAATTTAAATTGAGGAGAATCTCTGCAAGGTAATAGGACCAGCTACAGGACAGAAGCCACTAACACTGAACTGCTGTGACTCTGATAGACTCTCCTGGAGCCTGTGACATGTAACACACACACGGAATGAGATTCGGTAGCTTATGCCAATGGTTAACAACCTGTTGGATATTAAGACCCTCCACCTTCCCTACTCAAGTTTACTTTTATATAAAGAAATCAGCAGCATTTAAATGAGGTTGTTATTAAATATAACAGCAACTGCATACTTCTCTACTATAGCCAAGACATGGAAATAACCCAAGTGCCCATCGACAGACAATTGGTTTATGAAGACATCCCATATGGAATACTACTCACTCATAACAAAAGTAGAAACATTGCCATTTGCAGCAACATGGATAGACCTAGAGATTATCATAGTAAAGTGAAGTAAGTCCAACAGAGAATGACAAATACCTATGATACCACTTGTCCGTGGAATCCAAAACATTAACAGACTCGCAAACATAGAGAATAAACTTATGGTTATCAAAGGGGGAAGGAAGGAGGGATAATTAGCAGACACAATTATGAGATTAGTCACGCTAATTATGGGATTAGCAGATACAAACTACTACATAAAAAATAAACAAGTATTTACTGTATAGCACAGGAAACTACACTCAATAACTTTTAATAACCTATAATGAAAAATAATTCTGAAATATATATGCATAAATAGCATGCTTGTGCTCAGTTGCTCAGCTGAGTCTGACTCTTCGCGACCCCATGGACTGTATGTAGCCCGCCAGGCTCCTCTGTCCATGGGATTTCCTAGGCAAGAATACTCAAGAGGGTTTCCATTTCCTTCTTCAGGAGATCTTCCCAACCCAGGAATCAAACCCATGTCTCCTGCATCTTCTGCATTGGCAGGCAGATCCTTTACCCATGAAACCATCAAGGAAGCCCATATTTACACACTGGCTTCCCAGGTAAAGACAATATATACATATAAACTGAATCACTTTGCTGTATGCCTAAAATTGACACAATATTGCAAACCAGATGTACTCCAGTGAAAAGTAATAATTTAAAAATATCTAGGTCCTATCATTTATCCAGCCCACACTGCCCTGGGGTCTGGGTCTCACAGGTTGGGAACCAGGACTTACTGTCTACTGGTGCTATTAGGACCACACATGCTTTCCTTATTACAAATACTACTGCTACTAAGGATGTCCGGAGAAATCACTAAGCACTTTGTGTAGATAGCCTTGTTTAACTCTCACAGCCTTTGTGAGTGAGGTAAGACTTTGGAGAAGAAGGAACTGAGGTCCAAAATGTCAAGTAACTTGCCCTTGACCTGAGATCAGGAGCTGACACTGAATCTGGAGCTTGAATTATTAACCTTTACGTGACATTTATTTCCTTACCTATAGTTCTGGATGTAAAAGAAAACATGCAGAGAGATGATATAAACTAATTAAGTGATTCCATCTTGGTCACATCAGTGAATAACAGAAAAATAAAACAATGACTTTAGAAGGAGATAAAGTTATGGTAACAAAGACCTCGGGACAGAGGGAGAGGAATCTCCTCATGAAGGTGAAGTAAGAAGAAAAATGGGAATTAGGAAGGGGACAAGGAGGCCGGGTCTGAATGTTTATGCTCCCTGTTACTCATGCGGCTGTGACTGACATGCGACGGGTAAGAGTCAAGAGTGTCTGATTGAAGAGGGAAATAGTGGAAAGGAGAAAGAACGCATTACTACAAATAACAACACATATTTTTAAGATTACACATAGATATATAACCCAAGGAAGAAAAATGCTTCAATAAAATAATAACAGGTGGAATAACAGAGATTGGTTGGAGGGAGTTTTTTGGTGGCAATTGTACAAACAAGAGATACTCTTGGCATAAGGCGGGGGGGGGTCTGTGGCGACCCCTGGGAATGCAGCTGTTCTGAATCCCAGGGATTCAATCAGATGTCAGTTTAGAACAACAAACCTGATTCCCTTCACTTTCATGGAGCAAGGGGTACTCTTCCCTCGGCCTCTTGGGGCCTCTGACTCTGCTGCCTTCTCCCCAACACCGTCTCCCCAGCCAACTGTATGAACATCCTGCCCTGCTCCCAGCTCCCGGCTCCAACACACTCCCATCCACGTCTGCGCTTTTGGAGCTGGGTGCTGTGTCACGTCTCGAGTGTTAATCAATACCCCACATGAAAATACAACCTCCTTTCTCCCCATTTCGCATGAACTAAAGCCCACCGACACCTATGGCCACACGCAGGCAGACTGTCCTTCCTTCCATAAGCGAATCTTCACCGAGGTCAAGATCCTGAGCCCTGTGCCAGGGTCTGACGTAGAATAAACTGGACACAGTGCCTGGTCTCATGAAGTTATGTCCTAGTGGAAGACACCCTGAAGAACACAGACGATCAGAAAAATAAAACCAATGGAGGGACAGTACACATTACACGTGAAACAAGACACTTACTAATGAATAGGACGTGGGGCTGAGAATAGTTTAGGTAAAGCTTTTGGGAGAAATTTCTTTTTATTAGCTAACTTTTATTTTTGATGGCACTGTGTCTTCATCGCTGTGTGCAGGCTTTCCTTGTTGTGAATGGGGGGTATTCTCTACTTGTGGTGCATGGGCTTCTCATGGTGCTGGCATCTCCTTTCATGGGGCACAGGCTCTACAGCGCAGGCTCAGCAGTTGTGACTCATATAGAATCTTCCAGAACCAGTTGGCAGGTGGGTTCTTAACCACTGGACCACCAGGGAAGTCCTCAGGGGAAATTTCTTAGAAGAGATTATATATAAGCTGAGACATAGAGGATGAGAAGGTACAAAGCATTCTAGGCACAGGAAACTGAGTGCAGTGACCCGAGGGAGACAGGGGTGGGGCTTGGTTGGCACAGTCTGGAAGTGTCCGGGGCCTGGCAAGCGATGGAGAGCGGGAGGAGGTGCCTTTGGAGAGGAAAGCAGGGGTCACATCACGAAGATGCTCAGATGTACCCTGACAAGGGGTTATGTTTTTAGAGTAACAGAAAGCCATTGGAGGGCTGAAAAGGAGCGACGGTGGCATCTGATTTACACTTTTAGGTGATTTACAGGCTCTTCTGCAGGGGAATGGACTGGAATAGGGCGAGAGGGGAAGGAGGCACCCATGTTCAGAGGAAGAGGCATTCATTTTGCTACTTCTAGATGCAGATGCTACATGTGCATGAAGACAGGCATGGTGGGGCTCAACCAGGTACCACCACCACCAAGCAAGGAAGACTCTGATCTGCTCTTAACCTCCCTGTGTCTCAATTTCCCCCATGAGGTGATAGTAATCATACTTACCTTTCCGAGTGGTCATGATGATTGACCAGATTATGTGGGTAAGGAATCTGGCATGAGTTGATTGCTGGCAACTTATTAGCTCTCTAACTATTACGATTACTTTTAGGATCTGGGAGGGAGGGAGTTGAGCTGAGAAGGTTAGAACAAGGTAATTCATAGGAAGTAACAAATTCAAGCCCTGCTTTCCCTCCGACTCTCATCCGAGTGTAGGTCCAGAACAGTAGTGCCCACAGGCACCCACAGAAGCCCTCGTCATCCGCAGCCATTAGTGTGTTTCATCTTCACATAGTCTCACAGTCATGTAGATATGATATCCACCACTGACAATCTAACTATGAGGCAACTGTGGTCCAAAGGAGTTAGGCAACCTTGCTCAAGGTCACCTAGCTAGTGGTAGAGCCAGAATGCAATCCAGATCTGTCTCTTTCCAAAACTCAGGCTCTTCTCACCAGAACAGCTCCTCCAGGGCACACACCTGCACCCTAGACACATCTCAGGTTCGTAGGATCCTTCAGCACCTGCATGTCTCAGCACAGGGCATCCTAACTATGGAAGGTCCCCAGGTGACAGGGGGGAAGAAAGAAATCTGCCCACTCCCAGCCCTATATAAAGGACAGAACAGATCCGTTCCATCTGGTGTTCTATAATGCACAGCCTTGCCAGGTAAAGTCTGGAAATGAGGTTGCACCCACTGCTGAGAACCAAATGCTCTATAGCTAATTAACCACAGAGATTTGGGAAGGAACCCATTAAAGGGACCAAAGACAGCATGAAGGAAAAGCAAATGGTAATGTTGCGGCTTATTACTGTTATTGCCATTAATATTAATACTATTATTTAGTTTTATTATTGCTCTGATACATCATTATTATTGCTGTCTCCTAGCATCTTCTGCATAAATCTATCACCAAATGTTTTAGAGGTTTAATATCCTTATAGTTATGTAATTAAACAAATAGAAATAATAGTTGCAGAATTGCAGAGTTACATAATTATAGCTCTGTGGTGGAAACAATAAATAAAACTTACATGCCTCCATAGCAGTTACATTAACAACAATAGAAACATTGAAGGCTGAAGCTGAAGAATTATATAATGGTTACATAATTAAATAATAAATTATCCCAGAACTACAGGGACATGCACTATATAAAGCAGCTTGCAGAATGGAGGAGAAAAGGAAATTGTGAAGGGATCCAAAAAAAAAAAAGATTTGCCTATGGATCCCAAGCAAAGCAACATGAGCCTAGGAAGAAGAACCTGGGGTGTGTAATATGTTCTTCCGGATTCAGACATGTGTATGGATTTTATCACACCCAGAACACAAAGTAATTTATTGAGGGCTATAAATTGCTTGAATAATATAATCCCCTTAACTGAATAGCTTATCTCATGTGGCATACATTTAATCTCTGTGTTTTAAAGTATCTCAAAATTTTGCTTTAGTCTTGGCTAAATATTCTATCACTACTTTTCAGCTGCTTGCATTGAGTCAGTGACTTGCATGCACACCAAGGATGGAGAGCTTGCCAGAGGTTGAGAATGAGACTGTTTGAAAGTTATTTGAGATTATTGAAGCACTCAATCACCTTCTCACAATGTTTCTTTGGTTGTGCTATCACAATATTAACATACTCAAATATTTGGAAAGACTAAGATGCTTGATGTTAAATCAAATATCCGGATGACTGTCTGACTTGCTAATTTTTTTTATCCTAAAGCTTTGCAGTCAGGCTGCCTATGGAGAAGGCAGTGGCACTTCACTCCAGTACTCTTGCCTGGAAAACCCCATGGATGGAGGAGCCCGGTAGGCTACAGTCCATGGGGTCGCTAAGAGTCAGACATGACTGAAGCGACTTAGCAGCAGCAGCAGCAGCAGCAGGCTGCCTAGGTTTTATAGAAAGGTGTGTTCATTGAGGTCTGGAGGGAGGGACACCCTCATATACCTGAAGTCATAAACATGGGCACCTGCTCTAAAGACTGAGTTCAGCTGGGGAGGCCAGAGTGATAGCAGCACATTTTGCAGCCTGAACCCACCCATCTCCCCGAGTGTCAGCAGATCGAGCCTGTTGTTGGAAGGGATGGTGCAGTGGGTGTCCCCGAATGCCAGCAGTGTGTGGTTGAATAAGCACATGGCATCGCTCAGCAGTGACAGTGGGGAGGCAGAAGTCTTCTGGCCAGAGCCAGTGGGGACAGAGCCATCAATGCCAACCTCTCTGTAACGCACGTTTCAAGGAGGCACTCACTTCTCCAGCAGACCTGTTCTGAGAGCAGCCAGGCCGGGCCATTATCATAATGGGGTCACCTGGGAGGCTGGGAATAGACAAGGGAGCAGTCTATTGGGGAGACATAATTGACTCCTGTCTTGTTACTAGACCAGCTTGACAGGCAAACCTAGTGACTGCAGAGGATGACCTCAGAGGGGGCCTGGGACAAGGAGAGGCTGGGAGGCCAGGGCACCTGGTGGCCCAGGGGACTGTGGGCTGACTGTCCAGTGTCAGACCCACAAATTAAGGTCGTCATTGTCCAGCATGCAGCTCTGACTTGACCCCAGCCAACAGGGAGGCCACGCTGCCCTTCTGCCTGTGTCTCTGAGCTACAATGATGAAGGACACTCGGAACTCGGATCCCTTGGCCTTGTTTTGAACCTGTGCCCCAGTATCTTAAATCCAGTGATTAAGATCATTTTTATCACCCCCTCGAACCCCACTGAGGAAGGTGAAAGTAACGTCCTCCTCCAGATCAGTAGGACATATTACCATCATCCCATCACCCCTGGGCTTCCTCACCCCTTGCTATAAGAAAGGAGGCAAACAATGTCCAGAGTCCAGCTACTATTGAGGGAGCTCCTGGAGGCACTGCAGTGCTGCTGAAGGTCAGGGACTTTGAGAAAAACAAACCTGGCATACATGAAAGGAAAATAGAAATGGAGACAGAGTGGCTAAGAGAGCTCTCTGGAACGGAGTGGAGGCCATTGAGGAAGCATGACTTATACACATCTCAGTCTGGGTGGACTCTGACCTTCTGACCTTTTATTGTCCTGACAAAGGCATCCAGGACACCTACCAGAAACACAGAGTACTTGTTGGGCCCGGCCCTAACACATCTCATGAGTCCTTAATGACTGAGTTTTGTCAATCACAATTTTCTCTGGGCAACTTTAACAGCCCCTGCCTGATGCTTTCTCTTCCCCATTATACTCTTTTGGTTTTACCCAAATCTGCATCTCCTAAACCACAATTCTTAAGATCCCAAGTCAAGCTCATCACTCTTTGCAGCTTCTATGTTGATGACGGTTAGACATGGATTAGCACCCACTGCAATGGCAACCCCACTCCAGTACTCTTGCCCCCCAGTCTCTTGTTAGAGCTGCCTGGAGAATCCTATGGATGGAGGAGCCTGGTGGGCTGCAGTCCATGGGATATCGAAGAGTGGGACATGACTGAGAGACTTCACTTTCACTTTTCACTTTCATGCATTGGAGAAGGAAATGGCAACCCACTCCAGTGTTCTTGCCTGGAGAATCCCAGGGACGGCAGAGCCTGGTGGGCTGCCGTCTATGCGGTTGCACAGAGTCAGACACAACTGAAGTGACTTAGCAGCAGCAGCAGCAGCTCTAACAAAAGACTGGGGGGCTTGAACAGCAGAAATGTGTTTTCTCAAGTTCTGGAGGCTGGAGTGTGAGGTTAGGCTGCCAGCAGGGCCGGGGTCTGGTGAGCCCCCTTCCTGGCTTGCTTCTTACTGTGTCCTCACCTGGCTCTTCCCCCCTGATGTGGAGAGAGAGAGAAATGTCTCTCCTTCTGTTCCTCGACTGACAAGGGTGCTCATCTCATCAGGAGGGCTCCATCCTCTTAACTGTATTGAACCCTAATTATCTCCTTAAGGCCCGATCTGAAAAACCACCATGTGGCACGGGAGTAGGGCTTCAAACTATGGATTTGGGGAGATACAAACATTCAATCCATACAACCCCTGGGTTTGAATTTCAGCTTCCTCTTCTTATTAGGTGCGGATCCCATAAGACCTCGATTGCCAAAATAACAGTTACCTTCCCCGTATAATGTGACAAATGGGTTTCCCAGATGGCTCAGTGGTGAAGAATCTACTTGCCGAGTAGGAGATGCAGGTTCCATCCCTGGGTCAGGAAGATCCCCTGGAGAAGGAAATGGCAACCCACTCCAGTGTTCTTCCCTGGTAAATCCCATGGACGGAGAGGCCTGGTGGGCTACAGAAGATGGGGTCACAAAAGCCGTTTATGACTTAGTGGCTAAATAACAATATAATGTGACTATCAGCACCTCGTACACTGGCCTAGCCTGCAGAGAAAACCTCTGACGCACAAGAGGTATTAAAACTGTCCGTTTGGTCCCATCTCGCTTGCTTCTTTCAAGGAGTCTCTGATCCGCGGCAGCCTCTCTTTTCATCAGCGGTTCCATCATAATGCTACCCCCACACGGAAACAGTCTCTGCTTTGGTGAGTCTCTCCATCCTGCTGAACTGGTCTGGGACGTAACTTAAAACCCCAGAAAGCAACAAGAGCGGTAGAAATCACTCCCTAGGAGCTGGACAGCCTCCTCTCCCGGGGCCCCACTGAAAACGGAGTCACCATAACAGGACCTCTGGGGAGATACAGAGGTCTCGGACAGAGCCCTGTTCTCGGGCTATGACTTCCGGGGAACAGGGCTCCCCAGTCCACTCATCTTCCTGTACCCCCACCCCCCACCCTGGGGCCCCTCCTGCCTCACTCGAGAGTCCCGGTGTCCGCAGCGCCAAGCCGTGTCTCAGGGCCCGGTTTCCTCGAGTCTTTTCCCGGAGCAGGAATCCTGGCCCCTCCTCCCCAGCCCATCACCGCTGCCTGTCATCAGAATGATCTCCATCAGCTTCTGCCAACGTCAGTGCATCGACACAGCCCAGCGATCGACACTTCCCGGGACTAACGTCTTTGTCCTGAGCGCAGGAATCAGGACGGAACAGATGTTTTAAGAACTCCATAAATCCGTGAAGATAAAAAACCACCCACCCAGCACTTTTTAACAATGCACCATGCTGATGAACCAGTGTATCAGAAATACCAAAATAAATATAAAATCCCACTGAAGCCTCAGAATAAATCTTAGGGTTATTTTTTCTTATAACATACACTAGATATCATTTTTAATATTCAGTGAAGACCTGCAACTGGAAACAGAAAGTCCATAAAAACATGACTGCTTCCTCGGAAGTGACCCAGTGATCAACTGCACTGAGTGTGACTCACCCTCCAATTGCTCCCTGAAAAACCCATCTCACTCTCCCCCACACCCTGTGTTGTCATGCAGCCTCTCATAACTCCTTGCTGAATTCCAATGTGGTTTTCTAATTAGCCTAATTAATTTTCTGCCCAACTTAATAAGACTGTCTCTGGTTTAGAAATAATTGGACTTCCCAAACACCATTTTCCCTCCCTCTGCTTCTCAGTGGTGAGTTGTGATCCAGCCTCCTTTAATAATTCAAAATTAGCTTCTGTTTTTCAGATGATGGGTTCATGTTCAGAGAGTTATTTAGTTTTTTCATTAACACTCTGACATCACCCTCTCCCTCCTATGAAGAATACCTTAAAAAGCACTAAACATAAAATGAAACTTGGATTCCTTCCTGGAGAGAGAAATCCATTTGGGATCAAAGTTACAATGGATTCTTTCTTCCGAGCTTATCAATTTCAAGAAGGTAAATGAGTGGCCTGGGTGAAGTATATGCTTTCCTGAACATTTTGGTAGCAGCTATGAAAATAAGCCCTGACAAGCACAAATATTAACATCATGAGAAAGGTCTTAAACACTTTCAGGCAACTAGCCTCCTGCGGAAAAATGGCCTTCTTTCTAATCGCTTGCAAATTTGCTTTATATAGTTATGAATTTGTTACTATATGCAAACAGAACTGTTGTTATAAACTCATTCTGCAAACAAATGAGTTAGAAATAAAAAGAGAAAGAGATAAGAGCTAGGAGAAGAGGGTGATGAAAGACCAGTTGTTAAGCCAATGAAAATGTCCATGTTCCAATTCTGACTTGAGTAAGATCTGCAGGGCTGCATAAATTGAATCCTGTCTTCTGTTTGCTCTCGGGTTCCAGAACGCCAGGCAATCTTAGCCTCTCTAGTATGGGTTTTGCAGCCCCAGGAATACTTCACTTGAAATCATGAACATGGAGCTATTTTCTCATTCTCTAAAAAGCCTGAAGTATTTTGTAGAGGACTTATAAATATGGCAATGAACAGTGCTACGGGGAAAAGAGCATAGTAAGATGGTGTGCTTTCAAGCTTTCCCTTGCTCAGCTGTGAACCTGCTCATTATGGCTGCCATGTTCTCTCTGGAATCACAGAGGTGTGAAGGTTTTCAAAGAATCTGTTCCAAACAATAGCTACAGAGGTGCAGCCCTGTGCTTCCTCTTTGGATTATACTAAACTAAACTTCTCAGAGATAAAATGCCTGGAGTGCTTAAGGTTGTCTCCTTATGTCAGTGGAGATGGGTGATCCGTTCATGTTCCTGCAGGCACTGCTTCTGTTAGGACCTATCTAGGTAGATAAATGCTTTAAGACTATATCATTCAAAAAGCTCTGAGTGTGCCAAACTGGTAAGTTTGGGGATAATAATCTTCTCTTAAAAAAAGAATCTCTCTGTCTTTGTCTCTCTCCCTCCTTCCTCAAAGCATTCTGAGGATGTTGCTTCAAAGACAGCATCTTGTAGAAAATGTGAAGTATGACTCAGCTTTTTTCAAATGTAAATAGCATTCAATTTCCCACCAATGTCCAGAATGAAACATTTGTGTATTAATGCGCCCACATCATCAGAGTGTGCTACAGAGGATGAGATGGTTGGATGGCATCACCAACTCAACGGACATGAATTTGAGCAAATTCCGGGAGACAGTGGAGGGCAGAGGAGCCTGGTTTGCTGTGGTCCATGGGGTCAGCAACAGACTTAGCCACAGAACAACAAGAACACTAAGTACTGGGGAAAAAGATAGAAGTTGGATTTGGGATCAAAGATGAGAGTTAAAAAATGGTACCATTTGTAGCTAAAAATTTAAATGAACCACCAACTAGAACAATGTGAAACTATATAAAGTCGTCTGTAGTGGACTTAACATCTTGGACTTTTCTGCTTGTTGTTTAAGTCAGGTCACTTGCTCTCAGCAGAAAACTGCAATGTCCACTGATCACTGAGAGCTCTTTGAAACATGACCCATTTAATCCCATAGACTATTCAATGAAGTTCTGTTTAAAATTTGAAGCTAGCAAAATAATACTAATCATTAAGCCCTTAATCCAGATTTTATCCATAGAATACATTTTTCATAACTGTGGTTTTAAAAATGTTCTCTGCCTTTTAATTTGAGGTGGGTTTATTTCCTCCTGTGTGTTTTAGTTGCTCAGTTGTGTCTGACTCTTTGTGACTCCATGGATTGGAGCCCACCAGGCTCCTCTGTTTATGGAATCCTCCAGGCAAGAACACTAGAGTGGTTAGCTATTTACTTCTCCAGGGGATCTTTCCAACCCAGAGATTGAACCCTGGCCTCCTGTGTTGCAGGCAGATTCTTTACCATCTGAGCCACCAGGGAAGCCCCTTATTTCAACTGGGTGCATTTTTGCTAATCTTTGTTCTGTTGCCTCTGCCTTGGTTAAGTTTCTCTGTGAGAGAATTAGATTTCCCTGAATCCTGATTTTGCATGAATACCTTAGGGATAACTTCCTTTTAAGAAAACAAAACATCAAGGAGAACAACAACAGCCAACCGAAGATTTAACTTTAAGTCACACAGTGGAATCTGGAAGAACTTTGAGTCCTGGCATGACTGCCATGTGCCCTGAGTTAACAGGAGTGTGTTCAGTCATATGGCACTGACTGTAGAACTAATCTGTCCACCCCTGCAGATGGATGCTAGAAGAGCAGGAAGACAGTCAGTTCCCAAATCTTCTTCTGTCCAAATTTGCCTTGACTATGCAGCTACATGGGGCTTCCCACGTGGCACTAGTGGTAAAGAACCCACCTGCCAATTCAGGAGACATAAGAGACGCGCGTTTGATCCCCAGGCGGGCAAGATCCCCTGGAGGAGGGCATGGCAACCCCCTCCAGTATTCTTGTCTGGAGAATCCCCATGAAGAGTAGCCTGGTGGGATACAATCCACAGGGTCTCAAAGAGCTGGACACAACTGAAGCGGCTGAGCACAGATGCACACACATGCAGCTACACAGATTCTGCCTCACCCATCCATCCTGTTAAAGATGGAAGAAATATTCTGGGGGAAATGGCATGTCCAGGTGCATACATCAGGGGCCAGACAGGCAGAGGGAATGCATGGCAGGCCTCCAGCAGAAGGAATTTCACATGAGAGCTAGCTATAAAGTAGTTGGAAAAGTGAAAGAGTAGATGATAATGCAACCTATAAATCAGCAGCCAGAGGAACTCTCCAGCAGGCCTAGGACTGAAGGGTCAAAGACAGAAATGATGTTCCCAGTGCCAAGAGCTGCCCAGGACTGTACTGGGCCAGGAGAAGTGGCCCAAGGTCAGCCCCACCCGCCCTGCTGAAGGCAGAAGCTGTCACTCTGGGCTCCCAGGTGGCACTGGATGCCTTGCTCCAAGCTGCCTAACCAGCCAAAATTTTATGGCTTGTAGAATTGCTGGATCCCCTTTCTAAACAGAGCCCCTAGTTCTGCTTCGGTGACCTCCCACGGCAATCAACTGCAGAGCAGATAAAGAAGCATTTCCTTTTAATGGCCGGGAACTCACTGGCCATAAATTTCCCCAAGTGGCCTCAGGTCTAAGCCTTGCTGTCAGGGGAGTAAGCAGTTTTCACTACCCTCCTTGCACATTTTTCTTCCTTTTCCTTCCCGAGGTAAAATGATCCCCTAATTGAGCAAACCTTTAACAGGAGGAGATCCCTCTCATTTCTCCAGAGTGGATCAAGACCCCTCTTTATTCCTCCTCAATCCTACACGCCCTTCCTTTCCTTTCAGAAGCATCAGTGGACTGTGAAAATGACATTTCAGCCTGATTCTTAACACCGCCGCTCTGATCCTCGCCTGTCCACGAACACCGGTGAGCATGAGGGATGCTGATGGAGTAACCAAGATGCCCAGAGCCCCTTTCAGAATCAGGGTCATTGTCAGCAAACAGCTCCTTTCACCACAATGTTATGGTTCCTGGAAGTTGAGACACTGCCCTCTACTGGCCAAACAGGACAGCAGCAGGAAAAGAAGGCAGTTTCCCAGACTAGGGATGACAAATACCTGGTCCTTTCCTGGCATTCCTAGAATCGAGCTGTGAGCTGGATGTTATTATCCTCACTTTACAGAGATGTTTAACAACTTGGCCTAACTCTCAGAGTGAGTTAGGAAGCAAAGTTGGGATTAGAATCAGATCTGAGTCACTAGGAAATCCACATTATTTTCACTGTACAACATTGATTCCAGTTTTCCTTGTGAAGAGCATCATACAATGCAAAATATGCTGCAGAGAAAATCTTCCCACGTGCAAGTTCAAGCCTTCTGGTGGTGATATGGTACTCTGGAAGAGTTGCAAGCTTTAGCAAATGAAAATACAGGACACTCTGATACATGTGAATTTCAGACAAATGACAATTTTTGTTTTGTTTTGTTTTTACTATAATTGTGTCCCAAATACTACACAAGGCATACTTTTTTTTTAACAAGGCATACGTATTTTGCTAAAATTGTCATGTACCACAGATTGCAATTTGGGTGGTCATCCTGTATTTTTCCTGGCAACCCTAAATGTAGTCCATCTATATCTTGATGCCTTGAGCTTCCAGCTTCACTTTGCCATGACAAACTGAAAATGTCATCAAGGAAAAAATAATCCATCTCTCCTCTGCTTCACCACCGGTCTCCACTCCCGGGAGCACTGGAACTTCTCCTCAGCCAAGAGGGAAACCTCTACATATGACCATTTAAGACTGACATTCCCTGATGTGCCCAGTGGAGATTTGTAAACCAACTTTATCAGGATGTCATAGGTAAATGCATATATACATACATACCATGTATATATGATACTATATATATATATATATATATACACATACATACACACACAAGCTTTAGAAAGTATTAATTTCAGTGTATGTCTCTATGAGTTTGATGAATGTACATGTACATCTATATAACCATCACCCAAGTCAAGATACAGAATATTTTCATCACCCCAGAAAGTTACCTTATATCCTTTGCAGTCAATCTCTACTCCTCAGTCAGCCCCAGGAAACCGCCAGTCTGCTTTTGTCACTATAGGTTATTTTGCTTTTTCTAGGAGTCCATAGAATGGACTTAAAGGACTGTAGCATCTGTACTCTTCAGCATCTGCCTTCTTTCTCTCAGCATAATGATTTGAGATCCAGCCCTATTGTTGCCTGTATCAATAGTTCATTCCAATTTATTGCTAAGTCAATTCCATATACAGATTTACCATCTTCCATTTGGGCTTCCCTGATAGCTCAGTTGGGAAAGAATCTGCCTGCAATGCAGGAGGCCCCAGTTCGATTCCTGGGTTGAGAAGATCCCCTGGAGAAGGGTAGGCTACCCATTCCAGTATTCTGGCTTGGAGAATCCCATGGACTGTATTGTCTATGGGGTCACAAAGAGTGATCAACTTTCACTTCACTTCACTTCATGTGTCCATTTACCCAGTGATGGACATGGATTGTTCCCAAATTAGGCTAATAAAATTAAAGCTGTTGTTAACAGTTGGGCACAAGTCTTTGTACAGATGTATAATTTTATTTTGCATGTCCACCATCACCGTACATTCATGCTAGTCACTCCAGATGTCGGCCAACACCTGGTTATTGTGGTCAGTCTTTAAAATTATTAGTCATTGTAATAGATGTGGAGTGATATGTCATGGTCTTTTTGGTTTGCACACCCCTGTGGTCAAGGCTATGGTTTATCCAGTAGTCATGTATGGATGTGAGAGCTGGACCATAAAGAAAGCTGAGCGCAGAAGAATTGATGCTTTTGAACTGTGGTGTTAAAGAAGACTCTTGAGAGTCCCTTGGACTGCAAGGAGTTCCAACCAGTCCATCCTAAAGGAAATCAATCCTTGGTGTTCATTGGAAGGACTGATGCTGAAGCTGAGGCTCCAATACTTTGGCCACCTGATGCAGAGAGCTGACTCATTTGAAAAGACCCTGATGCTGGGAAAGATTGAGGGCAGGAAGAAAAGTGGATGACAGAGGATGAGATGGTTGGATGGCATCACTGACACAATGGACAGGGTTTGGGTGAACTCCGGAAATTGGTGATGGACAGGGAGGTCTGGAGTGCTGTAGTTCATGGGGTCACAGAGTCGGACACAACCGAGTGACTGAACTGAACTGAACTGAGGTCAACTGAGTTGTAAAATATCCAGAAAAATAAAATAAATGCTGGTTTCTCCATCATTAAGCAAGCATCTGATTCAAAGTGGAGTGGAAATTCACTGAAGGGTGAGTGAGTGGGAGTGGAGTAGCAGAAGCTAATTCATGCTTTCAAAGCCCCACCCAGACTCCGGCTGCAGCGAGGAGAGGGGTCTGAAAGAGGCTGGGGTGAGATGTAGGTCAGTGGCTGCTACAGATGATGGAGGTGTGGGCCGTGGTGGAGAGAGTGGACATTTGGGAGTCCCAGCTGAATTCCTGAGGTGAAATCAACAGGATTTTCTGATGACTTAGATGATAGGTGGGCTTCTCTGGTGGTTCAAACGGTAAAGAATCTGCCCGTCATGCAGGAGACCCTGGTTGAGGAGATCCCCTGGAAAAGGAAATTGCAACCCACTCCAGTATGCTTGCCTGGAGAATTCCATGGGCAGACAGAGCCTGGAGGGCTACAGTCCAGGGGGTCGAAAAGAGTCAGACACAACTGAGGGACTAACATTAGATGACAGGACTGTAGGAAAGGGAGGGTAACAGGCCGCTGGACCTCTGCCTCGAGCAGGTAGGGAGACAAGGTACCAAGCAGAGAGTGAAGGAGACAGGGGGCTGAACCGAGAATCCTGCAACTCTTACAGTAACTTGTACGGCAGTGAGCAAGGCTCCAGGGAAGGTGATAATCTTGTTGTCAGAGTAACATTTTTCTGACTGCAAAAATAAAGACAATAAAAATACATGAGCATGTGGCCACACACCTGGGGCTTTGTGTAATGTCCTAGGGTCTCTCTCAGTGGACGCCGCCTAACGGGGGAGACTCAGGGCGACTCCACACAGATGGGAGTAAACTGTGCCCCGTCCAGCCCAATGGACTTGACAACACCTAGCCTCTCAAAAGGAAATGTCAGGCAGGTATTCTAAAAGACAGCTTTAGAGAGAAATAGAAACATTACGGTAATTGCTGCTGCTTCTCTGTCACAGGTAAGCAGGCGCCTAATGGCTTGTCACCTGGGGTCTCCTAAGTGGGGCCTTAAGTAAACAGACCAAGGAGCCAGCACCCTGCCTTCCTTTGCTGGGCATCCGTGGAACTGCTACTCTATGAAAGATTCTGCCTAAACATGGCAGGAGACTTGGACAGCGAATAGGAGGCAGTCCAGTGGCCCTGTACCCAAACCAGGACAACACAGCAATGTGAGTGGAGGGACAGATCTGGATCTTAGGGCCTAAGGTGTCAAGGTAGGACCTCCATCTAATAGGCCAAATTCCTTACACTGGAAAAAGGGAAAGTAAGCCTTCCCTTAGTGTTAGTTCTATATCCAATAGTCAAGTATGGATATGAAAGTTGGACCATAGAGAAAGCTGAACACCAAAGAATTGGTACTTTCAAACTGTGGTGCTAGAGAAGACTCTTGAGAGTCCCTTGGACAGCAATGATATCAAACCAGCCAATCTTAAAGGAAATCAACCCTGAATCTCCATTGGAAGGACTGATGCTGAAGCTGAAGCTCCAATACTCTGGCCACCTGATGCGAAGAGCCGACTAACTCACTGGAAATACCCTGATGCTGGGGAAAGATTGAGGGCAGGAGGAGAAGACGGTGGCAGAGGACAAGAGGGTTAGATAGCATCACTGACTCGATGGACATGAATCTGAGCAAGCTCTGGGAATTTGGAAGTGAAGGACAGGAAAGCCTGATGTGCCGCAGTCAGTGCACGGGGTCACAGAGTCGGACCCGACTGAGCAACTGGACAACAACAATTAATAATAATAATAATGGCCAGGCTCAGTGGGTGCTTGTTCTGTGCAGATACAGGGCTGAGCACTCAGCAAGTTCTGTGCATCCTACTCTTCAGGGCAATCCTGGGAGGTATTACTGCTATTCCTTTATTTGTTGTTCAGTCACTCAGTCCTTTCCAACATTTTGTGTCCCCACGGACGGCAGCATGCCAGGCTTCCCTATCCTTAAACTCTAGTAACTGTGGTTTCATTTGCCCAAACTCACCTTCTCAGGAAGTAGCCAAACTGGGGTTTAAACTCAGGCTCACGTGAATAGCAAGCCCTGTTCCTGATGACAGTGGCTCTTGATGATGAATATATTCACAACGGACTTCACTGCGGATGAAGTTGGCCACGTGTATTACACCTTCCCCAGCACCCACTGATGCTTCCGTGGTTGACCAAAGAGGGTTTAGGATTCTGGGATCTAAGTGATGAGGACATGGACAGCTCCGTGCTCTTTTTTATCCAGCCAGACCAAACAGGGGGTCCTGCTATAGGGATGGGGCCAAGAGCAAGGCCAAGCATGGAGGTCAAAGACCCCACGCTGCTGAAGAATCCCCTCTGTAGCCCCCTTGGCAGCACACAGCCCCATGCGGCCCCGGGCTTTGTGCAGAGGACCCGGGTCTCCCCAGGGAGCAGACAGAGCTAGAGTCTACCGCTCAGTCCCCTCCCATCTGTTCTGCAGAGCGAGGGATTCTGAAAAAGCACATCAGATTAAATAAATTAAAAGAATCGCACCCCCGTGGGAACACTCTCAAAACAGAAAGTCATTTGAACCGATGTACGATTCACTTACAGCCTCTCTCCGTATAGGAAATGAATACAATCAAAATCAAATCACTCCTCACTGGGTGTAGTAAGAGGCGGTCCGCAGCCAGGGAGTGCGGGAGGAGGAGGGGAGAGGGTCACAGAAGCCACAGTGTTTACAAAGCCATTAAGGAGAATGAATAGATCCAGCCTGGTCCCAAAAGGCAAAGAAATGTGAATGTTCACGTATAAATAGAAAACGTTTAGAATGTTATTAATTCAAGGCAGAGCTCCAGCCTCTGGATGATGGCTGTCTGGTTGGCTGCAGTGACCCCTGCTGGTAGGAACCACTCTCTGCTGCTCTGGCCCCTTATTTTCAGAACCCCCAGAGGTTCTGGGGATGCAAGGCTTCCCTGGTGGCTCAGATGGTAAAGAATTTGCCTATGGTGTAGGATACACAGGTTCTATACCTGGATTGGGAAGATCCCCTGGAGAAGGGAATGGCAACCCACTCCAGTATTCTTGCCTGGAGAATCCCATGGACAGAGGAGCCTGGAGGGCTACAGTCCATGGGGTCCCAAAGAGGCGGATATGACTAAGCACCTAAAACTTTTTACTTTCAGAGGTTTCAGGAATGAGGGGGACGCCTGAATCCATGTGTACACACTACATGGTACACACCCTGGAATCCACCCCAGAGCACTGGCCATACCCCATGACCTAGAAGCTAATCCAGTACCTGGCACACATAAGCCTTTAACAGAGCTGGTCCAATGACTGCATGACCAAACACACACAGCTCTACTGTAGTATCAAACATATTTGATTCCTTGGTACCTTAATCTTGGGGGCTTCCCAGGTGACTCAATGGTGAAGAATCCGCCTGCCAGGCAAGAGACACAGGTTCGATCCCTGGGTTGGAAAGATCCCCTGGAGAAGGAAATGGCAACCCACTCCAGTATTCTTGCCTGGAGAGTCCCATGGACAGAGGAGCCTGGCAGGCTATAGTCCATGGGGTCACAAAGAGGCAGACACGACTGAGGGACTAACACAGATGACAGGACTGTAGAAAAGGAAGGGTATCAGGCCACTGGACCTCTGTCTCGAGCAGCTAGGGAGACGAGGTACTACGGGGAGAGTGGGGAAGACGGGGGCAAAACCAGGATCCCTGCAACTGTTACAGTAACTTGTAGGGCAGTGAATGAGGCTCCAGGGAAGGTGATAATCTTGTTTACAAAGAGTCAGACATGACTGAGTGAATAAACAACAACAAACCTTAATCTCACATGAACAGTAGCATTGAAACCCCTTAACCCTCATCAGTGGATTCTGCTAAGAAAAAAGCTGTGTCGGGTAAAACTAAAGTCACCATGAGAGGTGACAGGTGCCCTGTGACACAGACGTGATGGGTGGCTGGTCCTGGAGCAGGCACGCCTGAGGCCCCAGGATGTTGAGGGGCTTGCCAGATGAGGTGGGTTGGAGGGGGGCAAGATCCTGTGCAAGGGGAACAGAGCATCAGGGGCACTGGCAGGAAAGGTGTACGGGGCTTTCAGGACAGATGTGGTGTTGCTGGAAGTTCCAGTGGGAGGGAGGCATGGTAGTGTCTGTGTTTGAGACACCATGTATGAAGTGCCCTCTTCATCCTGAAGCAAAGCTTGAGCTTATGCTATGGTCCACAGGGACCTCTGGAGGGGAGAGGGGTTACATTGAGAATCGACATGGTTTGTTTGGCACTTTGTTTACATAGCTCTGGTGAGATCGTGGAAAGTGGTTTGGGGAGGGAAGAAGAGGTAGAAAGCCCCGCTGCAAAAGCTACTGCATTTAGTAGAATCACAGGAGGGACTCCGCTGAGATGTCATAGTAGGAACAACAAGGAAGAGAGTGATGGGAGGAAAGCCTGGGAGGTACAGTCTGAAAGCCTGGACTTGGCCTCTCTGCTCTACAGAAGCGGGGCCAGGATGCGGCTTCAGTTCCTGGCACAGGTATTTGTGACAGGAACTGCAAGAAGGAACCCAGAAGGAAGCATAGTTTGCAGGGGAACTCAGAAGAGAGGCTGCAGTTGGGGGCTCTAAGTCACAGCCGGCATCTTGGCGACGGAGTTTTAAGTTCATAGGAGTTGTGGCTGCATTAATAGTTTTGGAAGTTGTGAGTTTATGGACTGCAGTAGGAAGAAGTCTATTTTCCATCTGTGCCTTAGTTTCCCTCTGGCATATTTACATAAACCGGAAACTGTTCCTAAGGGGAGCAGTGGATCCTAAGAAATGTTTATAACAATCATCTTCTATTTGTGTAATGCTTTACAATGAAATAGGTTATCTTATCATTTTCCTTACCACAACCCTACAGATGAAAATATTTTTATCCCAATTTTCCAAGCAAGAGTACTGGAGTAGGGTGCCATTGCCTTCTCCGATCCCAATTTTACAGGTAATAAACATTGAGTGTCTAAGATGAAGTGACTTGGCTAAAAATACTGTAGCACATCCATGACTTAGTTGAGATTTAATCTCCAGTCTTCTGACTCTTTTCTGTATGTATCACCGAGTCTTTGTTATAATAATTTGTTGACATCATTGTTATCGCTCTTTTTTTCTTGATGGTACACTAGACTCATGAAGGATGATACTGAAATTTCAGGTTTTATAAGAATGCTAAGTGTCTGAGGCAGGAAAAAAAAAATAAAAGCAACGTTCCATCATTTATAATGCTCTGAGCTCCTTGGAAGATAAAGGTTATTTAAATGCATAGGCTTATTAATGTCTCTGCAAACTCACAGTTCTATTCATCTGAGCACAACCTGAAACTGCAAATTGTACAGGCGGAGACAGACAACACACTTCATGCTTATCTTGATGGGGAAAATTATGTCGCAAGGATCGAGAAAGGCCAACTTAGACTCTGGGTGCATCATGAAGAAAGGAATTCCTGAGCAGCTGTCTTCTTTCCCTCTGCAGTCTCCTCCTTTTCTGTCTGTGAAATTTCCACCACACGAATTCGGCTACACAAACCAACACAAAGCGCCCAGTTGGGCAATGTGTCACTTTTCCAGGCTTGAAAAAGAGCAGCCTGTGCCCCAGTCCCAGGCAGGAAATGTACCAACCAGCTCTGCACGACAGCCCCGATGGTTGCCACAGAGAAATAAATTACATCTCTCCAACCCTGAAAGTCACCTTTGGAGGGAAGATGTTTTCCTGTTCTCCATCATATACACTTACTTTATCCTTCTAGTAATCCATGGGAGCAGGAGGATATAAAGACGCCTGGAGAGGGCAAATGAAATGTCCTCAGATGAGTGATGACATAGATTCAGGGGCTGGAGCCCCTTAGGTCCCCTTTCAGTCCCCTGTCCCCTGCCCTGGACCACCCAGCAGCCCAGGCTAAAAGCAGAAAAGTGGGCACCCATAGGAGAAGGAACATATGCCCCTGAAATTCTTCCTTTGGTGAAATTAAAAGAAAAAAAATAAAGCTAGGTTTCTTATGCCCAATGAGAGGGATTTATTTCAGTGCTAAAACTTCACTTATTATCTGTCAAGATGTGAGGTTCCCCAGGAATGAACCATAGCAGCGAAGGATGGAGTGTTGAAGCCCGGGCATTGTTAATCCAGGGAGATGACTCTGCTCACAGGAGAAAGGGTGCTTCCCATGGGATCCATCATCATATTTGCACAGGGCGTGTATGCTTTCCAATGCCTTCACAGTTATTGTACCACGTTGTCCTCATCCTAGAAGGTGGGTAGAAGCTTCAATAACCCTCCCAGCTTGAAAGAGGAGGAGACTGAGGGAAAGAGTCCTTCACCCAGGTTCTCGATGGGCCTCCCAGCCCCCACTGCAGGCAGGACCCAGATGCTCTGTTCTCTTGCAGAATCCTACACACCACACAGAACAGCTCCAGGAAACAGCCTCGGCGATGGGAGAAGTCATCGGTGTCACCCAAGGCTCTAAGGCCACAGAGTGGTCGCTGGAGGCCCCACCAATCAGTAAGTCATCACAACCCCAGCGGAAGTCACTGCTTTGTGGGCCAGGGTTTGTTTAAAGAGCGTCACCCTATGGACATCCCTGGTGGTCCAGTATTTAAGATTCTGCACTTCCCATGCAGGGGACATAGGTTTGATCCCTGGTTGAGGAACTAAGATCTCACATGCCCCAGGGCAACTGAGCTGTGCACCACATGGCAAGATCCCACATGCTACAATTAAAACTCAAAGCAGCCCCCCCCCTTAAAAATAAGAACATCACCCCTTTATTAACTAGCGGAGACTGCTTCTGGCTTCAGCTATCCTCATCAAGGGACTGTGTCAGCGGGCAGTGCTTCCATTTATCCCAGAGATGAGCACATGTGCAAGCCCGTGGCCCTGGTGGACTAATGTTTATGGAATCTCCAGCAACTCTGGCGTGACACAGGCAGGGATGACACAGTACGGGGTGGTGATGTCAGAGGGACATGTGATTCCCAGGAGCTGAACATCCCTGGGACTGAACAAAGTGCAACCAGTGCCCTAGTCTGCACCTGGGTCCTGAAGAAACTGGACTTGAGGGCAAGCACCTTAAGTTTGCTTATTTACCCCAACTGTTTCAGAGTCCAGAAAGCACCATAATTAGGAGATTCCTGAGGTTTTACCATTGCTTGTCTAATCCATATTCAATTCCTTCGTTGCCTTCTCTGTTCCTCTTACCTTCTCGGGGCAGGTTTTTTGTAGACAGCTGGAAGAGGAAATTGCCAGCAATGTTTGAAATTGGGGGATATTTCCCCTGGGACATCACTTTGCTTATAATGACAGTCATTTCTTTTATGTTTTTATTAACTTGAGTAGGAAGGAGGGGTTGCTTTGCATGCTCTGTATTACAAACAATAATAATATCCATACAAATATAAGATAGAAAAAAATACCCACATTTTGTAGATTTGCTGAAATATTATAAACTCACAAGAATAAAGTCAATTATTTAGTCCCTTTAGAGTCTAGATTTCAATTTATTTGTATGGAATTTAATAATACTTAGCACTTTATGTATCCAAAGTACTTTACAAACATTAACAAATTGATCCTCTCGATGATTCCTTCAGGTTAGGAATAATTACCTCTGATTCACAGTTGGGAAAACCAGGAAAGGTAAAGAGGCCTGGTTCAGGTGACAAAGAAAATCAGTTTTCTCCAAAGATAGGAGGCAGAATAGGACTTGCTTCCCCCAGATGGGCTAAGTTTGGAACATCAAGAGCTCCCAGTATAAAAAGACATTGAGGTTTCATCCTAAGAGCCAATCAAATGCAGGCAGATGATTGAAGTCACAAGAAACTTGAGGAAAATAGAAATTATCAACAAGACTGTATTTGGTTGAGGTGCCAGAAACGAGCAGATATGATGGTGTCTAGGAACTGGAGATTGTCCTCGATGTAACAGCACTGCCCAGGGTTAAAAAAAACTCTAGATAAATTTCTGGTCTATCTGGTTCATGCTGAAGAGTGTACACATTTTTGGAAAAATAAGAACAGCTGTTTCTACTCTTTCACACAGCTTCCCAACCTCATTGCTTCTTGCCTGTTCTTCTTGAGATATGGAAGTAAAGGGCCAATGGCTTGCAAAGAGCCAAAGACTTGCAAATATCAATACATCTGGGAAGTGGGACGTCCTCTGCCAGACGTACCTTTCTTCTGGCCAAGCATTTAGTAGGGACACTGCCTTTGGTGACTAAGTTTCATTGAATTCATGACCCTGAATGCACTGAAAACCCACACTGGACTTCCCTGGTGGCCCCGTGGTTGAGAATCTGCCTGCTGATGCAGGGGACACAGGTTTGATCCCTGCTCCGGGAAGATTCCACATGCCGTGGGGCAACCAAGCCCGTTCACCGCAACTATTGAGCCTGTGCTCTGCAACTACTGAGCCCACGTGCCCTCGAGTTCAAGTTCTGAAACAGAGAAACCACAGCAATGAGAAGTCCACGTGCAGCAACTAGAGAGAGTAGCCCAAGCGGCAATGAAGACCCAGCACAGCCAAAAATAAATCAATAAATACAATTTTTTTAAAAAAAGAAAAATCCACATAGCAAATTACCCTTCTGAGGAAGAGTACTAAGAAGGTCTTATCCTTATGTTTTGTTGGGTTTTATTTTGTTTCACAGTTTGTGCAGAAACTTGCCATCTCTGGTTTCTAGAAAATAGGGTGTTGATTTTTAAAAGGAAATTTTGTAAATGTAAATCTCATAACACATTTTATCCTTACTTCTCTTCTAACTCTGCAAAAGTGTTTCTTAAATAATTATCAGACATCAGACATGGATCTATCCTAACCAAGAATCATTAGTTTTAAAATGTGAAAAAAACAATGTTAACAGTAGTCAGTGAAACACACAATAAGGAAAAGTTTCATTAAAAAAAAAAAAAACTTGTTAAGTCTTCTGCATGTGCCCTGTGAGGTTAGCACTCTGTCTCAGCTCTTGCGGAAACAATTGCATACTTCATGAGCAGGGGAAAAAACAAAAAAGACAGAGATGGTTTTTCTGAAATCCCTTCTTGCAATAATTGACTGAACAATCAAGCATAAAGACCTCAGATGGTTCATATAAATGCATAAACAGTTGAAAAAACTGAAGTTGAATCCATCAGCCCCATCAGCCTCTTGTGTCAACCTTCAGAGATGCTTCTTCACACATTTCTTTAGAGACAGTCAGCACTTAGGCATTCAGCTCATACAAATTTAATTTGTGCACTTGCTGGATTGTCGCTATGAAAAACAAACTATTATTTCATTTCTATCTTCTCACCCTTCAACTAGATTCTATTCTACTTGGATACACAGCCCCTATTCTGTTTCTCCCAGAGCAGTCAGTTCTCCTTACATTGGTTTTTACCTGATCAGCTTGTTCACCGGACTTCCTCTGCTCTTAGTGAAAAGATATTAAATGAAAAGAAATAATTCATGCTCCTCCTCTCATATATTTCACTCGGAGCTCATAACATCTTAAAACTGACATAAGTGCATTTTATCTAATATTGGAAGCTCTTTAGCTTCAATCCTAGTTTCTATGTAACACAGCTTGCTGCTTCAGCCACAATGCAGATGGCAGACACCAAGAAAGACCCATGTGCTCTTTAGTTGTACTGGTGCTTTCTTTTAAAAAGGAAAAAATACATTTACACGGTGTTTTTTTTTTTTCAATATAGGTAGTTGAACTCAAGGATCACAAAGGGAATAAATATAAGCACGACCAATGAAGTAAAAATGTCACTTAGAGAATGAGGTAACATATTAGAAATACTTTCTAAAGGCCACAACCCATTTTACCCAGAACTAATACATTTTGAGTTTCCTTATTACATATATGTTATTCGATGACTATAGAGTCTTGTTTCCTTATTTGATTATATGGCGCACAAATTAGGTAAAATGCAAATCATCGTTTACTCATTCACTTACTCATGCTCTCCTGTCTCTTTGAGTTTCTCCAACTATCTCCTTTATTTGAAATTACGCTTGCAAAAAGTTCGGTTGTAATATTGAAATATTAAATTCGCTTAAATGTATTTTCCTTTCTAATTATGTTTCCATCAGAAGGTTCGTGATCATCTCAGTGAAGAAAGAAGGCCAGTCAGTATTTAGGAACAATCCCAATTGCCAAAGATGATCGGAAAAGCAGAGAGTCTTTCTGTGGCTCTGACACATTGAAACTGGGGGTTGGCATCACGAGCGGAACTCAGAGCGACCGTCATTGCTCAGCACTCAGACACACGGAACACGGGAGGCAAGGTCGACGTGCAGCTGCAGAGAGCAAGCCGTCACCCCTGTGGTCCACCTGCCTACTCTCCACCCAAGCCCCACCTTCTCTGGGGAGGCCGTTTCCCTGGTCTCTGGCTGTCCTCACCACGTTCCTCTGCAAACATCCTGTTTCTTAAAGGTCGCTGACACGATCAAAGATGATCAAACTTCCCTTGTGACAATTACGCTGTGCCCGAGACTAGCCTGCCCTCAGTTCCAGCTGCCACATTCAGGGTCAATAAACTATTATTCTAACTGCTTTCCACAGCCCACTGCCTCGAAATTGACCGCCTGCAGCTCTGTTTTACTGCATGGAGGACAGAGAGAGAGAGGGAGATTGAGAATCATGAATTTAAGGAAGGAAACTTCGGAGTCAAAAAAAAAAAATTCAGAAAATAAAAATTTTCTAGGAATTTTACCTAGTATGAGCCATTTAAAAGCACACACTTGGTTCAACTGGTGTCCCAATCTAGTCCAATGTGTAGGTAAGTATTATCTAGTCTGGGCTTCCCAGGTGGCACAGTGGTAAAGAATTTGCCTGCCAACGCCGGAGACTTGGGAGACACAGTTAGATCCCTTCATCAGGAAGATCCCCTGGAGGAGGAAAATGGCAACCTAGTCCAGTATTCTTGCTTGGGAAATCCCATGGACAGAAGAGACTGGCAGGCTACAGTCCATGGGGTTGCAAAAGAGTTGGACACTACTGAGTGACAGCATGCACAGTTATCTAGTCTTGTGTATAATAAGCTAAAATCAATAAAATAATAGCATCCATAATTGCCACTTAAAGGGGGTGTATTTGTGGACTGTTCATGAGTTCAAGTGCTGGGCACCCTAGGGTTCTTGGGTACATCATACAGTTGATTCCCTACCATGCCCTGCGAAACAGGCAAGAAATATTGTCCTTGTTTCACAGGTGTGGAAACAGAGGCAGATAGCTGTAAACAGCTTTCCCAGAGGACCTGGAGGTGCTCACTGGCTGGGCTGGGATTTGAACACTCACCCTACAGCCCCGTGAGGGAACTATTAATCTGATCTTGTCAAGAAGAAAACTGGGAGTCTGTGAAGAAAGCCGCTGACCCAGCACTCTGCTCAGGAGCCTGTCAGAAGGAGGCTTCAAACCCAGAGGCACCTCCTAAACCATCGATTTTTCCATTAAGCCAAACTGTCAGATAATCGCACTCCTGGGTCTCAGAGCTGGGCATTTAGCTCCTTCCTCATTCCTGGTGTTTCCTGTACATCTGAGCCCTTCACTGGGGTTTTTTGCAGAATCTTCACCTTCAGCCGGCTGCTGGGTGTCTGTCTGTGTCTGAGGAGTGAAGCAAAACCAGAACCTCAGGCATCCTTGGGCAGCTGCATTTTCCCATCTGAGACCTATTGTTACATTGTCACACTTCTCCTCTCCTGGGAACAAACATGGGGCATCTCACCGGGAGCAGAGCCTTGAGTGAAAAGCAGTGGCTTCCTGCCCTGAACTGGGAGGCACAGAGCAGGGTTCAGCATAGGACATTTCTCGGTATGTGGCGCTGAGCTCACTGGGTTGCAGAAGCTTCTGCAGGCATCAGAAGTAACAGAAGAAGAGGCACAGGCAAACTGCAACCACTGTGGGGTGGTAAGAGTTTCCTTGTAGTTATAAAGCAATTTAAACATGGAATTCTTTCTCTCAGTGCTGAAAGAGTAATGATGTAATAAAGATGGTTACTTATCCTTGTAACTTTCCATAGATGGTACTGTTACCCCCACTTTTTAGGTGGGAAAATAAAGCTCCCAGAGGCTGAGTAATTTGCCCATCAATGTAGTAAGTGGCAAGTTTGGGATTCAAATCTTTAATTACTTGATTTTAAAACCCATCTTTGTGTTTATTCCACTCCAAAAAAGTATGCTGTTTTGACTTCTCAAACGCCATCCAACCATAATTTGATTCATTAAAAAAAAAATAATAATAACAGTGATGGAGTAGGGGTGTGAGAAAGAGTTTTTCCTCCTGGGAGGCACTGAAGCTCAATCATCTTTAAGATGTCGCTGTGAGCGGGGTGTATGGAAAGGGACTGGTACCTCACCTCACTTGGCAGATGGAAAAAAAGAGAAACAGTCACTGGGGACCATGACAGCACTGGAGAGATTGCAGTCCACATCCCTTGGCCCCCAGTTCAATCTGAAAGAACAAGTAGTCTTATTTTGAGCCTTGGCTCTCTTGATGAGAGTTGTCCACACCTCCTGGGTTGACTTTCCAATGTATAAGATATGTCTGAACAACCCTCTCTCCATACACAAATCATTAAGACCCAACATATTATGGGGATATTGGAGGAATGCTAGTTACAATGTGAACAAATAGTTTGTATTCACCTTGTAGGTGTCAGAATCAAATAGGCTTCTTTGGGGTGTGATACATCACTTTTGGCAAGACTAGATGTCCACCTAAGGACCATGTATCTAATTATACCAAACACTGGTACAGCTACATATATATATATATATATATATATACACACACATACATACACATATATATATATATATACACATATACATATACATATATATACACATATACATATACATATATATATATAAGCAGTTTAGAATTAGCTGTGGGAGTTGGGGTATGAAGAAAGGCCATGGTTTTCCTGGAAATTCCTCTCGAAGTCACAATATTGAATACAACATAAAAGTCACTTCACTTTCATTACTCTGGAAAATTTCTTGTTGGTTCTGCCCTATTTCACAAGTTCTTACCTTGATATTAATTCACAGAGACCATTCTTAGCAGGTGAACACAGGCTTTTGGAAGGCAGGGTGGTTATGGGCAATGTGTAGGAACCATGAGAAATGTGTCAAGCCCTTCTTGTTGCCAACATCTCAAAGCACAGGAGTGAAACGCTTGCAACAAACAGAACAAAGGGAACCTCCATCGCCACCAACCTCCCCCAACCCCCACACTGCGGCCAGAGACCTGAGCCCCAGCTTCGTCTGTGTTTATATGGATTGGACGTGTCCATCCAGAGAAGAATTGGAGGGGGGGGACCTGGGAATGATGGTTAACCCAGCCCATCCATCGCCAACCCCTTGCACCGCTGCCTATATGAAACCCCGCTCTCCGGACCACCCCTGCAGCCCCAGGACCACGGAGGGGGAAAAAAGCCCTAAGGATGAGAGAGTCGGTTTGAGCTATAGTTGAATTACAGCCATGCGGTGAGAAAACACAAATTTGGCCCCTGTACAGGCATGTTTCTTCTTGTCCAGAAATTAATTTTCATATCAAAAAATAAACCGTTTAACTCCTGAAACTGAACTGAACAAGAAAGAGAAAATGTGGCAGATACAACCCCAGGCCCTGGGGTGTCAGCCTTGTACTGGGCATTAATATTTCCGACAACGTTTGAGAAGAATGGGAACTCCCCCCACACCTCCCTGCCTCACTCGAGGGCAGCAACCAAGAATCAGATTCTAAGCGGAAGATATTTGCGGAAGCCAAGGGAAGGGAGGGGGAGGAGGCACATAAAAGAGAAAGAAAAAGGGGAAAGGGAGCAGAGAGCACAGACATCATAAAACCAGATCCATTCATCTTCCCCGGGATCAGGAAGGGAGAAGGAAAATGATGTCTGATGCTCTTTTCTGAGTTCTGGAGGGCAAATGAAATAACAAATAAGAAAATGCTGAAAAAATCAACACAGTTTATACCAGATAAAAACAGAGGGGCAGTAAAACAAATAGCATGAATGGGTTTTCTTCTACTGAGACGTGGAGTGGAACAAGCAGGCTAACTGAACTTGAGAACAGAGATTCTCCTTGATATGGGCTGTTTGTGGTCAGCCTGGAGTGGGCCCTAAGACGAAGGGGTGAGACCCCCCCAGTCCAGTCCTGTGCTCCTGTGATATGCCCCTCCCCTTCCAGTCCACCTAGAATCCTCCCAACTGCCTTTTCTTAGCCCTCCTTGCACAAAGTGGGTGGGGCTCATCTCACGTGACCCATGGTCCCCTCTTAAGTGAGCTGCCATATTTAAGAGGATACCTTTTCTAGTGCTAGATATCAATACATCAGAATCCAGTGAGTGTCCATTCCTGCCCTCCTCCCCTTGACATCATTAGCCTGACAGCTTGACATTCACAGGATGTCAACTTTCTAAATTCTAAATGTAGAGCACTCTCATGCATTTGAAAGAGCAGGTATAACTTTAAGCTCCCCGAGGACAGTTATTATGTGCAGGGTTCTTGCCATGGCAGTGGTCCCTGTACAGAAATAATGGCTTATTTATAAAGTAAAGCCATGTCTCAATAATACATGAGGATGTGATGGGTCAACACTGAATTCTCAAGGGAGATGGACAAACTTCCTTCCAGGACAGAAGCAGGGATGGCGATCCTCTCCTCCCTCATCTCTTCCTCCCTCTTCTCTCCTCCCCTGTGCTGCCCAAAGAGAAGCCAGGGAGATTTTTTGTAGGACTTGAACGAACTTGAGTTAAGCGGATCATCTACCTCTTTCTCTCTCCTTTGTTGGGTCCTGGGCTGCCTTGCCAGGGAGTAAGTGGTGTTTGGCAGATATGTTACGGATCTTGGGAGCTGACAGATCACTGGCTTCCCGTCATCTCCAGCTGATAAAGTGTCAAATGAGATGGAACAAAAAGTGAGATCCATTTCTCAGGAGCAGCCAACGCTGGACTGACTGATGTTAGGAGGAGCCAGCGCAGGCAGTGGGCGGAGCTGCCCGGCCCCTCCCAGGTTCTTCAGTGCTTCCTAAGCAGAGCAGACTTTGTCTTGGGCAGAGGATGCCACTTCCAGAGCTACCTAACTGAATGCATCTGCTGAGGACTTTGGAATGTGTGGGCAGTGGAATAGACCTGGCAGACGGGTGGAGAACAGATAAAGGTGTGTGAGTCGGTAAAGGAGAGGCGTAACTATTTCCATTGCTTGTTGGATACTAAGTAGCTTCTGCGGTGTGGAAATAGCTCTGGAATCTAGGACTGGCTGCACAGGGTTGTAGATTTCCAGCATCCAGTTGAGGCATCTGATTGAGGACAAGGAATCTTTCCTCGATCCATTTCTCCCTTTTGAAATAGTGGGAATTAAATCAGTGTTGAGAGGAACAGCTTATCCAATGCCCTACCTTTTTTTTTTTTTTTTTTTTTTGGTATGTTAAAAAACAGAGACAAGGAAATGAAATTTGTGGAGGCTTCTACTGCTTTGGGGTTTCCTTGGTGGCTCAGTGGTAAAGAATACGCCTGCAATGCTGGAGACATGGGTTCAATCCCTGAGTCAGGAAGATCCCCTGGAGAAGGAAATGGCAACCCACTCCAGTATTCTTGCCTGGATAAACCCATGGACAGAGGAGCCTGGCGGGCTACAATCCATGGAGTGACAAAGAGTCGGATACAACTTAGAGACTAAACAACAACAACTACTGCTTTGAGTGTTTACACAGACTGACTCAACCACACCCAAGGATATTTGTCTAGAATGGAAAACCTAGGGTGTGGCCAAGGTCTCTGACTCCCACTACAGTGCTGTTTCGCCAACATGTGCATGGTCTGACAATGTTTATCTTTGTCATAAAATTAACAGAAGGAACAACTGTGTTACAGAACACAAAAGCCCTCAAAGAAACTGCCAAGCGTCAGGTGAACATAGCCATGATTGAAGGTCAACTAAAGGTAAAACTTTAAAGGTGTTCAAAGCCAAACACCTTGCCACAGGATACGCAAAACAGAACTTGACTCTTCTGTTTATTTTTTTATCCTCCTGATTTTGTTTCAGACAGTAAATTGCCATCCCCTTGAACTTTCAATACCCAGGTGCTTCATCAAAATGACTGTTGTGTTACTATAGGATGTTTCATTTAGAAACATTCATTTTACCCAGCTTTTCTCATGAGTTGTGTGCCTGGTAATTGCATCCATTTCTCAGATGGAGAAACTGAGGGTCAGATTCAATAAGGGTTCACAGAACATGGTGGGAAATACAGTATAAAATTCCCCATAAGCCCTGCAAAGCGTTCACAGGACCTGAACAGCTGAGAGAGAGCCTGGGAGTCTTGCCAGCGTCTAGCCAGAGGGGAAATATTCTTCAGTGTGGCTCTCATAGTGAAAGAGTTGTCCTTCCTTTTCTTGATCTTTTTTTCGCCTTTGCAGCACATTTTTGGCAGGATCAGCTAAATAAGTGTTATACATCCTAACACCTCTTGAGACCCGGTGGCAAAAAGGCCATTGAGTAAGAAGCAGAGAATTTTCAAGCTCTCTGGGAGGATTTTGTCACATATAGTTGGCCGATCTTATTAGCAGCTTTCACAGGGAACTTAGCCCCTTGGTTGAATTTTCTTAGCTCTCTCGGTATTTGTCATCTCATTTCTATTGTTCTTGGTATTATTTTAATTATTCTTCATTCTTATTATTGGATTTTAATTTTCCGAGCAGCCCTTGGGTGATGGTGGAGAAATAATAAAAAGAGGTATAATAATAACTGTTGTGAGGAGTGGCACAGGGAATACTGTGCTGCTGGACATACGGATATTGCTATTGGATTATTAACAGTGATACTAGTAGTGGCAGTAATGAAGTAGTTTTCATCTGGAAGCTGAAAGCATGTTAGAGAAATATAACTTGTGCATGTTCACATATCTTAGGGTAGTGTAAGGGGAGGAGTCTGGGTGTTAACAATGTCTCTACCCAAAATTTAGAGAAAATAGGGCAATACAAGCTCAGGGAAGAGCTGGGAGTCACTGACATGCGCAGCGCAATTAGAGACAGGAGTCAAATTCTTGACTCTGTGTCCTGCGAATGACGAATGATGAGGTTCACTCCTTTAGGATAGGGCTGAGTCTCATTCACCCCTGGGTTCCTCTAACACACTAAGATACACATACGTGGCCCACAGTGTATGTTTGCCGAAAGGATGGAAGGCAGGTAGGCAGGAAGAAGGAAGGAAGGACTCACTAAAGTAGAAAGCTGTCAATCAAAGTCAGAGAGGAAAAGGGGGAGGTACTGGGACCTTAGGTGGGCTTTCTCAAATGTTCCAGCTGCATTACGATGGTAGTTCAGCCACTCCAAATCCATGTTTATTTCCAGAGTGACTGGTAAAAGGGCTTCCCTGGTGGCTCAGATGGTAAAGCATCTGCAAAGGACAAGTCAGCTTCTGGGCTGGGGGACGAGATGGCAGAATGACGGATGGGAAATCATTGACTAACATGGTTGTCCTCATCTTCCCTTGCCCCCTGACCCCTGCTGCGCGACTGCCTCATGGGGGTACTTTACTGTCTGGTGTCTATATTGGACAGGAGTCGCTGCTCAGTGCTATTTTAAGCCCATTTTCAGGTCATCCATAAGTTACTCAAAAAAATTATCTATTACTGTAGACAAAAAATTTACTCAACAATGATGTTCTTTATAACATTATTCATAATATTAGATCATTGTAAACTATCTTAATGATCAACAATAGGAGGATGTTATATAAATTAAGGCCTAACAATATGATAGATTATTATGCAGCTATTAAAAGAGGCCTTTTAAAGGCATGGGAAAACGTGATGAGGTTAAATGGGTGAAAAAAAAAACAAAAACAGGAAAGAAAGCTAGAGGGCAAGGTCCTGGTTAGTGGAGCAAGGAAGGAGGAACTGGGATTAGTAGGTTCACCTTGGATGCCATGCTATGGGGATTTGGGTTTAACTCATGGAGATGAGCTTCCCATGTGGCTCAGATGGTAGAGAATCTGCCTGCAATGCAGGAGACCCAGGTTTGATCCCTGGGTCAGGAAGATCTCCTGAAGAGAAGAGAATGAGCTATAATTTTCCTTTTTATTAAAGAGCTAACCCTCTGAGAAGAATCAAATCAATTAATAATATTCACAACTATTACAGCCTGCAAATAGTATATACCTGGGAAAGTTAAAGTCTCATGTGCTTTAGTCATTTGTTCCTAATTATATGTTGTGGTGTCCTTTTTGATTGATTCTGTTAATATAATATAACTCCACTATTCTTGCCTGGAGGATTCAATGGACAGAGGAGCTGGCAGGCTACAGTCCATGGGTTGCAAAGAGTCAGACACAACTGAGCAACTGACCCTTTCACTCTATGGAGATGGGAAAACAGCAAAATTTCTTTGTAAAAGAATAATGTATCTGTCATTTTTCATTAAATCAAGGCTTTACTATTTAGTTAAAAATTAGATTTATCGTGTTAATGCTATAAATTAATAAGTGATTATCACTGTAATGGTGTTAATATAAAACATTATATTATATTAACAGAATCAATCAAAAAAGAAATCAAAACATATAATTAGGAACAAATGACCAAAGCACATGAGACTTTAACTTTCCCAGGTATATATTATTTGCAGGCTGTAATAGTTGTGAATATTATTAATTGATTTGGTTCTTCTCAGAGGGTTAGCTCTTTAATAAAAATGAAAATTATAGCTCATTCTTTTTCTCCTACTCTGCTTTCTATAACAAATCGGTGTTTTAATGTTTAGATGTTCCTTATGAAATTGACATGTGATTCACTATCATGTAATGATATGTATGTAATTATGATAGCATGGTTCTTGTTTTATGCAGGAGTATAATTAAAATAATATTTGAAACAGTAAAAATGCGTATGGAAAAATATGCATCATCTACAGACCTGGACCATGTACCCTGGAAAATGAAAAATACCCACACAAATAGACATTATCCACAAATACTCCCTATGTCCTCTAAGAATGCATAAACGTCTCTTGGCAAATGTCACATTTCACTTGAAAATATGTGTTTTTTCCAAATAGCTTTTGATATTGATTATAACATAATTCCACAGAAATAAGACAATAGATGCTGTATGATTCAGTACTTTTAGACCATAAAATTTTTACACCCTGTTCCATATCCCTGGATATGTTCCAATGCCTCCAGTGTTTATAGTCTATGGGAACTTGAATAGAATTTGTTTCCTGCTGTTGTGTGAAAATTTGCATAAATTTTAGTTATGTCAAATTGGTTCATAGTATTTTTCAGATCTACTATGTCATTCTATTAATACTTTTCTGTCTATTCATTCTACTATTATTTGAGAGGTTGATATTGAAACTTCAACTAAAAATCTTAATTTATCTACTTAAAAAATAATTGCAATATACAGTTGAATTATATGTAACTTTGTTCTACATTTTCCAAATCTCCTGTAAATACGTTATCATACTTTCATAATTCAAATAATTAAAAAGAGAGAAAAAGAATACACAAACTTAATGAGGCAAACAGGACTGAAGAATGCAGCCCCAGGCTGGAGATTATGAGACTTCATGTGACAAAAAGACCCATGAAAATCAAAAGTGGGAGAAAGGGATTTTATTAAAATTACAGTCGATATATTGCCTCAAAATTTGCCCAAGGAAATCTCACAGTGAGAAAGTCAGTGTTCAGTTCGACGTGTCTGATGACAGTAGAAGGAGATAAGGAACAGGGCAGTGGAGGGTGACCAGCAGAACCCTGGAGATGGTGAGGGTCTGAGTGGCTTCAGGGCAATGGGAAACAGAGGTGGTAATGGATCTGGAGACCGACTGTGAGAGTGACCAGGAAAAGGAGGCCGACGGGACAGAGAATGAGAAGAGAAGTGGATATTTGTAAAGACTCAAGTGTCCAGCTTAGACTATTGGGTGAATAAATAAAAAATGGGGCTAATAAATAACAAAACGCAAGCTGGATTTTGCACTTTCTATTGTACTGAGAACTTGCTACAGCTTATCTCATTAATTCTCATGACAGCCCTATGAAACAGGTTCTTTAATTATCTTCACTTTACAGAAGAATAAACGGAGGCCTGGAGCGTTCACATAAAATATGCCTCAAGTCGCCCAATTAAGACGTTGCTGAGATAGTGGAATTTGAAGATGCGTGCCTTTTCCTGACTGTTCTGTTATACCACACACAGGAGGACATCAGACGGACAAGCATATGTACAGAAGGGGCACTGCTGGGGTGGGGGTGGGGAGATTGTGCAGAGGGATCACCCAGGTACTGAGCAGATACCAACCGTCACCAGCAGACACCGCCCAAGGAGTATTCTCCAGAGAAGAGCTGTTCTCCAACGCTGAGCCTGTGTTGGGCTGGCCCCTCGCCTCTGAAAATGCATTTGGGTGAATTCAGTCATGAGGTTCAGCCAGCCAGCTGCCTGCTTGCTGGTGAATTTCATCAAAGAAGCGTGGCAGCCTACATTCAGAGCCAATTCTGTTATGATTGCTTCTACTAAATCAGGAAGAAAATGGAAAAGATTGACATACGCAGACACAAGCCTGAGCAGAAGTCTGGAGAGGTGATGATCGGTGCCCCAGCCATGACCTTTATTTTCCATTAATGGACCTGGGTGAGTGTCAGTTGTGTCTGAAGCTGCATAAAATGCACTGAAATAAGAGGGATAAGCAGGAACCGCTAAGAGCCCTTTTAGAGGAATTTGGAGTTGATTAGATAACATCATATACAAGGAAACGCTCTGATCTCAGACACAAATGGAAGATTGGCATCAAAACCAAGCATTGACCTGCCCAACCAGACTGAGTTATTTTAAGCAACGTGAAAATGGGAGCTGATCTACATACCTTTGATCTACAGAAAGCAGATAAGTATAAAGTCGAGAAAGATCCACAATGCTCATGATTTTCTTTGGAGTTCTCTAAATAGAGCAAAATTAGGGTCAAGAAATTGGACATGAAAGTACAAAAAGAACACATGGGGTGGGGAAGGTTAAGGCTGTGGGTCCTGAAAAATTTTAGAACCAACATTCAAGTCGCCCATTAAACTATGACTATTTTCCTGGCCCGAGAAATTATAAGGGAAAACAATTCTACATTCTGAATCTCTAAGGTATTTCGCAGGTTTTAATAAAAGCAGTCTAGCAATCTGATGTCAGAAGCACTGGGTAATAAAACCCTAAGGAGAATTATTATTATTTTTTTTAATAACAAAACCTGAAGAGATCTGACTGTGTTCTGAAACTGGAAAGAATCTTCCTGGGGACTGTTCTATTTCGGAGGGAAACCACTGACCTCAGATATTTTGCTGATCCTAACAGAATTCCTTAAAATTTGAATTTTGCTTTTCAGGAGGTACCCTAGATCCATACCTGGTTATTAAGGATCATTTTTCTTCTTCTTCCGTTTCTCCCATTTAACTCTCCCACTAAGTATGGATGTTTCCCAAGGCTCAGGGATTCCCTGCTCTTCTCCTCCTAGAACTCAGATCTCTGCACAACTTCAGTAACCACCTGTGTGATGATTATCACAAAACTCAAAGTCCAGTCTCATCCGCTCACACGCATGCCCACTTTATAAGATATATGTTACCCCCTGGGCATATTCAGATCTATCATCCCTACCTCAAATGTATCATGTTAATAACAAAGGTGCTGAAAATATGCAAACTGCCAATAAGCACATGAAAAGATGCCTCAAGTCATTAGCCATCAGGGAAATAGAAATCCAAACCATGGTTATCACTGCACAGTGTTTGGGATGGCTGTAACCAAAAGACAGGCTCTGACAAGTGCTGGTGAGGATGAGAACTTGGAGCCTTCATCCTTGGCTGGAGGGAAGGTAAAATGGTGAGACCAGGTTGGAAAACAATTTGGTAGTTCTTCCAAGTGTTAAACACAGAATCACCATTTGACCCAGAAATTCCAATCCTGGGTATATACCCAAGAGAAATGGTAATGTGCATGCTTAGTCACTCAGTTGTGTCCAACTCTTTGTGACCCCATGGACTGTAGCCCGCCAGGTTCCTCTGTCCACAGGATTCTCCAAGCAAGAACTCTGGAGTGGGTTGCCATGCCCTCCTTCTGGGGATCGTCTCTACCCAGGGATCAAACCTACGTTTCCTGCATTGGCAGGTGGACTCTTTACCCACTGAGCCACCAGAGAAGCCCAAAATGATAATACATGTCCACAAAAAACTTGCATATGAATGTTCATAGCCGCATTACTTTTATTTACTTGCAATGAGCACCAAAAATATTAAATCTATCCTAAATCTGAAAATACTGAGAAAGTGTCTGGGCAGATCAGGGCGTAATGTACAGAAAAGAGATTTTTTAAGTCGATATGATTCAAAGGAGGAATATTGGAGGCAAGAATATTGGAGAGGGTTGCCATTCCCTTCTCCAGGGGAAATTCCTAACCCAAGGATGAAACCTGGGTCTCTTGATAGTAGGCAGATTCTTTACCGTCTGAGACACCCGGGAAGCTATCGGGTAAAAGAAAACCATAAAACTGGAAAACTCAGAATCCTTCCCCTACAACCAAACAAAAAACAAACAAACAACCCCTTGGATTGTGTTATAATGACTGTAGATAAGAGGTTTTTATGGATCATGCTCTGGTGTGAATAAGAATTCTCTGATTAACCCTAGGTTACAAACGTTTTCTCCCATGTTTACTTTTAAAAGTTCTATAATTGTATACATTTAGATTTCTAATGCATTTTGAGCTCATTTTTTGTTTATCGGCTTTAGGTTGAGGCTCAGTTACTGTTTTTTTTTTTTTATAGCAGCATTACTTATGATAACCAAAGAGGGGAAATATTACAATTTTCTATTGATTAATTAATGGATAAGTAAAATGTGGTATATTCAGACAATTGAATATTATTCAGACACGAGAGAGTAGGAAACACTGATTCATGCTACAACATGGATCAGTCTTGGAAACATTAGGCTAAATGAGAGAAGTCACACCAAAAGCCACATATAGAATAGTCCCACGTATGTTAAATGTTCAGAATAAGCAAATCCAAGAGAAATAAGAGGTTTCTTAGGTGGTGCTAGTGGTAAAGAATCCACCTGTCAATGCAGGAGACCCAGGAGACTTGGATTTGATCCCTGGGTTGGGATGATCTCCTGGAGAAGGAAATGACTACCCATTCCAATATTATTGCCTGGAGAATTCCATGGACAGAGGAGCCTGGCTGGCTACAGTGCATGGGTTGCAAAGAGTTGTACACAACTGAATGACTGAGCACACACAGAGAAATAAAGTAGCAGTCCCGGATTGCCAGGGACTGGGAGGACGGGGAGGGAGAGTGATGGTTAATGGATACAGGTTTTCTGTTGGGAGTGATTAAAACAGGTTCTGGAGACAGTGGCTATGATTGCACAATTTCATGAATATACTAAAATCCACTGAATTGTATACTTTAAAAGGGTACATTTTAGAAAGATAAATATAGTATTTTAACGTATATGGAATCTAGAAAAATGGTACTGAAGAATTTATTTACAGGGCAGCATTGGAGAAACAGACATAGAGAATAGACTTATGGACATGGGGAGAGGGGAGGAGAGGGTGAGATGTATGGAAAAAGTAACATGGAAACTTACATTACCACATGTAACATGGAAACTTACATTACCATATCTACCAAATAGATAGACAAAGGGAATTTGGTTCAGGAAGCTCAAACAGGGGCTCTATATCAATCTAGAGGGCTCTATACCAATCTAGGGATGGGACGGGAGATGGGAGGGAGGTTCAAAAGGGAGAGGATATATGTATACCTATGGCTGATTCATGTTGAAGTTTGACAGAAAACAAAATTGTGTAAAGCAATTATCCTCAATAAAAAAATAAAATAAAGGGTACATTTTACTCTGTATAATAGGCTCTAGGTTCATCCACCTCATTAGAACTTAATCAAAGAGAAAGACAAATATTGTATATTAACACATATATGTGGAATCTGGAAAGATGGTACTGAATGGAGACGCAGACATAGAGAACAGACTTGTAGATATGGTGGGGGGAGGAGATGGTAGGACGAATTGAGAGAGTAGCATTGAAACATACATTACCACATGTAAACTAGATAGCCAGTTGGAGTTTGCTATATGATGCAGGGAATTCAAACCTAGTGTTCTATGACAACCTAGTGGGGTGGGATGGGGTGGGAGGGAGGTTCAGGAGGGAGGGAACATATGTATGCTGCTGCTGCTGCTAAGTCGCTTCAGTCGTGTCCGACTCTGTGCGACCCCATAGACAGCAGCCCACTAGGCTCCCCCGTCCCTGAAATTCTCCAGGCAAGAACACTGGAGTGGGTTGCCATTTCCTTCTCCAATGCATGAAAGTGAAAAGTGAAAGTGAAGTCGCTCAGTCGTGTCTGACTCTTAGCGATCCCAGAGACTGCAGCCCACCAGGCTCCGCCGTCCATGGGATTTTCCAGGCAAGAGTACTGGAGTGGGGTGCCATTGCCTTCTCCGGAACATATGTACATCTATGGCTGATTCATGTTGATGTATGGCAGAAACCAACACAATGTTGTAAAGCAAATATCCTCCTATTACAAAGAACTACATAAAAAAAAAATAAAAGGGTACATTTTTAACAATGTCAATTTTTATAAATGAACTTGTTTTCATAAATATCCCATTGGGATATCGGGACGTTGTCTAAAGCTCCCATCTTCATGGGTGACAGGGTGTCACCTCAAGGACCCAGGTGCCTGCATTGACCCCAGCAGTATTTACCAAGTGTTCATCCTACGTTGTGGCTCTAACAGCTAACACGTACTGACCACTCACCCCATCCCAGGTGTTTTACATGGATTAACACATTCAGTCTTCACCATGACCCCTTCCAGGAGATGAAAAACTCAGAGCAGTAAGGTTATGTATATATCCACACATATTTGCTGTTGTTTAATTACTAAGTTGTGTCCAACTCTTTGCGACCCCATGGACTATAGCCCTACTGGGCTTCTCTGTCCATTGGATTTCCCAGGCAATAATACTGGAAAATGGGTTGCCATCTCCTTTCCCGGGGATCTTCCCAACCCAGGGATTAAACCCACATCTCCTGCACTGCATGCAGATTCTTTACTACTGAGCCACCTAGGAAGCCCCATATGCATACACATACACAATGGAATATTACTCAGCCATGAACAAGAATGAAACATTGCCATTTTCAACAGCGTTCATGCAGAATATCATACTAAGTAAAGTAAGTCAGAGAAAGACAAATACTATATACCAGTTATATGTGGGATCTAGAAAATAATATAAATAAATCTATATGCAAAGAAAACAAACACATGGTTACCAAAGAGGAAAGGAAGGGGAAGGATAAATTAGGAATATGGAATTAACACATATAGACCAGCAGGCATAAAATAGATAAATTACTGTATAACACAGCAAGCAATATTCAGTGTTTTGTAATAGTCTATGATGGAATATATATGTGTATATATAATATATATAATAAAAATAACATATAAAAATATATATAAAACTGAATCAGTCTGCTATATACCAAAACTAAAACAATATTGTAAATCAACTAAACTTCAATTAAAAAAAATAAGGTCGCAGAGAGAGTTCCACATAGACAATCCCATTCCACATTTTGTAAGCTGCTCTCCATCTTTTAGCAGAAAATGAAATGGAAAAGAAAAAACACACTGCTCTGAGTTTGCTCCTATAACAAACTTTCTTGACTGATTCTGCCTTCCACTGTCCAAATCCTACCTGTTCTGCAGGGCCTAAGGTCAGTCCACCTCTTCCTGACACTACATTTCTTTCTGCTGTTTCTCCCAGCGTCCTTGACCTGTGCCCCTGGAGATCAGAGGCAGCAGCACCTCTTCAGAATTTGGTAGTGATGCAAGGTCTCGGTCCCCAGCCCAGATCCTCTGCATCTGGGACTGGGGCTCAGCAACACACATCTTCACAGGCCTTGCATGTGGTCCTGACACACCAAAGTTTAGAGCCAACCCCGGGGGCCAGAGTCACCTCCTGAGAGTGGCAGTCCCCTCCTCTCTCTCCAGATCAACACCATCCAGTGGGTTCTCACCTCACTGTTAGCAAAACCCAGTCTCCGCAACAGCTTTCAAGGTCCTACGTGTGCACTGCTTCCCCTTTACCCGCCTGACCTCATGTGCCCAATTCCCGCTGTCCCTGTCACTCCCTCCACTGTAGTCACAGCATCCAGTGACTAGAGAATGTGCCAGGCTTGCTCCTGCCTCAGCACCTTCATCAGGATGGCTTTCTGAGCTTGCCACATGCTCCCCTGAGGTCGGTCCGGTCCCTCCCCTCCTGCAGGTCCTTTCTTTTGTGACATCTACCCTGGTCACACTACTTTCAATTAGGCTTTCCCCCACCAAGATGACTCATTTCTGTTTTCTGATTTTTCTCCAGTGGATTTATCTTCATGTAATATTGTATATATTTCACTCCTCAAATTTTTCATTGGTCATCTCACTCTTTGAGGATGTTAGCTAAGAGACCAGAGATCTTGCTTCATATTTTCCTGTTTTGTTCATTGATACAGTATCTGACTCATGTGGTGATGAATATTCAATACCTGTTTGTCAAATGTGTGAATTTAGCACTTCTTTCCCGTCTGCCTTGTTTACGAGCTACCCCATTCATTGTCGTCTTTGTGGTCAACTAGCGTGTAAGCTTCGTAGACGCCCCTCTTCACCACCATGCCCAGCACCATGCTGAGAACTTAGAAAGCACGTGATGCTTCCTAATTATAAGTCTGACCACATTGTCCCCTGGACCTGGGATTCAAGACAGAAAGCCCACGTGGTGCCCCTTATTCCTCCAGAGCTCCCTCCCCTCCACTCCCTCCAGCTCACAGCTCAAAGCCCCCAGCCTGCTCCCTCTTCCCCTCCAGCCACGGTTGCTGGTCCTCACCCCTGACATGTAAAGAGTCCACTCTCGCTGGCTGCTGTCCCTGCCCTCAGGCTCTGCCTGCTCAGGCAGCCTCCATCTGTCCCTCAGCCGAGTTGCAGCGACCCAGCATGACAGCCAAGATCCATAATTTATTAGTGCCCTTCTGCACGGTCTTTTCTTTCATTCTCTCTCTCTCGGGCATCACTGGTACCCAGGCCTTAGTCAACACCATCAGAGGGGCTGCAGGAGTTTGAAAGACCCCCAAACGAAGGTAATTTGAGTCAAGTCATGGGCTAAGATTAGCAATGAGAGATCCTGGAACATTCTGTGCAGGGAGAAAAACATCCATATTCCTTTAAGTAGTGCCCTGGAATCTCTCCACCACCCATCTTACACGCGTTTGCCAGAATGTATAGGATAATCACATTTTGCTCTTTGGAGAAACATGTGCAATGTATAAGGTGAAGAATCCCTGAGAGGGGGCCAGTCAGCACGCATGAGTTGTCTTCTCAAACCTCGGCAGGCAATATGTGTTTTTAATAATCATTTGGTAATTAACAGCTGTGATTCAAAGCCTTTCGTTTGGAAAAATAATAATTTTACTTCCTGGTGCCAGGAGCCAGATGGGCAGCTGAAGAGAGAAGCCTCCAGCTATGGATCAGACAAGTAGAGAAGGTGGGGTCCACGAGCTCCCTGGTGACCTTGCAGCTGGCGCAACATCTGGACGGGAGAACAAAACCACAGCTTGGTACCTGCACCCCTCCCCCACCCCACACACTCTTCCACTTGGCGCTAATCACAGTGCCAGCGTACAATCCCAGCTCGAAAAGGTATAGCCCCTCCCTCTGCTGACTCGTTAGAAATGACCTCCTTTAAAAGATGCACTGCCAGATACATAATGTCAAACTGGGAAATTATTTTGAAATTTGCTTTAAAGCAGTTGCATTGGCCCTCAAGTCTTCTTGCTGCTGGTCACCGCCATCTCCCCTCTCCCCTTCTCCCTGCTGGTTTCTGCCACCTCAGGGTCAGCAAATAGCAAACCACCTTTGAAGCATCACCTGTCTGTTTCAGATACAACTTCACACATCTCCCTCTCTCCCCCTAACACACACACGCGCACACACACACGAGTTGCATACACACACATCTTTTGGCTGACGATATCAGAAGTGGAGAAGTAAGATAAAGAAGGAGAGTAACAAGAAGGAAAAGATCTGGATATATTTTTATTACATTTCTCATTAAATGAGTCCAGTACCTGGTGTCTTAGAGGCTTGGGATATGATGGCTGGAGTTTATCTTCTTGTCTGAAACCATGACTTGACATGGGTTTGAGGCTATGCTATCATTCTCATACAAAGAAAGAGAGCAGGAATGGAAGGAATGAAGAGGAAAGAAGGAGGGGAGGGAAAACACAAGGAAGAGTACAAGTGGTCCTGGATAACCTACCACAATTATGCCTGCCTTTATTTGGTGTATGTTTACCATGAACCTATCACAGGATACATTCCACCCAGCAAAGACATCTTAGAGGAGACTGAATTCTGGCCCAGCGGCTGTGTGAGCTACATCACTTGAGTGGAAGATGACCAGTGGTAACTGATTCTTGGCTCTACACTGTTCCATCCATCAGCAGGGACAATAGCAGGGCTGGAGTTGCCTTTCCAATTCTGCTTTGAGGGGCTTAGTATTTAGATGGTTGCCATGGCAAGGCGGCTTAAAACACTACTGGATGATATGAAAGGCAGAAGATAATGCCTCGTGGCTTTCAATAGCCAGGCTCTGAAAAGAGGATTTGGGCATTTCTGTTTTTTATAGTGGAAAGAATAGCAAACTGAGAATCAGAAGAACTGGAGTCCAGTTTCAGATGAGCCATTAAATAATTATGTGACTTTAGATGGCTTGTTGCTTCACTTCTGGACAGAAAAATTAGAAAATGGTAAGGAATTTAGTGAAATGTTGGATTTTAAGAGCGTAATAATATAAAGTGTGTCAGAGAGCTGGAATCTGGTCCCTCCTCTCCATTAACCAATGATGAGACCTGGCTTTATAGAACGATATTTTAAGCACATAGAGGTATTGTTACAGTGGAAATCAGATGATTGAAAAAAATAAAAAGGAGAGGGATTGCAACTATATTTACATCTGTTATTATTTACTGGGCAGTGACTCTACACCAGACATTGTGTCTGGTGCTTTACAAGCATTATTTGCTTCAATATTCACATCAACTTTAAGACAGAGATAATGCAATCCTACTATACAGATCGAGGGTCTAAGAGGAGGTCTAGGGAAGGTCATTACCTTCAAGCAGTCACATATCTCTGGTCAGGGGAGGGGGGACTCAGGTCCAGGAATACATGACACCAGATTCTGCTTTTAGCCATTGCTTTTGTTCAGTAACTCCACTGTGTCTGACTCTTGGTGATCCCATGGACTGTGTCCCACCAGGCTCCTCTGTCCATGAAATTTTCAAGGCAAGAATATTGGAGTCTCCTTTCTCCAGGAGACTTTCTTGGCCCAGAGATGAAACCCAGATCTCCTGCATTGCAAATAGTATCATAATTTATTACCATGAAGACCTAAGGAGGGAAGCACTATTATCTCCATGTCATACATGAGAAAATCAAAGCTCAGAAGGTTTAGGTAACTTGTCCAAGGTCATCCAGCCAGTAACTAGAGGCACCAGGAATCTCTCCATTGTCCTTAGCCCCCAAAGTCACTGTGTGAAGATTAAATTTAACAGAGGCAGAAAGAGCATCATAGTTTAAAGAAAAGAGAAACTCTGTCATCTCCTGGGTTCCAATGGTAATTATACTGCTATTAGCTGGGTTATTCTAGTTCCTCAGGGTCATTTATCCTAATTGGGCTGGAGGGTTTTTGAAAGGGTAACAACATTATGTATTTTAAAAGTCATTTTCCACTTCTCTTCCTAGTTCTAAAATCATTAATTTAATGTGTATTAATTTTTTCCCTAGGAAAGGAAAACAATTTTCATTAACTCTAAAATGAAAGTATTCTATATACAAACCCTGAAGAAAAAATGACAATAATTATCCTTTAAGTACTTGGAATGGACCAAACACTATATGCATGCTCTACGCATCTAATTCTCACAAAACCCTATAAAGTAGGGACTCATTATTATTCCCATTTTATCAACAAGATGATTGAGGCAAAGAAAGGTTAATTTATTTACACGCGATCTTAGAGAAAGTAAGTATCAGAGATGAGACCTAAATTTAGGCAGCCTATTTCACAGTCCACACTTTTAACTGCCATAATATACTGCCTGAAGAGTCAAAAGAGCTCTTTAGCTTAACAGGAGTCAACATAGTACTAAACTGCATTGGGAATGCAGGAGAGATGCAAAGTGTTCAAGCCTGGGTGACAGACAAAGTTGGGTTTGACTCACAACATTGCCACCATCACTAGGCTGCCAAACTTATCAGACTAAGAATTGGACTAATCTCTCCCACTCCCTTCATTACTGACCCTATACATCTGTTGAATGGATGAATGATTTTGGGGGTGGGTGTGGAGCTCACCTTTTAAATTATACACGTCTGATTCCAAAGTCTAACAGCATTCTGTTTTCTAGGACTGCCTCACAGGATACATCAATACAGAACTGTACAAAGCTAAGGGTTCTTCAGGCAGCATAAGCAAAGATCTTGAGATCTGAGGAGAGACCCACTGCATTTAGCAAGGCATATGACTTCCTTGAGCATCCACTTCCTTTTTGTTCTTTAGTCGCTAAGTTACCTCTGACTCTTTGCCACCCCATGGATTGTAGCCCACCAGGATCCTCTGTTCAAGCTATTTTCCAGGCATGAATACTGGAGCAGGTTGCCATTTCCTTCAAGGGAATTTCCTGACCCAGGGATTGAACCCACATCTCCTGCATTGGCAGGGGATTCCTTACCACTGAACCACCAGGGAAGCCTGGAGATGAGTCTCCACTTACTTCTCCATAAACTTAAGGTTATGTTGTCACATGTGCTTGTTATGAGAATTAACTTACGTCAAGCACCCAGCACTCTCCTGGCACAATGCAGTCAAACAATAATTGGTAACTTCTCAGTTGCCTTTCTAAAACAAACATCGATTGAAGCAGTAGTATCTGTAATCTGGGTTGATCATTACCTTGTTGGAATCATGGTGCTTCTTTGCTCTAAGGAAGCACCTCCTGAAATAGCAGGGTTATGAGTCTCTATTTCTTCCCACCTAGGTTTTCAGGAATGCCAAATATACGAAAGCACAGAACGGACATCAGTGTGAGAATGGCACCTTGTAAACAAAGGAAGTCCACCATGGGGGCACACTCAGAACAAAGTAATTTCCCATTATTTGCAACCTGCCTCCATATGAGTGTGTCTTAAAGTTGAAGCTGCTGTAACGTTTCCACTTAGAGAGAAAATTTCCCAGTGGATGTAACCTGTGGTGCTTCAGCTGCTCAGACCTCATTAGCATTGATGGAACACAACAGGATGCGGCAGAAAAGCAGGGTCCTCCTGGCCTCCAGAAATGCATCCACACTTAGCAAGCCAGTAGCATGTTTAGCTGGGAGTCACAGCTAAACGGCTTGCTGTCAGGTTCCTACGGCACTCAGGAACCCATCATTTCTCTGACCTGGCCCTCCTGAGACGCTGCCGCCTTCACTATGGTAAGCTTCCAGAGCTGCAGGACCTCTTGCTTCTGTGATGAGTACCCCCCATGTGACCTTTGTCTGCTTGATTGCAGCTTTTACTGCTATGGATTATCAGGGGCTCTGCTGTCACCCCTCTCCCTGGAAGTTTTCTCTGACATGATGGTTTTGGTTCAGCCAACAGCTGCCTCTCCAACAGGACACTGCATGACTCCCCAGAATCAAAAGCGAATGCCAACTTCTGCCTCTGGCCAGGATAAGTGACAGGCACCAGATTACCCTTCCACCTGAAACAACAGCAGCAGCAAGAGAGACAAAGTATATGAAACAGCGGTTTCCATGACGCTAGACACCAGGCAGGGAAAGACAGTGAACTTTCAGTGATGGAAAACAGATGAGGTGCGTCCTACCCTTGTCTCAGCTTGCTGCCTGGAGAGAGCTCCTCAACGTGCGCTGGGAGGGGGGACCAGGCAGAGCCCAACGGACTCAGAATTGAGCAACTGAGGAGCCCGGGAGATGACAGCAGGCAGAATTCTCAGGATAGAATATCAGGCAGGGGAGACCTGCATGGAGAGAGGACTTCAGAAATCTGTTGAGGTCCCCTTGAGTATTCAGCAGGTAGTCAGTTTGTATGTGTGATGAAATTACCAAAATCTAGGGAAACAATCCTCCAGAGGGTTAGAGGGAACACTGCCCAGCCCACAGGCAGGGTCAGGAATACTGCCTGTTCCTACAAGTCAGACCAGAAAACCTGTGACTCATGAGTCGAGCATCTCACCTCAGTAGCTGGTCTCAACACTAAACATTGTGCTGATTTCACCTAACAAATCTCATATGTGAGATTCTGAGGAAATTGAATTTGTAGATAAAAATCCTCCCACAAAGAAATAAGCAAGCCCAGATGAATTCATCAAGAAACAATATCAATTATAAATAAACTCAGAAAGTTGAAGAGGAAGAAATCATTCACATTTTAAATTCTAAGAGCTCAGTATTACCCTGACACCAAAATTGTAAAGAGATGGTACAAAAAATAAATAAATAAAACTATAGACCAATATCCTTCATGAACATATATGCAAAAACGCTAAGCAAAATTAAATTAAGCAAATTGAATCCAACAATATATAAAAAAAGATACTTCAGGTCCATGTATTTTTACTCTAGGAAACCAAGGTTGGTTTAATAGTAAGAAAAAATCAAAACAATGTAATTCACAATATTAACAAACTAAAGTTAGAAAGGCAGATGATTATCTCAAAAGGTAGAGGAAAAAAATCTTTGGCAAAGTCTCACATCATTCTTGATTGAGGAAAAACAAAAAACAACCCTCAGCAAATTAAGCCAAGACATTTCTCAATCTGATAAAATACATCTATGAAAAACCTATAGCTTTCAGTATATCTAAAATTAAAAGACTGAATGCTTCCCCCCAAAAAATAAGAAACAGGAAAAGGAATTCTGTCTACACGATTTCTACTAAAGATTGTACTGGAGGTTCTAGCCAATGCACTAAGATAGGGGGAAACAAAAGCATCCAGATTGGAAAGAAGTAAGTAAAACTGTTATTTGCAGGTGACAGGATTGCCACTATAGAATATCTGACGAAATATATAAAAAGTTACAACTAATGAGTGCAGCAAAGTTGCCAGATAAAATATTTACACAAAATCAAAGAAGAGTCTGAAATTTGAATTTTAAAAATTCCATTTACAATAGCATTGCAAATTTAAATAGAGCTAAATCTATCAAAGAGTGTCTAAGACCTGTACTTTGAAGACTACAAAACTAGCTGAAGGAAACTAAAGAAGACCTAGATTAATAGAGATATATACTGAGCTAATCAGTCACAAGATTCATTGCTATTAAAACGACATTCCTCTCAAAATTAATCCACAGGTTTAATACAATTTCAATTCAGATACTAGTAGCTCTTTTTACGTTAAATTGACAGTCTGATTTTAAAACCAATATGGAAATGCAAAACATATACAATAACCAAAACAATTTAGAAAAAAAAAAAGGAGGCTTCTACCTGACTTGAAGACTTGCTGTAAAGCTACTGTAAAAAAAACAATGTATCATAAAGATAGAAACATAGATCAATGAAACAAAATGAGTCCAAAAATTGACCCACAATTGTAATAACTAAATTTTTTAAGTGTTAAGGTAATTCATGGTATAAAAATAAAGAATTTTTTCTACAAATGATACAGGTACACTAGATATCAATCAATTTTTTAAAAAGTTTCAATTCATGCTTTGCATCATATGGAAAAATTACCTCAAAACGGATCAAAGACCTAAATGTGAAACATTCTTAAAAAAAGCTTAAGAGGAAACCTTTGTGACTTGGGGTAGGCAATGATTTTTCAGATAGGACACCAAGAGCACAACCTATAAATTAAAATATAATAATACACTGGACTTCAGCAAAATGTAAAATTTCTTCTCTTTTAATGGCACTGTTAGAAAAACAAAAAGATATGCTACAGATTGGGGAAAATATTTTGAATTATATACCTGATAAAGAACTTATACTCAGAATATACAGTAAACTTTCAAATTCAATAAAAAGAAATAAAACAATCCAATAAAATATTTCAAAAGATTTGAACGGACACTTTGCTAACAAATACATACAATTAGCAAATCAGCACAGACGAAGATTCTGCACATTATTAGTCATTAAGGAAATTCAAATTAAAGCCATAATGAGATACCATTACACCCTTGTTAGAATGGCTATAATTAAAATTCCAAATGTTGGCAAGAATCTGGAGGAATTAAAACTTCTCTTAAACTGCTGGTGGGAAGGTAACTTGATGCAACCATTTTGGAAAACTTCGGCAACTTCAGAAAAAGCTAAACATGCTATTAATGACATGAATCAGCAATCCCACTCCTACGTATTCACTCAAGAGAAATAAAACACGTGACCATACAAAGGCATACAAAGGCTTGCTTATGAATGTTCCTAGCAGTTTTATTTCTAATACAGAAAAACTAGAAACAACCCAGATATTCATCAACCTATGAATGGAAAAAGAAGTTGTGGTTTATTTATACAATGAAATACCCTTCCATAGTTTAAAAGAATGAACTGTTAATAAATGCAACCATATGGGTAAACTTCAAAATAATTGTGCTGAGTAAAAGAAGTCAGACAAAAGTGAATACACAATGTGTGATTTCAAATATACAAAACTCTAGAAAATGCAAAGTAAATTATGGTGACAGAAAGGAGATGAGAGGTTGCCTAGTTGGAGAGGGGATGGCAAGAGGGAGGGATAACAGACTACAGAAAGGGGACTTTTGACATGACGGATCTGCTCACTACCTTGGCTGTGATAACTAGACCTCAATGGGACGCCTGTGTGCAGACATGTCAATGTTGCACATTGGAATATGCGTTACTTATTGTGTATCAATTTTGTCTCATAAGGCTGTGAAATATACGCAGAAACAGCAAACGAAGATTGGTGGAGAAGTCTGAAATGCTGAAACAAAACAAATGACAAAAAAAAACCTTTCCCCTTATTTTATCACCTTCCTCAATCTCAACTTGCCTTTGGAAACTGCTGCTGAGTTCACTGCACTGGGAACATAGGGTTTCGGTGGTTCAGTTCTGCTGTGCATAGCAATAGGAATTCCGTACCCGTCTCCTTCTTTGTGTTGCTCCTTTCTTTGATGTAACCCTATTCTTTAAAAAGAACTGTATTTACTGCTGACATAATCTGCAGGATACTTCTAACAGGCTCTGAGGTGAGTTAAATTGGACTTTCCCCAGAAAAATATATTCAAATCCTAACCTCTGGTAACTGTTTTTTTTTTTTTCAAATGCATATATGTGAAATCTAGAAAAATGTTATAGATGATCCTGTGTGCAAAGTAGAAATAGAGACACTGATGTAGAAAACAAATATATGGATACCAAGGGGGAAATGGGATGGGTGGGAAGAACTAGAAGATTGGATTGACACATACACACTACTGATACTACGTAAAAAGATAACTTTGCTATAAACAGCTATCCTGTACTATAAAACTATAACTAAGCTATACTATAAAAAGAGAGAACATACTATATATTTCAAATCCTGAAAGATGACGCTGTGAAAGTGCTGCACTCAATATGCCAGCAAATCTGGAAAACTCAGCAGTGGCCACAGGACTGGAAAGGTCAGTTTTCATTTCAGTCCCAAAGAAAGGCAATGCCAAAGAATGCTCAAACTACCGCACAATTGCACTCATCTCACACGCTAGTAAAGTAATGCTCAAAATTCTCCAAGCCAGGCTTCAGCAATACGTGAACCGTGAATTTCCAGATGTTCAAGCTGGTTTTAGAAAAGGCAGAGGAACCAGAGATCAAATTGCCAACATCTGCTGGATCATCGAAAAAAGCAAGAGAGTTCCAGAAAAACATCTATTTCTGCTTTATTGACTATGCCAAAGCCTTTGACTGTGTGGATCACAATAAACTGTGGAAAATTCTGAAAGAGATGGGCATAGCAGACCACCTGACCTGCCTCTTGAGAAACCTGTATGCAGGTCAGGAAACAACAGTTAGAACTGGACATGGAACAACAGACTGGTTCCAAATACGAAAAGGAGTACATCAAGGCTGTATATTGTCACCCTGCTTATTTAACTTATATGCAGAGTACATCATGAGAAACACTGGGCTGGAGGAAGCACAAGCTGGAATCAAGATTGCCGGGAGAAATATCAATAACCTCAGATATGCAGATGACACCACCCTTACATGGCAGAACGTGAAGAACTAAGAGCCTGTTGATGAAAGTGAAAGAGGAGAGTGAAAAAGTTGGCTTAAAGCTCAACATTCAGAAAACTAAGATCATGGCATCCAGTCTCATCACTTCATGGCAAATAGATGGGGCAACAGTGGAAACAGTGGCTAACTTTATTTTTCTGGGCTCCAAAATCACTGTAGATGGTGACTGCAGCCATGAAATTAAAAGATGCTTACTCCTTGGAAGGAAAGTTATGACCAACCTAGATAGCATAATAAAAAGCAGAGACATTACTTTGCCAACAAAGGTCCGTCTAGTCAAGGGTATGGTTTTTCCAATGGTCATGTATGGATGTGAGAGCTGGACTATAAAGAAAGCTGAGCGCAGAAGAATTGATGCTTTTGAACCGTGGTGTTGGAGAAGACTCTTGAGAGTCCCTTGGACTGCAAGGAGATCCAGCCAGTCCATCCTGAAGGAGATCAGTCCTGGGTGTTCATTGGAAGGACTGATGTTGAAGCTGAAACTCCAATACTTTGGCCACCTGATGTGAAAGCTGACTCATTGGAAAAGACCCTGATGCTGGGAAAGATTGAGGGCAGGAGAAGAAGGGGACGACAGAGGATGAGATGGTTAGATGGCATCACCGACTCGAGGGACATGGGTTTGGGTGGATTCCGGGAGTTGGTGATGGACAGGGAGGCCTGGCATGCTGAGGTTCATGGGGTTGCAAAGAATCGGACACGACTGAGTGACTGAACTGAAATGAATACTATATAGCACAGGGGAGTGTGCTTAATCATTGTGGCGACCTGAATTGGAAGGAAGTCCCAAAACAGAGGGAATATATATATGAGAATGGGCTTCCCAGGGGCTCAGTGGTAAAGAACCCACTTACCAGTGCAGGAGACAGGAATTCCATCCCTTGGTTGGGAAGATCCCCTGGAGGATGAAATGGCACCCTACTCCAGTATTCTTGCCTGGGAAGCCCCATGGACAGAGGAGCCCAGCAGGCTACAATTCTTGGGGTAGCAAAGAGTCGGACTTGACTTAGCAGCTGAGCACATGTGTGAGAAATGGAATATTTCTTGCCATATCAGTAAACAAAGGATGTCACACTCACCATCGACTGCAGGCACCACGGAGGGTGAGCTGGTGAACCCTGAGGGAACTCAGGAAGGAAAGAATACCTGCCTTCTAACAGCCATCAGACTGCAGCCACTCCCTCCCCTGAACTCTGCGAAAACGCAGGATGTGAAAACACAGGCTCCTGGCCCCAGAGAGCACAGCAAAGGAATGATTTCCGTGAGCTCAGACTCTCACAGCTTTCCGTAAAGAGAAAAGTGCTAAATTCCCTAACTTGAGATACCTGGTTTAATTAACAATCATCTTTTGATATTCAGACTACCTGCTCTTTGTTGCAAAACCTCTGTATGACCTGGCTCCCCACCTGGCCTCCTCGGAACAGTTCTCTCAGTGTTACTTGAGATGCTGCCTCCTGGGCTCGAAGTCCTAAAAAGACCCAGAAAATGAAACATAGCTCTCAACTTATACATTGTGACTATTTTTAAAGTCAACAGCTGGTCTCCTTTTCAGAGGAGGGAGAAGGGGACCTGGATACTGAGACACAGAGAGAACATGGAGATGGAGGGGGATACTGGAGTCCGTGTCTACAGACAAGGATCAGCAGGGATTGCTCCAGGAGGAAGGAGAGAGATGGGAGCAGAGTCCTTCTCACAACCTCCAGAAGGAACCAGATCCGCCAGCACCTTGCTTTGGGCCTTGGCCCCCAAAGCTGTGAGAAAATACACTTCTGCTGCTTGAAGTGGCCCAGCTTGTGGTAATTTGCTGTGGCAGCTCCAGAGCTAACGCAGCCTCCAGGAAACTGTGTTTGCTTCCTTATTTCAGAAACAGAAGCTGCTTCTCCCCTTTTCGGGTTTCAGCCAGGCATCAACCTTGCACCTAAAGACCGCAGTCCCCAGGCTTCCTGCAGGTGCTGTCATGTGATGGGTTTGTGCCCCCGGCATAGAAGCAATAAAGGTGTACATGGCTTGTCTTGCATTTTTCCTTCCTCTTTACTAACTGGGAACTGGTGATGCCAGGACCCTTGTGTACCTTAGTTCTGACTGTCAGGTGAGAGGCAGGCAGTAGAATTCTCTCTCTGTTAAGCCACCATACTGGGGGAGGGGGGTTATGTTCCCCATCTAACAACAATGTATCTAATAACCATCCCTTCCTCTGTCTTGCATCATAAGCTTCTAGAAGCTAGTGTTTGTTGTGAATCTTCCTGAAGCACCTGGCACAATTCCATGTATACACAGCTCTTGCTTCTTTATATTATCATTAAAAAAGCATTTATTAAGCCAGTGTGGTTCTAAGACTGCTTCAGCTTGCAAAACTAAGGAAGCCATTTCAATAAATGTCAGTGAGCATAAATTTTGTGAAATAGTATTACTCAACCCACAATCCCTCATTTCTTGCCCTGGGAGAGAGCAAAGCTTAGGGAATTTGGCCATGTCTCTACAGAGGGCCATCTGCAAGTGGTATCTAATATTCACAGACATCACAGGGTGATGATGGACCAGAGTGGACTCAAGGAGGACAACTCTGAAAATAAGATGTATACCTCCCATATGTGCCGCTGCTAATGGTAGCCCCTGCTTCATCTATGACAAAGCACATTTAGATTAATTCGAAAATGAGTGACCTTTCTTTGCTATGCGCTCAGACACTCAGTCGTGTTCGACTCTCTGCAACTCCATGGACTGTTAGCCAGCCAGGATCCTCTGCCCATGGATCTTCCCAGGCAAGAATACTGGAGTGGGTTGCCATTTCCTACTCCATGGGATCTTCCTAACCCAGGGATCGAACCCACATCTCTTGCATCTTCTGCACTGGCAGGCATATTCTTTACCACAAGAACCACTTGGGAAGCCCAAAATAAGTGGAGTGCGTTTCTCTGGAAACACAAAGAGAAGTGTATTTGGTTGCCAGCCTGAGTGAGTATAACACATACCTTCTTAAGGATTAAGAGAAAAGGAAAACATGCAGAAAAAAAAATCTTTTTTAAAAAACCTTTAATGGATTTATTGCAATATTGCTCCTGCTTCTTTTTTTTTTTTTTTTGGCTGCATGGCATGTGGGATCTTAGTTCCTCAAGCAGGTATGGAATCTGCACCCCATGCATTGGAAGGCAAAATCCTAACCACTAGGCCACCAAGGCAGTCCCTGAGAGGAAAGGCTTTTAGAGACTAGTTCTTTATTTTTTTTAATTTTTATTTATTTATTTTTTTAATAAATTTATTTATTTTAGTTGGGGGCTAATTACTTGACTAGTTCTTTAAAAATAGAAAAGAATGAACTGGACTTCAGAAGGTGGGGAAAATCACTGGAGTCACAATTGCTCCTGGTGGCAAGAGGTGTTAATGAGGCATTTAACATTTGGACTTGCTTAATCGCTGAGGATACACTGAGACAGACCAGGCTGAACCAGGGAGATAGGAGGAGACAATACAGCCCGTGGTTGGAGACGGAACTTTATCACAGTTAAGTGGCAACAATACCCTTTCATGCACAGCGGATTGCTACCTTCCCTCTCTCTCTTTCAGGTGCGTGTTTGGCATTGTGTAGTTTATATTTAGAACATGTTCTCAACTAGTTTCTATTTTGTTGCACCCCAAATTTCCACTTGTTTATAATTACAAACCCAGTGGGGAGCACCTCGTCCTTGTTTTCCCACACAAAGGCAGGCTGTCTCCCTAGACTCATGCGGCTCCAGAAAGGCGCTGGGCAGTAGTAGATGGCCCGAGATGGAGTGCTGGGGGCGGACAGGCCACTACAAACTGCTTCAACCTCCACAAAGTTCCACCCTGAGAAGGCTTGGCTCCTCACCCCGCCCCTCCAAGGTCTACCTCCTGCAGTCAGATTACCCCCCCTCCGCTCCCCGAATTCCACAGAGGGGCCAGTGAGGCTCCCTGGTTCTCCCTCCCTCCTCCTCTCCCTTCCTTCATTGACTCATTCATAATTATTTCTTTCTTCCTTTGTTTCTTTTCAGTTTTCATCCATTTTTATCACATAAGTGAAATAAGTCCACTGCAGAAAATTTGGAAAAAGCAAAAAGGAGGAGGAGGAGGAAGAGAAGGAAAAAGAGGTGAAGAAGGAAAAGAAGAAAGCTATCTACTATTCTATCAATTAAGGGTAATTATTCACCTTTTTGTTTTGACACATGGATATATGATACATGAATGATGGCCTCTATCTATTTACAACATATATTTGGGGCTTCTCAGGTGGCAGTAATGGTAAAGAACCCACCTCCCAATGCAGACGGCTTAAGAGACTCAGGTTTGAGACCCTTTGAGAACCACCGGATTAGTGACTCAAGGAAAAGAGACTGAGCCCATGTTTGGGTGGCTGGTGGCCCCACACTGAGTATTTTATTTTGTGCCATTCATGTCCTTCAACTTGGGATTCTAAGTATTTTCTGATGCCATTAAGTAGTTAAAAAAAACAGATTGAAAAATTGTGGAACATTTGTATGTTGATGGGGGTGATCCAGGAGAAGGCATTGATGACATGGTAGAGAGAGTGGAAGGTTGGCTTTGAGTGCAAGGAGCCAGCATCTCTGCACCAGTGGGTAGGTTAGTTCAGGCTTTCTGTCTCCAACTGCAGTTTCTCCACCTCTGCACTGTGCTCCTCAAGGTCACTAATGGTCTCCACATAGCTGATCCATAGTCCCATCCAGGGTTCATTCCTCATCACACTTGGATTTCAAGCTGCTTCCAGCACACCTTTTCCCCTCAGCCTTGTGGGTTCCATGCTGTCCTGTTTGGGGCATGCTGTTCTCCTTCCATCACAAGGACCGCTCCCTCTTAGCCTCTTTTTGCTGGTTCCCCTGGTCCTCCTACCCCTCTTCCCCTTCCTGTGCAGCACCTGGGGATCAACTTTGCACACCTGCTTTCTTGCATCTGTGCTCCCGTGATCTCATCCAGGTTTATGACTTAAATGTCGTTACATGCTGATGACTCCCAAATGCATCAATCCTGTAAGACTTCTGCTTATAAACTGAATAACCACACAGCTAACTGTCCTCTCCACATCTCTGCTTGAACAGCTATTAGAAGTCTCAAAGTGAACACGTGGAAGATGGACAGCTGTTCTTGCCTGACCAAGATTTCCCCATCTGTGTTACTGGAAGTGCTGCCCTTCCAGACGCTGGAGCCAAAATCCTTTAGTTCACCTTAACTCCTGTCTCTCACCTACAACTGTCAATCTGTCCTTTAGGGAATCCTGTTGGTTTTTGCCTTCAAACTAACCACGGATATCTTACTATTTTCATTGCTTTCCCATCATCTCTTTCTTGGATTCTTGGAAATAGTGTCCCAACAAGTATCCTCATTCAATTCTTACCACCCGGAGTTGAAACACACCAGAGCAGCCAGAGTGACCCTTTGAGATCATGGGTCATTCCATACCACTCTTCTGCTCTGAAGATGCCGATGGAGATCCTTTCACCTACAGTGAAAACTTCTCTGGTGGCTCAGATGATAAAGGATCCACCAGCAATGTGGGAGACCTGGGTTCAATCCCTGGTTGGGAAGGTCCCCTGGAGGAGGGCATGGCAACCCACTCTAGCATTCTTGCCTGGAGAATCCCCATGGACAGAGGAGCCTGCTGGGCTATAGCCCGTAGGGTTGCAAAGAGTCGGACACCACTGAGCGACTAAGCACAGCCCAGTGAAATCAGAAGCTCTCCCGAGACGTACAAAACGCTACTCTGTTTTGCACATACTTTCATTCGTTGTGTTTTTTAGGTTTCACATATAGGCAAGATGATACAGTATTTGCCTTTCTCTGATTCATTTCTCTGAGCATCCTATCTCCAGGTCCATCTACTCTGTTGCAGAAAACAAACTTGTGGTTACCAAATGGGAGAGGGAAGGTGGGAGGGACGAATTAGGGGTAGGGGATTAATAGATACACACTACTAGATAGAAGATAGGTAATCAGCAGCGATATACTGTAGAGACAGGGAATGATACATGTTATCTTATAATAACCTACAATGGAGTCTTATCTGCAGAAACAGTAAATCATGATGCTGTACACCTGAAACTAACACAATATTGTAAGTTAACTACGCTTCAATAAAACAAACAACAAAAGCGGAAACCTCTGCTCTAAAGTCGTTCATCTCTGGCCCTCCTCCCCTGCCTTACCCCCTAATTCTAGCACCTTCTACCTTACCCTGGCCCCCACTCACTTGTTCTGGTCATGTTGTCTTCCTTAATCTTGAACGTGGCAGACAAACTCCCACCTCAGGGCCTTTGCAGCCTCTTTTCCCTCAGTGGAATGTGTCTTCTCTCCCCACAAATGCCCACAACACTTCCTGCATCATTACTGTCGTAGGCTTGTTCAAATAACCCCTTCCCAGTGAGATCAACTGTGATGCTCCACTTGAGAAGTTCAACCCACCATCTCACGCTTTGTCTCTCCCCATCTCCCACCCTGCTCTATTTTTCCTCTTAGCACTTACATCTTCCAGTTTTTGCATTATATTATGTTTTAATCTCTTTTCTCCCCACGAAAATGTAAGCTCCCCGAGGACAAGGGTTTTTATTGCTTGGTTCACCGGTGCATTCCCATGGTTTAGAATCATTTCAAACACATGGAAAGTCCTCACTAGAATTTTTGATGAATGAATGAAACGTGTGACTTTCATAATTTGCATCATATTCACTGACATGGCCGTTCTCCTAAGGCTGGGTGTTTAGGTCCTTTCCACTATTTTGTTGTTTCATAGAACATTGCAACAAATAGCTTTTTATAAGAATCATTTATTAGTTACATTTTAACCACCCTAGGATATAATCCCATAAATGGGAACACCAGGTAAAATGACATAGGTATTTTAATGCCTTTGTCACATGCAGTCAAATAGCTTTTCAACTTAATTTTCCAACCATAGTGTTTGAGAATACCCACTGCTACAGTGAAGTTGGCATTTATTTTTCTTACCTTTGCCAGTTTGGAAGGCCAAAAAAAAGGGCACATCTCAATCTCACATGAATTTGAATTTCTTTGATGCAAAGTGATTTGAAGTTTTTGTTGTTTCTTACTCATTAACATCTTTTTAACTGGCTCTTCAGAGCCTTTTCTTATTTTGCTACTGAAATATTCATGTTTTTCGTATTGATTTTTGGAGTTCTTTATATATTAAAAATATTAACAGGTTTTTTTGTATTGTTAAAAAATCACTTCCATTGATTGTTGTTAAATTACATGATGTTTGACATAAAGAAGGATTTAATGTTGCCAAATTCATCAATTTTTCTGCCTTTATTATGCCATGTTTTTGGACACAGACAGACCTGTAAACTTACTTACATTGACTTCTAGTTTTAACGACTTTGTGTTTTACTTTCTTCTCTGTAATCTGTCATTTATTTTGCAGTTGGGCTCAGTATAGATTTTTCACTATTAGAAAAATCTACATCACTTATTGAACACCCCTATCTTTCCTAACTTATTTCTGAAATTGTCATATTCATGCCCACAAATCTTATACTTCATAAAAGTATTTCTGGGCAATCGATTCTGTTACATAGACCATGTATTGATTCCTATGCCAGACCCCCACCGTTTCTATCACTGTAGTTTGTGGAATGGCTTAAAATAGACCTGGCTGTTCCTCCCACCCTCCAGTTGGTTTCTCTCTGGGGGTTTTCGTGGCTAAAAGTGAACTCGATTCTCCCCTGACAGCTATTCCAACAACACAAAACAAAACTATAAGCATTTTGCTTAAAATTGCCTTAAAACTATCAAGTCACTTGGGAAAAACTGGCATCTTAATAGTCTTCAGTCTTCTTGTCACAAATATGGTTTGTTTCTCTCTCTCTCTGTTGCTGTTGTTGATCCCATCTGATCACACATCTCTCCAGACTCTGAAAGCTCCTCCCTTGTTCTGGAATCAGAGATCCTGGGTTCTGTTCCCAGCTCCACCCTTCTCACTGCCTGACCTTGGACAGAATATTTGATCTTCCTAAATCTATGAGTTAATCCTTAGGATGGAGTTAAAGCAGCAACCACTGATGAGATGGTCTTAAAGATTGAACAGAAAATTACGCTAAAAGCCCTTTGTGTGGAACTAAGAAGCACCCACTAGATGATGACTTTCAAAAATCAACCCGTCTTTGTCCTTGCCATCCTTTCTTTATATAGAGAAGGAGTGAAGGTCACTGGAGAAGCAGAGTCTGAGAAATTGAGGCCACAGAGTGGGTGCAGAGACTGACGACCTGACGTTGAGGCTTTGCTTCTGGGGTCTGAGTTGAGCAAGAGGGTGAAAAGATGAAGCCAGGACTAAGGGAAAAGGTTTGGGGAAATTTCTGCACATTTAAAGGGAGGCCACAGAGAGCCCATGGAAAAGAGTGGGGTCTTCCCCACGGGGCTGCCACATGGATAGTGCCCCATGCAGTCCCGCAGGGCCCCAGCTCAGAAAGGCCCTGAGTTTGGTTTCACGCTCTGCTACTGCCAACCTGGAATGCTTACTGACTTTTGAACAAGAACCCTGAACCTTCATTTTGTCCTGGCCCCACAAGACGCAGCTGACCCATGGTGTGCCTGGCCTTCTAGCTGGTGGGGTGAGGACAGCTCTGTGTCCCTCTAAGCCCTTCTTCCTCCACGCTGGCACACCATTAACTTAGGAAAGGAAAGGGCACTCAGAGTGCCCTTTCCATGAAGTGAGAGGGAAGCTGGAGCTTACACTTTATCAGAAATGTGAGTGTCAGACATTAGTGCACGGTTAAACTATAGGTCGTGATTTACAAGCTAACCAGATACTCAGCTCTTTGGGGAAAAAAAGGATGAAACACGAAAGAGATGGGAATGTCAGAGGCACGATTCCTGCCCAGGACTCGGGACGCTGTAGTTCATGGCAAAGCTCACAAATCTGCTGACTTGCTCCCTCACTCCTTCCCATTCCAGATGCTTCTCTGGCAACTAATTATTTACCTCTTAGACATGGAAATGGGGGGAGGGCGGTGCAGATAACAGCCATGATCAGGGGAGCAGAGAAATACATTCATTGCATGTCTATCATATGCCAGGCACTGTGTTGGGGGCTTTCCACGTAGTTTCTAGTTTACTCCTCACAAGGACCCTGTGGGTGCATCAGATTGTCTCGTTACAGATGAGGAAGGTGGACCAGTGAATCAGTCAACCTGACCAAATCACATAGATCGTTAGTGACAAGAAAAGGTCTGCTGTCACCGTTTGTCTTGTTCTCATTAGTGAAACTGGCACAGATGAAGAAATACTTCATTACTATATTCCAAGCACCATACTAAATGCTTTCCATGTTTTAATTTCTTTCATTCTCATCATGAAACTGGGGCTCAGAGAGTTTGTTCAGTTGCTAAGTTGTGTCTGACTCTTTTGTGACCCCTTTGACTATAGCCCATCAGGCTCCTCTGTCCAGGGAGATTTCCAGGCAAGAATACTTGAGTGGGTTGCCATTTCCTTCTCCAGAGGATCTTCCTGACCCAGGGAATCAAACCTTTGTCTCCTGCATTGCAGATGGATTCTTAACCAACTGAGCCACTAGAGAAACTCTCAGAGTTTAGGTAATTTCTACAAGGACTTGCAGCTGTGAAGTGGCAGATTCAGGATTCCAACCTAAACAGTCCACTCCCAAGACACAGCCTTAGCTGTGACCTGGGTAGCAGAGCAAAGCTGGTGACTGAATATAGACTGCATATGGAAAAGTCAAGGGAGATTTCCAGGTTTCATGGTTGAGCAGCCAGTGGGAAGATGATGTCATTCAGTGAAATGTAAACTGGATAAGGGTGAGGTACAGGTTTTAGCAGAGTGCTTGTGACATCATTTGTGGACAAGCTGAGTTTGAGGCTTGTGGGTGGCACCCCCAAGAGGATGCTCAGCAATGATGGCACCTTCCTTAAAGTGTTGCTGCAGAGATTGAATGAGTTAGTCATTAAAGTGCTTGGAATGATGCCTGGCACAGAGTGAGCACTACAGAAGTGTTTGCTATTTTTATGGCCTAGTAAACAAGTGGGTCATCGTGAAGCTAAGAAGATTATTATGACCCAGTAAGCAACTGGGTCAAATGGAACTAAGAAAGAGAGATCTTGGCTGAGATGCAAAATCAGGCATTCTGAATTTATAGATGGGAACTGAAGTCATGGGAGAAAAGCAGAAAGGAGGGAATGAGAAGAGAAGAGATCCTCAGGACAAGCATCATCAGAGATGCACAAACTGTCTTGGAGGAACTGGACAAAGGCTGGCCATTATAAAGCCATTTCTGAAGTTTCAACAAAAGAGAAATTACTGTTTATATCTGCAATAAAGCATTGAGTCTCTGGCCAAGGAAGACAATTCCTTGGACTGTAACCAACAGAGTCAGAAATAACAAACAAAATAAGATTAAACCAAACTCAGAGAAAAAGGGACCATAGCTAACCCAGCTGCTCTGTTTCACCCCTGAACAGAATGACCATGAAACTGTGCCCAGCATCATAGTAGCTGATAATTTCCCAGCCCCTTAATCAGCTTCCAACCCAAATGTGGTACCCAGGCTTCTACGTGGTGAAGAGTCGTGGGTCTTCAGAGCTGTGGTCTAGTTCAAGACACTGAATATGTTTGTGCACGCGTGTGCACGCACACACACATGCACACATACACACATCTCCGATAGTTTCTGGTTGCTACTTTGACTAGTGATGCTGGAGGTTTCCTCTTGATCCCTAGTCCCATACACATGACTTTCTTCAGAAAATCTTTTTTGCTTTACTTGGGTTTGATCACCTCCCTAGTTCCCACTCTTAGCACTCATCCACTGAATTGGAACTTCCTGCTTTTCTGGCTTCCCTCTTACACTATAAACTTACATCAGAGTTTTATCCCTAGACCCAGGTTCTAGCACAGTGCCTGACTATCATAGGTGCTCAAAGACTCTCATATTAAAAATTTATTCCTGGAAACTGCATTTTTAATTTCAACCTCTTCTCTGTAGTCCAGCCCACTTTTGTTCCCAGATTAAATTTAGAGAATACGTAAGAACATCAGGGAGCTGAGCCCTTCTTTGTGCAATACGGGAGGTTTTTGCAGGGAAAGTTCACCTTTGTTGAGGTATAGTTTACACGCATTTTAAGCACACCACTCAATGAATTGTGACCATTGTAAATACTTGTGTATTGTCATTCTTGTGTAGTGACTGACTGTGCTCAGCCGTCCAGTTGTGTCCTACTCTTTGTGACCCCATGGACTGTAGGCTGCCAGACTCCTCTGTCCATGGAATTTTCCCGGCAAGAATACTGGGGTGGGTTGCCATTTCCTCCTCCAGGAGATCTTTCCAACCCAGGGATCAAACTGCATCTCCTGTGTTCGCACGCGGATTCTTTACCACTGAGCCACCTGGGGAAGCCCATATACTTGTATAACCACCACCATACTCAAGATGAAGATCATTTTCATCCCCGAAAGCTTCCTTGTGTGTTTCCTGGGTTAATTTCCCACCATCATTCAAGAATCAGGCTGCAAGCTGGATGTTTAATGCATAGAATAGGTGCAGATGGGTCAACCCCAGGGTTTTATGAAGGGAATGAATGACTGCATATCAGAATGACTGCTATTACGTAGGAGACGAAATACATGGTTTGGTGTCAAAGAAAGGTGAAATAAAATATGTTGGAAGGAAAGCAGTCTGGCAAAGTCAGGAAGGCCACAAGTTGAGCCTGGGATAGTTTGTTTGGACAAGAGGTTTTGGGTCAGGAGGAAACAACACAGGTGATGAGACAAGAATTGTTTGGAGTAGAGATGCAGGTTTTCATACAGGTGGGGAGGGTTGGCGATGTCTCATGACCTTGCTGGCATGTGCTCCTGCTTGGGGAGGGTAAGGTCACTCATGGGCTCTGTACTCTTACTGGCTGTGGAACACACGGGCAGCACGCGGAGCTGGGAGCTTTATTCCGAGATGTGAAGTCACCTGGTTCCTCTGGCTGATTCTTTGCTTTCTTCAACTGGGAGGCTGCTGTTTCTAGCCTCTTCCTAGTCTTTCCTGCTGTATCAGACCTGGCAGATCCCAGGCTTGGCTGTCTCCCTGTCCCACTTTTTCTGACTCACTCTATCAGGCTTTCAAACCCAGTCTTCTCAGTGAACAAAGAGAAGAAAACCTTAGGACTGAAAGGTAACAGAAGGAGCCTGTGTTTCTCTGTGACTTTTAATTTTCAACCATCAACCCCTGTAGAAATAGAAATGCAATTTCAAAGCCTAATCCAGAGACTGATTTCAACAGGGAGATTTTTGTTTTCAAAATGACTCACATTAAGGGAGGGAGTCCAGATCATCTTTCAGCCCCTCTTTTAGAGATGTTCTACCTGTATTTATACATCTCTCTGGGTCTGTAAGAAACACCCTTCATGGAAGACAAAATTTAACAGCCAGTCCTTTATAACAATTTTGTGATCAGATGATACAATCCTTCTGGTATCTTCCCAGTATTGAGGTTGGTTAGAAAGATCAGAGAAGCTATGACCCAGATGACAAGCCCACCTTTATGCAGAGGATGCCACAAACCTTCTCTCAGACTTCCCTCTGCCGATCAAATTTTGTCTACAATATAAGAAACGAGTAGAACTTCATCAGCAGAAGACTTAGGGAAATCTAGCTTTGGGCTAAGGAGGCTGGTCCTGACTCTGGTGTAAAACAACTATGAGAACCTGGGGAAATAGTTTTCCTTGATGAATCTGATTCTTTCTCTTCTGCTATAAAATTATTACTTACATCTTTAGGATGTATTTTTTTTCTTCCAATAGGGAGTGCGTGTTCCCTAAAGCAGGGGTCCCCAACCTTTTTGGCACCAGGGATTGGTTTTGTGGCAGACAATTTTTCCATGGACAGGGGTAGGGGGGGGTGTGGGGGGGGGGGGCAAGGTTTCCAGATGATCGCATGTATTGTGCACTTTATTTCTGTAATTATTCTTTCAGCTCTACCTCAGATCATCAGGCATTAGATCCTGAAGGTTGGAGACCCCCGCCTTAAAGAAAATTCCAGTTTGATCATCTGTAAAATGGGGATGATTATAGCATCTGCCTCACAGTGTTGTTATGAAGGTAAATGAGTTCATTTGTATCAAGAAATTAGAGCAGGGCTGGCACGTAGTTAAAGGACTCAATAAATGTTGGCCATGATGAGGCTGTTGCTAATGATGATGCTGATGTGAGAAAATAAAGGAATTCTATAAGGACCACCAACAAAGAAGGGACTTGGAACAAAACAGCCAGGGCATGAGCTGGGGATGCAGCTCCCTGGGGCCAGGGGAGGGAGAGTTAGCTTGCCGGAGACAGAAGCCGAAGGGCCATGTCCTCGTGGGAACCTGGAGAATGAGGACAGGACTGGATGACATTTCCACAAGAGGCTGGAGCCCTTGAGAGCTGCCGAATGCTGGATGAGGAAGATTCCAGAATTAGCACGAGGACAGCAAGGAACCTTGTCTGCCCAGACCTGATGGGCGGAGCAGCTGAGTCTCCCCAGGGAAGGTGTGACTGCATCTTGTGCCTGGATGGGTTTGTGTTTCCTGGGCTGATTCAATCCTGGGGTCCCTGTGGAGCCAAACAGAGGGAGACACATGCAGGCACCCCAGTCTCCACCCTCTCCTGCTGATCACGGGCCCCTGATTCCATATCACCAAACACGTGAGGACAGAACCACAGCCTGCTAGGATTATAAGTCATCAAAAGACTGTGCATGTGTATGTGTGCACAGTCGTGTCTGACTCTTTCCAACCCCATGGACTGTAGCCCTCCAGGCTCCTCTGTCCATGGGATTCTCCAGGCAAGAATACTGGAGTGGGTAGCCATTTCCTCCTCCAGGGGATCTTCCCGACTCAGGGATCGAACCTGGGTCTCCTCCATTGCAGAGGAATTCCTTACCACTGCGACACCCGGGAAGCCAAAATCAAAAGACCAAATCGAGACTATAGAATCGCTCAGCTTAAAATGCTTTAAAAAGCAGGAATCAAATACATCTGAAATTAAGACATAGAAAAAGTAAAGCCTTAAAGAGCTTTTGGAAGTAAAAAATGAAGTCATGAAAATTTTAAAGTCTCAATGAATGGTTAAGCATTATCCAAGAAGATAAAATTACCAAAATGGAAGATAAACCTGGAAGTCATCCAGATGTATAGAAATGAAAAATATGAAACAGCAGTTAACGGTGAAAGGACCAAATCCATGTCTCATAGTAGCTTCAGAGAGAACTGAGAATATTTGAAGAGACAATGGAAGATTAACAATTCTCCAAAATGACTGAAGGAGCTAAGTACTGAAAATAATCAACCAATATGTCAAACAGCCAGATGACAGAGGATGAGACGGTTGGGTGGCATCACTGACTCAATGGACATGAGTTTGAGCAAACTCCAGGAGATGGTGAAGGACAGGGAAGCCTGGCGTGCTATAGTCCGTGGGATCACAAAGAGTCGGACAGGACTGAGCAACTGAGCAACATGTCAAACAATCAAAAGTAAAGTGTTCTGGACGAGACTGCAGTGGGCGGCCCGACACACTCTCAGAATGGCCACTATGCCAGTAGGGACAGCACCAGCTCCCTGGGGGCATCTAGGACTCTGAGAGGTGCAAGTCTGCACAGCTCTGCATTGAGGCATCCACATTTGCAAGTCCATCCCCAAATTTCCCTGTGATCTCTGTGTGTACCATGTGCACAGCCATCTTTCCTCACATCCCCATCCTGACATGCAATCTAGGAAATTAACAATCACGGACTCTGTCAATCCCCAGACCAGTCCCTGTGCCCTCCAGGGGCTCCCTCTAGACCCCGCCGCCCCTCCTGCGGGAAGAAGGCTGTCTCAGCCGCCTTCCTCCACACACTCAAGGCTATTCCACTGACGTTTCAGGTTCTTGTCTTCAGTGCCAGGGGCAAGGTGACATTCCTGAAGATTTATTATTATTGTTTTCCATCACCTGAGGCACGCCAGTCCTCTAAAAGCTTCTGCACCAGGTCGATTGTCTAAGTTAACTCTGACTTTGCACAGATTTATTGGCAAGGTTTGCGGTTTGCCCTGTGTGTGTGCACGCGTGTGCGTGTTCCGGACACAAAGGTGAAGGGAGAGAGTAAACCAATATTTATTTCGCTTTCATCTGTGCCATCCCCTGGGCTAATTGCAGTCATACACACCGATTCCTTCCATCCTCAGGAGGGTCCGGAGAGCAGAATCCTGCTCGTTTATCACGTGAGGATTAGAAGGCTCAGAGAAGTTCTGGAAGAGGAGAGGGTCAGGTAGCCCCGAGTCTAGCTCTAGGAAAGGAGAACAACAAGACAGGGAGATCCACATGCTGTAAGGAACCTAGAGTTCATGATAAGTGGGAACACAGCCATGCGTGGTCTAACCCAGGCTTGGGAGGTAGGTGGGGCCATCTGATTGGGGATCTGTCCTCTGCAGAGTCCAGGGAAGAAGCAAATGACCATGCTGGCCTGACCTCGGAACCCAGGACACGTGGAGGGCTCCGACCAGAACCACTGGGGCTGTGTTCAGCTGTGTCCAGCTGTGCGGTCAGCACTGTGTCCTAGGCTCCCTCCCCACTCTGCTCCTCTCTGCCTGGCACCTCCCCTGGCAAGTCCTGGGCCAGATCATCCTTGTCCCTGTCCTCACAGTGACGGGGACCACCCACCACGGCCCCAACAGGCAGAGGACCTGCGTCTGTTCTCTGAATGATCATGGTTCTTTTGGTCTCAGATGGAATCAGCTTCTGCTCGGCCCCGGATGACCACAGGTCCTTTGTGTCAACCACATTTGGTGTCAATTAACTAGTTCTGAAATGTTAAATATGTGTGTCCCTTTCTGGGCCAAAATTTAGCCTCCCTCATGACCTCAACCCCTACCCGGTCCAGGGGGCTCGCAGACCCCAGTGGAGGGGGTTCACAGACCCTGGGGGGCCACTGGCTGTGCTGACTCATGACAGGAAGCTCTTCGAGCCTCAGTTTCCCTATTTGAAAATATGGATATGGGTCTTCCTACAGGTTTGCCTGGAAGACTCAGTGGGATGCATCCCAGTAAGTGTCTCAGTCACAGTCAATGCCTGGCGTTCAGGGCTCTCCACCCCCATCCACCCCAGGACCCCCTCCCACGCTCTCAGAAAGCAGATCAAACTTCTCCAAGACACTCACAGTCCACACATGTGCCCCCAAGGAAGTAAACACACCCGATCTCAAAGGACAAAGGAGGTTGAAAGAATTTGACTTGGAATGAAATGGCAGAAGGACCTGAGCCCTGAGTCCATGGCAGCTGCCTCATTTCCCTGCAGGTCAGGTAACTAGTTTGAATCGCATTTGGAAAGTGTTAACCCGCACCTAGGAAGTGTTAATCTGCAACTTGAAGGTTTACTCGGAGGCTTCAAGGAGGCAGTGCATGTGAAAGCACACTGGACTGCGAAGTCATCCTCTCGGAAGCCCCCAGGCAAGCCCAGCCCACCTCCCACACCGTCTGATAGGTGGGGCAGGTAATGTCAAACCTGGGGTGTAGACAGGACCTCAGGTGGCCCGATGTCTCATGCAAGCCCGCTGTGCATCTGGTCGGTGAAATCGCAGAGATTTTTTTTAAGCTGAATCCTTGGCCTGGTCCCAGAACATCTTCAGGTGAAAAGAGCCTGGACCTCACATGAGGCTCTCCCTACAGATGGCCTGCCCCACCCTCGCGGTGGCTGAACCCGAAGCCTGCAGCACTGCCTGCATCTCAGCCCTCCCGCCAGTGCCCTCTGGTGGTGACAGCCTGCAATGTCATGGCTCTTCTGAACTGGCCTGGGGGGCTTCCCTTCCAGCCCCAGGCCCCGTCATCCTGCCTGTTCTGGGGGCAGCTCCTCTGTGCTGACAGGGGGCACGAGGGTGTGCTGCAGTATTTGCTCTCCCACCCATTCCTCAGGCAGGCAGTTTCTGGATCTCTATCTTGTCAGCCTAGCTGATCCTTCCTCTCCATCCTCTGTGTGTGTGTGTGTGTGTGTGTGTGAATTGCTCAGCCATGTCCATCTCTTTGCGACCCTATGGACTGCAGCCCACCAGCCTCCTCTGTCCATGGCCCATGCGATCCAGGTGACCTTCTAGGCTAACCTCACTCTTTGTAATCAGGACCACTCAGGCACCTCGTTTAAAAGCCTGTAACGGTCTTCACTGCCCTCTAGTGAAGCTCAGAATTCTCAGCAACAAATGAATATGCTCCTTCTGCAATTTCTCCCTAATCCACATGTCCACTCCCAGATATGGGAGCGGGGGGAAGCATCCTAAAGGGAAACCTTGCTCTCTGTGCTTCTCTCAGTGAGCCCTGATCCCTGTCCCACCCAGAAGTGTTACTGAGCATAATTTCCACCCGAATGCTCTTTCTTGCCCCCAACCTCAACAAGTCAACCCCTACAGAACCCATCTCGAAAGTCGCTTTCTCAATCAGGACCTTCTCTGGCAACCTCACCCCCATTCCAAGTGGTGTGCACATCGAAGCATCGTGCTCTCAACTCGGGAACAGGGTTCCCCACTGGACTCTGTGCTCCCAGACCCAGGAGCTACCATTTCTGCTTGCATTTAAAAAGTCTCCCCAGGCCCAGAAGAGATGCAGCATCTGGCACATAGAACTCACTCAATAAATGTTGAATGAGAAGCCCTATCTAGCTCAGGAACCATAAGAATGGCAGATGCTGCAAGGGTAAAAAAAAAAAATCACCATGGTTACTTCTATTTGCATAATAATAGAAGGGTAGTTATGGAACATTTGCTATCTGCAAGGCTCTGTTAAGTGCATTGAATTCACTTACTCATTAAACAGGCACAGTGACGCTTCACCCCTATACTATCTCATTTAATCTTTACATCAACCTTGGCCAGTGGGGTGAGCCAGGATCAGATCTATTACAGATGAGAAGACAAATCTGGGAAAGGCTGATGGCCAAGCAGCCAAGGATAACGGGGGCGCCAGGGCTCTCGCCTAGGTGTGCAACCTCGCTCCCGGTGACACAAGTCTGCTAGCCCTTATTAACACTCTGCCACCTCCGCTGACAGAGTCAGGTCCCTGGAGACAAAGCAAACACAGAAATGTGCTTTGCCTGCAGACCCAGGCTGTAAAAGCAATCACAGTTTCTCTCTTGCCTCCAGTTCCTAATCAATTATGGAGGAAATGACAATGAGGCAAAGGAGACAGAGACTCAGAGTGACTGTAGTCCTCTGAAAAGATTCCCCAGGCTTTGTTTCTGCAGCCACACTTGCCCAGCTGGGGTCCCAGGGCAAAGAGATGTAGGGTTGGGTGCCTGACACAGAGACAAAGGAAAAATGACAGACCAAGTGAATTAGTGAAGGTGAAATAAACGGTGCTCAGCAACAGATGGGGCTGACGCTGGGTAATTTTCTGCTGTCACCTCCCCTCTAGTAATAGATAATCTTGCAGCTGCTGGAGTCCCAGGGAAGGTAGGCTCACAGCCTCAGTCTCCTTCCTGCTTGGAAGTGGCGCACCCCTCCATCTCTTAACCTGTCTCAATGATAAAAATCTTAAAAGCCCCAACTTCTTGCAAGACGTATAGTGGCGATTTAACTCAGTCCTGACTGAGGTTGCGATCTGTCAGGCTGTCATGGTGACAGGCAGATTTGTAAATGCTCTGGCTCCAGTGTCAGGGTGAAGGTGACATTTTTCAGCTGCAGACTTTTTTCCCCCCATCCCTCATGGAGACAGAACAGCTCAGAACTAGAAAGAGGCCCCTGGGCAAGCCTCCGTCCCACCCACGCCGCCCTGGACCAGGGCTGTTGACCTCTGACCCTCAGACTGTGGCTTTTCTCCTCTGGGCCACCTCTGCCCTGACCCAGAACACTCGGAACACAGCGATTCCTGTAAGGCCAGGCCCCCAGCCCCACACCCCTCCCCACCCTGGTCTGAGCCTGGCCTGATTTAGCCTTATAATGACTTGTCTTGGCTGATGGTCGCTCTGCCATTACCATTATAAATACTTACACAGATTAATTAACCATAGCATAAGAGCCCAGAAGCCCAGCGAGGTTCATTAATGACCTGCCAGGCTATTTCTGGGCTGAGGCATCGAAAACTAGCCCCGAACGTTCATGACATTCTTCCCTTTGATTTCTTTCTGGAATCAGGAAACCTTATTTATGGTTTTGTTCGAACTCTTTCTCTCCTTAGGATTCCATTCTCAGTGTCTTTAACCCTCAAGGAGCCTCGTGGGGTGACCTAGCTTCCTGCCTGAGTCTCTGCATTTACCTGACTTCCTTTATGAAGTTCAGGGAGACGCCTTCAGCCCTGATGCCCTGTCAGCGTCGGCCAGGGGCTCCTGTCCCTGCATCTTGGCCCAGAGGCCACGATGGGATCTCAACCTCTCTCTCTTCCCCGCTTCCTTCTCCCCTCCTCCTCTTCTCTTGCCCCTCTCCCTCCTTACCTCACTCCTCTCCTGTCTCTCTCCCTCTCCTCTTTCTCCTGTTTCTTTAAACAGGAGTCAGCCTGGTCTCAGCACCACCTGGAGATCTGCATGGGGAAGGCAGCAGCCACACCACCTCCAGGAGAGGTCCCCGGTGCACTGGGGAAAGTGTGGGGGGTGTGGCAGGGGAGGAAGAGAAACCTGGAGCTGTAAAGGCTGCAGAAGCGCAAGCCTGGGGCTCCCACCCCTCGCTGTGTCTCTTTCCTCCCCTCCTGCACACCCCGTCTCCACGGCTGCAGCTCCCACCCCTGCCCACCCCCACCCACAGGTCCGCCTGGCGGTGCTCCAGCCAGAGTGCCTTTCTTTCTTGATCAGAGGACACTGTCATCTCCATCATTTTCAGTATCTGAATTAGACAAGATCGCTGAGCTTCAATTTCTTCATTGAAAAGTTAATGATATCTACCTTGTAGCACAGTGTCTGTGTGTGTGTGTGTGTGAGTGTGTGTTGGGTAATGAGTAAGGTTGGATATGACAAACTCCTAACAGGAAGAGCTCAGTGGATGTTGGTGCGCCCCTCCCCCAGCCTCCAGCAGCCTGTTGATGTCCGCTAAATTCACACTGAAAATACAAGTGCTTGATGAGCTCCACCCAGTGGAGGGGCCTGAGCTCGGCAGGGTCACTGCACCCCAAACCCTGAGTGAGGGACCCCATCCTCTAGGGTGTGGCGGTCATGCTGTCCCTGCTTTGGGGGTTTATATTAAGGGGGAGAAGAATGAAAGAGAAGAGGAGAAAACAAAAGCGATGGGAAGAAGGGTGGGGAGAGGTGCTCAGGAAAAACAAGGCAGAGGGAGTTATCAGAGGTCGGTGCCCACAGGAGCCCTGGATGGGGGCTCTGGGAGGAAGAGGGGGAGGGGAAGCACAGGGCCAGCTGATGGACACCCCCCTCCAGCTCTGACAGCTCAGCTCAGCCAGGCTGGGCCCCAGGGTTCCAGCCAAGTGACCTCCTGGTGGACCCTGCAGTAGGGGAGGGGCAGCCTTAGCTGCCCGGAGGAGGAGGAGGAGACGAGGAGGCGAGCCCTGGTCCAGCCTTGTGGGAGTTCAGCCTGGGGTGGGGTGAGGTGGGGGATGAGGAGCAGGGAGGGAGATGGACAGGCTGAGCTGGAATCCAGGACCCCCTGCGGTCCTCTCGTCCTGCCCTGGCTGTGTCTGCATCTCTACTGCACGCACGTCTCTCCATCCTGGGGCTCTGGGGAGCACCAGGCTGGTATCTCTTCACTTCTCATGTCTACGAGAACCGTGCTCTCTGGCCAGGGCTGTCTGCCCAGCCTGCCAGGCCTTAGAGGGTGATTCTCGTGCTTTCTGCCTCTGCAAAAGCCCAGCCTAAGTGGTCAGCGGGAGCAGGGACTGGACGTGAAACCGGAGATCACCCACCACTTCCTCAGGCCTCACATTCCTATCTGCAGAATGGGGTGATGACAACCCCCCTGAGGGTTGCCATGAGACAGGTATTAAAGGATGAAGGTAGGGACAGTTTTCAGCATTGCCTACACAGCGCCTTACTCAGCCTGCAGCAGGGACACTTGGCATCGTGTTCTGTTTTGTCTTCTATGATACCATGCGAACCAGCATAAGGTGCTGTAATTGTAACAGGTGCCACCTCTTAGGAGTGGAGGGGCCCCGGTGGAGGACAGAAATGACAGGAAGGACCCAGGAGAAGACGAACACGGTATCCAAAGAGGAGGGGATGTTTTGTGAATTGGGTTGCAAGACCTTCCTAGAGGAAGACGAAAAACTGACATCTACTGATGCCGGCACCCCTTCCTGCACAAGGACAACCCAACCCCGTCCCTCCTCTTGAACATCACCTTGTGAGGAACCAGTGCTTCTGGGGGGAACTGGGGCTAAAAGCAGCATTTGTGGGAGATGGAATTCCCTATAATAAATGTCCTGAGTCCGGTCTAGGGACTGATAAGCCTGCGAATTAAGGCCCTGAAAGTTAAAGCGTTACTGTCCTGCCCTGAAACTTGAAAGGCAAGGCTCATTTCCACCTGCCCCTTCCTTCCTCCTTCTCCTGACCTCCCAGGCCCCCCTGTGCAATCCTTTCAGGAGTTCCTGGGCCACACTGGGAGGTTGGGGGAGAGTCCTGCCTGCCTCTGTCCTAGCTCCGCCTGGTCCCCCTGCAGAGCCACAGGTGGTAGTAGAGGCCCCAGGAGAAAGAGCTATACTGCTCCAAGGCTTCCCTCCTTCCTCAGCCTTTGGGATCTGCAGGCATTTTCCTTAACAAACATTCAACTTGTTTGCTAGCATTTGCTTTTCCTAAAAGGGCGTGCATGCATGCTAAGTCGCTTCAGTCATGTTCAACTCTATGTGACCCCAGGGACTGTAGCCCACCAGGCTTCTCTGTCCATAGCGTTCTCCAGGCAAGAATACTGGAATGGGTTGCCATGGCCTCCTCCAGGGCATCTTCCCAACCCAGGGATTGAACCCTCCTCTCTTACATCTCCTGCATTGGCAGGTGGGTTCTTTACACTAGCGCCACCTGGGAAGCCCCTTCCTAAGAATACACATATGGAAAATTAAAACAGATTGACATGTATATATACATACATATATATATATATATATATATATGTATATACACACTACTATGTAATGAGAACATACTATATAGCACAGGGAACTGTACTCAGTTCTCTGTAGTGACCTAAATGGGAAGGAAATTTTTTAAAAAAAGAGGATATATGTATACATATAACTGATTCACTTTGCTGTACAGCAGCAACTAACACAACATTGTAAAGCAACTATACTCCAATAAAAAAGAATTTAAAAAGCTAACTAAACACTTAAACAAGAAAATAAAATGTGCCATTGGTCTTGAGAGTGGTCTAGGAGACCTAAGGCAACATCTCTAAGAGGGGCTGGGATCTGTGGGCCTCTGGGACTGGCTGAGACCATCTCAGAGGGTGATTGGGTGTCTGCCCATTGGTCTGTGAGGCTGGGGGCTGCATTTTCCCATCCCCCACGGGGTTGCAGGGCCTGACGGTGGGATCCGGGTTTGATGCTCGGTGTGCAGGGAGTGGCTGGGCTCTTTTGCCGGAGCATCCCTACACCCCACAAGTAGTGTCAGCTTCAACTGAAACATGAACTGCTGTCAGCATCGTGACCAGGCCCTGGGGATTCAAAGTGCATAGTCCAGGTTCTGTCCCTGTTGGGAGCCCGCAGGGAGCAGGGGGCGGGTGGGGCGGCGCCCTAGGGGTCCCGGGTCCCGGGCCCCCCAAGGGAAGTAGATGGAGGCGGGAGAGCTGAGACCAGTCTGGCTTTTGGGGTATGGGGCTCACCTCCCAGACTTTCCCACCTGAAAGGATCGTTTTGATATGATCTGAAAGGATTTTTCAAGAGCTTTAAAAGCCATCATTCACCTGCTGGGATCTGGTTTAGTGACGTGTCTACCCAGCTTCCTCTGGTTGTACCTGTGCGGTTGGCTTTGCAAACCATTGTTCGGACACCCATTCCCGGGCGCGGTTGGCTCGAGAGCCGGGCAGACTGCGCTTCCCCCGCGGAGCGCTCTGCGAAGCATCCCCACCCTTCCGCGCCCGGGTTTCAGGTGTCCGCCTGCCTGGAGCGCAGACAGCGGCGCTAGGAGCGCGAGCGCGCCCTCCGGTGGCCGTCCCCGGAGCTGCAGGCGCGCCGGGCCCCGCGTCTGCAGGATCCCGGATCCAGGTGTGCAACCTGCGGGCTGCGTGCGCCGCACCCGGTGGGGTTTATGAGCCCCCGTAATGTCAGCGCAATAATTGCCCCGGGGAGGCCATTACACCACTATTTCCATCCAGAGGTGGGCTGTTCCATCAACTGCTGCAGAGGCCTGCTCGGTAAATGAGCTTTCTTTTAAAAATATATTCGCTTGGTTGCCTTGCTAGAGCTCTTTCGGCGCCAGGGGACGTGTCTGGGGCGGCAGGGCCAGTGCGCGCTGGTGACCACCTGAGGGTCGGCAGTGGAGGCCACGAGGGGGCAGTTCCCAGCCGGCCTGGATGCCCGGTTGCTCGGTGCCCCTTCCCTCCTTCGGCCTTTTGTCCCTTTCTCCCTGGTGACTGGGGGTGGAGTCATTTTGCTCCCTGGGGGGAGGGGTTCTGTGCCCAGTACCCCGATGCCCACCTGGACCGCAGTGCCTGGCAGTCTCTGCGGGCAATCGGGTGCATTAATTCAGGGAACTGTGGTTACCCAGTTCTGGTCACCCCAGGAGACAGGGTGGACAGTCCATGGCGATTCCAGGCTGGATGCTCAGGAAGGTCCCTCATCCTGGGACCAGCCTGGTGAGTGGGTGGGGACCCTGGAAGCCCCAGGTGGCAGCAGGAGGCACGCTCTCACCCTTATGCTGTCTCATTAGAATCACTGAGTGACTGAGCAGGCCCGGCCCTGCTGGGACCCCAGTTGAAAGGAGCAGAAACCCCGCATTCACACAGTTGGGATACAGGTGACCTGGGGGCCCCAGAACTCCTGGCAGCTGGCGGATTTGTCCTTGTTCACTACTCTATTCCATGTTTTTCACTCTTGATGGAGCTTTGTAGCTTCCCGGGAACATTGTTTAGTTCAGTTGTTTGTTACCTGACAGCAGGCAGGAAGGTTGTTTGGGGGAGCGGGGGGCACCACAGGGTGTGAGCTGAGACTGAGCCACACGTGCCCTGAGAGCCAGCTCCCTGTTCACATCCCCTGCTGCCCCCAAATGCAGCGGCCCTTGGGCGCTCCTTGGAGGACGCGGCCTGCAGGCCTGTCTCCAGGGCCCCCTGCGCCCCTCTGACCGGGGCACTTTGCTCAGACTGCTCTCCGGGGGCGCACCCGGCAGGCCAGGTCTGGGGTGTAATTGTCTCTAATTAGCATTTCCCACAGATGGAACATTCCCCAAACCCCAGCCTTCAGCTGAGTGGTTCTCAGAAAAGCACAGAAATTATTTTCTACCTTTGAAGACATCAAAGGAAAGCAAAGGAAATTAGCCCATTCTCATCAGTGTCTCTGGGCCAGCCTCACACTGGTGTCTGGGTGGGGCCCAGCCTTTAGAGGCCCAGAGAGCTGTCTCTGAGCCACATAATCCCTGATGGGAAGATGAGCCGAGGGCCCGGAGCTGACCTGCTTGCAGCCCCTCCCAGGCCCCTGTGTGGCCCTGTGGCTCCTCCCCACTGGGGGCTCTCATGGGCCCCTGGTTACTTAACACCTTACCTGTGCTTCATCCCCCCATCTTTATGAAGATAAATCCTGGGGGCAGGGCCGAGTCTAGACTTTGTAAACATTCAGTGTAGCATGTAGCAATGCTCAGGCAGCTTAAGGTCGTCTCAGAGTCGGAGAAGTCCCCTGTGACTCCATTCCCCAAATTTGTTTCGTAAGTGCCTTTTTGTGCCAATGTTCTAGACACTGTGGATGGAGACAGGGAAGTGCCTCTGAGCATCTGGAACCTTAATTCTAGTAGAGAGACTGACACTACACAGATTAAAAGGAAGAGAGTATGGAGAAAAGGGAACCCTCTGGTGCACTGATGGTGGGAATGTAAATTGGTGCAGCCACTGTGGAGAACGGTATGGAGGTTCCGTAACAAACTAAAAATAAAACTAGTATATAATCCTACAGTCCTATTCCTGGGCATAGATCCAGAGAAAACCATAACTTTAAAAGACAAGTGTACCCCAGCAATCATGGCAGCACTAGGTACAATAGCCAAGACATGAATGCAACTGAGTGTCCATTGATGGAGGAATGGATAAAGATGATATGGTACCTGTATACATTGGAATATTACTCACCCAGAAAAAAGAATGGATTCATGCATTTGCAGCAACATGGATGGACCTAGAAGTTGTCATACTGAATGAAGTTAGTCAGACAAAGAAAGAGAACTATCATATGATATCCATTCTATGTGAAATCTTAAAAAAGATACAAATGAACTTATTTACAAAAACAGAAATAGAATCACAAATATAGAAAACAAACTATGGTTACCAAGGAGGTAAGGGGCGAGGGATAAATTGGAAATTGGAAGACTATGTTTGACAAATACACACTACTATATATAAAATAAATAGCTAATAAGAACCCACTATATAGCACAGAGAAGTCTACTCAATATTCTGTAATGGCCTACATGGGAAAAGAATCTGAAAAGGACTGGGTGTATGTATATGTACACCAAGATATTTGGTTAAAACTATGTGAACTCAGGGCTTCCTTGGTGGCTCAGACAGTAAAGAGTCTACCTGCAGTGCAGGAGACCCAGGTTCAATCCCTAGGTCAGGAAGATCCTGGAGGAGGAAATGGCAACCCACTCCAGTATCCTTGCCTGGAAAATCCCATGGACGGAGGAGCCTGGCAGGCTACAGTCCACGGGGTTGCAAAGAATCATACATGACTGAGTGACTTCACTTCCTTTTCCTTCTTTCTTTATGTATATGTATAACATTCACTCTGCTGTACAGCAGAAACAAACACATTATTGTAAATCAACTATACTCCAATTAACACACATAAACAAGTCCATTCATAATATGCCAGGTGCTAGAAACAGCTAAGGGAAGTGATAAACTGAGTCGTGGAGACAGGGTGGTATGTGACTGGGAGGCATCGTGATAAGGCACCGTTGATGAGACTGGAGGAATGAGAAACAGCCCACCTGCCCCACGTGGGGCAGCGGTGTAAGCAGACAACCAGCAAGCACCAAGGCCCTGGGTGAGAGTGAGTCTGGTGTTTGAGAGGAATGGCTAGGAGTTCAGTGAGCGACTCGGGAACCAGGATGAGACCAGAGGCACATCACTTAGGCGAGAGCACAGAGTTAGATTCTGGCTGATCCTGGGCCTTCCAGCCCAAGTCTCCCATCAGCCCCACACGTCTCCTCCAGAGGCTGGCCGCACCCCCCACCCCCGCAGTCTTGGCATGAATTTCTGGGGACACTGGGCACGAAGGACCTAGTTTGGTCAAAATGTCCCAGCCCCTCCCCAAGCTGGGGGATCTCGTCAGGTTACCCAGCTGTCTGACTTCTGCTTCCTCATCTCTAACACCAGCATCTTATATCCTTCCACACAGAGATGCTGTGGGAATTAAGTGAGATGTCTATGTAGGTACCCTTCTCCAGGGGATCTTCCTGACCCAGGAATCGAACTGGGGTCTCCCGCATTGCAGGCAGATTGTTACCCACTCCAGTGTTCTTGGGCTTCCCTTGTGGCTCAGCTGGTAAAGAGTCCGCCTGCAATGTGGGAGACCTGGGTTTGATCCCTGGGTTGGGAAGATCCCCTGGAGAAGGGAAAGGCTACCCTCTCTCGTATTCTGGCCTGGAGAATTCCATGGACAAGTCCATGGGGTTGCAAAGAGTTGGACATGACTGAGTGAATTTCACTTTATGTAGGTACCAAGGAAAGCCAGCCCCTACCTTGTAATTTCTAGGAAGCTGCTCTTAGCCTGAGCTTCCCGCCTGGGTGGGTCCTCGTTCTGCCCCTGAGCAACACCCCCGGTCTCACCAGTGTTCCCACAGACATCAACTCGCTTGCGGTCCTCCCTCGGGGCAGCTCGGCAACCTTCTGAGGCTCCTTCTAGAGTTTCCTCACACCAGGCCCTGCCCCCTTTCCCACCTCTGTCTCTCCTCCTCTCCTCTTCGGGGCTGCCACGTCCCAGAGGAATGTGATCTCCCCCGGATCATCACCTGGGCTGGATTCAAACCGCTGCCTCCCGACACCTCCCTAGTCTCTAGGAAGGTGGGATGTTGGGACAAAGAGGTTCCATGGGGGATGAGGGATGGGATGTGGGAGGCAGGGCCAAGAGACCTAGGTGGGGAGGCAACAGACCCCAGCCTGGGCTGAGCCCAGAGGTCCAGCTTCAAACCCCAAGCTAAGCAACCACTCGGTGTAAAGAAAGCCCATGCCCCAGCCAGAGGACAGGAGACTGGCAGGGACTGAGCCCCGAGGGGAGGCTGTGCCCACTCCCTGCCCACTCTCTGCACCCTGTAAGCTCCCCACAGTTTGTAGGGGTGAGCGGACTCAGGCTATCATCCTGTGATCTCTGTCGTCTCTAGTCACCCACTCAGAGTGACCCTCCGTGACCACCGTGGAAGAGTGGGTGGAGCCAGTGCTGAGTGCAGAGAGAGGGAGGGCGAGATGGAGGTGTTGATGCAACTGCCTACTCCTTGTCCCAACATCCAGGGGTCCTCTGTCTGTGTGTCCTTGTGTGGGTGTGTGTGTGTGTGCACTGTGTGTGTATGTGGACGAGAGAGGGTTGGGGGAAGGTGCTGTCCTGTCTCTGACACTCACATGCCTTTCAATCGTGTTCTCTGCACACGGCAGGCCTGGCTGGCAGGTAAGATGCACACGAGCCATGAGCCCAGACACGCCCTCACACACAGTGTGGGGATGCCAAGTCCACCTCCCTCTGGGCCGCTAGGAGGGACCCGAACCCCGAGAGGAGGTGAGTGCAGAGTCCAGAGGGAACATTTCTGATATGTTGGTGGGAGCCAGTTTGAGATCCAGCTGAACTGCGTAGCTTTCCCGCGTAGACACTCAGCAGAGGACCAGAGACTGGCATGAGAAGGAAGGACCTGTCCCAGCGCTGGGGCCTGGAGAGGAAGTGAGGGGCGGGTCCTCCCTCCTCGCCGGGCGGTGCTGAGGGCCTGCAGCACCGCCAGCCGCCACCAGAAGGCGCAGCCCCGCTCACCCTCACCGAGAGCTGAGCGCAGGGTGTCGGGCTCTGATTCTGCAGCTGTGCTCAAACCGCCCTGAGCCTAGGCGGGGGCTGAGATGGGGAGAAGGGACCACTGCCAACCTCGGCTCCCTGCGCGCCCTGCCTCTGTGGAGTTAGGGAGACAAGCGCATACGGAGGAGGGACTGGGACTCGGTCCTCCGCGGGCCCTGCAGGGTGTCCCCGGAGGCGGGCTCACAGTGCCTTGAACCGCAGCGGCGATTCTGTGGTGACCGACTCTTAGATCAGTCCTCACAACAACCCTTAAGATGGGCATCACCCCGTTTCCAGGTGAGAAAACAGGCTGCCCAGACGTATGGCCTGCCAGCAGTCATGCACCCATCTCTCAGTGGCTGACAAGGGACTCGAGATCAGAAACCTGCCAATGGAGTCAGAATTCAGCACAGTGGTCCTCGTAGCCTGCGAGGTGTCTCAGCCGTGATGCAGACGCTGAGGCCGGAAAGAGGGGATTCCTGGTGTGGAGGTTTGCCTCCAGCCCTGGAAGTGGTCTCCCCAAGAGGTGTCACCTGAGATGGGGGGATATGAGCTTATCCACTGAGGTCATTGACCTCAGTGCTCCAGCTGCAGTGTCCACGGAGGGAAAACACACACACACACACACACACACACACACACACACACACACACACACACACACACACACACACACACACATGAACTTCCCTAATGGTTCAGGCAGTAAAAAATCCTCCTGAAATGCAGGAGACACAGGAGACACAGGTTGGATCCCTGGGTAGGAACGATCCCCTGGAGGAGGAAAGGACAACCGACTCCAGTATTCTTGCCTGGGAAATCCCATGGACAGAGGAGCCTGGTGGGCTACAGTCTGTGGATCACAAAGGGGTCAGACATGACCGAGCATGCACTCACTATGCACACACACGTGCACACAAGTGTATACGCATATATGCCACAGGAGGGATTGCAAATACACTTCCTGACTCTGACACTTCCTGACTGTGTGACTGAGTGCATAACGTCACCTCTGACACTCTACATTTTAACAGAAGGATCCTAAGACCTTTCTGAGTTCTCATGAGCATCGGTGAAATGGATCAGGACCTTGTCACCCATGTCGTCAGCCTGTCTTTTGTCGGTGGAAAGATTTGAGCCAAAAAAATTAAATTTAATCAGAGAAGTGAGAACTTTCAAAAACAAAGGAAAACAGTCAAAGGAAATCAAATAATAAGAGCTTAGTCATTAAGCATAATCAAGGACCTTTAGTTCCTTCTCAAGGGCTATAGATAATATTCTGAGCCATATCCTGTGAGCTGTCCTTAGATACTGAAACCCCACCAGGTGGAGAAGTGAACCACATATGACCAGACTGTGGCCATGACAGAAGCTGCCGCAATTCTGAGAACTGACCTCAAGAAATGGAAACAAACTGATCCTAGAACTGAAGATAAACCGCACCTAAAACAATCACGATGACACTGATCAGACTGCTGATGACCAATTTCAAGATGACTGTCAGAGCTGACTGCTGTTTCTGCAAGTAGCCCCTCCCTCCATCTATAAAAGCTCTTGCCTACTGTCAGTGAGGGGGAGTCAGCCTTTGGACAGGAGTCCACCCCCTCTGCCCCAGGTGCCAGCACCCAAAATAAAGCAAACTTTCCTTTCCACCAACCCAGCCCCTTACTGGCTTTTGAGCGGTGAGCAGCCGGACCCACCCTCCGTTACATCGGGGCCTCCCTCCGCAAAGGGCTTGGCCCTTGGTGAAGGCTCAGTCCCCACGGCCAGTTCTTGTGCCCCAACCTCAGAAGGTCGAGCTGAGCAGAGGCACCGCTGGTCCCAGGACAGGCTGGGGATGCTAGGTCTAGCCACAGGGCCAGCAGCCCTACCCGGTCAGCCCGCTCTTGTTTTCAACCTAGCATTTTACAGACTTTTCAATTTCCCCCTCTGATTCTGGCTTCAGGCTGCCTTGCTGGTGTATTAATAATAAATTACAATGTATTGCGCAGGTCTAGCTCTTTGCTGTAGTTTACTAAGCACTTTTACCTACAACATGCCACTTAATTCTCATGACTGCCGCGGGGTGAGGAAGCCAAGGGTCTCAGGAGGCGGGGGATGAGCACAAGCGCAGAATTCACGCCTTGGCCATCCCTCCGCTGCTGGCCGGGATGGCTGGGGCCCTAGCCCACCAGTGTACAGGTAGCCCTCTGTCCTGCTGACCCTGACCAGGTGCGATGCTCCAGATACAGAGCTGTCTGCTGGACATCCGAGCTACATTTGAAAAGCACCAGGTACTACCAGTCCATATGTCGTCTTCAAGAACGTCAGTGTCAGGACGGATGGAGGCTAAGCAGATGTGAGAATGCGTCCAGCCACGTGGACGGTCAGTGGTGGGGACCTTGTGTTAGACAAGAGACTGTGAGACAGACTGTGTGTGAAGTGACAGTGGATGCGGCCGATTATCTACGTAAATTTCCTGAACTTGATCACTCCTTTGTGATTATGTAAGAGAACGTGTGGTTCCAAGAAGCTGCAGAGTCAATATGGGGGAGAGCTGCTCGTATGCTGTTCGTGTTACTCTTGTAAAGGTTTGAAACTCTAAAAAAATGTGCAATGGGCAGATATCTCGAGCAAACATATGTCTCTGATAACCAGCGTGCTGCCTGAAGGCCCATCAAATTTAGTTATAGAGATCATTCTGTAATTCTAAATCATAGAGTCGTGAAGCTCATTGGATCAGATCCTCTTGCCCTTTCCCATGCATGCACGAGCATGTAAATGCGTGTTCACACTCATGCACACCCAGTGCTGGAAGAACTCCAAGGCAGTCCTTTACCTCTGTGGGCACCTCTGACCTTTACGTTTATTTTATATCAGGCTAATGGTTCCCATCACGTGAGCCTATTGGTCTTGGATCTACTGGACGTGCTCATATTGAAAACAGCTCATTCCAGAGTGTTTGAAAACAGCAGTGTGTTCTCAGCATCTCCTTTTTCTCAGCCCCTCTCCATAGTTTTGCATGTTTTAGGGCCAACATGGACCTCGTAGCCTTCCCAGAGTCTCCTGTCAAAACTCAAATTCTGGGGACCTCTCTGTTGGTCCAGGGCTTCTAATACAGGAGATGCCAGTTTGATCCTGGGTTAGGGAACTAAGATCCCATAGGCCATGGGGCAGCCTGGCCCGCGCGCCACAACTAAAGAACACTGCATGCCAAAAAAAAAGAAAGAGCAAAACCTCAAATTTCCCAGAATAGAAACGGGCTCAAGCCCAAGGCTCTTATTACAAACATTGGCCGTGTCAGTGTCCCCAGACTGAGTGATACAAACCAGCTTGGTAAGCGCCTAGGAGTCAAACCAATGAACCAAGTTCCTCTGCTGGAGTTCTCACCCCAGCACTAAATAGTATAGCAATCAAAAAACCCTTGCAGATTGCGTGTCTGGGTCCAGATTCTGGCTCATCAGGAGCCAAGTCAAGGTCTGAGCTTTCCCCTCCCAGAGCAAGGCCTTTCCTGGGAGGGTGCTGGGATTGAAAACACACTCCATTCGAACTCTGAGTCACCTTCATAGGAGAGGCCACGTGAAGCCACAGCCTATCTGCTGACTGGTGGGCCTGCTCCTGAATCAAGTCCCCAGGGGGAAGTCAGCGGAGGTGGGACTGTGGGTGGAGGGTGATGATGAGCGATGCTTGGGCTTTGGGGCTAGAACTGGGTGTGGGCTTTATCTCCGCCAGGATTCCTTAGCTGTGAGAACTGAGAAAGCCTCTCAACCTCCTGGGGCCTCAGTGTCCTCACCTGTGACGCTGAGATAAAATGATCTCCTTTCCAGGGCTGTGATGAAAAATTGAAGAAAGTAAATGCAAAGCTATGTGGGCTTTCCAGGTGGCACTGGTGATAAAGAACCCACCTGCCAATGCAGGAGAGGTAAGAAACATGCGTTCAGTCCCGGGGTGGGGAAGGTCCCCTGGAGAAGGGCATGGCAACCCACTCCAGTATTTTGCCTGGAGAATCTCCTGGACAGAGGAGCCTGGCAGGCTATAGTTCATAGGATCCCAAAGAGTCAGACACAACTGAAGTGACTTAGCACTCATGTGGCCCTTAGTAGGCACTCAGCAAGTACCAGTTGTTAACGGATGTGGCCACCATTCCGGAAACGTTATAAATGATGCAAATTTGGCAAAGGTCCACTCTGTGTTTTCAGCTATGTAAGAAACAAATTAATTATGATAATAACATCAACGAAAGCACATCATAGTCAGTAATAAGAATTTTAAAATGTGTTGGGAAAACAACCCATGATATATTGGGAAAAAGCCAAGACAACCAGTACACAAACTGTGGCCAAACAGATGAGCTTATGTGCTGTTTAATACACTTAATAAAACAGTGTAGCTTCCTAAAAGTGCTGTCTTGCCAAACTGAAATATCCCAAGGGCTTAAACAGAAAAGATGAACGACTCTGTTCATCTTATACAAGAACTGAAGTCTATGTGAGATGGTCCCATTAGCAACCAGGCGGTGAGTGTCAGAGGTGAGGGTTGATGTTTGCTTAGTTCACAGGACTAAACATTTTAAAGATGGTACAGATGAACTTATTTGCAGGGCAGCAACGGAGATGCAGATGTAGAGAACAGACTTGTGGACACAGTATGGGAAGGAGAGGGTGGGATGAATTGAGAGAGTAGCATGGAAACACATGCATTACAATATGTGAAATAGATAGCCAGTGGGAATTTTCTCTGTGACACATGGGTGGTGCTTTGCAAAAACCTAGAAGGGTGGGATGGGGTGGGAGATGGGAGGAAGGTTCAAGAGGGAGGGGACGTGTATACCTGTGGCTGATTCATGTTGATGTATGGCAGAAACCAGTGCAATATTGTAAAGCAAATATCTTGCAATAAAAAGTTTTTAAAAAAGATTAGTTAAACTTTAAGTCTTGAATCTAAAAAAATAGGAGAGAGAGATTCTTCCTACAGAAAGAGTGAATGCAAAGAATGGTAACTTTTTAAATGCAGTCCATAGTGGGGTGCTTTTTTTTCATGCAGTAAGTGAGTGAACTGTATTAAGATGCAGATGAAAGGAAAAAACATAAGAGCAAATACCGCCAACCGTGCCCTGAATTCAGAGCTCAGGGTGCCATCCGCCCACCAGCATTCTTGGGTGCAGGTCTGCAGCGGGAGTGAGCTTAGGTGTCTGATGATCACAGCCCCCGGGAAGGTTCCCTCTCTCACCACTTTCAGAGGCAACATCACAAGTCACAGACTGGAAGTCAGCCTGGGAATCACAATGGGGATGTTCTTACAGCAGGGGGAACAATAGGTCTGGTTCTGTTACACCGAGCTAACACCGGATTCATCAGCAAAAGAGAAAGCCTGTCATAATAGCAGCGAATGAGCTTAATGCAATGAAGCAACCCCATACAAAGAGTCCCACCACCCCCAGACTGATCAGTGATTCTCCAGCTCTCTGAGGCCTCCGCCTCTCTCAAGGACTGCTGAGGCCTGACGGGCTGTCCCACTGGGAGGGACCAGAAGCACCATCCATTTCCAGTTTGTCATTTTGCAGATGATGAAACTCAGACCCTCAAAGGACATGGAGCTGTTAAGTCACAAAAGACCATACCAAGCTCTGGAAGGGCTTGCATTCCTACTATAGCTTCCTCTTCTCTGGGAGCATGCCAGCCAGCCCAGGAGTGACCAGATGTCTTTTCTGGAGAAGGGAGGCCTTTAGGAACGGCTCATTCTTTCAATTAGGATCACTTTCTGGCTCTAATTCAAGCAGGGCCCAAGCAACTCCTGCAATACACGGGCTTCTATGGGAAACGGAATGTGGTGTGGCAGTACTCAGTTTGACCACAAGAGGGCGCCAGTACCCTATGCTAGGGGACTTCCCTACCTGATCGCCCATACGGCATGTGTATATTTATTTTCAATGAGGTCAGGAGTATCAAGGTTGTAAAATAACATATTTTCACTTGTTTTCTTCCTACATCTCAGACATGGCTTTTCTGAAGTCAATTATCTCCTTGAGATGCTGTTCCCACCCCCGTTCTCTCTGAGCTGCCTTTCAGCACATCAGAGTCTGACACCAATAGACCGAATTTGGGGCGGGGGGGGGGGGATGTAATTTCCCTGTTCAGGTGTTTTGTTTTAAAAGGCAGTCTGCAGACGTGAGGCCTCTGTTCTCCACCCCCGTGGGTGAGGCCTAGAGAGGTGAAGGCCGTGGTGGTGCCTGGGGAGGAGTCGGGGGTCAGCTGGGAGCCCCCCAAACAGGGCCTCCAGCTCAGTGTCTCCGGTGATGCTCTGGGTGAGGGATGGAGGCGTGTTTCTGGGGAGGTCCCGACAGAGGCCAAAAGGGGAGCAGTGGACAGATACCCCCAGAACGCTCTATGTTGGTATCTGGTGCTGCACTTAAACGGAGGCTTTGTCCAAAGCTGGCTGACCAGGATGGTGAGGGGGCAGGAAGAAAGAAAATGCATGTTCACACACACACACTTACGTAGCACACACTTTCACACACACACAACGGGGTGATGGCTTGTGGCTCTCACAAAGCACAGATCTGGAGCCTGGCTGACACCTGGGATGCACGCGGTCCAAAGGCCACACGCTCCCTTCGGGGCAGGCCGCCCCCAGCTTCCGTGTCCTCCGAGGCACTAGGGATGCCGTGGATCACTTCAAGCCCCACCAGCTGCTCACTCAGGACCCCTGAGCCCACCCTGGACGAGCGTGCCCTGGATCACCAGCAGCACAGTGGTCTCTGGGTCACCTTCTGGTCCATCACATCACAATTCATCTCAGAAATGCCAGTGGGTTTCTGATCCTGTCCATCTCTCATCTGTCTAGATCTATTCTTAGGCTTCAAATAACAGTAGCATTTTAATCAAGCGTGTGGTGATCCTCCCTGTTCTGAGGGAAAATCTCGTCACACAGCCTTACTTTCAGGGCTGGGAAGAGGCGGTCGGAGGGCGTCCATGGGTATTTCCATTTCCTAAACCTCTTCTGAGCTCCTACCAGGTAGCAGGAGAACTAAAACCTGAAGAGGATCATGTCCATTTCCTAAAAGTTCTGGGAATCTAGTGGACAAGAAAAATAAACACCAACACTGCTGTCCCATTAAGGCCATCTTAGAGCTATGGGGAGCTGGGGTTAGGAGGGCATGACGCCTGAGCCCAGTAACTTCTGCCATCAAAGGTGCCACATTCTAGAGTCTCTGGACCTCAACCTTCAAAGGGCCCCCAGCTCCCAAACTGAGAAATAACACTGCCTCAACCAGCCTCCCTGTCTTCATTCAGGACCGGGCTGTCTGCATTTCTGATGTCGTTTTGATCAGCTACTGTTGATTAGCAGCATTTCGTCACCCTCTGGTGATTTCCAGATTTGCTCCAGCCTTAACTTCTTACACTTCTGACTCCTGGCTAGTCTCACAAGCCAAGATGCTTGCCAGCCCTGTCATGTCGCAGAGATGCCCTGTCCAGCGTGGGCTCTTGTGTGTGTGTGGGAGGGGTGTGGTTGGTGAGGGTCCCATGGGCCTCACACACTGCACCACCAGTTGCAGAGTTCAGAGCAATTCCACCACCTCCTCTGCAAAGCCCAGAGCTGACAAGCCAAGTGCAGCTGGAGCCATGAATTAGTCCCCTGAACATGCAGGTGATTTAGATGGAAAGAGATGGAAGGGGACAGGTGCCCAGCCCTCCATAAATACTGTGCAGCCGCAGAGTGGGCTGCGGAGGGGAGAGAAGCCAGATAAGACCCCTGGGAGCAGAGGGGGTGGGACTGGCCTTCCAGGCTGATTATGCCTCTGCCCGAGGGGGCAGAGACAGCTCCACCTTGAAAGTCATAAAGCTGCTGAGGGCAGAGCTCACCTGGAGAGGCAGGGAGCCAAGCTCTACCCAGCAGAGCCTTCAGCAGCGCCTTCTATGGGGGCCCTGGCCCTTTTGTGTGGAGAGAGCAGGAGGACGTGGACGGTGAGATACAGGTGATGGGCGTTCAGAAAGCTGAGCAGAGAGAAAGATCAGAGAGGGATGGGAAGGGGACCAATGAGGGAGAGCTGAAAGGGGGGGGCTGGGGTTCCAGCACTTCGGGGACACCCGGGCCCTCGGGGTTAACATCTAGCTGGACACCTACACAACCTACATCTAACCTATGACATCTACACAAGCCCTCGGGGAGGGGCTGCGATCTCCACTCCTTGCACTGCCCGGGCAGGTTCAGAAACATCTAGTGACCTACCACATCCGTAGTGGCTCAGGTACCCACATTGCTAGGCCTCCCAGCTCCCAGCAAGAAGAACAGGATTTCCTTCTTCCTTAAGGCTGAGTAATATTCCATGGTATGGATATGCCATGTTTCCTTTACCAATTAATCCCCCATGGACATTTAGCTTGTTTCCACATCTTGGCTACTGTGAATAATTCTGCCTTGAATACTATCCTAAGTGAAATAATCCAGATGCAGAGAGACAAATACTGCGCAATCTAAAATAGTGGACGTCACGGGGAGGCGGTTGTGGGGAGATGCTGACCAAAGAGTGCAGTTTTGGTTATCAAGATGAGTGATTTCCAGAGACCTGGCGTACAGCAAGGTGACTGCAGTTGACGGTATCCTATCCTGCACTTGGAATTTGCTAAGAGCAGATCCTAAAGGTCCTCATCACACACAACATGGTCACTGTGTGAGGTGATGGATGCCTTAGTTTGATTGCGAGCCTCCTTCCACAATGTATTCGTATGTCAAGGCATCAGGCCGTACACCTTCCATAGATATAAATTTTATCTGCCAATCACACTTCAAAAAAGACTTCCCAGGTAGCACTAGTGGTAAAGAACCTGCCTGCCAATGCAGGAAAACTAAGAGATGCGGGTGCAATCCCTGGGTTGGAAAGATCCCCTGGAGGACGGCATGGCTACCCACTCCAGTATTCTGGCCTGGAGAATCCCATGGACAGAAGCACCTGGCCGGCTACAGTTCATGAGGTCGCAAAGCGTCAGACACACTGAAGCAACTTAGCACGCACAAGGCACACACAAAGCTTAAAAAAAAATGAAAGCTCATTTTGGAGCAGTGAGAGGTGGGTGGAGGGGAGGAAAAGGGGGCAGTGGCCCTGGCAGTCCTTTCCCAAGCTGGGTCCCTTCCTTCTGTCCAGACGGGCTGATGCCGGAGATCTTGTACAGCCTCTCACACCCCCACGAGCGTGGAACCAGTGATGAGCTGACAGAGAAGCTGCCCAAAGCAAGCCCTACCTCCCCGGCAACCCTCCTACACCTCCCAAAATGCGCAAGAGGAGATCAGCCACAGAATCACAGACAAGTGCAGGCATTTGTTCTTTAGTGGAAAAAAGAAAGAAAAAAATTAGATTTTGGCAGCAAGATTTTTTTTCTATATTTTCCCCGCCATGGGTTCACTTTGAGTAAAGCCCAAGAGCCCAGTTTTTGTCCAAAGGGGAGGCTGAAAGAGGAGAGGGAACTTTTGGGGGGGCATCCATCTTCTCGGATGATGCAACCCAATGTGATCGCTTAATAGCAACTTGTTTTAATAGCCTACAAATGAGAAGTCAGAGACAATTAAAATTCATTCCCAATTAATTGTTTTTTTCTTCTCTCATTACCAAGAGTCGCCAGTCAGATAACAACCAAGCCTTAGAAACAAGGCCGCCTGCAGCCTCTGCTTCAATGGTGCCACATGGAAGGAGGCTCGGAACCTTCCAGCCCCTGGGCTTCACACTCCCAGGTCTGCAGCAAAGGATCCCCAGCCCCTCCGTGGGCAGGAGGGAGCAAACATCCTTAGAAGCTCAGGAACCTCTAAGCCATGAAGTCACGGACAAGTTTATTACCAGACGCTGCCGAGGACTTTTTTATAGTTTTTAATTCCAGCTTATTTACTCTTGGGAGTAATGGCCGCAGCAAAGCACATTTATTACTGACTCAGTCTCTGCTCTGGTTCCAGGCGAAGGCCTCCTCCCTCTCCTCCCTTCCCTTCTGGGCGCCTCCCAAAATTCCAGGTGATAACCAGCCTGAGATGACAGCCCCTCAGGGGCCTGGCGCTCGCCCTCTGGGGACATTGGCAGGCAGGTGCCTCTCTCTCCCTCATCCCTGCTCCAAGAGAACTGCCCCCAATGCCCCACATCCCTGCCAGCTCTGCAGCCTTGAAACTACATCACAACACTTGCTGACGGCATTCACCCAGCACTTAATAGGCGCCAACCTGACTTAACCCTGACCAAGAGCCCTCTTAACCAGAGACCTCACTTTCAGCGGTTCTCTGATCAAACAAATAAGCAAAGCAACAGGCTAAGTAGGTTTTCAAACACACAGAGCCAGGACTGAAACTTAGCTGACCCCTGTTTCTCTGTTTCCTGCACAGTTTTGATCTCTCGCTCTCCTTTTAGGATGCTGGAGTCACTGGAAAAACCCTGCCCTTGCCTTCTCTCTCTCTCTGACGTGGGAGAACAGTCCCGGTGAACTCCTGGCCTCATCTGGCTCCAATGGCCCCGAGCGGACGGCTCTGGATGGCCAAGCTGGAGAGACAGAGCGGCTGCAGGCACAGAGAGGCTGGGCTGGGACCAGACCCTGAGACTGCAGGAGATTTGAGAATGGGCCACTTTGGGGAGCAGGGCTGGTCCCCAGGCTCCCCCCACCAGCCGGTCTCCCCAGGATCAGAGTTCTCAGTGAAGCTTTACTGTATTGTTATTGTTGTTGGTTGAAATGCCTGTGATAACTGGGAGATATTTCTTAGGAAGCCAAATAATGGGATGCATTTGCAGCCTGGCTTTATAATTAATGTTTGCATCATTTATCTTTCGTGGAAAGATTATTCTGACTAACGAGGTTCTGGGCCACTAATTCATTACACTGCCTTGTCACTTCCTGCTCCTTCTTATTACCCAGAAATAGACTCATTAGTCAGAGTTCAATGACAGGGAGAAATTGTCTTCGTTAATTTAATTCCCTCACTCATTCTGGGCCCCACGTTTGTCCAAAATTGGGGACGAGAAGGGGGAAACATTCGTTGTCTCAAGTCTTTGCTTCTGTCTCCTTATCCCTTCCACCTTGCTCCTGTTCCACAAGAAAAAGGCCTGGACAGCTCAGAGAAGTGGCCACCCAGGCACTGCCCTTGCTCAGCGCAAAGCTGTAAGTGATCGGTGAGGGGACATAGTCCAAGGATTTAGACACTTGTAACACATAATCGAGGTGCTGGGGTTTTTTAACCTCAGTTCTCAACTTGTAACATATAATCAAGGTGCTGGGCTTTGTTTTTTTTTTTAAAGCTCAGTTCTCAATTTGTAGTACTACCTAGAAGGGAATTCTTAGGAATACCCAGGCATCATCTCTAATAGTAAATATATATATATATATATTAGCATTTACTATATAACTTAATATAATATTGATACATAATTATATAGAATATTGATATGTTATATATTATTTATTAAACATTATGTACAGATTGTACCCAGGCAGGTATAGAGATATGACACTATCTATATGATGCTGGGAGGTAGACAGACATGAATTCGTGTGGGCGCTGTGTGTCTTTACTGCAGATGCTTCATATCTCTGAGCTGCACTTTCTCACCCACAAAACAGGAATGCCAATAGCTATCTTTGTTATCTTGAGGACTGAGCTCCATGAGTGTGCTAGGACTGTTAAGAACTTGGAGGAAAGGTGCTCTTGGAGTTAAACTAATCCAGACTCAGGCAGTGGGAAGGGGAATGTCTTCAAGCAGAGCTCCGGAGCTGGGGCACGTGGAAATGGCCAAGGAGGCCCCGGCCCACCCAGACTGTCTGAGCAGAGATCTCTGGGCCCAGGGTAAGGGCAGCAGTGGGACTTCTCGGCTGTCACTCAGCCTCTGCCTGGAGGTCACGGGCTTCTCACCTGTCAGGGCGTCAGAACTGTGTGTGCTTGCTGAGTGTGTTTACTCATCCTGAGATCTGCTGACCTGGGAGGGTGTGTTATAGGCAAGGCTCCATGTCCAAATAGATCAGGACACTGGCAGAACCATTGACCCCCCCCCCCCAATGCCTGTGTGTTTGTGGCTCACAATGTGTTCACCGTCAATATCTCACCCTCAATGATGTGAATAGTTGTAAGTGAATACTTCAAACTTGGCCACAATTGTTTATAAGTTTCATTTAAATAGAGGAACACCTGGAGATGAATGGAGGCAGGCTGGGGATGGGGTGTGGACCTGTCATGACCCATGATCAAGGCAGTCCTTCTTCCCAAGCCAAGAAGGTTGAGATCCGACAAGTGTCAATCAAGGGGGTGACGAGTGGCAAGTTCACAGGTCTCCATTCAGACCCTGGCTTAGAGGCTGATGAATTCAACAATCCCAGGCACAGAGCCCTGAGACTAGCCTTGTTGTTTTTAATCACCAGATAAAAAGGCCAGGTTAAATGAAGTGTCCTGAGTGAACGTTTAGCACAATGCCTCGCACACACTAAAATCACAATATTATATATACACTTAGTTTTTATCCCTATCACTATTAAGAGAAATAATAAGAAGTAGAGAACTGGATGTTGAGCATTATGTTACAATATTTGTTGTTCATTATCAATCAGTTCTCAACACAGCAGTGAGATACATGTCAAACCCATTCTACAGATGAGAAAAGTGGGGATTAAAATGGTAACTAGCCAAAGGTCAGGAGAATAGGGGGGCAGGGATTTGACCTGTGAGCCTGCCTATTTTCTACACCCCATGGGAGCTTCTATTGTTTCCAGACACCTGTGCTGTTTCTTGCTCTGACTGGGTTCTCTTGCCTGGTCTGCTATAGGATGTGACTCAGACTGGGTGGCTTAAACAGCAGAAATTTACTTCCTCATAGTTCTGGAGGTGACAAGTTCAAGATCAAGGAGTCTAGGGAGTCAGTTTCATTCTGAAGCATCTCCCCTTAGCCTGGAGATGGCCATGTTCTCCCTGTGTCCTTATCTGTGCAGGTCTGTGTCCTAATCTCTTTTTGTAAGAACATCAGTTAGACTGGACAAAGGCCCACTCCTATGACCTCAGTTTACCTGAACTACCCCTTAAAGGGTCTGTCTCCAAAGACAGTCACATTCTGAGGGACTAGGGGTGAGGGCTTCAACATATGAAATTCAGAGGGGACACAACGTATCCCAACAATAGTGACCACAGAGTTCCAATAAAGTTCTGTGTCCTTCATTTGCCTTGGGATCTATTCTTGGCTTTTCACATCTGTGCAGTGACTGTGTATCTAAAATTTCTTTTGCCCCATGGTACTGAAGAGGCTTTTCCTCTGAATGCTCAGGCAAATGTCAGGATTAAGAGCCCTCACACCAGAGCTGAGAGGTGGAAATGTTGTGTAAGAGAGTGGCTGCCCCAAGAGTCAGCCTTCATAGGAGGTCCCCTCTTAACCCCCCTGAGGCCAGGAGGGGCTGTGTGAATGCCAGTGGCAAACACAGAAAGCACTGGGAGCCCAGTTTCCCCAACCGCACGTGGGGTCCCCAAACATCATCTTCAGAAAGCAGTAGCATGGGTCCTGTCCCTGGTGCCAAGTAGATGCAGGAAGGGCTTGTGGTCTGGGAGAACCAGGCAGCTGCACGAACTCCGAGTGGGTGCTGAGTGGCCTCAGTCCCTTGTTCACTTCTCTGCTTTCAGTTGGTCACGAAAGATGGTGACCTGTGTTAAAAGGTGGCTTTTAAATATTTCTGGAAAAAGAAAATGTTCTAATCTGAAAGAATGATGTAAGAGAGCCAAACCTACCTTCCGCCTAACTCCCTCCCATAACCTTTGGCTTTGGGGGATAATGAGCTTCATCTCACATCCACTCGGTTAGTTTTGTTCTACTAAGGTGTTCAAATTAACATAAAGGAAGGAGAGACAGGAATGGAAACGCGTGGTCTGCACATTCATTTGGTACCTGGCACGTGGGGGGAGACAGCTGGGGAGAGGGGGGATTTAATTTCCTGGGGCCCACATGTCTCTGAGTGATTGGCAGGCTAATTTTGCTCTCCACTAGGCCTGGTATTGAAAGGAAGTGAAGACTCAGGAAGCTGCCAAGAACCATTCTTTACTGTTGGCAAAAATTCTAGGCTTCATCAGAAAAATCAAGAACTCAGGTTAGAGTTCTGGGGAGCCAGGATGGAAGGGGACTGTTCAGGTAAGGATAATGGGCAGGTATGGTTAGAGCATCCTTTCCCAGGTGCCGTTCTCTGATGGAGTTTCTTACTTAGATTTTGAAATAGTGCTGTACTTGATATGCCTTTGTCGTGATATGAGAGGCTCAGAGAATTAAATCAATTGCCTGGAGTCACACAGAGATTTAACAGCAGATTCAGGCCTCAAACCCCAGTTCTGCTAAGCCTGTACCCAATTCTTTTCCATTGCTCTGTGCTGGCTCCTCCAAGGCCATATCCAGAAGGTGCCTGCTTGGTCCAGAGTTGGACTGATCTAAAGAGCTAGAAAGGAAAAGCCCAGTTTAAAGGTTTCCCTCCCTGCCACCCTGTCCTCTTCTGGGAGAGTTTAAGTGCTCTATGGAATACACAACGGTTAAAACCACGGCTACCATAGTGAGAGATGTACAGCATCAAATTCACGTTCAAGGTCAAGTGACCTTGGGCAACATCATCTCACTTCCTCATTTGTAAAAAGAAGATGATAACACCAACATCATAGGATCGTTTTGAAAATAAAATAGAACGGTTTCGCATGGTGTCTGAAATTCATGAAGGTTAGCTTTAAAGGCATGTCACAGAATGGTCCTTGTCAGAAATGTGGGACTTCCTACTGGCCTCAAAGCAGGCCTTGCAAAGGTGGCAGAGGAGGGGCTGAGGAATTTGACCCCTCATACTCATCACTGCCTCCTGACACCCAGAGATCTCAAGGTCCAAGAAGCACAAACTCCATCCAACAGGCTGTCCCTCCTCCCAGAGCTGGTGCGGATGGCCAGAGTGGTCAAGGAAGGCCTCAGAGCCCAGAGTGGAGAGAAAACAGGGAGGGAGGTCAATGCTGGACCCCATGGTTAACTGTTGCCCTCCTGTCCACGGGGCACTCAAGATGGGAAGGGGGACGAACAATAGATCCCAAGGCCAAGGAAGAAACTGGTGTTCAGGGAGCAGGGTGTGAAGTAAATACAGCAACTGGACCAGGCGATGGGGAGGTGATGGGGGAGAGGAACAGAGTGTGTGGGGTCTTGGGGAACAAGAGAGAGAGGACAGAACTGGTTCTCAAAAAGATCTTTGCTCCTTGTCACCTTTCAAAGGCAAAATCGCAGCTTGGTGTGTTTGCATCTAAAAATATGCATTTGTGCGTTGCGTGTGCAAGTGTCGGCATGTTTGGGGATGTGTGTGCATGCAAGCAGTGCCTGTTCATCCTCTGATTCCACAGGGTACATGAGTGCTGCCAATGTGTTTTTTATAAGGCAGGTGCAAATGGAATTTTATCCTCCTGGTTCCGAGAGTCCCAGCATATGGAAACTATTCAAATACATCCATTGTACTTATATACCCTGTGGAAATGTTTCCTGTAAAATTAACATATACTCCATTACCTCCTTATTAACAGGAAATTCCAAGACACTGACTTCATCCACTCCAACAGTCTGACTTCTCAGTGGCCCTTCCCTCTGAGCCCACAAATCAAACTAAGGTGTCCAAAGGGGGAGCCTGGGGGTGAATGAAGTCCCTTCCCACCCACCCAATATATGCCATTCTGCATAAAAGGCAGACTACGGAGATGAAGAAGGATTATGTCACAGCCCTTATTCTGTTGACAAATTCTAAAAGAAGATGAATTTTCCAACAAAGTCAATCACTCAATCAACCTTGATCCAAAGGTAAAATCTGCTTTTTGTGAACAAGGGGCCTTAGAAAGCCCTCCAGCTTAGAATCCCATCTTGTGTTGCCTGCCAGGCAAGATGCTAGCGTTGCTTCTTGACTGCAGTTTCTCTGCATTTTCAAAGCAGGGCAGGGTGAACAAAGCTCTCTTTTGGACTAGGATCCCAATAGATGCAGTCTAATTTTTCCCATTTTGCAGGGCAAATACCAAGAAGTTTTCTTGGCCTGTCTACAGCATTGAAAGTGCAACTGGGGTCTCTGGGCATTCAGTGAGAATATAATAAAAGACCTCAAGATTAGGATAGGATGTCATGAAAAGAGATGCACGGTCATTTTCCATATAGAATCAATTTCAGAGAAGGACGTTGTATTTTGAGTTTTCTTTTTTTGTTTGTTTTCTTTGTTGAAATGGAAGAAAAGAGAATTAACCCATGATGTAGCAAACATTTAGACATGGCATCAAATAACTTAAATAACAAATTCTAGTATTTTTGCCTCTTTCTAACATTTCTAGGGTCTTCAGATTTGCCTCCTGTGTGTGGAGAATTTTCCCCTCTGAGTGCCACAGATGGAAGTGGTTTCTACCTTTGTCTCCTTCCTCCCAACCTCCCCCCTACCCAGTCAACTCTGTTTATCTCCCTTAATTGGGCATGATAAGACCATGCACTTTAAATATTTTTATTGAATTGAGCTGTGTCCTTCACCTATATTAACAGACCGCTAAACAGAAGGCTTTACATTTCCTTCTTTCATTAAAAAAAAAAAAATAGACAATATATGTTGACAGAGTTGTCAATCAATTATTTCAGTGGATCATTCACAAGTTATAGGAGAAACTAGCAGTCCTTCCGCTTTCATCTTAGGGGAGAGGAATTGAATTTCAAGAGAGTAGGAAACCCAAAATCATCTTGAACTTCAAAACACCTTCCCTCAATGACCAACTCATCTGTAATAAGTCAGCCTCCAGCTTTAAGACTCAGCTTAGCTGCAGGCTCAGGAGAAAAGTAGTGCTGTTGTAGCCTCTGAGACCACAAGGAATAGAAAAATACGTCTATAGTAACTAAACAGACCTGGCGATTAAGTAAATGATTCTTAATGTGCTGGAGGATCTCGGTTTCCCCACAATCTCCCTGTCCAGAAACTTGCATGCCATTTGCAGTCCCATCACAACAGACATGTTCACCTTCCGAATTCCTGATCCTCCTCTGGGATGTTCTGTCTATCCAGACACAATCCCATCCTTCCCTACCCACTCCAGCAGCACCCGACCAGCTGCCCACCTCAAAGCAGCTGGTACATGGAACCAGGACACGAAACCAACCCCTAACAGGCTGGGAACCGCACCAGGGAAAGACTCCTTGGAGACAGCCCCGAGCATCCACTTTAGAGAACAGACCTCCTTCCAGGAGCAAAGCCTTCTACATCTCAGAAACCACAGCCAGGGCCCGGACCTCCAGTCCTGAGGAAAAGCATCCACTGTCGCTCCGGGCGCCTCCCCCTCCCTGTCTGTGCGAAGGACAGCGATCTCGTGGGCACCTACCTGCACCGCCCTCGATGGCCACCTCTTCCCACCTTCCCCGTTTCTTTCCGATCATTTTATTTTCCACTTTAAAACCATCCAACTTTGCCTTGGGGATGAGCAGAATGAAATGTCACTTACCTATAAAGAGAGAAACAGAAGAGAAACCCATGCATCACATTACACACAAGGTCTTTGAAATCAAGGCCAGCTTTCCGACTTTGAAACCAGAACAGTGAGTGGGTATTCTTTCTTCCTCCCACCTTTCTATATTTAATGAAACTCGGGATTTTGCAAGAAGCCCATCCCTGGGGCCCAGCCTCCCCTCAAGATTTCCTTTGGTTTTGAGGTGGCTCCCTGTCCCTTCCTGCCACCCTGGCCCTGCGCTGCCCGCTCCCTCTCTTCATTGAGGAAAGGGCAGGAGGATGAGAGAGGACCACATGCCGTGGAGGCCAAGGGAACGGGACGTGGGAACGAGGTTGTGCAGTGCATGGAGCCTTTCCTCTTGAGGGTCGGAGGGGCTTGGGGACTTGGGGTCAGGGCTGGTGGTCACCCAGCTGGGGGTAAGGCTCAGAGCTCCCCCAGGATGACTTTCCTCGGAGGGCCTGGAAGGTTTTCGATGACTCTGTCTCTGGATTTTTCTGTCTCTCCCTCGCCCATTCCCCTCTTCAATCCTCCTTCCTGGGGTGAATACACCCAAGGTCTCTGCCCCGCTCCTTTATGACATAGTATCCAAGGGTCACCTTGCTGCTCAGGGTTCAGACCCGCTTCTAGAGGAATCACTAGTTATCTCAGCACCGTGAGGCCTGTTGAGACCAACGTGGGTCATTTTCTCTGGTCCCCTGCCTCCAAGTAGGATCTAGCCTGGTCCATCCACATCCTAGCGGAACCTCTGTCCATGAACAGGATGCTGGGTCCTCCCCTTGCCTGGTTCCTGGCCCCCAAGGCACCCACCATTCACACTACTCACACTACAGGTTCCTCACAGCTGAGCAGACCCGCTCCCTCTGCCGCAGGGAAGCCCCGCTGAGTCCCTTGTTCTTCCCAGAGCAGCAGCTCGTCACCCGGGATCCCAAATCCCCTCACATTGTAGATAAAGTCGACTCTAGTGGCCTGCCACTGTCCTTTTCTTATTATGCCTGAACACCTCACTTCTTTTGAGCCCCTTCTTAGAGATTTTAGTTTTCTGTCTTTTCCCCTCCAGGCTTCTCTGAGAACCTCCTTGCAGGACACCCCCAGAGCTGAAGATTGAAAAGTAACCACGTGTCTCCCAGTTGAAGAATTCTAATGCTGCATTCATTCCCCAAAGCGCTTTCCATTCAAGAAGCTCTGCTGAGGTCAGAGTCTTGGTCAGATACCTTCAGGAAATATGTTCCCTCTCCCTGCGAGCTTTGTGGCCACATCAGTCTAGTGAAGACTTGGAGAAGCTTTGAAGTGAAAAGCCAAGCTTAAATTTTTCCTAAAAGTATTTGATGCAGAAACTTTTTTTCCTACACACAAAATGGGCTTCCCAGGTGGCACTCATGGTAAAGAACCTGCCTGCCAGTGCAGGAGACATAAGAGATGCGGGTTTGATCCCTGGGTCGGGAATATCCCCTGGAGTAGAAAATGGCAAGCCACTCCAGTATTCTTGCCTGGAGAATCCCATGGACAGAGGATCCTGGTGGGCTACAGTCCATGGGGTCACAGAGTCGGACACGACTGAAATGACTTTGCACGCACGCACAAACTAAAACACTTTTCTTGGCTTCAGAAGGATGGTTGTGTTGTTGCTGTTTTTACGGGTGCTACACTATGAATAACTGATGGGGTTGTATCACAGACTGTGGCCAGGAGCCCGGGAGAGAATGCTCCTCCTCCCTCCACACCCTGTGGGAAGCACAGCCCAAGACCTGCCTACTGGACTCCGGCTTCACCCCTCGCCCACTGTGAGAGACCCACCAGCGTGCTCTGCCGCCACCCCTCCTTTGAGAGGTGGAGAGAGTCCCACACCCCCTGCAGGCTCCACCAGCATGTGTGAGGCTGTCAGACTCTTTATATGTTCAAATGTGCGCTGTAAATTGTGAACAGTGAATGGTTTTCAGGACTTGGTATCCAGGACTGCTGTCCTTGGGTGGCACTCCTGGAGAAACACAGACAAACTGGTCTCCAGCTGCCTCCAGGAGCTGGTGCAGCTTTTGCCCTCCCCATGGATGAGAGATCTTGACTGATGTGCCCAGTTTCCCTTCTCCCACTCCAGTCCCCAGGGAGGGAATTCATCCCGTATGTCTTTCTCCATATTCAGTGTCTATGCCCAGGAGCTTCCCTCTGTAGCACAGGAATGACATGTCTGTCTTCTCAGTGTTGACCCCTTTCAAAGCTTGTCATCCTGTCTCCTCTCTGCTCCGCGGCATTGCAGATGGGCTAGCTTCTCAGCATACCAAGAACCTCCAGGTAAGGGAAGGAGAAAGAGGTGCCCAATCAGAGCTGGGAAGCAACACTTTGTCTGAGTCGTTATTACTGTTATGGGAGGACAAACGGGCATTAAAATAATACCGTTTCAATGTCAGCACATGATGCAAGGACTGTTCCACTGTCGATGATGGAGGGGGCTTTTGTAAGGAGCTGCTGTTGTTTAGTTGCTCAGCTGTGTCCAACTGTTTGTGACCCCATGAAGTGTGGCCCACCAGGCTCCTCTGTCCATGGGATTCTCCAAGCAAGAATACTGGAGTCAGTTGACATGTCCTCCTCCAGGAGATCTTCCCAACCCAGGAATTGAACCCACCTTTCATGTATTGGCAGGTAGATTCTTTACCACTGAGCCACCAGGGAAGCCCTTCTGTAAGTGGGATGGGTGCCAAATCTCTGTACTTTCTGCTTAATTTTGCTGGAACCTAAAACAGCTCTAATACAAACCAAAAATAAGGCATATTAATGTAAAACTCACACTAAGTTTTCATTTATTGGAGAGAACACCCTTGAATAGCACAGAGGTTAGGATCACCCATCCTCCCCACAGTGAAAACCCTCATGTAACTTAGAGTCGACTGTCCATGTCTGTAGGATCCACATCTGGGGATCCAACCAACCTGCAGATCTTGTGCTTCTGTAATGTTTTGTTGTTGTTCAGTTGTTCCGTCTTGTCTGACTCTTTTGAGACCCGATGGACCATAGCCCACCAGGCTCCTCTGTCCATGGATACTGGAGTCGGCAGCCATTTCCCTCTCCAGGGAATCTTCCTGATCCAGGGATGGAACTCAGGTCTCCTGCATTGGCAGGTGGATTCTTTACCACTGAGCCACCTGGGAAGCCCCCTGTAATGTTTACTATTGAAAAAAAAATCCATGTATTATTGAACCTGCACAGTTTAAACCTGAGTTGTTCCAGGACCAATTGTATTCTTGATTGCAATCTATGTGCAAGGCCCAGAAGTTTTTCCTGCAGGACAGGAGAATTCTGGACTGTCCTCAGAACACCTTTTACTGGGCCATGTGGAAAGAATGGGGAAAAAATAGGCCAACATCCCTGCCCCGGAAGTTTGGAAACTCCACAGAGCAAGTTTGGAAAATACTCAGAAAATTGTGTGTACTGTTCCAAGTGCACCTCCCCTCCGGCCCCTCCTCTTTGAGAATTGCACCTACAATTGAAAACCAGTTGGCTCAGTGGTAAAGAATCCACCTGCCAATGCATGAGACGAAGGTTCAATCCTTGGGTCAGGAAGATCCCCTGGAGAAGCTAGTATTCTTGCCTGGAGAATCCCCTGGACAGTGGAGCGTGATGGGCTACAGTCCATGGGGTTGCAGAGAGTCAGGCACGGCTGAAGTGACTGAACAACAAGTGCCAGGAGGTCTCCGAGGTCACCCCGTACTGGCCCCCATGATGTACCAGCCCCTCCTCTGAGCCCAGTGGCTGCTGCTTGCTCTGGCTTTCAGTGTTTCCTCCATGTTGTCATTCACCAGTTGTCCCCACTCTGCTGCTATATCTTGCCTCTGAAAACCTGCCAATACCTGGCCCAGATTCTACTGCAAAATGAGTTATAAGAAGACTTTTTGGTTCTCAGACCTTTCTGAATTTGGAATTGCAGATAAGGGACTGTGTATCTATACACAGCAGACCCTGTGATAGCTCTGGGGCTGCAGATGAAAGATGTGATCCCTGCCTCCTTGCAGTCTAGACAGAAAGCAGACGAGGAGGCTGAATTACAATGTGGCATCGGGGCTGACCCCACGGGGTGGGCATAGGGTGCCACAGGAGGACCGAGCACCCACATCTTTCATTTGGGTGCCGAGAATAATATAAAGGGAAAGAAACAAACTGGAATTTGGTAGAAAGGATCAGGGAGGACTTCAAAAAGAGGCTGGCCCTTTTTGAGCAGCTCCAGCTACAGAGCTGCATTAAAAACCCACTGCCCACCCGTGTGCTCCATCTCTCCACGGCAAGGGCAGGCTCACCTTCATTTTCTGCCTCCTGAATGCAAAGTTCTTCTTTTTTGTTTAACTTTTTTATACTTTATTTTTTGGACTCACCATGTGGCCTATGGGATATTAGTTCTCCAACCAGGAATCGAACCTGTGCCCCCTGCCTTGAAAGCACAGACCTTATCCCCTGGACCACCAGCAAAGTCCTTGCAAAGTTCTCCTCTGATGAACTCGCATGCTCTCCTTTCTGAAGGAGAGGAGCTAGTTCTGCAGACTGCCTTGCTTGAGATTGTCTCCACTACAGGCCCTGCAAGCCCAACCCTTGTCAACGACTTTTCTGTCTGCTCCTCAGAGCACCGTCGTAAAACCACACATGGTCACAGCCCAACTGTGGTGACAGTTTCAACTGCAGAAGGGCTTCTGCTCATCCCCAGTCCTCATTGTAACCTGAGTGTGAAGGCGGCTCTATTTTTTTTTAATTTACTTTTTTATTGAAGGATAATTGCTTTACAGAACTTTGTTGTTTTCTGTCAAACCTCAATGTGAATCAGCCATAGGTATACATATATCCCTTCCCTTAACTTCCCTCCCATCTCCTTTCCCATCCCACCCCTCTAGGTTGATACAGAGCCCCTGTTTGAGTTTCCTGAGCCATACAGCAAATTTCCCTTGGCCATCTATTTTACATATGGTAATGTAAGTTTCTATGTTGCTCTTTCCATACGTCTCACCCTCTCCTCCCCTCTCCCCATGTTCACAAGTCTATTCTCTATGTCTGTTTCTCCACTTCTGAAAGGTGACTCTGTTAACACGTTCGATCCCACACCTAGGACACCCCTGAGGCTTTAGAGTTCAGAAAGGATGCCTGATCCCCAGGGTGGTTCACGGAGCACCAAGGATTCAGGCAAATCTGAAATGTACACATTCCAAAGCAAGTTCAAATGCTTTCCCTGGAAAGGGATCTTCTGCCAGGAGAAGAGCTTATTCTGACGGTTGTATACTTATTCCAAACTTGATCCAAAACTAGCTGTTCTCTAGCTCTCCCTCAGATGGCCTTTGGACCTCAAGGGAAGGGAGACAGGATGAAAAGGCAAGTGTCCACGGCTGGCAGTGCCCACCCGCTCCAGCCCTGCTCTGACATTCACACTCTACAACTTGGGAATCTGAACATTCATTCACAGGAGCCCCATCCCACATCCTCCAACAGACTCTCTGTAACAGGCCACACGTGGCCAAAGTTTCACCTCTCTTTGGTATCCACCACACTCGGCCAGCTCCCACCCTGTCTGTGCCACCAGAGATGACTCCTGCATTATTCGCTTGATTCCAAGGCATCACACCACCACTCAGACTGACTACAGGAAGGTAAAGCAGTGAGGGTTGCTTTTGAGTCTATTGAGGCAGGGAGATGACACAGGATCATCAAGAGATGGAGTATTTTGGGGCAGGTGTTCTAAAAGGCAGTGGGTTGGGTTAGAGGGGTGGCCTGAGAACCTGCATTTCTGGGGTGTTCCTGGGTGATGGTGCTGCTGCAGGTGGGGGACAGGGCTTGGGGATGCATCATATTAGATAGACCCTGAGGGTGTGCACCCTGACAGAGTCATTCCCCATTACAGCTGCAGTTTCTGGGGCTCTGAGGTCCCCACACATCCTACCAGGCTTCTCTGGAACAGACATACGGGCGCTGGCTCTGCCATTGGGCAAGGGTGTCCACCTGGCTTGTCCTTATCTTCCCAGGGCCCTGCCTGAAAAGAAAGATTTCTGCGAAAGTGGTTTCACCAGCAGAAAGGAAAGGAGGCCAGTGTTTCCTTGTCCCCCCTCCTCTGTTGCCAGAGGTGGACTCTATCCCTTTAGAAAAGAACCCTGCAAGCCTACACAGTAGCATCCTGAGACAGGAAGCAGGTTATCTTACAGTGAGACCCCAGGGACAGCCGTGAGCCCAGGGAGACATGTATTCTGTGTCTGCTGAGACCGTCCATGAGTGGACAGTCCATTTGATGGGCAGGAAAACGCAAGGCTGTTGCACTGCCTGACTTCTGGCATAATCAACAACTGTTCCATAAACTCCTTCTGGGAGCATTCCATCCCTTTGTGATAAGGCTGGAGGCCGTGATCACCTGAGGTTTTCCTTTGTTGGGACTTTTGTAATCTACCGCCCCCTTCCAGCAACACTTTGTCACCAATGCAGCCATTCTGTCACCTGGAAGCCAGTCCTCAGGGGATTCGAGAAGGAGATTGAGCAGGGCAGAGCCTGAAGACAGGGTGCTGCCTGGTACCCTCCCATCTGTGTTCGGGTACCTGGAGCAGCTTCAGGGCCCCACGCGTGTGGGTGCTCCAAGCTCTCTGCCCAGGACATCCTGGCAGGAGCTGAGAGATGCCCCACCCCTGTATCTGGTGGAACATCCCTGCTGACAGCACAGCCCCTGTTTCCACCTCCTCCAGGAGTGCTGTGCTCGGGGCAGCCCCAGGCCCACGACCAGGAGGTAGATGAGTTTCCCACACCCTCCATTCAGCCACATTGCACAGGGGAGGGGGCGAGCTGGGGTGGAGGGGCTGGATCTTCCCCCTTCCTCTGGGTTTGCTCATATAGTAAAACACAGAGGCCCCGCTGTGACTGTTGATCACATCCAAAGCAAAGCCAGGGTTTGAAATTCATCTGAGATTTCTCATGCAGCTGCAGCCAGAGGGACCTGAACCTCACCCCCACCACCAAACAGGGCTTGCTGGCTGCTGCCAGGCCTCCCGCAGGAGCGACGAGAACAATAAAGCTGTCTTTCTAACCTCCTGCATCTGCTTCTGGAGGCTAAGAGGGACACTAAGGTGGAGGAGACATGTGAGACTGAAAGAACAAAGGGAGGAAAAAAGAAAAGACCACATTCAGAAAAAAAGATCCATAAAAGGGGAAGAAATTAAAAAAAAGAAGACTGCCGAGGTCTCTTCCTTCCTCCTCCTCCTCGTTTCTGGAGCTGGTTCCGTGTTGTACGTCTCGTACGCGAGTGGGGACCTGGTGACTAAGGCCTGCTTCATCCAGCCCCTGGCAAATAATTGCAGGGGCTCTTCATGCAGGCTGGCAGCTGTAATAACGCTAGAGTCTATGATCTATGGAGTTTATGGGGATTTTTAGGAGATCGGTAATAAGGTTGCTCCAGTAAACAGCCTGGCAGAGCAGTAAAAGATGAGGGCAATTCACAGGTTGCATTCCAAGTGGCTTTGGGAAGGCAGAGTGACCACCACCAGCTGCCCCTGGACTTGCTAAGCCACAGCCCCCTGCAGGGAGGAGCAGGAAGGCAGTGTGAAGACGCCCCTTCTGTTGCTGTTGGCTGGTTTATTCATGACACGGTGGGGGTGGTCCCGCCCTCTGCCCTTCAGGACTCTAGCAGCCAGGGGAGGGCAGGCTGGACTAGGTCCAGCTCCAGAGCTTCTGGCCCCAGCCTTCTGACCTCTGGAACCCCTCAGGAGTAAAGCACGGGCCCTCCCCAGAGCTTCCCTCTCTGGCTCTTTCCAGGTGTGGACAGTCAGCGGTCATCTTGCCCCGAGATGGACTGCTACACACTACTGTCAACACTACCGAGGGGTGATCTTCCAAACACATCAGCCGCAAGAGTGGGTCAAGCACTCAGCAAGGAGGTGAGCCCCCACCTGCGTGGACTTGGGTCTGGGCCTTCTGCCCAGGGCAGAACTGAGACTGGACCACCATTTTGCATCATTTTGGTTTGTGGCCACTGGCAATCTGAGTGGCAGCTGGACACTGAGCTTCCCAACAAATGCCTTTGGTTGCCAAGAATGCCTCATCAGAACCCTTAATGTGTTATCCCAAACCTTTTCTTCCTGGAAAATCCTCACAACCACAGGGCCTCTACTCCTGTGCTGTGCAAGGTCCTTTCACGCACCTGCTTACTATCACATTTGGTAAGAAGTCTTAGGACATCAATAGTCTTTTATGTGCCTGCTTCACACAGGAGGAAACTGATGTTAGCGCATCAGTCGCTCAAGGTCACAGCCATTATCTCCTAGGTCTGGGACTCAGCGGCAGACCCCGACACTGAGCCCCTATTCTGAGGATGCTGACAGAGGAGCCCTGGCAGGACAGAACTGCTGGAGATCACCTCCGGCTACTCTGAGCCTGTGGTCGACTGTTTACGGAGCTCGTCAGAGCAGCTGCCCTAGGCAGTCCTTCCTTGTGGGCTCCAGTGTGGTTTTTAAACTCTCTTCATTTATCCTCGGTCTAGGGGGCAAACATTTAGACTTATTAGCCCCAGGCTGGATGCATATCCAAGAAGCCTATGGAAGTCAGTGAATAAGCTTTATTCCATGGCTCCACCAGAGCGTACCGTGTAAAATTAACCATGAATGTCTCCAATGGATTTGGGTCCAGATAGTAATAAGGAGTTAATTCTCAATAAATCATTTTATTCACTGGTTGGTATTTATTCACCTTTTTTTTTTTTTTTTACTAGATATACTTTCCTAGATTTTGCGTGGTGGTTACTAAGTGTTAAATGAGAATCAACTGATTATCAAAAATGTATTTACTGAGGATTAATTCTGCAATCACCACCTATGCAGAATCTATCAAAGTAAATCCTCAATAAATGCATATTTGGGAGCTTGATTTGTTTTTACAGAGCAACTTAAAAATCTTTCCAGGGGGGTTGGCAGTTATAGAGGCCAGGAACTAGAGTTCCTTGTTGGGATAACTAAAAAAAAAGATAGCTTTCATGGTCTTTTTCATATACAGATTTGTAAATCACATTGTACCAAAAAACAAGAAACAGAAAAAAAGTAGGATTTCTTATCAGTAGATTTAAATTTACATGTAATTTATTGATGACGAATGGTGTCTAAATGCCTGAAAACATTCAGAGTTGGCACTGGAGTTACCTCTTGGCTCCAAAAAGTAACTCATTTATCATCCCGGAGGAATTGTGGATATTTCCTTGGAAGTAAGTAACAGAATTTCCCAGTCATTTTATTTTTAAAAAATTAGATATTTCTTTGTTCTGCTGTAATTTAAGCCTGTTTCCTTTAATGAGGCCATTGCAGTGATGAAAACTAGTCAATCACTCTTCCCTAGTATTCCTCAATCCAACCCTTTTGAAATGATGATGATAATGGTGGTAATGACGGTGACGATCACAATGATGGTGATGATGATGATAGTAACTATTTATTGAGAATGTTCTATGAATCAGGCTCATAATCTCATTTTATCTTCATAAGCATCCTTCTGGCAGTTTTGTTATTGTTGCTGTTCTTCAGTCTTTACTTAGAAACCAAGGGATCTAGTCTTCGATGTAGACCTAAGTCTAGCTTCTCATCAGCTTTGGAGAAGAGTGGTGGGCAGGAGTAAGTTGAGGGCCTACAGAGAGGATGGAGGACCTCTGGCCTCAGATGAGGACAAAATGCAAGAGCAACAACAGCCCCTGGGCCAGGTTTAACCAACTCAACTCTAAGGCCACACCTGGGGTGTGTGAAGACATGAGACTTCATCCTTCATATTTGATGCTCACTGCATCACTGGGGAAGGAAGAGATTTCACCTTCAGGAAAAGACCTGTGCTGCCTGCAGGCTGTGCCGTCCCCTCTCTGAGAGCCTGATCTTTCAGTAAAATAAAAGAGTTTGCACTCTGCATGGCCTCTGTAGCTGTGCTACACTTGGAAAAACCTGTGGGACTTTGGACAGCCCTGCACCTGCCTGCACGTTACTTCTCTCATCTGACAGACTCGGAGGTAAAAATAGGTGACGTGTAAGACTCCTTCCTGTAAAACTGCCTGCAGTGCGCTTCCTCAGGCCAATGGGAAAGAAATTTGGTTGTCCAGATTCTAAAGCCATGGCCCAGCTCCACTGTTGACCTGTTGACAGCTTACGTGGTCTGTATGGGAAGGGACCAGTCTAGGGAATACTAACTCTGCAAAGCAAATACCCTGATGTTTTTGCTCCAGAACTTAAAAAGGGAAGCACAAAATGACTAGTTATCTTGAGACTGTCATCCACGTACTTTTCACCTACCTGGCCATCTCTGTTGTACTGGATTCTAGTTAAACAGCTCACACACACACACACACACACACACTCAGGTTCTTATCTTTGGTGCTTTTACTGAATGAGGTGATTAACTCCTTGACCTTATGAAGCTGTAACGTAACCTTGGAGAGTAGATAGAATCTTGTTATCTTGTAATGAGTTTTATGGCTTATTTCAGTACCTTTTAGCCATGTTTCTCTGGTGATTAAGGCAATTATCTGCCTATGCATTTCAAGATTATGAATCATGGAGCTCTCTCCAGGTACTGACAGGGGCTTGAGAATGCTCAGACCACTTCTCAGCCCATTCAGTGTTTGCTCCCACTCCCCACCTCGCATAATTAGACACTACATTCTATTTCTGAAAGCTCCACCCTATACTCAGATACTGTTATCAAAGCAACACTTTTTAGATTTAATTGATTTGAGTAAGCTTCCTTCTTATCATTAATTGGTGGCATGCACAATGTTTTAACTACTATCATTATTACTTAGGATTTAGGGAAAGCGATCTTTCCATCTCCCACTGCTGGGTCATACAGGAAAGGGCGATGCTAATCTGAACACAGGTGGTCAGTTTGTCTCCAAGCAGCCAGTATGTGACACCAGGAAATGACCAACACTGTCCCGACATCGAGGATGTCATGTTGTCCCTGAACAGCTTCTGTACCACAGAGTAGCTCATGAATAATCGCTAAGAAGTTCTCCCAAGAGAAATGGCCAACACCTCTTGGGTCCCACACCTCATGCTCTAGAATATAAAGTACAGAGGGAGGTCAGGAGTGAGGTGGAATTTACGTGCTACCCTCCACACCTCCATGCCATCTCCTTTCCTCATATGATGGTTAAGGTATGTTACTATTACAAAGAGGTGGATTGTGAAGAGTATATGTCACCAAGAGAAGCTAGGTCCTAATCTGTACTTAGCCTGGGACACACAGTATGCCTACAGGAAATTATCTAAAGTATGCATTAAAATCATCATTTCTAGTGAGTTGAAAAATAAACAAGCTTATCTATAAGCTACATAAAAGTCAATGTTTCCTCCTAGCTTTGGTCCCCAAGACAGCTTGGGATGCTAGTATTTCTACCCAGGAAGATGTAGTAAAAAACAAACAAAAAAATCAGGTATGAATTTGCATCCTGTTCCATCACATACAAACTATTGGGTTGGCCAAAATGTTTGTTCTGATTTTTCCATAAGATGTTACAGAAACACCCAAATGGCCCAAATGACCTTTTTGGCCGATCCAATATACATCTCTGGACAAACTGTTTGATTCCACTGGGGTTTAATTTAATCATTTATTAAACAGAGGTTATTTATGGAATTCAGAAATTTAGCAAGCACTAAAGGGGTCATGTATAACAAGTGCTCAACAGACCAGGTATGCTCATTGTCTGTGGGGTGGCTAACCCCTCACGGTGTTTTTCGTTGCCTGCCCTTCCCTGTACTAGAAGCTGAGAAGCTCCCCCAAAGGCATCTTCCCTGTGACACTGGACATTGTAGCCCCGCACACAGTATGCTGCCCCCCTTGAGGCCATTCGCAAAGGCTGGGGAGGCACTGCGCCCTCCTCCCAGCACTCTCTAAAAACCCACTGAAGTCCATCCATGCACTGAAGAGAACCCTTAATGATGAGACTCTCGAGTTTGCAGTAAGCTGTGAATTTCTCTTTTTGCCCAGAGCTCATATTTTCCCTGCATCAAATGTTTCTGAGTTTCAAGGACATGCCTGGCTATTTCCAGACTCCTCTCCACGATCCACTTGACCTTTAGCTAAGGAAAGTTGGTAAGGTATATAATCCTACCGATAAACGTGTGAGATTTAAGATGCTTTAGTTAGCCCAGAGTTCTCAGGAGGTACCACGTGGGCTTGAAGGCTAAACTATGCACAGCCTACGGCCTGGGAGCTCGACGAGCAGTGTCTTGGTGACATGTCCCCTTCCACGTTTCCTGTCTCCATGTAATTCAGGGCTCAGGGCTTTATACATGCCTCTGTGAACACATGACAGTGCGAACACGGCCCAGAAGCAGCATATCCTTGTATTTCTTCTATAATATAAAAATCAATACAGAAAACTAGGAAACATGCCTTACTGGGAATAGTAGGTTGAAATTGAAGCAAAACTCCAAATGTTGAAAATGCTGAGATTGAAACCCCCTTTAGAGTTTGTTTCTTTTCCATTTCTCACCGAACTGTCTGGTTGGAGGTGTCCAGGACCGTCTGATGGTTATCACACGCACCATAGAAGTCTCTGCCAAAATGAAGGATTTGGCAGAGCGATGCTAAGTGTGAGACAATACACAAAGAATTCTAGTATCATTTATGCTAAAATGTACTATAAAAAGGTAAAGTACAATCAAAAAAATCTGGAACCTCATCTAAAATCTGCTTCTAAATAGACCATGGGTCTGAATTTTCTGATTTGCAGGAGTGGAAGTGCTGGACATACTTTCAAGTTGATAGTTGGAAGAGGAAAAGGAAATAGGTTGAGGTCTGGGGAGAAAGATGGATTTTCAGAGATTTTTTTTTTTCCCTGTGAAGTTTAGAAATTGCGTGTGTCAGAAATAGGAACAGAGAGGGCTGTGTAGTACAATCGAGGCTTTTGGGTCACAGTCTCTGCCTCACTCCTGGGCTCCACTGAGGTTGTGTGAAGCAGCCCTGTGCCCCATGTAATAGGATAAGCCGGGCTGTGTTCCCATAAAGCTTTATCGTAAAAACAGGTGACAGGCCAGACTTGGCCCACAGGCCAGAGTTTGCTGACCCCAGTCTTAGATAATCACTGTGTCTTTGCCCCTTGAAGCCTATCCATAAAACAGACTTTCATGCTTGTCTATTTCTCCGTGCTGACTGTGTAGGTACACTTTTTAGTATACGCTTCTGTATGTACACATTTGCAGTTGAGCTTGCTGGGTCTTGGGGCTTTTAAAAAAAAAAAAAGATTTGTTTTTGATGTGGACCATTTTTAAAGTCTTTATTGAACTTGTTACTATATTGCTTCTGTTTCATGTGTGGGGTCTTAGCTCCCCAACAGGGATGGAACCCACGCCCCCTGCTTTGGAAGGTGAAGTCTTAACCACTGGAGCAGCAGGAAAATTCCAGTCTTGGGGAGTCATACTCTTAACAGTTATACTCTAAGGTTTGTATTTCTCTTTGCAATGGTAGACATCACAGACATTTTTGAGGTTGTACAGTGATGTTAAGCTCACGACTCAATCCCCAACATTAGCTGTTTATCCATTCTGTGTGCCCTATACAAGATAGTGTCTACATACCTATCCAAGATCCTATTGGCAGAATCGTACGAAAGACAGAATATTTGACCCTCCTAAGAGGAGCTTCCAGTCCAGTGGAGGAAACAGGAAACCTATATACATATTTTTAAGACACAATACAATTGACCCTTGAATAACATGGGTTAGAATTGCATGGACCCACTTATACACACACATCTTTCAAAAGTAAATACAGTCAATGCTTGGTGGAGACCACAGATGCAGAGAAACTGTGGATATAGAAGACCTACCACAAGCTCTATTTCAGATGAATCCCCATGTTGTTCAAGGGTCAACTGTATCATTATGTATAAATTATGGAGCTGAATATTTATATATATCCAAGAGTACCTACAAATCTAGCCTTGGAGACCTAAATACCTAAGAAGTAGAAGAATACCGAAATATATCATTGGAAGAAGGCTTCTTGGAAGAGGTGAGTTTTAAAACTGGATGACTATAAAAAGAGGAAGACAGGGCTTGAGGGTAGAGAAGGCTTTCCCTGTTTACTGTGTAGGTCTGAACTTGAAAGTCGTGATTGAGATGGAATGTTCTTTCACACCTTCCCCAGATTGCCTGCCGCCTTTTGCCATCTCTCCAGCCACTGGGCTCTGATGCGGCAGGACTCCGTGCTTTGTAGAAAGGCTGAGAAGAATCAGCAGATTTGAGGACAGAAAGTAGGTTCATCTCCAAAGCATGATGGGGACTTGAGCATGGGGCCTTGTCATTGAAACTAGACCTCACCACTTTCTTATCACCTTAGGGGGTCGCTTATCCTCTCTGTGCTTCAATTTTCCTAACTGTTAAATGGCTAATAATAGCAAGCACCTCCTGTGATCACTGTGAAGTTTCTTTACTATAAATGAAGCGCTTGAAGGAAGGCCTGGCATGTGGTAAGGGCTCAGTCCATGGTACCTTTCATATGGACAAGAGCTCAGAAACCCCAAACCGGAGCCTGGCAGCACACACGTCTGGCAATCTTTCAAGTCTTTCCCCTGCAGAGGAAGCATTTGGGAACAATACACAAAATGGGATAAATGATAAGACCCCAGCTCCCATTATAAAGCACCTGAACATACATGGGCTTATTGCCATCCCAAATTCTTTTTCAGGGGAAAAAAAAATCATTTCCCTTTTTATTAAAATTGGCAAAAGGAAAATGTATCTTTCATTATTTTAAGACAAATCTATCATGCTGATAAACTATTAGAGAAAAAAAATTGAGAAATGCTACAAAGACCCTTACGGTAAGTCTGTCCCTAAAATATATATACGGTAATGAAGGTAATCGATATATAAAAGGATTTCCCAGGCCCTGCTGGTGGACTGCACAATGACCTTGTAGAATATTTGTACAATAAAAATCTGTGGCAAGTAATGAATTTGGACAGTCCCTGGGCGAGAGCAGGCTACTCAGCAGAAACCCCCTCTGCTGGTCTGGTGCTGGATTTTGGCCATGAGTCTGGGTTGGATGGGACATCTAGCCAGTAATTAGTTGTGTGTGAACTAGAAGAGGAGACACCCTGGGCAGTGTCAGTTTCAGGCCCTAAGATGAAGCTTCTCAACATCCTGCCACACTCTACTGGAACCAGAGTTTCAGGTGGTCACACAGATCACTTATGCAGATGTGATCACCTAGGTTCCCACAGATGCACACGTTCCACGTGGTTAGATAAACGGTTAGGTACTCAGTCTAACTGGTGCTTGAGCATCTTCCTCCTCCCCTGACCCCTTCTCTTCTCTCCCCCACCCCTCCTCTCCTCCGCCCCCACTACATCACTGGTCTTAGCTGAAAGGCAGAGAGGAGGCTGAGGATAAAAGGAAAAAATCTCCCAGAGAGATGGCAACTAACTTGTGACACGTTAAGCCAGAGCCAGCACCTCATTTCCAGCTTCTTGGTCTCAGCATAGATTCCTCAGCACTTCTGCTCCACAGTCCTTGGGAGATTCCACAGAGCTGTCCTTATAACAGTGATAGGATGATGGGAGCAGTGCAGAATTCCTGTGCACATGTGATTACAGCCACACTGCAAAACTCCAAGCCAGTCCTATTCTTTGTTGTTAGCTGTTCAGTCACTAAGTTGTGTCCAACTGTTTGCAACCCCATGGACGGTAGCATGCCAGGCTTTCCTGTCCTTCACCATCTCCCAGAGTTTGCTCAGACTAATGTCCATTGAGTCAGTGGTGCCATCCAATCACCTCATCCTCTGTCATTCCCTTCTCCTGCCCTCAATCTTTCCCAGCATCAGGGTCTTTTCCAAAGAGTTGGCTCTTCACATCAGGTGGCCAAAGTATTGGAGCTTCAGCATCAGTCCTTCCAGTGAATATTCAGGGTTGATTTCCTTTAGGATTGACTGGTATGATCTCTCTGCAACCGAAGGAACTCTCAAGAGTCTTCTCCAGCACCTCAATTTGAAAGCATCAATTCTTCGGTGCTCAGCCTTCTTTATGGTCCAACTCTCGCATCCGTACATGGCTACTGAGGAAAACAAAGCTTTGACTAGATGGATCTTTGTGTGGGTGTGTGGTCCCGTCGTCCAATATTTAGGCAGCACTTATCTTCCAGGTACACCTCTGGTCTCTGAGGATTCCCAGGTCTCCTTTGTACAGTTCTCCATGCATACACTTAGAGTTTGCAAGTGAACTCTCGGCCCGCCCAGGTTCCGTGGCCCCAGAGCTGCAGGTTGATGAAGGCGGCTCTCAGTTCTGCATCATGATGTTATTCCAGCACCTGGGCACAGTTTGGTCCACAATCGGAAGTCAGTGAGTGGCTGGATGGATGACAGGGTTGTCGGGTGGGATCGGCCACCCTGAACCTCCTTGTGGAAGAAAGAGTTCCTGCAACCTCAGGGTGAACATGAGCACAAGTCTCTGCCCCACAGTCCACAGTGAGAGCTGAGCAGAGCCCCAGGGAGGGCTGGAGCCGGGTGCAAGACAGTAGTCAGCCAGCTCTAGAGGAAGAGGATTAACATCATTTGTCTCCTGGGCCTCCCGCCCTCCTGACGAGCACACAGATTCCGATTGTGCCTGCTCCCAGGTGCACCCGGGTACTCCCTGCTCTGGAAGAGTCAGCAGGCTCCCCCGCACCCCCCTCGCCAGAGTAGACATGGCCAGGACAAACCAGGCACGTGGAAAGTGTCAGATCAGCAGGTGTCTCCTGTTGATAGAATCATCCTTTAATTCACTCTGAGTTGTGCCATTTAATTACCTTGATCCATGCTTTGTTTTGCTAAAGTGAATGTCACAGATTGGGTATTACTCGCTGGAAATTGCGACAGAGGCTTTAACGCTTCAGTAATGAGGTCTGAAATATGATCTCTCTTTTTCCCTGGATCATTTTCTCATTCCCCTCTTCTCGAGTTCCTTTCCAGCCATTTTTGTTTCTTTTAAGAGTAAAATGTAAAATATTAATTTTGAGCAGAAGTAAAATTAAGCCCTCTGGAAACGATTCAGAGAAACTGAGCCATAGCCTGACTTAATTAAGAAGCGATTATGCTGAAGAGCCTATATTAAGGCTTCACATTTCTGGTACAGACAGAATTGCTTTTAGAGAAGTCAAGTCAGGCGGCAGAGGGAGACTGAGGGAGGGGCCAGGGTGATAATTGGATAGATGAAGAAAAGCAACGTTGTAGTGCTGCGGAAAAAATAGTAGAGGAAGTGTAAATGGGTTTGCAGATTTCTCAAGTCCATCTTTTAGGAAGGTCAAGACAAGACACCTTATTGCATCCAAGCTCTTTGGACCATTCCCGGAAGGGTCATCTCCATCTTTCTCCCTTCCCCTCCAACTCAGGTGTCTGAAGAGGCAGAGAGAATGGGTTGTGCATGTAACAAAACTCCGGGGAACGTGGTTAGCCCCCTGCTGCTCTGGGGATGGCAACAACTAATTAGCCCCACAAATTTATGGGCTCCAGGGATGTGAGCAGATGGGTATTTAAGTTAACAGCAGATTCAATTTGTCCTCCATTAATTCCAGAGTGATACCTGAGTTTATTGGAGTTTTATATTGTTTCATCTGTTGCAAAGTCAGTTCTCCCACTTCCCCAAATTGATATTCTTTTGACAAGCAACTGTCTGGGTCTCTCTAGTTTCTGGAAGGGAATACTGACTGCCCCCCAAACTGCTTTGACTTTCTCAAAAGCTTGGGACTCTGGATGGGGCTGCAGCCTGGAGCTCCTTTCCCAGTTTTTCCTTTTCTTCAGGCTCCATTCAACCTGATCAGTTGCTCCAAAGTTGTGCCAGGAAATGGCTCTCTTGTCCAAAGTTTAAAAGAAAATCTCGTTTTTTCTCTGCTTTATTTAAGAGGTATTTTAAGAATCAGAAATCTTAAAATCCAGAATATTGGAGCTTTAATGAAACTTGGGGATTATCTACTGAAGTAATTTACAACCTGCTGTCCTGCTCATGGCCATTGATGACTCTCATCCATGCTGTGTGCTCCCCAAAAGGAGTGACTGCAACCCAGAGTTCCCTGTTGGGAGAAGGCAGGCAGGTGGACAGCTCATACACTCACAGGGGCCTCAGTCAGTGAGGTTCAGCTCTTCCTGCTACTGTGCTCACAAATGTTCATGCTGGTCTCAATGAGACTTCACAAAGGGAGAACTCTGATCCCAGCTCCTAACAGATGGGTGCAGCCAGAAGAACTCCCCTTTAATCTTATTTATTTTGGAAGGGTTCCACTGTGAAACAGATGTGGAAAATTACCCATCTATTCTATCACACCTCTTCTTATAAGTGAAAAAAAAAAAAAAACCCAAAATCTAAGGCTTAGTAATGATAGTGATTCACCCAAGGTCACAGTGGTGACCAGCTCCTGACATCCCAAACAGAGTCATACCCATTGTTTCAGAGAACTGCTTAGTCTAGTAAATTGGGACAATTTCATCATCAACATCATCATATCATCACCATCAACATCACTACCATCATCATCACCATCACTACCACCATCACCATCATCATCACCGTCAACATCACCACGGTCACCATCATCACCATCACCATCACCACCATCACCACCATCGCCACCATCACTGTCACCATCACCACTGTCACCCCATCAACACCACCACCATTGCCACTACCGCCATCACCACCATCGCCATCATCGCCATCACCACCACCACCATCACCACCATCACCATCATCACCGTCATCACTATCATCACCATCATCACCATCACCACAATCAGCAGCAGCAGCAGCACCATTATTATCAACAGTTTCATCATCATGATGTCAATCTGGGTACAGAACACAAGTCTCACTAGAGAAGTTAGCAAGTAATGACAACTCGGACACACAATAATTGGCCTAAGGTGGCAACAAGGACAGAGGGACAGCTCCTAAGAATACATGTTTTCTTGTGCATACTTGCTTCAAGTCTCTTGAGCAGTGTCATTCCCATGATCCCCTTTATATTTGTATCAATACTGACAGCGAACACTCGGTGCTGATCTCAGTGTCTGGAAAATTCAGATGACTTGTTTACTACCACAACCTGCAGGTGAGCAGAAGTTAGACTCTGGTGAACAATGAGCAGTCATGTGTGCGAGTCATGTGCAACCTGGGCTGAGCATCAGAATCACTCTTGAAGCTTTTAAACAGCACTGATGTTCCAGTCCCTTCTGGACAGTGACTTACTGTTTCGGAGTGGGTGGGACCAGGGCATCTACCAGTTTTAGAAAGCTTTGCAGGTAATTTCTGTACAGCTCTAGGGGAAGGCGGCAGGGTGAGTCCCAGCACCTGATTGAAGTCACCTCTGCAGGGCAATGTCCTGCAGTCTGGTCTGTGGACTTGCATTTCAAGGTCTTTTCTTAAGCAGTGGGGGTAGTTATCCTCATTAACAAGATAAGAAACAGCAAATTAGGTCAATGGCAAGGTTCAGGCAATGCCCAAGTATAGCTAATGTGCATTTGCAGGGCAGCCTTCTGCTAGGGAGGCTAACTGTCCTCCCCAAGAGTTACCTTGAAAGGACTAGAATGAGTCAGAAGCTCACATTCTGCTAATCATCTTCACTGAGATACTTGGATCTAAGCCTTTCATGAGCCCATTCTTGTTTTTAGTCTTTGTCTCACTGCCACTGTAATAAATTGTATATGTTGATCCCTCCAGCACGAACAAGTACTCTGTCTTTCGATTTGGCCTCATATTTTTTTTTTCTGGCCTAAGGAAGCCCTTTGAAGACTATATTCTTCCCAGCTGCAAGGAGGTTACAGAACCAGCATGAAATCACAGGAGAAAGAAAACAAAAACACATTCTCAGAACTGGAGGGGCTCTGCTTCTCACTTCTCCCAGGCAGACACTCCCATCTTTCCTGGCACAACAGAACCAAAAGGGGATTTGGCCACATCCCTCCTCCTTGAAAGGCTGTCAACCTCTCCCCAGAGAGTGTCAGGAGAGGCCTTTGTCCAGTGGGGCACAGGCAAAGCTTGCACTTTGGAAAGAATCTCTTCCACCGCTTGGTTGAACAGAAGAATAGTTAGGTCTTGCAATTCCCCACGATGTGAGGATCAAGTATCTGCCCTACCAGGTAGGAGTTTGCGGCATGAGATAAAAGGCAGCATATGGCATTTTTTAAGATTTTCTACACTTCCTTATTGAAAGCTGCATTCTCCCTATCAAATCCTATCTCTTAAATAGCAATTTTGTTTGTAAGATAAGTGCTATCAACAAAGAGTGAAGGACCAGCCAACAATGTCTTGGCGTGTGTGTGTGCTCAGTTGTGTCCGACTCTTTACAGCCCCATGGACTGTAGCCCACCAGGCTCCTCTGTTCATGGGATTTCCCAGGCAAGAATACTGGAGTGGCTTGCCATTTCCTCCTCCAGGGCAGCAGCATCTTAGGAAATCCCCAAACCAGGAAACAAATCGTGTCACTTTACATTACAAATGGTGTGGCAGCAATTACCTCGATGCTGACAAATATGATAACATACTAGAATACCTCTTCATGTACTGCTAGGACCACCACCTTCTTTGTTAGGGAGGCAATGTGGGATAGTAGTGCCAGCATGGGCTCAGAAGGCTTGGTGTGAAATCTTAGCTTCACCACTTAACAGCTGTGTGACCTCAGGCAAGCAGCTCAGCCTCTCTCTGTCTGTTTTCTCACCTGTCAAACAGGCAAAATAATAGTGACCAGGCTTATAAGGTTGCTGTGAAGACTGAATGAGTTAATTCATGCACAGGTTTCTAGAGGAGTGCCTGTAAGAACTCCATGAGTCTAAGCTATTATCACTGCTGTTAGTATTACTGTTCTTGTAAATTTTAACTTTTAAACTTGCTTTCATGTGGCATACAGGGTGAAGTGCACTGTTTGATTCTAGAGATAATAAAACCATGACCAAAGGGATTGTCCAAGATCCTCCAGCTTTTGGTGGCAAAGCCTGGAACTAGGATCTAGCTTTCCTGATGCAAACTTCAGATACTATACAACCTTCAAACCACACAAAAGGGCGCAACTCCAGTGACGTAAGAGGCATGTCTTGAGGGAAGCACCCACCCCACCCAATTTCAGCCAGAGCAATTCCAGAATAAAGCTTCTGTATCTGACTTACTTATTAGGCATCTTACTATGCTTGCTTTTGAACGTTTTCATGCATTTTAAAAACTCAGTTCCATCTGACTCTTCCCTATGACACTAGTGCACATAACCTTATCAGTTGTTGTCTAGTTGCTAAGACATGCCCAACTGTTTATGACCCCCGCCAGGCTCCTCTGTCCAGTGGATTTTTCAGACATGAATACTGGGGTGGGTTGCCATTTCCTTCTCCAGGGGATCTTCCTGACCCAGGGATCAAACTCACGCCTAGTGGCACAATTTTCTCATAACTGGTAAATTTTATGAACTAATGCACCCATACTCTTCCTCTCAGAAATGGTTACCCTGTAGGAGAACCAGGATTTATCAAACTACAAGATGCTCTTCAGATAATGATGGTTGCCCCACTGAGGCCATGTTATGTTCTGAGAAGCCGTATGAACTGGTGGGGTCCAGTTTTTGAGGAAAAGAGGCCAACAAGGGGAACTAGTACTTGGTTATCAGACCACTGAGGAGCTGAGGCTGGAATCAGGGTCTGGGAAGCAAGTAGAAAAGTCTATCATTTTTGAGAGCATATTTGCTCCAAGCACTTTCATTTTTGTCTCATCCTTGCAACATCTCTGCCAGACATTTTCTCTTGCACACCACCAGGGATGGTTTGGCTTGCAGGAGGTGAAATTTCATGGAAAATAGCTATTTAAGGACAAGTGTTTAAAATTTTTGCTTTTATTCTTGTGGCTTAGGCACAGGAACTGAAAGGAGGGACGTGGTAGAGAACAAAGTTAGAGGCAAATAAGACTCAACATCAATGATGGTGAGAGGGGCGAGTTATTGGTTTAGAGTTCAACACCTTGATTTTGGGCCAGACTTCCTTGCCTAGCAGAAGGCACAGGATGAGGAGGGTAAGCTGCTGGCCTGGCTAAAGCAGGAGTGACCAGGACAGCATGGCCTGGAAAGTAAGCCCGCTGGAAAGGACCTGAGAAGACAAGTGGGTCTGATGAACCCAGTTTTGGAACCAGGGGAGGAGACATGATATAGGTATGTGCAGAGACCCTGAACGCATCTTTAATGTGCACACACATCCCTTGAAGACATTCCAGGCTAGTGCCCTAGCAAGTGGCGTATCGCCCCTGCTATGTGGCTTTTCAAATTTTTAATTTTTTTCCACTGAAAATATCCTGCCCTTCCATGGAGAAAACATCCTCAGGAGCTGCACACATCACCAGCCAGAGGCAGGCGCTCCAGCCACAGAGAGGAGGACTGATTGGACTTGGTTTCTGTAGGGACTGAGCACAGCAGTGTCAGGGCAGGTCACCAGGAGGCAGTAGATGGCCTGGGGTCCACACTGGCCCCGCTGCCTTAGACAAAGCAGAGAATGTTTCCTGCAGGAGCTGAGAGGTGAAGATGGGACTATTCTTTTGGTCACTCCTAAGAGGAAAGTGTTAGTCATTGAGTTGTGTCCTGAGAGGAAGTCACAAGGAAAAGAAAGCCATGTCAAAGTCTACCTGGCCCCAAACCAGGCCGATGCCAACGGCAGGGGAATTCAGGAGACAACTGACATGGGTCAGAATCTCTCGTGATGTATGGACGGTGGCCTCACAGAAGACACACGGGGACTTGCTCAAGGTTGCACAGCTATGAGGGGAGGAGTCAAGAGCGCCTGGATCAGCCTGGTACTGCAGCCCATCTTTGTCCACTGGGCTTGGCAGCAGCACAGAGATTATGTCATAAACTGAACTTCATATACAACAGGTATGCTGCATGATTTTATTTGACACTTAACAATGACCTAGCAAAATGCACAATGTTATTTATTTCAATTTTACAGGCAGAAGAATTGAGGCTTAGAAAGGCTAATACCCAGGGCAGGATTGGAACTCCGATCTTTCCAAATCCAAAACCAGAAGGTTAAATATTTATTCCAGGTGGGGCTAGATATTGCCTTCTGATTCTCTTACAGAATCTCTGCCTGTGGTTGTGCAGATGGGTAAATATTTAAGTAAGATATGACTGTATGAATGACTACTAAATGAGTATATAGACTTTACTTGTATACACACATATCCATGTGTAATTTCAACCTTGCATGGAGTGCCAAGTATGTACAAGATACTGTTCGTGTAAATGTATTATTTTTCATATTGACAGTATACAAAACAGAGAATACTAGATTACATTATTAAACTCATTTTAAAGAGATAAAAAGAGAAGCTTAGGAAACAGAAAATGAATTACCAATGGCACACAGTAAAATCTAGAGCAAGGATCAAAACTTAGACTGTTTGATTAAAAAAATTTCACATCCTTTTCCCCCAGACTGGATTATCCTTGTATAAAATGATCCTAAAGTGACTTCAGATAGCAATGATAAGACCTCTCCAGCATAAAGCCTTTGGAAGCACGTTACAAAATGAGTTTACAAGTGTTCAGTATCAATGTGTTTTTGATTAGTGCGATGAAAATCACAGAAAAACTAGTTTAGACTTAGAGAGAGCTTTGTTTTCATGACTACATTATGCAGAGGAAGAGCCTCTTGGAGAAAGCATTTTTTTTTCGGGGGGCTTCAAATTTTCTCTGAGCAGCTTTTTCTAGAAGAGTTATTAGAATTTATTTTCAATTATACACCAGAATAAGCCGTCTGCAGTATAGTTAACTTTCAATTTCAGCCAATTTTCGACGCATTCAATCATAGATGCCTCAGTGATTAAGAATCTATGTTGCAAAACAATTCCCACTTTGCAACAATGCAATCAAACAGATCTACAACTCATAACATATTATCCAATGCTTTTTCAGCTCACTGGTGAAGTGAAGTAAAATTTACCAACCATCTCTGTTTACCCAGGATGCTCCAAGCTCATTTGCAAACAGATCTGCAACTCAAAACAGCTCACTGGGGGGTTCGGTTTAATACAGCCTGGAAGAGACCAGTTGGGCTGCCTTGAAATTTATGACTTTGGGCTACTTGTTTCCTTTTCCTGCTCCTAATGTGCATTGGCTGAACATCACTCCATGAGCAACAGAGCTCCCCCCAACGCAGTTCTGAAAGCGCTTTCCATGGTAGAGGCTCCAACTCATTAGGAAGACCCAAACAGGTTTATGTCCAGCTGTTTGCTTTTCTAAATTGCATGGCTCTGTGCGTGTGTGTGTGTGTGTGTGTGTGTGAGACAGAGAGACAGAGAGAGAGAGAGAGAGAACCTTGGGTGAAACACTGAGAAGGATATGCAGCCAACTTAAATTCTCCCTTTAAAAGTTTGAAACGACAATCTTAATAAATATATAAAAAACTCTGCATTTCAGAGATTGGATCAAGCCATAATAATCACTTCTGCTGAGCCTAACTTAATCTAATGCCTCAAACATGGGGTTCTGTTTAAGTCCATGGGACAGGCAAGATGGTCAAGTGGGCTAAGAAGAGAGATAAATTGGGAAACTGGGAGTTTGGGATGGACACGTACACACTACTCTGTTTAAAATGGATAAGGACCTAGTGTATAGCACAGGGACCTACTGTATAGCACAGGGAACTCTGTTCAATGTTCTGTAATCACCTAAATGGGGAAAGAACTTGAAAAAGAGTAGATACATGCATATGAATAACTGAATCACTTTGCTGTAGGCCTGAAATGAAGACAACACTGTAAATCAACTATAGTCCAATATGAAATAAAAACTAGAAAAGGAAAACACATGAAGAGGAAATAACAGCCTCTCATAAGAGGATTAGCTCCCCACTGACTGAGTGAAGTCTGCAATATTCCCAGATGAAAGAGTCTTGTGCTCAGGACAGCCCCCGTGGGAATGCACAGCTAACAGAATATGAGAGGAAAAATCAGAGCCCAGTTGTTGAGAAATACTTCAAATGAACTCTTTTGCCCTCTTCCCTTGCTAGGCCCTCAGGCTGCGATGGAGTAGAACACTCAACACCTGTCTCTGGACAGGACTGGGGAGGAAAGTGGAAGAGGTGATCTACACAAAGCTGCCCGCGAATGGTCAAGATGAAAGGAAGTGTTACGGCAGCTCTGCAAACATGCTATGGGGGAAAAAAACAAAAGAAGAATAAAATTAGAAATAAAGACCAGAATTTTGCTTGCAAACATCAAATGAAGAACCCTATTTGGAAGAAAATCTCATTTGAAATGCATGAGACCAGGGCTGGTGAAAACTTTGCGTCTTACAACAACTTGATGAGAGCATGAATTCTAAATAAGAGTTACAGGAAAAACTGGAAAACAGAAGACTGAGATGAAAGAGTAAGACTTGTATCTAAGACTCAAACTGAGGACCATTTCAAGAAAAATCAATTGAGGCTATTAAGAAAGATGAAGACATAATGGACATTTCAGTTACTGGCATAGAGCAAAGACTTGGGATACTCTTATGAGGAAAGAGGAAAAAAAGACAAAGTGATTAAAGAAGTTAAGGAGAAGGTAATGAATATGGAGGGAATTCAACATAAGAAAAAGTGGTTCCTCTGAACCAAAAACCTGATAAATGCACTGAAAACTATTCAAACATATAATACAGAATAGCTCTGAAAGAATAACAGAATCTACAGATCAAAAAAGGACGCTGTGTTCCTTGAACAACTGTTTCAGAATGATCGGCGCTGAAACATAGCATTGTCACATAACATAACACTGAGGATTAAGTAAGAAATCTCTGGCATCCAGGAAAAGACAAATGAAGTTATCAGAAAAAAACAAAATATACAAGTTAATCTAAGGCTTCTCCAACATAACGTTCAATGCCAGATGATATGAAAACAGTGTTCACCAAACTTCGAGGAGAATAAAACGTGACCCCAGAATATTATGCAGCCAAGTCGCCCTAAAGGCAATAGTAGACATTCTCAAACATGCATGAATGTGTGAGCCAATCAAAGTGAAGCAAAGGAGGTGGAAGACTCCTTGATTGTGAAAATTCAATGCATTTAAAATTATAATTAGGACCAAACAATTATGGAAATTGCTGTAACAAAAATGAATGACAGTGGAAAAATAATGACACAATTAATGGGAAAGTGGGAGGAAGTATAGCAGTGCTTATATCCATATCCTTTTTAGTTGTGAGTCAATTGCTACTGTCTGTATTGAAAATATGTATTATAAAAAAATTTCTAGTATCTGAATGATTTTAATCTCTTTTATGAATATTTGAGGGAACTTTTAGAAAAAAAATACACATTGTGATTAAAAATCCATCTTGGCTTTGAAAATACCTAACAACGTGGACCTCTGCCTAGATACTTTCGGCAGTAAGTTCATTTATTGCACACACTATGTATTTATTTATCATTTCATTTTTGGATGCAGCATGCAGGATCTCAGTTCCTTAACCAGGGCTCAAACCTGCATTCCCTGAAGTGGAAGCACAGAATCTTAACCAGTGGAAGTCCACAATTTATTGACTATTTAGTAAGCTAAGTATTCTCCATACGTTGTCTCATGAACTTCTCACAATATCCCATACTAGGTATTGTCATTGTGAGTGAATTGGTGGAAAATGTAAAGTTTAGATAGGTTTTAAGAAATTGTTAGTATGGGCCAGAGCCCTATTAAAATCCATATAGTATTTCCAAATTTTTAACCACTATGCTGTACTTCCTCAGTTTATTTGACTTCACTTGGACCGATAGAACCAAGTTCACTCTAGGATATTAAAAAGCAGTCTGGCCACTGTGGAAAGAAAGAAAATGAAAGTGGTAGTCGCTCAGTCGTGTCCGACTCTTTGCGACCTCATGGACTGTAGCCCGCCAGGCTCCTCTGTCTATGTAATTCTCCAGGCAAGAATACTGGAGTTGGTGCCATTTCCTTCTCCCAGGGATCTTTTTGACCCAGGGATTGAACCCAGGTCTCCCACATTGCAGGCAGATTCTTTACCATCTGAGCCACCAAGGAAGCCACTGTGGAACATATAAGAAAAAAATTGGGGCAATCTTTTGGTTTCTAAAAACATGGTTTTACTTTTTAGTTTTTTTTTTAATCCAAAATTTCTTCCCTGCTCTGAAGAATGTTATCATAAAGATATCATTTAACATTAGGTTTTTGAAGGGAAAAACTCAAAATCCTTAACAAACTGTAGTTAAAATTTCATGTAATGTACCAGAGATAAAGAGAGAAAAATATTCAATAAAAGGCTCAACCTGTGATACAGATAACTAATTAACCTCCAAGAGATCCCAGTGCAGAAGGCGATTATCATGATCTGACCCAGGAGGGTTGTAACATAGAGAAAACCTCAGTTTCTAAAGGAGCCCATTGGATCATATATTAAGAGCCCTCGACTCTTGTCTTGTTCTCCGATGGCAGGTTTCACTTTTATCACTGAGCTGCCTGGTCCATGCATGGAGCATAACACTGAGGAATTGAGAGGATGACTGAAGGAATTGATCATCAGTCTGGTAAACTCTGACCACACAAAGATTGTTATTCAACCCTAGTGAAGTAAGAAAAAGGGCAAGGCTGAGAATCTGGAAAAGTCACATACATCTGACGATTTCCAAGGTTTTCCCCAGATTCAATGTAAAGGGGCTTATCCAAACATTCAAAGCTAGAATTAATCACAAGAGATTAAGCTGGGGCTTGGAAAAGGGGGAAAAATACTATATATATATATATATATATATATATATATATATATATATATATATATATATATGTAGCATCTCCTGGGAATACCCAATTTTGGGATTTTGGATGTTAAATGTAATTGATTTTTCCTAATCCAAGGTGTGTGTGCGTGTGTGTTTGCATGTACATTAGTGGCTCAGTCATGTCCGATTTAGTCGTGTCCAACTCCATGAGGCCCCATGGACTGTAGCCCACCAGGCTCCTTTGTCCATGGAATTCTCCACAGAAGAATACAGGAATGGGTAGCCATTCTCTTCTCCAGGGGATCTTCCTGACCCAAGGATCGAACCCGAGTCTTCCGCATTGGAGGCAGATTCTTTACCATCTGACCTTCACAGAATCATCCATTTTTAGGGGAGCATGTGGCCCAATCTCCTATGTTATTAAATGTGATTAAGTTCTAGCTAGCAGGAGGGTTGCATAGAAGCTTCCAAGAATTGTCCCAAAACAATTGCTGGCTTGTGTCCTTTGACTTCCCCTCTTCCCTCTGTGCTGCTTGGAAGGTGAACGATGTGATGGCTGGAGCTCCAGCCAAGACTGTGCAGCCTAGCGTCACACTGGAAGAGCACAGCGGTCCTGGGTGACTGCAGAGACATCAAACCAGCCCGCACTGGCCATTTTTAAAATTTTATGTATGAAACATGGAATTCTCTATTATTTAAGCCATTTTATTTCAGGTTTTCTTGCAGCTTAACTTGGGGCTAATACCTTTCCTTTAGCAAAAGCCAACTTTATTCTTGCACAGAGAGTGTGGGTCAAATAAGAGCAAGTAAGGGTCTACCCTTTGTTCAACCAAAGGAGCCAAGTGTAAATACTCTTGTTTTGAAACTGTGTGTATGTATCCATGCATCCTCCGGGCTGTTTCTTGTAAGTGAGCTGCCTTCTTCCCAGGGCTTCCATCAGTAGAAGCAATTTTAAGCAGATATGTGTGAGCAAGAGGCAGTGGAGTGTCCCATTTTCCGCAGCCAGCCAATTATTCAATGTATGGGTAGCGAAGCTGGCACACTTCCTTGCCATAGAGCTGCCTGTTAAGAAAGCAGGTGTCCCTCAGCTAAGGATGCCAAGCTTTTCCAGGCATGAGACCATTTCACAGGCTGGATGGCCATGCAGACTTGGAATGCGGGAGGATAAAGTGTGACAGAGCTTCCCTGGGCTTAGGTTGAAACTGGGCTCCATTCAGGCACAACCAGAAATGATCAGACTAAAAGAACCTTGTGTAAAATGACTTAGGCATTCTGTACTGGTTCTAAAGATTAAAAAAATAAAAATCTTTAATGCATTTGCAGCCACACGGCTTTACTCTTCATTGAATCCATTATTAAGTCCCTGGGAAGGAAGACCTCTGTCATTTTCATTTAAAGGGATGATAGAAAAATTCCCCAAACTCCCAGTTACAAGCTTCCCAAGGACACTGCCCAAGATCATTCTTCTCGCAACTCACAAGCCTAGCAGACAGCTCAGCCACAGGCCGGGGAGCCCTGTTTATTGCTCCAGTTTGGCCCCAGCCCCCCACATCATGCACCACACACACACCGTGCTGTGTGTGTGTGTGTGTGTGTGTGTGTGTGTGCTCAGCCATGTCCGACTCTTTGCGACCCTATGGACTGTAGCCCGCCAGGCTCCTCTGACCATGGGATTCTCTAGGCAAGAATGCTGGAGGGGGTTGCTATGCCCTCCTCCAGGGGGTCTTCCTAACCCAGGGATCTAACTCATGTCTTTTGTGTCTCCTGAACTAGCAGGTGGATTCTTGACCACTGCCCCAACTAGGAAGCCATGAACCTCAAAATGAGTCACAAACCTCCCCTTTGCAGGACATACGTCCATCTCCTTTTACTGTTCCTCTGTTCCACAGCTCTGGCTCTTGGGCGCACAGGTCATCACCCCAGCTGGACACTAGCCTTTGCTTCAAGGGTGCAGCCATCCCTCAGGGTCCCCTTTCGACACTCTGTAAAACTTTGACAGTACATCAGCCTACTCTTTTAATTGTATGTCTCCAGTGATAAAGGCCTCTCCCTACACGTCGACTCAGATAACCCTTGGTCTGGATGGACCAGCAGCACTCCTGACACATAATGAGATCCAGATGGAGGCAGTAATTTCCTCGGAGAGCAGGGTAATTAGTATTGGGGATGAGGATGAAAGACATGAGTACCATTTGGGTACCTGACTCTTGACTATGAGACATGCCCAAAATAAATCTGATGAGCAGTTAGCTCGAATACACACACACACACACGCACATAGGTGTGTACACACACTTGTGACTCTACCTAAAAGCTATTTGAATGTCTATATGCTTGGGCAAAGGATCCAGGAATGTTGAAAATATTCTTTTTAATAGCAATGTGTATTAAGTGCTTATTGCACACCACTGTGCCAAACACATTTTCACATTAAAATACTCTTTTGAAGTATTAATAACTGTTATCCCCCACATTTTGCAAATGGAAGAGCAGAGGTCAGGAGGCTGAGGAACTCTCCCACAGCCACAGAACTCGTGCTGTGGACAGAACGTGGCCTGAACTGTTGCTACAAGTAGAAAGGGTCACTCAGGGAGAAACAGGCAGAAGTTAGGGGGTCTTCTTGTCACGTCCTGCTGATGTCAGAGTGCAGAGATTTTGCCTTGTCTTCCCTCCATGCCCTGTAGAAGGTGAGTTTGTCAATTTCCTCACCTGGCTTGATGAATCCGCCAAACTGTACGAGTAATCTTGAAGCAGAATTGAGGTGTCTTGCCTGGAATAGTCCACATGTCCTTCACAGACACGGCTGCTGCCCCAGACCTGGGGGTTTCATTTGGGGACTTAGGGTGCAAGCTGTCTACAGGGGGAAGAGGGGCTCTTGTCCTCCCCTTGGGAGGTTACACTTCGTTTGTCATTAGAAGAACATCCAACCTTGAATCTTAGATGGTGCTAGAGCTAAAGAACCTGCCTGCCAATACAGGAGACATAATGAGATGCGGGTTTGATCCCTGGGTGGGGAAGATTCCCTGGAGAAGGGAATGGCTACCCTCTCCAGTATTCTTGCCTGGGGAATTCCATGGTCAGAGAAGCCTGATGGGCTACAGTCCATGGGGTCGCAAAGAGCCAGATGTGATTGAGCAGCTTTACACACACATCACACACATACCCCACTTTGAATCAGAAGAAATCTATTACAATTAATATCCCAAAATCTGACATCCCAAGGAAGAGATGCTTCATAGATTACTACTGATTAATACTAGTAATATTGAGCTTCCCTGATAGCTCAGTTGGTAAAGAATTTGCCTGCAATGCAGGAGACCCCAGTTCAATTCCTGGGTCAGGGAGATCCACTGGAGAAGGGATAGGCTACTCACTCCAGTATTCTTGGGCTTCCCCTGTGGCTCAGCTGGTAAAGAATCCCAGTGGGAGACCCAGGTTCGATCCCTGGGTTGGGAAGATCCCCTGGAGAAGGGAAAGGCTACCCATTCCAGTATTTTGGCCTGGAGAATTCCATGAACTGTATAGTCCATGCGGTTGCAAAGAGTAGGACATGACTGAGTGACTTTCACTTTCACTTCACTTTCACAATAATTAGTAAGTAGTAGTGCTGATATATATAATAATAATATTAATAATTAGCAATCAATGTGGCTAATAATTAGTAACACTATAAAATGGACATGAGCCTCATGTGTGGTATCACTAACTCTCTCTCCCAGGGGAGACCTTTATGATGAAAAGGACCCCTAATAGGACCTGGGAAAATGAGACTTAATTTTTCCTCTGCTAGGGTTTCTCCAAGAGCTATAGGGGTGGCACAGTCCAGCAGCCATTTCTCAAGAAATAAGGATTCTGGCTCATCACATGTTCCTTCATCTTGCCTCAGTCACACTGCTTATAAAATCCCAGTGCCATGTTCACTGTCCTCAGAGAGAGACTTCGATACCCTCTTGCTTCCAGGCAGGGCAATGTGCACACTCTTTGCACTCCCACTATGCCCATGTACACCCCCTCCCCCCCCCTACCCCCCAGAAATGCAGTCTGCTTTATTTCGTGCACAAATAGCAATTCCCAACCAAGAAGAAACACCTGGGAGAGTCAGGGCACTCGTGGTACAAGATAATTAGAGATTGGTATAATCGAAATCTCATTGCCACATCAAACTGTGTCTTTTAGCATTAATTAATCTCCAGTCCCAGCCCCTGAGCCTCTCAACTCTTCTGCTGGAGAGACCAGCTTGTCAAACACACCCGAGCCCTGCATCTCATTATCTTATCACTGGGTGTGGGGAGAGAGATAGGCATGGAGATTTTTGAGAGCTTTTGTCCAGGCATCTGTGATTCACAAGGTGGTTTTCCTGGAAAGAGGCAGGTGGAAGAAGCAGTTTTGAGAAGGAGAATCTGGGCTGTTTGTTTATTTACTCATTTGTGCTTTCTCAGCAAACTGAGAAGCAGAGGATGCAAATTGCTCCCACGAGGAGAACGGTGTCATGTAAGACGGCTGTTCCTTAGTCACACACGGGGAGTAAGTGTGCTGCTCAGGAACCTCACCCCTTGCTGACCCTCTCATTCTGTCCTGATCATTTAAGTGACAGAAAGCTGTCTGCCAAGTCATGCCCTTCCTCTCCCGCTGCCCATCACCCAGGGTTTGCAATGTTCCCTGTCCCTCCTCTACACACAGAATGTTTCAAAACCAGCATTCTGAAGACTGCTCTTTTCTTTTGGAAGGACTGATGTTGAAGTTGAAACTCTAATACTTTGGCCACCTCATGCGAAGAGTTGACTTATCGGAAAAGACCCTAATGCTGGGTAGGATTGGGGGTGGGAGGAGAAGGGGACGACAGAGGATGAGATGGCTGGATGGCATCACCGACTCGATGGACATGGGTTTGTGTAAACTCCGGGAGTTGGTGATGGACAGGGAGGCCTGGCGTGCTGCGGTTCATGGAGTCTCAAAGAGTCGGACATGACTGAGTGACTGAAATGAACTGAACTGAACTGAACTGAACTGCCTGCAACTGAGGTAAGCTGTCCCCTCTGGGTGAATAGCCACATGTCCCAGAGCTGTGATTCCATGAATACATGTTTTTCCCCAATCATTTTGGAGATAAAATAGAACTCCACCTAAAGAACCAAACATCAGGGTCATATCTATTTTGTATTACTCATTATTAGTACAGCAGTAATTACTAATTACTACAATGAAACAGTTGCAGAAGTGTAAGTGCCTTGATACAATTAGAGATCTTTCTCTTTAACATGTATAGTCTCTATGTGAGTTCAAACTTTTAAAAGACTTTTCCTCTTCTGTGAATCTTTGAGATTTGTTGCTGTTGTTGGTCAGTCGCCAAGTCATATCTGACTCTTTACGACCCCGTGGACTGCAGCATGACAGGCTCCTTTGTGCTCCACTATTTCCAGGAGTGTGCTCAAATTCATGTTCACTGAGTCGGTGATGGCATCTAACCATCTCATCCTCTGCCACCCCCTTCTCACTTTGCCTTCAATCTTTCCCAGCACCAGCGTCTTTCCCAATGAGCCACCTCTTCACATCAGGTAGCCAAAGTATTGGAGCTTCAGCATCAGTCATTCCAATGAACGTTCAGGGTTGATTTCCTTTAGGATTGACTGGTTTGATCTCCTTCTGTCCAAGGGACTCTCAAGAGTCTTCTCCAGCACCACAATTCGAAAGCATCAGTTCTTCTTGGCCCTCAGCCTTTTGTTATGGTCGCATATTTACATAATGAAATACTGCCCAGCATAGAGAACAGCAACCAGGAATACATACACATGAATGAATCTCATAACACAATGCTGAACAGGAGAAGGCAGTCACAGTGGAGAACAACTGTCTATAAGATCCCGTCCATGTAAGTTGAAGAGCAGACACACCTCTGGTGCTGGGAGTGGAGATGAGATTAGCTTCCCGGGAAAGGTAGTCATGACTGTAAGTGGGATGGGGATTCTGGAATGCTGTGTTATGCTCCTTAATCTGAGTGCTGGCCATTTGGATGTGTTCAGTTTGTGTTACTTCACTGAGTTGACATTCTGTGAACTCGGCTGTATGTACTTAAAGACAGTTTAAAAAATGTATATGAAGTCTTTCTTCTTTCCTTCCTTCCCTCTCTCTAGGAAAAGATTCCATAGAATTAATTTCTATGAATCCCAGAAAGTGACTGCATTGCCTTCAGTGCCCTGGTCAACTCTGAATCCTAAAGATTCCTTGTTCCTTCCTCTGCCAGTTACAGGAATGGCATCAGAAAGTCTCTCTCTCTTCAGGGGGCTCCCTGGGACCCCCCAGCAGAGGATCCTATCAGGGTGACCAGCCACACGTGCTTCTTGGCCTCTGGGGTAGCCACACGCCTTTGAAGGGACAGGCTCATCTCCAAAGAGCATGATAATAAAACACACTTACAAAAGACCATGAGTATTCTTTTTAATGAAGTGATTTCTCCACATGGTTGCCTTCCAAACAAGAGACAAGCTTAAAAGGTAGTGCAGTGCATCTGAGTTGGTAACTCTTTTTACTAGTTTTAATCATAAGTAAGCGTAATAAGGGGCTTCACTTGTGGCTCAGCTGGTAAAGAATCTACCTTCCATGCGGGAGACCTGAGTTTGACCCCCTGGGTTGGGAATATCTCCTGGAGAAGGGAACGGCTACGCACTCTAGTATTCTGGCCTGGAAAATTCCATGGATTGTACAGTACATGGGGTCGCAAAGAGTCAGACACAACTGAGCAACTTTCACTCACTGAAGCATAATAAGGGGCTTCCCAGGTGGTGCTAGTGGTAAAAAACCTGCCTGCCAATGCAGGTAGACATAAGAGATGTGAGTTTCATCTCTGGGTTGGGAAGAACCCCTGCAGGAGGGCACAGAAACCCACCACAGTATTCTTGCCTGGAGAATCCCATGGACAGAGGAACCTGGTGGGCTATAGTCCAAAGGATCACAAAGAACTAGAAGCAACTTAGCATGCACGCACACATGCACAAACTTAACAAGGCACAGGTTGTTATTTCCATACCATCAAGTTTTTCGGGTTATGGAGATCTCTAAGGACTTTGAATCATTGCTGATTTCTCCTTTGAAGGAGCAAACATACTTAAGGCAGATCGGTGACCGGAGCCTACCCCTCTGCAGCTCGTGGAGGTGGGACCCCGGCTGCCTTGCTCCTCTCACCTCCCAGAGTCCTGGCTTCAGGAGGCAAGCGGGATGCGGTTAGTGACAGAACGAGTGAATGCACCCAGCAAACCGGATCTCAGACCAAAGAGAGAATGGAGGCCCTGGGCTTAGGCCATGGAGAACCTCATGGTGAGTGGGCATGGATGTTCGACTTTGCTAGTCTACTCTGCATGAATAAAATCAGACTGAACAATCCAACCTTCTGTTAAATGCCTACACTATGCTCAGCAAAGTGCTCAGTGCTACAAGTGCTAGGTAAGTGTGTGAGGCAGGGTTCTTTCCCTTGAAGGCAGGCACTTGTGAAATAGCAGATCATACAAGGAACTCACAAATGGTGCATATACACAGCAGGTAATGCCCTGTTTGGGAAGAGCAGCCAAGGGTGCTGGCACAGGCAGGGGCGACATCCTGTGACGTCTATGGTTGACGAGCTGGCAGATGCCATCTGGGCTCCATATTGGATGATGACACTCAATACTCAGAACTGCTCACTGGGCTGATTGGCCCTGGGGCCATCTCACCGATGAGAACCCTAAAGTCACGCTTCAGATCACAGAGCTGGTCAGTGGGGCTCTATGTGCAGATATAGTCCACGCTGGAAGATGTGCTGGGTGAGCTGGTCAGGAAAAGCGGGCAGGACGCCAGTAGAATGGATGCCCAGACCAGAACTCACCCCCCATGAACTGGGAAAATGGACTCTGAGTCCTGCCATCCACCTGCCTGGGACTTGCCCAGGGGCAGAGCTCAGGATGTCCTGAGAAAAGACGGGGGTAAAAACATCCCAACACGGCCCCATCACCTCTTTTCACAAATCTTTTCAAGATTCTTTAGCCACTTTTGTCAAAGCAACAGACTTTGTTGGATGAGTGGATGTGGGGACACAAATTCTGAACTGCCAGGGCACATGCCCCCAAACATGAGGTTTTTCCAGGCTGAGGGAAAGCAGGACACAAAAAGGAGAATTTAAACAAACATGCATTGTCAACTCCTCCCCACCATCTACACCAGCATTAGGTGACTAACTGTGCAACACTGTCTTTTCAGAAGATAGAGCGGCCCTGGATTAGAGGGTGACACGCTGGAGGGTGAGGACCATGGGCTCTGATCACTCCCTGGCTGGTGCCACCCCGCGTGCTCTGCATCGGGGCCTAATGCATCCTTGATTGTTTGTTTAGTCACTGCTGTCTTGCTCCCAGCATGCTGCCATCCAGATGAATTTCTATTTAAATATGCAAGCAGTGGAAGATGGAATATTAACATGGAAGCACTCGGACTCTCTAATATGATCTGGTATAAAATGAAATTTGGTGTCCAGCATGGGGTCTGTCTTAGACTTTAATAAAGCACCTCTCAACAGTGAACAGCCAAAAGGATCTCACCGTAATGATAGCCAGCATTTGTATATGGCTGGAGATGTGAGCAGGTGTAAAGCCTTCTCATGTATATTTTCATTTGATTCTCGAAACAGTCCTGGGAGGTAATATCACCATCTACACTGACAATGAAGGGGCTGAGGCTCAGATAGGTGAAATGATTTCCCCAAGGTCACCCAGCTATCACAAGGCAGAATCAGGACTCAGCCTCCACCTTCTGCTTTCAAACTTCGTACTCCACACTATGTCCACACCACCACTTGATGGGGACCCTCTGCTATATGGTGGGCTCACCTTGAAGGAATTTGCACAGTAAAATTCCAGTTAGGGAGGAGTCTGTGTACTCATGAAGCCCCATCCTTGCAATACTGGGGGTAACTGAGTGGGTGAGTTTTCTGAGATCCTTTGAGATAGCATCTCCCACTATCTTCGTTTTTTTTCTTTTGGAGAAGAAATTAGAGATAACAAGGGAACATTTCATGCAAAGATGGGCTCGATAAAGGACAGAAATGGTATGGACCTAACAGAAGCAGAAGATATTAAGAACAGGTGGCAAGAACACACAGAAGACCTGTACAAAAAAGATCTTCACGACCCAGATAATCACAATGGTGTGATCACTAACCTAGAGCCAGACATCCTGGAATGTGAAGTCAAGTGGGCCTTAGAAAGCATAACTATGAACAAAGCTAGTGGAGGTGATGGAATTCCAGTTGAGCTATTTCAAATCCTTAAAGATGATGCTGTGAAAGTGCCGCACTCAATATACCAGCAAATATGGAAAACTAAGCAGTGGCCACAGGACTGGAAAAGGTCAGTTTTCGTTCCAATCCCAAAGAAAGGCAATGCCAAAGAATGCTCAAACTACCGCACAATTGCAATCATCTCACACGCTAGTAAAGTAGTGCTCAAAATTCTCCAAGCCAGGCTTCAACAATATGTGAACCGTGAACGTCCAGATGTTCAAGCTGGTTTTAGAAAAGACAGAGGAACCAGAGATCAAGTTGCCAACATCTGCTGGATCATCAAAAAAGCAAGAGAGTTCCAGAAGAACATCTATTTCTGCTTTATGGACTATGCCAAAGCCTTTGGCTGTGTGGATCACAATAAACTATGGAAAATTCTTAAAGAGATGGGAATACCAGACCATTTGACCTGCCTCTTAAGAAACCTGTATGCAGGTCAGGAAGCAACACTTAGAACTGGACATGGAACAACAGACTAGTTCCAAATAGGAAAACAAATACATCAAGGCTGTATACTGTCATCCTGCTTATTTAACTTATATGCAGAGTACATCTGAGAAATTCTTGGCTGGAAGAAACACAAGCTGGAATCAAGATTGCCGGGAGAAATATCAATAACTTCAGATATGCAGATGACACCACCCTTATGGCAGAAAGTGAAGAACTAAAGAGCCTCTTGATGAAGGTGAAAGAGGAGAGTGAAAAAGTTGGCTTAAAGCTCAACGTTCAGAAAACTAAGATCATGGCATCTGGTCCCATCACATCATGGGAAATAGATGGGGAGACAGCAGAAACAGTGTCAGACTTTATTTTGGGGGCCTCCAAAATCACTGCTGATGGTGATTGCAGCCATGAAATTAAAAGACGCTTACTCCTTGGAAGGAAGGTTATGACCAACCTAGATAGCATATTTAAAAGCAGAGACATTACTCTGCCAACAAAGGTCCGTCTAGTCAAGGCTATGGTTTTTCCAGTAGTCATGCATGGATGTGAGAGTTGGACGGTGAAGAAAGCTGAGCGCCGAAGAATTGATGCTTTTGAACTGTGGTGTTGGAGAAGACTCTTGAGAGTCCCTTGGACTGCAAGGAGATGCAACCAGTCCATCCTAAAGGAGATCAGTCCTGGGTGTTCATTGGAAGGACTGATGTTGAAGCTGAAACTCCAATACTTTGGCCACTTCATGCGAAGAGTTGCCTCATTGGAAAAGACCCTAATGCTGGGAAGGATTGAGGGCAGGAGGAGAAGGGGACGACAGAGGATGAGATGGCTGGATAGCATCACCGACTCGATGGACATGGGTTTGGGTAGACTCCGGGAGTTGGTGATAGACAGGGAGGCCTGGCGTGCTGCGATTCATGGGGTCACAAAGAGTCAGACACAACTGAGGGACTAAACTGAACTGAACTGAATTTGAAAGCCTAGGTACCAGCAAGAGTTCAATGGAAGGTGTCTTAGTGACAAACATAAAACCTGAATTTAATAGTCAAATGCCAACTGACTGACGGTCCCTAGACAGCCAGTTTGATTTTTCTTTCATTAACCAAAGGGCCCGACACAGGTGATCACTGGTGGGTTACTGGGATGTGGACTTCCTGGGGTGGGGGGGAGTCAGGATACCGCCCTACATTTTCATCCTCTCTGCTTCTGAAGAAGACAGGGAGCAGGGGCCTGGAAGCAGAGCTGAAGCTGTGTGCCCTATTTTACTTCTTTTATCCCCAGGGTTTTTTTCTGAACTGCCTTATCAGAGAATAGATACAATCAATTTGTATTCTGTTTGTGCAGCAAAAGTTTGGCTACCAAATAATGGTTAATTTAATAATCGGGTCAACTTAGAGATAATAAACAAAATATTAATATAAATGAATAACTTTTCAAGCAAGAAGTAAATTATTTGTTCATTCTTTCCAGAACCACTTTTGAATACTGGGTTACACTGAGCATACAAATGAATGGCCGTCCCCATGCAGCATGGCCAATGACACGACTGATCACACTTGGGAACCGGAGTCTCGGCTCTCAGGCTTCTTCATGTCAGATTCCATGTACGATGAGGTGAACAAAACACACGTTTGCCTACTGCATTTCTATTCATCTTTCCAAAGTCCTCATCAGCTGTGGGCACCCATGAGGTCATCCTATTGTTAGTAAATAAACCTTGCAGCTCTTCACCCCTCTTATATAACTAGAGGGACTCAGTCTCTGGCTGCAACTTCCTTATTGACTGCTTTGGATCCCTAGACAGCCCCCTCCTGCCCTCATGCCTGGCCTTTTGTTGGTGTCCACGCCTATCAATGGTGGGAGCACAACCCCTATCGCACCCACAGTCAAGGATGCTCTCCTAAGAAACTCAGCTTTTCTGGTTAAAGTGCTGTGTCCATGCTTCCACTGAGAAACTGGATGGATGGTTTGTCCCTGACTCTGTATTTTTCTCTACTGAGGCCCCCAAATACAGGCTGCATGTCTCATTAAGTCCAGCCTGAAAACAGTCCTTTCAGTGCCCGTCTGCAGCAACCTGCTTCCCCAGAGGTGACCCTTGATCTGTGGTCTGGCTTAGGGGCGGATGGTCACTTCCCTTGTGTGTGCCATGACTGTCCCTCAGATGTGCACACACAGGACTCCATCCCTGTGTCCTTGGAGCTCCTCTCCTGTCCCTCTTCACCTCCTGATCACCTCCCCACTCCATCTACTGTACTTCACAGAGGCTCTGCCGTTACTGCGTCAGATCACACATCTGTTCTTCTCATTACAATCATATATTTTCAGAGGACAAATAGATTGCTGACTAAACAAGCAAAATTCTGGTCAGTGAATACAGAGACCTAATTTATTGTTTGGACACTACTTACTAGTTATACGAATATCAATAAATAGGACAGGTTGGGGTTTCACTGTCTTAACAAGAAGTGGGCTCCACTAGCTCTGAATTTCCTTTATGTTCTCTTTTGTGAATTCACTTAGAGCTTTTGTGTTCTTGCTTCCACCTACCAATGAAGGAGATGTGAGAGGCTTGAGTTCAATCCCTGGGTTGGGAAGATCCCCTGGAGGAGGAAATGGCAAGCCACTCCGGTATTCTTGTCTGGGAAATTCCATGGACAAAGAGCCTGGTGGGTTGTAGCCCATGAGGTTGCAAAGAGTTGGACATGACTGAGTGACTGAGCACATCCTTGCTTCATACCTGTTAGAGAGCTCTGTGTTCTGGCAGCACCCAGTTACTGACAGTGATGGGTGTCATTGGGTAGCATCATTTCTAGTTATGATTCATTGTTAGTTCATTCATTTCATACTTACTGAACATCTACTATGCACCAACTACTCTTCTGGGCACTGGGATCTACCAGTAGACCAAAAGACAAAATAACAGCTATTACAGAAATTCCATTTTAGCTTAGGAGAGAGATACTGTGTAATAAATACACATATGATTTAAAGTTAGATAGCAATGAGTGATGAAGACAGAATAGGGCTGGTGGTAGAGGATGTGATATTAGGAGGAAGCATATGAGCATAGACTTGACTGAAGTTCTCAAGCAGCCCTATGATAAGTCAGAATGTCTCAGGCAGAGGGAACAGCCAGTGCTAAGGCCCTGAGGCAGGTGCATACTTGCTGGGTTTGTGGAATCACAGGAAGCCCCATGCAGTTGGGGCTGAGAGAGCAAGAACTAAGGGTAGGACAAGAGGCTGTGGAAGAGACAGGGGTTGGGCTGGGAAACCCTCATGAACTTGGCTGCGGCATTTGAATTATAGCCGCAGGAGATGAAAAGTCACCTGGAGATTATAAGCAGGGAGGGACAGGATGTGATCTGTGTTTTGAAGGGATAATTCTGTTTGGTGAGTAGTGAATGAGAAGGAGGGATGGGCAAAAGAGTAGAAACAAAAGCAGTCAGGGGTTTGTAAGAGGCCTCAGCAGGACTTTAGAAGAGTTTTAGCAGTGCCATGAGGAGATTCTCAGTGCAACGAAGGGACAAAGAAATCAGAGAAAATGCGTATATAGAAAACTTTAGTTCAGCCAGTGCTGATGGGGCTCAACTTAGGGTCACAGAATCTACCTCTGTGGGTGAAATCTCATGCAACTTTTATTTACCACATATATTCATGCTTCAGCATACAGATATTTGAGGAAGAAATATTACTTCTCTATGCTTCCCTGTGATTTTCCTGGACATCACATCTATCACATTTCTTTCTACATCACATCTGCTGTTCTTTGTAAGATCTGATGTGACAGTGTCATCAGGCATTTTTCTCCTTTTCCCACGAGTTTTGTTTTACCATCCTCTTGGTCGTCTGGCCAAACGTGTGCCTTCTTCCCTTCCCATGGGTACTCTCCATGTACTGTCATGCCCACCACTTTTGTCTGATAAGCCACAGTTTCACAGACAAACTGCTGTGTTGTAGCCCTAAACACATAACCACATTTAATTTTCTCCCGTCTGCATTTGATTCCTGACCTTGTCTTCAGTGCTAGAAAAGATGAAAACCTCATCTATGCTCCCACTGTGGTATCTTCTCTGAGCCTCCACTGTCACTAGAGATGTATCTCCTCCATGTTCTCCTGCCTGGGCCAAATGTTTTAAAATAAAACCAGAGTGAGGGCTGTCATGGGGCTGGTGAATCTTGGCTGCCTTTCCATATTACTTTACAGCCCAAGAAGCTTCTCAAACAACCTTGTCAGGTTTTCATATAATCACCTCTATTTTCTTTTTTAGGATAAGACCCACCACTACAAACACTTCCTTTCTCACCCTCAGAGGGGTATGCCTGCACATTCTCCTTCGAGCTCATTTAATCTGAAACTACTGCATCTCAGAAGCTCCACCTGCTTCTGTGGGCAAAGTTCTAACATCGTCCTTCGTTTTCCTTTACAAATTCTTTTTTTCTGGCATACATCTTTAGCCTAGCATTAATTCTTTCATTCCCAGCGTATTTTTATTCACAGATTTTTGTCCTCTCTAATCACTCTTCATACACTCTAAGCACATTCCAGGTAATTATCCCTTCTATTTTCTCACTACCACCTCCTAGGAATACCATCTTACATTGGCAGCACAAGCGATGAGTGACTAATGCTTACGGGCAACCGTATACAGCACTTAGTTTCCAGCTTATTCAAACAAATTCTTTTGCATCCATGCATGGAAGATGTCCTAAGCCTTTTGTTTACAGAACACATTGTTTTTTGGGTATTCACTTGTACCTGAACGAGCCCTTGGGTGGCCAAAATGTTCGTTTGGGTTTTTCCGAACGAAACTGTTGGCCAACTCAATAAAATGCAAGCTAACTGTGGACTGTGAGTAACTAACTACTAAATTCCAATTTGTCTATCTCATCTGAACATTAAGATAGCTAAAGTAGGTCCTGATGTTATCAGAGCCAAGACTTCTGCCCACCTCTCTTCCCTGAGCTGACAATGCTGTTCCCACCAGGATGAATCAGATGAGGGAGAGTGGGACCACACATCGAGCTAATCTAATTTGGGAAGTGTGTCACCCGAGGGCACAGAAAAGAGGTGTACTGGCACATTTGCTGACTAACTGACTGCTTTTGAAACATCTGTATTCATCTTGGATTGCATTTGGCCATTGTCCAGAGGAAATTTGGTTCTTTCTCTGCTCAGCTTTGTTTTGGTACCAGTGCATTAGGGAGTTTATGAAATATCCTGCCTGAGAAATACTTAAAGGGAAACACTATGGTTCTGGACTGGTTGTAGGCTCAGACTTGCTTAGGGGAAAGGGCTGCACTTAGTAACCTCTGGGGGACTTTTGAGGTATTGCCGCTGCTGAACTTCTACTGTAACTCGGGTTATACTTAATGGCTTCTTCTAACAAAATCCCTCCCCATGGCCTCCCTTACTGGAAGAGGAATGAGCAGCCCCAAGCCTTTCTGGGATTGCTGTTCTGGCACTAAGTCTCTACCCATCTCTCTGCCCAGCTCACCCCCAAAGCTTGGTCCTAGGCCACCTCGGAGGAGCCTGGCTCTGGCCCAAAAAGGCTGAGTTGAAAGTTTTATGCTGTTCCTAAGACAGCCTCATTGCACCCTGTCTCAAGGTCAGACGGACTCAGGGTGTGTCTGTGCCCCCACCCCACCCCCCCTGCCTATCTGCCTTATGGTCTACACATCCCCATCCTCTAGAGAAGGCATCTGGCTGTCTTTGAACAGATCTGTTTCATTGTTTCAGCCTCAGTGACAACAAAACTCCCTGGGGAAAGAGCATGTTTTCAACCACAGCTTGTGTTGTGGGAGCTGAAAATGGGGGTGGGGGAGAACATTTTAGCTCTACTGACCTGAGCCCCTGTACTTCCAGTTCAGTTCATGAACCATGCAGCTGAACTCGGACACATTAAAGCAAAAGAGATTACCTTCAGATTAGAACTGGCACCAGGACTGTCTAACACTGGCGTTCTAACAGCGTCTAACACCACTGTGCGCTGAACACAGGCACTTTCTTCTCTGCACGTCGGCTGGGCTCACGCTTTCCCTTTAAGGCAGTGTTCCTGGCTAGGCACGGGGCAGACACTCAACGCAAAGACACTGTCTCGGGCTTTGTTACATCAGATCCCTAAATTACAATCACCATAGGATAAGGCTGACATCCGGTTGACACAAAAGACACAGGAAGGTCAGAAATCCAGCAAAATTGAGGCAAAGTTAACTTCAAACATAAGTCTGGTATAAATGTTGATAAATGCCAGCTTTCACTTGCATACACATGCCTGCACATAACACACACCCTCTTCCCATATGGCTGATTCCACTTCCCCATGACATGGCCAATTGCTGAGCAGCTTCACAGCCACAGAACCTTAGATATTTGCAGTCCCAGCCCCTGCTACTCACTGCACAATTCCGGAATACAAGCGCATTCTCAATTACAGCCACACACACAAACACACACTCACAATCAGAAAGGAGAACCAAGGCAACACCCCCATCTGCCTTATACCCCACCCTTGCCTGTGGCAGCTTCCAACTCAAGACTCCAACTCTACCCATCAGGCTGACAACTGGCAGTGCCAACCGCCCACCCCTCCAGACTCCTGCGATGGAGCCCGAATCTGCTGAATGAGCAGACTGCGCTCCAAACCCCAGCATCTGGGGTGGAAGGACTCAGATCCTGGAGCTTATTTCAAGGTCAATTTGCTTCAGAATCAAAACCCATTTGCCATAAAGTAGAGAGATGTTAGAGGGAGGTGGGTGGGGCTCAGGAAGGGGAGGTGCATGCGTTAAAACAGCTATTGGAAAAACCACACACACACACACACACACACGTTCACACTCACAATGTGGCTGTTTCTAAAGCCCTGTCTCAGTCTGAGTTTCTTTCCCACCTCCTCCCTGTCCCTGTGGCTTTTCCAGAGCTGATGTGCTCAGCCGGCAGAGGAGCAGGGCTGGGGAAGAGGGTTGTTTCCATATCTCGCCATCTTGGGTTAAAAGCAGGAGCCGTCTTCCTGGCACGGCTGTGTCTGCCTTCTCATTCCGAGTCACCAGGCCATTACTAAACTATTACCAGCTCCTTGCAGACGTTTTCCTGAGCCAGTGACAGCTCTCTTTGAGCCCAGGAGTAAAGCTCAGGGTGTCAGGGAGAATTGGCAGTGGCAATTTTCACCTCATTGTTTCCTCTGTTTCATGACGGCCTGGCTCTGGCAGCCCTGTGTCTGTGGTCATTTCCCATTCCCTAGTCTTGAGAAATATTTCTTTCTCCTCCGTCTTTGAACTCCCGAACCCTGTCCCTGGTCAGTGGGGGTCTGCATTGGGCAGTCTGGCGCAGACACTGCTGTGATCGGAGGAGGAGAAGGGGGCGCAGGAACGTGGCCCCGGAGAGGAGGGCAGTGGGCACTGGCCCCGCGTCCAGTGTTGTCCCACCAGGACACAATCTATTCTTCACCTCGCTCTCCTGGGCAGAGCCGGGCTCCTTCTTTGTAGATGAGGTGTGCGCCCTGAAGAAACAGGCTCCGTAAGAGCATGAAACCGAGGAAGCTGTCAAGAGCGGCAAAGAGCCCTGGCTAGTTAGCTTGTTGTGAGGACTCCACTGAAGGCTGAGCAAGAAAATGAAGGAAAGCCAATTTGCTGAATACATTCATCCTGGGGCCCCACTCTGCTCCTCACAGTGACCAACCCTGGGTGTGCAGATGACACTCTCAACCTCGGCTCTCGTGGGTCCTGCATGGAAATACATCGGCCACCCCCAGGTCATGGCCAAGGGCAGCAGAGGTCCTGCCTCGCTCACCTGTCCCACCACTGGGCTGCCTGATCTCAGCTGATTCAGCAGTTACTCAGGGACCCCGGGTATGAGCATTCTCAGCATAGGCTGGGTGACAGAAGGAAATGACAACCCACTCCAGCAGTCTTGTGTGGAGAATCCCATGGAGAGAGGAGCCTGGCAGGCTATATACTCCGTGGGGTCACAAAAAGTCGGACATGACTGAGCAACTAAACAACAACAGGGTTTACAGAAGAAGCCTGGGACAAAACACTTTCTGGGAGCTGTGTACCCCCAGGGGCTACCACCTAGGTGTCCTGTTTACACCTGGGGCTGTGGGTTACCAAGAGCTTACTGGGATCCAGGCATGGTTCTCAGCTTTTAACTCCGTCCCCTCACCCTGTGAGGCAGGCATTATCATCACCCCTGTATTGCTGATGAGGAGAGTCTTCGTAACTTGATCTGGTTTGCAGGATGAGGACGTTCTGAAGAACCAGGGTTTGAACCAGGATTGCTCAAGTGTTTAACCATCCTGGGTGATGCCTCAGGGAAGCTGGGTCACTGCTTTGGCTAGAAGTATATCTGCTCACCAGTATTTTGGGGTGAAGAGGGAGGTTCAAGGTGAAAAACTCTGTTCCACCACCTCACAAAGTTAGGGGCTGGGAGGTGGGGCAGGATGAGGATCATGGCCTGGGAGCTGGACCCGAGGGGAGAGGCTGGAAGGGGACATGGCCTGGAGCTAGATCTGACGGAAGGAGCTAGAAGGGGCTTCACCCACGGAGACTTAGATCACCTGCTTGCAACAAAACCCATTGCAAATAACAATGTCCTCCAATTTCATAGTCCTGGTGGACACCATGCGACTGCCACAGCTTTTTGCGCTGAGACCTGGGACAGACAATGGAAGTTTTATAACCCAGGGGACACTGAGATGAGACCTGACGAATCAGTGGCAATCAGTGAAAAGTCCACCCTGAGCTAGCCTGAAAACTGGGTCAAGTCTTGCGAAGATCTTGGGGCAGCTCAGCTCTGGCCTTGGGGGACAACTTCCAGCTTGCTGGCCGTGGCTCCAGGGCCTTCCTCTGGGGCTGCCCCTTGCTAGGGTGCGCAGATAGTCCACGCCCTGTGTGCCCACTGCACTCCATACCCGCCCCTCACCTCTTGCAGGAACACCAGCAGCTTTGCCTCCCTTGGGAAAAACCAAAGATCAAATGAAAGGACATGACCCATTTTTTGGGAAAGTGCTCATTTCCTGTGCAGACAGACCTGTAAGTGCTAATAGTGGGGCTGGAGTGGGGAGTGGGACCCCAGTGCACCAGGGGCAGGGACTCCTCCTGACTCTGCATAGCCCTCTGGGCACCAGGGCATCTACAGAAATGGCTCTCTGGTCAGGTCACACCAGGGACAGCTCTAGAAGTCGGGCCCTGTGACTGTGACCAACCCGCGGTCCCTGCAGAGACCTGCCCTCTGCCTGAGATAAGGGAACTCCTCACATGCGTCCTCTTGGTTCTAGGCCAGCCAGTCTTCACCTCAGAATCCTGGTGACACTGTGCAGGCACTGAGCCTCTCCTTGTCATCCTGCACAGGTGCAAAGAGAGCCTCGAAGTCCCATGTTGCCACCAGCATTTGAGGTTTTCTGCAAAGTGGGGAGGGAAATGCGGATGCAAGTCTGCAAGTAATAAATGGCGTTTTAAGAGAAAGCAGTGTGAGCAAGGCATTGCCCAGTAGAGCACCCCTGCTTCCCCAGCCATGGAATCGAGGCTGGTACCCAGAGCTCCCTCAGGTTCCCTCCAGCTTTGTGGTAGTGGAGTGCCCAGGTATCTCCCAGTGGAGATGCTCTGGAAATAAAAAAGCCTCAGGTTCCACAGGCAGTGTGGTTTTAGGTGAGTGCTTAACTTCTCTGAGTCTGAGCTTCTTCTGTGAACCAGGAATCATAAAACTCTCTCCCAGAGGCACAATGAGGATTCAGTGAGACCACATACATACTCTTCTTGTCTCTTCTTCATGCCTTATAAGTGGAAGTTGTAACTATTAATATTTTAAGATTGGACTATTGAACTTGAGTCATGGTATGTTTTTAATTTTTATTACATTTGAAGGAAGTACCCAACGGATCCTGGATTCCTCCTGCATCTGGCATTTGGGCATCAGTGTTAGAAAGCAGAGCACAGCACACTCCAGAGGGAGGGGCCGCCTGAGGGAGGGGCCGAGAGGGTCTAATGGCACCTACTGAAAGAAAGACACACTCTCCACCGGGGGCCGCAGGGAACCTCATGTAATTAAAAATTCTGTTCAGAGACCTCAATGTGAGGATGCCAGGCTGTGGGGAAAGTAGGAACCAGCTTGGGTCCACAGTCTGTGGGATGGTGATTGAGCCCATGAGGGGTCTGATTGTAGGAGTGACCTATGGGCTTCAAGGGCAAGGACGGTACCCAGACATGTAGGCTGAGGGCCAGCTCCCAGGTGAAAGCTCTCCAACAGACACTTTTAGCAAGAAGCAGACCAGATAGCAAAGCAAGAGATCCTGTAAAGGAAGCAGGAATTGGGAACAGAAGCTTGGATGAAGACCCCTCGGGGAGGAACAGACCAGGAGGGTCTCCTGAGGGCAACTGCGGCTCTATGTCCTCAGATGGGCTGGCTCCCCAGAACGCAAGCTTCAGCTTTAGGGAGATGGGATTCATTTCACCTGCCTGCTTGGACTGAAGTGAGGCTTGGCTGTGGGTGTCACAAAGACACCCCTGCAGCAGAGACCAAGGGAGGGGGCGATGGCCAGGCCACGAGGAGCATGGCAGGGAGAGAGCTGAGCTCCCTGATGCTGTGTGCATGGCCCTGGGCCAACAGAAGATGCCGTCCTATCCAAGGCATCTGCCGCTCGCCTTCCTCTGGTGTGGCTGGGTAAACTTCAGTTCCACCACGTTACCCGGAGCCACAGAAGTGTTTCCCATCCTACACTGTTGTCGGTAGTTCAGCGTTTGATAAACATGTGAGGTGACAATGTAAAGTGCTTCATCTGTAACTGTCTGCAATTGCAATTCAATTTAACTCAATAAGCACGTACTTGACATCTAATCTGCATCCATTTCTCTTCCCGAGCTCGGCTTCCCTCCATGGAACTTTGCACATCTTTGGATAGACTTTGGACTGAAAACACGTATTCATATGTTTCAATAGCTTGCTGATGCATTTTACAGCAGCCAAAATATTTTTCATATCAAACATTGAGATGAACAGTCTAAACAGTTTTCGTACATTTTGTATGACTCTGGTGTATTAGTTATCCATCGCTGCATAACAAATCAGCCCAAAGCTTAGTATGTTTGACTATAAGAATCCTTTATTATTTTTCAGTTTCTGTGGGTCAGGAACGAATGCAGGAGCTGCTTGTCTGGAAAGTTCTGGTTTAGGGTCAATATTGCAGTGAAAACAGTGGCAGATTTTATTTTCTTGGGCTCCAAAGTCATTGCAGAAGGTGACTGCAGCCACGAAATTAAAAGATGCCTGCTCCTTGGAAGAAAAGCTATGACAAACATAGAAAGTATATTAAAAAATAGAGACATCACTTTGCCAACACAAATGTCCATATATTCAAATCTATGCTTTTCCCTGTAGTCTTGTATGGATGTGAGACTTGGACCATAAAGAAAGCTGAGCACTGAAGAATTGATGCTTTTGGACTGTGGTGTTGGAGAAGACTCTTGAGAGTCCCTCAGACTGAGAGTTCAAAGCAATCAATCCTAAAAGAAATCAATCCTGAATATTCATTGGAAGGACTGATATTGAAGCTGAAGCTCCAATACTTTGGCCACATGATGTGAACAGCCAACACATTGGAGAAGACCCTGATGCTGGGAACGATTGAAGGCGGGAGGAGAAGGGGATGACAGAGGATGAGATGGTTGGATGGTATCACTGACTCAACAGACATGAGTTTGAGCAAACTCTGGGAGATAGTGAAGGACAGGAAAGCCTGGTATGCTGCAGTTCACGGGCTTGGATAGAGTCAGAAATGACTTAGCAACTGAACAACAATGAGGTTGAAGCGTGATGCATTTGGGGCCAAAGTTGTCCTTAGAATTGATTGACGGGGACTGGAGAACCCACTTCCAAGGTGGCTGTCTCATGTGGCTGCCTGAGGGCCTGTAGGGTGTGCTGAGGACATGCAGGCAGCTTTCCCCTAAGCAAGTGATACAGGGAATCAAGGCTGAAAGGGCAATGCCTTTTATGACCAAGTCTCTGAAGTCACATCCCATCAATTCCCAGCATATTCTAGCATAGGATTCACGGTGGAAAGAGTCTATATTCCAGGAGGTGAGGGCACTGGGGTGTATCTCAGAGGCTGGCTACCTCAGCTAGCTATTAATCTTTGGATTCTCCTTTTGGACTATCTTCAGAAGCATACGTTCACATTCACAGACACACAAATAGACAATTCTAGCTCCACGTGGGAAGAGTCTCAGTTGACACATTTTACCGTGTTTCATCCCCTCTGCCAACTTCTGTTCCATCACCCCATTCCAGTTCTGTCCAGCCCTCTTTCCTTCCTAATGCCTCCCTTTCCTATCCATTCTCTCCTGATTCTGCTCTCATCGCTACTGCAGGACCATTGTACGGTCAGCTTCTTCTGAATTAAAAACCTTTTGTCATTCCTCCTCGCCCTTTTTGTCTTTCCTTAGGTAAGTGGATTACCCTTTGATCAACTGTCCTCTTGGTCCCAGAGCAATATGATTCCACACAGAGGAGCAGGAGAGGCCAAGAGCCAGAGGATTTATCCTGTAATTACTAAGTTCATGTGCAAATGCAGTGTACAGCACATGATTATAAAATGCTGTCACATGAGCAGGTACCAGGACTTAGTTCTGCACAGATCCAAGGCACCATCTGAAGCTCAAGTCTTTTTTATTCGAGAGTAATTGCTTTAAAATGTGTTAGTCTCAGCTTTAAAACAAAGTGAGTTAGCTATATGTATGCACATACCCCTCCCTGTCGGACCTCCCTCCCACCCCACTCCCCTGTCCCACCCCTCTAGGTCATCACAAAGCACCGAGCTGAGCTCCCTGTGCTATACGGAAGCTTCCCACTAGCTATCTAATTTACACATGGTAGTGTATATATCATCAATCATCATCTCCCAATTCAACGAAGCAACTGACAAAGGATTAATCTCTAAAATATACAAACAGCTCATGCGGCTCAATATCAGAACAACAAACAGCCCCGTCAAAAAATGGATGAAAGACCTAAACAGACATTTCTCCAAAGAAGACATGCAGATGGCCAAGAGGCACATGAAAAGGTACTCAACATCACTGATGATTAGAGAAAAGTACTCAACATCAAAAGTAAGCTGAGGTGTCCTCTCTCACCAGTCGTAACGGCCATCAGTGAGAAACCTACAAACTATAAATGCTGGAGAGGGTGTGGAGAGAAAGGAACCCTCTTGAAGCTCAATTTTTAATTACATTTCTCCACCTACTTATGCTAGAATATCAGGCTATTAGCTCATATTTAGCATATTTACATCAAGCCAAATTAATCTCTTCCTAGGAGTCAGCTTCTTCTCCTGTCTAACATTTTCCTGTTTATATTTCCATCTAAAATGATGGAAACCTCAGTGTCTGCTTAACTTTGCCCGGTGTTACATACTGTGGCCAATGCTGAAAAGCCTCTCTGCTCATCCCTCTTTCCTCTCATCACCACCTTTTGTCCAGGTTTTGTTCACCTCTCAACATGTTATCTGCATCAGTGTTCTACATTTTCTGGCTTCCCCCTGCCTCCAGTCCAACAGATTCTGCACGCTTTGACCAGATCAAGCTTTCTTCAATGCCACTTTCATCATTTCATTTTTCTGCTCAAAAACCTTCCAGTATCTTTCCACTGATGTCAGAATGAAGTCAAGACTCTTTGGCCTGGCATATATTCGTTCTAGAGTATATTTCTATGTACTTGTCCCTTGCACCAAACTGAGAACTCTCACCAATGCCTCTACTCAGAATGTTCTCCGTTCCTGGGATTGCCCCACCCCTGCTCAGCCCTTCAAGCACTTGCCTTTTTTAAACTCCAACCCCAGTTATTGTCTGCTCTGCTCACTTGACCCAGTGTATAACCTTGTATTAAAGCCAAGCTCCTCTCACCCTGGGAATAAAGCTCCTTAAACAAGAGTCTTCTTGTAGACTAGACCACGGGTCTTCTCCACACTTGAGCAACTGTTCTATGTATAACATTTCGGTACTTATTTGCTAATGAATTCTTTGGACAAAACTCTAACAAGACGCTCAGAAATAAGATTTATAGTGGATTCTCTTCTTCCTCTTCTAGCTCAACAGCTACTTTGGGTGGAAACAACTAGCTTTCCCATTATGGTTTAAACCTGAAACCTCGGCTTCTGCATCAGTGATGGGTGTGGCAATGTCCCCTCTTCCCTCTCAGCATCTTCTCTACCACCGCTGATGCCCAGCTTGTTGGTTTACTTGCACTCAGCTTATGTTCTCTCTCAGTTTGCCCTGTTTATTGTTTGCCAATGTAACAACAGTGTTTGGTGCCATTGGCAAATGTCCTGTTTGGGACTACCCACTGTGGGAAGCTGGAGTAATTTGTGCTTGTATACGTTTGTTTTCCACAAGATGCTGCTCCAGTGATAATGCCAGAACTGTGCAAGTCTACTGCAACAAAGGAAAGCACTTCTTCTACTGCCAAGGGCAGAGACTCCCACCTCCTTCCCTGGGATGGAGGGATGGAGGCAGGAGGAAGACAGGCATCCTGAGACCCAAGATCCTCAGCAAGAGGAAAGCCCAAGTTTGGCATCTTCTCCCTGAGAGAGAGTAATGGCCTTAACCTACATCCTAATTAGCATTTATATTAAGTGAACTAGGGCTGGGTAGAAGGGTTGAAGATGGACGTATGTTTTGGCTGTTTGTGGGGGGCGGCTAATAAAGAGGAGCCGTTATTTACTTACTCAGCTAGTAAATAAGGATCTGTTAAGTGCCAGACCCAGGGACTGCCATTGTTATTCATACAAAAGGAGAAAAAAAAAAACAGCCAAGAAATAAATCTAGCTCAAATGCAAACCTCAGTCTGCTTTTTCAGTACCTCTCCCCACCAAGGAGCCTTCGATCTTCTCGGGATTAAGTCAGAGGCTGTTGATGGAAACCCAGGCTGAGTCACAGTCAGGGACCAGCACAGCATGAATGCAGACATGGAGGAGATTGAAAGAGGAGGTGGAGGAGGCTGAGGTCACAGCTTCCATTACCTTACCAAGTGTGGGCAGGGGCTTCCCCGCGGTGTGCGCTCTCAGACTGGGTCTTGTCTGGGTTTAATGACTTGAATAATAGAGCTCTGGCCAGCACCTCACACTGACGATTAAGCCAGGCAAAACAACAGTGAAATAACCCGCCAGGCCAAGAAGCCCAGGCCCACGCTCTCAGTGTGGCTGAGACAGGCCGAGTCAGGAAGGTTGTACCAGCCTGACCCAGGGTGGAACCTGGCAGTTACTCGTCACCACGTCCAGCACCTGGAGACCCCGACCCTTGGCACAGGCCAGCCTCCGAGGTTCAGAGGGAAGCTGAATGTGTGTGTTTCCTCCACACGCATTTCCTCCACACTCAGGTCGGATGTACCCCGACCTGAGTACATCCACTTTTCTTGGTTTTAATCATTGGGCATGAGCGTAGACTTATTTTGATGAAAGACATTCCCATGGTTTAAAAAAAAAAAAGGCTAACATAACTATTTTAACTAATATTTCCTGGTACTATTATTTTAACTAATATTTCCCAGTATTATAGGTTGCATAAATATGAGAGAGTCAAAAAGATTGGGATCAAAGGTTTGATATCTAATTGTGACTTTGCCTCCAACTTGGTGGAACAATTTGAATCCAATGTTTTTGAAAATGTTTTCTTGTTGAACAAATGAAGCACCTCCCCCAGGTGGTAGCCTGTGTCCTGCGTACTCAGCCATGGCCGGCTCTTTGTGACCCCATGGACTGTAGCCTGCCAGGCCCCTCTGTCCATGGGGGTTCTCCAGGCAAGAATACTAGAGTGGGTTGCCATTTTCTCTCCAGGGGATCTTCCCAACTCAGGGATCAAACCCATGTCTCTTGCATCTCCTGCACTGACAGGAGAATTCTTTACCATTGCACCACCTGGGAAGCCTTACGTTAGAGAAGAATTCCCAAGCAAAGCATAAGAAAAGAGAGGGAGAGGGAAAGAGAGGGGTGAGGGTAGGGAGATAGGAAAAGAGAAAAGGGGGAATAATTGGCAGACTGGAAGGGGAAGAGGAGATGGTACAGACTTCCTGGAGATGTTCCACAGAAAAGGCTTGGGAACCAGGGCAAAGCTTCGTCTGCATCTTGTCAATTACAGATCCCAGGTCAGGAAGTATTAGACAGTGCCCATCACTTACGAAAAATGATGTGACACTCTTGCACAGAAAAGGCTCAAAAAGAAGGCACTTTCTCCTTAATTGAGATTTTCAAATCTGCCCATCAGTAGACAGAATCTGAGAAACATTCAAATTAGTAGTGAAAGGATTAATTATGTTTTAAATACCTACTATGTCACCCTGAGCACTTTCCTGTTGATTCATCTCATTCATTCATTCAAAAATGCTTACTGAGTGAGTGATGTATGTGAGCTTTTGCCAGTACAGGAAACAAAGCAATCATTCCCTGCCATTGTGGAGTTTATGGCCTCATTTACAATATATGTTAGGGGGCTTCTCCGATGGCTCAGCGAGTAAAGAATCTGCCTGCAATACAGAAGAAACAGGAGACGATGTGGGTTCGATCCCTGGGTTGGGAAAATCTCCCGGGGGAGGAAAGGGTTTCCCAGTCAGTATCCTTGACTGGGAAATCCCATGGACAGAGGAGCCTAGTGGGCTACAGTCCAGGGGTCACAAAGAATCAGACGCAGCTAACCATGTACACACGTACAGTATACGTTGGGAGAATGACAATAAATAAGCACAGCAATCATCAATTATATTCTCTTTTAATGAGTGCTATGTGAGTATTAGGGACTTTGTTTTATAGACCATGGGGTTGAGTTTGGGAGGCTCAAATACCTTTTCCAGCATTTTTCAGCTAGAATCATCACAGGCAGAATTTAAATCAAGGTCTGCTAACCCCAAATGTATATTCTTTCTATTACACACACTAGACACCCCTCCTTCCCCAGATGAAAAAATGCATTAGCAAGGAAAGAAAGAAATAGGAAAACAACAAAATTGAAATTTTGTTTCATGTCATGATTGTGGTTGACAGGCCCAGGAGAAGTCATCATTTGTTTCATCAACGTTTTCCTGGCCACTACACCTAGCAGAACAAAATTGTGATGAAACATGCAAAATAAGCCACGGCGAGCATGATATCTAGATGACTGCTGAGAAGCCTGGGACCCTCTTCCTCTTCTATCTGGGGAAGTGAACAGAACATGGCAAGGAGCCCTCCGGAGCTGCCCTCCAAGGCAGTTCCACTCGCAGCTTCATAAACCTTCCAGCCAAGAATGTGTCTTTTCTGCCAGGTCCTGGCTGTTTGCAAGCGATGCAGACATTTGTGTGAGATATACAAAGCCATTTCAGCAGCTCAAAAGCTATCAGCTCTTACATGCGTGGTTTGAGCAAAACAGATCCTGCAGTACTTAGGGCATCAGAGGGGATTACCCAGACACCGATAACAGATTTTAATTTAGATGATCGTCATGGGGGCCCAGGAGGAGGGGGCTGAGCAATGGGGAGATTTAACTCCAGGGTGGCGAAGGGAATAAGATGAAACGGATGATAAAGGTACATTTAGAGGTTGATTTACCCGGCCCCTGTGCGGTCTCTTATGGGCTGGCCTTTGCTTTGTGACACACAGCATGCTGGGGTAGGGAGCCACGGGGCAGGCTGGCCCTGTGCTTAGGATGCTAGAGAGCTACTGTTACCTGGGAAAGAAACAATACATCCTCACTGAACACGTATGGCTTGGATTTAGGTTCAGATACTAGGGTGACCCACCTCTACAGAGCTTCTCCTGCAGTCTTGGCTACTGTTTGAAACCTTTCATTGTAAAAGGTTTTCTATTATTTTCTCAACTCACCACTTGTCATCTTTACTTAAAATCCAGTCATTGGCCACCTGTGTCTTCTCCTTCTATGTGCGGAGTGACCACTCAGCACTACCTGTATACCTACAGAGGACACATTCATTCTTCAATTATTCAAAAGTGTTTACTGATTGATCAACCACTCTCTCTCAGGAATTGTGGTAGCAGAAGTGAACAGGGTAAACTTGGTCCCTGGCTTCCTGGGGAGAGTTTCATGGACATGGTAGGATAAAGAAATAAAACAAAAGTAAATCAAGGAAGGAAGGTGAAAATGCTTATGATATTTAATAGTAATAAAAAGAAGTGCAGGGCAGAAGCAATAATTAGAAAGTCAGGCTGGAAAAGCTGACCTGGATGTTGTCCAGTGAAGAGTTCAGAGAGCTGGGTTCAGGGCTCTCGAACGAGAGACCTTATAAGCTGATTTGAAATGGAAGAAGATGCCTTTGCGTATTAAAACATTCTATAAACCAGGGATAGAAGGGAACACCCTTGTCCTGATAAAGGGCATCTGCTAATCACCCACAGTTGACAGCATCCTTACTGATAGGAGACAGACAGCTTTCCCCCAAGACAGAAGTAAGGCAGGGATGGTTATTCCCACCACTTACATTCAACACTGCACTGGAGAGTCTAGTCTGGGCAATTAGGCAAGAAAAATAAAGGGCATTAGATTGAAAAGGGAAAATTAAAGCTCTCTATTTGCAGATGACATGAGCTTATGTGGAGATAATCCTAAGGAAACCACCAAGAAACACTAGAATTAAGAACAACTGTTAGGGTGGATGTGGAGAAATGGAATCCTCATTCATCAAGGATGAGATTATAAAATGGTGTGGCCACTTTGAAAAACAGTTTGGTTGTTCTTTGTTGTTCAGGCTGTACCTCTTTGCATCAGAAATAGATGGAAGATTAAATCTCAAGTTGTTGTTCAGTAACTAAGTCATGTCTGACCCTGCGACCCCATGGACTGCAGCATGCCAGGCTTCCCTGTCTTTCACTATATAGCTCCCAGAGGTTGCTCAGACTCATGTCCATCGAGTCGGTGATGCCATCTAACCATCTCATCCTCTGTCAATCCCTTCTCCTCCTGCCTTCAATCCTTCCCAGCATCATGGTCTTTTCCAATGAGTTGGTACTTCACATCTGGTGGCCAAAGTATTGGAGTTTCAGCTTCAGCATTAGGCCTTCCAATGAATATTCAGGGTTGATTTCATTTAGGATCAACTAGGTTGATCTCCTTGCTGTCCAAGGGATTCTCAAGAGTCTTCTCTAATACCACAGCTTCAAAGCATCAATTCTTCAGTGCTCAGCCTTCTTTATTGTCCAACTCTCACATCTGTACATGATTAGTGCAAAATCATAGCTTTCACTGTATGGATCTTTGTCAGCAAAGTGATATCTCTGCTAACTACCCTATGACCTAATAGATTCACTCCTAAATATACACTTGAGAAATGAAAGCATAAAACTTGTATATGCAGTTTCATAACAGTATTATTTATTATAGATAAGAAGTGAAAATGACTCAAATGTCCATCAACTGATGAATGGCTAAACAAAGCACAGTATGTCTACGTAATGGAATATTATTTGGCCATAAAATGGAATGAAATAGTGATACTTGCAATGATATAGATAAACTTCAAAAAAATTATGTCAAGCAAAAGAAGTCAGTCACAGAAGTCAGTCACAGAAATCACATGTTGCATGATTTCATTTACATGTAGTGCCCAGAACAGGCAAGTCTGTAGGGACAGCCGTGGGCTAATGTCTGCCTAGTGGTCTCTGGGAGATGAAAGACAGGGAAGGCTGGTGAACTGCAGTCCCTGGGGTCACACAGAGTCATACAGGACTGAGCCACTGTGCAACAAGTGTCTGCCTAGGACTGGGGTTTAGGGGAGATGTCCAGGATGCCTGGTAATGGGTGCAGGGTTTCGTTACAGGGTGCTGAAATGTCCCAGAATGGACTGTCACGGTGGCTACACAGTTCTGTCAATATACTAGCCAACACTGAATTGCACAATGTAAACCTGTGACCTGTAAAGGTATGTGAGTCACACTTCAATCGAGCTGCTCAGAATTATTGAGGAAGGAGAGTGTCAACATCATGGCAGCGTGAGCACACCCTTGTCTCCCTTTCAGTCTACAACCAGTAAAACATCCGCAAGAGAACAGAGTTGCTGCTGGTTGCAACACACCAAGATGCTGGAGAATTCCACACAGCTGTACATCTAGAGGTGGGAGGACTAGGGAAACAGTGGTAGCAATGCCTGAGAGCCCGGCTTCCCAACCCGCAGCCCCAGAGAACCCAGCAGCAACAGAGGAGGCAGCACACGGGACTTTGACCTCTAGGACACAACAGGGTCCACAGCCCAGGGCATGGGAAGTGGTGTCAGAGTGGCCAGGGACCTTGGAGAGGGGCCCTGGACCTCAGTCCCTCCAGCCATGATGTGATTCCAGCCTCCCTGACCGCAGCAGTGACAGTTATGAACCTGCCAATCCCAGATTCAGCAGAGGCACCCATGGCCCTGGCTCCCCGCACCCCTTGATCTCATTATGGTCACTGTGACCCGGACCACCCTGGACACAGTGGAGTGTCCCTCCATCCCAGTGCCTGCTATGGCAACACCAGTGACAGCTGCAACACAGGCGTCACAAAGACACCAGCAACCCCAGAAGCACGAGGGCACCAGGCAAATCTCTGGCAGAGGCAGTGGAGAGAGGAGACAGATTCTCACATAGGACCAAAGGCAGCTCAGGTGCGAGAATCCAAAATATTTGTGATATAGCGCCACCTACTGGAAACCAAAAGAAAGGCCTCTAATTACCAACCTGAATGCTGTTGCTGTTTAGTTACTAAGTCCTATCTGCTTCTTTGAGACCTCGTGGACTGGAGCCCATCAGCATATTCTGTCCATGGAATTTCCCAGAAAAAATACTGAAGTATGTTGCCTTCTCCAAGGGTTCTTCATTTCCTTCTCCAGGGGATCTTCCCGACTCAGGGATTGAATCCATGTCTCCTGCATTGGCAGGCATATTCTTTACAACTGAGCCACCAGGGAAGCCCTATTGAATTGTTAGAATCAAGTTAAAAAAAAAAAAAAGCTTTACCTCAATAAGAAAAGTATTAGCTACTTCAAGTGATCCAACGGAGGACCAAGTCACCAAGCACCATGAAGAATCACAATAACACATGGTATTACAAAAAGAAGATGACCATTCTCCAGAAACCAAGGTCTTGGATCCTGGGATCTAACTGATGGAGAATCCAAAATAGTTGTCATGAGGACATTTGATAAGCTACAAGAAAACTCAGAAAGCTGGTTAAATGAGCTCAGGAACAACGTTAATGAACAGAAGGAATATTTTGCTAAATTGAAATTCTAAAAAAGAATCAAAGCAAAATCCTAGAGTTGAAGAATTCAGCAAATGAGATGGAGGATGTATTAGAAACCTATAGGAATAGAGTAGACCATACGGAAGAGAGAATTAGTGAGCTTGAAGACAGAAATCTAGAAATGATTCAGGTAGAGGAGGAGAGCTAAGATAAAAAAAAGAGAGAGAGAGAGATCCTAGGAGAGCTATTCCACCCCATCAAAAGGGCAGCATAAGGATGGTGGGTCTCCCAGAAGGAGAAAACAGGGGTGGGGGGTGGGGGGGTACAGAGCTTGTTTATAGAAGCAAGAGCCGAGAACATCCCAAACCTGGGGAAGGAACTGGATACACATGTTCACGAGGCTAAGAGAACACCTGGTTACCTCGAGGCAAAAAGACCTTTTCCCAGACCCATATTAAACCTATCCAAAGTCAATGACAAAGAAAGAATTTTAAAGGCAGTCAGGAAAAAGAATAAGACAAAAACCTACAAAGGAACCCCATTAGGCTAAAAGAAGATTTCTCAGCAGAAAATCTACAGTCCGGGAGAGAGTCGAGTGACAGACACAAAATACTGAGAGATAAAAGCTGTCAACCGAGAATATATATCTGACAAAGTCATCCTTCAGATACGCGGGAGAAATAAAGTCTTTTCCAGACAAACAAAAATTGAGGGCGTTCATCACTGCTAGTCCTGCCTTATGAGAAATGTGGAAAGGAGCTCTTCTACCGGAAACAAAAAAGCAAAAGTACACAAACTCGGAGTAAGGTGATAAATAAATAGACAAATCCAGAAAATTGCAAATTTATATCAGAATAGGTTGTTAAACAATTAAAGCATAAAGGTTAAAGGGAAGAAGTAGCCACTTCAATTTGGCAACAAACTCACAACAAAAAAAGGGGTAATTTGAAAAAACAGAACTATAAATGTGGAAAGGGAAAAGGACAGAACCCAGGTAGACAAATGAAGATAAAATGATATAGGTAGAAAAAGGATGATTTTATCTATGAGACATTTAACAGAAACCTCATGGTAATCACAAAATACAAATCTAGAGCAGAGACTCAAAACATTAAAAAAAAAGGGGGGGAAACCTAGAAAAACATCATAGAAAACCATCAAATTAAAATGACAGACAAAAACACAGGAAAAAGAAACAATGGAGACATAGACCAACCACAAAACAATGCAGCAGCACTAATTCTTCATTTATCAATAACCACCCTAAGTATAAATGGATTGAATTCACCATTCAAAAGACAGAGTGGCCAGATGGATTAAAAACAATATGCTGCCTCCAGGAGACCCATCTCAACTCTAAAGACAAACATAAACTCAAAGTGAAGGGATGGAAGATGATTCTTGAAGCAAATGGAAGCCAAAAGAAAGTGGATGTAGCCACATGCATATCAGCCCCAAAGGTAACAAGACACACAGTAGTAGACATCGCTTAGTGATAAAGAGGACAGTACAGGAAGGTGATATAATAGTCATTCATACATATGCAACTAACATATATGCACCAAAATATATAACTCAATTATTAATATACCTGGAGGGTGAACTTTAACACTCCAGTTACATTGGTGGATAGATCATCCAGACAGAGAGTCAACAAGGAAATACTGACATTAATGAAACATTCAATCAGATGGGCTGAATGGATTTATATACAATGTTGCAACAAAATGCAGCAGAACACATATTCTTCTCAAGTGCTTGTGGAACTTTCTCAAGGCTAGACCATATGTTGGGACACAAAAAAAGTCTCAATACATTTCAGAAATTTAAAATCACATCAAGCGTCTTTTCTGACCACAATGGTATAAAACTAGAAGTCAACTACAGGAAGAAAACTGGAAAAATCACAAGTACGTGAAGATTAAACCACATGCCACCTAACAACTATTAGGTCATTGAAGAAAACAAAGGAGGAATAAAAAAAATACCTGAAGACAAATTAAAATAGGACAAACAAAAATCTATGAGATACAGCAAAAGTGGTACTAAAAGGTATAATTATAGAATTCCAGGCTTATCTCAATAAACAAGAAAAGCCTCAAATAAACAATCTAAACTTATAGCTAAAAAACTAGACAAAAGGAACAAACAAAATCCAAAGTCAATAGAAGGAAGAAAATAATAAAGATTGGAGTGGAAATAAATGAAAGACTAAAGAGAGAATAGAAAAGATCAATGAAACTAAAAGCTGGTTCTTTGAAAAGATAAACAAAATTGAAAAATCTTTAACTAGACTTGCTAAGGAGAAAAGATGAGGATCAGGAGCAGTTAGGAGAAATTGCCAAAATACCACAGAAATACAAAGGATTAAAAAAGAATACTTTGAACAGTATACATCAATTAGATCACCTAGAAGAGATGAACACATTTTTAGGCTCATACAACCTTCCAAAAGCTGAATTATGAAGAAAATAAATATGAATAGATTAGTCATTAATAAAGAAATTGACAGTCATGAAAAACCTCCAAAAAAACCCAAAAAATCCCAGAAACAGACATCTTCAGTGGCGTATTTTACCAAACATTCAAAGAAGATTTAATATCATTCCTTCTCAAACTTTTCCAGAAAATTGAAGAGGAGGGAACACTTCTTAACTCATTTTATGAGACCAACATTACCTTGATAGAGATGTCTATCTAGTTTATTTTAAATCTAATTCAGTTTTTACTTGTAAAAAAAATTTCTTGTTCCTCCATAATCACCCTATTTCCTGTATTTTGAACTATAGCAAGTTGTTTTGATACTTGTTGCTCCATTAGAGTAAGAACTATGTCTTACACATGTTCTATATTGAAACATTACTTAGCCCAGTATTCTACATGCAATACATGTATAATGTTTGTTGAATAAAAGATAAATATATGATGACTCTAAATAAGTGGGAGAAAATCTGAGGCCAGAAGAATCTGTTCTCCCATTTCAACAAATCATACACAGGCCAGAATTCAATATCAGAAAGTGATGATTGAAAGAGTACTTTGGTTTTCACATGGAGCTCCAGGAATCCTATGAAATCAGAGCTCTCCACTTGCTGAGGGTTGCCTTGGAAAAGGGGAAGGACATTGATTTGAGGTCGAGGGCAATTTGATCTCCTGACTGTTGTTCAACTGCGGGCTTCCCTGGTGGCTCAGAGAGTAAAGATTCTGCCTGCACTTCAGGAAACCCAGGTTCAGTCCCTGCAATGGGAAGATCCCCTGGAGAAGGAAATGGCAACCCACTCTGGTATTCTTGCCCAGAGAATCCCATGGACAGAGGAGCCTGGTGGGCTATAGTCCATGGGATTGCAAGCAGTCAGACATGACTGAGTGGTTGTTTAACTAGAGAAACAATTATACAACTTGCAAGTGAGATTCTATTAGAACAAATAGTTTAATAATCTTTTTTAAAAAAATAGGATAAATAAGTAAAAATGCTAAAAATTATGATCTGATGAAAAGTGCTGTATTTTTTTATCCTTAAACTGAGACCCAGAGAAGTTAGGTGATCCCAGAAAAATTACCCAGTTGGTAAGAGAGAGGGACTATGGGTGCGCCATTTGTAGCACATTGTTATTTCTGCCTGATTTCCTGTTCAGTTCAGTTGCTCAGTTCTGTCCGACTCTTTACGACCCCACTGACTGCAGCACACCAGGCTTCCTTGTCCATCACCAACTCCCAGAGCTTGCCCAAACTCATGTCCATTGAGTCAGTGACGCCATCCAATCATCTCATCCTCTGTTGTCCCCTTCTCCTCCTGCCTTCAATCTTTCCCATCATCAGGGTCTTTCCCAATGAGTCAGTTCTTAGAATCAGGTGGCCAAAGTATTGGAGCTCCAGCTTCAGCATCCGTCCTTTCAATGAATATTCAGGACTGAACCAACTGCTGCTATATGACCTCTGGACCACCACTGTCTACCTCTACACTTACTGAAAGACCACAGGTTGTACCAGCTGAATCAGCACTTTAGGTCTACAGAATGTGGCCCATGCCTTTCAGACTCCATCCTCATCCACTCCTACCCTTAACTCGTTTGCTGGAGAAAGTTAGTCCTGAGTAAGGATCAGAGAGCTGTCCAACCCCAACTCCCAAATCTGAGTCCATTCGGAGCCATCTCTGAACTTTACCGTGATGAAATCTTCAAGCTGGAGAGCTCCACCCTGCCCAAAAGACCGTGGATAAATTATAATTCTTGCTTATGACGGAACCATTTAGAAGCACACCTCACAAAGAACTCCTGGCTTTACAAGGAAGATGCTAAACATCCATTAGAAAAGTAGCCACAGATAGGTTGGCAGGAATTGCAGGCCTTCTCCACTGAGGCTTTATTCTTTGTTGTGTCTGGACCAGCAGACTCATCCCCGCCACCACCGCCCCCCCTCCCTTCTTTCAGCTTGTAAGTACTGGTCAATGATCAGTTTTCTCTCTTGGCAATTGACATAATAAATGTAGGCAGGATGTTTACATTCCCTATTATGTGTTTTTAAATCTCTTTGGCAAAAGAACTGTAAATGCAAAGCAATAGTGTGGCTAGGAGGCAGGGGGCCATAATTAAAATTGCTTTTTGTTTTTTAAATGGCTTATTAAAACGCTTGCGAAACCTGGGAACACAAAGCAGCAGCCAAAACCCCTCTGCTGCTAAATGGAATGAAATGGATTTTTCAAATGTCATGCTAGTATCCACTTAATAATACATTTTCCTATAGACAGGACAATAATATATATTTTAATCACTTTTCTACAGGCAAATAGACTGCACTGGAGCTGCCCTTCACTGGCACTTGGAAATTATGAATTTTTCAATAACCTTTTCTATTATTCATCCTGTGTTATTCCATAACATTTCTGCATGAGGAATGTGCTTCCCAGACACTTTCTGAAGCTCTTCTATTATTTATTAAACAGCAAGGTGTCTCCCCACAACCTTCACCCCAGCCCCCCAGAAGAAGCTGCCTTGGGAGAGTTTCCACATGGACAACTATACCCCAGGTCATTAACGATTACAAATCTGTAAGAGATGCAGATTTTAACGTTACCTCTGTATATTTCAACTCTGACCACCAGAGGTGTGCTGGCTCCAAGAATTGATGTGTACTGTTTGGGAGAAGGCAAGGAAGATAATCGACCTGAGACAGTCACTTTTACAGCAATTGGGCTACATGTTCAGTTCCTGTTGTTGTTGTTGAGTTGCCAAGTCATGTCCAACTCTGCGATCCTGTGGACAGCAGCGTACCAGGATTCCTTGTCCCTCACCGTTACCCGGAGTTTGCTGAAGTTCATGTCCACTGAGTTGGTGATGCCACTGAACCATCTCATCCTCTGCCTCTCCCTTCTCCTCCTGCCTTCAATCTTTCCCAAGATCTCAAGTAGACCATATTGTGAGTCAGCTCTTTACATCAGGTGTTTGACTTAGACAAGGCTTCCAAGGTCCATGTGATCAGTTTGATTAGTTTTTCTGTGATTGTGGTTTTCATTCTGTCTGCCCTCTGAAGGATCTTGGGTGGCCCTACACAGCGTGGCTCAGATAAGAGGCTTATGTGATCAAACTTCATTCTGTTGGGAGAGACTGACTGTGGGGAAACTGGGTCTTGGTCTGATGGGAGGGGCCATGCTCAGTAAATACTTTAACCAATTTTCTGTTAATGGGTGGGGCTGTGTTTCCTCCCCGTTGTTTGATCTGAGACCAAACTATGGTGGAGGTAATGAAGATAATGGTGACTTCCTTCAAAAGGTTCCATGAACAGAGAACTCCACAAACAGTACGAAAAGGCAAAAAGATATGACACTGAAAGATGAACTCCCCAGGTAGGTAGGTGCCCAATATTCTACTGGAGAAGAGTGGAAAATTAACCCCAGAAAGAATGAAGAGACAGAACCAAAGCAAAAACAACGCCTAGTTGTGAAGACTGGTGATGGAATAAAGTCCGATGCTGTAAAGAGCAATATTGCATAGGAACCTGGAATGTTAGGTCCATGAATCAAGGTAAATTACAAGTGGTCAAACAGGAGATGGCAAGAGTAAACATTGACATTTTAGGAATCAGTGAACTAAAATGGACTGGAATGGGTGAATTTAACTCAGATGACCATTATATTTACTACTGTGGGCAAAAATCCCTTAGAAGAAATGGAGTAGCCAACAAGAGTCCAAAATGCAGTACTTGGGTAAAATTTCAAAAATGACAGAATGGTCTCTGTTCGTTTCCAAGGCAAGCCATTCAATATCACGGTAATCCAAGTCTACCAACCAGTAACGCTGAAGAAGGCGATGTTGAATGGTTCTATGAAGACCTACAAGACCTTCTAGAACTAACACCCCAAAAAGATATCCTTTTCATTATAGGGGACTGGAATGCAAAAGTAGAAAGACAAGAAACACCTGGAGTAACGGGCAAATCTGGCCTTGGAGTACAGAATGAAGCAGGGCAAAGGCTAATAGAGTTCTGCCAAGAGAACGCACCGGTCATAGCAAACACCCTCTTCCAACAACACAAGAGAAGACTCTACACATGGACATCACCAGATGGTCAGCACCGTAATCAGATTGATTATATTCTTTGTAGCCAAAGATGGAGAAGCTCTATACAGTCAGCAAAAACAAGACTGGGAGCTGACTGTGGCTTAGATCATAAACTCCTTATTGCCAAATTCAGACTTAAATTGAAGAAAGTAGGGAAAACCACTAGACTATTCAGGTGTGACCTAAATCGAATCCCTTATGATTATACAGTGGAAGTGAGAAATAGATTTAAGGGACTAGATCTGATAGACAGAGTGCCTGATGAACTATGGACGGAGGTTCGCGACATTGTACAGGAGACAGGGATCAAGACCATCCCCATGGAAAAAAATTCAAAAAAGCAAAATGGCTGTCTGAGTAGGCCTTATAAATATCTGTGAAACGAAGAAAAGTGAAAAGCAAAGGAAAAAAGGAAAGATATTCCCATTTGAATGCAGAGTTCCAAAGAATAGCAAGGAGAGATAAGAAAGCCTTCCTCAGAGATCAATGCAAAGAAATAGAGGAGAACAACAGAATGGGAAAGACTGGAGATCTCTTCAAGAAAATTTAGAGATACCAAGGGAACATTTCATGCAAAGATGGGCTCGATAAAGGGCAGAAATGGTATGGACCTAACAGAAGCAGAAGATATTAAGAACAGGTGGCAAGAATACACAGAAGAACTGTACAAAAAAGATCTTCAAGACCCAGATAATCACGATGGTGTGATCACTCACCTAGAGCCAGACATCCTGGAATGTGAAGTCAAGTGGGCCTTAGAAAGCATAACTATGAACAAAGCTAGTGGAGGTGATGGAATTCCAGTTGAGCTATTTCAAATCCTGAAAGATGATGCTGTGAAAGTGCTGCACTCAATATACCAGCAAATTTGGAAAACTAAGCAGTGGCCACAGGACTGGAAAAGGTCAGTTTTCATTCCAATCCCAAAGAAAGACAATGCCAAAGAATGCTCAAACTACCACATAATTGCACTCGTCTCACACGTGAGTAAAGTAATGCTCAAAATTCTCCAAGCCAGGCTTCAGCAATATGTGAACCGTGAACTTTTAGATGTTCAAGCTGGTTTTAGAAAAGACAGAGGAACCAGGGATCAAATTGCCAACATCTGCTGGATCATTGAAAAAGCAAGAGAGTTCCAGAAAAACATCTATTTCTGCTTTATTGACTATGCCAAAGCCTTTGACTGTGTGGATCACAATAAACTGGAAAATTCTGAAAGAGATGGGAATACCAGACCACCTGACCTGCCTCTTGAGAAACCTGTATGCAGGTCAGGAAGCAACACTTAGAACTGGACATGGAACAACAGACTGGTTCCAAATAGGAAAAGGAGTACGTCAAGGCATGACATTGTTACCTTGCTTATTTAACTTAAATGCAGAGTACATCATGAGAAATGCTGGGCTGGAAGAAGCACAAGCTGAAATCAAGATTGCCGGGAGAAATATCAATAACCTCAGGTATGCAGATGACACCACCCTTATGGCAGAAAGTGAAGAGGAACTAAAGAGACTCTTGATGAAAGTGAAAGAGGAGAGTGAAAAAGTTGGCTTAAAGCTCAACATTCAGAAAACTAAGATTATGGCATCTGGTCCCATCACTTCATGGGAAATAGATGGGGAAACAGTGGAAACAGTGTCAGACTTTATTTTGGGGGGCTCCAAAATCACTGCAGATGGTGACTGCAGCCATGAAATTAAAAGACACTTACTCCTTAGAAGGAAAGTTATGACCAACCTAAATGGCATATTAAAAAGCAAAGACATTACTTTGCCAACAAAGTTCCATCTAGTCAAGGCTATGGTTTTTCCAGTAGTCATGTATGGATATGAGAGATGGACGGTGAAGAAAGCTGAGCGCCGAAGAATTGATGCTTTTGAACTGTGGTGTTGGAGAAGACTCTTGAGAGTCCCTTGGACTGCAAGGAGATCCAACCAGTCCATCCTAAAGGAGATCAGTCCTGGGTGTTCATTGGAAAGACTGATGTTGAAGCTGAAACTCCAATACTTTGGCCACCTGATGCAAAGAGTTGACTCATTGGAAAAGACCCTAATGCTGGGAAGGATTGGGGGCAGGAGGAGAAGGGGATGACAGAGGATGAGATGGCTGGATGGTATCACTGACTCGATGGACATGAGTTTGGGTAGACTCCGGGAGTTGGTGATGGATAGGGAGGCCTGGCGTGCTGTGATTCATGGGGTCGCAAAAAGTCGGACAGGACTGAGCAACTGAACTGAACTGTTGGAGAAAACTCTTAAGCATCCCTTGGACTGCAAGGAGAACAACCAGTCCATCCTAAAGGAAATCAGTCCTGAACATTCATTGGAAGAACTGTTGCTGAAGCTGAAACTCCAACACTTTGGCCACCTGATGCAAAGAACTGACTCCTTGGAAAAGACCATGATGCTGGGAAAGATTGAGGGCAGGAGGAGAAGAGGACAACAGAGGATGAGATGGTTGGATGGCATCACTGACGTGATGGACATGAGTTTGAGCAAGCTCCAGGAGTTGCTGATGACAGGGAAGCCTGGTATGCCCCAGTCCATGGCGTTGCAAAGGGTTGGACACGAATAAGTGACTGAACTGACTGACTGAACTGGTTACTGTGCTTATTCCACAAGGACTGGAACCTGTGGGTATAACTCTGACCACAGAGACACAGAGTCCTGGATTTCACTGTCTGCTACAGACACAGGATCTGATTTGGAGAAATCTTAGTGTTTTCATCACCATCCAACCACCAACAATATTTCTTCTGCCTGAGTAACTCCAAGTCCTTGAGCACTGTGACTCCTCCAGCCATGTGCTCACCAGGCACCCTGCATCCTTCCTGTTACAGCATTTGTCACATGGCATTATTTAATTGTTGTGAGCCATTTAGCAAGGGGAAGGATCTCATCTGCTCACCATTATAACCCTGATGCCCAGAAATATGCTTAATACAACCTAGGTGTTCAATAATTATTTAGAATGATTGAACAGATACTTAAAATATATGGCAAAATGAATGCTTCTCTCTAAAATGGCAGTTAAGAAGGCTAAAGACCAATGTGGCAGACCCAATATCCTTGCAACTTGGAGAGCAGAAGATCACAGCCAAAGTGTGGAAGCTTGGGGTCCCAAGTCAACCAGCCTGGCAATGTTTAGAGTTTTGTGGCTTGTCTTTTGTGGGGATTTCCTGATAAACTGTGGACGTTTTCTTCACTTGGGCAAATGGACGCTTCTGATTTCTTCTGAATGTTGTTTCTAATAATAAAGAACACCCAAAATGATGTGGCCACTTCTGCCAGGAGATTGATCTGGGTGTTGACCTTACGAAATAAGCTCCCCTGCATGCTTGCCTTACTCCCTTCCATCTGGGTGACGTGAAAAGTGGAATCGTTGTTGTGGAGACAAAAGTACAAAGCTCAGCAGGCTGGACTATGACCTTCGAAGCCCATCCTTCCCCAGGAAAAAGGGTGCAGAGCAGCTGCCATCCACACTGCAGTAGAAAAAAGGACTGCTCAAGACTGGATGTCCACCTGGAGGAGAAGAGGGTCTCTGCTTGGGGATCAGGAGCTGAACTGAGCAGTCCGGCTGGAGGTGGAGGTGATTCAAGCTGGAGGGTAGAGTCAGCCTTTACAGATGCATTATCACTAACACACGTGTGGAAGGGAGCTAAAGTGAAGGCTGGGACAGGAAGTAGGGATGAGGGAAAGGGGGGCAGGGGAGACGTTGTGATTTTAAGGTGGGTAGAAAGAGGGGAAAGTGGAGGGGAGAGAGAGTACCAGGTGGCTGAAAGATCCCATGCATATGGTGTTAAAGGGGCTCTGAGTTTCCTGAATGACCTAGAAGAACTGATGCTGAAGCTGCAACACTTTGGCCATCTGATGTGAAGAGCCGACTCACTGGAATAAACCCTGATGCTGGGGAAGATTGAGGGCAGGAGGAGAAGGGGACAACAGAGGATGAGATGGTTGGATGGCATCACCAACTTAATGGGACATGAGTTTGAGCAAATTCCAGGAGATGGTGAAGGACAGGGAATCCTGGTGTGCTGTAGTCCATGGGGTTTCAAAGAATCTGACAGGACTTAGCGACGGAACTGAACTAAAGTTTCCAGAGGGCCTAAGCTGAGCCTTGTGTTAACTTGGAGAATAAATCAAGTTTCAGCCCCAAGAGGAAGTTTAGTGGAGTCCTGGGGCCATGCCACAGAGATTCAGATAGAAGATCTGCAAGGACTTAGGAGGGGTCATCCTCCAGGGCACCCTCAGACACCCACAAACCCCACAGGAGTCCTGGCTAGCAGAGCAGAGCAGAAGGAGCTGGGGAGTAGAGGCACAGGGAGGCAGGCAGAGGAGGAAAACCTGGAGAAGTTATGTAAGGGTCAACACACCATGGCCCTTGTGCCCATTCTTATAAATAAAGCTTTATTGAGACATAGCCTTTGTCATTCCTTTACTTGTGTTGCCACAATGGCCAAGTTACATATTTGCAGCATTTGGCCCTCAAAGTCTAATGGCTCACTATTTGGCTCTTTAGAGAAAATGTTTGTTGATCACTGGACTTTCTGTTAAATAATAATCTTGAAGACGCACATGGAGCTGAGTGTACTGGGAAGCATCTAGACCAAGCATCTCTTCATCCAGGGAAGGAGGAGTTGGGTCCAGACTCTAAGAAATATCAACTCAAAGAAATCAGACTCAAAGAAATATCAACCTTCAGAAGAGTCCATCCAGACTCTGAGAGTCCATCCGGGGGCCCGTAAAGGGGGGCCTGGAGATGCAGGGGTCCGGTTCTCCATCTCAGCCAAGCCTCTTCCCCAGTCAGCTGATCTCTGAGTATCATTCATTTGTGTCTGTCTAGAGTGAGGGGGGAGTACAGTCACTGGAGATGGAAGTGTCATTTGCAAAATAATAATAGCGTCCCAGCTGATGAGAGGCAAACACCCCTGGGGTCAGTCCTGCTAAATGACGCATCTTTCTTAACTATTTAGCATGTGAGGACATCTGAGGAGAGTACTTAGACTAATTCCAGGGTCTTTTCTTTCCTCTGCATGAACTGCTCAGCCCTCTTGAATGCAGACTCTGTTTTCCTAATTGGATCTCATCAAGGCTTTCTCGTTCCCTTCAGCTGGTGGAGGCCCATCGTGATGTGGAGGGAGGGGACAGCCGCCAGCAGGTGAGCAGCTGATGGTCGCGCCTGGGTGGTGGCCACGTGAGCCCCGTTTGCCCCAAGTAGAGCCCATGCAGAGCAGCAAGTCTCATGCTGAGACACGGCCCCAGCTAGCCAACCTCTGTCAGGTCACTGTCCACACTCCCTAAGCATCAAACAGCCATGGTATTAAGAGCCCTCCTTAAATGAAGGCCTGTTGAGTATGAGACACCATGCTAGGCATTCTTCATATGTTTTATGATCTATTTAAATTCAGAAAAATCCTACAATGCAGAGGCATCATTAGTTCAGTTTTTCCAACGAGGAAATGGAAGCACAGAGAGACTGAGTAAGTGGCTCAAGGACACACAGCTGAGCCTTAAATGAAGGGGAGGGGAGAACTGATTGCTGTGACACGTTCCTACCAACTTCTCTAGGTTTTTTTGCAGATCTGCAACCATTTCTTCCCTTGCTAGGCAGCAATATTTTTCCTTGGAAAAATATTTACCAATGTTTAAATCCTACAATTAGTACTTTTTTGTTTATAGGCATAAGAACATAATCTAATTGTCATGAAGTATATACTCTGAATTGTCCTCTCTTTTTAAACTTTGTCTAAGGCCAATTTAGCAGTTGCAGAGACAGTGTAAACCCAAGCAAAGAAATACCAACCTTCTGAATGCAAACATTCTTAACAAATATATGTGGATGACCCACTTGACATTGATCACTGTGCTGGGTGCCAACGGGAGTCAGTGAAATAAGTAGGCCCTGAGCTCTAGGATTCTGAGGTTTAGTAGCCAACGACATCAATTCATCCTAAGTCATATGGTGAGTCCAGAGATGGAGTGCACCCAAAAATAAAGATACACATGCAAAACTAATACAAAGTGGGAAGCTAGATGGTGTTAGTTCAAATCCCTGCTTTCTGACACAACCAGCTGGGTGGCCTTCGGCTGGGCACTGAGGTCTGAATTCCTCATGTGTGAGCAGGGGTACTAATGCCCTCTTTGCAGAGCTATTGTGGGGACTAGGTAGAGGGGCTGTGTTGACTGGCATGGGTGGGAGGGCCTTCCTCCCCAGGCCTGCTCAGGTGCGCGGGATGGAGTCACCTTGTGTCTGCACCCTCTGGACCTCAGCTCCCTGCCCTGAGGGAGGGCAGTTTGTCTCCAGGAGGTTCCCACACCCCGCCCTCCAGAGCTCAGCAAAGAGGTAAGTGACTTCCCTGCTTGTTCCCCTCTAACCTCCCAACTTGTGGGAGCAAGGTCCAAGCAGAAGGCCAGGTGACCAGAAGAGCTGAGGGACCAGAAAGGAGGTTCAGGGTGGGCGGGACTACAGGAGGGCGGGACTACAGGAGGGCGTGTCCTGTTTTGGCCTGTTTTCCTCTCTCACGTGGAGAAGTGGGGAAAGAGAAGTCCTAGCATGTTTCTTGCTGGATGTTGGTGTTGGAGCACGTTTCCTGCCAACACTACCTCTCACAAGGGCACCTGCATGACTCTTAGGCAAGGGAGTGTGTGGGGAGAAGAGGACAAGATAGAATTACAAGTGACAGCAGAGCCTGTGTCTGCAATTACAATGCATTGTAAACAAGGTGTATTGCAATTCCAGCTGCCAGGCATGCCAGAGAGTGACAAGGGAAGATGGCGGGCTGCCGCACATCTGTCTTGAGCCCAGGATGGTGGGGGACGGGGTGGGGAGAGAAGACCTGGGGGCTGCTGGGTGGGAAACGTGGGGTCAGGGGCTGGCAAGGAGACTGGGAGGAGCACAGGAGCAAGAGGTGATGGGGAAGACAGAGGAGGGGAGGTGCCGAGATGTCAGCTGTGAGCAAAGGAGTGAGGGTGAGTGCCTGCACATGTGTGTGTGCATGTGTGTCTGTGCTCATGCACACACACATGTGTGTTATGCAGGTGAACAGGAGAGAGGGAACTTCAGTCCCTGGTTGCATGACTGCCACCACCATTACAGGGGAAAAGGCATTAGTTTTTTGAGAAACCTGCTGTGCCAAGCCTTGGAAGATATTTCAAATGGACCATAACCATTCAAGTATCAACGTGTTGCTGTTGTCTAATCGCTAAGTCGTGTCTGATTCTTTGTGACCCCATCGACTGCAGCCCACCAGGGTCCTCTGTCTATGGGATTTCCCAGGCAAGAATATAGGAATGGGTTGCCATTTGCTTCTCCAGGGGATCTTCCTGACCCAGGGATCGAACACATGACTCCTGCATTGGCAGGTGGATACTTTACCATTGAGCCACCTGGGAAGCCCATCAACCTGTTACCAAAGCAGAAATTACTGAGCATCTATGACCCCAGGCCCCAGGCTAGGCTGTGTGGATATTAGATTAAGAGGTGGCAGCAGTGGCCCTGGAAAAGGTAGATGTGATAACCCCATTTTACAGAGGGGGAAACTGAGTCTTGGCGGTTGTTACATGCCCAAGGCTTTTTAGCCAGTACTGGGGGTGCTGGTTCTTGGCCACCAGCATCAGTAGGCTCTAAAGAGCCTGGGAGTCTGCCTTCCACGGTCAAAGCTGCTCCTTTGGTTTTGTCAAGTATTAAACTGGATAAGATGAGTGCATCATAGATGCTCAATAAAACAATTTTCTTCACCTCATCATTGATTTGACCAGTACGAGCCCCTATCCTGACGAGCATCACCATCAACCCTAAGCCATATGTACCCCTGGCCCATGGAGGAAGGAGGGGCGTATGACTCACAGGGGAGGGCCACTGACCTGCTGCTTCCCAGAGGTGAAGGCCAGGCCACTGGTCCTGTGACACTGGAGGGAACACAGGCCGACTCTAACAGGGGGACCTGGGGCGGTGCACGTGGAACGCGTTGTGGCAATGAGCAGGGTCCATCTATGAGAAAGCAAGCTCGCCCAGGATGGAAGTCCTAGCCTTTCTATAACTTAATCTTGGAAGTGACATAGCATCACTTCTACCATGCTTTATTCGTTAGAATCCAGTCAACAAGTGCAGCCCCCCTCTCCAGGGGAGGGGGGTCACACAGACTATGAATACCAGGAGGCAGGGGTCCTGGAACCATCTCTCTGGCTGAGTGCCACAGACTCCTACATGCAAAGGGGCCACTGGAGACTTGCATACCTGTAGCCTTATGACCCTGAGATAAAGAAGAGCCAACAGGTTCTCAGAAGACTGAGTTAACACTGCCCTCCCCCTGCCCCCCCCCACACACTAGAGATCACCATGACAGGACCCTGCCCCATCGACCTTGGAGAGACCTGGTGCTTTAGGCCAGGCTCTGCCTTTAGCAGTTTACACACAGGGTCCCTTTATGTTACGGGAGAGAACTCGGGAGGATGTGAGCCTTGAGTCAGGTGCCTCCTGGGGCGGGGGTGGTGGAAATAAACAAAAGAAGGTAATAAAAAACACTAACAAATGCCTCTGGCCTGAAGCCAGGGTGGGGAAAGGAGGAGGGGTCACGAAGGAGAATGAATGGAAACAGGAGCAACAGACTCATTTGGCCAAAAACCGCAGCCACACAAGTGGGCAAGGTTTTCGCACCTCTTACTTCTTGGTGTTTTGATGAAATGCCCTGGTTGGAAACAGGGGAAGGGGTTGGCTTACATGGCCTTTCAGGATGGACTTTGGGCACCAGGGACTCTGTGGGGATGGTGCTCCGATGATGCAGAGGACTGCTTGGTGCTGGTCACTGTGTGCTGGGTGGACAAAGGCAAAATGGCGGTGCTGGCCCAGGCACCGTCCATCCATGGGCAGAGAGCGGTCCAGTCCTGCTGGGAGAGTCCCCTCTGCCCTCCTTTCCTCCGGGCACCAAAGCCCAGACAAGGGTCTGGCAGCGTCTCCGAGGCAAATTTCCTCCCACGAGGCCGGCAAGAACTTGTCAATGGCAGTCAGCCACCAGCACGGGTTCCCCCAGCCCAGCCAGCTGGCAGGAAGGCTGCCAAGGCAGCAGATCTGACGAAAGAATCCTCAATCACATTTACATGTGCATGGTGCAAAAAGGGAAAGGAAGGGGGGAAAAACCCCTCCGGAATACAGAAAGAAAGTCACTAATTCACCAGAAAAAAAAAAAAATCAACCACAGATTCGTCTCAGATGTTCTCAAATTGCTGTCCTTAAAAGCTCTGCTTCCCAGTCTTCCTCCTCCTCCCATCCATCCAATCGCCCAAAGAAAGTCTCTAATTTTGCCTTAATTTGTGCCTTGGTTGCAAGAAAAAAACAGGACGTCACCGCAGCTTCCCCCTCGCCGCACCACTCCCCCCCCCCCCCCCCCCCCGACTTGGCCGCTCCGCAGCTGTGCTTCCTCAATGTCCTGATCGCCTCCTTTCTCTGTCATCACTTCCTATTCTCTGCCTCTGAGCTGATCCCCACACGGCCAGGCCCAGGGGTACACTGGGCAGGGGGGAGCCCTGAGATGGCAGCCTGCATTCTGCCATCTATCAGAGAGTCACATTTACACCTGCCATGCCCTTGACCTCCTGGGGAAGCAGAAACTGCAAGCCCTGGGGCAGGGAAGAGCAGAAAGTGAAATGACCCAGGCTGCATAATGCAAACGGTAATCTCTCAAGATTACAGATATCTCGGGCATCTTGCCCGGACCCCGGAGGCAGTCACAAGTTTGGGTATTTACTTCATTTTTCTAATAAAAAATAAACACACACACATCCTCGTTCCTTCCTCCCAGTTGAATCCTTTTGGAATATCTGATAACATAGTGTTTCTCTCTTGCTTACTAATGGGACACGGGGTTTTATTCTGAGAGAATCCTGGCTTCAGCCAGACAAACCCTCACTTAGAATCCTCACTTCCCACTCTTGGGGGAGGTTAATTTAACTCCCCTCTCGTGGCCTCCGCCCCTGCCTCCACCAAGGATGAGAGTTCTGAGGCACTTCTAATTAATCTTCGTAAATTGCTCTGCGATCCTGGGACATAAAGGCAAAGTATTATTAGAAAATGCTGGCTGGGTTAGTAGCCGGCCATAAAAGTGAGATGCTGATCAGCTCACTTTTCAAGCTGCAATTATTGGGAACAGAGGCAAGTGGTTTTATGTGACAGACACTTCATAAGTCCTCAAGGAAAACACAAAGCAAGGACCTAGGGACGTACATCTGTGACTCAGGGCAGGTGTCAGCAAAGTGGGTTTGCAGCCAGTTGATCTCAGCTTTCTGCTGTCCTAGCCATGGGAGAGTAGCATCCCAGGAGATGCTGTGGATCTCCATGATCTGTGTTCTCCTTCAGCAGCACACATCTATGGGGTTCATGGGTGATTTTTGTGGAGGCATATGACCTTCAGGAGAAAAATATCCAATTACTGCAGTTTGTTTATGATTTCATGTTAAAACATTGTTAACACAGACATTTTCCCTTAATTTTTTATGAAGAAGATATCTAAGACAGATTTAATATTTTAATATCTCTTTGCCACAAGGACTGAGGAATTAGAGAGGAAAAGCCTATATTGTGTGTGGGGGTGGTTGTGGGGGAGGAGGGAGTGTTATGAGGCTTCACATTTCTCTGAAATGAGTTAAATTCAAGGTGCAGAGAGACCATCTTCTCTACTCTCGAGGGCCAGCAGGATTCAGCTGAGGGATCTGAATCCAGTCGGAAAACCACAGAACAGAATTCGTTCTATTGGAACAGAAGACTCAGGGAGCAGTCTTGCATCCCAGCCTGCCCCTCACCTTGGAGGTAGGTTAGTAATGCATTGGGCTAATCAGCGAGAACAGAAGAGACAGGCCCACACTGGGCAGAGGAGCAGGTACCAGCGGGTACCAGCATCTGGAGGCATGGTCCTAAAGGCCCTCCGTTGGATTTCCTTAGAAGCTCTGCTGAGAGCAATGTGGCCTGGATGAGAGAGCTGAGGGAGGGGGACTCACAGGTGCCCAGATCTGATGCCAGGGTAGCACCCCTAAATGGAATACATCCCAGAAGAGCCTGCTTTGGGATTTTTGAGGTGTTTGCCCATGAGGAAAGTGGTGGCCAAAAGATGGTGCATGAAGGTGAATGGGGCATGAGACGATGATCGCATCCCGGGTCCCAGGCGAGTCCCTGGGACAGGCTCACAAGTGTGGGTTCTTGGCTTCACACAGGACAGAGTTCAAGAATGAGCCCTAGGAAAGTGAAAGAAGGTCTGTTCAAGGAGGATACAGACTCCACAAACAGAGTGAGGGCCATCTCAGGAGGCGAGAGAGGCACCAGGGTACGGGGCTGGCAGTTTTTATAGGACTGGGTAATTTCATAGGCTAATGAGTGGGAGGAGTATTAAAACTATTTTGGGGAAGAGGCACCACCACCCACTTTTTGACTCATTATGGTCAACCTTGGAACTGTCATGGCAACTGTGGGTGTGTCATTTAGCTGATGTATCAGGAGTCGTGCATAAAGATGCTCAAGATCTTCTGGAAGTCAACTCATTCTCCATCTTGGACCTAGTTGATTCTAACCAGTTTATGTCATGTCCACAATGGCTGTCTTTCTTTTAAAGGTTGTTGCCTGTCCCCTTCCTGTCTTAACAGGCCTGCCCCCTTCCTGTCGTAACAGGGGATGTGGCATTGGTTATGATGAATAATGTCAGTGCTAAATTACTGAGTGTTAACCTCTGTAACATGGGCTGGCCCAAGTTCTTTGAGGATGTTCATTGAGGGTTCTTCCCTCCAACTCTGAGGAGGCTGTGATTCCCTTTTTATGATGAGAACACGGAGGCTTGTTCAGAGTTAAAACAAAACAAGACTAGTAAGTGGTGAAGCTTAGATTTAAAATGCAGGCAGCCTGAATTCAAAGCACAGCTTATAGGCTAAGTTAACTTTAGCAGTGTATCACTTAAATTTAGAAGTGAAGTTACTGTTATGGGTCTAAAAAGGAGATGAGGATTCATTTCCATATGGTGGTCCCATGGCTGACGGGACTGAGCTGGGCAGCTTTCTTTCTCCAATTTCTCATCAGCTGGGTGGGGCCAGTTGGTGTAGATTCCAGGCCATGTTTCCCCCCTTCAAGATGATTCTTGAGGTTCCTTTACAACAAATTTTGCTAGTATAGGAAACCCAACCCCTCAAAGGGTGTAACTTTTGAAGCAGCAGCACTCTTGCGTTTGAGGTGGGGGTGGTGCTGGTACAGAGTTCATGCTGAGTCAAGCTGGCTTTGGGGGCATGTGGAGACTGGGAGTAGGGCAATGAGGATTTTAATAGGCTTTTTGATGTGCAGGTTGAGCTGGATAGTTGAAGGGGATTTTGAGGACATCAGGAGGGAAAGGTTCTCCATCACAACACTAAACCCCATGCTCCTGTGGGCAGAGCAGCACCCTAGGGAGTTAGGATGGCAGAGGTGGCACACTGTCTCCCTTGAGATGGGGCAGGTTGGGCCCTGGAATTCAGAGCAGGCCCACGACTAAGACAAGGGAAGGTATCAGGCAGAGTTAGAGTGACGGGTGTCAGAAGTATGACGTCAGGTATCAAATCACGCTCCTTCTTCCTTGAAGTAACTTCCCTCAATACCACCATGTGGCCTCATCTCTTTGGAGAAGAAGGAAAAGGACAATGCCAACATTTGGAGATAAAGTGGAAACGCAGGTGGAAGGACTGAGGAAAGAGGTGACAAGCCTGCTGGAGCCCTGAGAAGCCTGGGCGGGTGCTGACCTGCGGAGGCCTGGGATGAGCCTCAGAACCAGAAACAAGAGGAAGGAAGAGCAGGTATTCTGTGGGGAGAAAGAAGACAGTCTGGCCGAGAAGACTGAAGTGCTGTCTTTCCAGAATGGAAAACAACATTTTCTTTGAATATGCATATTACATCCCCAGTATTTTACATGTTTCTGGCAATAATTCAGGGTCCTACAATTTTCTAAAATGTTATGTTTATCTGCAGACCAAGTATAACTTTACTTCTAATTTTTGATAGCCACTGCAACTTGTAGGAGAGGGACTTTTGCTACTTCCCATATGACCGTGGTTCTCAGGACCCACAAGAATCCAAATGCAACAGAACAACAAAAAAAATTTTTCCACTGCTATAAGAAAAGCAGTCTTATGAATGTGGAAAGCTTGATGCAGGGAGTAAGAAGAAACACTAAGGTTCTTCATTTCAGATAAAAGATAAAAAAAACAAATCTATGGCCCCTGTGTCAGCCTTGAGACCTGGGGTTGGGGGTGGGGTGTTCTGAGAAAGGTCAGTTCAAGGACAGACTTCTCCCCTTCACCTGGCTTTTGCACCCGTTAACTCTCTCCATCTGGCAGGTCACTAGGCCAAAAGAGACAGTCCTGTGGTTCTCAGCCCTGTGGTGAGCTCTGGTCTCCCCGAGTCCTTGTGAGAGTGCCTGGCCCTTTGTTCATGCTCTTTCCCATGGATCCCGGTTTGTCTGTCTGTAGCTGGTGCTCTGGCTGCCCACAGAGGGCAGGGGTGGCAGGTGGGTGGGTGTGGGCCAGATCACCGTCTGTGGCCTCACGGTGCTGAAGTGTAATCACAGCTCAGCCATAGAGCGTAATGTGGCCATAAAGACCTCAGAACCACAGTGTAGGAGAGTTATGCCTGAAATGAAGTCCAATCTGTGATAAAGCAGCCGGCATTAACGCCACAAAATGGCAGAGAAATTACTGATTGGGGATGTTTATAAATATAGGAAGTGAGCTGCTCGTGGCATCCAGTGGAGGGGGTTAGCAAAATGAAGACAGATGGCAGCTGATTAGCTCTTGGGCTCCTTTACGGCTGCCAATCCACCGGAGCCCCAGCTTCGCTTCATCCCACAGCCCTTCTGGCAGGGCCTCCACACTGAGCATGCACGTACCACACTCTTGTAACTGGTAGGAAACTAACAGTCAGTGAGAGCAGTACATTTGTTTTCCCGTCTTCTTTTTCCACCCTGCTAACACCAAATACTTCTTCAATCTACTGTCCTCTTCCTCATTTCAACTATTTGCCTCTGGGTGCCACTGTTCCTGAGAGCAGGATCCAGAGTGGGAAGCATCCAAGGCAGTTTCCACCTTATTTTGTCTCTACCATCAAACCCAAGAGATTTAAAGTACATTAGCCCAATACCTCGGGCCCTGGGCCCGCAAGCTTGACTTGGATGTTACATTTCTTTTGATGGCTTAAATTGCATCTTAGTTTCCAAATCCAGTTTGCTCCAAGTTATACAGTTCTGGTTACTGGCTTCCTGTCTTGCCTCCTGTGACTATCTTGCTGAGCTCTAGGCCTTGGGATCTTCAGTGCAGGGTGTTCTGCTAAGACTCTAACAATTTTTCCTCCAAAGACATCATGTGACTCACTTGTCCTCACTCAATCAAGCTGTGCACCTACTGAAGAGGAATCAAAACAGCAAATTCTTCATGTGCATCACTAAACTAGATCTCACAAGAACCCTGCATTTTACCCTCACTTTATAGATGCGGACCCTGAGACACAGAGGATTGAAGTAACCTGCCTAAAGGTGCACAGCTGATGGGTAGTGAAGCCAGTATTTAATCCCACATAGCCTAAGTACTGGGCTTTCCTGGTGGCTCAGATGGTAAAGTGGAGAAGGCAATGGCACCCCACTCCAGTGCTCTTGCCTGGAAAATCCCATGGATGGAGGAGCCTGGTAGACTACAGTCCATGGGGTTGCTAAGAGTCGGACACGACTGAACAACCTCACTTTCACTTTTCCCTTTCATGCACTGGAGAAGGAAATGTCAACCCACTCCAGTATTCTTGCCTGGAGAATCCCACGGACGGCGGAGCCTGGTGGGCTGCCATCTATGGGGTCGCACAGAGTTTGACACGACTGATGTGACTTAGCAGCAGCAGCGGCAGCAGATGGTAAAGAATCTGCCTGTAATGTGGGAGACCCAGGTTCCATCCCTGGCTTAGGAAGATCTCCTGGAAAAGGAAATGGCAACCCCCTCCAGTTTTCTTGCCTGGAAAATTCTATGGACAGAGCAGCCTGGCAGGCTACAGAACAGAGAATGGGCCCTTAAAGACCCAACCCTATGGCTTCATGAATGAATATATTTAGAAAATGAGTGAAAAAAATTCTTTTCTGTACCTGAACCTCAGCCGGGAATGGTTGCCAGCTCTTATCCACCACCCTCTCCTGCAGCCACACTCTCTAGATTACCATTCCATCCCTGTTGTACTGGCCTTTTCCTAAGGGCATCATCCAGTGCTTAGATCAAGGACCCTCTCAAAGAGCCCCTCCCCTGGGGAAGTCACTGCAGTGAGCCAGACCATGCCTGAATCTAATATAAGATTTGACAAAAATCTATATTTGAATAATTACTTTTTCAACCTAATTATATGATACTGCATTTGCCTCCCCCCCCCCATGTTAAATTTCATCATCTTAGATTTGACCCATTCTTCCAGCCCTGACAAGATCTTTCTGGATGCGATCACCTGATAAATTTGCTTTGGCTCCCAATCATGTCATCCACAAATTTGATAAGTGTCATCTCAATGTCTTCATCCAAGTTGCTGATGGAAACATTTAATGACACAGGACACAGTCTGTGTCTCCTGCAGCCCACGCTTGACATTGATCAATTACTTGTTCAGGAACCTGTTGGCTATAGGTGTTCATCCACTCACTAATACACCTAATTTTGCTAGTATTTAGCCTAAATTTCTTCATCATGCCAACAAAGCTATTACAAAAGCTGTGTAAAATGCATTCCTGAAATACCGATTCACCAGGCCTACTGTGTCTCCCTGTAAAACACTGTCAAAGTCGGAAATGAGATTTGTCTGACGTGACCTAGTACTAATAAATCTAAGACAGTAGGAAATCACTATTAATTCACACTGTGCATTGTTTAAGAATCTAAAGAAAATTCTATGCTTCCAGCACATTGGGTTCTGAACTATTGTGGAGTCCTAGACTTCCTTAAAGGGGGACAGAGGTTAACCCAGGGCCCATGGGGGAAATGGAGCAGGCACCACTAATCCCTGCTTTCAGAGCAGCTCCAGTATTTTGTATATTTTAATAATGTTTATTATAGAGCTTCTTGAAAATGTGAGATGTAAAATATATTTGGAAAATGCTTTAAAGGAAAAAAGCAATCCATCTGTCTAGAGGTGTACTTGATTGTGCTGTATTGACTGGTGCTTGGGACACTAACTTTGTTAATAAAATCGAGACATTATTATCAGCATTTGCTCTTTGCCTCACCAAAGTGCTGTAAGAGTTGATAGATAGCCTTAAGACAGAGCCACGAAGCAAGTCCATTATTGAAATGCACCCATCGAAATGCCCAAAAGAATCCTTGTCATTTTTTCCAAGCGATCTGCTCAGAGGATGTTTTCCCCATCCCCAAACATTTATTGAATGCCTCCTGGCTACAAAGTATTTTTGAACACATGATTTCTTCAGCCTTTGCAACAATCCTAGTGAGGGAGACAGGTGTATTCCTGTTTACCAATGAGGAAGGTGATGCTAAAATGAGGTTAGATCAGTTGTTTCTAATCACACAGCCAGTGATCATAGTCAAAATTCTAACTCTGGTTTGCTCCATCCCAAAGTCCTTGAAATTTGCCATCATATCTCACAGTCTCCTATCACAATCAGGAAATCTAGAGCTAATATTTGTGAGTGTTTACCATGAGCTGGGCACTATGCTGAGTGTTTACAAAGATTATCTCATTTAACCTCAAATAGCCATACTGCTGGTGATAGTACGATAGCCAATTTTGTGGGTGAAGAGGAAGAACTTTCCCAGGGTCACAAAGAAAGACAATGATGGAACTGAGTCAAGTCCATGTCACCCAATTCCAGACGCTCTGGTTTCAGCAGCCATGCTATTACTGTTTACATCAGGGCTCATCTTATTATCAAGCTTGACACTGGCAGGTGCCCACTGGCCATTTTTTGAGGGATCTTGGAAGCTTTATGCATCTCCATGAGCTCTCCTAGGTGAATGTACCATCAGAGATTGTTTTTCTGCTAAGTGAGGCATTGACTTATGTTTAAATGGAAGCAGTTTCCATCAGTCATTAAAGGTTTAGTGAGAAGCAGAGCCTGTCTGACATGTCCAGTTGAGAGCAGAACATGGAAAGCGAGAGGCTAGCCAAACAGGTGAGCTTTAATAGGCTAAGGGGTGAAGAACCAGGCAAAAGTTCAGACGCTGGGTGGAGGTGTGTCTAGGCCACAGTCCTAGAAGTAAGGGTGAGTGTCTATTGGGAGAGATGGACGAGGGACAAAGGTAGGCTTTATTGTTAGCACATTTAGATACAGACAGGTCCTGCCTCTTTTGAAAGAAGACCCCTCAAATAGCCACATCCAGCTGCTTCCTCTCCTCTTATTCCAGCTGTGCTGGAGAGGAGTGGAAAGGATGCAGGCCTGGGGGATGTGTAGCTGATGTGAGCAGAACTCTGCTTGGAAGCAGGAGGACTTGGGAGGTGTCACTGATATTCATGGTATGGGGGCTGCTCCCTCCCTCCTCTAATTGTCAGGAACAGAGTAGAAGGAAGGGAACACAAATCAAAATGATTCCCTCCTTCCAGCCCATCTTCCAGACACCGAGCTGGAGGCTGCCTTTCTGTTGACATGTATGTTTCTATAGCTTACTGAGCAGGAAGGAAGATAACAAACAGTCCTGGATCTCATCAGACAAGGCATGAAATGACATTTTAACCCTGCTGATGTAAGATGCTTTGCACTCTTCCTTCTTTCAGAGTATATTTGCTACGAACGAATTTGGCCGGAATCCACAGAGCACCCAGGGAGCAAAAGCACAGAGGAATCAGAGACAGGATGTTAATAAGAAGAAATGGGACCCAAGGGGTCTGGGGAAGGGGCCCTGCACTGGAGACTCTCGGAATCGGGGAGGTTGAGCCGTCTTTGCTATGACTGCTACCCCCACCACTGCCCAGGGATCGCTTTCAAACCCCATTAAATGGTTTTCTTAAAGATATTCAGCTAAAATATGGGAAGAAATGGGATAAAAGCAGGAAGGACAGGCTGGGAGTGACAGACAGGTAGGTTCCAAATCGACTATCTGAATTCCGAAAGGTCCAGTGATCTGACAATGAAACAAGGTTATTTCATTAAGTACACGATTCAGTTAGAAAGTATTATTTTAATTTCCTTATACATCCTATTGCAAAAAGCAGCATTGAGTCTCTCTGTATGTTCTAGACTATGAAGTAAATGCTATGATCTATAATTCTCATGTTAAAGAAACATCTCAACTAGAAGAGAAAATTAAATGTTGCTATCTCCAAAGAGACATACTCTAAGATCACTTGAGGATCAAGTTTGACTGTGATAGCGGACTTCCTGTCACTGAAGCTGTTTAGACCATGTCTGTATATAATTTTGTTAGTCTCACCGTGATTTAACAATGTGCTCCTGGCTGCAGACCTTCTCAGAGCCTTGATAAGCCAAAATGAAAGTTGCTCAGTTGTGTTTGACTTTTTGCAACCCTATGGACTATACAGTCCATGGAATTCTCCAGGCCAGAATATTGGAGTGGGTAGCTGTTCCCTTCTGCAGGGGATCTTCCCAAGCCAGGGATAGAACCCAGGTCTCCTTCACTGCAGGCAGATTCTTTACCGTCTGAGCCACCAGGGAAGCCCATTGATAAGCCAAACTGCACTGTGAATGTTTCAGGGGAAGACAGGTGTCCAACAGTTTCATAAGCTGGTGAACCACAGAGGCTTCTCCGTGTTTTATTTAAAGAGCCTTCCAAAGGGATTGATTTTGTTATTGTTGTTTTTTTTGGAAATTTGGGAAACCTTGCTGAATAGGGTGTTGTTACACTAATCAGAGGTTAAAATAGGTGCCATCTATGGTCTCCTCCAAGCCTGAGAGAATTCAGGCCACTGGCCAGGCAGGGGCCTCTTTGGAGGAGGGCAAAGCCCAGAAGAGGCATGCTGCTGCTCAAACAGGCCCGTCCCAACTCTACCAATGAGGTGAGTCTAGGAGAGGAGAGACCCCTCCCTCTGCTGTGAGACCAGGGCTGAGTGAGGGGGATTTTCTCCGAGCGCAGACCTGGGGGGAGAAGGACCCTCTTGGAGGGATTGCATTGCTTCTTTGACCAAGTCCACGTCCCCCTCTTCCTTCAATGCTGCGACCTCGTTCACCTTGACTGGTCTCCACAAGCATCACAGGAAGGGATGCTAGCCTCACTGAGCATAAATGTTCACCTGTGTGCACGTGCACACACACACACACACACACACACACACTCGTGCACACACTGAACACGCATAGACTCTGGTTTGCATCTTGTGGCTCGGGCAGTGCTGTCCAGTGGGGACTGAAGTTCCCCCCTCAGCCTGAGTAACCTTGGACAAAGCACATCACCACTAGTCAAGTCTCAGTTTATGCAAAAGAGAATATGAATCTCCTCTTTTCCCCTAGGGTGTTAACGAAACTACAGAGAGTCTTGAATGTAAGGGGCATTGGAAGTGTGGTGTGACTTGGGGTCATATTTCACTAGAGCTGGGGTACAGTGATCCTGGTTTCTTAATGGCAGCCACCACGGAGCAGTTCATGTGCAGCTTCAAAGAACAAATTTGGGGGACATCTCTGGCAGATCAGTGTTTAAGACTCTAGGAAATAAGATCCCACATGCCACATAGTCCAAAAATAAAATAAAGATATATTCTTAAAAAAGGAAAAGAAAAAATGTGGCTTTTCAAGGTCTATTTGGTTTTTAAAAGGCTGACCTAGGTCTGTCTCTCCAAGCACTTTATAGAACCTCTGTAAAACCCAGGCACACACACTAGACTTCTAGCTCCCACACCTTAAAGTCTGAATCCCTCCCCAACACCCACGCTGGGACCATGAGAGGGAAGAAAGGACAGTGGATTGAAGAAGCAAGACACATGCCCTCAACCTCTAAGTTAGCCCAGATCGGCTGTGCTTTCCCGCAGACAGACCATGTCTGGGGGCTCAGAGAGGAAACCCCTGGGTACTTGCATGTTCCCAGGCGGAAGTGCGTTCTGTCACTTCAGAACACACCCCCATCCTCATCACCAAGCCTCCAGAGAGGACTGAGGAGTTGTCTCAGGTTCTGACTCTTTAAGACAAAGGTCCCCAAGCCTTCTTTGAAGTATTGGATTGGCCAAGAATCTTGTTTTTATTTTATGCATAAAATCTCAAAGGAACCTCCTGGCCCACCCAATACTTCTATTGGATATTATCCAGTTTCAGGAGAGGTTTGTGGGCAGGAAAATGCTGGTGGTAAAGAGGACGTTTCTGTTGGCTAAAATAATCCCCTTTCATTTCCCTTCCAGCTTCTCTCTGGTGATCTTGGAAGAGAGAGCTATTTTGGAAGAAGGGGCCTAGGCCAAGTTGGACCTGCTTGGGAGAGGCACACCTCTCCCAGCTAAGCCTTTGGGAAGGAGCAGAATTTCTGTCTCAAGTCAGCACTTGGGGGAATCTGAAGTTACCGTCAGCTGAGTTGAGCCCTAGCCCACCGGTTGGGAGTCCTTGCCTCCATTTTCTTGCCATTTGAAAACACAGCCAGGCTGATTTACAGCCTTTCTACAGCCAGGCACTTGAGGAAGCATACTTCAGCTGCTCTTCTCTTCAGTTTCGAAAGGCGGGTGTTTTGCAAATGAGCAAACTGAAGTGAGGGGATACAGTGATCAATGAGCTGGGATGGGACATCAACCCTGACTCTCCTGGTTCCAAAGTCACTCCCTCAGTTCAGTTCAGTTGCTCAGTCGTATCCGACTCTTTGTGACCCCATGGACTGCAGCACGCCCGGCTTCCCTGTCCATCACCAACCCCCAGAGCTTACTCACACTCATGTCCATCGAGTCGGTGATACCATCCAACCTCTGTCACTCCTCTGTCACTCCCTGGGTCAAGTCACTCCCTGGGGCAAGTTTAATTTCTAGGAATGATGAAAAAGCACCTGTGCTCTAGCTAGTAGGTTGGAATCAGCAGGAGTTTTGTATCCCTTTCCCAGCTGGTCACCAGGCTAGTTGCTTCCATTTGTCCTGTCGAGGATCCCCTGGATCCCAGAAGGGAGAGGGGTGGAAAGGTGTCCCCGTGCCACTCGACTGATGTCTTTGCAGGGTCTGGCCCCCTCTCCACCCCTCCTGAGGGTCGGGAGTCTGTGGGGAGATGACAAGCGGATAGACACAGGGGACAGCAGGGCAGCACGCTCTCTGCCAGGTGGCTGATGGGCAGCCAGGAACCTGCTTCCCATTCTTCCTGCATCCCGGCATGTCCTCCTTCATCAGCACAAGAGTTAGATATCTTGAAACACTGAAGTTTTCATCTCCTCTTGATTGGGCTCTACAGCAGTTTAAAAAGCTTCTGCCTGAAAGCGAGAATCATGTCACACCTTAATAGCCTCATTTCTAGGGCAACGGGGGCTTTTTAAACTCCCTGAGGCTTGGTGGGGATGTCTGAGCGGTGGGCTTTGTTTGTCTCCTGTGCATTTCTTTTCAGGGAGCCTTGTCTGAGAAGTCTTTCATTGAGCGCGCAGTCATCCAAAGGGAAAGACAAACATGCTCTACATGAACATTAGTGGCAGCTGAAATTTGTCACACCGGAGATCAAAAAGCACAGCCAGGTAAAGGAAGACAAAGCAGACAAGGTGGGCTGGAAGAAGAGAGGGCACCCGGATGGTTGGAAGGGTTGGGGGTGGGCGTGTTGATGTTTCAGGTTAGGGTCTTACCCCTTTGGAGAAGAGCGGAAGGGGAGAGCTTTCTCTGGGGGCAAATGTATTCAATGGCGGGCTTCCCAGGTGCCTCAGTGGTAAAGAATCTGCCTGCTAGTGAATGAGACAGAGGAGATGAGCCTTTGATACCTGAGTTGGGAAGATCCCCTGGAGGAGGAAATAGCAACCCACTCCAGTGTTCTTGCCTGGAAAATTCCTTAGACAGAGCAGTCTGGTGGGCTACAGTCCACGGGCTCACAAAGAGTCGGACATGACTGACTGAGCATGCAAGCATGTATTCAATGGCCCTGAGTGTCAGAAGGATTCTTCGTCCTGGGAAGGGACCTTTGAGATGCACCCTGGGCGGGGACCCTCTGACCTGGGCGCCTCCTGCGGAAATCGTGGGGCCACAGCCTGCTCCCTGGGGGCGGTGCTCCATCACATCAGGGTGTCTTACTCACCATTTGCCTGCAAGACAAAGCCCCTGTGTGTGGCTGTACACATATGTCTTATGTGTACGGATGTGTGTTTGTGAAGCCAACCGGTACCAGTCAAGTTTATTTCAAATGAGCCCATCCAGAGTCTCAGGTGGCTTTATAAGATTGTCCATCCTGCAGTGCTCTGCGGGACAGAAAAACTGGCAGGCAGGATGACATGTCACATAGGAAAGCAAACTTCACCCTCATCACAGGCTCTCTTCCTCCCAAAGCCCGTCTCACCGAAAAGGAGTGTCTGGGCACGGAGGCATGTTTGTGACCTAGTTCTGAAAGGCTGGGTCCTATGTTGCTTTAATTAAATAGTACAAGACTCATACGGCACCTCCTTCGCTGGGGGATCGGCTACAAAGTGGGGGCATCGGGGTCTCCCTTTGTCTCTCCATACTGCGCTTTTTAACAAGGAACATGAACACGGAGGAACGGAACATTACTGCCTCCCTGGAATACAGCACGACTTCTCCTGTCCAGCCTTTCTAACCACAGCACCAAGAGGGTGTGGCTCCCCTAACAACTCAGTTCTTTCAGTGATAATCACACAGCTTCCCTCCCACAACTGTGTCTTCACCAGAGTGATGTGCTGGGCACGTGCCTGGCCTTTGGAGTAGGACTCGCTTTTGTCTCCCATTACACGACCTTGGGCAAGACGCTCAAACTTCCTGAAAAACATCAAGTTTTCTCCTGGGCAAATTCAAACAGACAGAATACCTACTCTGCTGAACTTTTGTGGATTCATATTAATACATGTAAATCATCCCGTACAACCTCAGAGCCACTGCAATGTCACTCCATCAGGAGGCTCTCCCAGCCCTAGCAAGGTGCTCCTGCTGCACCGTGGACCCTACCTCCCCTTGAGCATTTAGCAAAAACACGGTCCATTAGGGTCATTAAGCGCTTACTGGTTAATGCTGAGCGCCTACTGTGTGTCAGGTGGCATTTGAAGCACTTATCTTCTTATCATAGCCAATGAAACACTGCTATTATCCTCATTTGCACATCAGTCATTTGAGGCACAGAGTAGCTAGGTAACCTGCCCCAGGCCACACAGCAGAACTGAGATTTTGCACAGGCGGGTTGGAAAGCATTTCTCTCCCCCACCACACTGCGCTGCCACAGGGCCTTAGTCACTTCTTCGGTGGCCTCTTCTCTGTTACCCTGTACATGCCAGGAGGGCAGGGACCATACTGCACTTGTTCATTGCTGAGTCTGCCAATGCCTGTACACAGTAAGCAATGGTGTTTATTGAGTGAATGGTTATTATTTTTAAATTATTACTTTAGCCTGCCTTTACCCTGAGGGTAAAGGACTCCACAAATTCATGACCCACTAAGTTGCACCATTAAATGTATTCTCCATGCATTTTTTTTCGAAGTTCACGTATAGCCTCTGGGTTTGGGGGATTTTTCAGAGTTTGTAAAGAACTTCAGCCCAAGCTACCCTTCAGACATAATAGGTTTCCATCATGTGCCCACTTAGGGACCACTTTCCACCCAAAGGTGCAAGAGTTCACATTTTGTATCTTCTTATACTGATCTCTAATACAATTCCACAGTGATAAGAGAATAGACTCTATATAATTTCAATATCTTTAGATCATGAAATTTTTGCACCTTATATTATGTCCCTGGACATGTTCCATAGCTCCTAGCTTATAGTCTATGGGAACATGTGTGAAAACTATAAAAATATTAATTCTATTGCATTGGTTCATGGTGATTTTCATGTCTACTATATCCTTATACTTCTCTGTATATTCATTCTATCAAATTTTGAGAGTTTGATATTGAAACTCCAACTAAAAATCTTAATTTATTTACTTAAAAATAATTGTAATATATAGCAGAACTATATATAACTTTGTTCTGTATTTTCCAAGTCTACAAATGTGTTACCATACTTTAATAATTTAAAACAGAAAAAAGAAAGAAAAAAATGCCCTTCATGCAATAAAAAAAATTAAATTAAAAAAAAAAAAAGAATCAGCTTTTTAAATAAGCTTTGGGCGGTTCTTTGCACCCTGCAGTTAGAGGAGCCCTGAGTGAGAAGCTTTGAGAGCAAAGATCAGAGGGAAGGGAGGAGTTAGCACACAGACTCAGTGACCTCTGCAAAGTACAGCAAGCATTAACAGAAAAAAAGGCCAAGGTAGGACACTGAGGGCCGGTACCCTGCAGCTGCCCTGCACAGGGACCATAGCCTCCTCAGAGGCTCAGCTGCTCCTAGATCCCACATAGAAGTGATGGCATATGATATTTGTCTCTCTCTGTCTGACTTATTCACTCAGTATGGCAATCTCTGTGCCTATCCATATTGCCGCAAATGGCATTATTCTATCCTTATTTATGGCAAAGTAATATTCTATTGTATATAATCTTTAAAAAAGTGATCCAAATGAACCTATTTACAAAATGTAAATAGAGCCACTGATGTAGAAAACAAACTTTTTATGGTTTCCAAGGGGGAAAGGAGGAGGGATAAATTTGGAAATTGGGATTAACATATACATACTACTATATGTAAGAGAGTATTAAGGAGCTACTGTACAGCATAGGGAACTCTATCAATACTCTCTAATGACCTATATGGGAAAATAATCTGAAAGAGAGAGGATATATATGTATGTAGAACTGATTTACTTCGCTGTACACCTGGAACTAACACAGTATTGTAAATAAACTATACTCTTATAAAAATTAATTTTTAAAAAAGAGAAGCTCAGCTGCTTCGAAGGAGAATGATTTCCAAGTCTGGGAAGGGTGCCTGGGACAAGAAGGCCCAGGTCTCTCGAATTGGAAAAATGAATGAGAGAAAAATCTGAATCTATAAGTAAAAATAGAAAGTTCAGTGAAAGACAAGACAGTGGAAGAAGAGAGGCTCTGTTGTAAAGGAATGAGGCCCAGATGCATGGAAAGACCTTGAAAGCATGGCACTCAGGGAAGGAACCAGACACAGAGGACCCATGTTGTGGAGACCTCATATGAGCACTGACCAGCATCACCATCACTCCCCGGGGCAGTCATCCAACCAGTGATCCCTGAGCTCAGACCCTGAGCTATGAGAACAGCTCTGTCACCATAAACATTTTGTAAGATTTTGTCCCTGGAACCTGAGTGATGCTCTGTCACCCCACCAGCTGGCCATGGCTGGTACCATTCTCACTGTGATGGACAAGCAGGATGGACTCTGGGAGCATCTTTGCCAAGTGATCTGGGGCAGAAATGTCAGCATTGACACAACTGAGCTGATGCAGGATCACATATCCACTTAGAATTATTCTCATTTCAAAAAACAAAGAACACATTTTTAATGTGTGGGGTGAATTTGATAATTCATGAAAGGACTTATAGAACAGGCCTGAATGGCAGCACTTCCAATGAGAGCTTCTGAGGCTTCTGGAGCCATAGGTCTGTCCAGTATCTCTTAAGACCAGACCCCAGGCTTTTCCTTATTCCCCTCCTCGGCCTGTCCTTCCCCTGGCCCCCAGAGCCCCTCTGATCATGAGGAACTAGTCCCCTTCTTACCAAGAGGGACAGGAGCAGAGCAAGAAATCTTCCTTTCAAACCGGCCCCTCACCCTGGCTTGGCCCTGTTCTTACTAGCCCCCTGCCTTGCTCTGCCTGCTGTAAAGGCAAAATTTCAGCTGCATCATTTTTCCAAATTTAAAATGTACGGCTTCTCCAAGGAGTCGCTCTTGCTCCTAAAGCCTCTGCTCTTCAAGATAGTACCTGGTGGGACTTTTAATCACAGGCAATTGATATTCTACTGAACATCTTCATAAAATAATCTGCAAACAAGAGGCTGCAGGCTCTAAGCCTCTCTTTCTCCCTCCGTCTCTCCCTCTATCTTTCTCTTTCTCTCTTTTTTTTTTTTTTTAAATACAGCTCACAGCTTAATGAAAATACAACCCGAGCGAGAGCAGGACCCCTTCGCACTTTGCCCAACAATATTATCCTTTTAAGAGTTTTATTAATCGGTTTAAAGTTGTGCTGTATTTGGCTGAGAGGTGCAAGGTGCCTTCCCCCGCTGACAAAATTGTCCTTGCATTTCAGGAGCTGGCACGGTTGGTTCAATTAACAGAATGGCCAGGAAAAGAGGGTCAGCCTGGGAGAGCTCAAGACTCACACTGTGTGTGTGATGAGATGAGCCACTGTGTGGCTCTCCTGCTGCACCCCCTTGCAACAGGCACACAGACACACACACACACACACACACATGCACACCATAGGCAGGCACACCAAGACTCCCTTCCAGAAAAAAACAGCATCAAGGTAGAAAGGAGCTCCTGATTTTGTTTTTCTCTCCTTAGCTGTTAAGGAATTTGTAATTCATTCTGCCAGGAAGACTTACTAGCTTGCAAGAGCAGACAAATGCCTCTGTGAGCGTAGCAGCATCCTTCCAGCTCAATCAGTGCGGCTCGGGAGGAGTCCCCTAAATGTTTAATTTCTTCCTGCACCGTGAGTGCTGTGATAGGTCTTATCAGGATTGTATTGACTGCACAAAATGAGTCACGGTGTGGGGCGGTTTTCTTGAAGGGAGATATGTGAAAGGCACGCACCAGGAACCCATTTAACAGGTTTCTAATAATATCATCTTCTATCGACATCACATTTCCCTTCCCAACCACTTCAGTCTGGGCTTGTACACAGAGGCTACCCATCTTCCTCGAAGATGCAGTGTCTTCTAGCTTGGGGCTGCCAGGACTGAAGGTAGAACAAAGGTAGGACTTGCTGCGTATGGAGACAAATTGGCATAGGCATCAAGGTCTCTCTTGAGAACTGACTGATGAAGCAGACACTACAACACGCCTGTGGTCTTGCTGGAACAGAGGGAATGTGGAGATTTCAGCAAGATGTACTGGACCGCGCTTATCAGAAGCAACATGCAGAGCGCCCGCAGGGACTCAAGGCCCAGTAGAGACTGCTCAGATATGTTTCTAGCACACATGCAAAATACATCAAATGTATGATTAATTTTTGCTCTAAAAACGTGGAACAGAGAGGCACTTATTTGCTCACACATTCATTCATTAAATATTTATTTGGTGCCAAGGAAGGGCCAAGCACTGTTCTCAAGATGCTTCTAGTAAGAAGGGGAAGGAGCCATGAAAACACAGGTGTTCACCAAGCACGGAGAATGTTAACCATCGAATGATCCCTGCTCAGTGAGGGCACACAGGGAGTGGGACCGCCAGGTATGGGAACACACAGCAAGAGGGACTCCCAGGTCTGTGTGTGAGTTGATGATTATATATTTGTACGTGAGTTGAGATTGTGTGTGTAAGCTGATGAGCTTGTGTGTACGTGTGAGTTGACTCTGTGTGTGTGAGAGAGAGTTGATGAGGTTGTGTGAATGTGTATGTGTGAGCTGATGATTATATGTGTGTGTGTTAGTCAAGACTGTGTGTTTAAGTAGATGAGAGTGTGTGTGTGTGTGTGTGTGTGTGTGTGTGTGGTGTGTGCCTGTGGTAAGAATGTTCTTGAATAGCTGACAGTGTTCAAGTGAAGACTCGGGCCAGGAGAGGAGCCTCTCAGGCCAGGGCTGCAGCGTCAGGACTGGCTGCACCCGGGTGAAGGAGAGCAGGTGGAAAGCTATTTTTTGATCCTCAGTTTCTTTCTCAGTAAAATGGAATCATCACTAGCCTTCGGATTCCGACAGCTCACGCAGCAACAGGGGGCATTCAGGTCTGGGAGGAAAAGCCTTGCATAGAACACCCACTGAGCGCCCCACTGATCTGACTGAGGAGCTCCTGATCTGACTTTGGGTGACGCCAGGCTCCCTGGCAGGGTGAGGACAGGGACCAGGAATGTCCCTGCCCTGCAGCAAAGTGGCACACAAGCCCTGGAAGGTTGTTTTGGGAAACAGGGAAGAAGCCCTGGAAACCTGCTGCAGGGGTGGATGAGAACTGGGGTGGGGAGCCAGGCAGCCATCAAGCCTCAGGGGAGGGGGTCGTTTGACACCGTGAATCAGTTTGATGCTTTTTATAGTGACGGTGCCCAGTTATTTGAAATTGATCCAAGGGTACTGAATAAAGTCTGATTCCTTAAAAATACTTGGCATTTGGCTTCGATGCTGAGCCAGAGCTGGACGGTCAGCTGCTTAAAGGGCAGTGGGTGGAGACCAGGACCCCTGTGAGGACCCCGCAGTCCAGGAAATCAAAAACACATTCAGCAGAAGGGTCATCCTGGCCCACCCAGGCTAGCACCCCGACCCAGAGAGAGAGCCGAGAACAGGGACAGGAGAAGGGCACAGACAGAGGGTGCCCGGGGAAGAGGGCAAAATACAAAGATTTTCTTGCAACCTTCTCCCGAGAGGGGCTGCTGGAAATTCCATTTAGACTGCGTTGTCCTTGACAAACGGGGAATTTTTTCCGCACTACCTGATAAATGACTTGGAGTTAAAATTAATATTTTTTTTTTGTCTTCAGGAAAGAAATAATCATTAGCCTCAGCAGCAAAATTGGAGTTAAGGCTTCTGTGATATAACAATAATAATTTGAGCTCGCAGGGCTTCTTTCAAGCAAAGGTCTCGGAAGCTTTGCCAAACATTAATTAATTAAGCCCCGCAGACTCCCCCCAGGAGGCAGGTAGCTATTATCTCAGCTCTCCAGATGTGGAAACTGAGGCTCAGGGAGGTGAAAGCGATTTGCCCAAGGTCACTGTGGGAATGAGGAGTGGTACGGAGATTGAAATTGCAAAACCTGCCTCCATGCCTAGAGGTGGGGACGCCTCTGCCGCCTCCCCCTCTGAGGTGCTGGAGGGGTCAGGTCTGCACAGGAGGAGGAAGGAACCGGCTGGTGCCTCTTGTCTGTGCAGGACATTGAGAATTTCACCCCAAGAAGCACGCTTAAAGTGACAGGAAAGACTCCCTAAGCTATGAATTTCCTTTGCAAGATTTAGGCTGCTCGTGCTAAGGCAGTACCTGCTGAAATTAACTTGGAAATGAACAGGGAAGACATGATGGCAAAAGGTTTTTAGAGAGAAAGCTCCATGACACACTTTTCATGGGATTATTTATACCCAATTCTGAACACGAGAAGCACAAAGAAAGGGATGTGAAGGGGAACTGCAGATGGAAGTAGGGCTTTCAGATAGGTCCCCCATGTCTGCTGAATCCCCTGGCTTCATTCTGCCTGAGATGCCCTCAGCTTTGCCTGGCCTCCTGTGGAATCGGTTGGGAAGGCTGTTTGCAGTCGGAGCCCTGGAGCCCTGTGCCTCACTGCCTCCACGCCTGGTTTAGCAGCTGACAAACACCATCAGCAAATTCCCCACCCTCTCCCCCACCCTCCTGTCTTGGGTGCTGTTGACATATTTTGATATTTCCTCATGAGATTAAACTTCATGTAATGAATATGATTCTTCACTTCTTTCTTTCTTCTCTCCTGAACTGCAGCTTCTGAGAGTTTATCTGTTGCAAGATGGATCACCCAGAGACTCACGGTTGCATCTTTCTTTATACTTTACCTCCCCCCACTGTGGTTGAGAAATAGACTTCCCCTCCATCCATCATAAGGCAGCGTGACAGGGCTCTCCGTCCCCAGGCCGGGCTCACTGTATCATCCTTCTCTCTGTCCTGCTTCAGTGCATGGCCGACTTCCTTGGGAACAGTCAAGACCTTTATAAAAGACTTTAAATTGTGGTCGAGCCAGACCAAAAAAAAAAAAAAAATATATATATATATATATATACACATATATATATATGTATATACTACTAATAATATGAAGGGAAATGATGAACTTTAAAAATAATATAAGAGAAAGTTATTTCTAAATTTCTTTTCCCCGTGGACTCTTCTCTGTTTAAATGGGATATTGCACAATTCTAATAAATCCAGTCTTTTCCCTGACATGTTATCAATCTTCAAACATCCCTGGAGAGGAAAGGGTAAATCCTAGTCACCTGATTTTACAGGCTGGGAAAATGAGACCAGAGGGGGAGAATAGGAAAGGTACCAATGGAAGGCCAGGGGGATGCGGCGAGGGAACGTGAGGGGTGGTGAGTAATGCCCCAATGTGACAGGAACGGTGGACAAAAGTAGGATGCTGACAAATTGTCCTATATCACTCCTCCTCCTACCTGTCCCCTGGTGGGAACTGAAGGAACAAAAATAGATTCAGATTTTAACAGACAAAAAATCCATTTGCAATGCTGAAACCAAAGGTCGCTGGACTGGGAGTCTCCAGACCAGGACAAGCTTAGATGCAAACTGCTGATGTGAACTAAGGTAAATGTACAGCCTTTGAGTGCGTCGAGAATGGGACACAGGGTCTATTTCTAAAATGATCGATCTAAATGGAAGACTTCCAAATTCTTTCCAAATACTAAGATTCTTCGATATTATTGTCAGTGGGGTTTTGGACACTAAAAGTTACCAAGGAGAGTTCAAGAATGCTGCTACAATGAAAGATGTTTAAAATTAAAATAAGGATCCATGGTGGGAAGAGTTTGATGAGGGATGCTCTGTAATCCAGGACCATCTCTGAATGTGGCCAGCAGCCACTTCTGCAATCTGGACAGTAGGAAGTCTTACGAGGACAGGGTCAGCAGAACAGTCTTCTAGATCTGCCTCACACCCCCAGGCATTCAACCAGGGGTGTTCCATCCTTTCTAATAGATGCTGTGGAAATACATGATGATGCTAAGGAGCCTCCTGATCAGCAGTCAGTTTCATGGGAATGGCTGGCTGTGGAGAGTGATCTGGGGCAGGGGTCCTCAACCTCCAGGATCTAATGCCTGAAGATCTGAGGTGGAGCTGATGCATTAATAATAGAAATAAAGTGCACAATAAATGCAATGCACTTGAATCATCCTGAAACTACCCCCCACCCCCGCCCCCACCTGTGGAAAATTGTCTTCCGCCAAACTGGTCCCTGATGTCAAACAGTTCAGGGACCATTGATATAAAGGGCTGTGATGAAGTGCCTGGTCCCAGCTCCTGTGCTTGGGTTGGTCTCCCCACCACCAGTTCTGGAAGATTCCATCCACTATCCTCTCCCTCTTTTTTTCTTCATGACTACAGCATGGGCAGGCTGAACCTCTGCTTCCAAATGTTATTGGAAGATTTAATTAAGCACCATTTGAAATTTTTGAATGGAAATTGCCACATTACTCATGATTATTATCCATTTTCTTTAAACATAGGGCCAACTGCTAAGCTGTTAGGCGCAAGCATGGAAATTACAAAAATATTCAAATATCCATTATCTGAGACTCTGTTTGCCAAGCATCCTATCTAATCAGGGAAAGCCTGCTGGAACAGATGGGCCTTACTCCATGCCCTAGAAGCCAGGAAACCTGGACACGATAGGATTGAGTGAATCAAAGTGCCAAATGTTGCCGCTACTGCGGAGAACTCATTTTCCACCCGGCCAAAGACAGACTATGCTGTGCTTTTCCATGGTCGCCTGTTTTCTACCTGCAGCAAGTCCTCTGATTACAACCCTGGAAAGTAGGCATAGGCATTCCTGAGAGACAAGAGATAGGGGTCAGATGGCCTGAAGCAGGAGTCCCAAGCTCTCTCCAGGGGGACAGGAAAGACAGCAGACTTTAAGGAAAGGGCTTTTCAAAGCTTCCTAATGCAGGTGCTTCGACATAGAGAAAACGCTTTCATTTCAACTTTATATTTATGAGTAGTTTACAGAAAGCTTTCCAGCCAAAGGAAACAAAATTGGTAAACACAGTAAGTAATAGATTCAACAAATACAGCTAAGGATAAAGAACTCCTTTACGTTTAATGAGACAGCGATTGTTTATTAAATAAGAAATGGTGGTGTTTATGAAGATGGCCTTAAAGCTTTTTTAGGAAGAATACATTAAATATAGCTTTTCATATTCAAAAGATGCAACTTGAGGAAAGGGGGGAGGGAGGGACCAGCAGAATAATGAAGGAAGAAAGAGGCTGATAGTTTCTTCTGGCATACAGGGCATCCACCAAACAAAAATTTAATGGAAAATAAATTCCACAAAAGGTTCCCTTCCTTGGATGTTATACCATAGGGTGACTTCTAAGTATTGTTTTTTAAAGAAAAAACAGTATATGATTACTAGAAAATGTATGGCATGTTGGAACATATATTCTGGTCCTGACCCTGTATAATGGATTTTTGAATCAAAATTTCTGCAGCTATGTTTGCATAAGAGGATATACATTAGTTGCAACTTTCTCTATAATTTCTAAGTGAGGAAAACCAGGGCTTTTCATCTAGAAAAGTGGAAAACTCCCCAACCTCCCATGAAAGATCAGACCAAGCATAATTGTGACAGCATAGCAAAGTCATTTCTGTCTAAGATTTGCAAAGATCAGCTGAATCACAGGATTTATCTGTGACTTTTACCTACAGGGTCTTCTAAACACATGTGGTGCAGCAACTGTGCTCATTCATTTTGGGGGCCAAGTCACTTTTTTTACCTTGCTGTTTTATGTTGTAAATAATACCATACACATCGTCAGAACACCTGAATTTGAGTCCTGGGGGGCCACTAGCAAGCTGTGGCAGAAAATTCTAGTTTTTATCAATATGGGTGGTCTACATTTTCCATCCCCTGATGCAGTTAGGTCTCCGTGGGACATTGTTCTGTCCAATAGGATGAGGGCAGAGGTGATGGGTACCATTTTCAGGTCATGCTTTTGGAAGGAATGAAAGTATGGTTCCCTTGTTTCCTTATTCCTCTCTGTTGGTTGGGTTACAGGTGTGATGGCAAGTGCTGAAGCAGCCACTTTGGAACTGGAGTTAAAGGCTGTGGCTGTCAAGATCACCCTACCAGTCCTAGGCCATCTACCAACATGAGAGAGAAATATATTTCTACCTTGATTAAGCCATTGTATTTGGAGTTGCCCTTGTTAAAGCATTTTTTCTTGACTAACACAAAACTCAATTATAATGGCCTTTGAAACTAAGTTATTATTTTACACTTTCTACCTCTGGGTTTTAAATACAAACTTCTTAAGGGTCAGGACTATAATAAAGTTGAGACAACTTTATTAAAGCAAACATACCATGCTCTTCCTATAGATATTAAGGAGAAGGATTACAGCAAAGAAAGGGGAAGCAGTGGTAAAGAATCCGTCTGCCAGTGCAAGAGACACGGGTTTGATCTCTGATCCGGGAAGATCCCACGTGCCTTGGAGCAACTAAATCCGTGCCCCACAACTGCTGAGCCTGTGCTCTAGAGCCCAGGAAACACAACCACTGAAGCCCATGCCCTAGAGCCCGTGCTCTGCAACGAGAAGCCACCGCAATGAGTAGCCTCAGGGCATCAGATGAATCAAGCGCAGAATCCCCTACATTCAGGGAGGTGACATTGCAAAGCACAGACCCACACACTTCTGCGCATCATAAAGCTGATAAAACATGATGAACTTAATGTTTAAATGTGCCTCACAAGTAGAACTAAAAAATAAGTCTACTACTGGTTTTAGGTCAGGGAGCCTAGGCTTCCTGAAGGAAGACGGTATATGAACATTAAAAGTGTGGAAGATCTTTACACTATAATTCAGTCGTGATGATGGAGGAGGCATGCTTTCATCGAGATGAGAATCCTTTCACATCTGTGAAAAAGGATTCTCGATTCCACTGTGTTCTCAAACGAGGAGCATGGAGCACAGAGAGCTGAGGTGGCTCTCAGGGGTCAGGAGTCCACATAAAGATGGAGGTCATGGCCCAGGTTCTGCGGATCCCACCCTCCTTTCCCGTCCTCTGAGCCAGCCCACTCTTCCTAGAACACCCCACTGGTGGCACCCACGTCTCAGCCACAAGACAAGTGCCCAGTCATTTACTGCACACTACACACAGCCTCTTTTTTCCTCCCCAAGGTCACTGGCTTAGCTGGAGAGAGAAGATTCATCTACATACTTGCTTCAAGAAGAGCGGTCGCCACAGCCACCTCTGGGATGGATTTTTCAGTCCTCTGAAGCCTCCCCTGACACTCAGAGCACCCCAGCCTGGCCTCAGCCTGCCCCTTCTGGACCCACAAGCCCACCACACACACAAACACGGAGCCACAAAGCACAGCCCAGGGGCTCCAGCTGTGCGCAGCTTCCCTTCCTGGGAAACCCAGAGAAAATAATTTGCTTCAAAACACTAGAAGGAGCTGCTCCTGCATATCATGATAGACTGATTTATGATTTATAACCTAAGTTATGTGCAGGGGGGCGGGGGGAGGATAATGGGAGTGGGAGGAATTGGGAGATTGGGGTTGACACATATATACTATTGATTAAATAGATAGATAAATATATGCTATTGATAAAACAGATAATGAATGAGGACCTACTCTACAGCACAAAGAACTCTACTTAATGCACTATGGTGACCTGAATGAGAAGGAAGTCAAAGGGAGGGGCTATGTGTTTATTGTGGCTGATTCACTTTGCTGTACAGTAGAGACTAACACAACTTTGTAAAGCAACTATGCTCCAATAAAAATTAATTAAAAAAAGACTAAGTTACAAGTCACCTGAAATTTTCCTTTGTAGCCACACACACACACACACACACACACACACACACACACACACACACACACACATATCAACAGAGCATGGAAGTTATCCCATCATTAGCGCTCTGACTCCCCTTTCGCTTAGGATGATATAATAATTAGTGATGACAATCTCTAGCATTGACAGCATGGTCTCCTCAGATATATAGATTTTTTCACTTCATTCTCAAAATTCCCGATAAAACAGGTGCAGTTCTTACACCTTCCTCCGCCCTCACCCCCACACAGAGGAGGGTGCTGAGACAGAGAGCTGCAGTCATTTTCCCAAGGATTCACAACTTGCAAGTGGCGGACCCAGGCTTTCAACCCAGACATTCTGACTTATCCATTATTAAATACCATTTCCAGTAAGAGTGTAATCTGAAGTATGAAGTGATAATACCCTGCCTTTAATATAATCTATATATAACAGGTCGTTTTCCCAAACTTACAGTGATGAGTGATATTCTGTTACCTGCTTCACTCTGGGGATTAGGGAAGGAGGTGGTGATGACTTTCTCTGTTTCAGTGGACTGATTTTGGATGTGGGGAGCTGATTGAGGGCTGGAACATAAAGAAGGCTGAGCGCCAAAGAATTGATGCTTTCAAATTGTGGTGCTAGAGAAGACTCTCGAGAGTCCCTTGGACAGCAAGGAGATTGAACCAGTCAATCGTAAAGGAAATCAATCCTGAATATTCACTGGAAGGATTAACGCTGAAGCCTAAGCTCCAATATTCTGGCCACCTGATGCAAAGAGCCACCTCTTGGAAAAGACCCTGATGCTGGGAAAGATTGAGGGCAGGAGGAGAAGGGGGTGACAGAGGATGAGATAGAGAGCATCACCAACTCAATGGACATGAGTTTGAGCAAACTCCAGGAGATGGTGGAGGACAGAGGAGCCTGAAGTACTGCAGTTCATGGGGTCCCAAAGAGTCGGACACGACTGAGCGACTGAAGAGCAACATCACTCAGAGGTTGACATCAGAGGCATCCTTGTTTCTCTCCTGGCACCTTGTGCAGCTCTGACTCTTGTTCCCAAACTTTGGTCTTTGTTTGCCTGTTATCTTAATCCCTGAGGACGTGTTCTCCACCATGAAGCTCTCACAACATAGACTTTCTACCACTGGACACTCAAACAGCATTCCTGGTGAAAGCAAGAGGCTTTCCTTGAACTCCAGTCCCTTGGAGGCTGGTTCACCTCCCTGAGGTGTGTGCGTGGAGCTGGAGGCACCCAGAGACAGGGTCTTTGCCCCTCTGCTATAAGGAATTCTTCCTTCTTTGCTACCCAGAGGCCTGGTACTGGGGGCCCAAAGTGCATTGTCACTGCTTGGCATTTAAAAATGTTCTACTAAGTTAATCCCCTGAGGGCAGCAACTGCTCTAAGGAGCCAATGTTGGCAGGGAAAGTATGCTCTAGGCCCCAGAGAACTGCCATTTACCTAAGAGAGGAAAGAGGAGGCAGGAGCAGGGACCTGTCCTGCCTGGGCAAGAGTTCCAAAGGCTCCTCTCCCCAGACACCATCTGAAAACCAAAGCTGACAACTGGCCTGGGACAGACGGATGAAAGTGAGCAAAGAGAAATGTTCCTAGGGGCTTCCTTGGCAGTCCAGTGGCTAAAAGTCCACCTTCCAATGCGGGGACTCGGATTCAGTCCCTGGTCACGGAACTAAGAGCCCACATGATTCAGGACAACAAAGCCAGCACACCACAACTGGAGAAGCCCTCCTACCGTGACTACTGAGCCTGTGCAGTCTAGAGCCTGTGCTCCATGACAGGAGAAGCCCAGGTACACAACTAGAGAAAGCCTGCACACCCCAGTGAAGACCCATGACAGTCAAAAAACAAAAAAAAAGAAATATTCTGAGATAGTTCTATGCTTCACTCATTGTTAGTAATAGTGTTAGTCGCTCAGTCGTGTCCAACTCTGCAACACCATGGACTGTAGCCCTCCAGGCTCCTCAGTCCATGGGATTCTCCAGGCAAGAACACTGGAGTGGATTGCCACTCCCTTTTCCAGAGGACCTTCCCAACCCAGGGATGGAACCCGGGTCTTCTGCATTGCAGGCAGATTCTTTACCATCTGAGCTAAAGGGAAGCGCCTCACTCATTGCTACTCTACCTGTAACTGGTTTTGTCACAGGCCAGAAACTTGGGGGACACACAGGCAGTTCAAGACCATTAGTTAATTCTTCTGTACTGGAGGTCTCTGCTGGACAAACCACACCGTCATCAAGAAAAACTTGGGGACTTCCAATGACTTTCAAATATTTTCACCTTTAGAAGACCATCTCCAACATAAGTTTAATCATAAAGGCCAAGGGACCACCTTGTCTAATGGAATTCTACTCAGTTTATCCCATGTTTCCCCTAAGAACCAACCGAAACAAACAAAGAAAATGACACAAGGAGTAACTTGACTTTGACCACAGGTTGGGGGAAAACATCCGTATCTATCTTCCCTGGTGGCTCAGATGGTAAAGAATCTGCTTGCAATTCAGGAGACCCCAGTTGGATCCCTGGATCAGGAAGATCTCCTGGAGGAGGAAATGCAACCCACTCCAGTATTTTTTCTTGGACAATCCTATGGACAGAGAAGTCTGGCAGGGTACAGTCCATGGAGTCACAAAGAGTGGGACGTGACTGACTGACTAATTCTTTCATTTTTTTTCCCATTTATTCATGATGCATAGAACTAACTGGATTAAATACCTATTGATCCCTTAGTAAATTCATGCCTTTTTTAAAAGAGCTGGGTTCTTATGCCTCCTAAGCTGGTCACCCAGAGGCACCCTGGGTGGTTTAATTAGAAAGAATAGTGGGGTAGCTGCCACGCTGTCCACAGCCTCCATACCCCAGGCAGGAGGAGGCTGGGAGGCCTGCCCTTCAGCAGGAAAAGCAGACCACACCCAGACCGAGACTGGATTTCTCAAAGAAATAAGGGAAAAACAGTCCATGTGATTTCAAAACACTTTACTGAAGCTTAATTGCTCTTTGTACATAGCAAACTAGGGTTAATATGTAACTTAATCTTAGAAATGTTTTTGCTTTTCCCTTGTGAACTTTCCAAGATAGTAGTCCAGAGAAATGGAAAAGCTAGCAGAAATTTGAAGAATAGAGTGTTAAGAAGTCGATCCCATATTCTTTTGTATTTATGGGTTATCCCTTCATAGAGGTGTGTGTGTACGTGTTTGAAGGTGACCTGGGTAAATTTTTGTCTATTGTATTTAGAAAGAATATTTGTAGTAATGGCTTCCCAGGTGGCACAGTGGTAAAGAATTCACCTGCAAATGCAGGACATGCAAGAGACGAGGGTTTGATTCCAGGGTTGAGAGGATCCCCTGGAGTAAGAGATGGCAACCCGCTCCAGTATTCTTGCCTGGAAAACTCCATGGACAGAGAGCCTAGTGAGCTATCGTCCATGGGGTCACAAAGAATTGGACACAACGGAATGAGCAAGCATGCCCATTTATAGCAATACTCATTTATAAGTTTCTCGATTCCTGAAGATCTTGATTTTCCCTGTTTGCCAAAGTCATAAGTGACTAAATGTTGCTTTTGGTCAACAAGGGCTACACCACCAAATACTGGAGGGACCTATCTTCACAATGAGCCTAAAGCCTCAGAGTATCGCAGTCTCATCCTGTAAGTCATTCACTGCTCACTCAGTCATTCAGCAACTGACTGAGATCATATGTTATGCCGGACATTGTTCTAGGAACTATGGACATACACATAGCAAAGCTGTTTAGAGGTTCACGTGATCTGATGAGGAGATGTATCTGTCAACATGCAATGTCCAGAGAGCATGTTAAGTCACAACTTAGTCCAAGCTATCGGAGCAGTAAAATAAAGGAGGGAAGAAAAACCCTTACAAGATCTAACGTCAGGAAGATGAGCATCCATAGAGAAGGTGCCATTTGATTTGAGCTTTGAACTATTGATAAATGAGTGGGATTGACTAGGCAAAAATGGGAATGAAGCTACTGGCAGCAGAGGAAACAGCAGGCATGTGGGCCAAGAGGATTGCAAATAGCAAATGTCAGCCTCATGAGAAATGGGAATGAAACCATATGCAGGTGTTAGGGCTCAGATAGTTGTGTGTGCCACACAAAGTGGTCAAAACTTGATTTTACAGATGATGGAGAAATGGTGAAGCCATTAAAAGTACGATCTAACCTAGTAAGATTCACATTTGAGGACTGCCTCTCTTGCGGGCTCAATCCCTGGATCAGGACGATCCCCTGGTGGAGGAAATGGCAAACCATTATTCTCCAGTATTCTTGCCTGGAGAAATCCACGGGCAGTGGAGGCTGGCAGGCTACATTCCATGAGGTTGCAAAAAGTCGGACATGATTGAGCAACTGAGCAAACACACACAAAAGTTGGACATGATAAAATGGGAGGAGGAGACCGAATAACTTGCAGGTTTCTGAGATAAGATGGCCTCACCATTCATCAAATTAGGAAACACAAAAGAAGGAGCAGAATTGGAGGCCAGAGGGATGAGTGAGATCACAACCCTTAGAGTGGAGGCTGTCTGTGGGCCTTCTGGTCAAGCTGTCTGGTGGATGGCTGTAAGTTCATCGAGCACTCAGGCAAGCAGAATTGGTCTCTGTTCTCATTCAGATTTTTAAAAATCTTTTTAGTAATTAGCCCCCAACTAAAATAAAAAAAAAAAAAAAAAAAAAAAAAAAAAAAAAAAAAAAAAAAAAAAAAAAAAAAAAAAAAAAAAAAAAAAAAAAAAAAAAAATCTTTTTTAATAACTGTGGAATATAAAATTAAAAAGATGCATGAAACATAGAAATGCAATGTGATGAATTATTGTCAACTAAATGCCCTGGTAACCATCACCCAGGCAGCATCCAGAACCCGGGTGCCTCTTCCCCACCCATACTCCCCTTCCACTGAACATCACCCCATCTGAAACTTTATCACGACCACTAACTTGGCTTTGTTCATTTGTTTTTGTTCTGTTTTGCCACCTAAGTCTGCGTCTTTAAAAACAAGAGTTTAATTTTGTCTGTTTTGTGATGTCATACAGTGTATGTTCTTTTGGACACTGCAGCTCAGTGTGATGTGTGTGAGTTATCCTCATTAAGTATACTTAGAATTGACTAATTTTCAATGCTGTTTTACATCACATTGAATGAAGGGACCACAATGGATGTCTTCATTCCACCATGATAGACATTCCATGGTTTCCATCCTGCAGCGATTTTAAACAACCTGGTCAGGAACATTGCCGCACAGCTACAGCTCCTGAAACACACATGCATACATTTCTTATAAGTAGGAGCGTAATGTCTGGGTCATACGGTGTTCATATCTTTGGCACATAAAGGCGACTCTTTTCCAAAGTGACTGTCGCAATTTGCAGTCCCACTGGCTGTGTATGAGGCAGACATTAGTCTCACCAGCATCTGATGCTGGCAGGTTCCTTTTCTGTCCTTTCTCTCCCTCTCTCTTCTCTTCACCCCCCCAACCTTCTCCCTCTTCCCCTCCACTTCCATCCTGTGGGTGAGCCTTAGCAGCTATCTCATTGTCGTTTAGTCACTAAGTTGTGCCTGATGCTTTTGCAACTCCATGGACTGTAGTCCGCCAGCCTCCTCTGTCCATGAGATGTCCCAGGCAAGAATACTGGAGCGGGTTGCCATCTCCTTCTCCTAAAAGACAGGACTCCAGAGTAAAAAGCTTAGGTCTGAATCTAGGCTCTGCTGCTGCCAGCCCATAGCATTCACAAATGAAGCTTCACATCTAAAGCTCTATTTTTTTTTTCACTTCTCTCATTTAAAAATGGTGAACCATGTCTATTTCATAGGGCTTTCTTTTTTTTTTCTGAAGTTCAATTAATATATTTCAGGTAACGTGTTCAGAGCAGAGCTGGCACATAGTAAATATTTAATGCAGCTGTCTATTGTCCTCATGATTATCTTGTAGTCTCCCTGCTCCCTTGGCCAGCGTGGATCCCTGTCTCCCTGAATCCATAGCCACATGCTTCCCTGGAGTGATGCAAGCACTTCTCGTGTGCATATGGGCCTGCCCATAGGACAGGAAATGGACATCTTCACATGCCTGACTCTACTAACACAATTCATGATGGGCAGCGGTGTCCACGAGAGGACACCCCCTGACATCACGTGTTGTCACTTGAAGGATGGGACCTCATTGTTAGTGTTAGATGTTAATCATCTTTGGGGCAAAATTTAATTTCCTCCTGTGAATATTTTATCCTCCCACCCCACCCCTCACCATTTCCCTGCTCTTCGCTAATGAAGACTTTTGAAAGGCTGCATGAAAGGACTTTGAATGACTTCCAGTGGAGCTTGTCCTTGGAGGAATACCCTTCACTGGAGTCCAAGGCAAGGGAGTGCGTGGTGTCAGAAAGTTTTTGGTACAGAAAACACAGCTTGCTGTGGCTGGGGGCACTATTTCCCATCCTCAGGTCAGTTTTGTCTTTTCGTTTTGTTTTTCCTGGGAAATGAAGGATGCCATCACTGCTCTAGGACTTGTTGTGGGATAAGAAATATGAAAGGTTCAGCTTAGTGCCTGAAATCTTGTAGGCAGTCAGGAACCCTTGATTCACTTTTCTGTCTATTTCTGCCTGGAGTTTGTTATACATAGGATGGGATGGTTGAATGGCATCACCAACTCAATGGACATGAGTTTGAGCTAACTCCAGCAGATGGTGAAAGACAGGGAAGCCTGGCGTACCACAGTCCATGGGGTCACAAAGAGTTGGACATGACTGAGTGACTGAACAACAAGGATGTGGTCCCAGACATGCATTTCTTTATTCACTTGATTGCAATATCCTGAGGCACCATCCCAGATAAATGCATGCTCTTTTCTAATGAAATGCTCCAACCCCCGTACTTCATACATGCATGCTTCTGCTGTCAAACTCTAGAACAGGATCAAGAATATTCCAGAAAGGGAGAAAGCTTCCTTCTCCCATCTTCCTTCTTTGAATGATTACTGTACTTTCTTGCTGTCAGATTTTGGACACCAAGAACAGTAGTGAATGGTGGAGACAAGGAGTTCCTATGCCTCTGGTTATTCATTCATTCATTCTTTGAGAGATTTTTTGATGTGGATCATTTTTTAAAGTTTTTATTGAATTCATTATAATATTGTTTCTGTTTTATGTTTTGGTTTTTGGTTGAGAGGCATGTGGGATCTCAGCTCCCCAACCATCAATCCAACCTGCATCACTCACATTGTAAGGGGAAGTCTTAACCACTGGATCTCCAGGGAATTCCTATTCATTCATTCTTTCAACTATCACTTATGCACAAGCGCCACATATGAAACAAAAATGTATGAGACATGAATTCTGGCTTCAAGGACCCCCAATTTTGAGGGCAATCAGATCTTAGCTATGAACTCCTTTATTACTATAGATTTTTACAGCAGTAAAAATCTTTACTGTATCTGTGTTTCAAATTCCCGGTTATCTGGCAACTGACTTGAAAGGATTGGTCCACAGTGAAAGTCTGCTATTGGCTTAATTCTTTTTATTTAGTACACACTTACTGCTGGTTTTAGATATACCAAGAGGCCTGGAGGCAGTGGAGGTATTTGATGTATTCTATGTGAATAAATAAAGCACCAAGGGGTCAGCCTCTGGTCTCTTCACCCCCACCTCCCCCAGGCAGTCCTCCTAGATTAGAATGGAGAAGTCAGTCAGGGTAGAAAAGGACTCCAGTAGGAATCAGTAAATTTCTGTACCTCCTGAAGCCTTGTCAGGAGCACACTTAATCTGAATGTTATCATAATTATTGTAATTTTACATTTATATACACTGAGTCTCTGAGGAGATAAAAAAAAAAAAAGTACCATGAATATAAAAGCTGATCAAGCTTTACTCCTCTCTTCTAGGGAGACAGAATGCATTTTTATAAAATTCTTTTTCTACCTTCTCCAGACTCACTCCCGGAGGCATCACCTGGATGGATGTGCTCCCTGGAGGCTACTTCTTCCTGAGTGGGGTTGACTTAGAAAAAATGCAGCAGGGGAAGGCAGTAGTGGTAGAGGCAAAACATTTTTGTGTCCAAAGTAGGGGGTGGGGGAAATTATTGCAAAGATTCAAGAAGGAAGGAAGATGTCTCAACTACCTAGTATTAATAATATCCAGACTCCGAGTCCCTTCCTTTACGTTCTAATTCAGTAGTGCCTAAAATTCTCAGAGAAGTCATACTATCTCTATTTTATAGGTACAGAAAAAGAAGCTCCTTTAAATTCAGACCTTGCCCAAGATCAATTGATCCATGGTAGAGACTGAGTTCGAACCTATCTCTGTCTCTTTCTGAAATTCCTGCTTTTTTGGTTTGATCTTGAAAACAAGTTTCTGATCTTTTTCCGATGCCTCCTAGCCACCTACGGCCTAGCAGTGTGCTATGAGGTTTGAGAGCTGCTGATGACTTGTAAATCCTGCCTCCCACCTCCAAAGATCTTCCAAAGAGGAAATAGGATTGACGCACAGAATCCAAGAGCAACCAATCAGGGATAGATGTGACTTGGGTATGAAAAGGAGACTGGAAGGCCGAGCACAAACTTTAAAAGATGACAACCATGGAGGACAGGACATACACTGGTTAGAACCAACTGGGTCCAAGAGGGAGAATGAGTTGACTTCCAGTAAATCTTGAGATTCAATATACATTCATTGCAAACATTTATCAGCTAAATGACACACCCATGGGTGCCATAGCAGTTCTGAGGCCGACTATGAAAGGTCAAAAAGTGGATGGTGGTCCAATTCCTGGAAATCCCTGCCCTTTCCCCCAAATAGTTGAAATAATCCTCCCACTCATTAGCCATGAAATTACCCAGCTCACAAATCTAACCACTCCATATTTGGGGGCCTTTTGTCTTGGGGTTTCCCTGGTAGCTCCAACAGTAAAGAATCTGCTTCAATGTGGGAGACCTGGGTTTGATCCCTGGGTCGGAAAGATCTCCTGGTGAAGGGAATGGCCCCCACCCCAGTATTCTTGCCTAGACAATTGCATGGACAGAGGATCCTGGTGAAATACAGTCCATGGAGTCACAAAGAGTCAGACATGGCTGAGTGATTTACACTTGCTCACTTGCTTGCCTTCTGAGATGGCCCACACTCTGTCTTGTCTGAGGTCTGGGAGACACACTCAGAGGAGGAGAAAGGCACAGCTCGAGAAGCAGGGAAAGAAACAGGGAGAGTGCTTCCTTGGTACCTCTTACTTTTCTCGCAACCCCAAGGCCAGCTGCTTCCACATCCCCTCCTAGGGGCTCTGGGTAGCTCTGCAGAGAGACCAATGTGGTACCTGTCACTCCTGGTTTATGAAGTTGCTCATTTCAACCCCCAGCTGCAGAGGCTACTGGCTCTCTCCTGATTTCAGGGAACATGGGGACGCCAGATGGGAAAGGTTCCAGTGGGAACAGCCAGGCGGCCTGGTGCATCAGCTGGTGCAGGGGGTAAGGCTGGCTCCCAGTCTGGAAGACGTGGCATGGTTTACATCACCCACCAGGAACTGACTGGCAGTTTTCCATTCCCATCAGAAATCCCTGGTGTGCAGAATATGAAAGGAAAGGAGGCAGGTGTCTATGAGCAGGACAACAGGGAAAGAGAAGTGAACCCAGGCAGAGCGGAATTGCTAATAGAGCAGCAGGGAGCCTGGTTTCTACTGAAGGTCATTGCCCAACAGAAGATAAAACCAATCTCTGATACCCAGAGGTAAACATCGACTGGTTTAGTTTGTTAAAGAAATATATAAAGAGTTTTACACTGACCTATTTTAAAGTGAAGGGATAGTAAAACAGCAGTATAGCACAGGGAACTCTATTCAATATCTTGGGATAAAACAATGGAAAAGAATATAAAAAAGAATATATGTGTTACTGAATCATTTTGCAGTACAGCAGAAATGAACACAACATTGTAAACCAACTGTATATCGTGCACACATGCTAAGCTCTTTCAGACACGTCCTACTCCTTGCGACCCCATGGACTGTAGCCCACCAGGCTCTTTTGTCCACGGGATTTCCCAGGCAAGAATACTGGAGTGGGTTGCCATTTCCTTCTCCAGGGGATCTTCCCAACCCAGGGATCAGACTCATGTCTCTTAAGTCTCCTGCATTGGCAGGTGGGTTCTTTACCACTAGTGCCATAAAGTTTTAAAAACTAACAAAAAAAAAATGCATTCCCACATGGAAACATTGTATGTGTGTTCTAGTATCCCGCCAGGTTCTTGATGTTCAAACTCAGCAGCCATCCCTGGGTAGGTTTCATCTCCACCCTCCCTGTAGGGTGGTATTTCTTTCAATGCTCACAGGACCTGGGCTCCTTGCCTCTGGCCTTTGCTCAGGCAGCACCCTCTGCCTGTAAATTCCATCCTCCTACCAGCCCCTGCCTCCTACCTGATACCTGGTGACTCAACACAGTTTAATATTCAGCCCAAGTGTCACGTTCTGTATGAAGTTTCCCCTGACATGACCCCATCGACCTGCTTCTCACCTTCTTGCGGCTCCTGTCATCTGCTGCGTGTATTTAATAGTCACTCTGACTTCGTGCCTTTCTCCCCTTGCTGAGTCAGGGCTGCTCTGGAGCAGAGCTGGTCTATGCATCTCTCTGCTCTGAGAAACTAGCCAAGAATGCAAAGTGAGAGCTCTGGGAATGTTATTGGAGTGAACAAACAGACGGATGAATGAATGCATTCAATGCATTGCACCAAATTTAGAAATGCCCTTCAATTCCTTATTCTAAGTCAAAAGGAGAGGAGAGAGAGAGAAAGAAAAGGAGAGAGAGAGAAAAAAAATCATAGAGAAAAAATGGAAGAAAGACTAATATGCATAGAAAGGGAGACAAATTAAAGAAAAAAAGGAAAGAAAGAAACAAAGTAAAGGTCTCATTCATTAAAAAAGACAGGAAGATAAGGTTGGCAGCTCACATCCCATTATTTACTTGGACCTGTTCATTAGCATCCTTAGAAATGGCACACAGCCACTTTCATAGTTCCTTCTATTCTCTTTATTCTTCAACTCTCAGAGAAACATTTCTGGGTGGAGTAGATTGAATAGTCCTTCGAGGAAGAAAGTATTATCTGAATTGCAGTGAAGGTGCTAAAGGAAATGTTATCTTTGCAGCCAAATAAACTAGTGTCTGTAAGGAGGAGGACAGGGAGAACAAAGAAAAACATGACAGATTGAGAGGGCCCGGGTCTTCCAACGAAAGAGCAAACTGTGAGTGAGATTCAGATTGCACGGCGGCTGCTCTGTTCCTCAAGCCTCTGCCACAGCTGTATCATCACTTAGTTGGGTGATCAGAGATCCATTTTCCCAGTCCAGCTGTGCGGCCACTTGGGCATTCATAATGGAGAGCTGACAGTTTCCCCAAGGAGGAGATTTCAAATCCACCTAGGGGCATGGGGTCAGGGAACGTTTTGAGAAGTAAGACATTCTCCAAATTTAGATTCAGCCTGAATGCCCAGGTGTTTAGATAATTGTGTTTAATTGTCACAACCTCTGGAACTCAAAGAAGAAAACATTCCAAGATGGGGCGTCTTCAGGTCAGCAGGTGCTACTCATTTCTCCCTCTTGGTCCTGGAATATGGCCCTGGGAAGAACTCTTGAGTCAGAGATAAGGATAGAACCGGGGCTGGAAGAGGGGTAAGAACCCCTCAGGACCAGGAGTGAAGGGTTCTTTATGGGGATCATTCAGTCATCAAATAAAACGACTGGTGTGTGCACCAGGCAGAGGAGGGCACAGAATGGGAGCAGAAGCTGGCAAAGGGAGAGATGGAGCACCAGGTGGGAAATGCAGGCAGCCCCCCCAGCCACAAACCCCACCCAGGGAGGTTCTCCCTTCCATGCACACTTCTTTAGTTTTTTCATTTTCAAAGCAAATTGAATTATTTTGGAAACTGGAAAAATATCTTTAAAATCAGGGGGAAAAATAGAAAAATGTGTTTAATGCCCAGTGCCAGGGAACGCTGCCTGAGAACCCAAAAGGACCCACAGGCCTGTCCCCCATCCCTCTTTCTCAAAACCAGAGATTCTTCCCACGTGGCTGGCCTGCACAGGCTTTGTTCTTGTCTTACTTGCCAGGAATCCAGGAGAAGAGTAACCCATGATGGACTCCAGGCAGGGCAGGGCTTGGAGGAGGGCCGGTGCAGCAGCCCCAGCCTCTTCCCCGGGAGGGAGGGGGCCACCTGCCTGTGTGTGTTTGCTAACAGGCAGGAGCTGCGGCCTGTAATCATCATTAGCTCTCTTTGGTGTTTACTGACTGTTATTAATTAGAATGAGCAAACTTGGCATTAATGTGCCTGCCATAAGGATGAAGGCTCTTACTGCACAGCCATCCTGCACAGGCTGCTAGACTGGGACTCATTCCCCAACTGTTACCACGGTGATGCTGGACCACAGGCACTGGCTGATGGAGGGCTGGGCAGGGGCGGGGGGCTCGGGTCCACTTTTCTCTGGAAGTTTAGAGTTCGGGGAAAGGTTTACTGGAGTAGAGGGGAGGAGGACTTCTCCTTATCTATGGGGGCACTGATAGCAGGGTCCAGACAGCTTCTCAGAGCAGCCCAGGCAAATCTCTGTGATTCCTGGTCCCTGCACAGAACTCCTCTCTGGCTCTCACCACAGCAGCTTTCTCATGAGTCAGAAAAATTGCTGAACACAACTTCCTTTCTTGGTCAGTGGGTGAGCATCCTGCTGCCCTTGAGGAGAGACTCAGACCTCCAGCGGGTCTTGGGAAAGAAGCTGGGGATGGGCGTAGTTGAAACGAAAGAGAAAGCATGGTTTGGGTTTCTGATTTATCATAGAAGACTAATATTCTCAGGTTTCTTTGGAAATGATTCTATGCTTATATATTTCCTCCCCCTAAATTTACAGTGGTCCCCAACCTTTTTGACACCAGGAACTGGTTTTGTGTAAGACAAATTTTTCATGGACCAGAAGAGGTGGGGATGGTTTGGGGATTATTCAGGCACATTACATTATTGTGCACTTGTTATTAATCAGCTCCAGTTCAGATCATCAAGCATTAGATGCTAGAGGTCAGGGACCCCTGCCCTAAAAGATCAGCCTTCAAAAGAAGACAGCCACCATATGGAACACTTGGAAGACAGGAGGTACAAGAACGTGTCAGTTAGAGAAGAGAGTCTCTTCCATCTGCATGAATCAGCAGCCTGGGCTGTGGAGAGTCCTGGGGCAGAAAGGAAACTTTTCCACTGACTCAGACATAGGATGCACGGGAGCCTAGAGTCAAGAGAGACACATGCTGTGCAGAGAAGCCATGTGTGGCCCTGTAGCTTCCCAGAAAGAGGCAGAGCAGTGGCAAACACCACATGGGCAAGAGCACCAGGGCCATGTCCTCCAGGCTCACACCCACACCCCGTGTACGGATGACTGTTTACTTTCTCAGGGGATCTGGGCACAGGTCAGACCCACTGCAGGGCTCAAGTCTGAGCAACCAGGGAAATGAGCACCAGCTTCCACCCATGTGGACACAGGATCCGGTATGCACGCCTCCTGGCCCACAGCCTTCATCCTTCCCTCTCCGGAGTGTGAGGATCCTGCCTCTGCATAGATAGCAGCCACCCTGAATGACTCTGGTCCCTGCAGACACTTACATACTTTGAGCTGAATCCCAGGTGGAAACGGGGCTTTGTGAAAAGCAGCAGAACTGATGGATGAGGTCCCTGGGATGGCAAGGAGAGCAGGGTGACCCGAACGTTTGGGGAAAGGATGGGTTAGGATTCTGCATGGTCGCAGAGTCCGCAAGAGAAAACCCTCAGACAACTTCACAGTTCTGAGACCTCAGCTGCTAGGAAAGGGAGAGCCCATTGGTCATGGAGGTCTTGGCCTCTGGAAATATCTGGAAGCAGGCCTTAACATCCTTGCAGTGGGCTTGAAGCCCTCACTCAGCAGTGCCACTTTGAAATGGTGCTCCTTTCTGCCTCCCTACTTTTCAGGTGCTACTTGCTCTATTGAAAATCTAGGCACTCCATTAGGCATTTGAAGAGATTCTTGCCTTTTCAATCTCACATTCCACGTGTGTGAGGCCTGCTTGACCCTCCAATATGAGCTGGGTTTCCTCAGCCTCGTTAGGCTGATTAGACCGTGTATGTTCTGTGAATGCAAACAAAGCTTGGAGACAGAATGGATGGTCTTTCCTATTTGGTTGTGAGCTGTTCAAGGTTCAATACCCATGATTTATGTATCTCTCAGATCCTCTAGATCCAGTGCCTGGCACGTATAGGTATTGATGAGTGAGCCAAAGAATGAAAACCACCATGTGGAGGTCTTCTGGAAGCAGCTCTTCTATTACAGATACTACAGGGAAGATAAATTTACCATTAATATTGAACCAGTGCACAAAGAGATAAGGAATACAACTTTTGAAGATAATGTAGATGTTAAAGTTTGGAGGGAGTTGGGGTGGGGAAGAATTGATCTTCATTCACCAAGAAGCCACTCATCACCTGGTGTAAGACATGGGCTTTAAGTATGTCATCTAATTCAGCCGTCAGCACCCCATCCTCACCCAGGCATCAGCTCTTCCTCTCTGTTGGCCCTGTTCTGGGTGAGAGAGTCCAGTGGTGAACAAGACGAGCAGAGGACATCTCATCAATGTTGACTCACAACCTGTAGGTGATTCTTCAGCACAGGCAAGTAAGTGTCTCGCTGGGCTCTACGTTGCTCCCAAGGGTTCAGCCAGAGTTACAAATCTGGTCCGTGAGGCTCTCAGGTCTATTCTCTTTCCATATTAAGGGTTGTGTATATTCCAGAGGAGTTGGGCTGGGGAACTCTGACATTTCTACTCTGCAATCAAGGAGGACATCCTGGAAGAGCTCTCAGGGAGCATTCCAGGGCCTCCAAATAGCCTTTGGTGATGTTGAATTGATTCCACCATTTCGTCAGTCCATGCTGGGCTTGGCATCATTGGGCATTGGATGGGGAAGGAGAGGGGTGCTTTTCTGTCACTTTAAGTCCTAAATCATTTTCAGATGCTTGTTTAGAGACAGCCTGGGGAGGTCGCCTGCCAGGCAGGGAAGAGGGTGGACGTGGTCTCCTTTAGACCTCTCCTCATCAGAGTTACTGTTTCGAGTAATGAAGAAGCATGGGGATTGATTTGATGCCTAATGAATAATCAGCTGCCATCAATAATTGTAATCACTAATCTGGAGCAATTAGAGGCAATTATAATAAATGCAATTTCCTCCTGAGCCACTAACGAACTACAGAAATATGAATTGACTTAAGGGGGCTGGCAGTGATTTATGCAATTGTGAGATCACAAATTTCATTATCTTGGTAAAGATTCTTAAAGGAGCCGGGTACTAGTTTGATTTCACACCTAACTAATGAGAAGTTAGAAAATACCATTTCAAAAAAATAAATTAAAAAAAAAAGAAAGAAAATACTATTTCAGAGGTGATGAGCACAGAGGCCACTGTATTTCTGTCACAATTAGCTTTAGATAATCCTGGAGACCGTGCAGACTCCACTGGGACAGTCGTGTGAAGGCCTGCCTCTTTAAGCTTTGCTTACTACAGAGAGATTCAGAGCTCAAAGCTTCAAATCTTGAGGAATGAGGACTAAAGAGTCCAATCAATTCTGCAAGAGAGGGTGTTGACAGGAACATCTGGATGGAGATGACCTTCTTTTATTCCCAAGGAAGGCCTGCCTCTTGGTCCATTAGCCTTCCTGCATCCAAATAAATCCAAGATTGCAACAGAAAGGCATCTTTATGTAAATTGAATGACCCTAGAGGCTTTCAGTGTTTTAAAACTGCCTAAGTAGCTTTAATTATGTCATTTCTGTTCTCAGAAATCTTGAATGGCCATCTATTTTCTAGGGAATCATCTAGAGAGTTTTGAGGGACTCTGCAAACATGCCCCCCTCATTGTGATAGAACTGTCATAAGGAAGAATGAGGGTGGGAGGTGAGGGGACTGATCCCTCCTCACTTGCAGGAAATGACGGTGTTCATGAGATGCTGGGCTTTCATTGCTCAAAAGGAGAAAGTCTTGGGTCAACCAAGGTGAGTTGTTTCTTTGAAGACAGAGGCCAAGGCCAGGTAATGCAGGGAATGAGGTTAGATTTTATTCTCATCATATTTGAATGAAATTCAATCTCCCAGACATGGACTAGAAGGTTCTACATAATCTGACCCAAAACTCCTCTCCCACTGGTAGAACCCCACTGAAATTTATTTCATGAGTCTTTTTTCTCTTTCTCAAATGTGCCAAGTATGTTCTGGCCACAAAGCTTTCCCCTTGCCTCTCCTTTGCATGGAGGGCTCCCTCCATGGTAAACACTGGTTTTCCCATGGCTGGCTTTTCCTTATTGTTACCTCCAGAGACCCCTGTCACTGCAGGCTCCCAGGCACTCTCTGTCACATCACAGACTGTGAATGGGTCTGTGCCTCCCATCCCCATCCTCTCTTGTCTCGTTGGCTGCAAAATTTCAGGTCTACAAGGCTGCCCTGCAAATGGCAGGCCTTCCGTGACCCCCATCTTGTGGACAGCTGAGCCTCCTTTCTAGCCCCACCTTCCACCTACCCACCCCACCCCCCCAACACACACACACAACTTGCATACCTGCTGATCCCTTTTCCCTGAACACACTCCAACTCATTTCTGTCTTTTGCTGGAGATACCTTCGTGGCTGGCAGCTGAAATTCCTCCAGCAGAAAACTCAATGCTGATGTCTTGAAAAGCTTTTCCTGGCTTCTTGGTGGGAGATGTCTCCCTCTTGTCCATTAACAAGCATCTAGCTCGTACTGTGTGCCGGACACTGAGGGCTTTAGGCCCCATAATGCTGCATTCCTTACTGTGTCATGTCTGTTCTGTGTCCTCACCTCCAGTAGGTGGTAGGGTCCTGAGGACCCCCTTCCCCCACACCCCCACCCCAGCCCTGACTCTGTGTCACCTACCGCATGATCCCTGCACTTCACCGACCGAACCAATGGGGAGAGACTCCCACCCTTGCGAGGAACGATGCAGGGAATGCCCAAGTCGGCCACACAGGACCTCACGCACAGTGGAATCTCCTGCACACAGTAGGACTGTGACTTGATAGGAAAGGAGCCTGCTTGGCCAGTGATGGGGAATTAAGGTTCTGTGGGCATAAACGCTAGTCTCAGGGCTGCCAGGAACTAGGTGTGTGACGATGACCAAGTCCCTCCATGTCCTGCCCAGGATTTCCTTGTATGCAAAATGAGGAAATAGGGTTTGGCTTTCTCCAGTGATTCCAGCTCTAACAGTCTGCGGTTCTCTGTGTTGCTGGAACTGCACGGGACAGGGAGGGATGGGGCAGGGGTGGGGGGAACTCACATGCATCTGTTTAAAATTTCAAACGGAGCAAGTTGTTGTTTCCCCCCCGTCTTTGCTTCTCCCTAGCAGTAGCAAACAAGCAATAAATATGGAAATCCTAAAAGCCAGAGAAAATAGTGAGTGTTCTCCATCTTGCTGACAAAGTACACAGAGGCTGCATCACAAAATGAATGGGCTTATCCTCCACTGCTCTTGGATGAATTCCTCCCAGCCTGCGCCTGGACCGTCCACAGAACAGGTATCTTTTGTTCTACAAAAGCCCCTGGCCCACTCTAGCCATCACAGACCAGGGCGACCGCTGCAGAGGGAGGGAGCCACAACCCTCCCTCAGGGAGTCCTACATGGACTGCATCCATGCACAGCAACCCAATTCAAAGGGGACAAAAAGGATGTGGGAGAAGGGGGAGAGCAGTCTGGGGAATGAGAGGCGAGAAAGAGGAAACACAGGGCAAGGCGGTGTGTCCCAGTTGTAGGCAGCCAGACCCTCTCCTGCAGGGGGATAGGTAACCAGCTCTTACAATGGTACAAACTGCTCAATAATGCTCAGCACCTTCTCTGTCGGTCTTTGAAGCACAAGTCAGGCAGGCACATGACTCCCACCACCAGCAAATGTCCCAGGAGGAACCCACATGCTAACAGCCTTTTAAAGCTGATTTTCAGAAACCTCTGGTGGCTCTAACAGTAAAGAATCTGCCTGCAATGCAGGAGACCGGGGTTTGATCCCTGGGTTGGGAAGATCCCCTGGAAAAGGCAATGGCTACCCACTCCAGTATTCCTGCCTGGGAAATCCCACAGACAAAGGAGCCTGGTGGGCTACAGCCCATGGGGTCACAAAGAGGCGGACACGACTGGGCGACTGGGACTCATTCCATTACTTTTCAGAAACCTCTTCCCCAGACGGCACCAGGGGACAGCTGGCTTATTTGGTAGAACTACAGCTCCTGCCTCCCCTTGAGCTGTGTCCACCCCACACCGGGCCTGCTCCATCAGAGGCATAGGACGGCCAGCCCTTTCCGAGGCCATCATGTTCCCTTCTGGCTGCTCTGCACTGCTTTCCCTGTCTGGGAGCCAGGGGGAAAGCTCCCTGGTCTTCCCTCAGTACCTTCAGAGGAAGCCCCCAGACACCCACCTACTTCCTAACCATTTCCTCAAGTTCCTACAGCTCCCCACACACCCAGTTAGATCTTTGTTCTTTAACTTCATTCTGGGTGAAAAGGTCATGTCCCTCTGGGCCAGTCTCTTGAATCCCACTGTGTCACTCAACAAGAGAGATGCCCAGAGTCCTCAGGGTCTGAAGCCCTGGAGGCATTCACATCCAGGTTTTGTCCTTAGCTCTGAAGATGACACCAGACTGGCACTGGGTAGGAGGAAAGGGCTGGTGGAGCACCACCCAGAGCAACGGGGTCCTGCCCACTGAAACCCATGCTCCCTCCGTCTGAAGGTCCAAATCCTACACATTCTTCCAGGCCTGGCTGAAGTCCTATCTCCATTGAAATGGTCCCTGAATATTTCATTCCTCACAGAAGATCACTTTCTCCTCTCTAATCACATGCGTGCTTATATCTCACTATTTAGCACCGTCCTGTTAAACACTGAGTAATTGTTTCACGTGTACTTGCCTTGTTTCCTTAAGTGGAATATATCCTTTATAAAATCAAAAGTGTCAGATTGATGGATGGATAACAGATAGATAGATGAATTCTGATACAGAAAATTGAATAAAATGCTAATTGTAGTGTCTAGTGATGGGTTAGTGGGTACTCACAGTAAAATTGTTTCATCTTTCCTGTATGTTTGATGACTTTCATATAAAATTGTTGAAAAACATGGAAAAGTTTCTTATCTTCTGCTTCACTCATTAATCTTGAGTTAATGCTTATGAAGTGCCTGCTGCATCCTGGGCTCTGAGGTCTCTGTGCTACGCTCTGATAACCAGGGTGATGCTGAGAAAAGGTAGTGGGTGCTCAGCTAGTAAGCACAAGTTGCCAGTTCTGTCCACCCCTGTGCCCTTGATTCACCTTCCAAGCTGTGTCTGCCTTCTGACTTACCATCTGCATTGGACAACATTCTCGTAGCAGGCTGAGGTACCAGGCAGCACTGCATCTTACTCTTGAATCCCACCCATCTCTTCTGCCCCAACCTGAAGGAGAACCAGCCTGCTTCCACTATCTGTGGGGTTCAAGTGACCTGTCCGCTGCTCAGACTGTCTCAGGGAAGATATAATTGAGCAGGACTCCCTCCTCCAGGGCTTCTCAGGTGGCACTAGTGGTAAAGAACTGCCTGTCAATGCAGGAGATGTAAGAGACACAGTTTTGACCCCTGGGTCAGGAAGATTCCCTGGAGGAGGTCATGACAACCCACTCCTGTATTCTTGACTGTAGAATCCTATGGACAGAGGAGCCTGGTGGGCTAGAGTCCATAGAGTCACAAATAATCAGACACGATTGGAGCAACTTAGCACACAAGCCTCCTCCAAGTTCTCTATCAAGGAAAAGAGGGAATAAGGTAAGTGTTGCCCACCACCCGCCCCCTAAAATCCCCAAGACCCAACCTCTATCTTTATTACAAGCATTGGGTTTTTTGACCAGAAACGAGTCATGCTTTCCAGTAAAGCATGATCCACTGCTAAGCATTGTGTTATAGATATCTGACAAGTTTGGCAGTAGCAACACATGAAGCCAGTAACACTCCATAATGTTTGGGAGTATTCTCTGTGTGTGGGTCATCATAGCAAGCAGTGGCCAAGAGGAAGCTACAAAAGCAGGCAAGACAAGGCTCTGTCTTCAGGTGGTTTGTACTCTTAAGAGGGAGACACAGTTGTTTCAAGGCTGTGATAAGGGCTCCAAGGAGACACACTGAGGATGCAGGTGCTAACCTCTTTCTTGCCTTTTCCACTTGGGGCACTTAAGCACCAAGCTTGAGCTCCTGGAACAAACTGGAGGGGATGGGGATTCTCTTAAGAATATCCAGGCTCGCTCTCTAGCACTTCATGGACTGCCAAGAACTTCAAAACAACATCGGATGAGGAGGCCAGGGCAGGGGTCCTGAGAAAGATCTGGCTTGTTTCATGGCCCTAGGTCTGCAGGAGGCAGTCAGTAATAAACACACTGATGGATTCCTTCCTGTAGCACTTCACATCTGCTCCTTTCCCTGGGTAGTTAATCATGAACAGGAGTATCAACGTGACATTGCCAATAGTATTGAATTGAGTTGTTATTTATTTCTTATGTTTCTATTTAACTTTGCATACACTTGTGTGTCACCACCCTGGGCTAGAATTTAAGACACCAGTAGGCAAGACTCTGCCCTGTTTTTCCTCCCCCACAGCGCCCAGCACAGGGCCTGGCTCTCAGTAGCAGCTCCATCAATGCACTGATTAATTAAGTACTCCTGCTGCCTGGGGCCCGTCATGCTTCCAAGCAGCAGCTATCACCTGGACACCCCTGGCCACGGGGCACACAGACAAATGAGCTGCTGTCCTCTGTGAGCAGCATCAGGACCCTGAGAGGCAACCCATACGTGAAATTGAAAATCGCGCTCAGTGGTGGTTGCAGAGCAAACACGCTTGCAGGGAAAGGTCTGTTTCCTTCTCTCTTCAGGGGCGGCAGAGCGGCTCCTTCCACTGAAAATACAGGTATTTGTGCCGCATGGTTGTGCAGCAGCTGGGCGGGTGGGGTTCACCCACATCGTCGCGGGCTCAGCACTGGCTGGCTGAAGGGCTCTGAGTCCTGGATGTTCAGGCAGCCCAGTCCCGCCAAGTCCAGCCTTCCTCCTGCCCCCACCACCGTTTCTGTAAGCGACTCAGTCATGGCCCTGTGCCCAAGGGGGATGCCAGTGCGACCGGTGGGAAAATTTCTTGTCTCCCTCCTACTCTTGTTCTCTCCCCCAAAATACATCATAAGGTTTTTTGTTTGGGCAAAGAAATAAGTCCACAGTTTACTTCTATGCTGGGCTAGAGACTGAAGGATTGCATTTATGAAGCATCAACAGAATGCCAGAGACCCTACCCTCTGCCATCCTATTTGATCCCAGCAGGGCATTTGGGGTAAGATATTGACCCCATTTCAATGGGTAACCTAGATTCAGAGCTGCTTCACAGCTTGCTCAAGGCCACAAGCCAATGGTCAGAACTTGATGCTAAAGCCTCTGGGAGCATGTGCGTATTTCCCATGCTGTCTGCAGGCCCCTGGCTCTGACCTGATGTCACTGTCTACACATATTCCATGAGCATTAGGAGAATTGGCGCTTTCCCCGAGTGTCAAGGCACAGAGAGCCTGTCCATGCTGCTGACAGCGGGGGGTGGTAGGGCTTGGGGACGGGCGTGTTGGTCGCTTTCAGAAATGTCATAAGCAGTTCACTTATTATTCAGGGGAACACCCATCAGACTGATGACTTCTCTCCTTGCTATCAGTATCCGGGACCAGCTGTTCCATTGGACTGGGGGACTGTGAGGGATTTAACTCTGAATTCATGAATGCAGCTAAGCCTCCCTCCGAGAGGAATCCTGAGGATTAACGTTTATGGAGCAGGACTGTCTGGTGATCCCAAGGCCCATGGGGAAGGGGGCGTGGGTGGGGGTCTGGGCCAGGGGAGAGGGGCCTTCAGGTCTACAGGGAAACACGGCACAGGACACTCCACCTTCCAGGTTACACCTGCTTTGGGCTGCACGAGGCTGCAGTCGCCTCCTCTGCACTCGGGCTGAGAGGCTTTCCTGGCCTTGCTCTGCCCTTCTCCCTTCTTCTCTAGCATCTCTCAAACCCTGTGACCTGTCTGACCCAGTGTGTGCAGAACACACTTTGTTTCATAGGAGTCACATCACAATCTTAGAGCTGCAATTCCTTTCCCCATTTTGCAGAAGTGTTACCTAAGGTTCAGTGACCTCCAAGGTCACCTGAAAAACACAGAGGACTAGGATTTGAAGGCAGGAAGTCTGCCCGCCAGTCCTGGACTCGATCCACTAGAGGGAGCAGGAGGGCCTGCCTGACCATCCAGGAGCCAGGATCCAGTGAGGGTGGGAGGAAAGGCCCCTAAGCTAATGGACACAGGTGGTTCTTGGCTGAGGTTCCCCATGACATGAGTGGGACACCTACTGCTTTGCTCTCCAGGGCTGGACTTCCGGACAGAGAGGAGCAGCTTCAAGGCCAGATCAGATCACCCTCTCCCATTTCCATAAATGCAGCGATATACATCAATCACATTTGAAACGTCCTTGAAACTTATGGGCCTTCGCAAATCAGACAAGGTTGATGGGTTCCTAATCCAGTGGCTTTCACCATGGATGACTTACACCTCAGAACACCTTAAAACATCATTGGTCCCATTGAGTTCCTATCTCATACTTTGTTGTTCTCAGTTAGTAGCTAAGTTGTGTCTGACTCTTTTGAGACCATATGGACTGTAGCCCACCAGGCTCCTCTGTCTGTGGTTCCTAATACTCAAAACCTTCACATTCAACCACAAAAAACCCAAACAACCCAATTTGCAAATGGACAAAGGACTTGAATAGACTTTTCTCCAAGGAAGATATATAAACGGCAAACAAGACCATGAAAAGATGTTCAACATTACTCGTCACTAGGAAAATGTAAATCAAGACCATAATAACCCTTCACATGCACATTAGGATGGCTATAATTAACAAAAAAAACAGAAAACAAATGTTGGTGAGGGTGTAGAGAAATTGAGACTTGTGCATTGCTGATGAGAATATAAAATAGTATAGTCACTGTGGAAAACAACTTAATGGTTCCTCAAAAATTTAAGCATAGAAACACCATACAATCCAGCAATTCTACGTACAGGTATATACCTTAAGGAATGGAAAGCAGAGACTCAAACAGATACATGTATACCAATGTTCATAGTAGCATTATTCACGGTAGCCTGGAGATGGAAGTAACACAGCTGTCCATCAAAAGATCAATGGACAAACACAATGTGGTGGATACATCCAATGGAGTATTATTCAGTCACAAATGAGATGAATTTCTGATGCATGCTACAACCTGGACGAGCCTCGGAGACACTGTAAGTGAAATGAGACACAACAGGACAGATGTTGTATGATTTCACTTATATGAAGAATTGACAAATTATCACAGAGACAGAAAGTAGAATTTAAGTTACCAGGTGTTGGAGGGAAGGGGAGATGGGGTGTGAACTGATTTGTGGGTTAAGAGATTTTGTTTGGGATGATGAAAAAGCTCAGGAGATAGACGGTGGTGATGACTATTCAACATTATGAGTGGATTTTATCCTGGTCAATGAATTGTACACTGAAAAATGGTTAAGATAGTAAGCTTTATTTTTTGTTTCAATTTATTTAAAATCAATGCCAGTAATTAATGTTGAAATTAATGTTAATAATATAAATTTTTTTAGCCCTGTATCTCCAAAATGTAATCATTTCAACAATGTAACCAATATAAAAATTCTTTTATGATATTACATTATTGGTCTTCCCAGGTGGTACTAGTGGTAAGGAACCCACCTGCCAATGCAGGAGATGTAGGAGACATGGGTTCAATCACTAGATCGGGAAGATCCCCTGAAGAAGGGCACAGCAACCCACTCCATATTCGTGCCTGGAGAATCCCATGGACAGAGGAGCCTGGTGGGTATTGCCCATGAGGTCGCAAAGAGTTGAACATGACTGAAGCAACCTAGCACACATTTAAATTAAAAAAAAAAATGGCTCACCCATTTCTCCCACTCCCCACCTCTCAGAACCACCAGTCTGTGCTTTGTGTCTATGAGCTTCTGTGTTTATACTTAGATTCCATGTATAAGAGAGAACAGATAGTGTTTGTCTTTCTCTGTCTGACTTACTTCATTTAGCATAATGCTTCAAGTTCTAGGTAAGATAGTAAAGTTTTATTTTATGCAATTTTGCCACAATTTAAAAAACAAGGCAAAATACCCGCTCTCTAACAGATGTTAAGGTGACACATCTTGAAGGTTGACTCTGATCTCCGCCTTCCCCCCACCAAACAGCCTGGATGATTGCCTACACCCCAAATGCATGGTCTGGCTCTATGCTGCTGTCCCCTCTGTCTGGGATGCCTTTTGACTCTGCCCTCAAAAACCTCAGCTTACTGCAGAAGCTCAGCCAATACCCCTGACATCAAGGGTCTTCCTCTTTTCCTCTGTGTCTCCTTAAAGGTTTTACACACGCCTTATTAAGTGACTACCTTGTTTGACAATGATTTCCTGATGTGGGCTGGGAGTTTCCTATGTAAGGGGCAATGCTTGACTCATTTTTGTATCCCCAGCACAGGAGGACCTTCCTAACTCATAGGAGGAGTTCAATGAATATTTAATTACACCGATGGGTCTTTTGTTTTGTTTTAGCTCTGTAAGGGCTGGGGGTGGGCTGTCTTAACGGCTCAGAGAACGCTGTTACAATGGACAAATCAGAAGCCTCAGAGCAGATAAAGGGAAGTTTCCTCCCTTCTTGGGCTCTGCTTCATTGGCATGGCTGCGGCTTCTGACCTCACGCTGGGTGAAGTCCCTGGAGTCCTGGTCTTATTATTTTTACCTGGCTGAAAATTCGCTTCCTCCTCCAAGATGTGAGAAGAGCAGGTAGGCGCTCAGTTGCTGGGGAGGATCTGGGGAGCTGATCTGGGGAAGTTTCTGGCTCAGGGTGGTCCCCTGGGTGGGCTATGCTGTCTACTGCAGGCTCCTATTTCGGGAACCCTGCTCAAGGGTCATCTCTCTCCCCACCTCCTTTCCCTACCCCTCCAAGTTCAGCTTTCTTCCTTAATTGTCTCCACATTTTTTTCTGCCTAGGTCATTCCACCGGCAACACAATCTTGTTCTTTCTAGTCACTTAATTAACTCTTTTTTAGCTTCCTTGGCGATTAGAGGGAGAGCATCAGGGAACGGGTGAGGATATAGGTGCTTCTTCTCTTTCAAAATGGCCTCCAAGCAGCTGTTCTAAGGTCACCACTTGCCCGGTTAAATCCCTTCCCTTGGCTGCATCAAAGGGCAAATGCCCCACAAGAGCTGAGGTTGGCAGCACCTCGGGCGCCTTGGCACGTAGTCGTGGTCCTTTAAGCTACTATTCTTGGGTGAATCACAGAGCTTTTGTTCCTGTCCAAGCCCTCCCTATGGTGGGAAAGTACTTTTCCTCTCCCTCCTTTTTTCCCACCCTTCTTTCCCTTTTGTGAGCTTTCAAGTCCCCCAATTAAATAACTGGTAAATTTTTCTTTGTGAAAAGGACTAAACTTTACTGGATAACTTCCATGGTAAGTGTATTTCTTTTTCTTTTCTTCTTGCCCTTGGACACTCATACATTAAAACTTCTTACAGGGGAAAAATAAATTAAAACAGAAAAAGAAGATATAAAGTATCCATCAACGTAAGCTTTCCTGAATATTCATTGGAAGGACTGATGCTGAAGCTGAAACTCCAATACTTCGGCCACCTGATGCGAAGAACTGACTTTTTGGAAAAAACCCTGATGCTGGGAAAGATTGAAGGCAGTAGGGGAAGGGGACAACAGAAGATGAGATGGTTGGATGGCATCACAGACTCAATGGGTATGAGTTTGAGCAAGCTCCGGGAGTTGGTGATGGACAGGGAAGCCTGGTGTGATGCAGTCCATGGGGTCGCAAAGAGTCAGACATGACTGGGCGACTGAACTGAACAAGATAAGCTGGGTATATCTCAACTCCATATAGACTTTCTTTCATTCTTGTTTTCAGCAAACACTTATTCATGCCCACTATGCACCAGATGCAATGCTAGCACCAGACGGTCTCAGATCAATGGGACAGGGTCCCTAAAGGAGTGTCTGGTGAATATATATAGTGTAGGTGTGGGGATGTCTGAAGAGGTGGGCAGAATAGGAAAAGACCTCATTTCTTCCAAGAGTAAATTATTTATGAATTAAAAAAACCACACAGGAATGGATGTCTTTTTGCAAGAAATGTCAAGTTGGCTACGTGCAGCAGGATAACTGAGGGTATGTGGATAGTCCCTCCAGGCTCAGACTTTCCCATCTTCCTCTTAACTTTTCCCTCAATTACCTTCTAGAGGATCTGTGATCTATGGATAAATATCCATGTCATGAAGCCAACACATGCGTCCGTCAGTTTTTATTTAAGTAAGTGCTCTTTAAGTTCTGGAATTTCAAATATTGGAGAAAGCCACGATTTTCTGGCCACTCTTGACACTGCCATGGCTTTTCTTCTGTTCCTTGGGCACTGAGAGCCTATTTTCATTCCCCCATCCTATCTGCCCTCTGAAAATTGTTTGCTCTCCACTTTCAGGAAAGAGCAAGACCGAGAGTCTAGTCTTGCCCACAACTTTGAAAATAGCTGAAGGATGAGGAATAATGAAGTTTGATTGTGTGTGGTATGTGTGTGTGTGTGTGTGTGTGTGTGTAACCATTTCAGGACACCATTCATCCGGTTAGTAGAGTTTTGTCAGTTACCATGGGGTCTTTCTCCCAGACCATTCTCTCTGGATCTCCAAAAACTGCGTAACACCCTCCATCTCTGGAGACCAGCACTCATAGATGGATGGTAGTGCACTGTAGCACTGTGTCAAATGTGCCTTAAGCCAGCAGACTGGATGCTGCTTCCTGACCTGTTAAAAACATCTCTTTAGCAGAAACCACATGGCAGTTTCTTTGAAGACTAAAACAAGATCCTGAGAGGCTACTGCTATGTCAGTGTTCCTTCTGGCCTGAGGTGTGCTGGGGCAACACTCAGCTCCACTTCAGTCTGTGTTCACTGAACATGCATTATAGTCTGGACACTGGCCCCAGCACCAGGGAGAGGACATATAATACAAGGAACTGGGGAATACAGAAAATACATGCTCAGCACATAGGACCTGCAAGGGTAGAATGGAATCCAGTGTTTAGACATGGAGTATGGTGTGTGTGGTCAGAGAAGAGAGAGAAACCCAAGCTGTGGTCACAGATGGTTGACCTAGAAAAGACTTCCAGAGTCAACCATTCACTCAGCCTTTTAGTTAGTGGTCATTTATGAAATATTTACTAAATACTTGCTATGACCTGGATCCTCTGGAAGTTGGTAGGTAAGAGAATAAAGCTCAGTTATTTAGAGGAAATGTTCAAGTTAGTAGCAGAAATGGAAACAGAATTCTTGTCTTAATTCATTGTTTATTCAGCTAAGCTGACTGAGAATCTCTGGCATGTCATGCTCTGGGACAGATTCAGAAAAGGTGCTGCACACTAACTCAGCGTCTCTGACACTCACACAACGCCATGGACCTGCACCGGTTTTCTTAACACCTCCCAATGTCCTTTTCTTAAATTAGAAAATGTGGGAATGATGCCACCACCTCAGAGAGTGGATGTTCACATCCAAAGAAGTAACCATGCAAAGGGCAGAGCAGAGCCTCAGACACAAGTAACTGCTTAGTAAATTCAAATCTGTTATGAGCATAGAGTGACCTCAATGGATAAAATATGGTCCCCATCCTTAAAAAACACACGAGTTCTGATGGAGAAAAATTTCCAGATCAATATGTCTCCCTAATACCAGAGCTTGGGGAAGACATAAGAGATAAGAAAATAGGATACACCTAGAGATTCTCATACTAAGTGAAGTCAATCAGGTAGAGAAAGACAAATATACAACATCACTTAAATGTGGAATCTGAAAGAGTCATACAAATGAACTTCTATACAAAACAGAAAAAGATCCACAGTCATAGAAAACAAGCTTTGGTTACCAAAGGGGAAAGGATAGGGGAGACATAGATTAGGAGTTTGGAATTAACATATATACACTACTAAATAATAAGGACCTACTATATAGCACAGGGAACTGTACTCAATATTTTGTTATAACCTATAATTTACATGTATTACCTATATACATATATTTTAAAAATTCTTTTCATATGTATATACACACACACACACACACATATGAGTCATTTTGCTGTATACCTGAAACTAACACAACATTGTAAATCAATTATACTTCAATTGAAAAAACATGAAAAGAAACGAAAGGAGAGTAACAGTAAAGAGCAAGAGGTCAAAGTGTAGTGTGACGGACTGGGCAGAGTGTTATGAACAGCCAATTTATTTATTGCTTTCTAAATCTACAGAACAGTCAGACCTTTAAATCCTGGAAAGGGAAACATTCAGAGGCCACTTAGTCCATGCCCCTGTCTCCCATCTATTAATATATTAAGAGCACTAATTAAAAGCATATTACCCTCTAGTGCTCACTCTAGTAACATTGTAAGTGCCATGACCCGTGGTCATTTGGCCCTGGACTACTCTAGAGTGCTGGACTCTTGAAAATTGACCAGGAAGAAAAAAGAAATAAAAACGGCTCTTGCAAGAATGGGTCTCGGGAAGCTAATTTAACATGAAGCTTCTTCCTTTCCTATCCCCAATGAGGGCTGAAGAGAGTTCAAATGTCAATGTCCAATAGATAAAGCAAATCTTAGGTAACAGTAATAGCATGCTCGAGAAGTTATTTTGGGAACAGGATGGACATGGCAGTAGGAATAACCAATAAGTGATAGGAGTCGTGATTCTCATTGAATGCAGAAGGTAAATTGTGGTCATAGGTTTGATCAAGCTGATAGAAAACTAGGGATGAAGTTAGAGGAGCAGGGCATCAAATACAAAATCCAGCTCCTGGGGGTGGGAGCACAGAAGTTGTTTTGTAGAAAATTCAGGTAGCGGTCAACCAAGGTGGAGTTCAGAATAAGGAAACCTTACAGGAACGGAGGACTACCCAGGTGGCTCAGTGGTAAAAACCCACCCGCCAATGCAGCAGACAGGGGTTTGATCCCTGGGTCAGAAAGATCCCCTGGAGAAGGCAATGGCAACCCACTCCAGTCTTCTTGCCTGGAGAATCCCACAGACAGAGGAGCCTGGTGGGCTACAGTCCATGGGTCGTGAAAGAGTTGGACTAAACAACAATAACAGGAATGAAGACAACAGCCTGTACGTGTAAACCAGGCACAAAAGGGGAGGTGAGGTGGAAGCTGTAGATGCTGGGGACCTACCACACAGACGCAGCAGCCACGGTGGGGGCACGGATACTCTGGCTTCTGTTCATTAGAATAGATGGGACTTCTGACACTTAGCTAGACCACCAGCTTCATGAACCACCCTGGCCAAGCAGCAACACAGAGGACAGTGTGAGGGACCAGTTTCACAAATGCACACCTTAGGGTACCCCCAGACTTAGTAAATTAGAGTCATCCCACTCGTGCCTGAAAAGACATGGAGACTCCTTTGTCTCCTTGGCCGCAACCTTCTGGGACCACGCCCAGGCATGAGATGCACTCATCTCCCTCCAGCCCCGATTCCAATCAAATGCTGACACCTGTCCACATTGCTCTAAATGTCACCACCGTGGAGATGACCCCACCTCACATTCCCTCCTGCTCCCAAGCTGCCCTCAATATACTATTGTTTTAAAGCAGCTCATGTGTTAATTAAAAAGTAGGAATCAATTGTCCTCATCTCTCCATTCCAGGCTGCTGTGCACACAAGGATTAGAGCTGCCTTGACTTAAGTCAATTAGAGATAAGGAGAAGCTGACATTTCCACAACCCGCCTTATCATCCTGCTCAAAACCAGCTCAGATTAAAATGTACAAAGATGATTTCTTTAGTCCTTTTTCTCCTCCTTTACCTTCTTTTAATCATTATGAAGAAAGCTGACAGTCCAAGCTGATGGCAGAGATGCAAGCTCCAGCCAACCTGAAGCACCCATGTGGCCACCATGGCTTCTGCCCTGCTGCAGACCCAAAACCCCACCCAAAACTGTGCCTCAACTTAGGGCAGGATGGGGATGCAGAGGCAGGATGGACTTGGAGTCAGAAGCCATGGCTTTGATGCCACTTCATGCACTACTTAACCCTTTAGGCCCTCCGCTTCTATGAGCCTCTGTTGTCTTCTCTGTGAAAAGGGGCAATGATGCTGTCTGACATTTACCACCGTGAGGTTTCCATGAAAGCATGGGTGTACAGAGATTGACACAAGGCATGCTTCATCCGTGTTTCTGTTGAATGTAAATGCCCTGGGGTTCATCCTACATAATTTCTAAACAGAGAAAGGAAGTCGTTCATAAGTAATCCTGTCCAGGATAAACATTCCTACTTGTTGATCCCATGCCTTCATTCAAGCAATTTAGATATACATTACTGCTAAGCTGCTCGGCAAGTTGGCTGCCGTGGTCCCCATTTTAAAATGAGGAAGCTGTGGATCAGAGAGATTAATTAACTTGCTAAAGTTCACACGTCTGGTGAACGGTGGAGCTGGGATCTGAACCCAGAGCCCATTATCTCTCCATTACCTTGTGCCCCAGCGACGTTGAGTCATCTCAGGAAAGAGGAGAAATGTGGTCCCCTGACCTTTTCACTCATTCTCATGGTGAAGAGAGTGGTACCTATTGACACTGGCCTGGGCATGTATTAGCAATTTCTCATATTTGCCTGGTCCATTAGCTGAGCTTTCTCTGGCTACTTTTGACTCTGTTAAATGCTGAGCAGCCTTTGCCCAGCTCACTTGTAATCTTCCGATCCTTCTCCACATCACCCTTCAGCAACTGATTTTCTTGTCCAACCTACAAGCATTCCAGGCAAACAAGAACTGATAAGCAAAGCCATGCTGGTGCCTTGATGCATTATGAACCCCCCATGGTTGGCACAAGGTACCCCACCCAGGGCCCCCTCCAATGACGGATCATTGTTCCAGCTGCTGTGTATGTTATTGGTAGATGCCCTTGGCTGTCAGCCCTACAGGGATCCCTCAGTTGGAGAGAACCATCTCGGTCAAGGGCCTGTCCTCTCCCTAGGTGGCCATAGGCAGTGACTCAATAGAGGCCTGGCAATCTCAGCCCACTCAGAATTGATCAGGAGGTTCACACTCACTCCAAAGCAAATCCCGGGGGGTCTACTGAGCTGGTGTCGTCCTACATCACAATCCGAGTTGTTCCTCTGTCCTATTTCCTTCCCCACCCCCTTTTCCGGAGGGCTGTTGTCAAGGGCCCTCCCAACCAACAACTTTTTGCTCAGTTTTGTCACAGATTCTGTGTGCTGAAGAACCTAGCTTAAGACTCAGATAGGTCTACCATTAACTGCATTTTTACAGAAGAGGAAACAGTTCAAGATTACTTGGTTAAATAGCCAAGGTTAGAAACCAGGTTCATCTTAAGCCAGAGTCTCACAGGCTCTTGTGCCCCAATCTCTCTTTTACTAACATGTAGTAAGTCTATTCAGCACTGAAGTTTCACTATTTTCTGCCTGAATATTGTCCTTTCTATGATCATCGGTTCTTCCTAGGGAGTGACTGTGCCAGACTAATGATGGCCACGCACCATTCGATAGCCCTGCCATTGAGGAAGCTCCCCTCCCTCCAAATCCAGACCAACCCAGAGCCTTGCCAGACCAGAGACTGCAGCAGAGGTGATGCTGTCCCAGGATTGCAGCCCAGCCTGAGGCACCCGGCAGCTTCCATATGGGTGCCCTGGGCTCTAGGCTACCACCCATACCTGAGCCCAGCATCCGCATGAGACCACATGGAAAGTCCTGAGTCCACAGGGACCACAGGGCCGAGTGAACACGGCCTTTCAAAGCAATAAGGTGTGAAAGTAAGTTGCCTTGGACCCCCCAGGCCAACATAGTCACCATCCACATTCCAACTGGCTCCAGTAGATGCATGAGGAGTGGGAGAGTCACCCAGCCAAGCTCTGAACAAATTCCTGATCCACAAGTCAGGATGGTTTGGGGCTAGTTTGTTTCACAGCCATAGCTAACGGGACCAGAGACACCACCTGAACAACTCTGAGAAACCTCTCTCTTCCACCTTATCTCCCCTGGAGTCTTCTCAGCTGCGCTTCCCTGCCCAGCACCTCAACCTCCACCCACCCTCATTCTTCCTCTCCATCTTCAAACTTGCACAGAAAATGTTTCACCCCAGGTGTACCTTACTGTCTCTTCTTCACTCCCGAACTTCACAAATGACTTAGTCAACAGTGAACCACTGCTTCTATGCCCCCCATTTCTTTGTTGTCCTTTGAATTCTGACTTCTTCTATCTTTTATTCTGACTTCTGTCTCTTTGGTACGAAAGTCTTAAAGTTCAGCAGATACTTTTGAATCACAAAGTCTAGTGGTATTTTCTTAGTTTAAGTATCACTTGCTTTGGGGAAGCCATTCCTGAAATTCACCTCTGCAAGCCAGCATTGGAAACTTCCATCTGGCTTTCTGTGAGACCTTCTAGCATTCATTCATATTTCCATTCAAGAAATATTGATTGAGAATCTATGCTGAGATATCCTTTGTGACTTGAGGATCCCAGACCACTAAGTAGCTGAAATAAATGGCTAACTCAGAAATGGGTTTGCTAAGTCAACTGGCATAGCCATAACCAGTCCACTTCAAGTATGACTCACCTAGATTTTTAAAATATCTGTGGATGCTTTCCTGACCAGTTTCTGGGACCCATGTTGTAAGGAAATCAGCTTCTTTAACCCAGTGGTTCTCAACTCTGGCTACATATTAGAATCACCAGCATAACTTAAAGAAAACATTAATGCTGGGATCTCACGTTTGGAGATTCATTAGTCTAGGGTAAGACCCAGGCATCAGTATGGCTTAAACAGTTGCTGAGTGATTTTAACAAGCAGCTGGGGCTTGAGAGCCACTGAATGACCTAAATCCCTAATAATACAGCTTAAGATCATCCACCCTGCTCTGTGCTCTGTGGAGACAGAGGAAAACAGTGGCTGGAGAATGTTTGGGACACTTGAAGTTTTCCTGAAATCTCCGCAGAATTTCTGCCTCAAGTTCAATAAACCCAATTCCCCAACGTTTCTGCATAGTTCTTATTTGCAGCACTTTAATCACTCCTTAATCTTGTTTTGATTTAGCTCAAATAGCTGTTTCCCTGGAGAAAGCTTTTCTGAGTTAGAGGTCTCTGTTTTACAGAAACACGTAACCCTGATAGCTCATCAATTCAACTGTGAATTGCACAGTAGTTGTTATGAAATGCATATCAGTCAAGATTTCAGCAAATCATCTTGCTATATTTCTCACTTACATTAGCTACAAATGAAGCCCTGCACATATCAACAAGGGGGCTCTTCTCTCTTGTCCTGCAAACATTGTTAGCAGAACATCTGGCCACCTAACTTATGAGTTAGCTGATCTGTACAAGGCTTGACTTTGATTCTTCCAAGTTCTCTCTTCTCCTTCCAATAGTTGCAGTTATTATCAATGGTCCTAAGAAAAGTAAGACTTGCTCAAAATCAGCCCATGGATGTTGAACTTGAAAGGAGAGGAGATCTAAGATGACCCAAGCCATTAATCTTTATGTGCCTCTGCCCCCCGAGTTTGATCAGCAATCATAAAATTGTTCATCTCTTTCATCCAGGAACCAGAGCCACTCACTCTCCACTGTTGGCTTTTCATATATATCTGCATGGCTGTCCTTTCATGTAAATCACATCAATTTAAATTTAAATTTCACTTATGATTCCAAGAGACATTTGACCTATTATTATATTAGAAATGAGAGAAACATGGATTTATGAAAAATCCAGGCATAAGGATCTTCAGAGATTACAAAGGAGAAGCCTGAGGTAGTCAGGTAAGGATAGAAGGGTCTTAACATGTGGAGAAGAAGCAAGCGTCTTTCAGCTTCATACATGTGCATCTTCACACAAGTTCAGCATCCTCTTAGCACATACTTAAATGGAGGGATGCTAAGTGGTGGATTTCAGAGAGCTTTTTTCTCCTTTAGGGTAATATACATATAAAACTTTTTAACTCTTTAAGTCATCAAGGTAAAGGGAGGATCATAGCATGGCAATAGTTACTGGGCTTTCATAAGACACAAAGTGTAAAATCAAAGTTAACCATCCTAAGGCACTTGTATTTGTAAGGATTTTTATAATTTAATTTTCTGCTCCCTGAGTTTCTAAGAAAGAGTCCAGGTCTAAGGACCATCATAAATCAAACTGCTATCTGGGACACTACCGAAGGATGGTGGGCAGATAATAAAGAGAACAGATACTTGGGGTTTCCCAGGGGCCTTTGAACTTCTTGGTGTAGTAAAACTGGCAGACTCTGTGTCTCAGATCCCAGGGCTGCTTTGTGAGCTTCATGGTCTTAGCCAAAGGACCTAAATGTTTCAAGCTTAGTTTGTTGATCTCAAAATTGTGATAATATCAGATTGTCAGGAGGACTCAAAAGGATCTTTATAAAGAACAGTGCCTCTGGATGCTGGATGCTCAATAACCATCATCGTCATCATCAACATCATAATGTTGACAGCTCCTACTTTACCAACGCTAGAGCAATTCTAGGATGTTTTCTTCTCTGCTGAGTCTCTAGTACAACTGTGGGATGGGACAGAACTTCCAGCCTCCACTCACGACCTCTCAAGTACTAACACAGAAACGAAACACAAGATGCCGCCTCTCATGAAGACCTATGGGTAAAGAAGAGTTGGGTTGGTGATGACCACTTCCATGAAGGTTTCAGGGCCTAATGAAGCCTCAGATGGGAGAAGAGGGTAGGGGAAGGGAAGGAAAGGCACATCCCTTGGGCCTCAGTTTGGAAGTTTGTACTTCTTTTGATGAAGCAACCCTGGAAGCAGTTCAGTAGATTTCAGTTCAGATCGTGGGTGAGGCATGAAGTTTACCGGATGCTGCTTCAGTACTTCAAGTGGCAAAACTCATCTCTATTCATTTAGTCTCTATTAAAGGCCGAAGAAGTTATTTATGGATGTTACCAAAGAGAAATAAAAAGAAAAATACACCTGCAATATAGGCTGTTTGGAGTAGGTCACATCTGAAATGCCCCTGGAGTCAGCTTTGGCAAACATGTTGGTCTAATTAGTTATTGTGACCAGGTATCCATGGAAACAGCCATACATTTGTCCTTAAGCCAGACAATCACTTTCTTATTTAAAAGCATACAACCCACACAAACCAAGCACAGTGCTTATACACATTAGCTCCTTGCAACACATACAAAATTAGAGAGAATAGAAAATGTAAGGAAAATGAGCAAATGGAGGAAAGTAGGCTTCTTACAATGGGAGGCTGGCCTGCCCACAGTGAGTGAGGAACATAAATCTAAAGGCCAAAAGTTGGTTTTATTTCCCCAGCATCAATTTTGAATGAGCCCAAGGGAAGACCTCCCCAGCCTGTGTGTCCTCCCCAGCCTGTGTGTCCTGGAAGGAACTGTCCTATTAATAGCACGCTTCAGCTACATTATGGGTTAAATGGGTTAACTGGGCTTTTGTTGAATGGCCTTGTAACATAGTAACCATTTATAACATAATTTCTATGGGAGAATGTGTCCTGAATTTCAAGTACTCAGCTTCTGAAACACAGCCTCTGTGTGTGATGGGCTCTTCCTGTATCCTCAGAGAAACAACCAGGTGAAGAAGAGGCCCCAGGAGTAAACTACACATATCTGGGTTCCAGCCCTCACTTTGTACTTACTATTTGAGAGATCTGAGTCTAACTTCTCTGGGCCTCAGTTAGGCCAGCTCTAAAATGCAAAAGGGAGCATCTAGTTGGTCCAGAATGCAAACTCCACCAGGACAGAACCATGCCTGTCTTAATTACCTCGGCTTCCCCAGTCCCTCGATCAATATTCGGTGAGTGAAGGAATGAATGAATAATTGCCTACATCCCAGCCTTGTAAGCAGAATCAAACGGGGTGATGCATGTGAAAACAATTCAAGAAGCTACAAAATGGAATACAAATGAGAGACATGATAATTATAACCTATTGTTACAGACAGAATGTCACCTTCTGTGCATTGGATGTAAATGAGGATGTTTGTGTTAGTGCTAACTCGGATGGCTGAACGGATACCCAGAATACTGAGTGGTACAGATGGGCCATGCGACCCCGGGTAGCAGCAGGGCCTGGGGCTCGAAGGAGGGCGGAGAATGGAAAAGTCAGTAAAAGTTTAATGAGTGGGGACTTTGGCTAGAAACTAGGAGCATCAGACCTAGGCAAGTGAAGGCAGGTGGATACAGGTGCCAGGGCCTTGTAAAGTCTCTTTAGGGACCTGCCAAGACTAGAAGGCCATTCTGCCTGAGGCAGAAATAAAGAAGAGTTAGACCAAAGAGCCCAGGTTCTACGCCCAGCTGCTGAAAGAAAAAAAAAAGTGATGTTTAGCAACAAATTAGGAAGGATATTGAAAGGGCATATGCGAGGCACTGGATTTAACACGTAAGCAAAATGAAGAACTCAATCAGATTGCCCTGCACCACCATTTGCCAGCCTGTGTGTTAATGTTGCCTTTCAGTAATGACACATGATTAAGCTGCTGGGATGAACCTAGTGCTAATTGTTAGGCTGGGTGGCAGAGGAAGGGCAGTGCTGACCCTGAAGGGAAGGGTCCCGAGTACAGCGACACTGCAGGTTTTGTTTGGCATGTGACTCAGGCAGCCAGATTCTGGTTTTCTGTGTATTATGCAAACTCTTACTCAAGGATTCTCAGTGCAGCCCCAATCAAGCCCGTCGCAGGCCATGGTTAGAATTTCTGTAGATTGAGCCCTAATCAGCAGCTCAGACCTTGGTCACAGCATAAACAACAAGAGACAGACTTTCTCATCACTACCCGCAATGTTCAGGTCTGTGCCAAGACTGGGAAAGACCCTCCAGTCCACCTGTGTACCCCGACCTTGAGCAGGCATGGGGCTACTTCCAGTGGTCACCTTCCTCCTGAGCCCGTACCACTGTATCAAGATAGATGGCCACCTGCTTTGGCGTCTACTCCAGCATCCAACTCTGGAATGCAGTCCACAGTGGCTCTATATCTACTTCTGCGGAAACTACTTAAAAGGGCCCAGGAGGAGGCAAAAAAATTCTTTCTTACATTAAGAAGAAGAAGAGATAGAAATAGACAAGGAGAGACAACCTTCTCCCTGGGCAGTTACACGAGAAATTTTTTATGGTATTTTTCAAGGTGTTCTCCACCCCTCCAAGTCAAATTAATGGGACACATATTTTCTCATAATGCACGGTGTGATTTTTCATGAGGGCAAGGTCATCGTGCAGAAAGGGCACAGGTCACAGACACGAAAGCCTGGGGTCCCAGCTCTGGCAAGGCCACCATGTCCCCTGGACTAAATGCCTAAGGAGCTCAAGCCATGATTCCTCCATCTGTTACATGAAATGAAATAATATCTGCTTCCTACTACCTAGAACCATTGTGTAAATCAAATGAGATAATATATGTAAAAGCACTTTGGGAAATTAAAAGCACACTCTAGAAATAAAACACTGATTAAAAGAAATCTATTCAATCAAGCAGTACTTTCTCTGTATCTAATATATTTATTAAACAAGCAAGCAAACCAATACACATGGTTATCAATGGAAAGAATATGTTCTATTTAGCTCATTGGAAATGCTACAAAGTTTAGGAAGTTGTCCACATTTTCTAAACCCAAATTCCACATGTGTCTTCTCTTTGTGTCTGTTTCCCTCCCTGGAAACTAGGTAGAGAATATTAATTTGCTCATCCCTCGCATGGCAGTACACAGTATAATTAAACAAAAATGGCCTGTATTAGCCTGGACATTCACAGGAAGCTTTGTATGTGCAATCTCGCTGAAACGTTTCTCATTTCTGGGTTTAAACACCTGATCCAGGCAAACTGGCCAATGAACGCGAGGAAAGCTTTGATCCCAGGGCCATAACTCTGTAAGTTCATTAACTGTGAATTATTGTTTTGAGCCAGGCTTGGCTTCCAAGGCCAGAATCGCACATTCCTAAAGGAATGTGCCTGAAACCAGCAAAAAACGGTCTTCACAATTCTCACCTTGAACTCCTGGAGAACTCCTACTTCGTCTGTTACCTGCTCTCTAGATAGGTGACTCTCTCCAGGTCTGTGGTGTGGCTGTAATTATCCCAGTGCTTAGGGCCGTGTTAGTGGCCAAGGATGCACAGCACCAGATTGTTGAGCAGGAAGCACCACATCTATGAGCTCAGAGCCCTGTTCCTGCCTTTCCCAGTCTGAGTCTGGGTGAAAACAAATACTGGGGACCTACTGTGTGCTGCCCATTGTGCCAGACACTTGACCTACATCATCTAATTTAATCCTCACAAACTGTGCCAGGAGACTTCCCTGGTGGTCCAGTGGCTAAGACGCCATGCTCCCAGTGCAGGGGGACTGAGTTCCATCTCTGGTCAGGGAACTAGATCCTGCATCCTGCAATGAATATTGAAGACCCTGTGTGCTGCTCCTAAGACCTGGTGCAGTCAAATGAATTAATCCAATTAATTAATGAATTTAAGATAAACAACTTTGAGTCAGGTCAGTGATTCTGATTTCTGGTTAAAGGGAGATTCTGATTCGTTAGTTTTGGGGGCTGAGCCCTTACATCTGCATTTGAAAAACATCTAGAGGTGATTCGAGCCTTTTCAAAGCCTGGCAGTAATACCAACGTTAATCACAGCTGACCATACTAGAGAATTGTCATGTGCTAGACAGTTGGCTGAATGCTTTGCATGTTCCTTCCCATTCGAATTTTCAGACAACATGATGAGGTGGATATTATCTGCATTTAAAGAACCTGAGACTTAGAAAAATCAAGGGATCTGCAAAGACTCTACAATCAGGGGTAGATTCCTGCCCCCAATTTCTTTGACTCTGAGATCTGTGATCTTTCTACTGTATCAGCTGCAGTAGAATCCTTTAGGATTCTGCATTATTTCCTAATTTATTAGGAAATAAGATCCAAGTGTTTATGTTAGGGGCGATTTTCTTCTGCTTTCTTTTCGGGGACATTGATGATGGTATCAGCTGACGCACCACTATTATTATTACCATTAATAATACTTTTTTCAGGTGGTGCCGGATGCTGGCTTGGGAACACACATGCCTAGGGCAGGAGCCACAGTGAACATGGCACAAAGTGGTGGTGTCTATTAAGAGCTGACAGTGCTGTGGGGAAGGGTACCTTTGATTCTCATACTTCTGGGCTAGGACTTGGCAGAAAGCCACTTCCGAGGAGGTAATTAAGATAAAACTTCACCTCTGGCCCTCCACCACCTTTATAAATCTCCCTCTGTGTCTCAGCTGCCGAGGACTTTTACACAACAATACTTAAGAAAGACGTTCAGCTTCCTAGGACTCTGTTCAGACAGCCACAGACCCCCGTGTATCATCAATATTATCACGCGGTTAAAAGATAATCATAATATTTTAGATCCTTAAAGCTCCTTTGAGCCTAAAAAGTTCAAAGCCCTTTCATACCAGGGCTTTCATTTTCTGGTCCCCTCCTCTGACATGGGAAGAGTATGTCAGGAAGGAAGCTGTCCTCATTCTGCAAACCTGTCTCCCAGAAACCCGAGAACAGCGGCTCCTTCCCCTCACAACACAGCTGATGGAGGGACAGGCCCTTGACTTGTATTCCAAGGTCTTTCTCGGTGACTGTTCAGTGTTTCTGGCCTGGTGGGCTTGGTTCCCCCTTGCAGTCTATCGCCCTGAAGACCCCCGAGGCAGGGTGAGAAGGGTCTAATCCCCAGGCCAGCGTAGGGAACGAGCAGAGGGTGTGGGGCTCTTCCATCAGGGTCTACACAAGAGACATCTCCTTCCGCCCAGTGGTGAATCTGGGTCTGGGCGGTGGCTAAGGGGATGGGAGAGTCAGATGACAATGCCAAGGACCTGGGGACGGGCCAGCACTGCTGGGCCTGGGCGTGCACTCCAGCCCACCCTGCTCGTCCCAGCCTCTACTGTCCTGAGCTCAGGGACTCAGAGCTGGAGCTTCGCTGGCTGCAGCCAGAGGCTGGATGTGCCTGGCTGGAACTCACTTCGAGAAGGAGGGAGGAAGCACAGCCAGGCCCTGTTCCCTAGTTCCTTAGAGCCAGCCATCAGGGGAGGGGGTGTGGCTGCAGGTGGGCTCAGGGCTCCAGGTGAGATAGCCATGGCCCCGGAGGCCAGGGACTGCCAAGTCTCTGCACTTCAGTGGATGGCAACTCCTCTGGCCCCTGTCTATGTCCCTTGAATCCGTGTGGACGGCAGGTGGGTGGGCCAGGCTTCCCAGAGGCTGGAGACTCTGAGCCGCCTGCCTGTGACCCCAGCCGTGGGTGAGGCTCCTCTGCATTTCTGCTCTAAGAACTCCCCTCTGACATGGAGACTGGCTTTGCAAAGCGCTCTTCCCGTTATAATAGGATTTAGTAAATGCCTCTGTTGGTGCCATGCAAGCTGAGTCTTCTGGGGACAGGATGAGGCTAGATGGTACCTATTTACTAGCGTGTGGGGAGCCGAGGTGCAGGCTCAGCTGCCAGGTGCCTCACTCCTGATTGCTCGAGACAATAATTCCATCTTTCTGCTTCCTACAACTGGGGATGGAGAAAAATCAATCCTTAGCAGAGATCGGATGCCATCATGCAAAATGTATAACCTCGGGGTTTTTATTTTGTTTGGATTGGTTTTTTTGTTGTTGTTGTTTTTCAAGGACAGGCGTGGAGTCAAGCTGACATGAAGTCATAGGCTTCAGAGTGAAGGCTAAAGGCACTGAGGTGGTATTCAAATCATCCTTAAGGCTGGAGGGAAATTGCAGGGTGGCAGGGGAGAGGGGTTAGAGATTACAGGGCAATAGCATGAGTATCACGAAAGCCCTGGCCAGAGGCCGGCAAAGACCGAGGGTGGCTGCAGCCAGGCTGCGTCCATCACACTTCGATGCAATTAGGACCCCAGACTGCTGTGCTCTTCCCATTGGCTGCAGGCCAGCCTCACCTGCTGGGCTCGTCCACTTAGCTCCAGCCCTGAGGGCCTGGCTTGGCTCCTTTTGAACTTCTCCTGCTGGTCTGGGAACCTGTGTCCACCAACCAATTGGCCTCCCTCCTCAGATGCATCTACGTGTGTGGGTCTCAGAGGAATGGTCCAAGAGCTCCTCAAAGCATCACTCAGACACCACGTGGCCAGGAGCACAGGGCTGTATGGTTTATGAAAGCTGGGCGTCCTCTCCCTCCATAGCCTCAGAGGGGTCACATTCTCTGCGAAAAGGTTTTCAACCTGAAAAACTGGAGTTTCTGAAACATGAAGTGACTTCCCCAAAGCGCACTGAAAGTTGGGGGCAGAACCCATGTGAGGACAGACATGCCAGTTTCCTTCCACCCAGATGGCTCCTGGTTCCTTCCAGGGAACTGGGAAGCAGGCTTTGCTGCGGCACTCCTCTCACAGCCGAGCAAACGCGGCAGACCCTGCCCAGCCAGGGCTAAGCAGAAGGCAGAGCCCCGAGCCACCTGCCTACACCCCCCAACCCCCACCAGAGCATCAGATCCTCCAGTTACACAGCCCCTGGGATTTCCAGAAAGGTCAGGTGATAATACAGTAAGTGCAATAATAACCAAATGATAACAACAAGGGGCTTCCTAGGTGGCACTACTGGTAAAAAACCCACCTGCCAATACAGGAGACATAAGAGACACGAGTTTGATTCCTGGGTTGGGAAGATCCCCTGGAGGAGGGCATGGCAATCCACTCCAGTATTCTTGCCTAGAGAATCCCAGGGACAGAGGAGCCTGGCAGGCTACAGTCCATGGAGTCACAAAGAGCCAGACACGACTGAGCGATTTAGCACACATCAGCGGGGATATGTAAGGTAGGAATTGTTATTTGGCTAAGATGATAAAGAATCTGCCTACAATGCAAGAGACCCGGGTTTAATCCCTGGGTTGGGTAGATACTCTGGAGAAGGAAATGGCAACCCACTGCAGTATTCTTGCCTGGAAAATTCCACGGACAGAGGAGCCTGGAGGCCTACAGTTCATGAGTAGTAGACACAAGTGAGCAACTTAACAAAATACTTGAAAACAAATTGAGGCTGAAGTTATTAGATACTTAAAAGAGGTTAGTAAATTGAACACAGCCGTACAGGTATGGAAAGATGGAGCTGGATTTGAACCAAGGTCTGTCTGGCTCCAAGCCACACTCCTTGGGAAGCTAAGAACCAGGAGAGGAGAATGTACAGCAGGCCCATTCATTTCCATGTGGACCAGGGAGTGACACAGGCAGAGGTGCTGTGTGGGGCCACATGCCCCTAAAGTGGAGATGTTGCCTTCAGGGGCCCTGTCTCTCTGAGCAGGACTCCAGGACCACGGAGCTGGGTGGAGAGTGGCAAGTCTGCAGAGCTGGTCTGCCGCGTGAGGAGGAGGGGACCTGCTGCTTGTGTTGATAGACAAGGTTCATCTAAGAACTGCAGTTGCACAGCTGTCCCCCTCAGTGGGAGAGCCTGGGTTGCTTCCTGCAACTTGAGATTTCCGGCTCCTGTGACATGATGGCCATGTGGCCACAGCCTGGAGGGTCCACAGCCCTTCCCTCCAAGGGCTCTGCTGGGTGCTCGTTGAGCCATGGAGAAGCAGCTACTCTGGAGAGACGGAGAACACTGCCTCCCGCCTGGATGAAGGTGTTTTCAGTTCTTCTTGCTTGATGACTTCTTTGCCTCCTTTGATGACTGGGCCATTTGTGTCTATATCGTATGAACTGGCATCATCTTATTCCCAGCCTGTGTCTACTTGAAGCAATGGGCCTAGGATGGAGCGGCAATTAAAGAGCTTTCTAAATTCATAAGATTCGACCAGCCTCCGCCTACCTGTTTTGCTTTTCTTTAAAGAAGGAATCAAAATCCTAATGTCCTCTCCTTAATGGGAAGCCAGGATGAAATGCTGTCCTGAACATGCAGACTATCTGTGAAAAGCCAAACAATGGTAACAAATCACTGTGATCCTTAACTTATGAATGGATATAGCCTATCCCCACAGGACCTTTGTGAGTTCCTCGAAAACTAGTGTTCGGTTTTATTGTTTTCATCTCTTCCATAGGGTCCAGTTACGCAAACATTATTTATTCAATAAATGCTTGCTGCAGCCTAGCCCTGGAGAAACTGACATTTTGGTCTGGACAAAGCAGGCTCACAAGATCTGATGTCCCTGAGTGATCTGACTGTGTTGTGAGATTGGGGTGGGGGCAGGGGTGGGGTTGGGATTGGAGAGAAAGGCAGCAGGCAAGGGAAGTTTGGAAAAGGGGCACAAAAGCAGAGAGAGCCTGGAGGTGTGCTGTACAGGCAGTGTAAGGGGGCCCGGAATGGGACCCTACGGAGGTGCCCGTGGATGGCGGTCCCCACTCTTAAGCAACCCAAATCCTATTTATGACTCTTGCTTTGGTGAATCTTTCCCTCTGAGAGAGCCTGACCTCAAGGAGGAAAGCGGACTCGGTCTGACATCCTCCTGGAGAAGGAGTGGGGGTGGGGTGGGGTTCTCAAATTGCAAGGTCTAGATCTGAGTCCTGTCTCATCAACTGGTGTGTCCTGGAACAACTTATTTCAGGCTTCCCAGGTTATTGTTCATCCCTACAATGGAAGGAACGTAACCTGCTCCACTGTCTTCCTCCTCCACAGCGGGGATCTAACGAAGCCTATGGTAGGCTGACACTGGGACTTGACGTCCCAAGGAACTCCTGCTCGTGCAGTGATCAGTCTGAATGTGAAATGTCTATCTGTCTTTCACAGTGATGTTACTGTGAGGCTCCCGTGTTAACCCAGCATCAGGACGGGGCCCCTGCAGTTCCTTCTCCACAAGACCCCTCCCATGTTCTTGGGGTCCTATTCCACTGGGCTCGAAAGGACACAGGTACCTACTTTTGGAAAATATCCCTAAGTCTTCAGTCCATGAGCCCTCCAAACACAGGCCTTCGAAAGAAAGCCAAATATAGAGGGAAAGAGGAAAAGTATATTTCTCACAGGCTTCTGCCTCAGCTCCATCAAATTCTGTCTCTTCTAGGCCCTGGGGCTGTGGACCCAGTCGTATTTTCTCAGCTTAGCTGGGCTGCACAGTGCAGTTAGTAACTCATCCTGAGAACTGGATGCAGAGTGGCCCCCCAGCGGGCCCGCCACACACGTGGTCAGCACCATGGAGCCAGCCAGCCCTCCCTGGGGTCCTGCCCCCCTCCTCCTCCTTCTCTGAGCGACTGGCAGGATTTATAGGGCTGTCCCAGCGACACACCATCTCAGTAACTGCAGAATGGCAGTTGTAAAAAATCCCATTTGCCAGGGTATTAGAATCCCATTAGCACTCCCAATGGAGAAATAACCCCGACCCTTCAGAAGAAATTAAAGATATTCGGGCACCAGCATTTGGAGTGTTATGAGCCCTTCCCCCGTCCGGATGATCACAGCAACAGACATAAAGCCTCAGGCACCAGATGTCCTTGGTCCATAAACCCCCTGAGAAAAGTCCTAGGAATGATGTATGAAAGGGCCTCTGGTTCCACAAACAGGCTCCAGAATATTCACAAGAGGTAATTGACACCGGGTCCCCCAGATTTGTACACGCTCTGGAGAGACTGGTTTTAGGGGAAACCAGGTTTGGATTTCAGACCTCAACTGTTCTCTTACAGCCACTTACATCCTTTTTGCCTCTCCCCACTGCCCTGCTCCCATGCAACTCCACTGCTGGAGCAGTAACTGACATTAAACAGAAACACTGGCAAACTTCTCCTGCCTACAGACTGCCAAAACACCAGTCACCTGCAAAACCAAAGGATGATCATCGAGAGGCTTTGTAATAGCGTCAGGTTCCATCACTTCAGTTTATCAGTGAAGGAGCAGAGGCTCAGAAAGGTGAAGCAACAGGCCCGAGACCACACAGCTTGTTGAACGGAAGTCTCCTCATTCCCTGTCTGCATTTTAAAAATCCCCAGGTAATACCCCTGCTACCATTTCTGGAACCACACTGATAATCCAGGTCACCAGGTTTTGTAAAAATTAAACACAACAAAGCACATAACAGCTTTAACGTGGTCAGAATGATTCTTCTATAAAAGGCTGTTGTATTACATGTTTGAGATTTAGACTATACACCAGAGAGTCAAGAGCATTTAAAAGACCTACTATGTGCCATAAGCTGAGCTAGACATATAAGGATACCTTGTTGTCTACACCTTGAAGCACTCTTGTCTGACAGGGCATGTGGTCCCTGCTCCTCAGACGGGGCAGGTGAGGCTGAGAGAAAAGAGGAAGCAAAGGTAGGTTAGCGGCTCCAAGACCAAGATGCCTGTCCCCAAGTCCCCCACCTGCCTTAGGGGCAGAGCAGAGTCCTGCCTGGTGTTAGCACCCTCTGCCCGCTCTCCGGCTGGGGATCATAGGACTGAGGATGGGGTGGGCTGATTTCAACATGTCTGCGTTGATTCTGAGGCTTGAGAGCCAACTGCCGGAGAAAGAGTGACAGAAGGCATGAGGCTGGAGTGGGAGGTGGGCACGCGTGCAGACAGAAGCAGCAGCAGGGGGTGGACAGGCTGACAGGGTGCACAATGGCCAGGAGCCTGCAGATCAATACCGAGACAGATACCCAGGGAGTCTGGCAACCCACAGACGTGTGAGGGTGCACAAGGGCCAGGGAGCACATGAAAGGCTGCAAATCGAGGGAGAGGTAGACCAACCCAGAGACAGACAGAAGGGCATCGCCGTCTCTGAGAGAGAGACCCCAGTGCCTTGTGAAATGGACTCCCATTCCACTTGGAGCAGGGAATGGGCAGCATGCTTGTGCTGTTGTTTTAAGTCCCTTCAAGCTTTTTTTGCCAGGACCTATCATTTGAGAAATCCATTCCTGTCAAGTTTGAAGGGTTAACCGGGGTGGCTGCAGCTCCACCTGACTTAAGGGCACCCCCTTGCAGGGATTACATCCCCTTGCATTTGTGCCTCTGGGAACTGGAGCCCCGTGGACCCACATTCTGAAGTCATAAGTGGTGTGTGATGATGAGGACAGAGGAAAGGGTGAGCAGGAAAGGCTGGTGGCCGGGTGGGGAGGGAGGAGCCCTGGGTCTACAGCAGGTGAGGGCGGAAAAGGGGTCCAGAGGGGCTGCTGGGCCGGCTGATGCTGGTTTGGGTGGACCTCAGGGCCAGGCTTCCCCAGTGGCTCAGAATGTAACGAATCTGCTTGCAATGCAGGACACTCAGGTTTCATCCCTGGATCGGGAAGATCCCCTGGAGAAGGGAATGGCAACCCACTCCAGTATTCTTGCCTGGAGAATCCCATGGACAGGTGAGCCTGGCAGGCTACAGTCCATGAGGTCGCATAGAGTCAGACAGGAGCAACTAACACTTTCACTTTCAGGGCAGGGTCTCAGGTTCCCTCTGAAGGCTCTGGCTCAGTACTTCCTGCCAGGACAGCTTGGTCCCTAAAGGGATCAGAGAAAAGCGAAGCCAGGCCACTTTCCCTGATTCAAACCTATGACCTCAGAGGCCCAGCGGACCTGAATTACACCTTGATCCCTGTGCATTCCCCACAGCATCCACTTTCCTCAACTCCAGAGGGGACCACCTTATAGCCCCTATGTTCTCCACCCTCCTCCAACCTCCTTCCTTCCCCCGGGTGGAGACCTCACTTCTTACACCTCCGAGGAACTGGACACATGAGGAGAAAACGAACAGTCTTTCCTCCCCGGTTCACCCCAGGTCTCTGCTCCACGGTCCCTCCTGTTTCCATTCTATCTCAAGTCAAGACCCCTCTGTGCTCAGGACTCCATGTGTTCCCCATGCATCCCCAACACACTGCATTCTGCCTTTGTGCACCTGAGTTTCCTCACCTCCAGGGGCTCCCTACCCTGGACAGTCCCATCAGTCTGCAGATGTCAGGCCAATGCACTTCGGTGTCTCCCAGCAAAAACAAAGAGACATCAACCAACCAAAGGTCTCCCCAAACCCCCGAGGAAGTTCTCCATCTCCTGCATCTGCAACTGCCTCACCCTTATCTTCCCTTGACCAGAATCCAGGTCATCACGAACAACAGTGACTTCTGACCTGTCCAAGCCAGTGGGCACTTCTCGATTCTCCTCTTGCTCGGTCCTCCCTCAGATGACACATTCACTCAGCGAGGTATTTTGCTTCTCAAAGAGGGCGAAGGATTCATTAAACAATAAAATATAAATGAATTATGAGAGCTATGTGGACAACAGGGACATGCCCAGAGCTCAGTAAAGGGAACTAATCTGGTTTGGGAACACAGCAGAGTTTTCTCTGATGTAGAAGGAAGCTGGCATATTTTTAGGTTATACCAGGCCAGGGTGTGAAAGGACAGTATAAAGACCTTTTTGAACTTTTTTCCCCCAAAAGAGAAGAGGAGCCAATGTAGAGTTTAAAATAAGTGGATGATATGATGTGGTTTGTATTTTGAAAAGGACATTCTCCATGGAGAATTGGAAAGAAGCAAGAGGGGTGTGTGGGAGGACCTCAGGGATGGTTGTAGTTGTCCAAGCGGGAGACTGGAGTCCCAGGGGGAACAGTGGAGATACTGGGGTTTGAGCTGTGGGCAAAGCCTGGGCCTGCTTCAACACCACCTTACCTCTGTGGGGCAGTTACCACTAAACCATTTTAAAGATGAGGATGCTAAGGCTCAGAGGAGGTGAGTACTAGCTGACCTAGCTTAGTCACAAGGTTGTATTTGAACCCACATCTATGGACCCCCCAATGTTTTCTTTGTCCACCACTCACTCACTTTAAAGCGAATGTGTAAAATCATTGAATCCATGCTCCTGACATTATCCCATGAAATTACAGACACCTACTCAGTGGGTACATCTTCCAGGCTACATGAGCCTCAATAACCATTGTGTTTATTGTGTGGCTGCACTGAGATCCATGTGGCATCCAAGTGCTGAATGGAATGTCCCAGGGCCACTTGGCCAAGTGATGCAACTCCTGGAATGGCCATGCCAGGACCAGCCTCCTGCACTGCAAGAGCACGGATCATGTCTCCTGCCTGGACCGGATGCTGGCAAGACCATGCAGTTAGAAGCACCGGTGGCAGGAGCCAGCCTCCTTCTGCTCACCAGCAGGTGCCTCCTAAAAAGGGCAGGAGAGAAAAAGGAGACCGAGGAGAGCTGAGCAGTGGCCCTCCTGGCAGCCAGCCCACCCCAGTACAGCTCTCTTCCAGCTCCAGCTTTGCAGCCCACTCCAGCCTGAGAAGGAGCCGCTCACGTATATACGCAAGTGCCAAGATGGGAAGGCAGGCTGGGGGAATTAACAATTTTAATGAAACCAGACAACAGGGAAAGAGAAGTAATGGGCGATAACTTGCTGTGGATTTTGGAGAAAAGGGAGGGGAAAAGCCCAAGCCCCAGCCCCAGGGCGGAGGTCACAGCTATCCACAGGACTCAGAAGAATTTTGTCATGACCATAATAAAAGCAACAGTAACAGAATCCATAGACCAACAATACAGAATAGACGATTACTTCAGGAATGGTTAACAAGCGTTGGATAAATATTCACAACATGCAGACAGACAAGTGCATCCATCTCCCAACCGCTCTGCAAGGCGGGGAGTGTTTGCTCTGTTTTTTGGAACCTGGAAACCGAGGCTCAGGTCTATCTTCCGTCACGTGACCTGAATGAGGCAGAGCCAGGACCTGAACTTTGGTCTGTCTAACTGTAGAGCCAGTATTCCTAAGGTCCAGTCACAGCGGCCTCTGTCCTGTCTTGCACAAGCCACAGCCCTGGACATGGCAGACCCAGGCTCAGGCAGCAGCATAAGGGAGGAAGGAGGTAGGTGACTGGAGGTGGAGAGATGGGGGTGGGAGATAGGGGGCGGGAGTGGGGGCCTGGAGGTGGGGGTGGGTGATGGAGGTGGGAGGTGAGGGTCCCACTGGCTGAGGGAGGTGGCGACAGTGACTCTGCTCCCTGACCAGAGCATCGTTTTGAGCCACGTTTCTCTCCCCAGACCTGAACAACCTGGCTGTGAAGCAAAGCCCAAAGCTGAGGATTCAGTAACAGCCAATCTCATCTCTGTCCAAGAGGGGCTCGGGGCTGACTGCTGGCTGGGCTGTGGGGTTGCCTGTGCTCCGGGGCGAGACCTCTCAGGGTCCCTCTGCCCCTGTTGGGAGTTGCTGGTGTGACCCCAGTGCTCCCTGCTCCTATGTTCACATCACCTGGTTTTTACTCACAGGGGTGGGGAGGTGGTGGAGGTGCCGGGCCCAGGAGGGGCCGCCAGCGGGCCTGGAGCCACACTCCAATTAGGGATTCACGTCAGGCAGCAGCAGCTTTATTGAGTGGATTACTGAACTGGAACAAACTACCTGCTCCCAAACAGGCTGATGGAGATGCTGGGGCAGGATGCCCCCAGTGAAGAGGGCTTGGCTGATCACCATCCACTGGGCACAGGGCTCCCAGGAGCTTCTGTACCCCCTGCCCCAGGTGAGAGATGATGGGCCCAGGTGAGTATGTGACCAGGCTGCGGCGTCCCTGACCTCCTGATCCTGGCCTGCTGGGGCTGGCTCCCTGCTTTGTCTGCAGGCAGGAACGGGGGTCCTATCCCAGGCAAGGGCCCCTTCAAGGTGAACGCCAGTGCCCAAGAGCAAGAGCGAGGAGGAGTTCTTGGAGACGCAGGGCGTTGACAGGAGCACAGCTGCAGAGCCTCCAGGAGGCCGGCCCTTTCTCCAACCGAGGCCGGACTCCCACCGGCTGCCAGCAGGACCTTGAAAGCATCATTCTCTGGGGTGAGGGACTGTGACAGCCATCGCCTATGTTATTCTCAGCCATGAACTGAAGTCTCAGAAAAGGAAATGATCGCAGAACACCCTGCCTCCCCAGCCCTCCTGCGGGAGCTGCACCAGACAAGCCCGGGTCTAGGTTGGGGAAGGGGCTTCTGTTGCATTCTGGCATCCACTTGCATTCCTTCTGCCCCTAAGAGTTCAGTTTTGGATTCAGCCAAACATCTCACGTTTGCCTCTCGCTGGGGTTGGAAGCCCATTCAGATCTTTGGCCATCGCAACTCAAAATCTTAGCTTCTGTTTGGGTAAATTGACACCTCCACCATCCTCCAGCATTCTCTTTTGCTGACAAAGCCGTCACACCAGCAAAGTGGGATGCAGCGCTTGGTGAGGGGTGGTAATGAGACATTCTGTTGATATGCAAGTGGTCTCAGAGTGTGGCTAAGAAGCAGACTTAAACCTGAGGTTTTGGCTGAGCCCAGAGGAGGGCTGTTTCCAGGGGGAGGAATGGGGTTTGGGGGCCGGAATGTCTGCCATGGGCTCTGGGGGGCTGTCCTGGGGCTCCTGGCCCCCTGCCCAGCCTCTTTCCAGGGTGGCTCCTCCTGGCTGTAGGCCCAGGTTGCGGGCCTGGTCTCAGCCCAGGAGAAGGGATGATGGGGTGGGGGGACCTCTGCTGGGTGGGAGGAAGTTCAAGGGGAACATGGTGAGGAAAGAAAGTTTGTAGGGCAGAGCACGGAACCAGGAGCCCAACCACCATGCCAGCAGGAGGAGCGGGCCTGGGCCACCAATCAGCCTGATTGCAATCAGCCCGAGAGCGTGTGCCTTCCACAGAGCAGGGGAAATATGCAATCTCAAAACGCACATCAGACATCACAACACAAACAACAGCGGGGTGTGTGATGCCCACGGCAGCCTCTGACCATGCCATCCTCCTGCTCCTGGTGACCAGGCTGGGATAGAGTGACTCCACAGAGGGTGAGAGACCCCGAGACCCCGGATGGCACGCGTGATGAGCTCAAAGTCGGGCCACGTCGGCCCTTCCATCAGTCTCTTTTACTAGTAATTTCCCCTCATGTTTTCTAATTTAATTCTCAGCTTCCTTCAAATACCAGTCAATGAACCATCCAAATTTCCTCCAAATACCCTTGAAAATGTTGAATTATGTAATTAAGGATGGTGTAATGCAACAATATTAGGAGAAATGTTGTCATACATATTTTAATGAAACACACAGGCTAGAGAGGGGGAGAGATTTTCCAGGGCCGTCCTCTCCCACCTGGGTGACTGTTACATCTTCTTCTCCATCTTGTGTTATTAAAATCCTGCCACGGATGCACACCCAGAGGAGCATCACTGAAGGGGATCCTGCAAGGCCAGCTGCAAAGACTCAGGTCAGATTTGGGTCCACGAACATTCAGAGGGAGGTCAGTGGGTGCGGAGTAATTCCACTCATGGACTTATTAGGCATGATTTACTTATTCATTCAAAAATATTTGCCAGCTTTGCCTGGAACTGTCCCAGTTTTAGTGCTTAAAATCCAGTGACTCAGAAAACCCCTAATCCTAACATGAAGCCATGTTTCTTGGCTAATTTCAATGTGTTCATTAGGCTCAGAGGTACCTTCTGGAAAGTTTTGTACAATAACTCCAGAATGGACTTCATCCTGCCTCAGCACCATCAGTCACTCTTACATGCTGTGTTGTATGTTACCACATGGCCCTCCACCCCTCATCCAACACACCCACACCTCACCATGGTTTCTGGAGCCCAGTATCGTGTGCTATTTGTCATTGTATTCCTAACACCTCATGGATATTGGGCAGGTTGAAGGCACTCAAAGATTCACTGGATGATTGATAATAATAATGAAAATAGTAATAATAATAACAGTAGATATTTATTGATTTGCTATGCACCTGACACATGAAAGCAAAACCTTAAATGACACAGAGGGGTTTGATAGAGCTGGATGGAAGCATATTCGAGAAAGAGAGACTTGTGAATGTGTTGAGAAAAGTACTTGGAAAAAAGCCGGGTTAATAGAACTTAGTGACAGACACTTAGCAGAAAGGTGTTTGAGGAGAAATGATTATGAGTTTGTAAGAAAATAAAGTTAAAATAAGAGGCTACAGGGGAAAAAGTGAGGATGGATATGTAGGTTAGGCTCAGGTGTAGATGCCATAAATATGAACATCAGTTGCTCAGCCTTAAAGGAGTAGAGAACAGAATTCCAATGCTAGTTTCTATGCAAAGGAATGGGGAGGTAGAGTGCAAGAAAAAAGTTCTGAGGCTTATCTTCTTTTTAACCTGTGTTAAGCTCTGGTTTACCACTTGGAAAAGGCACTTATGTTTCTGGGCCTCACTGTATTCATCTGTAAAAGGGGGCACTCATACCTAACTTAAAGAGTAACTTTGAATCGGGGGCAATACCTGTAACCTACAGCAGAGCCAGCAACGAGTAATGGTGGCTGCCATCATCATTGTCACCACCATCATCATCACCATCCCTGTCACCATCATCATCACTATCATATCATCACCATCATCACCATCCTATCATCACCATAGCCATCATCACCCCCATAACCACCATAACCATCATCACCACCATCATCACCAAAACCATCATCACCATCATCATCACCCCCACTGAGGTGTTTAAGGAATATTAATCCAATGGACTATGGGGAGAAGAGAATTCTCCCACTTATCAATGGCCACTGATAAAGCTACAATCTAGGTCAAACTCTAGGTCAATTTTAAACAGAAAATATTTCGTAAGCAGGGTTCTCATGGAGTCTCTGGGGCATTTTAAATATTATGGTTATTATATTACCCTTTTATTTACAATTCTGTGATCCTAAGACTCAGTAGGTGAATATTAATTTTTTATTGAGATTATTATTCTTTCATGAATACTTTGAAGTGTTTGTTTTGTTGTTTCTCCTCCTTCCCTTGTATACATTTTTTACTCCCAGCCCTGACTGCAGTTTGCAGCTAAAGAATGTACTTCAATTTCTTTAGTTTATTCACTGTAGTTTCGTACAGATTTAGGTGTGTGCCCAATACTCACTCCCTGCAAAATAATGTTCCCATCATGCTACTCAAAGTCCTCACCCTCTGGTCCTAATTGTTTTCCAGTTTGACATCTGTCTACCCTGTGTTGCAGCCACGCCAATCCTCTCAAAATTTCCTGGGCCCACCAGACGCTTCCAAGTCCTAAGGCATTGGTTCTGCCTTCTGTTCCCCCCAGGGCCAAGCTGCGTTCAGGGTTTGGCAAGCAGACTGGTGGCACCGCCACTTGTGAGGGAGTGTGTGAATTTGAATTTGTGTGCCTGTGAATTTGGAGAAAAAAGCCAGGGCTCAGGTGCAGCCTGTGTGCTGTCTCAGCCTCATTCATTTCTCTATAGCAGCATTGGGATAATAACACCTTTTTATAAAGTGGTAGACGTTATTACATTAGCATTATACATAAAGATGTTATAGAAACTGAAAAGTGCTTGGGCTGAAATGTATTAATCCACAGCGTGATATAATGAAAAGCACACAAGTGTCTGCTTTCAGTTCCAATCCCTCCGCTTACTGGCTATGTGATCATGAATAAGTCACTTTGTAATTTTAGATTTCAGTTAATCACCCATAACATGAGAGTAGCAGCAACTGTCCTGCCAACTTTTTCAGGGCTATTAGGATTGCAAGTGAGATGCTGTCTGTAAAACTGCTTGATAAGCTGCTTCTAAAACTGCTTGATAAGTTGCTGTATTGATGCAAGTACTTAGGTAAGGAAGCATACCCAGCCCCACCACATCAGCATGCCCTGGGTGGGTCCTGTCCCTCTCTGTACCTGCTTTCCCAGGTTGCAGATGGAAGGGACATGGAGATTTCCAAGGTTGTTAAGGGTCCAGTGAGTTAATACCCACAAAGTGCTCAAAATGGTACCTGAAACAGTGCCTACCCAAGTGGGCCAAGCTCTACTGTCGGTGCCGTTATTAGCAGTTCTATCACCCTGTGCTCCTGCATGTCAGGGAGCTTCGGAACTGAGAGGGTCCCGTGGCCACAAGTCACTGTCTCATTCTGCCTCAGCAGCTACAGGGTGAGGCAACTTTCTTCTGCACTGTTTTTCATGGCTCATCTTGTCTTATCTTGTTCTAGGATCCTCTGAATCTCTATTTCCCCAGAAAGACAACCCAGATAAGTCATTTCACACCAAGCTCGACTCCCCCATGCTGAGAGATAGCACCAGCTCCAGGATGTTATTAGTGAGTATCCTTTGATTGCCCCTGGTCTGGATGCAGACATGGCCCAGATTCAGTGGGGCCTGAAGCTTATATAGTTTTGACGTTCTCTTAAAAAAAAAAAAAAGAACATGAAATTACAAATAGAAAAATAAGTATGGAAGTAAACTTTGAAATTGTGAATCACTATATTGTACAACTAACTTACATAATATGGCAGAGCAACTATACTTCAATTAAGAAAAGAAATAAAAGAAATTTAACATTTGAGAAAACAAGTATGGATGTATTTAAAATGAGAAATTGCAACTTGTAAATTTTTAAAAGATAGAAAGTACCCACAAACGTCAGAAACTCTAGAAAAAGAAAACAACACATTGATATTAATTCTCTCCCAATACATTTCAGTAATACTTTCTTGCCACCCAATCGTCTCATCCTCTGTCACCCCTTTTTCTTTGCCCTCAATCTTTCCCAGCACCAGGGTCTTTTGCAAAGAGTCAGCTCTGCACATTAGGGGGCCAAAGTATTGGATCTTCAGCATCAGTCCTTCCAATGAATACTCATGGTTGATCCCTGTAGGATTGACTGATTAGCTATATACATCTTTTATCAATTCTTCACATGATAATGATTTTATAATAGTTTCTACAGAAAAAAATGAAAGCTAAATCCAATGTCCTCTAGCATGGCAGTGTTTTTAAATTGATAGTTCAGGGAAGTTTCTTCTAGCTTCTCAAATCATGATCGTTAGTGTCATGAGAATTCTCAGGATTCTGGCCAAATCTAGAAAAACACCCATCAGATTTCTTTCATTTGTGTGCTGTGATATTTGGGAGAATTTTCCACAGACTAGCCTCGGGCTTCTTATCAGCCAAACCTTGTCTTTCCTCCGGTCCCCACATATTCCCAGCTCGGGGCTCTGAGGGTGCACTCCCACAGCACAGTGATGTTGGGTAGCTGGGTGTCCCAAGGCAATGGGATCACTCTGGGAGCCATGACTGCATCAGAGCAGCCAGCAAGGGTCTCATGTGCATGGAAGTGACAGGGAACTATGTAAAGTGCATCAGTGTAAGCCCAGCTCACATTCCTCTGAGCTGGATTCTCAGATGTTTATGGCCAATTCAGTGGTACCTGATACAGGGATGGTATATGAATGAGATGTCAGATCAAAAGTAACAGAAGTCCTGATTAGCTGCAGTTAAACTGTCTTACTTTTCTATATTTACAAAATATATTTGACTAGGTGACTATTTCTCCCCAGGACCCAGTGTCTGTTATCTCTTGCTGTACAACAGACTGTCCCAAGACACAGTGGGTTGAGCATTTCCTAGATATTTCCATCCTGAAGGAGTACAGATGGATGGAGCCACTGGATGACCCCAACCAGGGTCTTGGGGAGCATAGGTGAGCTGTAAAACCGCCAAGGTCTTTTCCTGCTCTGTACATGCATGCTGCTCTTCCCTCCCCTAGAACTGGCCACTTTTTTTGACCAATAATAGTATGAGGCCTGAGTTTCTGTTGTTGCTCATTTAGAAGCCAGCTGCCATGGAAGGAGGTTCGGGCTGGAGTGCTGAATGATGAGAGATCTTGAGGAGAGAGTGTGCAGAAGAAGCGAGGGCCCCAGACAATGGAGGGGAGCCATCCGTACATTTCAGACCCAGCTGAACTCTCGGCTGAAATCAGCTGCACAAGTGACCCATGACTCCATCTGGCACCTCAAGAAGCAGAAGTACCACCTGGCCAACCCATGGAAATACAGGAAACAAGAAATCACTTTTGTTTTAGGCCATGAAGTTTCTAGGTAGTCTGCTGTGCAGTGAGACACAATGCTTATAGACCTCAAAGCTTAAATTTCATCAGCTTCATAGGAAATCCAGACCTGGGCAAAGAGCCTGGGGATGGAGGCAGTGACTCGTGCAAACATCAACTGATAAAGAACCGTGTGCTGACCCTCCATGCGGGTGATTTTCCTGGTCCAGCCCCCTACAGGCCGCCCCCTCCCTTCTCTGTTTTGCTCTATATCAGGGTTGCTGATTCTACCAATGAAACGCATCACTTTCTGCTTCGCTGGTTGGTTCCACGTGTGTTTGTCAAACGCTTCCTCAAGAAGGTGGCCCTTTACTTCTGTTTCTTCTGTGCTTCAGGCTGAGTCTTGACAGTGGCCAAGCCTTCCGAGGTGTAGATCCCTCAGACCGAGTCTTGATAGTGGCCAAGCCTTCCAAGGTGTAGATCCTGCAGACTGCTCTCACTTATCTATGATTACACCATCTCTGCTTCTTTTCCCTCCAGGCCTAGAGGTAATAACTGCTTCCCTTGATGGGGAATCACTGGGAGCCTCAACATTCCTGCTGGATTTCCTGTATCCTGCCTACAGATGTGTCCATCTCCTCTTCCTGACACTGTCTTCCCTTTGTTTTTTTAAATTAATTTTTATTGGAGCATAGCTGCTTTACAATGTTGTGTTAGTTTGTACTATACAGCAAAGTGAATCAGTTATATGTTCATTTTTATCCATTTTTTGGATTTCCTCCCCATTTAGGTCACCACAGTGCACTAAGTCGAGTTCCCTGGGCTATACAATAGGTTCTCATTAGTTGTCTATTTTATACATAATAGTGTATTTATGTGTCAATCCCAATCTCCCAGTTCATACCCCACACACCCTTCCCCCTTTGTTTCCACATTTGTTCTCTATGTTTGTGTCTCTATTTCTGCTTTGCAAATAAGAGCACATAGACCCTACGTTCCTTTGATCCAACTGGAAATCTGTTCTCTGCTCCTACCCTGGCTGATCTGCTCTGCTGTGTGAGTCCCTTCATCCTGATTCCTAATTAGCAGAAAAATGAATATGGAAGATGAAGTCACAGATACTGGATTTCCATCTTAGGTTTATAATTTCTTAGCTCGATGACCTAGAACTAATCAATTAACTTATCTGAGTTGTAATTTCCTCAACTGAAACTGGAAATGCTAATAACCTACTTTACAGGTTTCTGCTTGGAGCATCCAGTATTCACCAAGCCCTTAGTCCTAAATATGGAACGTATGAGGCACTATATTTAAAATATATCAGGGCACTAAGCTAGAGGTCTCATCTCTTCCAGAATTCAGCAAGTGTCAGGACATCAAAATCATAACAAGAGTTTAAAATAATGAAATATAAGGCCTGAACTGATTTAGCCTGGCCACCATTACCACAGGTGTCCAGAGGCCCAGGGAATGGCATCACGAGAGGATGTCAGACAGGCCTTCCTGGTGGTAGAGCTGGGGCCAGACCTCAGGAGAAACACTGTCCTTCGCTGGGGGTCCCTATTGATGAATGAGCAGGTGGGTGCCTCTCAGAATGAAGAACTAGGGTGTTAAGAAGAGTAAGTGGGACGCTCTGTTATCTAAAGATCTCTTTGTAATCAGAGGGCCTCTCCAGCTGTTTCTGTGCCCTATGCATTATTTATGGCCCATCCAGGGTGGCATCCTGCTATTTGTCTGCTTTCTGAGACAGGCAGCAGGAAAAGAGCTTGTTGACTCAGCGATTTTGAGTAAGGCTGAATGAGAGGACCGGGGAGAAAAAGAAGTTGGAGAAGAGCGTGGATAGAAAGGAAAAGAGGAAAACCGAAGAGGGTGATAGTCAGTCATGCTGACTGGAGATGCTCAACTTGCCAGGGAGAGAGCTTGATGCCTTAGGAAGCCATCCCCACACTCCAGGGGATCTGGACCATGGGACGGCATGGGGCTTGGCTCCTTTAAAGTGAAAGAAGTGAAAGTGAAGTCGCTTAGTCATGCCCGACTCTTTGTCACCCACAGACTGTAACCTATCAGGGTCCTCCTACCATGGGATTTTCCAGGCAAGAATACTGGAGTGGGTTGCCATTTCCTTCTCCAGGAGATCTTCCTGATCCAGGGATCAAACCCAGGTCTGCTACATTGCAGGCAGACGCTTTACCATCTGAGCGGCTCCTTTAAGCCCTTGTCTATTCCTGACGAACAAGATATGATCTAGGAAGTCCATTTCTGCCAGGCTTCAGAGGGTTAATCATAGGCAAAGTTGGGTGGCTGCCAGTCAGGGAGCAGAGGGGACCCCATCTGAGAGCATCTCATTGCTAGCAGAGGAGGTGAACTGATGGTTGGACCTGAGAAACCAAGGTTGAGAAGACAGAGCTGAGTGAGCCCGTGGTGCGATCCATTTCCTCCTGCGGCCCGTCACCATATGTGCTGTGGACCACTCTTCTGTCTGCAACTGGACTTCAGGGCCCTGCTGGTGGTGTGAATCAATGAAGCCACCTCCACCCTCATTTCCACTCCTCGTGCCTGACTCACCTCCCGGTTCTGGAGATGATGGAGTCTCCTGCTCATCTTCCTTTCTGAGCATCAGCAGTGAGGCTCTGTTCATCACCATCACCATCAGACACTACATCTCTGCCAAGTGTCCTTCATCCTGCCTTCTGCAGCAGGTCACCGATATTAACTGGGCCTCCAGTAAGTGGCCATTGCCCAGCTTGGTATATAAAATGTGTTCTCTAAGTTAAGTCTCACAACAACCCTGTTAGATGGTACCATCCCCATTTTCCAGAGGATATGACATGCTTAGACAAATAAAGTAATTCATCCAAAGTCACACAACTCATCATAGGTGAAATGTGGATTACAATCTGCTCTGAGTCTCTCCTAGAAATAGAGTCCAACACCCTTCTCTCCCTCACAACCATGCCCTTGAGGCTGCATTCAACCTTGGAGGCTGTTAGTCATTTAGAAGGTTCCATAATAATATGTGCACTGCAGGAGCCTGGGGTCAACATGTTCAAGGAAAGTAAAATACACACCTTGGCGCTGGTACTTGACACTTGGAGATAAGTTTAAATTAAGTCTCAGGTTCCCCCTGGGGATGGCTGGAGGGTAAGCTGATCTTCCCCAGTCTCCAAACTCTGTCTGCAAAAAGTTGACTAATTACTAATTTACAGCTTATTCTCAACTGCAACACAAATCTTTATTCCATTTAGGAATTAACGATCCTGCCAAACGACCTCCGAATGTCCTCCAAATGACCACCTCCTTGGTGGTCAAAGACAGAGGCTTAGCACTCTTCTGGGGTTCTGGGAAGGTGCCATTGCTTATGTGTCCTCCTGACCTTGGAGACATTCTGCTGGAGTTGTTGAGGTTGGATAGGGCAGGAATTCCTACCCCTGCACCACCACACAGACCTTCAAAATAATCTGTACACAATGCCTAACTGGTACCCAGCACAGAAGGGCCTTTCTGTAGCTCTCTGTTCCCTTGGAACCCAATTGTCCCTTCTCCACACATCCCAATCTCTGGGCCTCCTCCCAGCCTCCTGTGTCAAGAAGTTCATAGACTTGGATCGTAACAAGCACAAGTTAAGTGTCTCTTGATGTTGGCCTGGGAGTTTGATGCCTGAAGGTTGTAAGTTCTGGTTGTTGTTCAGTCACTAAGTTATGTCTGACTCTTTGTGACCCCATGGACTGCAGCCTGCCAGGCCTTCACTATCTTCTGGAGCTTGCTCAAACTCATGTCCATTGAGTCAGCGATGCTATCTAACCATCTCATCCTCTATCGTCCTTTTCTCCTCCTGCCCTCCATCTTTCCCAGCATCAGGGGTAAGTTTGGTGTACCAAATGAGAATTCAGAAGGAGGGTGGAACAACTCACGGTTCTTGAGCACGGATTTGGCAACAGGCTCTCTGATCATTGCCTTATATGCATTATTAATCCTTTCAATGTCTCTCTGAAGCAAATATCAATAATCCATCCCCATATCCCAACTTACAAGTATGAAGTCATAAGCTAGCTATCCCAGCCAAGACACGCGTTGGTGAAAATCTTCATTCAGATCTCTGATTTCAGTGCCCACATTCTATTCCTGTTTGACTATCATGCTGCCAGCTTCCTTTTCAAGATTGTTTTTTTTAATTCCCTGGGCGTGGCCCACGATCTGCAACTTAGAAGGTGCTTAGAAAATGTTCACAGATTAGATGATGAATGAATGAATGACTATGATAAAACTGCCTATAGGACTGAGCCCCAGAAAGGGGGTCTCAGTGCAGTGGCCCAGTTGACTTCCATTGCCCCTGGGAAAGGGCAGTATTGATTCAGGAAAAGGAGATCTCACCAGTGCCCCCTCACTCCCATCTGGAATGCCTCAGGAATGGCTACGTTTACCAGCCTCTGCTCACCTCTGCTCTGCTGCCAGCTTTCTTGCCAGAAAACCAAGGGTGCTTGCAGGAGGCAGAGCTGTGTCCTCCTCAAGCTATCAGCGTGGTCCCCCCAGACCCTTCCCTGCAAAATTACTAGACCATTTCTCCTTTGCTAGTATTTGCACTTAAAAGGGAAAAGTATCTTCTGGCTCCCTGCCCATCTCGTGTCTTTTACTGGTGTGCTGAATAGTCTCACCTTTAAATAGAAAAATCTTCCTTCAAGCTCTCTCTCCTTTTTCATACAAAATTTACCAATAAGAGGAATTCAGTCAAAAGATTTCTGGCATAAAGCAATTGCTGTTTGTGTAGATGATGGTACACTTAACATAATGCAGTCAGAAAATTAGCCTGTAATCACTGCTTTCTTTTAGATCCGCTTTAGATATATTTAAGCCCAAGACACTTCCCTGGAGAGAGTGCCCCCAGGACTTGGTCCCTCCTCCTACTCACTACCTTTGGTTTTGTTGTCTCCAATGGAAAAAATTAGGGCACTGTGGCTATTGAGATGCTGGTGTTCAGCCAGTGAGATGTTCACACAGGAAAATGACAGTCACCGCAAGTGATTTAGGCTGATTTAATGGCTTGAATTATCTTGCAGGTTTGCCGAGGAAATGCCAAGGCTGTCAGCATGGTGTGGACATCTCTACCTTGCCCGCCCATACCCGGCACTTCACTGCCAAAGGCAGAGGACAGGCTCCGAGCCCCCCACCACACTTTCGCTGGATCCAAAGAGAAGGGCTTGGTGAGCAGAGGACCACTGGCCATGAGAAGCTACGGTGTAGAAGGAATAGATGGATTCACAGAGCTGCGTCTCTGCTCCCTGTGGTTCTTCTCACTCTCAGCAAAAAGCTCAGAGTGACCGCGTGTTAGAGAACCACCCAGGAGAGGCAGGCTTCCAGAACCCGGGAGCCTCGTGGTTTTTACCTCTATTTAAGAACTATTTGCACATTTCAATATCTTTCCCTCTATGTTCATTTCCCCTTTTATAAAAATTCACACATGAACCCTTAGTTGAGCAGCTGCTTATGAATCTTGTAACCTAACCACAGACCAGTGAGTCACTCTAGGGTCCTGGACCTCAGTTTTCACATCCATGAGATGGGAAAATAGTATCGCCTCCTGAGACTTTCTGAAAGGCTTACATAAGAAGGTAGAAAACTGATGGGTGATCATAGAGCCTTCTAGAGACTTGCAATTATGGATAGCAGGGAATGTCTTAATACTCGTGAATTTTTAATACACTCTTTGATAAAATCCATTAGGGAAAGGGGTGCCACAAAATGTGTTTCTGATTCTAAGGTCAAGAGGAGAATGTAAGGTCACTGTCCTTTGAACCTCAACCTTCAGCCCTCAGTTATGCATGATGGGATAATCCAGATAATCCCAGTGTCCTCCATGGGAGGGAAAGTTCTCCAGCAACCAGACAAAATTAAAACTGAGAGCAGCATTTATTCGTGTCTCTCTACAGATGCCCAAAGAGATTGATTGATGGTATCAACCAGGCTTCTTAAAATCCACCTTCCCCTGCCTCCACTTTCTTTCTCACACACCCTACACAGCTCCCTGGAAGCTTCTTTCTTTCCTAGCCCCAGGCTCAGCTTACCCAGCAAACTGCTCCCATCCTGAATTGTACTATTCTTGCTCCTTCGCTGGGTCTAGGCTTTTTTCATCTCTCCTCGGAGTTTACACCTCATCACCCCCACTCAGGTTCTGTCTCTATCCACCCAGTGTCCCAAATTTGCATCACAAAAGCTTATCACAGGAGATTAGCTCCAGCAAAGGTAGACTTCTCTTTCAGAGGGTAAAAGGAATAGGGAAAAAGAGATAGGGAGTGGACAGAAATAGCATCCTCTTTGTCAGGGCTTAAGGCCGTGAAGATTCACATGTTAATAACTGTCACCATCAAATGTGACTGAGGACACATTTTGGCATGGTTAAAGATTCTATTCCAGCTCACTCAGGAGTGTGTAGAAAATGGAACTCCAGCACCAAACAGGTGAAAGCAAGGGGGTGTCACACTTTTGTCAGTCTGTGGGCTGAAACCCCAAAGTGGTTTGGGTGCATGAATATGCATAGTGTGTTTGTCAGCGGCGCTCAGCAGATGGCGGGAGTGTTTGGGATCTGTAGTGCCCTATACCTGGATGTTGTGATGGGGGAATCAAGCGCTAGGCAGAAGCTGTCAGAATGCACAACACGTCATCTGGGGGAGTGGCAACTCTTCATCACCCTCCGTCCCAGGGCCAGAGGCCAGGCTTTCACTGAATAGAAAAGGCAGCTCTAATGAGTAAGACAAAAAGGGGCTTGACCATCGGTGGTCATTAATGTTCCCATCCCCAGGGCCATTAACCTTGGGTTCCTTGGCCTAATTCCAACCAGGTTAATTGCACACCACCTTCTTCAATTCCCCTCTGCCTTGACAGCTGTATTCAGTACAGTCGTAAGAACTGTTAGCAGAGTCCGTCTTCATTAGCAACCTGAGGATGGTGCCTGCTTTACTGACTCGCATTGCTGCTGCTGTTGTTTAGTTGCTTCAGTCTTGTCTGACTCTTGCAACCCCATGGACCATAGCCCGCCAGGCTCCTCTGTCCATGGAATTTCCCAGGCAAAGAAAACTGGAGTAGGTTGCTATTCCTCCTCCACGGGGTTTTCCCGAACCAGGGATGGAACCCGGATCTCCTGCACTGCAGGCAGGCTCTTTACCATCTGAGCCACGAGGGAAGCCCTATTGACTGTCGTATTTTATCAATTTTAGGATGAGTGAGGAGCCTGGGGGAAACTAGCAGTGTTACTGAGGAAATAAGTCTTCCATACAGAGATGCCTGTTCCTACATGGTACTCCAGAGAGGTGGAAGATGCCTTCTTCTGCTGAAGAGGGGCCTGTGTGGCTGCATTTCAAGAGAAGAGATAGTAATGTCATAATGCAGAGGTCATCATGATTGTAGGAACACCACCAGAGTGAAAGGATCCCTGGTTGCCAGGGAGCTCGCACAGTGTGGCTGCCTTTGCTGACTTGGGTCTGGTCCTGCCAAGGCAGGACCCTATAACACACATCATCCCTCAGCTGCATCCCATACTTTCCACAAGTGATGGAACAGCTGGAAGCTTGAGATTCTTCAGCATTGTTGGTTTCTCCCCGCTTCATCACTGGTCCCGTTGGTCACTCTGCACCCCTGCGATGCTGGCTACTCCGAAACTCTCCTTCTTCGACGCTGCCCAGCTCCCTCACCCCAACCCCTCATCTGCCTTACGTACTGCCAGCCTGGCATCAGTCCCAGGGCCTGGCTTCTCCAAGCCTTTTCCAAGAGATGAAAGTCATGCAATTGGTGGTCCAGTGGTTAAGAAATCATCTGCCAATACAGGGGACATGGGTTCAGTCCCTAATTTGGGAAGATTCCACATGCCTAGGGACAACTAAGCCCGTGCCCCACAAAACTACTGGGCCTGCACTCTAAAGCCTGTTCTCTGCAATAACAAGAAGCCAGTGCACTGCAACTACAGAAAACCTGCATGCAGCGACAAAGACCCACTGCAGCCAAAACTAACTAAATAAATGCTTTTAAATAACCCTGCAGCTGTGTAGACTGCAGTCATGTGCATCAGTGGCTTCTAAGTACAGAAGGTCCGCAAGGACCCATGAAGATTTACACACGTTCTTTGGTCAGTCCTTTTCCCCTTCTCTTAACCTTCACAATCTTGCTGAAGATTCATCCCAACCCCAGACTCTCAGAAAGCAATATTTTCTCCAACTTCTCTAAGGAAACTGAAGCTATCAGACAGCTCCACTCACATGTCCATCTACCCTCCTTCATCATCCAGCTCCCCCACTGCCCGTTTCTGCCCACCCAGTCATTTGCTCCACCCAAACATTGCCTTGTCCACACCATCCCCTCACCATGCCCACTGTGCTCCAGCTGTGCATTGCAATTAATTTGGAAGCCCTCCCACCCAATTCCCTCCTAGATTTCCAAAGGCCATGGTATTTTTTTAAGCCAAATTTTTGCACTGACAGAATATATTACTTCTGCATCAATCCAGGATATAAAGTGAAAAGTGGCTTCAGGGGATGGATAGAAATGAGTTTCGTGGCCCCGAGGACCCGGAGACAGAGCTGACTGCTCCCCTGGCAGACCACGTTTCCCTCTCGGGCACCCTTTCCAGCACTGACTGGAAGCCCTTGATGACTCTTTCCCCAGGTTTCCCGTTTTGGAGGCTCACCACCATTTCCCACAATCTGCTCTATAGGAATCCCTTTTATAGCATCGCTTTATTTTAAACCACTCCTATTTTAGAAACTGCTGGAGCTTAGAAACCAATTTCCATGCTTATTCTAAAGCATTTGTAGCATTTAGGCGAGTGGTATACAAGCTGTACGTACATTTCATCATGAGAGACCCAAACTCAGTTTGCTCAGAGGGAGGGCAACAGGCAGGGTCTGAATGAAGTCTGCATTTGGTGAAAATTCCTAGCAGGAAATGGCAAGCCGTTGTGGGCAGAGGAAAGGTGTCTGGGAAGAAAGTCACTTTTAGAAGCTGACTGTGCAGTCCTTCAATAGAGAAAGACTTCCTATTTGGACCTTAGTATATCCTACTTGACAGCATCTTACATCTTTTCTGACAGCTCCCCTCTCTGACCCCAGACCTGTTCCAGGGCCAGGACTTGGGTAAAAGAATCAGGCACCTGCCTTGGCACAAAATTTAAGAGGCGCCCTTAAAAGATTTGCCACCTGATTCGAAGAACCAACTCATTGGGAAAGACCTTGATGCTGGGAAAGATTGAGGGCAGGAGGAGGAGAGGGCAATAGAGGATGAGAGGGTTGGATGGCATCACCAACTCAATGGACATGAGTTTGAGCAAATTCTGGGAGACAGTGAAGGACAGGGAAGCCTGGCATACTGCAGTTCATGGGATCACAAAGAGTTGGACATGACTGAGTGACTGAACAGCAACAACCTAAAAGATAGTAATCAAGACAATCATTTAATGCAATATTTTTAGAAAAATCAAAATCCTATCAAACAACCACAATGAACGACCTAATAACATTTTAAATAAAGCCAGAATCAGTACATTACCATGTCGAGCCATATTGAAGCCAGATGTAAAAGGAAAAATTGGTCATAATGATCTGTCTCTATTTTAAAATGTGATATGTTGTTAATTGTGGGGGTTTATTTAGCATTAATTTGTACTCCTTAAAATATTGCATTAAAATGTGATCCATCTTTATTACTGAGTATGGACACCCCCTAAATTCTGTCCTGAGATGAGTTTACACTCTTCTGGACCCTGTCCTGACTCCACACACACCACCTCTCACGATCGTTCCCTTTGACTACCAGTTACCTTTTGAATCACTCCTTTCCTTCCATACTTACTGTCCAGGCCCAATTCATTTCTTCATTATCTCTTTCTTGCATTAATATAATAGTCCTCTATTTGATCCACTAACTTCCAGAACTACATCTTTCCATATTGTTGATTCCACTTTTCACACTGTTTGAGATGTGCACGGGACTTCCTAGAGCCTACAGAAAGGAATTCAAGCCATAACTGGTCTCACCCTCATTTCTCTTAGTCCCACTTTAGGCAACCCTTAGTTTGCCTCTGCAGCCTCATTTCTCACCACTTCCTCTTCCAGGCTCCCCAAACACTTCATCAATACTTACCTACAATGCACTACATCTAAGACCTAACAGTTTTCTGGCCCTCACATGCTCTCTTCCAGCCTTCTCACACTTTATATATACTGTTCTCTCTGCCTAGAATACTTTTCTCTTCCTTCTGTCAGGAAAGATTGCTCCTTAAGTGAATTTCTGTTACAACACAATTTCCATTGCATTGTAATTGTCTGTCTCCCCCACTAGGCTCTAAAATGCTTCTCAAGGACAAGGAGGCTGTTGCCAATTCATCTCTATATTAAAGGCACATAGCAGGTGCTCAAGACAAGTGTGATGAACATATGGATGAATTATGAATAACTGAGTAATTGAATCATTGTGGTCAGAAGGCTTATAAATAAGCCTATATTAAATTCCTGGTTGTGCGAGGTGGTGTGCAGGGCACTAGTAAGTGTTCCTGGTGACCTCCACAAGCCCAGGAGCAACCTGGAATCTGCCTCTTAGTCCTCCCACCTAACACATGCACAGGGCAGACACTCAGGAAAGAGCCCAGTGGAACTGGAATGTTGATGGTGGGTTACATGGAAAAGTACTTAGTGACTGGCACATGGTCAAAATGCCCAATTTCAATTAAAAACTGTTTCATTGGTTAGAACAAGCCATCTTTGAAATCCCCAAAACTGCCTAACTAGGAAATTCATTACTAAAAAAAGAAAACCCATCTGGGGTGAGGGAATTGGGGTTAGGTGTTGTAAAACAAAAAGAACTGTCAAGTGCCTGTAGTATTTCGACCCTGAGAGGAAGATTGAGAGCTCTTCTGCCTGTGTGTTAGGCTGGGCTGGAGAAGGCTGGCTGGTGGGCACGGGTGAACTGTGGCCTTTGTTCAAACTATTCCCTCTTAGACTCTCATAGAATAAAAGAGCCATTCTCACCAGAGCATCTTTAGGCTCTTTCCTCTCTTGTTTTATTGTCTTGATAAATCCTTTATTAGGGCAGCTGTCTTACAAAACTGGCCCAGAACACACATAAATACCTCTGATCAAAAGGTAGACGCTTGCCCTCTCCCCATTGTTCTGGGCCCTGCAAGTAACTGAGATGGTTCAGAAAACAAAGACAGAGCTTACCTGAGCTCTGAGCATGGTACTGCCTTTATTCTCCCTTTCTGGGCATGTGCCAGATGGCTGGCCTGTCCAGAGGTCTAGACAAGCAGGGAAGTGTCCTGTGACTCCACCTCAGCTACAGGGCCCTGGTACATGACTGGCTGGGCTGCTCTTGGTACCCGGTTTTAGAACCCCAGCTATACCACTCCCTTGCTGTCTGCTTTAATAACTCCTCAGATTTAACATGCTGAACTGATGGATAGGCCACTTAGCCTGATAAAGTACTCCCTCACCTTAATGGGCAATAGATATAGTGTGAATGTTCTAGAAGAACACGCCGTGAGCAAGAACATACCACAGGGTGAAAAGCTAAATAGTAAATTTTTAATAGCCATTTGCTTTAAGCTATTCTAAACCAACTAACAATAGGGCACTTGTTTACTCCCTCCATCACTCATTCCTTCCTTCTTTCCACAAACATTTAGCACCTGCCATATGCCAAGTGGATACTCACAGCAGGGGTGGAGCCCACACTCGTCCAATACAATCTCAGTGGAATAATACTCTCTGGGTAGATGCTCAACATAAATTTGTTGCATGTATCTTTCTCTTTCTGCCTCCCTTTATTTTCTTCCTAGATTTTTTGGTAGTAACATAATTTCTTCCTTGATCTACCTCCAACCACCTATAGGATGCTAAGTGCATTATCTTTATATTTTATTTCTAAAGCTCAGATGATATGTTGGCCCATCTCACAAGATCCAATAAAGCAATCTCTCTTTAAAAATCTGTTTTTTAAGGAAATGAATACAGGGATCCATAGGTGATGATTCTGTATTATTCAGGAAATCTTTTTATCTTTTCTCTTTTTTAGTCACCTAGGCATTAATTTGAATCCTGACTTCCTGGTGTTAGTTGGTTGAAGAAGACTCTTGAGAGTCCCTAGGACGGCAAGGAGATCCAACCAGTCAATCCTAAAGGATATCAGTCCTGAATATTCATTGGAAGGACTGATGCTGAAACTGAAACTCCAATACTTTGGCCACTTGATGCAAATAACTCATTGGAAAAGACCCTGATGCTGCGAAAGATTGAAGGCGGGAGGAGAAGGGGACAACAGACGATGAGATGGTTGGATGGCATCACCGACTTGATGGACATGAGTTTGAGTAAGCTCTGGGAATTGGTGATAGACAGGGAGGTCTGGCGTGCTGCAATCCATGGAGTCACAAAGAGTCGGACATGACTGAGCAACTGAACTGAACTGAACTTTCTGGTATCATCCATGATTCAACCAAGTTAGCTCTGCAATATAGACATTATATTGATGTGTTCTCCTCTCTCTGTGTAGCAACATGCCTCAATGCAGTCTTTCATCCTGTGTCCCATTTCATCAAGAGCCTCACTCTCAGCTGACTGCCATGACCCCACTTCTGTAATGTGTGGGACTATAAAAGTTCTTGTGATTAACCTCTTCCCACATAAATTTATAGAGGAGTCTCCAAAAACAAAATGACAAAGATGATAAAAGGAATGACCCAACAATGAAATAATTTTAAACAATGAAATATAATTAGTTATGAGCTTTGCTAAGCCTCATTATTTAAACCACGTGGGTAGGCACCCATCCTGTCTACTTGTAAACTTGGTCTTGACTTGACAAGTTTATTCCCTTGTGTCCACAAAGGAATGTGCTCAGCCAACTGAGAGGACACATTAAGGAGCTAATGGATCCAAAGACATGATGGAGGAGAGGCGATGCAGGATGCTGTAAGGGTAGTCTGAGTGGAGGGCTAGGAATCACCAATGCTAGGCTGGGATAACTACAAGTGGCATGACATCCATGTCACAGAAAGAGCAAGGGCAGCCCCTGAGGTGGAGAATGTGCTCATGTCACATCATTTAAATACTACTATGTAACATGGAAGAGCTTAAGCTCTGTCTGATTGAATATGGATGCTCACAGAGTAACTCCATATTTTGGAAGCATTTTCCCTAGAGCAGCACGTTGAGTGTTACGTGGGACAGGGGATGGGCAGCGTGGAGGCAAATAGAGCAGATAGGAGACCATTGCCACAGTCCAAGCATGATACAAAGAGAAGCTCAACTAACAGAGTGGCATCAGGAATGACAAAAGGGGGTATCCTTGAAATAAAGACTCCAGAACTGGTGACTGGTTTGTAAATGGAGCTCTGGAGAAAGATGTATATCAAAAAGTCCAGGTTTCTGGCTGGGCAACTGAACAGATGGAAATTCTGCAAATCAAGAAACAGAATTCGGAGCAAAACAGGATGAGAGGTAAAGATGATGAATTCCATGTTGGATGTAAAGAATGTGAAGCATATGGTGCTGGGGAGGCATTCAGGTGACTCTATCCAGCACACAGTTGGTTATGTAGGTATGGAACTCAGGGGCCAGAGATAGAGATTTGGGGATTATTACCATATAAGTGGAACTTCAAAACATGAGTTTAAATGAAATTGGCAAGGAGAGCACATAGTGAAAAAGGCGTGCTAAAGGTAGAGCCCAAAGAAACCAACTTTTTCATGGGACTTCCCTGGTGGTCCAGTAGCTAAGACTCTGAGCTATCAATGCAGAGGATCTGGGTTTGATCCCTGGTCAGGTAACTAAGAGCCACATGCTGTAACTAACATGTGGGGCAGCCAAATAAATAAATATTTTTAAAAGAGAGGGAGAGAAAGAAACCAACTATTTAGGATGATACTTGGGAAAGACAAGCAGGTATCCTAGAAGCTGAGGAAGAGGAGTTTCAGGATGGAGGGGGCAGTGAATTGCATCAACCCTTACAAAGATGTGAGATGTGAATACGTTCAGAGAAAGATCAGAGAAATCCTGGAAGTGCTTTGTAGACTTGGTCTTGCAGGAGGCCATTATTTCTGACTTTAATGAGAGCAATTTGAGTGAAATGGTGGGGCGCAAGGTCAGATTACAGTCGCTTGAAAAGTGAATATGAGGTAATAAGGTGAAAACAGTGGGGCTGTAGACTACCCTTAAAAGAAATCTGGATGATAATGGGAGGAAAGAGATGAGGCAATTATCACAAGAGGACTATGTTTAAGGTTTATTGCTTTTCTTACTTTTAAAGGAAAACTTGATAGGTTGAAAAAAAAAGTAGGATAAGAAAAAAATGGCCAAGGAGAAGAAGAGATTAAAGATGCTGGAAAGAGAGGGCAGAGATGAATGGAGAAACATCCCAAGGGAGATGGGAGGACAGGGTCAGTGGTAGGAGTACAGGGTCAGCCCATGGAAGGGTGAGGGTTACCTCATGCCCTGAGAGGAGACAGAGCTGGTTGCAGCTACTCCTGATGATCAGACATGGACAGTGGTTCTGTTTGGAGTAACTGGGAGGCAACAGGAGAGGGAGCTGACTGCTATCACAATTCCATGATGGGTGAAGCTCCCACTTCCCCTCCCCTAACTCAGATATGCTCCCAAGCTTCTCAGAAACCTTGCAGCTAGGAAATTTTCAATAATACCCAATCTTTAGTTCTTCTGATATGATTTAGATCTTGCCCATCCAAGCCTCTTTGGTGAGAGGATAAAGGACATCTTTATCTGTGGCATCCCCAGGTGCTGCAGAGAAAAATCAAGCCCCTAGTAGGGAATGGGCAGGGAGGGGGGATTGAGTGTCTGGTGAAGACCCCTCACCCACTGATTCACAGCCCCTGCTCCATTGAGGATCTGGACATTCTGCTCATGTACCCCATGAGGACAATTTCTTGGAACAACTGGCAAAGCTCGGGGAATTGGGCTTTGGTCTGGAACCCCTGTGGCACAGCCTGAGGCATGTAGCCTGCCCCGGCCCTGGCCTCAGTCATGGGTTAACAGCCTGATCTTTGCTCTAGCCTGCCACCTGGGCCTTAAGCCCCAAAGGATTAGGTTTCAGGGCATGGTGGTGATGTCTTTGAAAACCAGTTGTCTAGATGCTGGTACCTCCTTGGACTGTAAGGAGAACAAATCAGTCAATCCTTCAAAGGAGATCAACCTTGAAACTTCATTGGAAGGACTGACTCTGAAGCTGAAGCTCTAATACTCTGGCCACCTGATTGGAAAAGCTGACTTATTGGAAAAGACTCTGACACTGAGAAAGACTGAGGGCAGGAGGAGAAGCAGGGAAAGAGGATGAGATGGTTGGATGGCATCACCAACTCAATGGACTTGAGTTTGAGCAAATTCCAGGAGATAGTGGAGAAAAGGGAAGCCTGGTGTGCTACATTACAGTCCATGGGGCCGCAAAGACTTGGACATGACAGCAACTGAACAACAACCACCTCATCAAGTTAATATTTATAAAATGTTCAGAAGGAACAAGTTAAATCAGAAATTGGGGCAACAGTATTTGTTTGCAGAAGGAAGCTTAGAAGATCACAATCACCATGTAAACACTAGCTACTGTTGTCAATATTATTATTATGACTGCTCCTCATATTCTCTACAGGACCAAAATCTATCCCATGCCTGCACTGGGAACAAATATTTTGCACATTAATTAATCACTGGATATACAAGAAGCTTGAGAGTGGACTGAGCAGTGGCTGAAGCCGAGGCATAGAGTGGGATTAATATGGGATTTGGAGTCACAATGACATGAGTCTGAATTGAGTATCTGCCACTTATTACCCGTGTTTTCTTAGACCCAGCTTCTGTCAAATGGGTATGTTAAATGCTAACTTAGAGGGCTATTGTATCTACTCGTCACCAGATATCCATCAGGTAAATAAAACTGTGAAATCCTCTCCCGTGTCCTTCTTCCTAGTTGAAGAAAGGGGTGCTGAAATTGTTTCTTTAGGCACCGAGCAGTTGTTCTTTTGTTCTTTGTACAGATTATGGTGTTCTCCAAGGGTCTTCTCCCTTCTTTATGAACCACTCACCAACACAAACACACAATCAATAAACATCATGTTCTGAACAAGTTAAATCAGAAATTGGGGCAACAGTATTTGTTTGCAGAATCAGTTCTCTTTTCTGCCAAGGTTCCCTCTGTTTTCAGTCTCCAGGCTGATCAGCTTGGTCCTTGGTCTTCCTTGACCTTTCTGCAATAGTCTCTGAGGCCGAAACTGACACCCAGAGCCCTTCCAGGGGGTGGACCTGACACCACCGGGTGTACCCAACACGACTGCAGGAGCAGGCTGGCTTCCTCCCACGTGTCTCCCAATTAAATACTCACACAGTAACTCACTGGAGGGAATCCCATTGATGTCAGCAGAAAGAAGAGGCTCAATTATAGCCTCTGACTGGGCCAGCTTATTGTTATTTATAATACACAGCCATCTGACTGGGAAGCCAGGGAAGAGAAAAATGTTGGTGCGAAGCACCGCCCATTAATTGAAATGTCTCAGGTTCGGGAAACTGGATGGTATTTCCGCAGCATTGGACAGAGAACCTGGGTTCCCAGTGAGTCCCCTGACCGAGCAGACTCTGGCTCTACCCCTTTCAAGGCCTCAATGAGAAAAATTTGTTCTCAGGCTGACACTCCTGAGTGCGCAGATGGACAGCCGCAGGTCTAGTAAAGTCCAACACCCCAGCTTGGCAGATGGAGATCCGGGGTCACCCCCTCCTTCTCTGAGGCGTGAACAAGGCCAGGCCACCCTGAAGGCTGAGGACAGGGTGAGTTTACAGGCCTGTGTCCATACCAGTCAACCTGTGATTACCCTCTGGTCGGAAGTCCTTAAGAAAGGGAAACAGCTCAGCCTGCTTTCCCCCAAACTTTCCTGGAATTCTCACACTCATTCCCCCTGTCTTAATATAAATGTCCTCAAAGCCTTCTTCCCTCACCTCCCAATCTCCTTGGGGAAGATTTGGGTACAACTTCCTGTTACATACTCCTAAAACACTCTCTAATTCGCCCTATGGTATGTAACCATTGCAATTAAACAATTCCTTTACTATCGCAATATTCCTTTAACAATGAGCTATTCTTTTAACAATTCCTCTAACTGAAACGCAAATCAAAACTACAACGAGGTATCACTTCACATGAATCAGAATGGCCATCATGAAAAAAAATCTACAAACCATATATGCTGGGGAGGGTTTGGAGAGAAGTTGGTGCAATAAGGCACCAACCTTGCATTGTTGGTGGGAATGTAGATTGATGCAATCACTGTGGAGAACAGTATGGAGATTTCTTCAAAAACTAGGAATAAAATAATACCACTACTGGGCATATACCCTGAGAAAATCATAACTGAAAAAGACACATGTACCCCAATGTTCATTGCAGCACTATTTACAATAGCTGGGACATGGAAGCAACCTAGCTGTCCATTGACAGATGAATAGGTAAAGAAGCTGGGGTATGTATATACAATGGGATTTTACTCAGCCATAAAAAGGAACATATTTGAGTCAGTCTAATGAGGTGAATGAACCAAGAGCCTGTTTTACAGAGTAAAGTAAGTCAGAAAGAGAAAAGCAAATATCATATATTAACACATATATATGGAATCTAGAAAGATGGTACTGATGAATCTATTTGCAGGGCGGCAGTGGAGATGCTGACATACAGAGCAGACTTGTGGACACAGTAGGGGAAGGAAAGGGAGGGAAAAATTGAAACAGTGACACAGAAACATATACATTACCGTAAGTAAAATAGATAGCCAGTGGGAGTTTGCTGTATAGCACAGGGAGCTCAAACCCTGTGCTCTGTGACAACCTAGAAGGGTTTGATGGGGTAGGATTTGTGAGGGAGATTCAAGAGGGAGGGGACATAGTGTATACCTATGGCTGATTCATGTTGATATATGGCAGAAATTAATATAATACTGTCAAGCAATTATCCTCCCATTTTAAAAAAATTCTGAAGACTTAGAAAAAACAAACAATTCCTCTATTGTAATTAAATAATTCCTTTAACTATGGCATAATATTGATCTTTTTCCCATATATGATCAAATCTGTGTGGGCAAAGACTGTGGCTCTCTTAACACCCTTGTATTTCCTAGTATGGTGCCGGACATATTGTATGAACTCCACAAATAGTGGCTGAATGAGTGCATGAATTAACCAACGGAAATCTTCTTGGGGAAAGCAAATAGATATAGAACACTATGTGTTTAGAGGAATCACAGAATTGTCCTGGGGATCAGCCACTCTTGTTGGATTACCTGGATCAGGACTGCCCTCCCCACACAGCTATTTAAGAGCTAACAACACTGTTAGATAATATTTCAGTTGGATTCAGTTTGGACATTCCAGTTTGATTTTTCAGGAATTTGCTGAGCATTTGCTATGTTCCCAGCCTCATGTTCCACTGCAGAGATGTCAGTTTCCCTGTCAACCCTGAGCTAAGATTTCCTGAGGGAGCTCAGTACAGCTCAGAAATGGGTTCCATGGACCAGAGTCTACAGGCTCTGGGATCTGGAAGTGCAAGTGTTAACAGACATTGCTTTTCTGCTTCTCAACAAAAGGCTGCTGCTTTCTCTTTCAAGTTCACAGGTCTCTGGCCTCTCCCTGTCCCTCAGGACCTGGTAGAGCCCTGCTGCATGCAAATGACCAACCAGGGTTCCTTTCTGCTCTGACCTGCGCACCCCGCCTGCCACCAAGGGGAGGGGACCCGACTTCCCCGGAAGAACTGAGGGAGGTTTGGGGCAGCTTCCTGGGTTCCCACTGGCCAGGCTTTGAACTCACCAATCCTTCTTGTTGCTTTGGGATGTTTTCACTTTTCTCTTCCCCCAGGGAACCGTCTGCCTTCAAGACCGTTGTACTATGTGCCAATGTGAGGGTCTAGAGGAGACAAGATTAATTGCTCTCCAGTCACAAAAAGGAAAAGTGGTACATTTTTATGTTTAGAAAAAGATGAGCTGATGAAATAGAGCCAGGACGTTTTGCCCAGCCTTTTATTTTGGAAAAGAAAATGCCTAGTGCAGTCAGACAAAAAGCTCCCTTTCTGAGGTGCCTCTTTGCTTGAGGTTTGATTCAGAATCTCAAATCCCTCTGCCTTGCAGACAAGCGAGAACTGTGTTGGAAGCAGGGCATGTGGACAGAGATCCCGCTCTTTCCACTCACTTTCTGACCTTAGGCTAATCGCTGAGCAATTCTTTAAGATGGGAAGGCAATCGCTGCCCTACCGAAAGGGATAATGTGAGGTGGACACGTTAGTATGAAATGAGGTGTCGACAGAAACAGGCGTTGCCAGTGGAAAAGATGCAGCCATGCCAGGCATTCACACTGCTCATAGCCACTCCAGTTTTCACCCACTAATTTTGTTCTCACTGGCATAACACCAGAGATAGCTACAGAGCTTAAATATACACAGAGACCTGATTCATAGAATTTCCAAACCAAAGTAGGCCTTAACTCCTGCATCTCCTGCTACAAATGTGTACACACAGGTGGAAGCTGAGGGTCAAGAATGCACATATACTGAGGGCTGACCGTGCACCAAGCTGGGCTAGAGCCTTCCCACCTGCGGCAACCCATCAGCTCAGCAAAGCTGCCCCCATCAGGGTGATATTACAATCACCACCTCCACTTTATAGAGGAGTGAGCTGAGGTCAAGTAAGCCCCCTGCAAGGTCACACTGCAGCAGTGCTATGGTCTAAACCCAGGAGCCCACTCTGTCCTCTATGACAGTTCACTGTTACCCAGAAATTGAGTTCCCAGAGAGCTAAGGGCAACTGGACCAAGATAACTAAGCTGTTAGGGCTCAAAACCAGGTCCACAGTCCAGGTGTCTGTCTATATATACGGATGGAAATAAAAGGTAGGGCTCAAATCCTAGCTGGACACGTGGCCATGGAAAGAACCTTGGGCAAGTCATCAACTTACCTGGGATTTGGTTTTCTCATTGATGTAAATTTTTCATAAAACAGTCTGTTTATCATGAGCATTAGATGAAATAATATACGTACAGCACTCAGAAGGGCCCTGGATGTAGCTGCTCAATAAATGGGAGCCATCCTGATGCTGGGAAAGATCAAAGGCAGGAGGAGAAGGGGAGACAGAGTTGGATGGCATCACCGACTCCATGGACATGAGTTTGAGCAAACTGGGAAACAGTGGAGGACAGGGAAGCCTGGGGTGCTGCAGTCCATGGGGTCGCAAAGAGTCAGACATGACTGAGCGACTGAACAACAACGAAATGGACGAGGGACTGAATGAGACACACATTGCTTCCCTCCTCAGGTCCTGGCAGGATGCCCTGAGCTCTCTGCCCATTTCAGCCCCCAGGTTCAGCCCCTGGCGGGTTTAGACAGCCACGTCTGGGTGGCCCGTTGGCTGTCAACACCCGAGGTTCCAGGCCAGGGAATTAGCTGCATGCTTCCTGCTCCCAGGGGAGAGCCGGAATCATGTAAACTTCTGTAACTGCTGCTGCCGACTCAAATCTCTCTCCTGTTAACAACCCGACAGACATCTTGTCTGTGTTTGATAAATAAGCTTCTCTATTTATTCAGGGGAGTGAATTTGTAGCTATTATGATTCAAATGACATTGACATGATATTTTCTATCCTTTCCGCCCCCACCTGACATTAAATCGGGAAAAGAAAATCCATAGGAAAAGAAAAACAAACAAAAACCCACAAAAACCCAAAGCAATTACTCTGCATATTGGTCCATGAAATAAAGAAATGCATAAGCCAACTCTCTTTTGGGGTGGAGGTAAGGGAACTGATAAATAATTTAGAAACTGCTTCCTAGCTGCCCGAGATGCAGCTGGCATGTGCTAATAGGAGGCACATGCTGCATTCATTAGGCACCGAGCACCGTTTTAATTTTTCCACCATTAACAGAATCTGCGAGTGGGGCGGTGCACAGAGTCAGATCCCAGGATGTCAATCAACCGACTCCCCAGCGCTGGCTCCGTCATATGGGGTGTTACCTCTCATTAGGTTGCCTGAGTCAGCCAGTCAATCAGACGTGGCTGAGCAGACGGGTAAGAAGGGGAGGTGGGCACCCACCGGCAGCAGCGTTAGCCCTGCGTCTGGAAGCCCTGGTGTTGCATGCCTGCCCTTCCTGCTGAATCAGTTTAGACTCGCCCACTGTCAGTCCTTTCCCCAACTGTGCTCATCCCGAGCTGCCCCAGCACACTTCATGATGGGAAGTTTCGGATGTCGACGATACACTAGACTCTTCTCAAACATCTAATCCCCTAGACAGAGGGAACATAGGAGAACCTATCATCGGAAGTCTTCCCGGCCCATGTTTTCTAGAGCTAAGTGGACTGGTGGGGCTGCTCTGAGTCAGAGCCGTGGGCCTGCCAGGTCACCTGGTCCCATAGCTTTCAACATTTGACAGTGACCTAAAATAGCAAATTCATTTTATATCACAACACCCCCCTGCATATACACACCCTACACACAACACTGAAATAAAATGTTCATAAAATATCCGTACATTATGTCACCCACTTTGATCATTTTTTTTAAATCACAGGTGGAAGCCACTAAAATATTTAATAACCTCTAAGGGTTGCAGGGGCTTCCCAGGTGGCGCTAGTGGCAAAGAACGCAGTTTCCAATGCAGGAGATATAAGAGACATGGGTTTGATCCCTGGGTAGGGAAGATCCCCTGAAGGAGAAAATGGCAACCCACTCCAGTGTTCTTGCCTAGAGAATCCCATGAACAGAAGAGCCTGGCGGGCTACAGTCCATAGGGTCACAAAGAGTCAATACAACTGAAGCGACTTACCACACACACAATGGACTGCAGCCTGCAGCCTGCAGTTTGAATAACAACTGACTTAGTCCAACAATGAAGTATCTCGGGTTGATGTTGTTTAGTCGCTAAGTCATGTCCGACTTTCTGTGACCCCATGGATTATAGCCCACCAAGCTCCTCTGTCCATGGGATTTCCAGGGAAGAATACTGGAGTGGGTTGCCATTTTCTCCTCCAGGGGATCTTCCTGATCCAGGGATTGAACCCACGTCTCCTGCCTGGCAGTTGGAATTTTTACCTTCTGAGGCACCTAGGAAGTCCTTCATTCCTGCAACATTTCCTTATTCTGAACGCCACCTTGGTTGACTGATGAGAACAAGCAGAACTGCAATGCAGGAGACTCAGGTTCAATCCCTGGGTCAGGAAGATCCCCGGAGAAGGGAATGGCAACCCACTCCATTATTCTTGCCTGGAGAATCCCATGGACAGAGGAGCCTGGAACTGCGGCCAGAGAAGGCACTAACCTCAAGGAAACATGCATACATGTGGGGGAACTCCAGAGTGGCCAGTTTGGATCTGGTCTCCCCTGGAGTTCTTTCTAAGTGAGGCTGGATTCCTTGGTTATTGGCAGGGCAGCTGGGCTGACGGGTCCAAGCACTCCCGGCGGCCAGGCTCTGACTGCTCCTGACTTGTGGTGGTAACAGGAAGATGCTTACACGTTCTGGGAGAACGGGGCTGCTGAGGACAAGCTTGTCAAGAGTCAGCTTCTCTGGTGTGTGTGTATGTGTGTGTGGTATGCGTGTGGTATGTGATGTGTGTGATGTGTGTGTGTGGTATGTGTGTGATGTATGTGGGTGTGGTATGTGTGTGATGTATTTGGGTGTGGTATGTGTGTACGTGGGTGTGGTGTATGTGTGTATGTGGGTGTGGTGTATGTGTGTACGAGTGTGGTATATGTGTGTGTGGTGTTTGTGGTGTGTGTGTGTGTGTGTATGTGTGTTGGTATGTGTGTGTGTGTGTGTGGTATGTGTGGTGTGAGTGTGTGGTATGTGTGTGTGTGGTGTATATGTGTGTGTGGTATGTGTGTGGTGTGTGTGTATGTGTGTGTGGTATGTGTGTGTGATATGTGTGTGTGGTATGTGTATGGTGTGTGTGTGTGTGTATGTGCATGTGGTATGTGTGTGTGTGGTGTGTCTGTATGTGTGTGGTATGTGTTTGTGTATGTGTGTAATGTATGTGTGTGTGTGTGTGTGTGTGTGGTATGTGTATGGTGTACGTGTATGTGTATGCATGTGTGGTGTGTGTGTGTGGTGTATGTGTGGTGTATGTGTGGTGTGTGTGTGTGTGGTGTACATGTATCTGTGTGTGTGTATGTCTCTCTGTGTGTTTGTGCAGTGTGTGCATCCTACTGTGTGTTTGTGTGTGTTTGTGGTGGGTATGTCTGTGTCTGTGCATGTATAGTGCGTCCATGTGTATGTGGGGTGTGTGTGGGGAGTGTGTGTATGTGTGGTGAATGTGTTTGTGTGTTTTTGTGTGTGGGGGGTGTGTGTGTGTGACATGAACCAGAGAGTTGGCCAATGACTGTGTCTCCTGCAGGAGATGTTGTGAAAGTACAGCGTCCAAGAGGAATAAGTCTACAAATGCCCAGCACTAAGAGAATAGTTTAACAGGAAAGAAGAAATTATTGCTTTGTGATTCTGCTTTCAGAAAAGCTGTCTCCTTTCTAAACATACTAGTTTCACACTTGACTCTATTGCTCTATCAGCAACTGCAGTGATTTGGAGCCATGATACACTCAGCACCCAATTTCCATGGAGAGGAGTGAATTTGTAGATGTAGTCACCGAGGGGTTAGCAGAGCTGTGAATTTAAGTGGCACTTTCCTTGTTGAAAGCACATTATAAGCATTAACTAATTGTGCTGCATGACATCTGAGAGAGAGAGGGACAGAGAGAAGGAGAGAGAGCGGGTCACCTGGGGCCCAGCCTCTGGAAGACCCAGCCCAGGCATGCATGGCTCCAGGGCAGGGTGGGTTTCCAAGATCTGAAATTAGGACTCAGGTGTCACTTTCCCCAAAACTTCACAGTTCCTTAAGTCTTCTGCCAGCTGCACTGTTTGTCCTAGGGCCGTGGCTTAAACTTGGAGCAAGTAAGTTTCCTCAGTTATAAAGCAAAGACACTCACAGCACCCACTGTAATGATCGCTCTAAGAATTAACTGAGATACAGTGTGCACAGGCCTGGCCCTTAAGAAGTATTTAATCAATCATGACTGTGTTATCAGCTTGGAAAACACCCCCACTTGTTCACACATCTTTCTCTGACTTCCCCGTCCTGTCCTTTCTCCCTTACTTTCTCCCCTGGGCTCCACTCATGGGCAGCATCCTTGGCTGCCAGTCATCTAGAATATCAGTGGAATTGTGGGGATGTTGGGGGGAGAGATCAGACATCTGCTCCCCAGTGTCTATGTCTATGCTGAGTGTCCCAGAGGTGATGGCTTTGGGCAAAAGTTCTAGGAGCCTGATAGACACACACTCTGCTTGCTTGAAAGCCCTGCCGGGTGACAGGTAGCTCAGTGGTCTGTGTTCCTAGCGCTCATCAGACATATCAGCAACCACTAGGCCACCCTGTTAGGCTCTGGAGGATAGACAAGGGCTTTGTGATAGCAAGGATGGCCAGGGGACCACCACAAACCATTTCTATCCACCTCAGTACAATTCCTCACACATGGACTTGCAGATACAGGCATTGTGGGTTCAGTCGGTTAGTTCAGTTGCTCAGTCATGTCCAACTCTTTGTGACCCCATGGACTGCAGCATGCCAAGCTTCCCTGTCCATCACCAACTCCTGGAGCTTACTCAAACTCCTGGCCATCGAGTCAGTGATGCCATCCAAACATCTCATCCTCTGTTGTCCCCTTCTCCTCCCACCTTCAATCTTTCCCAGCATCAGGGTCTTTTCCATTGAGTCAGTTCTTCACATCAGGTGGCCAAAATATTGGAGTTTCAGCTTTATTTCAGCAACATTGTGGGTCGCTCTAGTGCTTTTAGATTGGTGTACTTCATCCTGTCTGTGTGTGTTAACTAGATCAGGGTTTGGAATTCTGAGAAAGAAGAGTGTTGACTGTAGAACTGAATACGTTATTGACTTTTCATCAGACTTCAGGCTCTGCTCTGTGAAAGTATATCACCCAAGGAGCCTCGGATTAATACATAGGTCTCCAGGGTTGGGGCTTCTCTGGTGGCTCAGACAGTAAAGAATCTACCTGCCAATGTACGAGACCCAGGTTTGATCCCTGGGTCAGGAAGATCGCCTGGAAAAGGGAATGGCGACCTCCTCCGGTATTCCTGCCTGGAGAATTCCATGGACAGAAGAGCCTAGCAGGCTACAGTCCATGGGGGTAGCAAAGAATTGGACACGACTGAGCAACTAACACTTTCACTTTTCATTCAAAGGCTTAGGCCTCAGGACCTGGGGACCATGGATCTCACACATGACATGGATTTTGACTGTGAACAGAACCAGCTGCACTAAGCTGGCAATATGGGTGAGGTTGTAGGCATGGCTGTCTCCTGGTGGGCATAGCCTCCATCATGGCTTCGTGCTCCTGCAGGTCTATTATTCCCAGTGCCTGGCCGGCTGGAGTCTTCTTGGATTCTCATCTGATTCAGAATCTATCCTTTCCCCTTCCAGTCTGGAATGCAGAGAAAGCCCAGGCTGCAGTTGAAGCAGTAACTGTGCCCGGAAACCGTCATCCAGGGGGTGACGATCCAGGAGGCCACCCATTTGCAGGGCCGTCTGTTTGCAGTTCATCCCGGAGCAGCTCAACCTCGGCATCCAGCTGGGATGTATTCAAGGAACACAAACTCATTTATCAGCCAAGCAAAGCCCAATTAGGAAGATGATGCCACCATGCATTAATTGCCTAACATACACTGAGGCCAAAGATAAGTCGTTCCGGGGTCATTCATATTTGGGATGTAGCCACTGTTGGGGAAGAGTGGGGATTGGCCAGACCTAGAGCAGCATATGGGTGTCTGAGTGTGCCATTTCCTCCTGTATTTTAATACCACTCATCCCCAAATCCAGGTTGTAGAAACAAGGGGTTAAAATGACAATTGGAGGAGCTTCTCTGGTGGCTCAGTGTTAAAGAATCCGCCTGCCAATGCAGGAGATGTGGGTTCGATCCCTGGTCTGGGAAGGCCCCACATGCCGCAGAGCAAACTAAATCCATGTTCCACAGCTACTGAGCCTGTGCTCTGTAGAGCCCACGAGCTGCAACTACTGAAGCCCATGCACCCTAGAGTCTGTGCCCCACAACAAAAGAAGCCACTGCAATGAGAACCTGGTGCACCTCAACTAGAGAGATGCCCGCAATCACTACAATTAGAGAAAAGCCCACACAGCAACAAAGACCCAGCACAGCCAAAAATAAACAACTAAATAAAAATTTTTTTTTAAATGACAATTGGAATTCTTGTCCAAGAATCTATCAACCCAGTATGATGTATTCTCAAGAGGCTTGAGATTTTTAGGAAAAGCAAGTAAATTGTTCAACTAACTTTTAAAGCATGACTCGTGGCCACCCTTGGCCCTGGGAGCCCTGGTTGGACATCGATAGTGAAAGCTTGCCAGAGTCTTTGCCAGAACGTGGTTCTCAGCAGCCAACAGGGCATCTTGGCCCCTCGGAGGGCACAACTGGTCCCAGGATCCCATCTAAAGCATCCTGATTTGTGTGCCTGTCTGTGGTGTCACAGTGTCTGAGTCTGCAGGACTTTGGCCAAACTGGCAGCAGCAGAGGGGAGGTGAGGAAAAGAGAGAAAAGAGCATGGGGAGCTAAGAAGAGAGGTTTGATGCTTTTGCACTGTGGTGCTGGAGAAGACTCTTGAAAGTCCCTTGGACAGCAAGGAGATCAAACCAGTCAATCCTAAAGGAAATCAACCCTGAACATGCATTGGAAGGACTGATGCTGAAGCTGAAGCTCCAGTACTTTGGTCACCTGATGTGAAGAGCCAATTCATTGGAAAAGACCCTGATGCTGGGAAAGATTGAGGGCAGGAGAAGAAGGGGACAACAGAGAATGAGATAATCAGATGGCATCATTCACTCAATGGACATGAGTTTGAGCAAATCCGGGAGATAGTGAAGGACAGGGAAGCCTGCCGTACTGCAGCCCATGGGGTTGCAAAGAGTGGGACACGACTGAACAACTGAACAACCACCACCACCACCCCCCTTCTTGTTGGACGCTGTAGACACTGAGAGAGACGGTGTCCTTCCTTTACATTAATTCCAAAGTTTCTGGCCCTGTGTGGTGTTTGCAAGTCCCTGTTCTCAGGAAGCATCTACACCAGACTGGGGCTGCAGGACCAGCTGGAATCAAGGACCAGCTTCTGTTCTCCTGGGTTGCTAGTCCCAGCCGCCTTCCTCATGCTCAGCATTGCTCTCACCAAAGTCTTTGGATGGAGGGAACACTGTGTCCTAGAGTGGCAGAAGGGAAACTGCCTAGAAAGCCGAGCATCACATAAACAGCATTTAAAACACAGGAGCTGTTACTTTAATTACGGCAGGTGCTGCTTTATCACCACAGTGTTTCTCACACATTCGTCAGCAACGTGGTGATAAATCCATCCCTGGAAGCCAGAAGCTGCCACCGCCTCCAGGCTCCATCCTCTCCTCCTGGCTTGCAACTGCAGACACCTCCAGAGTCCAAGTCAGGCTGGGACTGATCATGAGAATCAGGTTGATGCCCCGGTGTTAGGGAAAAGGTCAGAGAGGAGAATATTTATAAGGGTCAGGTTTGCAGGTTGACGGTAACTGGCATATTGGTGTGTTGGGTTGTTTTTCAGATACTGACTATTAACACCTCTGACATTAATGATAGCAATCAATCACCATACTACATGTGGATGGACCTAGAGATCATCATACTAAGTTAGACAAATATCATATAATATCACTCATATGTGGAACCTAATTTTTTTTAATGATACAAATGAACTTCTTTAGAAGGGCCAGGTGGCACTACTGGTAAAGAGCCTGCCTGCCAATGTAGGAGATGTAAGAGTCCAGCATTCAATCCCTGGGCTGGAAAGATCCCCTGAAAGAGGAAATGGCACCCCCCTCCAGTGTTTTCACCTGGAAAATTCCATGGACAGAGGAGCCTGGAAGGCTACAGTCCATGGGTTTGCAAAGAGTCGAACAAGACTGAGCATGGGCACACACAAATACACACACACATGCATTTACAAAACAGAAACAGACTCACAGAATTCAAAAATAAATTTATGGTCACCAAAGGGGAAACATGAAGGGGAGAGATAAACTAGCTTGGGTTTAACACACACACACTACCATATATCAGATAGCTAACCAAGAAAGACCTACTGCATAGTACAGGGAACTCTACTCAGTATTCTGTAATAACCCATATTCGAAAATAATTGAAAAACAGTAGATGTGTGTATATGCATAACTGAATCACTTTGCTATACACCTGAAACTAACGCAACATTGTAAATGAACTCTATTCCAATACAATTTTTAAAAAAAGGAAGTGATGAAAGGAACGGATGATGATAGATTATCCATTCACCAGTTTAGGTTTGGAGATACTATGGGTTTGTTTTCTTTGATTATATAATAAAATAAATTCTTAATTTTTAAAATAAATAAATAAAGCATAGAGACTTCCCTGGCTATCCAGTGGTTAGGAATTTGTGCTTTCACTGGGCCTAGATGCCCAGTGTGTGGATTTCATTCCAGGTTTGGGAGCTAAGATCCCACAAGCCACACGATGGTGCAGTCAAAAAATAAAAAAATATATGGAATAAGGACATATTTCAGCAGTTGTTATTTACTAAAGACTCTGTGCCCTCCTAGTACACTGGTCCTCAGTGTTTAGTCCTAAGCAACCACTCAACAGGGTACAGGTGACTGTCTGTAACTTTCTGCGGCAGAAACTGAGGCTAAGCCTTCCACCCAAGGTCACAGTCAAGGGGCAGAGCCAGGGTTCCAACCCTCCCCTGTGCCCCCTGCTGTGGTGGACAGCAACTCCCTGCCAAGTCCCCTGGAGCAGCACCCACCCTTCCAGGGATCCTGGCGCGCACAGCTGGTGGCACCAACTCGGAGGGACACTGGAAAGAGTGTCAGGAGCAGGGCTCAGACTGAGGACATGAGGATGGTGCCAGGAAGGCTCTCACACCCTTGTCATCTTTTTCCAGGTGGGAATGTTGAAGCCGGAAGAGGTGAACTCAGAGACCTCAAAGAAAACCTGGGCCTAGATTCCAGTTCTCGAAGGCTGTATTTCTCGACTGTATTTGAAAAGGATGCACAGAAATTGTATTTGAACCTTTGAAATAGTGACAGCCTCTTCTGACCCACACCTGCTCTTCGGGAGGAGGCCGGTCGCCCTTTGTAATTCAGGGTGAAACTTCGAAGCCCTCAGGGTGCGAGAAGGCAGGGAGCTTCAGGCCGCAGGCTGCCCACCCTCAGAAGAGGACCGTGCTGCTGGCAGGGCCCTAGGACAGCTGTCTACTGCTGGGGAGGAGGGACCTGCTTGGTGTTTGCTCATTGCAGGATGAAAAGCAGCAGTTACACCACGGAAAACAGAACTCAGGAAAAAGGAACGCGCAATTCACATAGCCATCTTCCATCCCTCCTCCTGGCTGAACCTAACTCACCCACTCTAAGACCACTTTTTATCCCATTTCCTCTGACGCCTCTATTTCATTGCTTCTTTATTTTAAGTGAAGTATGAATTACCTACAGTAAAATTCACCATTCTCACTGTATATAGTTCTATATTATTTTTTTTTAGTTCTAGATGTTTTAATGAACATACAGTCATGTCATCACCACCATAATTCAGTTATGGGTTTTTTTCTATCACCTACAAAGTTCCCACGTGCTCCTGTGTAGTCAATTCCTCACCCAAAGTCAGCCCGTTTTCTGTCACTATAGTTTTGCCATTTCAAGGATGTTATCTGAATGGAATCACATGGTCTTTAGCTTTTGGGGTCTAGCCTCTTTGATTTATCATAAAGCATTCCAGGTTCAGCCATGGTGGTCTGTGTATCAGAAGTCCCTTATTACTTTTTTTTTTTTTTTTTTTTACTGCTGAGTAGTATTCCATTGTGTGGATGTACCTTACTGTTTTATCTGCTCACCAGCTGAAAGATATTTGGGCTGTGGCCAGCTTGGGGAAATTATTAAAGAGCTGTTACAGATATTCACATGTGGGTATGCTTGGTAGGGTACAAGGTAAGGGGATATTAACTTGAACCTCTCTGTATTTGTTCTCTCGCATCTCTTAAGATCAGTTCTACAGCGACTTTCCTTTAGTTCATTTCTAATCTCCTTTTAACCAACAAAAAATTGTTGATACAGTAGGTACCGGGCATTATGCTAACAATGGAGCTGCAAAGACACATGAGATGTTTCTCTAGGATGTGTACATGATCCCAAATTGCTGACTCAGTAGTAGATGCTCTATCGCAACAAGGAGGTGGGACTGGAATGCACCAGCCAACCCAGGTCATCTTGGGACAGGGTTGGCTATAAGCAACCAACACATTGATTGTATATAAGAAATAAAACCGCAGGAATCATTTCTGGGTCTTCCCACTGGCTCAGTGGTAAAGAATCCACCTGCTAATGCAGGAGACATGGGTCTGATTCCAGGGTTGGGAAGATCTCCTGGAGTAGGAAATGACAACCCCAGTATTCTTGTCTGAGAAATCCCAGAGACAGAGGAGCCTGTTGGGCGATAGTCGCAAAAGAGTCAGCTACAACTTAGCTACTAAACCACCACCAGAAACTTGTAGACACACCCGTAGATTCTGGCTTACAGGCAACCCATCACTCAGATGTGTAGCAAGGGGATGTTTTTCCAACCAACACCCTCATCTTCACAATTTCCCTCATGCTTGAAAACACCCAGAGGAAACAATATAAAATAGTGGAAGAACAGAAATATTTTGTACTGACAATTCTGTGTGCACAAGCTTTCCAAAAAGCACTGTATTTCCAATATTTCCAGAATGTAAGGTCATCTTGTTCAGCCTCTTGATAACCAAAGTTCCTCTGGAACATCATTGCTCAGCCAATGGCTGCATTTTCCCAGTGATGTCAGCCCACCCTCCTGATTGTCTACTGGTATCAAGCACTGGATCTGGAGCAAGATGTGCTTAACGTGCCTGCATGAGTTGTTAGAGCTTTTGCTGACATTATCATCATCATCAATATTATCATTGTTATTATGATTTCACCTATAGACAATCTGGAGCCTAGAATTTCCATTTTAGTATTAAGCCAAAATCTGTTAACCTTAGTACTTCATCCATCGATCTTACATTTGGTTTGGGGGGGATGGGGCATTCAAAATAAATGGAATTTATATGAGACATTTCAAAGTCTGTGGAGACAAAGACTGTATCTTTGAACTCAGCCTTCTGCAAAGTGAAAGTAAAAGTGTTAGTTGCTCAGTCCTGTCAGACTCTTTGAGATCCCATGGTCTGTAGCCATCCAGGCTCCTCTGTCCATGGGATTCTCCAGGCAAGAATACTGGAGTGGGTTGCCATTGCCTTCTCCAGGGGATCTTCCTGATCCAGGGATCGAACCCAGGTCTCCCACATTGCAGGCAGATTCTTTACCATCTGCCACCAGGGACTCCCTCGGTTCCTTCTGTAACTCTACCTAAGAATCATGAGATATGTTATCCAGTCTATTCATCATCAAGGCCACTTGGCTACAATTCTGTTTGCCTAAATCCCTAACTGCTTATAATGCTGCAAATGCAGTTTGTTCTGGGTGCTATCGGTTTATGAATGCTATATCATATATCAACTTCTGGGGAAGTTACATTGCACTAATGTCATGTCATGCTTTCTAGCAACTAACATTCCTAAACATTTTTTTTAAGGTTCTGCTACTCACTGTTTCTTCTTTGTATTGCTTTGAGATTAGTGTTCCAGTTTTTCAAAACCCAGCCCACTTCCTGAGCTTGTCAAGATCCTGTGAAACTCAGTTCTGTCATGCTATTAACTATCCATCCTGGCTTTGAATTAGGCGAAGGTGTGACCTGTGTGCCTGCTGCTTCTTCATTTAATGCTGATAAAAACGTCAGACAGGACAGAGTCAAAGACAACAATGTCCCCTGGGCTGACACTGATCCGTTACTCAGAACATCATGGAGTCCAAATTCATCCACCACCTGGGAACCTCATGAGGACCCCGGGAAATGCCATGCTTACATGTGAAAAGTGATGTCTACCAAATTCCCCAAGTAGATTGTTATAAAAAGGAAATGAGATTGGGCTGCTAGGGCTTGTGGCCGTGGACCGGTGCTTGCTTCTAGTGAGTACAATTTCCTTTCTAAGCGCTCACAGTCTTCCTAGGAATACTTTTGTCCTATGGTCTTTACTATTAAAAGTGGACACTGCGTAGCAGTGGATGCTCTGGACATTCAGAATAAATACGGCTCATTTCCTGTTCTCAACAACCATGAGATGGACCTACAGTTCAGGCCTTCAGTGATGTGCATGTGAACAAAACTACAAGATAATTTCAAACATATCTTCAGGAGCCACACACCGTTTCAGAATCTGGAGAAGGTGTGGGAGAATCTCACCTGCCTAGTGGTCAGCCCTGCTGGTGAGTGTAAGGAGCCCGTGGCCCTGATCTCAGAAGCTGCTATCTGGTTGCCTCAGATGGCCCACCTGATGTCTGTCCCTCCTCTTTGCAGGAGGCTGATGCATGGTGCCATTCTGGTATCCAACCACATGTGCATTCTCCCACGCAGCCAGACCAGATGCGCAGAGAGAACAAGTGCCGCCTTCTGCAGGGAAGCCGTGTGATGGACATGCTCAAAAGAAGTCACATTCCAGCTCCGAGCCAGGAGTTCTCAAAGCATTTTTCCTGAACTAGAAGCCTCATTATCAATGGGAGCTTGTTAAAAATGCAAACTCCTGAGTCTCTTCAACCTACAGAATCCAAAACTCAGGGGTGGGGCCAGGGTTCTGTTTTCTAATAACCCTCCAAGTGATCTGGAAAAAAAAAAAATTGAGAACCACTGTTCTAGCATCTGACATCCAGTCAAGACAGCCCTGGGGAGGGGGAGCCTGCGGTTGGTAATAACTCTCAAAATTCAGTTCAGCAAATACGTCTGGCTTGGCTATTCAGGTAACATGCCAGGTGCAGAGGTGAGGTGGAAGGTGAATAATGCATAAGGCACAGCCCCTTTACTTAAGCTGCTAACAATGTCCACAGGAATAACAGTGGAAATGATAACATGTAAAGTATCAAAAAAAAAATTCTATAAGGTATCAAAGGAGAAAGTGAACCAGCCAGATTGAGGAGGAGAGGATGAGACGGAAGGTTCTTGGTGGTCGATTCATGGAGGGAATGGCTTTTGAGATGTGCCTGGAAGGAGGGCTGGGGCTCTGGTTGGCAGAAGTTGGGGAAGGAACTCCCCAGGGATGTCGAGACAGGCTGTCCTTCTGCGTCTCCACAAATACATCCCCCGTGGGCCTTCATCAAATTATGCAAATCTAGATGTCTCCACCTTTCCTGCAGGAAGGCTCTGGCCAGGCCCTGGCTGACCTTGATGCAGCCAACCTCAACCCCTCTCCCTACTTCCCGGCTGGCTCCCCCTGCCGGCTGCACTGAGTACAGCTGATCCAACCCCAGTGGGACCTTCCCAGTCCAAGGTGTTCTTTGCATGCATGCATGCTCTGTGACTCAGTCGCATCCGACTCTTTGCAACCCCATGGATTGTAGCCCGCCAGGATTCTCTGTCCATGGGATTCTCCAGGAAAGAATACTAGAGTGTGCTCTGGCTCCAAGTTAATATTACACATAATATTGAGGTTTGCTTTTGAGCTCTGCTTTCCATTCTCACCACTCCTGTTTTCCTTGGATATGAACTGGACCTCTGACTTCTCTAGCTGTCTACTCTGCCTCCCAACCCCCAGGCAAGGAGACCTGTTGGCTCCCAACCTTAGCTATTTGAGTCCTTTGTCTTTGGCATGCCCAAAGAGGACAGGAAGGGAGGGAAGTCCCCACCAGCTTCAGAATGGAGAAGTTGCGCCATATTGAGGAGTTTGAGGTCTCCTTAGACAGCCCACACCTCTCCTAGACCAGGCACAGCCATGAGCATGGAGCTGTATTGTGTCCATGCCTGGCCGATTAAGCCCACTCTTCCCTTCCAGCTCCTCTTCCAGCCCTGGACTCAGGCCTCCATTTGAGCCTGAACTTAAGTCAAATTCTATCTGACACTCAGCACCACTGCTAGGCCCAGCTTCCCAGGATTTGGGAGACCCTGCCTCCGTTTTTCTCAGCTGCCTTTCCTAACTCTGTGGCCTGTTTTCTCCCTGGGAACAGTTCCTTCAACCAGGTTCTAGACTCTGCCATCCTCTGTGGTCTACTCTTTCACAGTAATACTCTCAATAAGGCTTCAGCTCCAAGATAGAGGCTAACTCAAGGTCTGAGTCTGGTGGTGGGAACTCCGCATGCAGCCTGAGAACAGGGACACCTGGGGGGCATGCAGGCCTTTAGATGATGCACAGCCTCTGGGGTGGACCACCTTGGCTTTGGCCTCCCCTGTAGAACCGCCCTGCCTCCGAGCTGTGACCAAGCCTCCCACCCTCCAGCCTCCTGCAGCTGCCGCCTCAAACTTGCAGGTCGATGGCTGAGCCGCCCGCTGACAGCACCTGATGCCTTCATCGGCCCAGCTGCTGCCAAGCAGAGATTTTAAGTCTCACTGAGCCTCTGAAATGGAACTATCATTGCCTGCATTGACAAGCACACACCCCAAACCAGGAAATGTATGGTCTACAAGGGTATACACAACCATGCTTCCTGTTTGGGGAAGACAGACTGATTAAAAATATTAAAGATCATGGTATCTCTCCCCTCGCTGGAGTCCCCCATGTCATCTCTGTGTCTATCTTCTGCTGGAGGCACATTTCAGAGCTTAAGGCTGACAGTTTCATTTAAAATTATTTAAACTATGCCAAATATGGGATCTGTATACAGGTGATTTTCCTTCTCTTTGTGGCCCTGGCTTATTACCAAATCAGGATATGGAGGCTCACTGCCGATGTCATTAATTTCTAAGTCTTTGGCCTGTTCCTCCCTGCCTCCCACCCCTTCCCCCACCATTCCATGCTTCCACGCTGCCCGTGGAGACGACTTTCTAAAATTTATAGCACCTGCAAGCCGCGTGCTTCCTTGGATGGATATACGCACTCTGCCTCTCCACCTCCCCTGCCTCCACCCACAAAGTCCCCAGTCCCAGCTCCAACTCAGAGAGGAAGCAGGAAATAGGAGCATGTCTTGGCCTGCAGTCCAGCCAAAGAGAGGAATGGAGAATTAGGGGACATTACTAGGAATACCCATCTCCTCATCAGGTGGACATTTGGAGCAAAGGCTGGGACACATTAGAGGTGGCAGATGGCTCATGTTTTCAACATGGACTGACTGGGTGGCCAGGGTTGTGAAATGTCAGGCACTTCATTTCACTGTAGCATGTATGTACTCTATACCAACATACAGCCCAGCAGTGCACAAAATTGGGTGTTCTGTGAGACTCTGGGCTTGATAATTGTAGAGCAGCTCCTTTCCTTTGGTTTGCTTGTTTAGTTTTTAAAATAAAACTACTCTTTCTTTTCCTTGTACTTGTCTATCCTTCTCTCTGTCTCTTTCCACCACCAGAGAAGCAGTTTGTGAAACAGGAGGGAAGGGGGAAAGACACAACCTTTAGAAGAATGACATGTTCATAGGACGTGATAAAACCTGATTAGAACAAACTAAGTCCAAGAGGGTGGAAGATTCAAATTCCAGTAGACCTTGACCTGCATCATACACACATTGTAACACATCAGCTAACCAAAACAACTATCAGCGCCATGATAGTTCCCAGATCAACCCTGAAAGGCCAAAAGATGGGCAGTGGCCCATTTCCTGGAAATCCCTGCCCCTTCCCCAAAATAGTTGGAATAATCCTCTCACTCATTAGCCTATGAAATTACCTGGCCCATAAAAATTAACCATGCCATATTTCAGGGCTCTCTCATCTTCTGAGATGGCCCACACTCTGACTGTGAAGTGTGTTTCTAAATAAACGTACTTCTTGCCCATCACTTTGTCTCTCAGTGAATGCTTTCTGCAACAGGACATCAAGAACCTCTAATTCATCAGTAACAATTCTATTGTTCACACAGAAAACCCACTCCCTGCATTGCAATGGGATTACTGACTGTCTCTCAAGCCTTCTGGAAAGAGAATTATTTCTGATCACTCATCAGTATTAATTATAACTGCACAGAGGTCTCCTCTCTTTGACAGCATGTGTTAGGAAGCTGCAGAGGTCAGGGTATCTACAAAAGGCAATTTCTCCCTTTTCTGCTTTCCATTTTCCCAAACTAGGTCTGCTTCCCATATGTACCTCTGAGAGGAATTTCCCCTGCCATGAATCCTGGGTTTCTGTCTTTGACTAGTGGTCCTGAGAGGATGTTGTGGGCATGAAAGGAGGTTCAGAGATTCAGGAAGCATGTATGTCTTTAAAATACGTCTGCTTTTAGAACAGGCATCTCCTCTGAGAAATAAGGTGGAAATCCTGTCCTGGGAGACCTGGTCTCAGAGCCAAAGGAAACCTGAGTCCTGTGGGCTTTGTCCCTCAGGACACTGACAACTGCGCCATCCCTAGAGGGAGCTGGCCACAGAAGTGCTTATGAGTATCGCTTTTCCTAAGGGGGCTCTGGATAAAGACGCAACCCCAGCTCTGTCCGTGCTGACAGAGAAGGAAGTGGACCACTCAGAACCTCAGAGGCTCTGGGCTCACCCTGAGGACCACAATTCGCCGGATCTTGGGAAAGCCAAGAGGCCCCTCTGGGCTGCACAGGGATGAAAAGGAAATGTCTCTGTTAATCACAGCTTTCCTCTTGGAGCAGCTGCTACACAGAAGATATATTCATTTGTCATCACTTGCCTTTACAAGATTGAATAAAAGGCCTTGTTCACCCCTTTTTACAAATGAGAACACATGTCACCTGCTTCAGGAAGCATCCTGCCAGCTCGTTTAAATCCAGCACTCCTTTAAGTAAGTGGCCCTCTGCCGAGGATCTAGGCTCCAGGAGACTTACGACTGAAAAAGAAGGATGCCTTCAGAGGGGGCTCCCACCTGAGACCACTACGGACAGTGGGTTGAGCCAGGTGTGCCTGGGCTACAGGCTTCCACAGCCTGGAAAACCTGGGAGGGATGGAGGTGCCCGTGGCCAGGAGGAAGCCCTGAGCCATGCAGCAAAGCAAAGGATGAGAGATGGCTGCTGCTGCTGCTAAGTTGCTTCAGTCGTGTCCGACTCTGTGCGACCCCATAGACGGCAGCCCACCAGGCTCCCCCATCCCTGGGATTCTCCAGGCAAGAACACTGGAGTGGGTTGCCATTTCCTTCTCCAATGCATGAAAGTGAAAAGTGAAAGTGAAGTCGCTCAGTTGTATCCGGCTCTTAGCGACCCCATGGACTACAGCCCACCAGGCTCCTCCGTCCATGGGATTTTCCAGGCAAGGGTACTGGAGTGGGGTGCCATTGCCTTCTCTGATAGGAGACAGGGCCACAGCCAACTGCAGGAACTTCCATTGCTCAGCCCATGAAGCACAGAAAACTCCAAACAACGAAAGGATATTCAAGGTGATAAAGTAGCATCCAGCCAGCACATCATGGCACCTGCTTTTCCATCCCTTCCAAAGGAACTCTACCCCAGGTTCAAATCCTGGGCTCCGAATTACCTCCAACTACCTGAGGAAAGGATGCTGAGGGCTTGGGAAATAGGGCAATGGCACAGAAGCCCAGTCGAGCAGTTGTTTAGGCCTAGCTGGCAACAGCTCTGTGATGCCCAGGCTCCTGGCCTTTCACGAATACATATGACACACCCCTCCCTGCCCACCCCCATGAGCGTGGGAGCCTGAAGAGGCCCTGCTCACAATGCCCACATGACCCTGATCCCTACCGGCCTCTGTGCTGCTGCCTGTCTCTCTCCCATCTGCCACTCACACTGCTGTCACAACCAGCCTAACAACCAGGGTCCTGGTGGTCCACACCAATGATGCTCTGCACTAGCCCCAGGGTCAGTCTCACTTCCAGCCCCAGTCTGTCCTAATATGGCCTGCCCTCCCCAAGTGTGTGGATTTCCTTCCCCCAGACACCTTCTGTCCCAGTCACACCTGTCTCTCTACAAACTTTCAGATGCACATGCCGTTTCTGGATCTGCGCATGCACCTCCCCTGGCCCGACTCACCTACCTCCACCCACACCCAGTCCTGTGTCGTCCTTCTAGCTTGAACCCACAGCCATGCTCCTTGGCAGAGCCCACAACAGTGGGCCAAGAGTTGGACACGACTTAGCAACTAAACAACAACAACAATAAAGGTCCAAGTGAAGTGAAGTTGCTCTGCTGCTGCTGCTGCTAAGTCGCTTCAGTCGTGTCCGACTCTGTGCGACCCCATAGACGGCAGCCTACCAGGCTCCGCCGTCCCTGGGATTCTCCAGGCAAGAATACTGGAGTGGGTTGCCATTTCCTTCTCCAGTGCATGAAAGGGAAAAGCGAAAGTGAAGTTGCTCAGTCGTGTCCGACTCTTAGCGACCCCATGGACTGTAGCCTACCAGGCTCCTCCGTCCATGGGATTTTCCAGGCAAGAGTACTGGAGTGGGGTGCCATTGCCTTCTCCATCGCTCAGTCGTGTCCAACTCTTTGTGACCCTATGGATGGTAGCCCACCAGGCTCCTCCATCCATGGGATTTCCCAGGCAAGAATACTGGAGTGGGTTGCCATTTCCTTCTCCAGAGGATCTTTCCAACCCAAGGATAGAACCCAGGTCTCCCTCACTGCAGGCAGGCAGACTCTTCACCATCTGAGCCACCAGGGAAGCCCAAGGTCCAAGTACAGATATTTTAAAAGATCTCCAAGTGATTCTAAGTCATAATTTCTATTAAGAACCACTGGAGGGGAAAAACCCTCCAAAAAAAAAAAGAAGACAAGTTACAGCACAAGCCTTGAGAAGGGCATGGTCCAGTGAGAAAGGTGGGTGAAGAGGGCTGACCTCGTGATGAATGCTGTAAGGCTACACTAGATGTGAGACGGAAGGAGGGAGGCAACCTTCTGGTTAAGGGTCCAGGGAAGGCTTTCTGGGGGTGGAAAACAAAACCTGACTTAACGGCTAACAGAGTAGGAATCAGTCAAATGTACCCAGAAGGGTTCCAGGTGGTGCATCTCAGAGCAAGGACAGAGGTAGCTGCTGACTCCATGGGCAGTGGCAATGACCCTGGGTTCTGGCCAGTAGAGCCCAGGGTGGCCGTGTACCACTCTTAGGTCTGCCCAGGAGATACCAGTGTGAGTCCCTGCCCCACATGGCAACACTGGTTGTCTTCCCCATTTCCTGGATGAACCCAGAGGAGGCTGAGGATGGAGAGAGGAGTCAGCCAAGATGGGACGTGAGGGGAAGAGGTGCCCAGAAGACAGCTCCACACGGGAGCTTAGGTTTGAGAAGCTTTTTGAGGGACGGAGTACATGGTAACAACTTGAAGGATTAAATAAAGCAGCCTACCCTGAGGCCTGCAGGAAAGGAGAGAAGAGGTATGATCCCCAGATGATCAGGTGGAGCAGGGATGCACTTAGAAGAGGGCTCGACCCTTCACAAAACCGCACCGGGGCCTCTCAGGCTCCAGGACTCCAGCTCCAGTGCTGCTTTGAGTAAATGCAGGGAAAGTACCTGGAACCGAATGGGTGCAGCGAGTAGGCATGGGTGTCGCTCCTGGACTCACCCAGTTTCTGCCTGGCACCCACAGTGAGTGGACGGTGGAGCACCATGTGTCCAGACAGACTTACCCAGTCAGCACAGAGGTCTGAAATAAGTTGGGCTTCCAAGCGCTGTCCAGGGCCTTGCACAAGGGACAGGGTCAGCCAGCATACCGGGGGCCCCTGCTGATTCTGTGCACAGGCGTGCGCACGCACACACGCACACACACACACCTGCGAAGGGCCAGCTGGTGGAAGTTACCACAAGGACAGAGTGAGAGAGAGTTCATTAGGTGAGGAGACAGGGTTTGAATGGGGAAAATGAGGAGAGAAAGAGCTGGGCGATGCTGGACTCTCCACCTGGCTGTGCATGCACCGTTCCCTCTTGTCCCCACACCACTAACCCTCCATAGGCAAGACTGTGCAGAGGAAAGGCTCACTGGAAAGGCAAGCTGACTGCTCAAATTCCCTGCCAGGCTGGGCCACCAGCTTGCTGTGTGCCCTGAGGCATGTCCCTCATTCACCCGGCCTCTGCTGCCCATACAGTGAGGAAGCTGGACTCCCTGTCTGTTCCTTAGAAACTCAGGCTCCGGTCTGCTGGTCCTGCGGGAGTCCACAAGCGAGCAGCCACACCTGGTCCCCCTCGGGTTCTCCTCTCCAATCCCTCCCGTCCTTCCTCTGTGCTAATCTCATGCATGAGTTACCACACGGCAGCTCCATTACCGGCCACGGCGGCCGTGCTGATGAGAAAAAAATAAATGTAAGCACCTAATCTGACTGGGCCGATTTACAGCTCCAAGTCCCCCGAGACTCTCCCGGCTTCCCTTCCCTGGGAGTGACAGGCACAGCTCCTTTGTTTGCCAAATGCTGCTTGTTCACTAAAATTGGCCCCCTTCCTTTTGTACCTGTGTGTTGTAGGCCCTACTGCAGCCACTGGAGGGTCTGAGGAGGGTGAACAAGAGCCTTCCCCAAGCAGAGGAGGGCACTCAAGAGAGGCCCCCAGGAAGACCCCTCAAATAATTGTGGCTGCCATGCCTCCAGCTCTGCTATGATTTAATTCAGCTGAGGGTGAAGGCTACTAGCATGCAGTAACCTTGTCCTGTGGTCTTTGGGGGTCACCAGCATCACTGGCCTGTCAATCTCTGATCTTCAGAAGAACACCTAAGGACAAGTGGGGTATCATAAGAAATGGATTTGGACGGTATATAAGAAATGCACTTGGTCTTTGTCCTTGATCCAAGCACAGACCTCCTCAAACCACTGGAACTTTCTGAGCAGAAGGACTATCTTTCATCATTCATAAGAAGCCTCTTTTATGAAGAAGATGTATATGGTGGCTCAGATGGTAAAGACCCTGCCTGCAATGCAGGAGACATAAGAGATGTGGGTTCAGTCCCTGGGTGGGGAAGATCCCCTGGAGATGGGAATGGCAACCCACTCCAGTATTCTTCATGGAGAATCCCCATGGACATAGGAGACTGGCGGGTTACAATTCATGGGGTCACAAAGAATTGTAGACGACTGAGCAACTAACACCTTTCTTCACCTGGTTTACATATACATATATATACATATATATACATATATACATATATACATACATACACATATATATATATATATATATATATATATATATATATATATATATATATATATATATATATATATATATAATCAGTTCAGTCGCCTCAGTCCTGTCCAATTCTTTGGGACCCCATGGACTGCAGCATGCCAGGCTTCCCTGACAATCACCAACTCCTGGAGCCTGCTCAAACTCATGTCCATCAAGTCAGTGATGCCATCCAAACATCTTATCCTCTCTCGTCCCCTTCTCCTTCTGCCTCCAATCTTTCCCAGCATCAGGGTCTTTTCCAGTGAGTCAGTTCTTCACATCTAGTGACCAAAGTATTGGAGCTTCAGCTTCAACATCAGTCCTTCCAACGAATATTCAGGACTGATTTCCTTTAGTATTGACTGGTTTGATCTCCTATTTATGTGTGTGTGTGTGTGTGTATATATATATATATATATATATATATATACACTCAGCTATGGAATGGAATATACTCAGCCATAAAAAAAAGAATGAAATAATGCCATTTGCAGCAACATGGATGGACATAGAGATTATCATACGAAGTGAAGTAAGTCAGAAAGAGAAAGCTAAATACTGTATGCTACCACTTATATGTGAAATCTAAAATACAACACAAATAAACTTATCTAAGAAACAAAAACAGATTCACAGACATAGAGAACAGACTTGTGGTTATCAGAAGCAGGATGGACTGGGAGTTTTGGATTAGCATATGTAAACCATTATTTAGAGAAGAGACAGACAACAAGGTCATATGCTATAGCACAAGGAACTATATTCAATATCCTGTGATAAACCATAATGGAAAAACTGAAAAAGAAGGTACAGATATGTATAACTGAGTCACTTTGCTGTAAGCAGAAATTAACATACTATTGTAGATCAACTGTACTTCAATTAAGAAAAAAAAGCCCCTTTTAAGCTGTGCTAATGAGACGACTTTAGGTAGTGGCCCTAGAAAGGGCAGATGGGGCTGGTCATCAGAGAGACCAGGTAATTAGAGGGCTGAAATTTGAGCCCCAAACTGCTTAGGCAGTCTAGGTGGGGCTACCAAGACCCCGTTTGTAAACACGAAGCAGGAGGGCTTGCGGGGGGTGTTCCTATTTCACCAGCTGACAGGACCCGTTAGCTGTGGTTACCAGCCAGGCCGTTTGAGCCCTGTACTCGAATGGGGCATTCCATGGTCTGAGGAGTCCGGATGGTCCTACTTCTCATGCTCTGTCTCACTTGCTTCGCCTCAAAGGGGTGTGAAGTCCAGCGGCCCACGGGGAACCGGTGGAGCGGAGACGCAGACCCAGGACGACGGGCCCACTGCGTCCACGTGGGGTCCTCTGGCTTCCAGCGACCCCGGCGCAGCTTCACCTCGGGCCTCTGCTCTGGAGGCCCACACTCAGATTTGAATCTCAGAGCGAAACATCTGTCCTCTCCCTCCTTTCCCTTCCCCCATCCAATTACCACATCTAACACGATCCGTCATCTCATCTCTGTGGCAGCAAGATTCGGAGAGCAGACGGGGAAATTAATAATAATTGTGGTGTCGGGGCACCGGATGCAATCAGAATTCAGCGTGGAAGCAAATACAAACACAAACAAACCATATTTATCCTCCTGAAAGACCGCTCCATTCTCCCTCCTCCCCAGCCAAGAGCGGGCTGGGCTAAGAAGGAGATGAATCAGCTCTAACGTGGGGACCTTCGCTTCTCCAGCCCGGCCGGCACTGCCGCGGAGCGCGCTCTAATTGAAATGAGAAGAGGGATTTGGGAGCTCTGAAGAGATGCCCAGAATCCGTCAGGGGCCAAATGGGAAGGAAAGAAGAAGGGACATCTCTTCAGTTCAGTGTAAGCCCATGAACTCTGCAGAGATAAAAGGATGAACTGCAGCATCGGCCTAGGAAATACCAAGAGGAGGAACTGCCAGATAACCTTGGTTTTTCAGGGCCTAAGGAGCATGTGAGGGGGTCTGCAATCCACCATCCCTAAAGCAGGCTCTTCCAGCCCATATACAAGTCCTCAAAGCCCAGAAAATATCATAAGTGAGAGACAGTGCCCCCACCTGCAAACACAAACAACTCAGGATCCATGTCAGGAAGCGGGTGGCCTTGCCATGGATCCTATAAAATGGCAGGGTACTTAAAGCAAAAATAATTATTTTGGGCTTTGGTGTGCATTACACATTCATATTCATGTCCCGTTACTGCTTCCCTTCCTGACATTATTTTTAGTGAGGCTAATAGTTAAATGCGTGCATTTTTGGCAGCATCTCGGCCCCCAGCCCATCCAGACAGGCTGACCAATGCCTGCCAGAGAGCACACAGAAGGTCTGGAGCAAGGCCGATCTTGTGGGACCTGGCCTGACCTTTCCTCTTACCAACAGTGTGACTCGTGGCCAATCTACCTTACCTCTCTGAGTCTGTCTTTAGCAGTATTAGCTGCCTTACAGGTCTTTTTGAAGAATACATGAGAAAATAGACAGCAAGTGTGTAGGAGGGCGCTTGGTAGGTGCCAGTAGAGAGAGAGGCATGAAGCCTGGACAAAGCTGGATCGTTTCAATCCCAGGTGCAGTGTGCTGTTTCAGAAATCCAGCAAAAAAGACTGCAGGCATACTTAAGGGGCATGCTGGGAATTACAGCATATATTACAGAGTGGCACAGTGGTAACAAGTCCACCTGCCAGTATAGGAGAGGCGGGTTTGATCCCTGGGTTGGGAAGATTCCCAGAGAAGAAAATGCCAACCTACTCCAATATTTATGCCTGGAGAATTCCATGAACAGAGGAGCCTGGTAGGCTACAATCCATGGAGTCACAAAGAGTTGGACACGACTGAGCACACGTGCACACACACACATATCACAGAGTGAAACTTCCTCAAAATTCTATGTATTGCTTCCATTAAAATTTCACACCCGTGGCACCCACGTGCCCTCACATGGTTTCTCCACTGTGGAAGGTTGCTACCACTTCCTGCCTAACAAAGCTCAAGACGCTGGGAGCTGAAGCTTTCTCCTGCACACAGTGACTCCTGGGAAGTCCCTGGGCCCCACCAGGACTGCTTTTCTTCTCAGGAGCAGTACAGCTACACTTTTGACCAATGATACTCCCTTGCCACGCAGCTAATAGATGCAAATAGCCAGCATCCCTGGGCCACATGGCAGGTGCTGAGCAGGGGGTAGGCATTTGCAATGTGCGTTAAGAGTCTAGGCAGTTGCTCCTGTGCATGTAAATGTAACAGCTTTTCTCTTCCCCATTTTCTGATATTCTGATCCAGCCCCAAGTCAGGAATGCTTTCAGAGCACACGGGGTTTAAAATGAAGTGATCTGCAGTTGTTTGAAGGGTCCTAAGGACAGGCTTGCAAATCCACATTACCCAGCAAACCATGTTTTCCCCAAACTTCCACCTCCACGGCCTAGATTTCGTGAATGGACTCACAGGTGCTGGGGACTGGCTGGAATGACTAGGCCAGATGGCCAGTGCCACTGTCAGGGGCTCTGCTATAAATAAACCAGTTTTCCAAGACCAGAACACTACTGTCCGTATCCTTGTTGCTGGCTCTATGCCCTAAGCTGATCTTTTAAATTTGACTATTGTTGAATTTGAATCTGCCACATGTGTTTCGGTACCATTAAACTTGGTTATGAAGCTTCACAGCCAGCTTTCAGCTTAGGCGACTGTAACCCCTGAGACCTACTTGAATGACAGCATGCTTCCCAAGGATCTTTTGGGTAACAGAGAAAATGGAGCCCCGAAGCATGCTGAGCACCTCCAGTCCATCACCCATACCTGCGCACTGTGCTCACAGCTGTGTCACGTGTAGGCAACACCGACTTCATCCCAAACCCTTTAGAGACACCTTTAGGGCTCAAGGAAGGTTCTGAAGCTCAGTATGATGGGGGAGCCTGGAAAAATGCACTTCATTCCATATGTCTGCGTCTCCATTTCTTCTCTGTAAATAGCTTAATCACTACTATTTTCCTAGATTTCATATATATGTGTTAATATACTATATTTGTTTTTCTCTTTCTGACTTGCCTCACTTTGCATAACAGGCTCTAGGTTCATCAGCCTCACAAGAACTGAAAATTGAGAGAGTAGTATTGATATATATGCACTGCATACATGTATGCTAGGTCACTTCAGTCATGTCCAACCGACTCCTTGAGACCTTTTGGACTGTAGCCCGCCAAGCTCCTCTGTCCATGGGATTCTCCAGGTAAGAATACTGGAGTGGATTGCTATGCCCTCCTCCAAGGAGTCTTCCTGACCCAGAGATCGAACCCACATCTCTTATGTCTCCCGCATTGGCAGGCAGATTCTTTACCACTTGTGCCACCTGGGAAGCCCATATATGCACTAACATGAGTAAAAGAGATAACTAGCAGGAAGCTGCTGTATAGTTAGCAGGGAGCTCATCCCAGTCCTCTGTGATGACCTAGAGGGGTGGGATGGAGGCAGAAGAGAGGCTCATGAGGGAGGGGATATATAGGCATATACATACATACATATATATATATATATATATATATATATATATATATATACACACATACATATATACATGCTTAGTTGCTCGGTTGTGTCTGACTTTTTGTGACCCCTTGGACTGTAGATAATAATATATATATATAATTATGACTGATTCACATTGATATATGGCAGAGACCACCACAACATTGTAAAGCAAAGCAATTATCCTCCAATAAAATAAAGAGGGCACTTCGAATGGCTCCAGAGGCTCCGGATTTCAAAAGTGGAGGAGAGGAAGGCAAATAAATGCAGAATCTCATGCCTGATGTGATGGCTGGGGCAAGTCCTTTTCTATGACCAATACTTGTTGTGTTTTTTTTTTAATGTGCTAACTAGTTCTGTTCGGCATCTCTGCTGAGGATCAAAGAAGAAGGAAGCGGTCGAGTCTGAGTCCAGAGCTCTGAGTGTGCTCGCTCAGAAGTTCTAAAAGAGAAAAAAGTAAAATTTGGAAGGAGAACAGCTGAGAAGGGTGAATAGAGACAAAGCAAAGGCGCTTCTCGGTGGAGCTCCCACCAGCTTGGGAGTGTGGGGAAAGCATTATGAGGCTGAGGCAGACCAGGGAAATTCTGTTGGAAGGCAAGCTCTGCTTGAGCGCAGAAATTCTAATAGGCTTTCACTCTGCCAACCTTGGGGCCTCCAGGGTAACACTAGAGGTAAAGAATCTGCCTGCCAATGCAGGAGTTGCGGGTTTGATCCCTGGGTCAGGAAGATCTCTTGGAGGAGGGCATGGCAACCCACTTCAGTATTCTTGCCTGGAGGACCCCCATGGACAGAGGAGCCTGGCAGGCTACAGTCCATGGGGTGGCAGAGTTGGACACTACTGAGCACTGCCCACCTTGAGGGGTGCACGTGAAGGCTGAGGACCCTCTTCAGGGTGAGGTGCCCTTCCCTCGCCAGGTATGAGGGGCCTTACATTGAGTTTCTGATGACTCAGAATCACTGTCAAAATGAGCAAGAAATATCTGTAAAATGTATTGGCTAAGTTTTATCTCATAATACAGGTCATTCTAACATAGGGGTCTTTCTCTATAAATAGCCAGATAATATTTTAGGCTTTGGACCATAAAGTCTTTGTCACAATTATTCAGATCTGTCGTTATCAGGGACAAGCAGCCATGGGCAATATGACAGCAAATAAGCATGACTATATTCCATCCAATAAAACTTAATTTACTAAAAGTGGTGTAGGGAGGGGTGGGGTGGGGGTGGGGACTGGATTTGACCCATGGGCCTTAGTTTGCCAACCCCTAGTCTCTAGATCTAGACAAAAAATCGGCTCATGGTAATTTATGTGGTGTCCTCTCAGAGCAAAGAAGGTTAGATGGTATATACATAAATCTCATCTTGCAGGAGTTAATGCTGACTTGGAAAAATGGGGAAGTCAATTGTTCCTGTCACTCACAGCCTTACACCCCTCCCCAAGTTCTGCCATCTCTAGCCAACTCCTGTAATCTGGGACTGATGACGCACCCCATGCCAGACCTCAAATATCAGCTTCTCCGTGTGCCCCATGAGGACACAGCCCAACCTCTTCGACCCTGAACAGACCAAGTCTGGCAATGTTGCCCCAGGCTTGAGCTCTCCCACTCAGCTCCTCAATTTATGTATTTTTTTTTTCTCATTCATTCACTCTGGTGAAGCTTTGTGCTTCCCAAGGTGCCCACCAAGACCAGAATGAATCTCAACATCTGACTGAGCTCATGTGGCAGTGAGTGCTAATGGCTTTGTGCTGGAACCTGCAAACCACTTGAGAAATACCCTCAAGGCAATATACCAAGATACACACAATATAGGGCTGTGCGCCAAGATAAACCTAACAGTACTAAGAAAACAAAACAATACAAATGTATTAGAAAATATAAAAAAGGTAAATACGTGCAGCTTTCAGAAACATGCATTTTTCACTTTGGAGGAAAGTTAAATATAACCAATTTAAAACACCTGTGAAAATATGGCTATGAAATGAATGTAATATAAATAGCATATATTAATAATGAATTTTAATTTTTTAGCTTTCGGCTCACCACTCTGTGCTATGACTTCAGATTCCTAGGGACGCACACCAACTCCTCTCTCACTAGGGATGTTGAGTGGAAAAGTTTGAGAAGCACCGTGTTGATCGACAGCCCTTCCTGCTTTTCTAAGAAAATCAAGGGCAGAGGTACTGCCTTATAGTTTCTCGTTTTCCTTCACAGAAATACATATAAGTACCCACATCTTCCCTTGTATCTCCATCTTAGCCAATGAGCAACGGTCCTATTTGGACCAGCTCCCTCCACCTGTGTGCTTGACCCCAGTTTCTCCCACTTCCTCTGTGCCTTTTGTCCACTGGTCCATCCACAACCTGTTCTGATATCACCACTTCCCCTCCTCTGTCCTTATTGGAGTCAAAGCATCTAGCTCTTCTAGCAGGAAAAGCCATCATTTTGTCATAACTTCAATCATCCAGTCCTCCCTCTTCAATCATTCCTCTCAAACCACAGTCAGAAAACAAAACAAAAAAACAGTCTACAATCTCCTTCTCCCCTTCCTCATGTACCACTTATTACTCAATCCACTGCCATCTGGTTTTTATTCCTACTTTGCTGAAGCAGCTCTTAGAAAGATCAGTCAGACTTTATCCCAATTGCCAAACCTGTAGGACACTTCAAACCTTATATTATTTGATCTATCTGCAGCATTCAATACTGTTAATCTCTTTCTCTCTATAAAATGCATTCTCTGTGTTTTTATTGGGCTTCCCAGGTGGCTCAGCGGTAAAGAATCTGCCTGACAATGTAGGAGCGGCAGGAGATTTGGGCTCAGTCTCTGGGTTGGGAAGATCCCATGGAGGAGGAAACGGCAGTATTCTTGCATGGCAAATCACATGGACAGACAGAGGAGTCTGGCAGGCTACAGTCCACAGGGTCGCAAAGAGTCGGAGATGATTGAGCGACTGAGCGCACAGTTACGCACCTGTTTTTTATAAAGCTAAGTTGCCCTGGTTTTTCTCACTTTAATTTTACTGTTTCTTCTCTCCCCCATATTGACTCTCTGTTTCCTTGGTTCCTTTAGACATTAGTGAGCATCAGGGTCTATGTTTCTTTCTCTACACTATCTTCCTGGATGAGCTCAAATATTCTCATAATTTTAATCACCTGTATTAGTAATTTATTTCTATGTAATGCTAAGTCGCTTCAGTCGTGTCTGACTCTGTACGACCCCATGGACTGTAGCCCGCCAGGATCCTCTGTCCATGGGATTTCCTAGGCATGAATATATTACCCTAAAACTTAGCAACTTAATACCAAGACTTTTTATTATGTTTTTGTGTGTAGGGAATTAGAAAGAGGCTTAGCTGAGTTCTTCTCGCTCAAGATCTCTCATGAGGATGTAGTCAAGTGCTTGACCATGACTATGGTTTTAACTAAAGGCACCGCTGAGGGGGATGGGGCAGGGTGTGGGAAGTCTTACTTCTAGCTTATTCATGTGGCTTTGCTGGCCAGCTGGGCCTCTCCACAGGGCTGCCTCATACCAAGGAATCTGGCTATGGCCAAGGTGAGTGATCTAAGAGGGGCTGATAAAGAGAGTGCAAGGTGGAAGGCACAGTATTGTTTATAACATAACCTTGGATGTGACATCTCATCACTTTTGCTGTAGTCCACCATTAGAAGTGAGAAGGAAAGTCCAGCCCACACTCAATGGAAGAGGCTAGATTATACAGGGCATGAAGATCAGTAGATGGGGATCACTGGACATGATCTAGAGGCTGTCTGACACACCACCTGTGCAGCAATGGCCCCATGTCTGCATCTCTAGGCCTGGGCATGGCCCTTGAGTTTTAGACTCATATACACACTTCTTGCAGGACAGCCCTCAGGCACGTGCCTCACAGCATCTCAGTCCCAATATGTTCCAAAGAGAACTTGTATTTTCTCCTAACAACATGACCTATTCTCTCCTATTTCTAAGCCTAGGCATCCTAGCTTAAAATCTGGCAGACAAATTTCACATCCACTCTTTTATTCTACCACAATACAATCAATCTTTATTTCCTGAATTTATGTACTACATTTTTTTTTTGCCTGTTTCCTTTCTTTCCAGCCTCTGACCACTTACAAATTTGAGTTGCCCATGCATCTCACCTGGACCCCCGACACGAATCCATCTCATGGACCCTGCAGCCTGTCCAGCACACCCCCTGTGTTATGTGTTCGATGCGCTCAGGCTGGGAGGACAGGGATGGACACAGGTAAGGTTTTCAGCAAGTGCTGAAAGCTGTGATGTCCCTGCTGCTGCCAAGGACGATGACGGTGACAGTGATGATAATATAGACGAATTACACTGTCTCTGTAATAAAATGCAAAGCTCGGTCTCCATCGTACATGCAAACAAGTTTTATCTATCTGCTGCGACTCTCAGCCCCTGACAGAGACGCCAAAGCACGGGTTCCGACGCCACGTGTCATCATCTCTGTCTGCACCTGGGAGCTCAGTCAAGGCTCAGCTCTCAAAATAAACTCTGTTTTTGAATGAGGAAATCATCACAGGATAATTGGGGCTGCTCAAGTGCCTGGGATGTCATTGAAATTGAACACTATTCTGTAGTTTTCCCCAGCGACATAAGAAGTGGCACATTTGGTCAATCGTCTAATCAATGATGCTATCGTTATAGATGTACCCATACACAGACCTCTCTATACATTTTGCCCAGGCTTCCAGTGCTTTCCTGTCTCCTGTAAGGACACCAGCAAGCACTCAGAGGTGAATCAACTAAGTCATCACTACCAGCCTCTGCACGGCAGAAAGGGAGTCAAAGCTGGTAAAGCTGAGAGACAGATACCATCAGTAGCAGCACTGCCAATCCCATGCCTGCCTGTGATCTCAGCAGACTTCCAGATGCAAAAAGACAGTGGGTGCCTCAGGACAAATTGAGCCGTGGCTCGGTGAGATCATGGATGGTTCCTCACATGAAAATTCATTCATATGATTTTGGAATATAATACCTGACACAGCTACCTTGTGGCTGCCACGCTCCTGTCCTAGATAAGGACACAGCAGTAACAGATGGAGGAACAAGGCACTTATCTTGTTAGTTGATAGAATTTATCTTCTTTTCCTCCTTCCTACATATTCCATAGTGTTTGGTGAGGGGTGCTTTTTCCCTTGCAGCATATGGAGGGTGAATTGATTTCTTTTCTCCCTCCTTAATTCAATGAGAATCAAAGCAGAGGATAAATAGCTTGTTGTGCTAGAAAAAAAAAATTCCAAATAGTCAAGGAAATGTCAAACTTTTTTTTCTTCTTTCTGGGGTTGGTATATTAGTTCTGGGAAGACTTCCTCCCTCAGCAGAAACGGGGATGAGAGTTTTTCCTGATGAGGATGATGGCGCGTGCATGGTCCCTGGGCCCTGGCTGGGGGCAGCTCCAGCTTATTCTGAGTGTATGGCCAAAGGGCGGTGCACTTCCTGCGGGAAGAGAGGCAAAGCCCAACAATCGAATAAACCCTTGACATGACTAATTATCATGGCCTGAAGAAGTCTGTTAGGTTCTGCTTTTTTCCAATACCCATCCAAAATAACAGTAAAGGAAAAAAAAAAACAACAACTATGTTGACAAACAGGAAAGAAAACATGAGCGGATGAAACATGCTGACAAAATTGTATAGGACAGAAAGCAGATGAATGGTCATTGATTTAACCAAGTAGGGAAAGCTAAACCCAAAATGCCCAAAATGGGACGAGTAAGCTGACTCAGGCTGCAGCACTAGAAATATTCTTGAATTTGGGACACGGTATCTTTGCGGAGGCTGCGGTAATGATGGGGCTAGAAACAAGGAGATGTTGAAAGTCTCTTTGAGAAGAAGCTGTATTCCATAAATCCTCTCTCAGACCTGAAAAAACTGACTTCTGATAAGAAGTGGAAAGGGGCTTCCCACTGGTAAAGAATCCACCTGCAATGCAGGAGATGTGGGTTTGATCCCTGTGTGGGGAAGATCCCCTGAAAGAGGACATGGCAATCCACTCCAATATTCTTGCCTAGGAAATCCCATAGACAGAGGAGCCTGGCAAGCTGCAGTCCATGGTGTCTCAAAGAGTCGGACACGACTGAGCACACACACACACACGAGGTGGAAAGCTCTTGACCTAAAAAAGCATTTTTCAAAGATGTGGTCCCCAAATCAGGGTCACCTGGGAACGTGTCAGAAATGCCAGTTCACAGGCTATGTCCCAGAGGTGTGTCAGGAAGGACGTGACAGTTGAGGGGCCTGGGTGTCTTCTCTGAAAAAATGCTTCCACAAGAAAGGGGCAAAGTGGTGGTTCCCTGAGGATCTCCTAAGGGTTATCTGGCTCCTCACCATTCACTACAAGAAGGCCCCCTAGTCAACGTGCTCCTACACAGAACTTCCAAAGGGTTTCTTAGCACTTGCTTCTCAAACAAAAGCAAACAAGAGAACGAGAACCGACTGTACTGCACAGGGATCTCTGCTCTGTGTGCTGTGCTGACCTAAGTGGGATGGAAATCCAAAAAAGAGGGGATACATGCATATCGATGGCTGACTCATCTTGCTGTACTGCAGAAACTAACACAACACTGTAAAGCAACTATAATCCAATAAAAGTTAATAAAAACAAAAAAAATTAAAATGTGATCAGAACCCATAAAACTTAAAAAACTCACAAAGCCAAACATAAGACATTGCAAATGCAAAAATTTAGGTGTTACAAAATACCGAATAGAAATGTAAACATAAAAAACAAGCAAGAGAGAATAAGAATACTGAAGCTGTGTTAGGAATTAGAAATGCTACTGTTGAAGCAATTATTTAAAGACTATTAATCTTAACTATAAGATGATAAAGTGGAGGAAATCTTCCAGAAAGTAGAAAAAAGAGATAGAAAATAGAAATGGGAGAAAAAGTACACACACACACACACACACACACACACACACACACACACACACACACACACACATATATATATACATACACATAATATAGAGGAAGAACTAAAGAGCCTCTTGATGAAAGTGAAGGAAGAGTGAAAAAGCTGGCTTAAAACTCAACATTCAAGAAACAAAGATTATGGCATCCAGTCCCATCACTTCATGGCAAATAGATGGGGAAACAGTGGGAACAGTGAGAGACTTTATTTTCTTGGGCTCCAAAATCACTGCATATGGTGACTGCGGCCATGAAATTAAAAGATGCTTGCTCCTTGGAAGAAAAGCTATGACCAAGTTAGACAGCATATTAAAAACCAGACATATTAATTTGTCGACAAAGGTCCATCTAGTCAAAGCTATGGTTTTTCCAGTAGTCATGTATGGATGTGTGAGTTGGACTATAAAGAAAGCCGAGCACTGAAGAGTTGATGCTTTTGAACTGTGGTGTTGGAGAAGATTCTTGAGAGTCCCTTGGACTGCAAGGAGATCCAACCAGTCAATCCTACATGAAATCAGTCCTGAGCATTCACTGGAAGGACTGATGCTGAAGCTGAAACTCCAATACTTTGGCCACCTGATGAGAAGAACTGACTCCTTGGAAAAGACCCTGATTCTTGGAAAGATTGAAGGCAGGAAGAGAAGGGGATGACAGAGGGTGAGATGGTTGGATAGCATCACTGACTCAATGGATGTGAGTTTGAGCAAGCTCCAGGAGTTGGTGATGGAGAGGGAAGCCTGGCATGCTGCAGTCCATGGGATCGCAAAGAGTTGGATACGACTAAGTGACTGAACTGAACTGGTATAATATAGACATATTTTATATATATATATATGCCTGCTAAGTCCCTTCAGTCATGTCCGAATCTCTGTGATGCTATGGATTGTAGCCCACCAGGTTCCTCTGCCCATGGGATTCTCCAGGCAAGAATATTGGAGTGGGTTACCATTTCCTCCTCCCAAGGATCTTCCCAACCCAGGGATGGAACCCGTGTCTCTTATATTTCCTGCATTGCTTTTCTTTATGACTACTACCACCTGGGAAGCGTGTGTGTGTGTGTGTGTGTGTGTATGTGTGTATCCATTTAATGGAACCTCCAGAAAGAGGGGAAAAAAAGAGGAGAAAATTAACACGTAAATATGAAAAGATTAGTTTCCAAAACTGATTGAAAAGGAATTCACAAAGTACCTAGAAGAGTAAATTAAAGAAAAAACAAAAAACAACCCCCTCATGAAGGCACTGTATGAAGAAATTTCAGAATACCAGGGATAGAGTATTGCTTAAGACCTTTCTAGGAAAACTATAGATCACATACAAAGAGGCGGGAACCAGAGTGGTACAACATTTCTAAGCAGTCACCCTGGGAGCTTCAGGATAATGATGAAATTCTGAGGTAAAATGTTGAGGTGAGATATCTCTATCTAACCTAACTAACGATTGTGTGAAGAAAGATGTGATATTTTTCAAACAAGCAAGTTGTCAATGACTTCCTCTGGAAGTAGCTGAAACGTGTGTGCCTCCAAAACATGGGAGAAATCAAGAAAACAGAAGCCATCGGTCCTAGAAAAATTAACTCCAAAGTGGCTGAGGGGACGGATAATTTTAAGGTTAAATATCTGCATGACAGGCTTCCTTGGTGGCTCAGCCAGCAAAGAGTCTGCCTGCAATGCAGGAGACTCATGTTTAATACCTGGCTCCAGGCTCTGTATAACTTTGAGAAGGTCACCTCTTCATCTGTGAAATGGCCCTAGAGACCAAAACTACCCCACCCAGATCTCAGCAATTGTGTGAATCAAATGAGAAAATACACAATTACTGGCTTTACATGTGGCTGGAAGGGCCAGCTGTGTGCCAGGGGCTGGGGCTAGTCCTGAGCACAACTCTGTTGGTCTGGAGCTCCAAATTTATGGGGGGAGGCGGCCAAGCAGATTCTGAACCTGGACTTGCCTTTGCTTAGTCATGTCTCTTTACCTCTTCTGCCTGTCAGTCTCTCCCCTCCCACCGTCACTCCTAAAGAAGCATGAATATATGGGGGGTGGGGGAGAGGAGGGTGTCCTGGGCAGAAAGTAAATGCCGAGGGGCTATGCCCCTGCCAGGGCAGCAGCTCTCACAACTGTTGTTTTTGTTCAGTCTCTAAGTCATGTCCAATTCTTTGCAACCCCATGGGCTGCAGCACACCTGCCCTCCCTGTCCCTCATTGTCTCTTGGAGTTTGCCCAAGTTCATGTTCATTGAGTTGGTGATGCCATCCATCCATCTCACCCTCTCCCCTGCTGCTGGGAAAGATTGAAGGCAAAAGGAGAAGAGGATGGTAGAGGATGAGATGGCTCTCACAATCCTGAGTGACTATTTCCCCCTGCATCCCCTTTGGCTTCCTCTCCCATCCCTCCATCCACAAAGCCCAGATGGGAAACCCACATTCCTGGAGAGTGAGTCCACATGAAACACTGCCGTCTCGGGCAGGACTGAGGGGCGGCTGTAAAAACAGAGAGGCGCCACTCAGAAACCATAGAAGGCAGACACAACCCTGGGGGCTTCTGCAGGTCTCTGGGACCCTCCGCTCAGAGCTGCTCAAGTCGAGCCAACATGCAGCCACACAACCTCCCCCACCGCAGCCACGGGCAGGAGGGAGGCTGTCATGCCCCCTGGGGGAAGACAGCACCTGGGGTACAGCTACAGGCTCCAGAGGCAACCCGCAGGATCCTGCTTGGAGACAGCACTCGGGAAAGCAGATGACCCAGGCTGTAAGGCCCAGAGAGGCCCCTCGCTGCTGGCATCACTGCAGGGAGACTCTCTAATAGAGGCAAATGGGCGAGGTGCGCTGTTGGGGGTGGGGACCGGTCGGCACCACTCTCCCCATCTGAGCACCTGCCGAGGGGCAGGACTCTGTCTCTGCTGCAGGAGAACCATCTGGTCCCCAGGAGCACGATGTGACTTGCAGCATGAACCTGCCATTTCTCTTTTCTGGAGTCAGTGTGGATCCTGGCCCACTGTCACTCTCAAATCCCTCAAGGCTTTCTTTCATTCTCTGGAGCATAGCTCCGAATTGTGCTGTGTGTCCCGGAAAAAACCCCTGGATTCTAATCCTTCTTCTGCTGTAAGCTGACCTCATAACTCGTGGGGAAGCCGGCCTTTATCTGTCTGGGGCTCAGGTGTTTGGTTTCAGCGGGGCTCAGCCAGGACGGGTCCTCACACTATCTCCTAGCACCCCCGCCCTTGCACACTCAGTATGGATAACTCTCATATTTTAGATTTTAAAGTAATTTCCTCACAAATCCTACACCTTAAACATGGTTGGGGGCCCTTGTGTTTTTGCTTTGCTGGACTTCACTGCAGTGTCAATTAAACAATTCCTGTGGCTGTGTCCCGCTTCTCCACAGTGTCTGTGAGTGGGCATTTGGGGGTACCGCTGCAGGCTGGGGGCCAGCACAGTGTAAGCTCTCCCCACCGTGTGTGTCAGTGAATGAACAAATGCCATCACATACCTTTTGAGCAAAACTTAAGAGTATTTCACCCTCGACTAAGTACCAGGAGCACAGCGAACACCACGCTCAAATAACATTTGCAACAGACTGAGAAGAAAACTAACAATTGCCAGGGCAGGGCCATGGTAAAAGTAAGATTGGGGTGCCTCGGGACGTGTCGGAAAGAAATGAGAGCTGTCTTTGGAGACTTGGAAGGGTCAATGGCATGAATTCATAATTGCTTTATAAACCCCACTGAACACATGTACTAGAACAATATTCTATGAGTGAAAAACCTGAGTCATACAGAGACCAGACAGAAATGCATGCTTAAGCATGTCCTTATATGAGCGCCCCCTGGTCTGATACGTGTTAAAACAGCATGTATGGAAATAACAGAGTTGTCGATTCAAGTGGCTTTAGTGTTCTCTAGTTTTGTTTTTTCAGGTTTCAACATTCTCATGTAAGTTATACAGCCATTTGTTTTTGAGTCACTTTGCCTTTATTATTCATATCTTTTTTCATAATCATCGTTATCATCAGCTTCACAGATAATTACTCCAAAAAGTAATGACATTCAAAATCTAGGCTCATGAATGACTTGTGAATGTACTCAGGATACTCGTTGAATTCTTACAACAACTTTGTAGAGCAGGAAGCTTTGCCTGCTCACAAATAGGCATCCGAAGCTACATCTTGCTCACATTTTGAAAGTGAGGTAGAAGCTGGGCTCCTCTCCATCTCCCTGTGCACTTTATGCTCTTCTTGAAGAGGCTGACTCTCCCGGCCCTCCTTCCATGCCTGGTTCCTGGTCAGCCTCCTCACCAGCCTGCAGTCCCTTCACCATCAAACACAAAGCATCACCATCGTCCAGGGGGCAAGTGAGAGTTCCTTGGCAGGACCACATCTGTCTCAAGGACTCACTAATGTCCGAAGCAGAATTTATTCCTATTCCAAACATTCACTCACTGGACCGAGATTTGTTATGGTTCTATTATGTGCCAGAAATTCTGCTACAACGTTGAAATGGTACAAAGATAAGAGAGTAATTTCTCTTCATTCTTTCCTCAAGTCTGGGGGCAGGGACAGATCTGTCACTGTGGTGTGACATGGGCAGGTGAGGACAGGGGTGTGTACTGCAAAGAAATGGACTTATCCCTCCTGCCATATCGAAAAAAACAATTCCTTAACTTGATCTCTGGGATCAGAGGGGAGAGGTCTGGGCTAAAGATGTAAATTAGAGTAGAATTGATACTTATCTCTACACTGAGAATAGAAGGGTTGGGAAGATCCCTTGGAGGAGGGCATGGGTACCCACTCCAGTATTCTTGCTTGGAGAATCCCATGGACAGAGGAGCCTGGCGGGCTACAGTTCATGGGGTCACAAAGAGTTGGACACAACTGAAGCTACTTAGCATGCATGCACGCATGAGAGTAGAAGTTGTGGGAATAGATCGATCACTCAGAGCGTATAGATATGTAAGAGTTAAAGGGGAGACCTCGGCAAACCCTAATGTTAAGTTGGTCAGAGAAATGCAGAAGGGGCAGAGTACCAGAGGCAGATGGAGAAGCAGGAGAATGCAGCGCCCTGGCCATCAGGGAAGGAATTCCACTGCTTCAAGTCCTCAAGCAAACCAAGCTGAAGGAAGAATAAGATTAGTCAATGGGTAAGGTTGTGGTTGACACCGAGTAGGAGTCACGATGGAAGCTGATGTGCAGTAGGCTGAGAAGGAAGGATTACAGACCCTCTTAGAAGAATAGGGGTGTGGGCAGAACATTGAGGGGTGGGGTCATGGAGGTGAGTTCAGTCCTATTTATGGGAACTTTAAGCTATCAATTTGAGGATTTTCAAATTCACCTGCCTTGCAAGTTCAATTCATTTGTGCTTTCCTGGGGGGTGTGAGCTGTGTGCTTAGTCACGTCCGACTCTTCCGACCTCATAGACTGTAGCCTGCCAGGCTCCTCTGTCCACTGGGTTCTCCAGGCAAGACTACTGGAGTGGGTTGCCATTTCCTTCTCTGGGGGATCTTCCCGACCCAGCAATTGGACCCGGGTCTCCTGCATTGCAGGCAGACTCTTTACCCACTGAGCTACAAGGGAACCGCCCCCCCACCCCATTCAAAGATGCTAAAGAATGAATGTGTCTTCCCAAAATTCATGTGCGGAAGCCTAATGCCCAGCATGATGGTGTTAGAAGCGGGGCCTCTTAGGGGTGATTAGGTCATGAGGGTGTAGCCCTGATGAATGGGATTCATATCCTTAGGAAAGGGCTCCTGAGCAGCCCCTCGCCCCTTCCACCACGTGAGGGCACAGACAGCCACCTATGAACCAGGAGGCAAGCTCTTACCAAATACCAAGTCTGCTGGAACCTCGATCTTGGAAGTCCCAGGTTCCAGAACTGTGAGAAATAAATCTCTGTTGTTTAGAAGCTGCTCGGTCTGTTATATTCTATATCACAGGCTGAATGGACTAAGGGACAAAGTGGTCTCACTAACAGATAGGTGTTGGCTATTTTCCTCTTTCCTGTCCCTGGGTCTAAGGTAAACTGACAAGCTGTAACTTGTAAGACATCCTGATTTATTTGCTAGATCTTTTCAGGGTAATTGCCAAAGGAGCCACCTTGTCATTTCAGACCTCCTTTGGTTTGCCTCAGGGAGTATGAAATAATCTTTCTTACAATTACCAATAGAGCAGAAAAAATAAGCAAAATCCAAGTCGGACAACGTGCCCACTCAGGTGCTGACCTCTGGCTCCACCCACCTGCTCCTTTATTCAAGGTCAAAGCCTTCCTCCTCCCGGGCAAGTTGCCCCCCTTACCTCTCCCCTCATCAGTCTCACTGCCCCCTTTCCCCTCCAGCTTTGAAGGTCAAAGGGATAAAGACTGACTGGGGTTAAGATAACAGAGTGACAGCCCCTCTGAAAAGGAAGATGGAAGGACTGAGGCCAAGCGTGGCCACTGGAGAAGCAGGTGCCTCCCTCGAGACATGAAGATGAGTGATGCGGACCTGTGAACTCAGTTTGCTCCTCTGTTTTAAACTTACAAAACTAAGCCAGGTCATCCTCTGCCTTCTGTGGCCAGGGAAGCTCAGTGACCGCAACTCTCTGCACCCGCCACCTGCCTGCTAATTCAGTCGTCCAGCAAGGAGCCCTGGTTCTGACAGGTGGGCCTCCTGGCAGCGCAGAGGGTGGGAGGGGGATGGATAGCAGGGTCCCTGGCCTCTGGGCCTCCAGCCAGGCTGATTTCATTTCAGATTAAGAGCTGCTGAAATGCAGCGATCAATAACTCAGCTCTTTTGTTTGCTTGTATTTTCCAAGTCCCCAAAGAGATTAGATCTGATTTCACAGACCTTTAGCAAATTTAATTGTTTTTTATTCACAGTTGCTCGATACAACTCCTTTGAAGCTGGAAGTGGAGAGATCCCCTGCCCCCGAACTTGCCACTGCCCGCTGCCACCTGCATGCTGGGTCAGTCCACAGTGTGAAGCCAGAGCCTTCAGGTGCGCAGAGCCACAGAGGACCCACCAGCCACAGTATAGGTGCCCTGTGTCCCGGGTTCCTTCACGGCTCCCCGCCACCCTCCCTCTGCCCTCCTCACTCACAGGACCAACAAAGAAATACGTGGACACAAAATCAAGAACTTAGACTCTGTGTTACCAGCCTTCATCCCGACACCCAAAGTGTGGCCACTAATTGTCTTCAGGAAAGTTGAGAAGGACAAGGTGACCTCTTAGCCAAATAGGACCCTCCCGGCTGCAGCATGCACCAGACCCCCAATGACAGCTTCCAGGAGGTGACACTTGCTGGCAGCAAGGGCCAGGGTGATACAAGCTCCAAACACTGTTCCCCTGGGACCAGCCTAGAAGGGTCCTACTAGGTGACAACCCACACTCTGCATTTCTCTGACTTCATCAACACTTGAACATTTCTAAGGCTCTTGCTCAGGAAGGTAACATTTCCAAATAATTTTCTTATTCCTTCCAGGAGCTTCCTGAAAGACCCATTACATCATCAACAGAAAACATCAAAGGCCAGCCTCCCCCAAGACTCTTTGTGTCCACCCATCCTAAGCAGTTACATGAGGATCCTTCTGGGTCCTAATGAGACCCTGCTTCACACTCACATGGAAAGACCCCCATAAAACCAGGCTTGGACATCTCAAAGCAGCCTGAATGTGCCCTTTTCCACGGGGGCACCCAGAAGACCATGCAGAAACTGCTCTACTTATAGTGGGAAGCCATGAACTTGGTGCTGTCACATAACAGGTTGGTTTAGTGATTTTGGAGGAGAGCCAGAATCCAGCCCAGGTTCAGTCCTCCCTCCCCACTTAGATTTCTAAGTCTTCTTTATCTCGTCACAGAGTTTAAAATGTGTTTATTATTCACGTCAGTGTTTGGGGCCTTAACATCAAAAGGCCGCTATGGATTGACATGCATGACCTCAGACCATTTGGACATGGTGGTCTGTAAGCCTCAGCAAGGAGTTGTGGCACGTTGTGTGGACACTATGGCTTTGCCTTCTACAAAACCCGGCACACACAACACTTCACTTAAATTATTTCTGATCTACCCTCCACCAATCAAAAACCAACAACAACAAAAAAATCCAACCAAAAGAAGCAAAACAGAGCAAACAACTCCAAAGAGGTAAGCATCAAACATCTCCAGTTTAAAGATGAGAAAACCGAGTCCCAGAATGTGGACTCCCATCTTCACCCCACAATGTGAAGATGGGAGAAAATGAGAGCTTCAGTTCAAGCCTTTTCCTTCTTAGGCTGATGGTCTTCACAACAAAGTGCGCTCAAATTTGAGAGGGGAGACACATGAAGAATAAGAGGATACAAAATAAAACTGAGCTCTAAGGGCTTCCCAGGTGGCGCAGTGGTAAAGAATTCTCTTGCAAATGCAGGAGACCTGGATTTGATCCCTAGGTTGGCAAGATACCCTGGAGGAGGGAATGGCTACCACTCCAGTATTCTTGTCTGGAGAATCCTATGGATAGAGGAGCTTGGCTAGCTGCAGTCCAGGGGTGTGCAAAGAGTTGGACACAACTGAGTGACTGAGCACACGTGCGCATACAAACATTGCAACTGGACTGTAAACAATCAGCATACTGGTTCACAGGCCAGTTAGATGCACCAGGCATTTATCTGTAATGACTGGAGGAAGTTGCATAACTCAGCTTGCCTGCAGGTCTAATGGGTCTAAGTGGCTCCTGAATTCCTGAGAAATGGGAAGTCCTGGCTGGCAACACTTGCAGTACAGAGAAGGCAGGGGGCAGGCAAGGACCAGGCAGCATGAGTGACACCACCTCCAGGCAGCCTCCTCCATCTAGGCCCACATAGGAGAAGGCAATGGCACCCCACTCCAGTACTCTTGCCTGGAAAATCCCATGGATGGAGGAGCCTGGTAGGCTGCAGTCCATGGGGTCGCTAAGAGTTAGACACGACTGAGCAACTTCACTTTCACTTTTCCCTTTCATGCACTGGAGAAGGAAATGGCAACCCACTCCAGTATTCCTGCCTGGAGAATCCTAGGGACAGGGGAGCCTGGTGGGCTGCCGTCTATGGGGTTGCACAGAGTCGGACACGACTGAAGCGACTTAGCAGCAGCAGCAGCAAATAACTTTGCAGGACACCAGGAGTCAATTGCTTTTCCATCTGCTATTTTCTTTTTTCCTTTAAAAAAAAAAAAGGGCAGAAAATTTTTGCACTCTGCATTACTGCTTGATGTAACGGTGCAAAGCATTTTTCCTTTATCATCATAATGGCAATCAAAGAACTCATGATAACGTAAATGCAGAAGGAAAGTCATCAGGGCTTATTGCATGGCAGCTTTAAGCTCTAGGTATGAACTGGGAGTCTGCAGGTAACACTGCGTCCCTAACCTGCTGGCCAGGTGAACCCTACATTCAGCCTCTTCCTGGAGGACCTCAGGGAAATGGAAATGCCCCACTGGTGAAAGACCAAAGCTGGGAATGCAGAGCCTGGACGCTGGTTTACTGGAGGAAGTCCAATTTGCTCTCTATAGTTCCCTCCCTAGACAAGACAGGGAAAGATGATGCAATCTGACCAGCGATGCCGAAGGAACCAGGGACTTTATTACCTGGGTAACTGGGATTCATCGACTTCCAGGCAGCCTGCCATTTTAGAGGACTGCGGGTTGATATCAGAAGCACCGCTGGTCTCTGAGGAGCTAGTGCCTTCACCACTTCTCAGCAACAAGCCTCCCTCCCAGGCAGACACCAAACCCTTTAGGCTCGTACCCTGAACATACCCCTCGTGCTGCCTGGTTCCAAGAGAAGTTCAACAACGGTGTGGTCTCACAACAGTGAGCGAAGGGTGAACTACACTTATGGAGATTCTACTGGGCAGCACCTTCAGACATTCTCATAGTGTCAGCTTTATTCTAGCAAATTTCTAAACGCAGGGAACCCAGGAATTAACAGAGCTGATTCTTTATCATAAACGTTTTTCTCCTCTAAAGTCACAGCAGAAAAGAAAAAGCATGGAGTATGGGGACAGAGAGAACTGAATTTGAACCCCTGACACCAGTTTAGTAAATAAGACCTTGGGAAACTTGTTTAACGTTCCTGAGCCTCAGTTTTCTCATCTGTAAAGTGGGGTAATAATCCCTACCTCCTTGAGGTGATGTAAGAGATAAATGAAATGAAGGAAGGCAGCATCTCTCAGGTCAGGATGTGTAGAGGGATCACTTGAGTGTCCTGTTGAAATGCAGATGCTGATTAGGAGGTGGGATGGGCCTGAGCGATTGCATCTCTAAAAATCTCCCAAGCAAAGAAAACACTGCTGTTCTAGCACTGTGTTTTGTGTAGCAAAGATGTAGTGCTCCTAGGGTGATGCCTGGCACTTAATAAATGCTTAGCAAACATAGATCTTGTTATCGATTGCTCGCTGCTTGTAGACAGCTTCATTCACTGTTATAAAATTAGAAGCAAGAACAATAAGAGATATGGTCCCTGACCTTAAACTGCTGATTTACTCAGTATTCAACAAATATGTACAATTTAGGAGAAATAAATTACATGTGTGAAATGTATCAAATAAGCAGGTAGATTTAAAGCAGAGGAGGAAAGAATAAGATCAGTCATTTCCAGTGACTTCCTCTGTGTTGCTTCCTTGATTTATACTGAGATACATCCCTTTGACAGGCAGGGGAAAAGGAGGAGGTTCTACCCTGAGATTTCCTATCCACCAAAGTGTCTAAAATAGATCACATTCTAGATGATCTGGAAGAGCAGGATGGGCCAGCTTACTTGGGCAGATCCTTGCTAACACCGGGGATTCTGAGATTTACCCAAGACGATTTTCACAGAATGGGTTTCAGAAGGACCTCACACTTTTTGGTTTTCAATTTAATGTGTGCCTGATCGAGAATGAATGGTCTTTCTAAAACCTCAGGTATTTGATACCCATTGCTCATCTGATTTCCAAGCACCCAGCTCCAGAGGTGATGTCCTTCAACTTTAAAAGCCAAAGCAAAATGCTTCTTCCCGAAGTGAGACCAAAAATTGAAGGATACTTGACAAACCATTCTTTTTCCAGCATTTCAAAGAGGAAAAGCTTTTTACTCCTCTCCTCATTTTCTGATCAATTTAATTCTATCTCCCCATGGAGAAGGCAAGTTATAGAACATCCTGGCATTTGCTTAACGGGACTCTTCAGAGCCAGGTTAAGGGAAACATGACTGCCGTTTCCTCAGAGACAGTCCATGAGCTCCTACCCTCTAAGGTTAGGAGGCACCTTGTGTGACGGTTGCGAACTTTGCTTTTCATATCCCAACTCTCATGTTCACTAGATTTGTAAATCCGAGTAAGGTCATTCATCTTGCCAGTATCTAGTTCCTCCTGGAAGAGGGGACTTTGAAACACTTGTCTTATGCAGGATTGCAGGAGGGATTGCTGAAGCTGAAGCTCCAATACTTTGGCCACCTGATGTGAAAAGCTGACTCACTGGAAAAGACCCTGATGCTGGGAAAGACTGAAGGCAGGAGGAGGAGGGGATGACAGAGGATGAGATGGTTGGATGGCATAACCAACTCAACGGACATGAGTTTGAGCAAACTCCAGGAGATAGTGAAGGACAGGCAAGGCTGGTGTGCTGCAGTCCATTGGGTTGCAAAGAGTTGGACATAAATTAGTGACTGAACAGCAAATTACTATTATCATGTATATGGGTAGCAGGCTGTAATGAAGAGCTGTATAGGGTGGTGCTGTGACTAAGCAGTGTCTCCCCAAACTTCATACGCTGAAGTCCTAACTCCCAGCACCTCAAAATACTTAGAGATAAGTTTTCACATGGATAACTAATATAAAATGAAGTCACACACATTGGCCCTAATGCAATCGGACCAGTGTCCTTATAAGAGGAGGAAATTTGGACAGAGAGATGTCAGATGAAAGACCACATGAGGACACAGCAAGAGGGTGGCTGAATCATGGCAAGGAGAAAGGTCTCAGGAGAAACCAAATCTACCAACACACTGATTTCAGGTTTCTAGCCCCCAGAATTGTGAGAAAATAAATTTACTTTGTATAACCCACCAGTCCATGGTATTTTGTTGTGGAAGCCTGAGCATGTTAATCTAGATGAACCATTATGCTCTGCCTCACATTTTGTTTTTGATGTCACATTTTTACCTCTTTTATCTTATGTATCCCTTAACTGGGGTTTCTCTGGTAGCTCAGATGGTAAAGAATCTGCCTGCATTGTAGGTGATCTTGGTTTGATCCCTGGGTTGGGAAGATCCCTGGAGAAGGAAATGGCAACCCACTCAGCATTCTTGCCTAGAGAATTCCATGGGCAGACCAGGGGGTCACAAAGAGTTGGACACAACTGAGTGACTAACACGCGCATCCCTTAACTAACTATTATAAGCACAGTTTATTTATTTATTTACTACCTTTGTCTTTTAACATTTGCAATAGTTTTATAAGTAAGTGATTATCTACTTCCTTTACTGTATATTTACCTTCCTAGTGTGATTTATTCTTTCACATGTGTTCTTATTACTAGTCAGCGCCCTTTCTTTTCGGCTTAAGGAAGTCCCTTTAACATTTCTTGGAAGATTGGTCTAGCGGCAATGAACTAACTCCTTTAGCTTTTGCTTGCCTGGAAAATTCTTGAGCTGTCCTTCAATTTTGAAGGATAACTTTGCAGGGTAGAGTATTCTCGGTCAGAAGATTTTTTTTTTTTTTCCCTAGCACTTTGAGCATCATCACACTACTTCTGGCCTGGAAACTTTCAGCTGCAAAATCTGTGGATAGTCTTATGGGTGTTCCCCTCTATGTAACAAGTTTTTCTCTTGTTGCTTTTATTTTTTAATTTCTTGCTTTTTGCTTTTCAGATTCTCTCTTTAACTTCTGACATTTTGATTATAATGTGTCTTGGTGTGGGTCTCTTCAGGTTCTTATTTGGAACTCTCTGGGCTTCCTGGATCTACTTTCTTCCCCAGGTTAGGGAAATGTTCAGTCATTATTACTTCAAACAAGATTCTCTCCCTTTTTCTCTCTCTCCTTCTGGGAGCCCTATAATGCAAACCTTGGTCTGTTTTATGTTGTCCCATAAGTCCCTTAAGTTAGCTTCATTTTTTGAATTTTTTTTTCTTTTTTCTGCTCTGATTGAGTGCGTTACACTGCCTCGTCTTTGACTTGAGTGATCTTTCCTTCTGTCTGATCTAGTCTGCTGTTGAACCCCTCTCGTGTATTTTTCAGTTCAATTATTATATTCTTCAGCTCTGTCACTTCCATTTGGTGCTTTCTTATATTTTCCATCTCTTTGCCATTTGTGTTTATCCATTCCTTGTTCCAGTTCAGTGTGAATCTTTATGAAAATTACTTTTAACTCTTTATCAGGTAAATTGCTTATCTCCATTTCAGTAAGTTTTGGTGTTTCCCCCCCACCCCCACCCTCAGGTTTTATCTTTTTCTTTCATTTGGAGCATATTCCTTTTTTTAATGTTGCTTGAGTCTGTGTGTTGGTTTCTATACAGCAGATGAAACAATCACCTCTTCCAGTCTTGAAGGAATGGCCTCATGTAGGAGATGAACCTTGTCGTTAAACCTTGCTCAGCTCAAACCTTTGTACTTGTCCGAGACAGTGTATATGGTTAATAGCTCCCAGTAGTTGTGACTGCTGTGTGTGTGATCAGTCATGTCCAACTCTTTGTGACCCCATGGACTGTAGCTTGCCAGGGTCCTCTGTCCATGGAATTCTCCAGGCAAGATTACTGGCGTGGGTAGTCATTCCCTTCTTTAGGGAATCTTCCTGACTCAGGCATTGAAACTGCATCTCCCCCATTGCAGGTAAATTTTTTTACTGTCTGATCCACCAGGGAAATCCAGCAGTAATCACAAAAGTTGGAACATCAGATAGGGGTGCGCACTCCTGTCACGGTGACATGGATTACTGTGGTTTTATGGGACCAAGCACGCAACCTCCCCTGTCCTCCAGGTTTAGGTGACAGAGAGGTGTCCCTCATTTTAAATTTGGACTTGATCGGCTGCCTCTGAGTTGAGTCTTGGGGTGGGTGAGCCTGAGCACGTGAAAAATTTAAGAGCAGTTTCTCAGATCACTGGATTCTTGTAGGTCTCAGGACACAAGACCTATTGTTTTTCAAATTAAATGTCTTAGGAGATCATCTCTCAAGTGTATGTCTTAAAAGTTGGGGTGCCCATATGGAGTTCAAACCCCTCACTTCTCAGGGAGAACTTCTGGGTTTTAGTTCCCTCCTGGCTGTGGGATGTTACATCAGGTGAGATTAATGGCGAGATTTTGTCCCAGCCTCTCCTCCATGCTTTTCTGTGATTTTCTTCTTGCTTGTCTGATGTGAAGTAACCACACAGCCAGCCTATAGTTTTCTTTTTTTTTTTTTTAAGAGAAGAAATTTCCATGTGTAGAAATTTTTAGACTGTAGATTCAGTGTGTCTGTGGCATGTCCAGGGAAGAAGATGATTTTCAGATTTTCCTACCTTGCCATCATGAACGGATCTTCCATACCACAGAAATAAAAAGGATCACAAAAGACTACTATGGCCAGCTATCCACTAACATATTGGATTACCTAGAATAAATGGATAAATTCCTAGAAATACATAAGACAATCATGATGAATGAGAAAATCTGAACAAACCAATTACTAGTAAAGAAATTGAATTAGTAATCAAAAACTTCCCAACAAAAAAAGCCCAGGACCAGACAGCTCACTATCTGCAGACAACATGACATTATATGTAGAAAATTCTAAAGATTTCACAAACATATTAGAAATAATAAACAAATACATAAAGTTGCAGGGTGAAAAATCAATACACAAAAATCTATTATATTTCTATACACTAACAACAAACTAAGATAATGAGAAATTTTTTAGAAACAATCCCATTTGCAATAGCATCAAAAAGAATAAAATAACTAGAAATAAGTTTAACCAAGAGGGGAAAGACATGTATATTAAAAACTATAAGACATTTATGAGAGAAGTCAAAGAAGACAAATAAATGGAAAGATACTCCATGCTCATGGTTCAGAAGAATTAATATTGTTAAAATGCCCATAGTATCCAAAACAACTTTCAGATTTAATGCAACCCTTACCAAAATGTCTATGATATTTCCATAGAACTAATATAATCCTAAAATTTATATGGAATCATGAAATATACCAAATAGACAAAACAATCTATTGTTTGAGAAATAAGGAGAAAACTGGAGGCGTCATGTTCCCTGATTTCAAACTATATTACAAAGCTGCAGTAATTAAAATTGTGGTATTGGCATAAAAACACAACACACAGGTCAACAGAACAGAATAGAATGGGCTAAAATAAAGCCACTCCTAGGAAAAAATCATAGGCAATAAGCTCCTTGACATGGGTCTTGACACTAATTTTTTTAATGTGATACCCAAAGAAACAGCAGCAAAAGTAAAAATAAATAAGTGGGACAACATCAAACAAGAATGCTTCTCTACAGCAGAGGAAACCGTCAACAGAATTAAAAGGTAATCTATTAAATGGGAGAAAATATTTGTGGATCATATATCTGATAAGGGACCAATATCCAAAATATATAAAGAACTCATACAATGCAATACCAAACAATTTGATTTAAAAAAAAAGATATAAGATCTGAATAGACATTTTCCCAAAGACATACAGATGATCCACAGGGACAGGAAAACATGCTCTACATCACTAATCATCAGACATTTTCCCAAAGACATACAGAGGATCCACAGGGACAGGAAAACATGCTCTACATCACTAATCATCAGGCAAATGTAACTGAAAACCACAGTGAAACACCATCATACACTTGTCAAAATGGCTATTATAGAAAGACTAGAAATGACAAGTGCTGGTCATGATGTGGAGAAAAGGGAACTGTCACGCACTGAAAGTGGGAATGTGTAATTGGTGCAGCCACTATGGAAGACAGTATGAAGTTTCCTCAAAAAATTAAAAATAGAACTATTGTATGATGTAGCAATTCTACTTCTGGCTATTTATCAGAAGAAAACAAAAATACTACTTTAAAAAGATATATGTTCCTCAATTTTCATTATAAAAATATTTGCAATAACCAGAATACAGAAACAACCCAATTATCCATCAGTGGATGAACTGATTAAGAAGATGTGGTATATATATATATATACAATGGAATATTGCTCAGCTATAAAAAAGAATGAATTCTTGCTATTTGTGACAGCATAGATGCCCCTCAAAAGCATTATACAAAGTGAAATTAGACCAAGAAATACAAATACTGAATGATTTCTCTTATACATGAAATTTAAATACATACAAATATATTCATATTAGGTACTAAATATATAAAATACATTTAAATATATTTTACATATTATAAAGATATATAAAATAAGTTCATTAGATGCAGAGAGCAGATTGGTGGGGAGGTGAAAGAAATAATTGTTCTTTTTCTTTAGCTTGAATAAATCAAATAATATGCTGAAAGTCACTCAGTTGTGTTTGACTCTTTGAGAGCCCATGGACTGTGGAATTCTCCAGACCAGAATACTGGAGTGGGTAGACTTTCCCTTCTCTAGGGGATCTTCCCAATTCAGGGATTGAACCCAGGTCTCCCGCATTGCAGGCAGATTCTTTACCAGCTGAGCCACAAGGGAAACCCAAGAATACTGGAGTGGGTAGCCTATCCCTTCTCCAGTGGATCTTCTTGACCCAAGAATTGAACCAGGGTCTCCTGCATTGCAGATGGATTCTTTACCAACTGAGCTATCAAGGAAGCCCCTCATTAGTAATTAGGAAAAGGCAACTTCGAAACCATTTCATACCCAACCTGCAGCAAAATGCTGCAGTGTTTCAGTAACATTTGCTCATAAAAATGTGAAAACTTGTGAACTCTTATGACAGATGTGTAAAATGGTATGCCCGTATTAAAAAGAAACTTCAAAATGTTTAGTTAAGTTGAAAATAATACACCCATCATCTCAACAGCTTTAAATTATTTAACCTGTAGGAACTCTCCTACATGGACAAGAATGTTAATTGAGTCACTATTTGGAGCCAGACAGTTTTAGGTATTCAGAGCACGATGGCAATAAAAAAGATAAAGATCTCTGCCTTCATAGAGTTTATACTCTAATGAGCAGAATAAATACATCAATATTAATAGAAAGTTATAAACATGCTGTTTTTTAAAAAAAATCAGATATAAGACTATAAACAATTGTTTCAGTGAAATTTTTTTCTTCAGGGTTGCTCATGTTGCTGGTAATCTTGAAAGATGAGAGAACAGAACCCCATGGACAATTAACTTCTTGTTATCAAAGCTGTAGATTTCCTCAATTCAAGCTTAGGTACCTTGTTCATATATCATCCATCTGGGCCTGTTGTGTAACCTCCTTGGAACTTAGAGGCTACTTTAAAATTTACAGATGGACTATATCGTTCATCCTCTCTCTTTCAGAATCTCACCAGCCTGCTGGCTACAGGTATAGGAAGTTAGAGTTTCCTAAAATGGAGTGTCAATTCAGAAGAGTCATCATCAGCACATGTTCATGGTCAGAAACCTGAGCTGAGTCCAGGGGGACAGGAAGTGCCCAGTGGACTTGGCCAGCAGAACAAGCAGTATGGTACCTTCCTCAGCCAGACTAGACAGGGCATGGGGATGCAGGTGAGAAACTTTGTGGGGAGGAGACAGACATCCAGGGCACAGGTGTCTAGAGGGAGATTCTGGCAGAAGGGACACAGCAGATCAGAGCTGAATACACATCAATTTCTGAGACATTTGGTAAGAAATATTCAGCTCCAACTGCTGTTAGATGTCATGGTTATCCTTCCAAACAACCAATCAGAATCGTAGGGCTTCCTCTGCTCAAGCAAGATAACTGTCAGGACAAAGCTGGACGCCTATACCGAGTAAGCGCTTTGCACTGTGGCCAAAATGTGGGCTTCAGAACTGAACACAAGAACTCTGCGGGTTATCTGGTCCACTGATTCTTCAGCAGCTGATGCTCCTGACCACTGCCTGCTCACAGGATGGAAGAACAGCTAGCATCTCCAGAGAGCACTTAAGTCCTTCAGTAATTATGGACGTAAAATGCATTTAGAAGTACAGCCCTTATTAGCAAGGCATTCACCATAACACAGTTAGGAGGAAAAGGAGAATCCTCATGTGTATTCATAAGAGGAAAAAATAGCTAACCCCAAATAATCACAATGCTAACTGTGCATCTCTCTGAGGCTGAGGTGGAGAGTCCTTAATAAAGGTATGTAGGTGAGTCAGCAAGTGCTGTGTTGAAATTTCAGGTAGAGCGTGAGAAGCCTAAACCAGGCAGAATGGAGCAATAGTTCTGGGAAAGAGAGAGTCTAAGTCTTGACCCACAACACCCCTGTCATCTTCGTCTGGAGCCCTTGGGGAAGTCTCCTGGAACTGCATATGCAACAACTTCCTATAAATGAGCCCTAATTAAGCCCTGGCTCCGGGAGTGCTGTCTGGAGGGTTACCAGATCATTAGTCTTGGTTTCAAAGAAAGAATCTATGTGGGGAAAAGGTCAAAGGGTCCAGAAGAGCCGTCAGCACCATCCAATCCCTTCTCTGTCCTCTGGGCAGCACTGCGTGCCTGCAGCCCTACAAGGGAAGAACTATCAAGGAGGGGGGGATGCTAAGTCTTTCTTAGATGTCTTGGTCCTCTCCTCCTTTGGGGAGCCCTGTCACTTTCATAGGGAAAAAAAAATACCCACGAGGCCTTTGGTCATCCCATGCAGGAAACACTGCACAGCCACGCCACTGGACTTGACACAGACCTGCATGGTGGGAGTCAGTACAGAGCTGTCAGGTAGATGTATGTGTTTATTTCAGGGCAAATGCTTGATTTGTCAGTTAAACAATTGCTGGTAATTCCTCTTCTAGTGGAGTCCTCTACAAGCTCCCAGCCCATCTCACACCCCACATGGATCGGCATGTCTCACCCAGAGTCTGATGAGCAGACACACTCCATTGATTCTGAATAGAGAGAGAAGGAAGGAAGGATTGAAGAGACAAGAAAAAAAAGGCCAGTGCTAGAGCTTGGGTTGGACTGAACAGAGAAAGTTTGTGATCATTTCACACGGTTAGAGCAAGCAGCTGCCAGCAAGCACTCACTAGTTCTAACAAGCTATCATTCTTGCCACTGTTTGCTATGTGACTGAACTTGACTTTTATAAAGCAGAAAAAGAAATACATTCTTTGCCTGCTTTTTCTGGGTTATGTTCCTTCAGCCTGTCCAATTCGAGAAACTTGAGACTTGTCGCATCCTCAGTTGGCTGCTCTGCTAACAGAAGCAAACTTGAGCTGCATTGTAATGTGGGCCAGTCTCAGTTCAGTGGGTCTAAACCAGGGGACCTGGGAGGGTGTAGAAATCAGGTCTTAACTCCTTAAGTGTTTCTTGAGGCTATCCAAGGACCTGCTACTGTCTTTGACCTTCTGGCTTCTCTCTTACAAGGATATTTATCATTGCACTGGGTCCACCTGAGTAATCCAGGATCATCTTCCCATCTCCATTATACAACCACATCAGTGAAGTCACTTTTGCCATGTAAAGTAACACACTCTCAGGTTCCAGGGTTCAGGGCATGGATAGGTACTGTTGTTCAGTTGCTAAGTCATGTCCAACTCTTTGCAACCCCATGGACTGCAACATGCCAGGCTTCCCTGTCCTTCACTATTTACCAGAGTTTGCTCAAACTCATGTCCATTGAGTCAGTGATGCTACCCAACCATTTCATCCTCTGCCACCTTTTTCTCCTTTTGCCTTCAATCTTTCCCAGCATCAGGGTCTTTTTCAACGAGCCAGCTCTTTGCATCAGGTAGCCAAAGTATTGTAGCTTTAGCTTCAGCATCAGTCCTTCCAATGAATATTCAGGATTGATTTCCTTTAGGATTGACTGGTTTGATCTCCTTGCAGTCCAAGGGACTCTCAAGAGTCTTCTCCAGCAATGGGGGACCATAATGCATCTGCCTGCACTGTCATTTACAAAATTCCTTTGAGTAATCACTTAAGCAAGAACAGGACCCTGTACCTGGCACTGATCACCTGCCCACAACACACAAAGGCAGGAAGAAGCTGACGGAGCCTCCCATGGTATTAATAGAATCCTCTGGGGAGATTCCTGGACATGCATGGCTCTTGGTCCCTAAGAAAGATGGGCATCCAGCCCTGACCCACAGCTTTTCTTGCTCAAACACTGTCATCTCTCACCCAAGTTATTAAACAGCTTCCAATATCTGCTACTGTCCTCCTCCAATTTCATCTACACACAACAGCTAAAAGAATCCTTTCATATCGTACCCCTGCTTCTAATATCTTGCCATTGCACTTAAAATTTAACTAAATTTTTTTATGGTTCTCAGACCCCTGTGTGATCTGGCTTCTGTCTCCTTTCACAGTCTTCTCACATGCTCCTCCCTCCACCTCGTCTTTCACCGCCAGTCTCTCTTGATCCCTGAGGTTCCAGCTAAAATTTCAGTCCTCCCAGAGCTCCTCCTTGGATCACTCTTTCTCAGGAAACCCACCCTATACCCTCCCCTATTCTCTCTACTTTGCTCTGTACACGGTCCATATGTCCACACCACGTCATTTCCAATGACACAGCACTTAGCACACATTGCAATGTTCTGTTTATTTACTTGCATATAATAATAACTTTTCTTACACGTATGTAATAAAAGTAAGACAAAAAAATTTACCAGCAATGAAGCTGTTTTTGGTCAGACTGCAAGGTAAGGCAAGGACCAAGCTCAGGTCTGTTCTTTTCATCCATGTACACTGAGCAGCTGGGCCATTTGGGTGGATAGATAAATAAGTAGATGGTGAATAAATAGAAATTCAGATGAATCTATGAAAACTAATCAAGAGGAGATGCTCAACTCACCCTGTCCTGTATCCTGGTCTCCTAAGCACACTCCTGGGTGATTTCCTCGGTCCATTTGGTGGTGAAACCCTTATTTCAACACATGGGGGAATCAGTTTGGGGCATGGGCCCTTCTTGGCTTGATACTGTGTCCATCTTTCAATACACACGTGACACACAAATATCAACACATAGACCTTGGTCACTTATTTTGCTTTCTTGAGTTTTAACAGAGAACCAGTACACTAACCAGGAAAATCTCATGTCAATTTCATCTCTCCGAACCAAACAGAGATTGCTACCAGGGTACAGACAGCTGGCCTCCCACAGAAGACAGACAAGAACATTATGACATCTGGTCTGTGAGTAGACAGGCCAGCTTTGGGCCCAACTCAATCACGGCTCAATCCTCCCCCTTGTTCGCTCTGCATGGACCACGCCGGGTGAGCTCGGACAAGGTGCCTGCTCCTTCTCGACCTGCTCTAATTCACTCAAAGCCCTGTCTTTGAAGGAACCATTACCAGTTCCCTGGAGAGTGGGAGACAAAGGCGATTTGGGTATCTTTCTGTCATGTCCCACCTGTGCTCTACTGTGATTATGATCTGGGCCTGCATGGCCTCAGAGGGGCCATTTCTCCAGCATGCTGATAAAGCCGGCAGGCTGCAGCCCGAGGTTTCTACGGGTTCCACAGACATTTGGTTCCTATAATTCCTCCAGCAACACAGCTCTGATGGTAGTCTCCCAGTGGGCTCGGAATTCCATTCAGAATTGCCTTGTTGACATTTAAAGGTCTCCATCAGTCTCGTCATGTGGCCAAGGGGACTGCATAAAATCACTCCTGCCTCACCACCTCGTAGCTGGACCTCAGACAAACTGACTTCTGTCTGGAAGGCAAGCCCAAGTGCTCCCTCCAGCTCTAAAATTCTATGATCTTATGATGCCTCCTGTTCAGCCAGTTGTCTGAACCCTCCTGACTGCCAATAACTCACAGAAAATCCCATTAAGAGAGCAAATGAAACCTGTAACCAAACTTGTCAGGAGGCTGCCACAAGCTCAGGACATTTCCCACTGTGGTCGGTTTGTTTTCCAAAGACTTGCCCTGACAAAGGGAATCATTAGGTGGGACACAGCGTACAACGTCCTGCCTGCATGTGGTATGAATCAAGGGATTTGTGTGTGTGCACAGTCACGGCCAGCTCTTCATGACCCCGTGGACTGCAGCCCGCCAGGCTCCTCTGTCCATGGGATTTCCTAGGCAAGAATACTAGAGTGGGTTGTCATTCCCTTCTCTAGAGAATCTTCCTGACCCAGGGACTGAACCCTGGTCTCCTGCATTGGCAGGCATATTCTTTACCAATGAGGCACCCGGGACACCCATGAATCAAGGGAAGGAAAGTCAGTATCTGACCTCCTTCTCGTGGGGACGGTCAGGCCCTATCTTCCTTTAGGAAGAGAGATAGTCCAGATGGATATTGAAAGGCTATGATTGCTTTAGGTTCCTTGATTCTGTCCTTTTCTTGATAACTTTTATAACCTCCATTTTTAACTTCCAAACTGAATACCTCCAATAAGATAATGAGTGTGTCATTTTCCTTCTAAATAAAAAATTCAGCCTAGAAGAGTAGATTTAATGCTCCTTGACATAAATTCCCTAAAGAGTTAAAGTGTACAGAGAACAACACAACATCTAGGACAGAACTAACCTTGGGACGCTCCTACAGGGAAAGAATCCTGGGTCAAGTAGGAAAATGAAATGCTAATTTGATTCTGCATGAATGGGGACTTTGGGTTATTGTGGTTTCAAAATGCTTTGCTATGGCATTGCTCTCTTCAAGGATCCAGCTAGGGCACCACATAGCTAGGTGTGGTGCCTGTGTGTGCACTGCAGGTCTGCCCCAGCGGATATGTGTTAAAGCCAATGGGCACAGCCCATGACATCTGGCAGGGACTCAGCTCCTCAAGCCATGCCAGAGAGCATCACCACACCTGCTCCCATCCCCCGCAGAGCCCTCTACATTAGAACATGTTTCCCCCTCAGTGATTAAGTTTTCAACCTATGCACAGAGGGTTGCATGCATGCGGGTGTGCTCAGTCATGTCCAATTCTTTTGCAACCCCATGGACTGTAGCCCACGAGGCTCCTCTGTCCATGGAATTCTCCAGGCAAGAATACTGGAGTGAGCAGCCACCCCCTTCCCCACGGGATCTTCCTGACCCAGGGATCAAACCCAACTCTTCTGCATTGACAGGTAGAGTCTTTATCACTGAGCTACCTGGGAAGCCTAGGAGGGCTGCATTGTACTTTGAAATTTCCTCTAGACCAATGAACTTATCTGTCCAGTGCACACGAATATTAAATAACAAATGCCTTAATCTCTTACAAAATTCAGCTCTTTCTGGAGCCAAGAAAGCCTTCCCTAACAAGGATAGGATACACTGTTCAGATCAAACAGATCCCTAGTCCAAAATCATATTTCATTACATTCTGCCTTGAGTCCATAGTTAAGGAGTGTGGAGTGAACTGGTACATACTGCTATATTTAAAATGTATAACCAACAAAGACCTATTGTATGACACATGGAATTCTGCTCAATATTATATGGCAGCCAGGATGGGAAGGGGGGTTGGGAGAGAATGAATACATGTACATGTATGGCTGAGTCCCTTCACTGTTCACTGGAAACCTTCACAACATTGTTAATCAGCTATACGTCAATACAAAATAAAAAGATTTTTTTTAAAGTCAAGAAAAAATAAAATGGGTCTACTGACTCTCAGTCCTAACTCCACCAAAATAGGGAAGTCAGACAAGGGATATAGTGAGAAAACAGGGTTTTCAATCTTCCATTGAATTTTGCATTTCTTTGCCTCGCATTCTCCAGATCCAGCTATGTTACATAGGACAGTACATCAAAAACAAGACTATAGAGCCATTTAATTGGGATTTTAAATCAGGTCCTATTGGAGGTTCAAGTTCATTTGGAAGACCTTACGGTAAAAGCAATGGGACTTTCTTTGCTGCCCATGACATGCTCCCTGCTCCTGCCAGTGGAAGCTGAGTCTGCGCCTGAGTCTGATTCTGCATCTGAGAGAGATGAACCCAGTTTTGCTGGGGCCACGAGCAGTTCACTGGCCAGCTTGGTGAGTCCATCAGCAGACAGATGTGGGTGGCAGACAGGCTGGGGAACTTGCTGGGTTGGAGAGGGAGAGAAAGGAAGTCTGTGATTCTGCAAAGGTTTTCTTGATCTTTTACCCAGCAGTCTCTACAGTATGGGGTCTGTGCCAGTGAAGTAATGGTGGTAAAAAATGGTGAGCTGGAGACTTCCCCAGGGGTCCAGTGGCTAAGACTCTCTGCTCCCAATGCGGGGGGCCCAGGTTTGATCCCTGGTCAGGGACCTAGATCTCTCATGCTGAAACTAAGATCCATAACAGCCCAATAAATAAATAAAAATAAATTAATATTTAGGAACAAAAAACAACAATGGTGAGCTGGCAGGCTACTGCCTTTACCATTGCACATGCTTTAATTCCTCTCTGCCAGCTTCTCTCACCAACACAGAAAGGGATTCGGGAAATAAGAGCACTGCAGTGAGATATGTGGAGCCTGCCAGGTGGTGCAGTGATAAAGAACCCGTCTGCCAATGCAGGAGATGCTGGAGACACAGGTTCGATCCCTGGGTCGAGAAGATCCCCTGGAGAAGGAAATGACAACCCACTCCAGTATTCTTGCCTGGAGAATCCCATGGACAGAGGAACCTGGTGGGCTATAGTCCGTGGGGTCACAAAGGGTCGGACACCACTGAGCGACCAAATAACAACAAATGAGATACGTGTCTGACTTTGGATCCAAAAAGGCAGGAGAAAAAGACTTAAAAAAAAGCAATATTCCCAATTTGTGATCTGTCCCAGATAGGGTTGCCACATAAAATACAGTATGCCCAATAACCAAAGAGCATTTTGGCATTAATATGTCCTAAATATTACATACTTACACTAAAATATTTTTCATTGTTTATCTGAGCAATACATTTAACTGGTATCCTGTATTTTTTCATTGGCTAAATCTGTCAACTTTCATCACAAATATTTAATGTGGGGCTATTCTGTATATTCTATATCTCTGCCCCTCCTCCTGCACCCATGACCAATGTCAACACATAAAAACACCCAAAGCCTTAACTCATACAACACGAAGAACATTCTAAATTACTGGGCAAGTCCGAGGATCCTCAAAGTTTAGGCCACGATAGTTGCTCTCAAACTTCATCATGCACCAGTCACCTGGAGGCCTGATAATAACAGGAATTTCTGGGTCCCATCTCTATAGTTTCAGATGCAGTCAGCCTGGAGATGGGCTTGAGGATTTGCCTTCCTAACAAGTGGCCCGCTGTCAAGATGCCGCTGGCTTGGACTCTAGCTTAGAGGAAGGAATGCTAGCCTACAGGGCAGGCACCCATGATTCTGGTTTCTGTTCTGTCCCTCACAGGATGTGCAACTCCAGATAAACAATTTGGAACCGTTTAGCTTGGCTTTAACCATATGGTACATGTGTAACTCATCAGGATGACAAAATCAAGCAACATGGAAAGGAATAAGTTACTGAAGCGCTGTCCTTAATGATCTCATCTGTAGGACAGTTTATTAGCTTAGATTGATGGTATTCAGAATGTGTTCACATGGCCAGGGCTCAGGGAGTTTGCAAACTTCCCTAAGGACCAAGCCCCATTGGCTCCAGTCTCTACCTGCTTCCACCAGCAAGTTCTCTATATCTGCTTTGTAAGACACTGCAGGCTGCTAGAGATGCTGTGGTTATAAAGGTGCCACTGGTTTAAAAAAAAGGCTGCAACCCATTGACTTAGAAAATCACTGAAGACCCTTCCTAAGAGTCTATGATTACAGCCCAACTCCATTCCAATTCCACCCTCTGTTATTTTCCCAGATGACCTGCCCTTGGATTCACTATCAATAAATAGTTCTGTCAGTGTCTCAGGGAAGGAGAGTCCTGGCTCACACCCAAGGCTGCAGAGTCATTGTCACTGTCATGACTGTCCTCAGTAGGTGGCAAGGGGCAGGATGGGCAGACTGGAATTGGGTGGGTTTTGGGAATGCACAGCTTGCTTTCCAAAGGCCTGGGCAGCTGTATCGTACAGAGAACCCTGCTTGGAGATTGAAGGAATAGCATGTAAGGCTGTGAAAGGTTAGAGAGAAGCCGAGAGAAATTTGGGATGTCACATACAGTGGAGGGGTGGGGGAAGGCATTCTAATTGGAGAAACAGACATGCAGATTTTGACAAAATTAAAGAAGGAATGGGGAACCCACTGTGCACCTCCATCCATCACCAGCAAACACCAAGGGCTCAGGGCATAGGGCCCGTGTTGGGCATGGGAGACAAGGATGCATGTGTCCAAGTGATGTCAGGGGGCTGGCCTTGTTCTATCCCCCTCCTCAGTGCTCCCAAACTTGAGTAAAGTGACAATCAAGGCCTCTACCCTGATCGGCTGCAGCATCCCTGTCGTGGGACAGAGTCTGGTCTGACCTTGAGCCCCAGCCCCTTCCCAGGCTCGGTGATGCAGGGCGGCAGAGAGGGGTCAGCTGAACCAAGGCAGCTGGAGGACAGGCCACCCACTTGGTCCTGGATAGCAGCCCTGACCCCGGAACTACCACACAAGGGCCCTTCTGTTCACTTCCTCTCCCAGCATCAGGGAAGGGGGCACCCCGCACCGTTGGTCTATTTTTCATGTTACCCGACCTGTGACCAGAACCTCCTGCTCTCTGCTTTTTCCGCATTTGGAGTTTTCTCCAGACTTCAATGACGTCAGAAGGGGAGGGGACCTTGAAGATCTGTTTGCACATGAGGAGAGTGAAGTCGAGATTCAGAGTGTTCAGAGTTGGCCCGAAGTCACAGAGCCAGTTAGGGCCACACCAGGCTGAGAAACTTGGTCCCCCACCTGCCTGAGCGGGGTTTATCACAGGTTTTCCTCCACCATTTGGGCACAAATACTATGATTCTTAATAAAATCCTTTGGAGGGGGTGCAATCCAGCTGTTTGTGTGTTTGCCTTAGTTGATCCAGCCACTGTCTATCTCAGGCAGTGGCATTGAGGAGGCAGCATTGAACTGACTGGGCTTCCCTGGTGACTCAGCTAGAGTCTGCCTGCAGTGCAGGAGATGCAGGAGATCTGGGTTTGATCCCTGGGTTGCGAAGATCCCCTGGAGGACAGCATGGCAATCTACTCCAGTACTCTTGCCTGGGAAGTCCCATGGACAGAGGAGCCTGAAGGGCTACAGTCCATGGGGTTGCATAGAGTCAGAAATGACTGAGCAACTAAGACTTACTTACTTATTGAACTGACTATTTCTCTCCTCCCTTGGGGGGAAAACAACAAGTGTCCCTTCAGGGCCAGGTTCTTCCTGAAGCTCTAGGAGGGGAGGGGGAACGGCTTGGGTGATGTCAGGGTTGGATGTCCAGCCACATCACCGGTTAGGTCCCCTGCTCGTCTCCACACACTTGAGGACTGAATCTCAAAATCAAAGGGAAACACACTCCCAGTGGTTATCACACAAAACAGAAGAAAACGCTACTTAAAGGCAATCAGTTGGAATTACTTTCAATACATAAATATTTTGGGGAATGATGAGTTCATTTTAATTGCTTCTCTAACATTCATAACAATATTATTTGCCAGCAGTGGCTTCTCCAAGGTGGCTGCATCAATCCACCCCTTGTACCCGCAACCTTCCCTTGGAGAATCTGCCCTTATCTATTGGATGGACACATGGAGGAGGTGGGGTCCAGAGGTGAGCAGAGACTCACAGCAACCTCACAAAACCAGGATTCTGTGTCACTTTCACCCCAGTCCACCACAAGGTCTCATTACATCTGAAACACTCTCTGGCCAAAGCTCAGCTCAGAATCTAAAGCCCCCCTCAGCACCAAACAGTTCTGTCCTAAGTATTTACCATCTAAACAAACCAGTAGAAAGCAAGCATTTTCCCTTTCTGGTAATTAGTGATGATTCAGAAACATACACACACTCCCCCTAAAGACGTGGCTGCTTTTGCCAAGAACTACATTCGAGTGAATATTCTTCTGTGAAACCACTTTGTAGATTTTATTAACTCAACAAGCCAAGCACAGATCCTGTTCTTATAAGGATAGAGAGCAGATCAGACCCAAGCGTCATCAATAAAACACAGCACTTGGAGAACAAATTCATTACTATCAATTACTCAGGAATTAATAAAACTCTCCTGCAAAGTATGGGAATGACTAACTTGATGCAGCGGGGAGAGGAGGGACATTCCAATGATTATCCGGAAGTTAAGGAGGCAGAGATTACAGAGGTGAATATTCTGGTCTTAAATGTATGTTTTAGATTGAAAGTTCACAGACAAAGGAACTATTTGGTCTATTTGCTTTTCTTCTTTTCTTTCTTTCCTGCCTCCCTCCCTCCCCCTCCCTTCCTCCTTCCCTTTATCCTTCAATCCCTCCCTCCCTGTTTCTGTCCCTCCTTCCTTCTACAAGGCATTATTTCCATAAGACTGAAACACCTGGAAGGTGCTCTGCCCCCCACTGACAGGTTTCCCAGGTCCCAGAGGCAGAGTTGTCATTATCCATGATTAGCATCCACAGGCTCACAAGGTCACAGCAGATGCTGGCTTTGCTTCCTCACCTCTCACATCCCTTTGGCAGGAGTTGCCAGGCTAGCACAGGACAGGAAGGAGGGCGTAGGGACATAACTCTTAGGCCCAATATACTGAAGGGCAACGTGCCCTCAGAATTGCAGTGACACTGAGTGATGCTCTGAGTCAGCCCCAACTTTTACTCCCCAGGCAGAGGGACAGGGGCCTCAGGAGCTCTGGGTCTGGGGGTCCTCAGGCCTGAGAACAGAGAGGAGGAGCTATGCTTTCACATCTAGCCATGCAGGGCGTTTGTAACAGCTCCTTTCAAGAAGTAAGACAAATGCTGCTTACAGTTTTGTTCCCTTTGCTGCATCAAACTGTCCTCAGGGCTCTGTTCCAAGCACATAATTGGGGAAGAATAAAAAAGTGACAGCCATGTGCTCTGATTTGCCCAAAATGCTCTCTGTGCTCTGTGAATCTGGCACAGTGGGCGGAGAGGTCCCCACCTGCAACCAAGATGTGGGGGCCTCTAGGGGGGGGTCCCTCATGCAAGTCTGCAAGACAAGCATCCTTTGCTCTTGACTTCAGGAACCCCGTAGCTGCTAACTGCAGTCTGCTCATTGTTAATTGTCTTCATCAGCTCATACACACACACACACACACACACACACACACACACACACACACACACACCCCTCTATCATCCAGTAGGTCTCTCATGCTCACCTGATGGAACAAAATCACTTGAACCCAGAAACTTTTCTTCCTCTTTCCTCTCCTATCTTTGGATTTTGGAGGCTAGGTTATTATATTAATATTTTATCCTCGAATCTTGGCAATCTTTAGCATAGACATGTGTTCAGTGTCAACTAGGTCCCAGGCATTGTGCGAGAAAGATGGATCATGCACACTCTACGCTTTTGAAAATCTCATGGAGGTAGAAAATGTCCACATAAACAAATCATTAAGACGTAATACAACAAGCACATTATTAGTGGCATACCTAGACTGCCCTGCAAGCATCGTAGAGAAAACTATTAAAACCCCCTGATGAGCTCACAAAAGCTTCTCAGAGGCAGTGATTTTAAGCAGAGTTTTAAAGGACAAGGAGAGATTAGCCAAGTGGGGAAAGAAGGGGAGAAGACTGGAGGGTGGGGTAACTCTGGGGGCAAAGTCACATCATATCACGTCCAAGTGGGTGGAAGTACAAGGTGTCTGGGGGAGGGACCTGGTGGCCCAGGAGGATAGGAATTTATAAAACTCAGGGCATGAGGACCTTAAATCATGCTGTGGTGTTCAGAGTTTTACCATAGGAGAAACTGGGTGCCACTGAAGGTTGTTAAGCTAGGTGGGAGCACATATTTTTCTTAGAAATGTAACTCTAAAGTAACAAACCATAATCAGAAATTGGGAAAATAATGAATCTGTTTATGACAGAGATTAAGGGTGAGTGCCTCAGTTAAAGACAAAATAATTACAAAGAAGAGGTTGCTATGGGGGATCAGGGGAAGGGTCACAGGAGGAAGAAGGAGGCCTAAGAGCACAGTCAGATGAAAGCCCTTCTCATTCCTGGTCCCTCCGTGCAGGTGCCAATTTGGATTGACCTGTTGGCCACAGGGGCTTCCCTGGTGGCTCAGTGGTTAAGACCCTGCCTGCAATGCAGGAGACGTGAGTTCAATCCCTGGGTTGGGAAAATCCCCTGAAGGAAGGCATGGCTATCTACTCTAGTATTCTTGCCTGGAGAATCCCATGGACAGAGGAGCCTGGAAGGTTACAGTCCAGAGGTTGCAAAGAGTTGAACAGACTGAAGTGACTGGCCACAGGATCAGATTAGCACCTGAAAAGCACCTTTCTCTGAGGCCAGACCTGCTCAGGCAGCACTTTGCAGGCTTCCATCCTCTTGGGACCCAGCCAGCTCCCCCACATCTCACAGCCTCCCTTTCTGACCCGCTTCCGTCTTCCTCGTGGACCAGAGTCCCTGCCTTCTCTCCCCAGCCATGGTGTATTAATTGCTAAGATTCTGGGCCACGGGAGGCTGCTGCCAACAAAAAGATTAGCCTTTTTTACAGGAGGAGGCGATTAAAAAAGGAGAGATTTTTGTTTTTGAGGCAGATGAAAGAAAGCCCAAGGAGATGTGTGTTTGACCCTCCAACATGCTTCTCCAAGCCGCCCTCAGCAGTACTTAAAGGCACTTCCAAGGGAAGCTTTATGAATGCAGAATGAAGTCGGGGCCGTGTCTGCACCACAAGAAAGGGAGAAGGGATCCTTTATAGGCAGCCTCTCCTTGATGGCTGCGTGGCTCCCCCTGCCCCAGCGCTGCTGTTCCACTTCAGACGCCCGCCCGACCTTCTCAAGGTCACTCCACTCAGCAGGCCCCCTTGTGCCTCTCCCAGGGACCTCCAAGGAACTGAAAGGGCCAGGGTTTGTTTTCCGCTTCTCCAGAGTCACAGCAGAGTCCTTGCCCCAGGGCAGAGACACTGCAGTTCCTAGCTGGGCAGGTCTGGCAGCTGCTGGGGGACCTGCGCCCCGACGGTAGGAGGAGCCCCCCCCCACAACTGTATCTGTCCAACTCTGCTTGCTGCATCCCCCTGGGGGCCATGGACATGGCCCTGGGCGGGGCTTGAACCAGGGCTTGAATGAGGGCTCACAAGGCAGACGGGGAAGCACCCCTCTCAGCATCCATCCCTATTGCCGTCTTCATCCTCCTGCTTCTAAGAGATGTTTGATGCTAATACTTCCAGCCTTTCCACCTTCTGCCCTGCACTTAGCATCTGACCGTCACCTTCCTTACACTTGCTCACCACCGCCATCGGTGATTCTGGTCCTGGATCACATGTCTCTGGTTGAAAGGGACGGTGCACCTCCTCTGCCTGTCCTCACCCACTGGGCACCAAGCTTTGCACAGAGTTGGCACCTGCTCACTGCATGCGAAGTCATTTCTTTTTTCCCAACACAATTTCTGATGCACTGATGGATGAATCAGCTTTGTGGTGAGAATGAACCCACTGAAGTAAATTTTGATATAAAGGAATTGCTTCCAAATCAATGTTACCAGGAAAGAGACTCACAGAACAAACTTATGGTTGCCAGGGGGAAAAATGGGGGGAAGGGAGAGTTAGGGAGTATGGGATGGTCATGTACATACTGGTATATTTAAAATGGATGGCCAACAAGGACCTACTTATAATACAGGGAACTCTGTTCAATGTTATGTGGCAGCCAGAATGGGAGAAGAGGTTGGGGGAGAATGGATACATATACATGTATGGCTGAGTCCCTTTGCTGTCCACCTGAAACTATCACAGCATTGTAAATCAGCTATATTCCAATACAAAATAAAAAGCTTAAAATAAAGAAAATAATATTAAGTTTTACCAACCCACTTGGGCTTTGGTTAAAATTTTTGTGTGCCTAAGGCTGTGTGGCTTTGCACAAATCATTTATTGTCTCTGAGCCTGTTTTCTCCTCTGTAAATGGAAACTATGCTTCTGTATCTATTTATTTTTTTATTTATGTATTTTTTGGCCATACCACATGGCTTACAGGATCTTAGTTCCCTAACCAGGGGTTGAACCCAGGCCCTCAGCAATGAGAGCATGGAGCCCTAACTGCTCGGGGAATTCCCAGGATGCTACTTTATCTCTCATAAGCTTCTCGCAAAGAGCTTCTCAGTCTCATAGTAAATGCTCAAAAAGTGGCAATTCTTTTTACCCACAAGCTGATCATTGTAAACTAGAGAAGCAAGGGATTAAGAATTTACATGCATGGCTCTTCACAACTCCATGCATATAAATATTACGCATTTTTCAAGGCTCTGCTCAGATGTTACCTCCTAGAAGCTTTACCTCAATTCTTCCTCTCCCCAGGGCAGAATCAACTTCTCCTTTCCCTTCAGAAGTTCTAGAATTTCATAACTTCCCTGTCTTATATATTTATAGCTTTTGAACGGACAGATGATAAGCTTCCTACAGGCAGGATAGGGGTTTGCCCTTCTCGGTAAATATTTTGCACAAATGAACAAAAGGAAGAGAAGATGGGCATTTTGTCTCCCTTTCATCAGGGAGGGTGTTTCCAACAGGCTGTTGGCCTCTCCCATGCAAGAAGCCTGAAGAACACAGAGTGACCCGATGATGAATGGCAGGCTTTTAGTTTAGGGGAGGCCTGGAAATGCCCATTAAGGGGGGCATTGAGGCATTGCACATTAATCCTAAACATTTCCCCTTAAACCCAAATGAAATAACTAACTGTTGCATAATTCAATAAGAAGCTCAGGCTGGGGGCCGTGTTCACTTTCCAAGTAACCAGTGAATAAGTACCATCCACGAAACTATTAAGTTAATTTAAAATCCTGACAATTTAGCACCACTCTGGCGAGATAAGAACCATTTATTAAAAGGCACAGTTCATTAACCCAAATGCTACTGGCATATTTGCTTAGAGAAAGGGGTGGGTCCAGACCTCATCGCCATGGCCTTCTCTCCCACCCAGGAGTCAGGGGATGGGGCAGCGGGGCCAGAAAGTCCCCGTGTGTGACATCCCAGAAGAGTTCCGGACCACATGCCTCCTTCCTCTCAATATCCAGTTCACCAGGGACCATCTCAGAGTATTTGCGTTACAGAAGGAAGGGTGGCAAGTCCTGAGCCCAGAAGAGAGAAGAGGCCCAGAGCTTCATCTTGGCAGCTTCCACCCGATGGACCTCTCTTCTCCCCAGGGCTCCTCCCTGGGTGCTCTCGGAGCCTCCACTGGGTGCAGTGATGTTTCCCTCACAACTTTGACAATCTGCCTTTCTGAACTCGGTCACTGGGTTCTCTGGGTGTGCAGACTGGGAGCTGCAATAAGATATTTCACAACTGGGGCTGCCTCCAGGGCAGTGAATGCAGCCCTTATGTATGGACAGGCTGAGACAGCGTGGATGCGGGGTCCCCTTTGTGACATTCTTCTCTGGCTACATAATCTCTCCTTGGGATGAAAACACACTGAATCCCAAACAGACACTGAGTTACTAAGGACTTCTCCTGAGGGCCTTTTTATTTTCTTAAACCCAGTCTTACAACAATCCTCTGGAAACCCTCAGGTCATTGATGGAAACAGAAAAAGAAGGGGACCTCCTAGGAGTGAACCAGTGCCTGGAATTTGCAACAGACGGGGGCCTTCATACTTAAAACATAAAACGGTGTCCTAGCCATTAACTGTAAAGAGTAGGCATCTTAACTTTCCAAACTGTTGTAATCAACCTGCAGACTGACTCACCGTGGACCAAGGTAACCATTCAAGTTTGTGGGGGGAGAGGTGAGGTTTTTGAAGGTGTTACATGCAGAGTTGAATTCACACCTGTGGCCAGCACCCTGTGACTGGGCAAGAGCCCTCATCTGATTCTCAAAGAGTGACACGATAAGTTTTCCCAATTGGCAAAATATTTGTTTGCATAAATTATTTTAACTCTCAAAATATCCCAGAGAGAGAAAGATTTCTGCATGGCCACTCTACAGTAAGCACACATAGTAAGTGGGGTTTAATAAACTGCTCAGTTTGTTAAAAACAAAAAAAGGTGGACTATCTGTTCCTTCCCAAATTCTAACATTATTGAGTGATCATCTGCTACTTACTGAATGCTACCTTAAGTTTTCATGATCAAATAAGGAGACAATCCCCTTATCTTATTTTCTTCTTTAAAATATTCTTTAATATTCAATTATCATTCAGTTTGCAAAGTGAGCAGTTTAGAGAAAATCTGATGAGGACGCTGACTTTTTATGTGTGCGTGTTAGTTTCTGCTATACAAAGAAGTGAATCTGCTACATGTAACCCTTTCTCTCCTGAACTAACATCTTAGTGGGAGGAAATAAGGGACACACAAGTACACAAATTAACGAGCTAGCCTCAGGAGTGGTAGGGTCCTGTGTGATGGGTGGAGAATGCGCACCAGGAAAGGCTGGAGCACATGGAAAGAGGCTGGGTGCAAACTGCCTCTCTGAGATGGAATTACAGAAATCAACCCTGACTGGGGAAGTCTGGAGGGGGAAAGCTCCAGGCAGAAATCCTACAAAATGGACAGTCAGTCCCTGAAGTCAGACAAGTTTGATAGATACAGGGCAGAGGACAGATCGAGATTCTGGAGCAAAGTCATTGGGGAAGATGATGATACAGAAGAGCCTCTAAGAGGTGGTGGAGGGTCCTCAACATCAGAGCCTGGGGGCTGCAGGGAGGAGTGTGGACTTTCTTCGTAGTATCAAGCGGGAGTGACAAAGTCTAATCTCTTCTGGAAAGCATTATTTAGGCTGCTGTTTGGAGAATGGACTGTCCAGCTCATGATGTAAAGGATGGATGGATGGTGTGGAAGCAGCAGAACTGACTACTGCAACAGTCCAGGCAGGATGTCATGATCTCTCGGACGAAGGCACTGGAGTGAAGGGAGCGAAAATGGATGGGAGATTTATTTTGCAGGAAGAACCAACAAGACAAGTAGACGGATTTAATGTTAGAGGTGAAGAAAAAGGAGGAACAAGGATAATTCTTAGTGGTTCTGTTTAAGGCATATGTTAAGAAGGGTGCCAGTAAGTAAGTCAGAGAAACTGTAGGAAGAATAGCCTCTGTGGCATGCAAGATGGTAGGATAACGAATTCTATTTCGGATGCATCAAATGGTAGATGCAATCTCTTCTGGGACAGACAATTAACTTAAGTACTAATAAGATAAGAAAAGTCAAACACTTTCAGCTGGTCATATCAGCCTCTACAGATGCGGAGTTTTATTCTACTACAAAGGACTTAGCAATTCCCTTGGCCTTTAAATTGAAGTTTTCAAGTATTTCAACAACAAAATTATCAGCTGTGGACTTTCTTTCTGTATTAGATCCTATAAAGCCTTTAATTGTTGTGGTCATTCTTCCAAAGACAAATAAGACTTGCCTATTATCAAATTTACACCCTGCTGCTCTGTCTGAATGCATTTCTGAATACATGATTTTCATCCCAATGCTAAATCAATATGTGATTGAAAGTATCATGTTTTTGAAGAAATTTTAAATGGCAATTAAAGCTAACACATGTCATGCTGACAATGCATATCACTCAAGGAAGTGAAGAAAATGGGACCAAGTTTGTGAACATGCAGGAGATAATAGCAAAACCTCTCCACTCCGCAAACGGATATGATAAGATGTCATTGATTGTACGATCTACTCCAATTTCAGAGATTTTTGAAAGGGTGAGAAAATATGGGTAATTAAATGAATGAAATGATAACTTAAATCTGAGACATCTTTATAAATCTAGAGTTCATGGGCAGGGTCTGGCCATCACCGGTATATAGAGGTGTTGGAAACCATGGTGTTGGATGAGCTGTCCTAGAAAAGTGGAGAGAAAAGATCCCTGAGGGACCAAGACTTTGGCAAACCTGCATACAGAGATGAGGCAGAGGAAAAGAAATCAGCAGAAGAGACAAAAAAGGAGTGTTTAGTTAGCTGGGAAGAAAACAAGGAGAGTTGTCATGCCAAGGAAGCAAAGAGGAAATTTTTCGAAAATAAAGAAAAGTCAACTGTGCCAAGTGCCTAAGAGAGAGAGATTAAAGCTTGGGACTTGACCACTGTAACTGGCAATATAAATGTTGCTGATGACCTTGAAGAGGACAGAGTGGAGTGGTGTGGACCCATGCCAGATGAGAGAGTGAGTAAGGTGAAAAAGTGAAGACAATAAATAAAGAGAATTCTTTTGAGAAGCTTAATTGGGAAGGGGAGTACCAAAATAAGTCTGTACCTGAAGGAGGATGTGAGGTCAAGAGAAGTTGTTGATGGGATAGGTGTTTTTTTAAAGATGGGAGACACTAGGACAGGTGTGTGTACAGGTGGAAATGGTTCAGTGGAGAGAAAAGAAGTCATGATGTAAAAGAAAGAGAATTGTAGGATTGCAATCCTTGAAGGGGGCTTCCCAGGTGTCACTAGTAGTAAAGAACCTGTCTTCCAATGCAGGAGATGAAAAAGACTTGGGTTCAACCCCTGGGTCAGAAAGATCCCTTGGAGAAGGCATGGCAACCTCCTCCAGCATTCTTGCCTAGAGAATCCCATGGACAGAGGAGCCTAGTGGGCTATAGGAGAGGGTGAAAAACTGCAGGGTCTATGGTTTGAGTACTGTGCTCTGACCTTAGAGACAGCAAAGTGTATCCTTGGGTGAGAGATTGAGGATCTCCTTATCCTATGAGACAGAGACAACTTCTGGGATGAAAGAGCGAGTCCATCTGATGGGAGTGAAAGTAGTGCTTCTTCTTGGAGAACGACCACAGGCCAGGAGCCCTAAAGACCTCCGAATCTGAAAGAAGGGTAAATGGGTGGGTTGGTCTTTCCTTTCATGCAGTCTAAGCTTTTCCTCGTGCAGTTAAGTTAGGTGTCACCTTCTGGAGTCCCCAGAGCCTAATGAAGAATAGTTGCTTGTCACCCTCATACAGCATCCTTGATTTTAACTATAGTTTGGGTTAAGTCATCCTAAATTTCTCTATCCTGTCATACAATTCTATTTCCTCATGATAGTCCTATGATATGATCCTTTGATCATTTCCATAGAACTCTCTTGGATACGAGCAGATTCTATACAGTTTAATAGGGGTTCTAATAAAGGTTCAAGAGAGCCAGTATGACCAGAGGATATCCCACTGGGTCTATACTTTTTACCCTGGATTATATGTTTTAATAATTACTTTTCAGGTACTAGCATTTTCTTGCAGGCTTGTGTTCACTTCTGGTTTGTTTCTGAGTATCTTTCCACCCTGTTTGGACACGCACTTGAATCTACACTGGCTCTCCCATTTGTGCTTCTTGGCTACCACTCCCATTACGGGGGCCCACCTTCTATGGATAATCATGGAACATCTTTTTCCCCCTCTTAGTTTCTCATTTCTTGAATCTTTCCCAAAGGACCTCATCTGCCAAACTCCATTTGGCTACTGGGCAGGCAGGATCCTCTGACAGTTGGTGTTTTCTCAATGACCTAGTTACCCCTCTAGAGGAGAGAAGAAATGTCTCCAGTGACCATTCTCTGAATATAGTACAAGATGCGGAACACTAGAAGTGCTTCACATATGGGATTGAGTGGTGTGACAGAGGTCACAATAATTGCTAAATATGAATGCACTATTTTATCCTTGCAGTTATGATGTTGTATCCATAATGCTATTGTTGAAACAGATTCTATGCCAAGGACTCCGTGAGGCTAAATGCCCCCTCCCATACAAACAAGTGGAGACCCTTGCCCAGTTCCTGTCAGCTCTCCTCCCAAAGTTGGTGCCATATCCAAGAACCATCTCAAAAGGAGTCTCAGCTCACAGGGCATGCCATCCCACAGCAGAGGGTGACTTCTGCCAGGACCCTGATGGCCAAGCAAGACACAGCTCACCACCTCTCCCCTCTGTCTGCAACTACAGCAGACCCTGCTCATGGTTTAGTCTCTCTCTTGCTGAAACTCTTGGTTTAAATTAAAAAAAAATCCAATGGCCTGACTCCCACAATGATGAGATAATTATGGGGTAAGGAAGGATATTTTCTTGATAAAATATATTTGAAGGGAAGTCTTTCAGTTTACCATTTCTAATTGCCCCAATTAGCACATTTTGTCCAAATACCCAATGTCCTCAGAAAATAGAGGGATGCTGATGAGCATGAAGGGCCCACAATGGAAGGTAGAGAAAGAAGCAGCCACTATTGACACATCTAAATATCAGAAATTTAAATACAGCGTCTCCATTTACTGAGTACCAGCTACATATCAAGTATGGTCATATATCACTTTATCTTTATAATAACGTCTTTATAACTTAGACTAAAGGGTTATGGCTGACCTAATGAGGTCAAATAACTTAACAGCCAGCACAGAGAACCTCAGAGTTTTGAACACTTGTTGCTTTAACAACCCATGTTTTCACTGAAAGAAACAGTTGAAAGAGGGATCCTAATATACTTGCCTGAGCAAAAGAGTGTGGCAAACACACTTTCTCAAATGCTACAGATCTTTATGGAATTATACCTTCTTTGGGAACAGGTAAACCTAAGTGCTCTGGGAGTTTACTGGGGATGCTTTGTAAGACCTAGAGGAATTTATTTTTCTTAATTATAGGCTTTTCTGATCATAAATATTGTTGGCTTTGGGGACATAGTGTTTTAACATCTACCTATTTTCTCTCTTCATGCCACTTCCACTGTATTTTTCTCTGTCTCTAAGTTTTCTATCTGTCTCTGCACTCCATCTGACTCACTCTTTTTAAGTTTTTCTATCTCCATGTGGGAAAGGGGGATGTTTATTAAGGGGGTGCAGTATCAGACTGCAGAAACTTAAAAGGTTAGGCCCAGAGAGAGGAAGCAGAAAACTGGTTTTACTCCATGCTCAAGGGAGAGAGAATAAATTATAAGGATCACACGTCCTAGATTTTCTACAATGTGACTTATTTTGAATGCTGTGGTCCACTGCCCACACAAGCATACCTGCCATTGTTGGAACCTTGGGGCCAACTTTTGGTTCAGCACATAGAGTTTCTCTGTGAAAAGGTAAAGTCAGGCTGCCTTCCCTGGCATCCTCCCAGGTCACCAGATTCAGAAAGAAACGGGAGCAAAATGTGTCCCATGGCCATGATGCATGAAAAATTCTACATAAATTCCAGAACTTAATCATCAGTATTGATTGTAGTTGATGAAACCCAAGCTGAGAGAGAAGAAACAAACTGCTCAAGGTCACATAACAGGTGGTAGAATCAAGATTCAAACCAAGGCCCCTATATTTCTAAACCCTGGGCTTTGCTCGATGCTGTAGGAAATTAGATCAAGACACCATCCAGGGATAAAGATCATGCTTCTGGGCTGCTCTCGCCTGGTGCCTTATGCTCAGAAAAGGAGCATAGTCTTCAGCCAAAAGGCGATCAGAACTCTAGCACGCATTCTCATGAAAGCTGGTAAGAGCAGAACCCAAATGGCAACCTCTCAGGAGAGCTGGTTCATGCAAGGGGGCATGAAGAGAGGCTGGAGAGAAGGGACAGGTGGCACAGGTCTTACAACACTGTAAGTGTGCGAGGTCCCTTTGCAACTCCCCTGTGCCAGCTGGGGGGGGGCAGTGGGCACAGTGCCATATGCCCACCTTTTCCCATTCACTGCAGTATTCTACCAACCAGCATTGAGCTGCACTAAGGCCATCAGGCCCAGACATACACTAAGACCAGCCTTACGAAAATGATGCTAGTGAACATCAGAATGGTTAAATGCTGGCAATTTTGTGCGGTCCAGTCGAATGCCATAATCATGATCACCTATCACGATGTTCCTAGTCGCGGAGTACAGAGCCTAGGTCAAAGAAGGCTGCTGCTTGGACACCCACCCTTCCCCATCCACAGGAGGAAGTGTTGTCTCATGATTCTGGGAAGCCAGTGGGTAGAGGAGAGCCAGTCCCAACAGTCACATTCTCCCTTACCTGATCACTGGCTTCTGAGTGGGCAGTAAGGATGAGAACAAAGGTTGACCACATAAGGACCACGACCTGCCTCATCATACTTCTCAATGTTGGGCTCAGGGGTGAGGGAGGCTGTGTGTGCACAGGTAAGAGGCTATACTTCCGAGGCTTACAGCCCCACCGGATCTCAAGTTTCTGGGTACCCTGAACTACTACTGTCCTCTTCAGTTTCCCCACCTGTAACAATCACGATACATGTAGCACCCTCTTCACAGAAACACTGTAAACTTGTATAAAATAATGCAAACCTGGTGTCTAGTATGCTGTTGTTATTATTGGAGACTATTCTTTCAGGCTGTAAAGCCTTGAAGTCCTTACATAAACTTAGGGCAGGCCTGTTCCAGCTCTCAATATTCAGAATAGCCACTCCGTCTCTCTTCTACCACTCAGCTACCTTTAAAGTAAAGAGGGCAGGAAGGTCCAGAGGGAAGGAATCCTGGCTCGCGTGGATTCTATGAGATGGGATGGATATCTTGGATTCATTCATCCTGGAATTAATATCCTGGCAGAAGACTTGGGACGAATGCATTCTTTCTAAAGGACAGGGGACCTAGCTTGGGCTGCAGTGTAAAGAGGGGACTAGAGTTTTAAAATAGGTTCAGAATCCATGCATACATCAAGCACTGTTAGCAGATGGGATAGATATTTCTCAGCATATATGGCTTGTGTTATTTCTAAGTACACAGGGATGCTGCTGCATTTGATTTCATACACGTTGATCACAGTGCTGCAGAATTCATGGTAGCTCTTATTGTGTTTTTTTCTTAACCATTGGATACTAAAAGTAAAATTATTTTTATGTGGGCACCCAATACATTTTCAAGCCCTTTTCTTTAGCAGTTCTAAAGACTACCATGGCTTGGAAGAAATGAGAAACCAGGAGGCCAAAGACCTGACCTTGAGCCTGAGTGATGCTCTGTTGATGGCCTACAGGATCTAGAGTCACTTCATCTCTCCCTGCCTCACTTCCCTGGGAGAAGTAAGAGAACTGGTGGCAACAGGATTTCTAGTGACCTGGTCTGAGGAAAGAATCCTAAAATTGGATTAAGGCTGGATGCATGGAGGTCTTCACTGAAACATTATTTATAACAGCCCCCAATTCGAACAGCATAAATGTCCAAACATAGAGTAATGGTACTGTACATCTCCTTGATGGAATGCAATAAAACCAATTAAAATTATGTTCACTAATACTACGTAACGACATGGAAAATTGCTTCTGATCTGTTCTTAAAAGAAAAAATGAGATATAAATGATATGATTACAACTACATAATAAAAACTATGGCAGAGAGTAAGGGGGAAAATGGAAGAAAATACATTAAATGTAATTGTGCATGGGTGGCTTTAAATCTTTTTAAAGCTACTTTTGTATGGTGTCCAAATTATGTTTAACAAGGATGCATTACTTAAGCTAAACATGTCAATAATAATCAGCTGAGAGAGTTAGGGTAAATATTTTTTAAGGCCTTTAGTTCTAACATCCAACTGCAACCATGACAGTTTAAAGAGACAGCAGATGTGTGAAAGCTTTTTCAAATGTGGACAGTGCTGTGTTATCATAAGTTCTTATTATGATTAACTTATACCAAGTGAGAGCTGACACAAGCCCATTAATAAAGTCAAGGAGTGACATGAGAAGAAGGCACATGATACAACCCTCTACTGGCTGCTAGAGTTCCTTGGGGCCCAAATATTCTTGATGCAACCTTTGGAGGAAGGAAAGTGACACAGCTTTTTGCTGTGCAGCCCTCTCTGCCTTTTGTGTTGGCATGATTGTCAAGCAGGTTTTATTGCATTCTCAACTGATGGGCAGAACAGATGGCCAAAGCCCAGCCTGGGGGCTGGTGTCTGCTAGGAGTGGCAGTGATGCTTACGGGGGAGGGTGGAGAGGCCTGGCGGTGGCTGGAAGGACGGGCCCTGGGGCCACACAGGGAGGAAGACTAAACATGGTGGCCTTCTCCGTCAAAGACCCCAGGAATCTCACTTCCACGCAGTAATGCCCATATGAATGTAAACACACTGCGGAAGTCACCCAGGAATGGAAGTTTTTAGCCCAGATTAAAGGTTGCTAGTTACAATTCAGTCATAACAGGAGCAGCTGCTGGATGATGCCTGTATTTCATCCAAGGTGTATCACCTCATTATCATTCATCAAGATCGTGGGGGGGAGGGGACAAGATGAAGTCATACCAAAAAATCAGAGAGAACTTGGACTTAAATGCAAGAGGTCTGAGTTTGAGCTGTGACCCTGGACAGTATCAACTACATGAACCTTGAACTACCACCCTACCTCTTTGAGCTTCAGTTCAGAAGACCCGGGTTTGATCCTTGGGTCAGGAAGGTACTCTGAAGGGAATGGCTACCCACTCCAGTATTGTCCCATGGACAGAGGAGCCTGGCAGGCTATGGTCCATGGAGTCGCAAAGAGTCGGACACGACTGAGTGACTAACACTGAAAATAAGGTCAAGTTCATAGTTCCAAATGCCTTGCACAAAAGTGCATGGAATCAAGAGAAATCAGTCAAAGGGGAATTAAATGTACATTTTCTATTCTAAGAATATATTGTCTACTCTCCAGATCAATTTCTGCTTGCTTTTGTTAGAGTTCTAAATTCTAGGCCATGTTGCTTGACAAGACAACGAACATTTAAGAGCTCAGATGGTCAAAGGGACCCTTTTGTCACTGTTAGGTTGAGTCACTACCCTAGCCCTTTGGGACAGGCAAGAAAATTATAGGCTTTACTAGGTCAAGGGGCCTTATAAACATCAAGCCCAACAATAAGAGACACGAGGCTCACAAAGATAAGGCAAGTGCTCAGAGCTGCACAGTTAATAAGTAACAGAGTAGATATTCAGATCTATTGGGTTGGCCAAAAAGTTCTTCTAGTTTTTCTGTAACATCTTTAAGGAGAAACCTAAACAAAATTTTTGGCCAATCCAATAGAGGTCCTCCTCCTGGATTTAACATTCTTTTTGCTATGTAGATATTGATGATTCAAAATATACTTTTCTGACTTGAGAAAGATGATATAAAGCAACAGCTATGGAGGACTGCCAGGAGATCAAACCAGTCATTCTTCAAGGAAATCAACTCTGAATACTCATTGGAAGGACTGATGCTGAAGCCGAAGCTCTAAACTTTTGGCCACCTGATGCGAAGAGCCAACTCATTGGAAAAAACCTTGATGCTGGGAAAGATCAAAGGCAAAAGGAGACGGGGGCAGCAGAGGATGAGATGGTTAGATAATATCCCCGACTCAGTGGACATGAGTCTGAGTAAAATCGGTGAGGGACAGAGGAGCCTGGCGTGCTGCAGTCCGCGGGTTCACAAATAGTTGGACACGAGTTAGTGCCTGAACAACAACAGAAGTTTGAGAGCACAGACACGTGGATATGAATGACGCACGTGGATATGAATGAGTTTTCCGCAGTATAATTTCAACTCTAATTCTTCCTTATGGATTTAACCTTATCTGTTAGGCAGGACAGACGTGGGCCCCATTTTGAAGGGGTGAAATGTTTTGCCCACAGTCTGATGGCCAAAGGGAGACTGTGGCATAGAGGGACATCTGGTGCCGAGGATAGGGGGTGGAGGACAAAGAACAGAAGAAGCCAGGCGGGCTTTATCAACTCCACCATGCCTTTCCCCCGGCGGGCAGCACCGAGCCACCAGCCACTTGCCTCTTTACAGTTTTAACTAAAAGGAGCATTACAGAGGTGAATTAACATTTAAAAAGAATGTAAAAACTCAGAGCTGTTCTAATGATGATTAATGGAGAGCTATAAGGGGGCCTTGACCTGCCAGTGTCATTAAATGGATTGGCAGGTTTCTGAGCATTAATTATAAATAGCCACAGGAGTTCTCCCGCTTAACAGAATGATGATAAATCCGAGTCTCCGAGAGAGAAGGAGAAGAAAGGAAAGCAAAAAGGGGAAAAAAGTTTGCCTGTTTCTGTCCGCCTGGGTGTTGTGGGGAGAAGGCAGAGAGCGAGCAGAGGGAACGAGATAAATGATAAATTAGGCCCTGCCAGTCAATCACATTTCCTAAATGTTTTATGTCCCCAAAGCTATAAAAGCAATATTCCTTTCTGCCCTTATTGGAAGCATTTCTGTACGGCAATCACATCAGTTTCCTTGGGGATTTCAACTGAAATGTGCTTTGCCTTTTCTTTTTATATTTACTCTCCAGCCTGCAACCAAGGGAGGGTCAGAGCCCGCATACAAATGGGCAGAGAGAGACCCAGTGACCAGAAGAGGCTGGCGAGGGGAGCAAGGGGCTGGCAGGGGGCCCTGGCTCCTTCACTGTGCCCACAGCAGAGGGCCAGCGCTCCAGTTCCTGTCCTGGAATGGTCTCATCCAGCGAGCAGGCCCCGTCCTGATAAGACCCGCGGTGAGGGCTCAGCGCAAGCTTTACGGACTCCACACATGCCATGAGGGTAGGTGTGCAGTTGAGTCTGTTTTGCTCACTGCTGCCTGATCAAAACCTACAGCAGAGCCTGGCGCATCGTGGCGCCCCGCCAGTATTTGTTGAATCGGGGCAGGAAGGAGGAGTGATGAACAAGTTTATCCATGACTAGGATACACAGCGAGGACCTCTGGAGGGGCCACATGCAGTGCAGACACCTGAGCCCGGCAGAGCCTTGGGCAACGGGCGTTCAGGTCCTGGGCACAGCCACTGGCTCAGCTTATCCCTGGAATACTAGGATGCCAGCTTCCCCCAGCCCATTCTTTGAAAACTCACTCAGATTCTTTGCATTTTGGAGCAGGCAGGGAACCCGGGGAGGTGCAGAGACCGATCCAAAGGCACTCAGGTAATTGTGTGAGCCCCAGCACGGGTCCCTCCTAGACTCCCCTCCCCTACCCATCATCCTGCTTCTCTCCCACTCCCCACCATGACTTCCAGATCTGCTGGCAAAAGCAATCTCAGCCAGCTGGCCCTGCACCTCTGCATCCCGGAACGCTCGAGCCTGGGGATGTGCGGGTCTCTCAGCTCTACATGCCAGGTACCTGGGTTTAGGTGATCACCTATGGTGGAAAAGGCAGGCAGACAGAGAGAGGTCAGGAGAAGGAATGAAAGGAAGAAGCCCAAGCTAGGATTTGGAAGAATGGGTCATCCCTGGATGATGTTATATATTTTGTGTGTCGTTACTTTTCAAGGCTTTCCCCGGCAAGTCATTATTTCGACTGATTAGAAAGTGGTATTGAAAGACCTGCTTCTCTGGTACCGTTTTCCTCACATCCTATTAGTTGCAATACAATTACAAAGAATACATCAATTCCTGGCCTGCCCGCCGCTGCTGCCAGAGCCACCTATTAAAAAGCGGCCTTATTAATGGAATTGTACATCTAGGATTAATCGGCTTGCGTGGGCCATTTACATTTCTCATTCCACAAGCACTTTTGTTTGCTTAATAGGCTGAAGGAGGTAGGAAATGACACAACAAAAGCCTCTCCCAATTGCCACGGGTGTCACTGGAGGATGTAATATCCCCTCCTCCTTTCATCCTGAAGTGCCGCCCAGGGAGAAGATCTGTCTCATGCTGCAGGGGAGACGCGGGCGGCAGCCAAGGTGCGATCGGTAGGGAAGGGATTGGGGGGTGCAGGGGAGGCCTGATCCAAGGAGGTGTGCAAGCTCTGGCGAAGGAAATATAGCCAGAGACATGCATATGGGGACGTGGGGGTGGGGGGTGGGGAAGGCCCAGGAGAGCAGGATCCAGGCAGGGTGACCAGCTGGGAGCCTGGCATTCACAAGACAGATGTACCCTACCTTCACCATGAATGGCTCCTGCTGACCTGGTTGGCTCCCTCCGTCCACATGGTCCTCCATCATCGCCCACTCATGGCTCAGGTGCTGCAGCTCCAAGTCACTCCTCTCCTGGGCCGAGCAAAGCACAGTTTCAACCGAGGGGGAGTGTGGGGCCGGTGGAGGAGCCCACACATGTCCACTGCTCTTTCTTCTATTGCTTGGAGGCCTCAGGACTGACTGCTTGGGCTTCTCTCCAGGACTTTGGGGAGAAGAGTTGAGAGCATCACGGCAGAGTTCTTGAGTTCACTGGATTCCGAGAGCCCAGCTAAGAGGCTGCTGTCTCTGTAGCTGCGTCTGTCAAGCAGTCCTGGAGATGCCAGCCATCTGAGTGGGCCCAGGGTGACGGCAGGGGAGTGGTGCCGAGATGGAGTAGGGATGGCCCAGTTCCCCAGCTCCGTCAGACTCTCTAGAGAATGTGGAGACTACCCCCTTACCCAGGCAGGTGCAATTACCCCCGGCACATCCTGCCTACAGGGAGTTTCCTGGGACATCAGAGAGAGGTTAGGACACCCCAGGGAAAAGTCACTCAAAAATCACAGACCTTGAACCTTTTCAGGAAACCCTGTCCCCAGAGAATCTGGCCTGTGCCGAGCAGAAGCGGGCCTTGGAGGAGAGGGACACGCAGTACTTGGGTTCTGCACGGATGGGGCTTCAGTGCTGAGCCAAGGAGGGGTCCAGTCTGGAGATGGACAGAAAGGGGACTTCCTCTCCGGGTGGAAGCCACACTTCCCAACCAGGGCCAGGCGCCTAGCTAGGCCACCCTCTCCTCCCGTCCTCTCTCCCACTTGCTCTCACAGGCTCATCCTTTTGACGATGATGCTTTATTGAATTTGCTTCTCTTTTTGTCTCTGGCCAGCTGGCTTCCCCCATGACCCACGGAGGTCCGTGCAGGTCAAAAATGATGGACAGCTGAGGCGTATGAAGCCCCGGACCCCTTCCCAGCCAGGGGATCCGGTCAGAGGGCTCTGGTCTCTGATGGTGTTATCGTGGCAGCAGGGTCCATGATGCTGAAGCACTGTAATATAGTATGACTTTGTGCCTTAATGAAATTTTTTCTAGACCACTAGGAAAAAAAGACTCCATTAACCACACTACAAAGGCCTCTACTTATTAGTATTTTAGAACAGTGGCACAACATTTCGTGAATCTAATTACTGCTGACAAATATGAAAATTGAAATCAAAGTTGAATTTTCAGCTACCGGGCCTCATATGCCAGCCTTCTCTGACTCTGACTATTGCATCAACACATTTATTCTTCCAGTAGTTTCAGCAGAAGATGGGTGATTTTCCCTCTCCCTGCTGCCGCTCACTTCCCTCGCCCACCACCAGTCCTCACATCCTCCCCGACTAGGACCCTGTGTATTGTGAAGCATTAAACCTGACATATTCATCTTGGTGGCCAGCCCAAGCTAACTAACTTCATGTTTACCTGTCACAGATGCAGCAATGGGCTGAGCTGAGAAAGCCTCTTCCCTCCACCCCTCTCTCCTCCCGCCCCCAATCCTAGCCTTCTTTTTTTCAGATAAAAGTCATTTGACTGATTTCAAATTCCTCGTGATATCAGGACAAAAAAAAAGGACTTGTCAACACCTTTCTTTCTTTCCCCTATTAAGCACACTGTAAAAATCAATCCCTTTTGTCACTTCACTCTGCTTGCGAGAATGTTTAATGGATGTCAAGGGAGCTAATGATCGCTGGTAGAAAATTCATTTTAGATTTGCTATTTATAAAGTGCTCAGTGCTCAGGTGGGAAATTAACATGAGGCAAGGAGCCGGCTGGGTGGGGGAGGGTGGGAGGCCAAGCAGGGCCCTGCCAGGCTGGCAGGCACTTTGTGTGGGTGGCACCCAAGAGCTTCTTCGGGCAGAGGATGCTAGTGTCAGAGGTGCTGTAGGGGTTCAGTACAAAGAGCACAGGCTCCGGAAACATCCAGACCTCATGATCTGACCTTTAGGAGCCAAAATTTTTGTCAGTGATAAAATCCTATCTGCAAAACGCGGCTCGCAAGTTGTAGAAAAGGTTTAAATAAAATATTACACATAAAACATTCACTGGTGACTGGCACCAAGGACTGGGACGTGTTTGATAGATGTTTCGTTGTTTTCCCCATAGCCCCAAAGCCCTACGAGGGGACCGGGACAGGGGATGGTGAGCACAGAATTGCTCCAGGATCTGAAACTGGCCAGGGCTACACTCGAAGACAAGCCTGACTAAGAAGGGCAAGCCTGCCTCGCCTGCCCATACCACGGCTCCCACGTGAGCACAACAGTCCCTGGTTCTTAGATTTCAACAACAGCGAACATCAGAGTCACCTGGAGGGCCTCTTAAGCCGCACACAGCTGGGCCTCACTAGCTTCAGCGCTTTTGAAGGTCTAGACCAGGGTTCCCCAACCCTCTGGGCATCAGGGACTAGTTTGGGGGAAGATAATTTTTCCACGGACCCAGGTTGGTGAGGGTGGTTTTTGGATGATTCAAAGTGTATTACATTTATTCTGCTCTCCATTTCTGTTATTATTATATCAGCTCCACCTCAGATCATCAGGTGTTAGACCCCGGAGACTGGGGACCCCTGGTCTAGAAGTCTTGGAATGGTGCCCCAGAACTAGCATTTCTGACAAGTGCCCAGGCGGTGCTGACCACACTCAGAACCACCGTGATGGCCCTGCGAAGCGAACAGTGTCCTGAAAGACAATGTGGAACCACCGCCCAAAGGGCACCTCCCGAGTGGCAAATCCGTCCCCTCCTGCCCGACCCTTGCCCCTCAAGCCAGTCTGGGACTCAGAATTGTCCAGCAAATCAGCAAAGGCTAGTTCAGTCCCTCCCAAAGTTTACCTTGCTGGTCAAGCAGAAGAGCCAGGCGCCGGGTTCACATTCTCGTTTGCATCAACGCAAGCCAAGCCTTGGTCTCCCCTCTGGGTGGCTGGTGCCTCAGGGGCTGAGTGGGTCAGCCCCCAACCCTCCAGCCCTCCAAGGCTGTCTCAGTTGCACTTGGCACTCCAGGTCCAAAAGCTCTGGGCCACCCCTCACCTTGCTTCTAGTCTCCTCTTCCTGGCCTTGCCTTGGACACTTCTCTGTTCTATTTGGATTAGCTGCAAATCTCCTTTGATTCCTTGCTGTGTTGAAACAGACATCCTGTTGCCACGTGTTTGATGACTGAGTCCCGGGGGAGTTCCTATTTGCAAGGCAGCCAGTTACCGTGCACTCGGCCTTACACACACTCCTCGAGCTGCTAATTCATTGTCTAAGAAGTTGCTTTTCAGTTTTCTGATTTTTCAATAATAGGCTTCTCACCAAGCCCTTAAGCTCCAGAAATAAGCCTAAAACTACTTTTCCAGTCATTTCCATAAACACCAGTGGATCCGGAAAGGAGAAAAGGGGACTCATTGATTGCATGTTACTCCTAAGGCTCTGGAAGCCTCTATGGACAGCCTATCAAGGCTGCAGGTCTGGAAAAGTGCGGTGGGAAGTGTGCAGCTCCCAGAAAACCTGACACCCCGGCAAATGATAAATCTTGAAATTTCTCCTGATGCCCCGGCTGCCGCTTTGCGGAGCTGGGCGGATATTCTGGGCACCAGCAAATTGTTCTGTCAGCACACGGCTCCCTCAGCTGTGTCCTGTTAGGAAGCCTGTCATTCATCCCCCAGTCTCTGCACCACAGCCCCACCCTGTGAGGTGGCATCTTGCTACCTGGGGCAGGTAAACCAGTGGCTGCAGAAAAGCTGCCCAGAGGCAGGGCCCTGAGGGATGGAATCGGTCTCCCTGCAGCTGGCCCCTCATTCTGTTGTGGGATTGTGGGTTCAGGGGGTGGACCATAGTAGGTGCTCAGTTAGCTCAACTGAGGAGAGGGACTTCCTGGTACGTGGGCCACTTTCAACCACCATCTGTTTTTCTCTCTATTTCTCTTTCTTTCCCAAATGTGGATTTTAATATAATCCAATGAGCCAGAAAGAGAAGCCATCTCTTTTCTCCCCACTGCCAAACTACATACCTCCCCATTAAAAAGAAGAGAAGTCAAGAAAACTTTCACCTTTTAGACTTCTAATTCTGATCTGGCCATTTTCCTGAGGTCTAACATGTATGGACAAGAGACAGGTGTCAGATGAACATGGCACAAAAACAAGATCCCCCTTTAATGTGAATTTCAGGTCAATAGCAAATAAGTTTTAATATAAGTATGTGCTATGCATAATGAAAAGTTAGGCATCGCTTATCTGGAAATAAGTGGGGCGCCCTGGATTTTTATTTACTAAGGCCGGCAACCCAAAAGGAAATTCTCATTAGTTTCCATATTTCTATTGACTTGCCTGGTGGCTCAGATGGTAAAGAATCCTCCTGCAATGCAGGAGACCCGGGTTTGATCCCCAGGTCAAGAAGACTTCCTAGAGAAGTAAATGGTTACGCACTCCAGTATTCTTGCCTGGAGAATCCCCATGGACAGAGGAGCCTGACGGGTTACAGTCCATGGGTTGCAAAGAGTCAGACACGACTGAGTGAGTAACATTCCCTCACTCACTACAGCTTTCGTACCACCAAGTTTGCTTTGTCTGCAGGTTCTTTCCTAAGGTGGGAAAATTCCAGAGAAACGGAGACCCCTCCCCTGAGGCCCCAGCAGCCCCCAGGGCAGCCCTTCCTTCCTATTAGAGTTCCTCACCTGTGCTGCACGACTGCCTGACGTCAGCGGTTCTCGACATTTAGGGTGACTCACCCGTCTAAGGGGCTTCTCCAGACACAGGTAGCTGCCTTTTCAGAAAGCCCCAGAGTTTCTGATGCAGGGACCAAGATTGGACCGGACATAATGGATGCCTGGGCTACAAGGCCAACTCCTAACAAGGACACTGCCAAGAGGGATCCTCTGTGCATAGAATCGGTGAGTCTGAGCAGGTCTCAAAACTCCTTTGTTCTCCTTTTCCAGCCTTTTAATCTCTGTTTCTGGCTGTCTTCTGTCTGCCCCTCTCAATGTTGACGCAAGTGTGTGCAGGGTTGCACGGTGTTGACCTCTCAGGAAGGACATCCCTGGGCCGAGAGCTTTGCAGAGTCACTGTGAGGTGGAAAGGCGTCAGCTTCCAGATCAGTGTGCAGGATCAGTTTCCGGGTCAGTTTCCAAGTCAGTGTGCAGGGTCAGTGGGGATGGAGGGCAGCATGAGAAGGTCTCTGGGAGACAGAGCAGAACCCAGGCTGGGCAGAGGGGGCTACCTGTGCCAAGTTAAGGAACTTTGGCTTTATCTTGAGAGCCTCCTGTAGCTAATGGGGATTTTCAGTAAAGCACTCAAGCGGCTATATTTGTTTTTGTAGCAAGATAATCATCGATGGGCGAGATGGAGGAAGGGTTGGGCTGGGATGCAGACTGGTATAGGAGACCCGTTCAGAGGCAACAGTAGTCCTGTGAGCAATGATGGCAGCCTGAGCTGGCACTGGAGACATAGGGAAGGTCAGAAACAGAACGGAAGCCAGTGGTGAGAGACTGGGGGAGGGGGCTGGGGGGGGGAGGGCGGCGTGCACATACGGTCGTGGGGAGAAACAGTCACGTGTTCCTTCTGAACACGTGCCCTGTTCAGAAACCTCCTAGGGTCCCTGGCTTTACTTTTCAGTACGAATGGAGAGATGAATTTCACAAGATAATCCACCTAAACATGAAAACTACATTTCAAGAAAGTTTAAATATTCCATTTACAGTTGAGGGAAATAAAGCCTTCAGGGAAAAAGACAAAAACAAAAACCCTCAGTTTCTAAAGACAGAGTTAACAATGGAACTTCGATGAGAAAAGAATTTTTTGATTGGTGTGGCGATCAAGAAATATACTTTACATGGATAGGCTCTGTAAACTGTAAACGCAAAACTCTATCTCCGTAATTCCTTACAGAGTTCATGTGAGAACTGAGTTGGAGATGAGTTTTGACCGTGTTTGGGAGAAAGTCTAGTACATCTCCTAAATGATGGAGAAAAGAGATGGAAAATACAGTGAGAGTAGACCATATCGTATCTTACAAATATGGAGAAAAGAGGATCACAACTAACATTTCATAGTAACATAAATGGAGCATAACATTTAAAAATTATGAATCACTATACTGTACACCTGTAACATACAATATTGTACATCAACGATGCTTCAGTAAAAATAATAATAATAACAATAATTTTAAAATCCAGAGAAAAAAGAATGCCATGAGGAAAGGCGTGATTAATACTACGTGGAATCCCTCTGATTCTCAAGCCAGTTCTCTCCATCATTATTCACACAACTATTTTCAGTCCTTTTCTGCCTTCTGGGAAAAAAAATAGCCAGCCTATACAATTATAGGCTTACACAGGAAACTTATATACATGAGTGTGCACACATAAACCTTCCATGAACTACACTCAGAGAAAATATAAGCTATCAGATGCAAACTTCTTCAACTTCCTGTCACTAAGTTTCAAAGTTTACCTGCATCCATACAGTGCCACGGACTGCTAATAAGCTCTCATTTTTCCATTTGTCTTTATTGTGGCAAAATACACATAAAATTTACCATTTCGACCACTTTTAAGTGTATGATTCCGTGGCATTAAGAACATTCATGATGTTGTACAATCATAACCGCCATCCGTGTCCCCAGATCTCTCATCTTCCTAACAGAATCTCTGTACGCATGAAATAATAAAACCCCTTTCCCACTCCTGGTAACTCTGATTCTACTTTTTGCCTATGAATTTCCTGTTCTAAGTACCTTACAGAAATTGCATCATACAATATTTTTCCTTTTGTGTCTGACATTTTCACTTGCCATAATGTCTTCAAGGTTTTTCCATGTTGTCCAGGGGTCCCCAACATTTTTAGCACCAGGGAGAAAGTGTTTCTTGGAAAGCAATTTTTCCACAGACCAGTTGGGGGAGGGGGGATGGTATGGGGTTGATTCAAGAGCGTTACATTTATTGTGCACTTTATTTCCATTATTATTATATCAGCTCCACCTCAGATCATCAGGCATTAGATCCCAGAGACTGGGGACCCATGTTATAGCCCATGTCAGAATTTTACTCACTCATTTCCATAAGGCTGGTTTATATCTCATCATATGTACAGACCACATGTTGCTTATCCATTCCTCCCTGGCTGGTCACTTGGGTTTCTTCCGCTTTTAGTTAATGTGAATAATGCTGCTGTGAACATTGGCGTGCAAATATCTGTTTGAGCGTCTTCTTTCAAATTTGGGGGTGGGTGGGTATATACACCTAGAAGTGAAACTGCTGGATCATATGGTAATTCCATTTTTAATTTTTTTAAGGAACTGAGAACGATTTTCCATGGTGACTGCACCACTTTACCTTCCCACCAGCAGTGCACAAGTTTCCAATTCAGTTTCTCTGTATTGTCACCACTTTTAAAAACTAATAGCCATCCTCATAGGTATTAAGTAGTATCGATCATGGTATTTGCATTTCCCTAAGGACCAGAGGTGTTGAAAACCCATGGTTAGATGCCACAGAGTAAGTAGTAAGGCCTTAACCATGCACTTGTATGGGGGCCCCTCCTGTTCTTGTCAAGGGATGTTTAACCTCCTCCTTTCATAAAACGTGAATTGGCTCCTAATATTCACCCTCTCCTTCTTCCATGGTCACGGGCCCCTGAGTTTGTCTGTGGTCATCCAGAGTGGATGGTACCTTGCCCACACTGCCTTGCATCTCAATGTGCCCGAGTGACTAAGCTCTGGCCCAGGACGTGTGAGGAAGGACATTCTATGACAGCTTCAAGGGAGGGAGCATCCTTGGGAGAGAGTCTGTATGTGCATTCTGCCCCTTAATTTTTTCTCCTCTTCCATCCCATGGCCTGGCACAAGGATGCTGCCCTCTTAGACCTTGTACACTGGATCCAAACCATGGAAAGGGTGGGGTCCCTGAGTGTCCCTGAGGCTGGGAACACTGCACCAGCCAGGTACACAGTGGGGTGGTTTTGTAACCAGAGAGATAGACTTCTAGCTTCCTTAAACCACTTTTCACTATGTGTCATTTCTGTCTGAACCCAAAGGTAATGGATATTTTCAAATATGTGGTTCCTTCCTTACTTTTAATAGTAATGATACTGGTTTTTTTCTTTCTCTGTGAGTCCCATTTTTCTTCCTATGCTCAAGATTTGCCCACCCAACCCCACATTCCTCCAGGGTCCTCGCCTGGTTAGCCACCTCCTATCTCCCCTTCACCCTCCCTTTACCAGCCCCTCCCACCAGTATTCAGATCTGTCTTCCCTATTTTACAAAAGCAACAAACTTCTCTCCAGCTACAGCTCCCATTGGTGTCGCGGCTTTATCTCCCTTTAAAAAAACAAAAAACTTAAATAATCATCCACATTTTTTATTCTCACCCCACTTGTTCCCTACACTATGGCTTCACCCCCAAAGACTGTTTTCCCAAGAGAATAGAAGATATTCTTGCCTCTAAGTCTGACCTTAGTTGATCCTCAGCAATATTTGATGCGGTGGCTAAGGCTCCTGCCTGCCCCAAACACACATCCTCTAACCCCAATGTCATCCCACTCTCTTGGTTTTTCTCCCATGCTTTGGCCACTTATTGTCAATTGTTTTCCCAAGATCTCGTCCCTTTCTGATCCTTAAATCCTGGCTGTCTGCCCCATTTCTCATCATCTCCCTTCCTGGGTAATTCATTGTGTCTGTGTCAAAGACCCTCTTTGTTCAAGCTCAGGTATCTTTCCAGAGTTCCAGATTCATCCAGCTAACTTCATATCAGAGAGCTCTGTGTACACCAATAAAACCATTGAGACCCAAATTGCTTTCATCACACTCTCCCTAAAACCTGCCTGTGTCCTATTTACCCAGATATGAGAAGTCCTCTTCCATTTTGCTTTCTTGTGCGTCATTGTTTTTCCTCTCCATCTCCAGGTCCTATCCTTTAAGTCAGCAGTCCCCAACCTTTTTGGCACCAGGCACTGGTTTTATGGAAGACAAGTTTCCCATAGGTGGGGGGCAGGGTATATTTCAGGCAGCAATGTAAGCTACGGGGAGCAATGGGGAACTGCAGATGAAGCTTTCCTGTCTCTCCCATCACTCACCTCCTGCTGTGTGGCCAGCTCCTGACCAGCCATGGATCTTGGACAGGTAGCTGTCAGCGGCCTTGGGGATTGGGGACCCCTGCTCTAAGTCCATGACACTTGAATACCCACATCTCGTTGTCTCTGTCAGTCTCACCTGGTTAACTCATGCCTGCTTGGCTGCCACATCCTCTAGTCTTTTAATTCATTCCCACACTGCAACTGGAGTAACATTTTAACATTTGTAAGTAATCTAATAGTGTTATTTATCAATTAACACTGCAAACTTAATCATGCTGCTCTCTGGCATACAACCCTTTCTTCCCTCAGAATAAAATCTTTAACAAGAACCATAAAGCCACTCAAGGTGTGACTTGTGACTACTTCTCTAACTGCACCCCTTGTCTTTCTATCTACAAGCTGCCTCCACCCCCGCTTTATCCCAGGAAGCTACACAAACACACTCAGTCTAGCCAGATTGGTATTGGATTCCTAAATTCCTACCATGCTCTCCTGTTTTTAGGATTTGGCATATGCCGATTCCTTTGCTTGTAATATTTCTCTCCCTTCTTACTTGGTTGAATCTAATAACATTTGTGTCTCAGCTTTAGCGTCTCTTCCTTCCAGAAGAGTTCTCTGACCTGAAAAATCTCCATGTGGCCATAGCAAACAAGACGTGCTTTCATCCCAACACTTACCATGTTGTCTCGAATTGTCTTTCTCGACTGAATGTAAGAACTAGGACTTATTGTTTATGGCCAGCACACAGTAGGGTCTCAATAAATCATTCTGGAGTAGTTGAAATAAAAATGTAAGTAAGAACTCGGCTATACTCTTGAATCTATGATTTTGCTGTTTTTTAATCATTCACCTCGGTGATGTGGACATGACAAGTTTATATCACTTGGGAATGACAGGGAACTATGGCGACAGCTCACCAGAATACAAAAATAGCCTCAGTGGATTTAAATAATGGACCCACATGCAATGAAATTTCAAACACATATAAGCAAGGATGGGAGAGGTCTTGAATAACAGCAATTTAGACAGAGGAATGAGTGCAACTTCAATGAGCAATAGTGTGGAATATCTGAACAAGAAAAGAAATGAGTGTAATAATAAAGTGGTCTGATGTATAAAGTCCAAAATATAGTAGGCAATACACTCCCCACTTTGGCAATCAAACTACAGCAGGAACAATCTGTCTGATAATGTCTTTTAGTGAATCATCATCAAACTGGAGCATGCTTAGAAGATAGCGATCACAATGATTAGCGGTTTAGAAGTTATGCATGATAATGGTGATAAGGAGCTAAGAACGTCAAGGTAAGATAACCAGGGTCCATCACAGTCTTCTCTTAGAAAGAAACTTGATCACACAATATTACTGGTACTTTGAGTGGCTCTAACTGGCATAAGTCAGAAAGAGGCACATTTTTGTTCCATGTAGATTTACTAGGGTTATATTCAGCTACAAGTAATAGAATCCTAATTAGATGGAAATATTTTCCATAAATAATAAGTGTGGAAATACATATTGCACAGCTGGCATGACTGCTATGTTATCTTGAACTTGGGGTCCTTCTGTTAGACTGAGCCACGTGAAATTTTTGTATTCAACTATCTTTGATTTACTCAAACAGCAAATTCATTTAGTTCAACCTAAGAGCTTCTTGTTTTGCCATTCTGGTTTTAAGTGTTTTTTAATTTTTTTTTTTTCCTTTCTGTTTGCAGGTTGGTTCTTGGACCCCCGGATAGTGTGCCAGGCTCTCAATCAAGAAAAGATGTAGGAGTAGTAGGGTTCACAAAGCACAGGCTTCTTGAGTACAACCCTCAAACTGCCACCTGGGAAACTTCTGCCTACTTTCCATTGGCCTGACTCACATGGCATGACCATCCTCAGCTCTAAGCAAATCTCAGAGGTGCATATTATAAACAAGCATATTGCTGTCCTAAACAAATTTAGAACACTATGTATAAAGAGAAAGGGTAGAATTTACACTGAGCAGTACTTTCTTGCAGAGTTTATCTACTATGAAGTGGGGGCTGGTGTCAGTTATCCTCAGCTGTATCTGCACTGAAAGTCCTACGTGTTTCAAAGTAGAGATGACCTCACCCCATTCTGATCCATAGAATGAGAGTTTTGTGAGTTGAACCTGGGCGTCTAACAATCTCCACAGGTGATTCGGATAGACAGCCAGAACCGGGACCACAAGTCGGACAGCATCTGCTCTCTGGGGATCCTGAAGCTGGTGAGCAGGAATTAGCCAACACCATCCAGGTGGGAAACCAGGCAAATTCCAAGGTACCTCCCACAACTCTAGAAAGTATGTGCAAAGTTTCTAGACTTGATGATTAAACTATTTTAGCCTTGGACAAGGCTTCAGCAGTGCCAAGAAGTGATGAAAAAGTGGTGATAAGGCATTCAAATCCTTCTATTAAGAAGTTTTAAGGGAGGAAGGAAAGAGAAATATAGAACGATTATTCTTGTTTGTTTTCAGAATTGACAAAATGGGTTATTGAACTACAGATGTCTATGCATCACCAATTGCATTGAGAAAAAAGGGTATCAATTAATCTTGCTGTGCCTGGGTCAGGTCTCCTCTGGCTGTTTAGAAGACAGTCAAATGCTCCTAGGGTAGGGAGTGGTGAAGAAGGAGGCAGAGTAGGTTTGAAGAAGTGGGTAAGAAGCACTGATCCTCTTCACCTTCTCTGGATAAAGAAAACCCACCAGTCACTCTCCTCTTGTCTTAGGTCTGACTTTCCCTTGCCCTCTGATGCCAACGTGGCTCAGAGAGCAGCCCCCTCCTCCAAGCTTCTGACCAGCTGACCCCTAGAGGGACGATTTCCTGCTCTTGGGTGAGTTTAGCCAGGGAGAATGAGAGTTCATTTCCGCTACCTGGGTACCTATAACATCTGGTTTATGGCTGGTGATTGCCAGCAGGGGTGACTGATGTGTGTAGTTCCATATTCAGAGTCTAAAAGAGGTCTTGTCAGAGGAAGAGATGAGTTGGATCTGATAAACAGACTTCAGAGAAGGGCAGGTTTCAAGGTCAGGTTGTTGTGTGAACAGTATGACACAGTCATAGGAGAAGAAAGGGTTAATTATAGCTCACCCAGAGTCTACAGGGTTCTATGGCTCCTGATAAACCTAAGGGCACTTCTCTCTCTCTTTCTCTCCCCCTTCTGTTTTATCCATAAACACTGATCAACTGTGTGCCAGGTACTGTGCTAGGTGTGCTGGCACACAAGGCGGTGCCAGACCTCCAGGTGCTCACTGTCCACTGATGGGAGACAGAGGTGTCAGCAGGGAGCTACACAAACTTGCAATAGCTGCAAAGACCAGAAGGAAGCGCCAGAGCCGTGGGGGGCAGAAAAGAAGGCAGTAGGAGTTTCGGAGAGACGCTGAGCCTGGAGTTCTGTCTTGAATCATAACAAGTGTTTGCCAGGTGGATAGGGCAGCCATCAGTAGAGGGAGCAGGTGCACACTTACTAGGAGGAAGCCGCAGCAAAGCCCTAGGAATTCATGGAACCAGAGGACAAAGGGTTTGGAGAGAGGCTGGCACCCCCGGGTCATGCCTTTCCAGAGAGCAGAGATTTCATTTTATCTGGATTTAGAATCAGGTGAGGCCACATCCTATAATACTCAAAGCACACGGGGAAGAGATTTACCTTAAGAAGAAAACAGCATAACCAGAATAATTTTAGGAAAGGGCCATCGGCACCCTTTCTACGAGTGATTATACAGGAAACAGGAGAGAAGCTTGGAATATTTAACTTAGGGAGAAGGGGAGGGAATTGTGTTTTCAAATATTTGAAGAAAAGTCATGTCGAAGAAAAACCAGCCTCGTCCTGTGGGTAGTAGTATTAGCAGCACTCGTAATACTATATGTGATATTTATTGAGAGCTTACTGTGTGCCAGGCAGTGTTCTGAGCACTTTCTCCGCAGTAACTTATGTAATCCTCACACCAGCCTTAAATGTAAGTCTCAGAATTAGCTCCGTTTTGTACAAGAGGGAACTGAATTGCCCTCAGAGGTTGATTAAATCGCCAAAGGTTTCAGACTAGGAAGTGGCAGAGCCAAAGCTTGGACCCAGACCATCCAAAGACTATATTGTGTTTCCTCTCCAGACAGAGAGCGAGGGGTTGTAATCGATAAGAGGACAGATTCTTCTCCTTTGTCTCCCTCTCTTCCTGATCAATCAGATGCAATAGCTCTGGAGAGAAGCACGTTACCCCACATTGGAGATTGAAGGGGACCACTGCAGCTGCACCATTGGGATGTTAGAGCTCCAACAGAGGGATTGAAATAAACCATCAAGAAAGTCTCTCTGGGCCTGAGCTGGTTGTGACTCTGCCTGGCTGACACAGCAGCGGGAACACTTCGTGAGTTACCCAGTGACTGTACTTGGCACAAATCTGCACGGTAGCTCTGCTCCCCCTGTGCTGCCTGCACCTGCTGACTCTATCAAAACAGGCATGCTTTCACTCCTGCCTGCGCTGCGGGGTCTGACCTGGCTTGGAGGCGAGAGCTAGCCTCCCTCGGCCTAACACAGTAGCTGCCAAACTGCCATTGGGGTTCTGAGCACGGAGCCTTTGTTGCCTGTGAGAAGGAGAGAGATGGAAGCAGCAGGCTGGATAACCGGTTCCTGGGGAGTGAGCGGGAGTGGAGGCCAGGAGAGAGAGATGGAAATCTTCACACTTATGAATGAAGCTTCTGCCAAGACTCACCATCACTTAGCTCACGCTAAATCAGGCTCCAACACATCCATTCTTGACCCACATTCACACATTCCAAGGCTCCGGAATTTCTCCTATGGGATTGATCATTCTCATTCCTGAGTCCCCCTACCTGAAATGCTATGTCTCGTTCGTCCTTCCCTCCCACCTGAAGGATGCCTTCTAGACGAGAAACACAGGCATGTGTGGATACGTGATAGTGTGTATGATACAGTATGCACTGTTTGTGTGCACACACACCACTCACATGTTCTGACTGTGGTCGCCCGTCTGTGGCTGTGTTTATATTCTTAGCTTCCTGCAAACAGACACTGCTTCTGAATATTTTCTCCTAGCACCACTACCTTTCAAGTACTAGACTCAGAAAGGCTATTTGCAGAATTGCAAAATGTGGGACGTGAAACTTGAAAATCTTTTAGTCCAATCGCTTTATTTTAGAGATGAAGTGACAGAGGCTCCTATAAGGGATGTGCCTTATCCCAGGTTGGAGAATGTTTTCTGATAACCAAAGAGGTATGGCTTTCAAACCTGGCTATAGGTTGGAACCTCTTAGAGAACTCTGGAAAATATCAGAGCATCTCACAAAGAGATGCTGATGTAAGTGTTCTGGGATGGGGTCCAGGCATTGGCATTTTTATAAAGCTCCTCAGGTGATTCCATGGTAGAACAAATTTGAGGACCATTGGCTTAGAAAATGGGAGTATTTCAAATAAAGGCACATTGCACCTGTCACATGAGGACCTCCTAACCTCAGTAGAAGGCAGATTGCTCCAGGTTGCTTGACTTGAAGAATCATGGATCCACGAGAAAGGTACTTACCTGTACTTCTACAGAGGAAATGCTAAGAAGAGTCACCAGCACTATGGAAATGCAGACAGAAGCAGCCAGGTGAGCAACTCCCCTAAAATGTTCAGAGGGCATCCACAACACATACTGTGAGCAGAAGGGAAGCTCAATTCTCTTTGGGTGCATACGGCTGAGAGCACAAGCTGACAACTGAAAAAAGGCTGTGTCCCAATCACAGTTATAGCATCAGAGGAGAACAAATAAATGACGACGCTTATCTGTCATTCCAGGAACCCTAAATCAGGGTGTGATGAGTGGGTGGCAGAGAAGGAAATGGCAACCCACTCCAGTATTCTGGCCTGGAAATTCCCACGGACAGAAAAGACTCGTGGGCTCAGTCCATGACTGAGCACACACACGAGTAGGTAGCAAAGAAAGGGTTCTCAGAAAGGAGGTCATCTTAAGTCCACCAGAAAATAGGAAACCCTCAGGGTCCCACGAACTGAACTTGCCTCACCCTGATCAGTTGCCTCAGCAAACCCCACCCTGTCCTGCATAAGCACCCCCACTCCCTGCTGTCTTTGGCCATCCAGTTCTCTGCAGAAGGCAGGGTACGAAGGCGTTGGACAGGCCACTGGCCAGGGTGGCAGTGGTGCCAAGAACCAACCAATAACTTGAATGACAATGACAAGAGCCAATGGTCACCAGGCCAACACTTCACAGCAGCTTTTGCTGTCCACGTGCTAAGGGAGGGAGCGTTACACATCCCTCCCTGAGCCCTTCCGGCCAGGAGTCACAATGGAGCAATAGAGGCAGCACCCCTGACACAATGAACGCAGCCTGACTGCGCTTTCTCTCCCACGCTCCCCATCTAAAAACAAGCCTCCAGGATTGGTGTGCTTTTGCCACCCGTTGTAATTTGCATAAGCAACTGTGCAGGAGACTATGTCACCCAGCGCCCCTTCACCCCTACTTCTGATAATCCTACTGGTTCTTCCCAATGTGATTAAAAAAGATGACAAATCAAATCAAATCTGGGGATTGTACTGTCTTTAGTTGGTTTGGTCACTGATATATTCCCAGCACCTACAACAATGCAGGAAACATAGCAGGAACTCAATAAACACTCGCTGGGTGATTGAACCAGTGCACAAGTAAACAACTAGATCTAGTCTGTGTTGAATTGGATTTTGGTGACACCACCAAGATGAAGCCAAGGAGGCACCTCTGGACAGTGAATTTGAATGAGCTACTGAAGCCAAAACCGGTCCATCTTTTGAACAGGCCTTTATTACTGTAAAGGGCAATACTCTTCTAGAAGCCAAAAAAAAAAAAAAAATCAAATTTAGTAACCTAAGATGTCCTTAGTAACAAAGCTGAAGGATGTGTTTTCCAATATTTGGTTTCTCAGCTTGACAGTCTCTCTTGAAATACTCTTTTCTCAGCGATGGAAATGTGAAGCGCTGTTGGTTTGTTTTGCAGTTTGCAAATGACTTACAGAGCTCTTCTGGCAGAGTTTCGGTTTTTCTTCTTGCAAATAAACAAAAGGCCATTTCTCTAATATGACTTAAGCAGGGGAGATTCTGTGATCTCCTGTCTTGGTTTGGGAAGGAAGAGAAAAGGACAGGCAAGCAGAAAGATGAGGGAAGAAACTGTAACAAGTAGGCTATACAAGTGGAACAGAAGCAGGAAAGAGGCAAAGGGAAAAAGGATGTGGAACTCCGGGGTATCAGCCATGCAACAGCTGAGGACGCTGCCTTCAGTGGGACCCCAGCCAACCTTACGGACATGAACTCCCCTCTGGTTCCCTGGTCCCCGCACCACCACCACCGCAGTCTATCATCTGGGCTCCTGTGACCTGGGAGGACAAACCCCCCTTCCCCCTCTCCTAGGCAAGCCTACACGAGGCGTAGCAGCCCCTGCCAGCTTGACCCAGATCTGTCAGCTGATCAATTATTTTTCCCACGGAGGAGAAAGAAAAATGAAAGGAAGAAAGGATAAGGGACCACGAGAAACAGAAAAGGGAGGGCAGAGAAGAGAGGGAGAGAGGGTAGAAGAGGGAGGAAGAAGAGGGGAGAGGAAGAGAGCGAGGAGCAGGGAGAGAGGGAAGGAGAAGGACGGTGGTGGGACACGCACATCTCTCCCATGGACGCTCCTGTAAGTTTAAGCTGCCATAGCAAGGGCGGGCTCAGTTCAGAAGGTTGCAGAAACACACACACATAAATACATAAAACATAAGCTCTAGAGGTTGCTGAAGGAAATCAGTCAAAGCAGAGCATGGGGGCCTCTTCTTTCCACCCTTTACCAGTCCAGCTTACATCTGGTTTTGACTCCCTGAAACTCCTGGTTCCAACCATGTCCCCTCCCCCAGAGCCCCGCCCCTCTGCCATTGGCCCCGCCCCCTGACTCCTCCTGGCGGAAGTCTTCCTCCCACTAGGAAAGGGTGTGGAGGCGTGCTCCCACGTGTTTGCTCTAAATACCCTCTGGTCTTCTTCCACCACGCATCCTCTAAGGGAAGGAGGGCGCGGGCCACTAGGCCGGCGTTGGAGACAGCCTGGAGGATGTGGTACCCAAGACCCCATCGGACCTGCACGCCATCGATTACCTTATTTTTGCATGTTTTCATTTTTTATGTTTAATTAGTTTTATTGAATTTCAAATGACTACAGACATAAAGTAAACATGTAACAAGCCAGTAGAGCAGAAAGGAAAGGAGCTGCGTAAATACCAGCAGGCTCAGTGTGGAGCGCCACTTAGCACCACATGTTTGCTGCGTTACAAGGATTAATGAGTCTTTACAACCCTCCCGGGGGTTGCTCCTCGGCCTGGCAGACAAGTGGGGAGACTTCCCAGAGGGAAGTATTGTCACCTACGGAAGTCATGGGGAACTTTGTGTTCGGATATACCTGCTCCCCACCCAGCTGTGTTCAGGCCACCTGAAGCGATTGGAAATCAGACAGGCAAGCCCATTACAGTGTTTGAAGGGTCCTTAGGTCCTCTGCTGAGGTTAAATATAAAGCAAAACGGTTTTTTTTTTTTTTTTACACCTTTATCTTTCTAGTTGATAGGCAGGGGCAGGCCATGAGCTCCAGACCTAAAATATCTGGAACAGAGACAAATCCTGGACACAGTCACCCTCTCCGAAGTGTTTCTACCATAAGGAAATAGTGAGAACATCGCACATCCTTCCAGCATCTTCCTACACATGCCGGAATCACCTGTCCTGCATGTCACCCCTTCTTAGGATGTCTGGAGAGCCCACCTCATCCCGAGGGATAAACCGTGGCTGAAGCCAACACTGGTGTGACCCACCCATGACAAGTAGCCTTCCCCAGCCTGGGTTGCTGCACCTCAGGGCTGCCAGGGAGTGGGGGCAGAGCCCCAGGGAGCTGCTAGGGACAGTGCCCCTCGGAGCACTCAAGCAGGGAACCAGGAGAGGCCCTGCAGGGACACAGCTCAGCACCCTTCAGCCCTGTGCCACAGGAGAGGCCACTGAGAAACCACGGAAGTCAGGGGCAGAGGCCACAGCTGTGGAGAAGGGCTTCCAGGCTCATTTTGGCTTTAAAAGTGATGAAAGGGAAGAGCCAGCCACAGGACTAGCCTGAAACTGTCACCTGAGAGCCCCACCCCAGCTGGGACTCTGCGCCCACCTCTATCCAATGCCCAGAGGGCAGTCCCAGGGTGTGAAGAGTGGAGGGAAGCTGCAGTTCTTATGCACTCCACGACTTGCCCATGGCCTCCCTGCCTCCCCCATTGGAAACTCCAAGCCTGGCAGCTAGTATCCACTTTGTGAAGCTCCTCTGTCATCTCCCCTTAATTTTTTTTTTTTTTTTTTTTGGCCACGCTTCCCAGTGCCCACATTGCTTACTTACACCAGGCCCAGGAGCCCATCACCCCAAACCGATTTTTCACTCTGCCAGTAAACATCGTTATGGCCTCATCTGCCATCCCCACTCCCCCCATCGCAGAAGTGTTGCCCAGCTCAGGCTGCGGCTGGCACCCAAGTGTTTGCTGTGAGTGGCAGGAACTTGGCTGATCTGCCCAGCTGAACCGTGTCCATGTTGCCAGCACCCAGAGAAGGAGAGGGGAACCAGGCTCCATTTCCTCTCCCTTCCCCTCTGCCCTGCTGCTGTGTACCTGGGCAGGTACGTTGACATGGGATGTGAGGAGATGAGAGAAAATGAGAAAGGTAAGGCAGGAATCTAGCCCAGCTCCTGGGAAGGTGTTGAAAGGAGCATTAATCCTTCGAAGGAGAAATGGTCGGGTTTCTAGAAAGAAGCTGCCATACACCAGCCATTCCTCTCTGAGCCTCTCCATGGCAGGAGGTGGGCGGTGAGCTGAAAAGGACAGCGCCTCATCCAGGAGCTGCTCTGGTTCCCAGGGCCGAGAAGGAGTTCTGGCTAATCAACCCTGGAGCGTCTTAGGGCCAGAGCCCCTGGGCGCTAATCACCCCCACCCTCCCCCTTATCACTAATCGGGGCTGACTCCCTCCTCCTCTAAGCTGGATCATGGTGGCTCTGGGTTGGGGTGAGGAGCAGGTCAGGGAGGGGTCCATCAACCGCCCCTAGCCCCTGACACCTTTTCAAGAAGGCAGGAAGCCCAGGAAGTAAGGGCTCTAGGAAGAGCCAGCCTAAAACAAAAACAGAGAAGAAAAAAATTGCCTTAGAATGTGTACTGCATTCTAACTAATCCCACCGGGTCAATGCAATAGGGGTGGGTTATTGCAGGCAAGACCTGGCTGCCTGAGTAATTCTGTGAGTTTGATAAGAGGTAACTGGCCTGCACCAGCTCCTATGCCCTGAAAGAGAAAACACACATCACCTTGGCTGGTCCAGCTGGCACGTGGCTAGAGGGGGTGGGGGTGGGTCTCGGGGGTCACTTTGCCTTAAAATTGGGCAGCCCAGTTCTTTTATGACACATTGAAGCCTATGGAAAGCTGGTTCCAGGTGGATAGTGCCAGTAAGGCCAGGCTGGAGTATTTACCCATTTACATTTAAAGTTATTATTATTATGCATGTTCCTGTTGCCAGATTCGTCTTAGGAAATTCAGGATTTGGTAGAATGTGAGGAAGGGCTGGGGTAAGCCAGTCACCCCCATCCCCACCCAAGATGGCAACAAGAGTGCACAATCAGAATTCCCTGGGGGGAGAACTTCGCACCCCCACTTTCTTCTTATCTGTTCGGGAATGATTCAAAGTATGAGCAAATATTATTCTTCCCTGCATTTATTTCTGATGAAAAAAAAAAATCACGTATGCTAATTTATATGTAAATCCAGTATGGCCCTGGGGCTCCTGGCAAGCTGCCAGTGGGGCTGTGGATGGTGGAATTTTGGCGATTGTCTCCAGTCGGAGGTTAAAATGGAAGAGACTCAGACCTCAAGACGGATGGAAATAATGGAGGTCTTGGGACCTTCCCTGTTCCTTCCTCCGGACCCCTCACTCCGCCCCTCCCCCATTTGGTTTACATTTCTGTGGTTAGCATGATGGAAGCTGTTACCTGGAGGCTGCCTGGCTCTGGGTTCAGTTTCTCCAGTGCCAGAGTTGGGGCCCTGATCTCACTGGGTGAGCCCCTGTTCACCCAAGTACAAGCAGGGGTGTGTGTGAACACACACACACACATGCATGCTGCCTCTGCTCCATGTTATGTAAGAGGAGTCAGTCAGGGCTGCCTCCACGTGGCCTCCTTCACGCTCACACCCACTGCCCCGTGGGGGAGGAGGGAGACCCTGAGGCCTGTGCCCCCTGCCCCCATGGCTGGGAGCTGCAGGGCAAGGAGACCCCATACATGGACTTGCTTGCATCTGACTCAGAGCCCTCCAGGGTCCCCTTCCCCCCTCCTTGAGCCCCAGCCGAGGGTTCGCAGGCAGGCATTTGATCCTTCCCAGCCTGGTCCCTCTGCCCACCTCCCGTGGGTCTGCATGGACACCTCTGCAACTCCGGCAAGGGGACAGTCCCCAAAGACCACCCTCAGGGGGAACTCAGGGGGCTAGAGGTGGGGACCACGAGAGCCCCGTACTGCAGTGGGGAAGGGAACCGGATGGGTGGGACTCCCCAGCCTTCTCCACACCCCCGGAAACCAACTTTCCTCTGGGGACGCAGCGGCCAGCGCTGAGCTCCCAACTGGGGTCCTGTGGGAGACAGAGCTGGGCCACCCACCCGGGAAAGTTTCTCTGCCCACCTCAGTCCCTGGGAACGCAGGGGTCTTTAATGAGAAAGAGGCATGCCAGATCCTCAAAGGACAGGGCGGGCCGGGTGAGCAGGTGGGCAGGGAAAGCGGCTGCTGGGAGGTGGGAGCCGGGACAGAGCACTGGGGCCCCCCTGGTGCAACGAGGGGACTCCAGGTTGACGTGGATTCCCACCCACCCCAGCACAGCAGGACCACAACTCAGCAAGCCCGGCCCTGACTGCAGCCCAGAGGGCTCGGCTTCCCAGAGAAAGAAACAGAGCATTAGCATTCGACTCTTACTGCCTCTCTTCCTTCAACTTAGGAGAGCTTTCCGGAATCTCAGAGCTCTGCTTGCTCCCGCAGCCTCTTATCTGCTTGTTAACCACCTCCCGCTGCTCCCCTTCACAAACACACCCCCAAACACACAGAAAACTAACCGGGCTGCCCAGCTCTGCTGCAGACTGATTCAGCCCTCTGAGCTGGCTTTCTGACCACAAAGCACAGTTACCTGATTATGCCTAGCTTGCATTTTCCGTTTGCTCCTTGCAGAAGCTTTGCAAGTTTACTGGCCAATAGATATTCAAAGTTTCCTCTCGAAATTTCTTCCCGGTACCACAAGCAACGCATTAGCTTCCCCGCCGCCCTCCGAATCCTTAATTCCCCGGCTTCCATGTGTCTCCATCCATCCTGTGTGTGCAAGAATGTACAGACAGCCAGGGGACCAGCACACAGCCACGTTACCGAACAGGAGCCCCAGACACGCTTTACTTATGTACATACATCCCCCGCCTGTTCCCGTAGCAGCCAGAATCGGATCAATACCCTCACAGCCTGGGTGGGAGGAAAACGTCCCAGCCATGCTGCTGGAACGCGAGCGAACGCTCTCTCCTCCACCTGCAAACCACACAGCAGAACCGACTCGGAGAGTCTGCGAATCACCCAGAGCACATTGTACAATTCCTGGGTCGGCTGTAGGCAGATCAATAGCAAGCTCTTACCTTGAAAGAGAAACAGAGCAGCCAGCGCCGTGAAGATTGCCCAAGAGATAGAATTGTGCATTTTTGCCTGGATGGTTTTCATGATTTTTTTCCTTCTTTTTCTTGTCAGGTTCGGTTTTCTCTTTCTTTCTTTCCTGACAGATTGCGTTGCTCTCGAGCTGGTGGAAGGAGATTTAAATCCACTGTTTTGCTGAAGGACACCACAAGAAAGCCAAGGATGGGAGAGTGTGACTTCTCAGTAATTATCTCTCCTCATACTCTGGCACTGAGACACATCGTACAATCTGGCCCTGGACAGCCCTCCTACGAGCTGCAATCATTGGTTCTAATCCAAGGATTGACAGAGCTACAACACACGCGCGCGGGCACACACACACACACACACTCAGGAATCATTTACTGGGCAAATCAGGCTAGCTGATTAAAGAGACAGGAGCCTGGAGAGATGGCATGATAAATGTCACTTTGGCCCTTCTATATTACCTTCATTTTTTAAACTGACAGTCTCAGAGCCCCAAACACCAAAAAATCCCTTTCCTCTGGCATTGCCTGGCCTCCTGAACTCAGATTCCCTTTACACTGGAAAAATCCCATAGCCAGCCACTGCTTACTAGAAATTTTAAAGGGACATTTTCATGCTTGGTGAAACTTGCAAAGATGAGTCAAATTTCATTTGTTGGTATTTATTTTCCTCTCCGATGAAAACATCATTCAATGACAGATTTTTTTTTTTCTCTCTCTCTCTCATCTTTCACCTTTTCCAATCAATCTCCTATTTCATTGCTTGGAAAATAGTAAATAACTTTCTATTTTCTTCTCCTGTCACTCCTGTTTCAGAATACCCACATTATGTCTATATTTCATTCACTTAATTTATTTCCTGAACTCATCTATGTGCGTATGATAACATGAAAAGAGAGAGGGCTCCTGAGATTTGAGGACTGCAGTCTTCACATGAAGAAGCTTCTCCAAGAGGGAGCAGAGGAGGAGTTTATTCTGTGTGCCTCGGGCAACCCACATTCACAACAATGAATAATGTAAGTGTTTGTGGCTTATTTAAACTGCAGCAAGACAGACTTAGGTTAGACACGCTGATGAACTTTCCATGTGTAGACTTTGTGTGTGGTTACCAAATGTCCTCAGAGAGCTGCAGATATGCACATCCTCGATGATGGGTACCTAACTCGGACAGAGATAATCTAATAGACGTGAGGACTTTTTGAGAGATTTTCTAAGGGCCATGAAAATTGACGATCTAGTTTGTGGTTTTTCTCTTATTGGAAGCAATTTTTATGATGTGAACAAAAATTCTGGAAAACTTAGCCAGTTCCCACCATCTTCCTTAGTTGATTCTGATATATCTGGTACCATCATGATGCCTCAACCCACATATTTTTGAAATGCTTCTTTCAGATCTCCACAGTAATTATTATACTTCCTTATAAACCCCATAATAATGTTAGTGTATATATCCCCGAGCTGCATAGAATGAAAGTAGATACTGAATGCACAGGTGAACTGGAAACAGCACTGCCATTTTACACAAGCCCCAGAGGCACTGCTCACCCTGTGTTGTGTGTGAAGGAGAGCGCCCCCTGCAGGTGTGCAGCCAGGCAACTCCGAGGGGAAGGAGCATCGGGGTCTGGATATCTGGATCCAGCTGGAGCTACACACACACAGAGGGACAGTGGGCAGGTCCCCTTGTCCTCCCTTCATACAACCAGAGCACTGTGTCTCAAGTCTCTTCATTTTAAAGGTGTCGATGTTAACAGATTTTTTTTAAGCCACTGCAGTCTAATTCACAAGTCCATCAAATGTCCTTCCTGTTTCTAAGTCCCAAGGGACAAGCACTTTATCTCTAGACCGGTCTTGTACAGTGCTCTGCACAGTGACCTGTGCGGTTAGATGCTGCAGAGTGGCTGTGGCCTCAGTGATAACCGCCCAGGACAGAAGGCACGGTGGCTTCGTCACCACCACTTCTGCTCTCCAGAGTGACGATGAAGATGACGGGTCATTGGTAAACTCTTAGGAAGAGAGGCGGAGACACCAACACTTACAAGTGTCCTCACCCTGACCCGCAACAAATCTGTACATTCACTACTTTCTATTAAACACCCATAAATGTGACCACAATAATAAACAAATCATTCTAGTCATCATTTACTGAGCATTTGCTGTGTGCCAGGCATGAGGGCCAGAGTTTCCTATGCAATTTTCTTTTATTAAATTCTCAAACCCTATGAATGGTGCAATTATCATGCCCATTTTATAGATGAGAACATTGAGACTCAAGGAAACCTTGTCCACAGCTGGTAAGCAATGGAGTCAGGATGTGAACCTGGGCATTTGTCTCTCAGACCAACCTCTAAAGTATTATCCTATGCTAAATACTCTGAGGGACTCAAATAAATATCAGACCTTCTTTTGTATAACCCCTTTGCTATTGTTAATAGCCTATGATATTAAAATTTACATGAAACAGCACAAATATCCACAGAGAAAATATAGGAAACCCTGTATATTACTTTTTATTTTTTTTATGTGGACCATTTTTTAAAATTAATTTATTTATTTTAATTGGAGGCTAATTACTTTACAATATTGTAGTGGTTTTTGCCATACATTGACATGAATCAGCCATGGATGTACATGTGTTCCCCATCCTGAACCCCCCTCCTACTTCCCTCCCCATCCCATCCCTCGGGGTCATCCCAGTGCACCAGCCCTGAGCACCCTATCTCATGCATCGAACCTAGACTGGCGATCTGTTTCACATATGATAATATACATGTTTCAATGCTATTTTCTCAAATCATCCCACCCTCGCCTTCTCCCACAGAGTCCAAAAGTCTGTTCTTTACATCTGTGTCCCTTTTGCTGTCTCGCATATAGGGTCATCGTTACCATCTTTCTAAATTCCATGTATGTGCATGAATATACTGTATTGGTGTTTTTCTTTCTGACTTACATCGAAGTGGACCATTTTTAATGTCTTTATTGAATTTGTTACACTATTGCTTCTATTTTACATTTTTTGGCTTTTTGGCTGCAAGGCATGTGGAATCTTAGCTCCCCAACCAGGGATTGAATCCATACCCCCTGCAGTGGAAGATAAAGTCTTAACCACTGGGCCAACAGGGAAGTCCCCCATGTATTACTTTTAGTAGTAATCGAGTTGCAAATGGTTGGCACAGACAATTAGTAATTGTATCCAAATGCCAAGAAGTGATAGATGGGTGTTTTCTACAACAGGTTTTAAAAGCCCTGTGGAGATGGTGAGAGTCATAATAAAATACCTTGAAAGTGAGGTAGAGACCAGATCTAAAGCAGAGAGAAGAATATGCAGTTAAGAGACACCGTAAATCAAAAATAAGAGACAGAAAGGCAGCACCTAACTCTGGGGCTCTTGAAACATGTTTGTGAGCCTTGATCTTGCCCTACTAGGTTGCAGTAAAATTTTTAAAAGATAAAATAATGAACCTGGCACAAATTCTGATCTGTATTAGTTACCCTCTATACACAGATAATGTAACCGTGCCTGGCACACACAGGCACACCCAACAGACACTTGTCATCATCAGCACAACTTGTTGATGGCCCACACAGGCTGGGCGGGCACCTGGCTGGTCCAAACCCTGGGCTCAGCCTCCCAGGGCCAGGGGAGCCTCAGCTGAGGCACCTCAACTCCACATCTGACATAGGGGTACTGGGTCTAACTCCATGACCACCACCACCACCATACATCGTAACCATCAGCCAGTTTTCACGGTTTTGCCATTTTCATCAAGTTGAGACTGAAGTAGTCTGCCACGTGTCCCTGGGAGGAGCTCTTGGTGCTTGTGAACTAAGCTCCTGGCAGGCATTATTCCAGAATCACTTTGTGTGTTCACCAAGGCGAAAGCTCTCCTTAGGGGCCATCAAACCACAAGTCTAATTTGGGCTCTGAGGGCTGCTCGGTGCTAAGCTGTCTGGAGAGCTATAGCTCTTTCAAGGCTGGATTTACCACCGAGTAAAATTTCCCAGCGGCCCTCATGTTTCACAGGAGCACACGATGGAGAAGACATCTGTTCCCCTCCTCTGACATGGGCTGAACACATAGGCCTGTTGTATATTCAACAGATCATTAATACAGCTACAGATGAGAAAGCTGGTCCCGGGCAGTCCACATCCAGGGGTCTGTTCAGCCAGGCCCATTCCTTACCTAATGCATGGATCACATCTAGGCAGTCGGCAATCTTCCTTTCCTCTTTCCATTTTAATCTCAATCTTTCAGGCCCCAGGGCTGGAAATCTTTTCTGCTGCAACTTCCCCGAACAGTGGGTGATCAAGTCCTTGCATATGGGGTGGCCTGGGTCCAGCAGAGATTCTGTGCTTTGGAGGTCCTGATTATGGGAAGTTCTGATTGGAGGGGACCCTTGGAAATCTCGGCTCCTCACTGAACAATCAGAACTCCTTCCCCTGAGCTCAAAGGCTCAAGTCCTTCTCATCAGGTGTCTGCAGGACAACAAGACTCGCCTCTTGGAACAGCCAGATGCACGATATACATCATTTACTTCCCAGTTCAAGGGTGAGAGGAGGATGAATGGTCCTAAGACAAAATTAACATAAGAAAAGGGTCTCCTGTTCTAGGCAGAATGGTATTTTCTCACTGTCCACACTCTGATGTTAAGAGAACTTTACTGAGGATGTGATTTTTCTGTTTGCAGATAAGGAACGAGGAAGAGGAATAAGGAAGGGAAATGGATGAAGTCTCTAACTTCTGAGGAGAGGCAGCCAGGATGGTGTTTCATACACCATTCAGCATCAATAGCTGAAGCTTCTGTGCAGTGAGCAAGGGCAGGTGGGAACTGATTTTCTGTGAACCGGCCCTGTGCTCCCAGCCCCTCACTGAACCGGACGGCAAGCTCTCCAGCCCTAGGAGGAGGGTGGCAACCGTGCACACGTGGTGGGCCTGATCCAAGGCTGAAGACAGAGGCCCTTGGGGAGGAGAAGGAGGCGGGAGGAGGAGAGTGTGTGGGTGGGAGGAGAGGGAAGGGGTGTGGGCAGTGGGTTTGATTCCTCGCAGCTATTATGGAAAGAACCACAGGGGCTTCAATCTAAAGAGCAGCCCTGACATGATGTGCAGGAGTTAACAAAAGCTGCTGCTCTGCTCCGCTCCACCTGCTGCGGCCACGCCGCCTGGTTGAGGCTGGACCGCGGTACACTGCCTCCGGGGGAGGGATCTGCCCACCCTCCCACACCTGGGGTGGAGCAGGGGTCCCAGCTCGAATTGCAGCTGTCAGTTTGGGAGGGACAAAGCCATGGCGGGGAAGAAGATGGTCCCCACCTTTCCAAAGGGTCTCCCTGGAAAGCTATCTGGGGCGTGGATAAGGTCACTTTTGACGTGAATGGAGGTGATGTTTCCGGGGTACCAATAATACCAGAATTCTGTGGGATCTGTTTCGAGAAGTCGACTTCAAGCTGATTTCCTGATGTATTGATAATTTGCCTAAGCTGATATTACAATGAAAGTTGAACTCTTAGTAGCACAGAGATTAAGGACACAGAGATTTAAATCCACGTTCCTACAAGAGGAGCACGGTCTGTGTTTTCTAACTGGAATTATAAGCACAGGCATCTGGCCTCAGTTTCTACGAGTTATCATCATCATCTCGAAAAGAAGCCAGACAGCACAGTAATATAACAGAAAGAATTTAGCATTTAAAATCAGAAGACCTGGATTTGAGTCTAATTCCGTTTATCAGCTTCAATTCTGCAATCCTCAATTTTCTCATCTCATCTCCACCCATCTTGCCCTTAAAGTGGAAATAATAATGTCTGCTTCAGAGAGTTGATGTGGATGAACCAAGATGAAGACTCTGAAAACCCTGCTATGATGTCTAACACACATATTGGTTCCAATGTCTTTATAATCAGCTTGCTCGAGAAAACCAGTCGCAGTGTTGGGTAATATTCAATGTGAACATGACAGAGAGTCACTGCTTCTGGATGCTCATGGCCAGCAGTATTCTCCAGTCTTGGGGGAAGGGAGACTTGGCACACTGTAGCCCCACCCGCCCCCAGGAATCAGTTCCATGTAGCTGGAATGTTGTGTGTGAGGGTGGGCAGGCGGCCCGGGGCTGGCCAATCAGTTTCTCCCCTGAGACTTTTCTAGGTGCTGTGTGGAAACAGGCAGTGCTCAAAGGGGCAACTTTCCTAACAGGTGGAGAAAGTCTGCAAGGAAATGAAGTGAACCAAAACCAGGAGGAGAACTGAGAGGAGAAAGCGTCACTGGAAGTAGGACAAGTCAGGCCTGAAGGCAGACGTGCACCCTCCTTTGCTTAAATTATCTTGGATTGAGTTTCTGTCTCTTGCAACTGAAAGTGCCTAGACAGACAGGTCCATCTTGGGGCGGATGAACACCAACTCCTTTTGCTCCACCCCCATCCCCACACGACTTCCCCGATAGATGGCTAATGTCTAGATGTTGTCTGCAGTCCTAGGTAGAGATGTAGGTGTCTGTGATCTCTTACAAAAAAAAAAAAAAGGGTTATTATCAAATTGGAATTAAAATAAGGTCAGAGAAGGAGTCAAGATGGACCAAGACCCTCTTCCTGAAGGAGTGAACCACCATTTAGTGAGCATCTCCATATGTTGGAAGCAGTGCTACAGGCTCGTGTATTTTCTCACTTAACCCTCACAGCATCTCTGGAGGCTGAATGCTCTCAACCGTCACCGGCAAGTAGAGAGACTGTACTGTGTCCACAGCTGCACTCAGCTCACCACTCGCCGGGCATTCTCCACACCCAGACGCCGCTCTTTGCCTCACACTGGTCTGTAATACAGGTGAAACTGAGTCCCAGGGTGCACCCATCAGGGTGATCAATGAAAGCCCTAAAAAAGGCATCCGCTTTGGTCCACTTTGAATAAGAGAAGGGGGAAATTCATCTACGCTGCATTGGACCACTGGGCAAAGGGCTGGAGGTGAACGGGGGGCTCTGGGGAAGTCAGGGTGACCCAGCCTGGTGGGTCTGAGGCCGTGTCCAAGGGTGCTGAGAGAGCGTGTCATCTGGTCTTCCCCTGGGGGTGCAGTCTTTTTTCTTTTTTTATCATTATTGTTGCTATTCATTCACTCAGTCATGTCCGACTCTGAAACCCTATGGACTGCAGCATGCCAGGTCTCCCTGTCCCTCACTGTCCCCCAGAATTTGCCCAAGTTTGTGTCCATTGAATTGGTAATGCTATCCAATCGCTCACCCCTCCAAAACAAAAGGTACAAATGAACTTATTTACAAAACAGAAAACAAAAACTTTAGTGACAAAATAGAGTCACAGATGCAGAAAGAAAACTTAGGTAGGGGCTGAGTCTTGATGTCTGAGAGGTAGGTGTGAACTGAATAGAGAAGCAAAGTTGCGGTGATCTGAGACAGTGAAAGCAATGAGAACTGGCATTTCTGGAGGGTACTCTGGCAGGATACACAGTGAGCCAAGGCCCTCCCTCAGAGGAGACCCCCTCCCCCCCTGGTCTTCAGGCCTTGGACAACTGCCTGTCCAGTGCTTCTCCTGGGCTAACTGGGTGGATTGTGGGTCAGCAGCTCCCAGATTCCTCCAGGTGTCACATACATGGGTCCCGGCAGGGTCTGCAGCCTCTGCTCCGGCATCTGAACAGAGGGCAGAGCCAGGCTGAAACCTGGAGGTGGAAGGGTCCCTGGGGACCTGGAGCAGCCCACTTCCCTGTGTGGGGGTTCATGAGGCCCCTTGTTTGACAATAAAATGTCACTTCACTGCTTTTGGCCACTTCCCTCCATGTAAATATCTAATCTGGTGACTTTATGGGGAGGAGGAGTCTGGTTTGAGGAAAGATTTGTATATTTCTGAAGCTTCCCTGATGGCTCAGATGGTAAAGAATCTACCTGCAATGTGGGAGACCTGGTTTCGATCCCTGGGTTGGGAAGATCCCCTGCAGGAAGGCATGGCAACCCACTCCAGTATTCTTGCCTGGAGAATCCCAATGGACAGAGGAGTCTGGCAGGCTACAGTCCGTGAAGTTGCAAAGAGTCAGACATGACTGAGCAACTAAGCGCAAGAGTCATTTGGCCTTATGCTAGCATAGAAACTTGCTGAATTCTACTAACCAGATTTGGGAAAGACTGTGAAATACACGGCATCCAGGAACATGTCCATGGACCTCCCCGATGGTCACGTCACACAGAGAGAGGGTGTCTGGAGAAGGAGGGTGACATGCTCAAGTTCATTTGAGTTAAAGCAGAGCCAGGAGCAGAGTAAGGCCTTCTGGCTCCTCGTCCAGTGTCATTCCTTTCACTCCACAGTGTGTCCAGATTCCCCAAACTGAGATGCCCAAGAAAACAGCCCTGTTTGCTCACTCACTTACCCAAATTGTGTTCTTTGTAACTGAAAGCCCTGAATTCTTCAACATGTAGCCATACCTGGAAGGGGTGGATGAGTTCAGGGAGAAGGGGTTTTAGCTTTGTCACAAAGCATAAGCTATGAAAGGAGAGGTGACGGTGAGGAATCAGGGCTATGGGGGAGATGGGAGGAGGGCACAAGGGTGGAGACCCCAGGGGCTGGGCATGCCAACAGTGATGCTCAACTGGGCCTTCCTGGTGGTCCTGAGGCAGGAGACAGGAGATCTAGTGTTAAGAAGGCACAGCATGATATTCTTATCAAACACCTGGCTTGTCCACATGCTGTGCCCAGAACCAGTGAGAGTTTTGGGGTCAGCATCCTTAGACACGCAGCCTGGAACCCACCAGCTTGGGTCTCCTTGATTTCCCTGGAGCCCCAAGTTCACCTCCAAACCTTTGCCCGGTGGTCCCACTCAGCATGGATGCACTGCCCCCTTCTCTCGTTTAAAGTGGGCCAAAGCCAATGCTTTTCTCACGACTCCCACGGACCACCCTCACAGGATTGCTTCTGCAGGGGAGGGAGGGACAGCCATCTTTCCCAGAGGGTGTCATCGGCATCTACATGGGAGATAACCAGCCCGGGGAGCAGTAGCCATTCATCATACACATTTGACTGCTTCCAACCCACAGTAGGATGTAGAGGAGACACAGAAAGGCTTAAAATCAAATCATGTGTCAAGCTGAAGAATAATGGTACTTTCTATGAGGAGTATGTATATATTTTTAATTTCTGAGTGAATTAAGTGCCTATAAAAGGTGTTGAGTTGGCGGCCTAGAAAGCTGGAGCCTTTGATTTACGCTCAGAAGCAGAAAGACAGAGACAGTGTCCTGAATCATTCTGCAGTGTGCTGAGTCCCTCACCATGTGCTCTGCCCTTTGGCTAAGAATGCTGACCCGTTATCCACTGCGTGCAGCCCGTTCCCACAATTCTGTATACACCTTAGGTTAGGGTAATACAAAGGCTAAATGGTAGGAAACTAAAATGCACCAATTTTGAGGCATCTTGCAAAGGAACTATTCTGTTGTTTAAGGATGGATCTGTACACTAACTCTTGTACATCCTTATGTTGAATTTCTATTTTCAAAGTATGTTTGCATTTTCTATTTCATAACCTTTTCTTAAAATATTTGCAGTCATTGTGTCGTTTGCCTTGCATGGGAGACGGGTAGAGATGATGGTAGCATGGTAGATCCGGAAGCAATCTTAGAGAAGTGATGGGACTTTTAGGACTCAGACGTCCAGAAGAGAGGGAAGACGAAGAGACACACTCCCCGTGGGCAGTGAAGGGTGGCCACAGCCAGTGTCCCTGACTCCCTCTGCTCCTGCCACTGGTCCAGGCATCAGTCGTCATTATGTAACACAGAGGGGAAAAAGAATACACAGACACACACATAGTGAGAGATCAAGTAATGACAATAAAAACATTAACAAAAATGTCACCTTATGAGAGGGACCTAGAGACAGAATAGCTGTGCCGTCATTGAGGTGAGCATGGGCCGGGTTCGCCCGGAGTCCCGTTCACACACTGGGTTTGCTTTCAGGACCCTTCAGCTCCGCCACTTACAGATGCCTCGTTAGCAAACTGGGAGCAAAAGGAACCCCGGAGAATTAAACACAGCACATACCTAAAGCCATCGGTACTCAGTTGGTTCAGAATATATATTAACTCTCCTGCTAGAAGAGAATTAAGGTTCAGTCAGGTAGATGTAAATAATTATTTTGTTCTTTAAAGTAAATGACAGATTGATTTTACATTAGAATTTTGATTCATATTGGCTCTAACTTTGATTTCTTTTGTTTTTTTTTTTTAATTGAGTAGTTTCTTGACTTGATAGATGAGTTAGGCTTTAGTATATTCCCCTTTGCATTAAATCTAGCAAGGCTTTCTGGGTGGTGTAGTATGTTGGCAAAATATCGAAATACATTAAAATTAGCTACTGACATATGGGAGGAGGAGTGATTCCAGGCAGACTGGCTCCCTGCGTTCATTCCATTCAAAAGAGGGGTGTTCCTAGGAGAGGTGGAGGTTCCAGAGCCCCGCGCCCCCCCAACACCCACCGTGCTCTGGGTCTTGTCACCACCGTTGATGGGAACTTGTACACATAGACACGGCTCCCATCTCCCCCAGCAATCCGAAAATACCATCGTGCAGTCTCACAGAAAAAGTGGCTTTAACGAGTATGTTTGTATTTAATGTTATTAGAAATGAAATGTTTGTGGAAATGTCACTGCACAAGGAAGGCACCTGCATGGGGCAAGGAGGTGAGATTCTTAATAAAAGCGGAAAGTTCCACCATACACACTCACAACCAAACATGTGTCTATTTCATTCACAGTCATAATTCAGTCCAAAAAGTACTGTGAAAGGGGAAGTGCTGAAAAGACAACTAGAATTCTCATGTCTACGCAGTTCTTATGATGTACTTCACTCACCTTTATTTTTCTTTCCCCGTCTTAGAGCTGGAAAAGCGAGCAGAAAAAGATCAGGGTGACATGGTATAATCCATCCAGAAGGGGAACCCATGAGGTCTGACCCCCAGCCTTTACACTACACTTAACTGATTCCAAATGATGTCCTCATGTTAGAAGAACACTGGTCAGGGACTTCTTGGGTGTCCAGGGGCTCAGACTTCCCCTTCTAATGCAGGGGGTCAGATTCCGTCCCTGGTCTGCAGCTAAGATCCCACACGCCACCGGGCCAAAAAACCAAAATATGAAACGGAAGCAAAGTTGTAATAAATTCAATAGCGACTTTAAAACCGGTCCACATTTGAAAGGAAAAATCTTTAAAAATAAGCAAAACATTGGTCAGATTGTAAACAGGCTGAACATCTTTATTTCCTTTATATGTGATACAGAGATGTTGTCTGTTTCTGTGTCAGGTTGAAGAGACTTAAAGCATAAATTCATAAATCAAACCACCGGCAAGTATTTTTTGGGCCCCAGCTTTGCAGGCATTGTGATGGGCTCTGTCTTGTCCAGATTCAGATACCCTGCATCCTCACCGCCCAGGCACACTTTGGTTCATTTAATGGAAGGTCCAGTGCTGGTTTAGCACCTACTGGGAGCTGGACACTTTGCAAGCACTATACAAACAACGATTAGCAAATTTGAGTTTTTTCCTAAAGTTGCTCAGTGTCAGTGGGAGACTGACCAGCAGTTGTAAAAGATGACTGAATTAATCAAGATGAATGGTACTCACTGGTATTAAGGGAAAAAAAGAAAAAAAGAATATCAGTGGTTTCCAGCAAAAATTGGACTTTTTTAAGTTTATGCTAACTCACATGGAAGCAGTGCCATCATTTGGGAGATCAAAGGAAGAGGTTAGTCAAAAAGTGAGATGGGCCACTCTTGCTTGAGGTGGCCCACACTCTGTGGAGTATGTTTCTTTCTAAATAAATCCACTTCTTACAAAAAAAAAAAAAGGTGAGATGGCCCACACTAAGGTAGTGGCAGTGAAATAAAAGCAGAAACAGGATTTTGAACATGATCATAATGAAAAATAATCCGAAAGATACCCAAGTGTATTTTAAACACCAGAGTGATACAGGTACATGTTATAGCAGAAAAAAAAACAGTAATAGTTTAAATCTAAAAATTATTGATGCTATGGTTTTGTGAAAAAAAAAATAATACTTAACATCTGAAACTCAAGAATCAGCTGCTTTTAACATGGAAGAAACCAAGTGTTTTGATGGTTGGAGAGCAATGGAATGGGAAATCAGGAAAATGTTTTAAATATTAAAATTCTGTGTCCTTAGGGAAAGGAAACCCTGATGATTAACTCTAGGTAATTTTAGAAAAGTACATTTAATTCCATGTTAAAGATGTATGGATAATCTGAAGAAAATGGAAATATATAACACCTATTTGAGAGAAGAAATAAAAGAACAAAAAAGAAAAGGGAAAAATAAAACACAGACAACTTTAATAGAGCAGCAAAAAAATAACCTGAGAGAGGGCTAAGTAAGCAACTGCAAAGAATGAGAAATAGAAAACATAGAGGTAGCTAACTAGGAAAAGTGCTAGGATTATACTACCAATAAGTAAAGTATACTAACTTTATCAAAACACAGAGATTCACAGATTGGGGGAAAATTTTGGTTCTAGGCCATTAAGTAGCTATGGTATTGGTGGTTTAGTTGCTAAATCGTGTCTGACTCTTGTGACCCCATGGACTGTAGCCCACCAGGTTCCTCTGTCCATGGAATTCTCCAGGCAAGAATACTGGAGTGGGTACCGCTTCCTTCTCCAGGGGATCTTCCCTACCCAGGGACGGAACCCTCTTCCCTTTCATCTCTTACATTGGCAGGAGGATTCCTTACTGTTGAGCCACCAGGGAAGCCCCATTAGTAGCTATATATGTAAAATAAAGCAACATAGGGGTTTTAGTACTATGCTAGGAAAATAATAACAAAAACAGGTACAAAGATATTATTATCAACAGAGCAGAATCAAAGTAGAAAGGCTAATCACAAACAAGAGTGGTCCCACCAGTTGCACAGTACAACACACCAAGAAGAAATGATAGTCCTGAGCTTTATTGAAAAGAACAGAATCATTACCAAAAAAAAAAAAAAAAAAAAAGCTTTGTATATGCAAGGGGAAATGGAAATGGACAGTTCTACAATTAACATAAAAACTATTAATACAATTCTCAAAAAATGAGAGTATAAATAATCAAAAAAAATAGAGATTTTAATTAAAAAAATAACAATCTGAAAGTAAATAAATGAGTAGATAGATATAGATAGGTAGATGATAGATACTGAAAGGAAAATTTTTGAATTAAGAAAATTGAGAATGCTCCTCCTTTTCAAATACAACAGAATTTTCACCAATCAACAATGTTCAGATTAAAACAAAAAAAGCTCAATCCAGTTTAATGGTCAGAATGCTATGAGCCACGTTCTCAGATCAAAATAAACTTAGGACTTAAGAGAGAAATAAGGGAAATTACTTGGAAAGAGAAATCCTGGTTTAAACAGAAATTCAAATAAAAATTACAAAATATTTATAAAAGAAAGAGAGTGTTATATATTAAATCCCATGGCATGTGACCAAAGAAATCTATAGTCTTCAGGGACATCCTTAGACAACAAGAAACATTAGAAGTAAATTCAGTGGGTATACGTGCCCATTAGAAACATTTCTATAAGCAACAAAATAAAAAACAAACTTGCAGCGCCTTAAAAAAAGGAAATCAATTTTTGTTTTTCTTTACTTAAAAGGAAGTGCAGAGATGGGTGGTTACTGGCATTGTTCAGTGCTTAAATAGCACCTAGCCACTGGTTTTACAATTTTGTTAGCTTTTGCCTCAGCAGGTAAAGAATGCGTCTGCAATGCAGGAGACATAGGGCACTCAGGTTCAATCCCTGAGTAGGGAAGATTTCCTGGAGGAGGAAATGGCAACCCACTCCAGTATTCTTGCCTAGAGAATCCCATGGATAGAGGAGCCTGGCAGGCTACAGTCCATGGGGTCACAAGAGTCAGACATGACGAGCGACTAAGCACACTTGCCTTATCATTCATATTCAAGGAGGGACTTCCCTGGTGCTCCAGTAGTTAAGATTCCATGCTTCCCCGGTAAGGGGTGCAGGGTTTAATCCCTGGTTGGGGAAGTTCCATGTGCCTTGAGGTAGAGCCAAAAAAAAAAAAAGGCTTTATTCATATCCAAGCATGAAGGAGAAGAATGTGTTAGCTTTTGTCCCCCGCATTTTACAGGTAAACAAATGTTTTCCTTAAATCCTAGTAGTGTTCATTGTCCAGAGCTCTAGCAAATGGCCAATGATGACTGCAAAGGAAAATTTGAAAATGAATAGTATAGTCAATGGAGGAAACAAATAATCATAAAAGAGAAAGATATTAAAAACAATATTAAAAAACAGAAAATCTGATCAATAGAAATAAAATCTGGTCATTGGAAAAGACCAATAAAATAGACAAAACCCAGGCTAGTGTGATCAAAGGAAATATATTATACAAGCAACATTGGAAATAAGAAAGAAGACATGAATTAAATTTTAAATATTGGGAGAAGGTGATGTACAACTTCAAGTCAATATTTCTGAATATCTTGATAAATGGTTTCTTAGAAATTTGGAATTACCAACATTGACTCTGTAGGCAGAAGCCCTGAACAGAAGAATAATCATCAGATAAATTTCAAAATGTATCTACCAGTATATTAAAAGAACACAGTGGAATCCCATCGTACACAAAATTACATACAGTCAAAATTATCTTTTAAAATCTCTTAGGAGTCTAACATAAACATTTTCTTCCCTCCAGAATTAGAAGTGTCCACTGTTGTTTTTAGAGGTGGATCAAAAACAAAGCCACTTTTTAAATTTAGATGCATGTCGCTTGAAAACACATTATCTTTAGACATTAGCATTGCATTCATCTTCATGAAATATACACAGGAAAGGAAGCCAATTGAAGAAGCAGCATGCTTACAACTGCCATCTTAGCCTTACTCTGTGTCTGGAATACTCTAGAATACAGTTCAAAATCAGATTTATGTGCCTACAGGCAGCTGCGTGTGCTCAGTTGCTCAGTCATGTCCAACTCTTTGCGACTCCATGGACTATAGCCCACCAGGCTCTTGTATCCATGGGATTTCCCAAGCAAGAATACTGGAGTGGGTTGCCATTTCCTCCTCCAGAGATTCTTCCTGCCCCGGAGATCAAACCTGTGATTCCCGTGTCTCCTTCATTGTAGGCAAACTCTTTACGGCTGAGCCATCAGCAAAGGCTTACAGTTAGTTTATAATAAAGATTTTTTTTTAATCAGTGGGGAAAGAATTCACTATTAAATAAATGGTGTTAGGAAAATTATAATTGTCTATCTAAAAGGAAAAGACAGAGAGAAAGACAGACAGACAGACAGAGACCCTTTCTTGATCTTGTACCAAAAATAATAATAATAATTCAAGATGGGAAGGAAAGTTTGAAATAAAGAACAAAATTCTTGAAGCATTTGAGGAAAATAACAGAGAATATGTTTTTAAGTTGTATACCAGAAGGTTTTCCTAAGTAAGATACAAAACCTAGAATTTATAAAGGAAAAGATTGACAGGTTTTTCTGTACAAAAATTATAAATGTCTGCATGACAAAAGACTCCATAAACAAAGTTAAAAGACAGGTAAAAGAAACACTGGCGCAGCGGAATAATATTTTGATATAATAAGTGATTTTTCTCTACCTTCCCATTACATCTCCCGCCTATCCCACCCCCTCTCCCCTCCAGCTGCCCCCTCCTCATCTTGGCAGCAACAAGGGTGTTCTATATTCCTTGCCTCAGAGAGTACATGACATAGCATAATGCAGTGAACAAAGGGGTTCCTTCTCAGTTTTTGGATTTCAAAAGACTAGGACGTGGCATAGAAAAACTATTTGGAAAAATGTGTTTGTAACCATCTCGGTTGGGAGATCTGATTGTCTTCATTCACAATCAAGATTCTAGAGGCTTTGGGAAGAAAAGGAGTTGAAAGGGATGTAAAGAAAACTGAGAAACTAGTTGGCCTGAGAAAGAAATCCTGCCCCAGCCCCTAGCACAGGCTGAGCTGGTGTCACAGGGAGAGTGTGTGTGTGTGGCGAGGAGGCGGGGGGAGGGGGCGGAGATGATGGGGTTGGTAGTGACAGAAAGCTCAGAAACAAAGAGTCTCACATCTCTTTTACTCTTAAATGAAGCCCAGAGAGCCATAAGACCCCACGTTCCCTCTCTTGAACCCAGCCCTGTGTGGTAGGAGAGCAGTGCAATACATCTGCAAGGATGGGTGTGACAGGTCCTCAGAGTTCTCTCTCTTTTGTGTAGCATGCACAAAACAGCCAAATTATCCCAGGGCACCGAGTAACGGGACCAAAGTAGCAAGTCAAGTCACCTTGAATGGGAACAAAGAGTGACTCAGCTTTCTCTTAGGAGCGACAAGAAGAGGACATAAAGTATTTCTCAGGGGTGGTGGTATAGACAAAAGGTGACTGAAGACCAAGTGCACCCTGCCAACAGCACCTCGGTACCCAAGCCCCAGAAACTTGACCCCAAGCCAAGGAAGAGCCATGACGGTTGGGTCTGAGATTCCACTTCTGCCATCTGGTGGAAAGAGGGGACATCAAATCAAGTCAGAGGGAAATAAGGAGAGCTTCCCTTCTGGCTGAGGGGGTCTTGGAACCCATTACATTTGCAGCTTTCAGTTGGTATCCAGATTACCTAAGACTCTCCGACCAATCATTATGGTAAAGACAGGCAGCCTGCCACAGGTTTGAGTCCCCAGGAAGGTGAGGGTGATGTGACGGATTCAGTTCATCTCCATACCCATCCACACTCCACTGTAAAAACAGGCAAACAGACGATACACAGAAAGGAAACACACACAAAACCAATTAAACAAATAAGCTGATCTTCAAGCCAAGCAGTGAGTAGAAGTGTTGCAATTTAAACCATGACGGGGTCTCCATGCCACGCCCTGCCATGGGTAGGCAATAGTTTTTTAAAATATTGATAGCACCTTTGTTGTTGAGCATGCGAGGAAAGGCATTTCACATACTGTTGGGCCACGCGTGAGACGTCAATCAGTATTTTTGTGGCTTCCCTCTTGGCCAACAATTCTACTTTTAGGTTCTCCTCTCTGGGGCAATAGGCAAGGGTAGAGGGAACCAGCTACAAGTGTGCTGACCTCGGTCAGGTCTATAATGATGGGAACAAACATCACCTATATCGTCATTAGAAAAGGTATTTTAAAGTTCATCTTTGCTCTTTCCCTTTTTCAGAGTGCTATATAGTTGTTTAAAAAATGAGGTATAATTATATGTACCTAAGTATCCTTGAATGCTGTTATTGCAGAAGGGTAATCAAAGAACAATGAGTATAGAATCTCTTTCTTTGATAAAAGACAACTATCCATGTTTATCTTAAGAGGGGAATGGAGGTGATCAGTGGGCAGACAGTGCTCACCTTGGTGGGTAGGGTGACAGGTAAAGGGGGGTGAGAGTGGCTTTCATATTGCACTTAGCATATTTCCATATTTGTTTTTGTCTTCCGAAACTCCAGTCATGAGATACTTGCTTTACAAAAGTAATAAAAGAACATAGAAACACTCATGGACAAAATTAGGCAGAAAATATTTTGCTTTTATTTGGATGATTTTATGAAAGCAAATATAGAGTTTTGTAATATTTAATAGCCTCAGCACTTGCTCCAAGCTCCTGACTCACCAGGGTGTCCTTCCTAGCCCTGAGCAAAATGCGTGGAGGATGAAATCCACAGTCACTCGTATCCATCCTCGGGGACTCCTCTCCTGACTGCTGCAGGGCTGGCGAGAGGCGAAGATACGCCTGGGGGAGGGGAAGCTGGAACCCAGAAGCTGTCTAATGGTTCCCGGGAAGACTGTGGGCCTGAAGCCTTTGGGGCCTGAGGAAAAAGAAAAACAAACAAGCGCAAGCAAGCGAGGCACCTGACCGGAGCACTTGGGAACCACACGTGTCCTTTCCCAGTTAGGGTTCTGTCCTCTGTCAACAATTCTTACAAATACTTCTGCATCCCCTCTTCCAACTCAACTGCAAGCTGCTTGAGAGCGGAGTGTTTCTTTTCATATTCTGCATCCTCGGTATGTGTGTCTACAACAGGGAATTGCACACGATAAACTCACCAGCTGTTTGTGAAGGGATTGGTCTACCCCAATGTTGGTTGAACCCTCCCAGCCTGCAGGAACCACACACGCCAGCAGAGAGACCAGGAATCCTCCTGTGGGAAACACCTAAGGCCACAGAGCAAAGGTAAAGAAACTGCCGCTAGAGAGGATTTTGTGTCTCTGCTGCACTGGATTCACTGTGAGAAGCAGTTTCATAAAGAAAATGTTTCTGTAAGGTGAGGTGGTGTCTTTCTGATCTACAGTCAGGGAAAGCTTCCTAAAGGAGCTCAGTGTGAGAGATGGCAGGTGTTTGAGGAAGTTGGCCTGTGTTCTGTGTGCATAGGATGCCTTATAGGCACTCTTTGAGGCGTGAATTGGAAATGACGTGAGTGGAGGGAGAGGAGATGGACAAAGAGACATTTTGCTGGCTTCTGCAAAGAGAAAAGCTGGTGGAGGAACACAGAAAAGGACAGAGAATGAAATCCAGGACACAGTAGTTGGCTCTGTCAGAAGACATGACTCAGAGATGAGAAAACGTGGGAGAGAAGTGGATGGTGGGTACCAGTGAAACCCCAGGGAGGGATGTTAGCCCTGGCATAGCGAGACGAAATTTATATGAGGCAAAGATGAGACACCCAAAGGGTGTTCGGGCCTTTGGAGCTATACTTGGCCCCAGCTCTGTGCGTGTAGCATCCTAGGTGAATCTCAGGCAAGCCCACATCCCACCTGGCTGGATAAAAGCTTGGGTTTTATTGAGAGCCTTCCCTGCCTGAGAAACTCCCTGATTGTATTCTTGGCTGCTCTGAAAAAGCACCAGGCTCTTCCAGCCCTTCTGTGCTATTCAGTAAATTGCTCTTTTTCTAATCAGTGAAACCAGGTAGCCTGGGGGGAAAAAAAGAATACTTTTTACATGGGCCACCTATTTAGAACTCTAAGTTCCAGGTAACAGGAAACTGCTCCAGGCTCCTAAATACGCTCTCAGATATAAAGATAGTAGCATCTACCCCATCTACCCCAAATGCTTCTTTCTGAAAACTCCTGCTCCCCTGGTTAAGCTCCTTGGGTCCAGGGCTGTTGCGTGCTTGTTGCTGTGTTCCAGGGGCTAGCACAGAGCCAGGAATGCAGTCCTTGCTTTCTGAATTGCTCTGAAAATTATTCTGTTTCTTTCTTTTTTCCATTTCCACAAACTCAGAAAGGCTTCATTCACAAAGGCTACCACTGAGAACCAGCCGGCCTGCAGGGACAATTCATACTGACTCCTTCTTTCTCTGGTTTCCTGTGACCGTTATGTGTGTTAGTCACTCTGTCGTGTTCGACTCTTTATGACTGGACTGTAGCCCGCCAGGCTCCTCTGTCCATGGACTTCTCCAGGCAAGAATACTGGAGTGGGTTGCCAGTCCCTTCTCCAGGAGATCTTCCCAACCCAGGGATCAAACCCGGCTCTCCTGCATTGCAAGCAGATTCTTTACCGTCTAAGTCACCAGGGAAGTCCCTTTGGGTTTTAATGACCATTAAGACCCAAAGCAAACACTTGGGAATGTCATCCATCCTTCCCACATCATTTCATGTGAAATCTTGTGATCACTGTGTAACTTATGTGGAATTAATCAGCCTCTCTGAGCCTGTTTCCTCATCCAGAAAATGAAAAGAAAAGTAGACATGTCACAGGATTTGGGCTGAGATTAAAAGAAATAAGACACAGGAAAGAACATAGCAGAATGCCTGGCCAAGGGTAGTACCTTGGAAATATGTACTGGCTTTCCCTCTCTGGACCAGACCCCAGCTCAGGGAGCATCTTCAACCCCTTCCAGTCCCACAATGCCTTGCTTAGTGCTCAGCATGAAGTAGAAGATTCATGCTGCTGCTGCTGCTGCTAAGTTGCTGCAGTCGTGTCCGACTCTGTGCGACCCCATAGACATCAGCCTACCAGGCTCCCGCGTCCCTGGGATTCTCCAGGCAGGAACACTGGAGTGGGGTGCCATCACCTTCTCCAATAGAATTGTGTATTTCACAACTTTTAGAATTTTTTTGAAATTTTTATTGTGATCCACATTTTACATCAGCACCAATTGTGTGCACGAGTATGTATGTGTGTATACTGAACCTATTTTCTATTCTATTCTACTGCATTCATTTTTAAAAATGCTGACCATGACCCAATAAATTGATTTCGTGACCCATAATGTGGCATGACTTGCAGTTATAAAACAGTTATCTAGATTCTAGATCAACCGCCCATGAGATGGCAGCCCTGCCCATCCTGTGGAGACGGTCCAGCAGCCATCTACTTAGGTGAGAAGTACCCCATGCTGGATAGGGTGTGGAGTTGAGGCAATAAATGACATCGAGGCAGTAGAAGATGCTGTCTGGGTGCTGCTGTGTGCCTGCGTCCAATTGCAGGTGGGCTGCCTGCCTCTACTCTCTCGGAGAAGCTGATGGTTTTGGCCTTTCAATTATGCATGCCTCTTTTGCAAGGGTTCTGGCTAAATGAAGGGGCTGCAGCAAGAATATCCATGAATTCTTCATAAGTGCCGGCGAGGGAGCGCTCTGTCTTCGCTCAGTGATGCCTTCCAGAAGCGTCCTCATCTCTCCTCCAGGCTCGCACTCCATGTTCTGTGTGCAAGTAATTAGGGTATATTCTTCCCTGGCGATGCTTCCTGCTGGCCAAGAAGCAGGAGCCACCCCACTCAGGTGGACTGGCTTCAGTTTCTCTAGAGAAAAAGGGGAGGTCTCGGAGACAGAGGTGTCCATCTGCCCCCAAACCAAGAACAGAGCAATCCTTCCAGCAACGATGCACAGTAACCTGGACTAGTCTCCAAAACACTCCCTGAAACTCCACTAAGGTGTTGAGTTTGGTGCTCTCCTGTGATTGTTTTTTGTTTTCATTTTTCTTCCTAGGAGCCCCCACTACTCCTCATCTTATTAAGGGTAGAGAGGAACTAAGGATGCGAGAGTCTGTTCAGAACTCAGTGATTCCCATTCTCCCAGCTAGAGTCCTGCCCTCTGGCTGGTGGATGTTCAGGAACAAGGCCCTTCTCTTTTCTTCATCATCCAGTGAGGAGTCTGGGGTTGTGCCAGCTGGTAGAAGAGATTTACCTGAGGAGGAACAAAAAGACATCTTTGTTAGCCTGGTTTTGCATAACAAAATGCCATGGACCAGGTGACTTGAACACCAGAAATGTATCTTCTCACCATCTTGGAGTCTGGAAGTCAAAGGTCACAGTGCCACATTCAATTTATTTTACTCATTTCTTATTTTTAATTGAGGGTATAATTGCTTTACAATGCTGTGTTAGTTTCTGCTGTACAACTGCTTGAATCAGCCATACGTGTACATATATCCCCTCCTCTTGGATCTCCTTCCCACCACCCCATTCCACCCCTCTAGGTCATCCCAGAGCACCGAACTGATCCCTGTGCTATACAGCAGCTTCCCACTAGCTCCCTATTTTACACATAAGAGTGTAGGTAACTGAGTGCTGCTCTCTCAGCTCATCCCACCCTCCCCTTACCCCTCTGTGTCCAACGAGAGCTCCCTCCCGGCCTGCAGACGGATGCCTTCTTGCTGTGTCTCACGTGGCTTCCCTCTGTGTGAGCTCAGCCTGGGGGTTCGAGGTCTAAGGACAGATCTGGAAGACAGCCTCTTCCTCTTCTTATAAAGACTCCAGTCTTACTGGATTAGAGCCCCACCCACATGACCTCGTTCCACTTGAATGAAGACCCTAGTTTCAGATGCAGCCACGTGGGGGGTTAGAGCTTCAACTACCAATTTTGAGAGGACTCAGTTCTGTCCATTTGTGTGTGTGCTGAGTCACTCAGTTGTGTCCAACTCTTTGGGACCCCACGGACTGTACCTCGCCAGGCTCCTCTGTCCATGGGATTCTCCAGGCAAGAATACCGGTGTGGGCTGTCATGCCCTCCTCCAGGGCTTGCCTGTGGCTCAGCCCATGAATACTTGATTATTTACTATTCTTTAGAAATTTATTGTTCTTGGGTCATGGCCAAGAAGTACATTCCAGGTGTTTCTCTCACAAGCACCTGTTGACACCGTTCACAGTGCATCTGGGACAGAAGAGACCAAACACGATGGGGCCTGGGTTCAGGAGGAGAGGGGCACACAAATGTGAGTATAAATATTGACCAGGGTTTTGACTGGACTCAGTCATGGCAACTTGTGACTTAATTATTTTGGTCAAATATTCTTCATGGAAACAATGGGGAGAACATCTAATTTTGTAACTTTCTTGGACCCTAGAGCAGCTTAACACAGCCCCATTAGAGAGACAAGCAGCTGGCAAGAGGCAACTCTGAAGGGTAAGGATGAATTCATGGGCGCTTCACCTGCATTTGGAGAGCTCACACTTTCCAGTGTTTATCTGCATGCTTCTTTGCTGGGGGTGCTGACAGGAGGGAGTCAGGACTCCAGGGACATTTTTGGACTCCTGTGTGATCGTTTCCTGATGGAATTAATCCACCTGCTCTCAGAAGGTGGAGCATCAGTTAAAGATGAAGTCTTCAGAGGAAGCTATCTCACTTTCCAGAGATTCATTGGGATCCATGCACAGTTCTAACAACCAGCTCGTCCCAGTGAGAGAAGAAGTGATAAAGCAGTGGGCTGGAAGGGGTTGGGGCTTTTGAAGGAGTGTGATAGAACTCAGGGTCACTCTGTCCAAGAGACCTGCTCCACTTTCCTCTGGCTTGGCTGGACACATTTCTCCCATATTTCTATATATCCTGGGCTTCTTTCCATCACAGCACTTTCCGTATTTCATTGTAATCATCAGTTTACTGATTTCTCTCCCCAAGTCAACAGTGAACATTTGGAAATCAGAGTTCATGTCTCATTTGTCCTTGTATATTACGTGCTTAACATGGTACTCGCTGTACAGTCAGTGTGCAATAAGAGCTGAATAAATGAATGAACTATCTTTTTCCTTGATCCTGATATTCCCATAAGAGCTTGACCATAGCACTTCAACCCAATGGATAAGTTCTAGGGTGTGTGTGTGTGTGTGTGTGTGTGTGTGTGTGTGTGTGTGTGTGTGTGTGTGTGAGTGTGTGTCTGCTCATGTTGCTATTGTAGGAATGGGGGAAAGAACGGTTGTCTTCCTTCACAGTAGCTGAAGTAATACTGAAAAAATTTTTTTCTGGTTTTCCTTTTTTAAGAAACCTCCATACTGTTCCTCATAGATACATCAATGTACATTCTCATCAACAGGACAAGAGTGTTTCCTTTTCTCCACACCCTCTTCAGCATTTACTGTTTTTAGATTATTTTAATGATGGCCATTCTGACCAGTGTGAGGTGATACTTCATTGCAACACTATTTACAGTAGCCAGGACATGAAAACAACCTAAATGCCATTGACAGATGAATGGATAAACAAGATGTGATACACATATACAATGGAATATTATTCAGCCATAAAAAGGAACAAAATTGGGTCATTTGTAGAGACATAGATGGACGTAGAGTCTCTCATACAGAGTGAAATATGTCAGAAGGAGAAAAGCAAATATCATATATTAACACACATGTATGGAATCTAGAAAGATGGTACAGATGAGCCTGTTTGCAGGGCAAGAATAGAGACTCAGGTGTAGAGAATGGACATGTGGACAGACTGGGGGAAGGGGAGGGTGGGATGTATTGGGAGATTGGGATTGACATATATTCACTACCATGTGTAAAATAGCTAGCTAGTGGGAACCTGCTATAAAGCACAGGAAGCTCACTTCAGTGCTCTGTGATGACCTAGAGGGGTGGGATGGGTTCAGGAAGGGAGGTCTAGGAGGGAGGGGACATATGTATACACACAGCCAATGCACTTCATTGTAAAGCAGGAACTAACACGGCACTGTAAAGCAATTACACTCCAACCAATTAAAAAGTTAGAAATACAACCTAGAGAAAAGTTGGCCATTCATCCTAGTCTCCCTGGGCCCGAGGGGTTTCCTAAGATGTAGTAAATTCCCCGCTAAAACCAAGGCCATCCCAGGCAAACCAGGATGATGGTCCTACCTGGAGGCCACAGGCTTCTCCACATGCAAGGTTTCTGTGGTAATCATCCTGCTAGATCATAGGCTCTAGGACTGTCTGTAACTCGGCCACGTGGACCGGGCTACATCTGGTTCAACTTTGGCAGGTGAAGTGTGACCCATGCCTTGCTAAGAATTTTCCAAGTCATCTATTTGGATGGAATCTAGAAAGATGGTACAGATGAGTCTTTGACATTGTTCCCATTCAAGTTCCCTTTCCTGGGTCACTGTGTTCTTTCTTTTCTTAGAAAATTTATTTTATTTTATTTATTTTTGGCTGTGCTCGATTTTCATTACTGCTTGGGCTTTTCTCTAGTTGCGGCGAGCAGGGGCTACTATTTAGTTTCGGTGCATGGGTTTTTCATTGTGGTGGTTTCTCTTGTTGCAGAGCATGGTCTCTAGACACAGGCTCAGTAGTTATGGCAAGGCATGTGGGGTCTTCCTGGACCAGGGTTCGAACCTGTGTCTCCTGCATGGGCAGGTGGATTTTTTACCACTGAGCCACCTGAGAAGCCCCTGTGTTTTTCATTTTAGTTCACTATTCATCATCCTCTTCCAGCAACAGGCCTTCCCTGGGTTTTAGAGATGAGAGAACAGAGTGACTGCCTTAGACTCGGAGGTTGAGCCATTTGTTGAGAATACAGAGACACTCCCCAGACACTGTGCCATCAGGTGAGAAAGGAATAAACCTCTCTTTTGTTTAAAACATGGTAATTCAGAATCACTTTATTATGGAGATTAGTGTCTACCCTAAATAATGCATTAACCACACATTATTTTCTATCTACAGAGCTTGTGATTATTTACCTATTGTAAAACTCTGAGATTTACCCACCCCAGACACCCATGCAAACCAATAACAACAAAATCAGCAATACCACTACAGCCATTTAGTGAGCACTTACTTAGTGCCAGATGGGACCTCCATGACAGGCTGTCAGGATACACAAATTCATTTTATCCCCACGGTAGTTCTTTGCAGTGAGTTTTATTTTCTCTACTTTGCATACAAGAAAAATGGAGCTTAAAAATGATGTAAGTATCCCAGGTTATCCACTCAATAATGAAAGAGTCAGAATTTGAATTTTGACCAATCTTTCAAACATAAACTACAGAGAACCAAGTCATTTTTCCTAACATCTAATTCCTTAGACACACAAAAAGTTAACCAGAGGTCAAATGACCTCTCTCTTTTGCCCAGTCTCCTGCAAGGCAAGCATCTTGTCCTCAACGTTACTCTGTCGGCTCTGTAATGCCCTCTGGTCTCTTCTACCACCTATGTTTTACACTAACCCCAGAGCTGATTTGCAGATCAAGAACCATTATTCATTGCACAGAAACCTGTAGGAACTTCCCTGGTGGTCTAGTGGCTAAGTGGACTGGGTGGTCTGTTTTTCTTCCAGTGCAGGGGGCCTGGGTTCAATCCCTGGTCAGGGAACTATATCCAACATGCTGCAACTTGAAAAAAAAAAAAAAAACAAAGGTCTTGCAAGCCACAGCTAAGACCTGGTGCAGCTGAATATATAAATTAATTAAATATTTTAAAAGTGTTATAATAATGCTTCTCTGTTTCTTTTTTTAAAAAGCTTTTAAAGGTACCCTCCTGCCTCCTGCAACTATTCTTTGAAGGTTGAAGATACAGTTGGAGGGAATGCTGAAATTTTGTCTAGTATTGAAAAATTCCTCAGATGAATCACAACCCTCCCATTTCCCCGGTACTCCACCCAAACCTACATTCTAGGGGTGAACTTCTAGTCTGCAAAGAAAACCAAATAAGCAAACACACGGCAAAATAGAATACCAATATTTATGGGACACTTGTTCTATATGGGCAACGTGCAGCATCCCATGTCATCTGATTTATTCTGTTAAATATACTAGTTGCATTTGCATATCTTATTTCATTCAATCCTCATAAATGTTCCATGAGAAAGATGTTATTATTATCCCTAGTTTAAAAATGAGAAAATGGATGCCTCGAGACTATAATTCACATGGAATCTTACACTAGTAAATCTCAGAGTCCAAATTTAACCTGGGTCTTGATTCCAAGTTCAGAGCCTGTTTTCTTCCATAACAATAATCCCTGAATATGACACACAGGAACCGCCCCCATCTCCTGTCTTACCCAGCTGCTTCTCATCTAGGGTCTCCTCCACAGCTCCAGTCATTAGGGTAAGCAACTGCCAGTGCCTGGAATCCTCCACTTGATTATTGTAAGGGCTGTTTCCACTTCCTTCTTCTCCCATCTGTCACCCTCAGGCAAGACCTGTCTTCAGCTCCTGCCAAGTCCCCAAAATGTCCTTGCTCCTTTTCTTTCCATAAGATGATATCTGAGCAGAGACTCCAAAGGAACATCAACCAGAAATCTTTTCAAGCTCCTGTCCTTTGCCTATAAGCATCTTGGTACCCACAGCCGCTTGCACTGCCACAGAAGATGGCATGATCTCCCTCTGCTGTCCGTCATCAAGGCTCTGGACCTCATTTCCCTCCCCCTTCCTCTCTTCTCTCTTCCTTCCATCAGTTATATCTCCAGCCTCCCTTTCCTCTGCCAGGCCTTTCCTACTGCCATATAAACAAGTTGCATTAAACAGAGAAATCCCAAACCAAACCCCCATCCTCATCCATGGTGTTAGTTTTCCAGCACAGTTATAACAAAGCACCACCAGCTGTGCGGCATAAAAAACAGACAAGATATTCTCACAATTCTGGAGGCTAGAGTCCAAAATCAAGGTGTGGGCAGGGCTGCACTCCCTCTGCATTTGCAAGAGAAAGATCTCCCCCAGGTCTCTCTCCTGGCTTCTGGCAATTCCTTATCTTGTGATATGTGTGAGTGTTTATGTGTGTGCCCGCGCGCATGCACGTGCACTTGCCTTACGATAGTAAAACCCAATGTCCACAAGGCATTCTGTGTGCATGCCTCTGTGTCAAAATTTCATTTTTCATAAGAACATCAAACAAGGGACTTCCCTGAAAGTCCAGTGGTTAAATCCACCTTCCAATGCAGGGCGCAAGGATTCGATCCAGGTCAGTGTACTAAGGTCCTACATGCTGTGGGGTGTGGCCAAAACTTATAAATAAATAAATAAATAGTGTACCATTGAAAAAAAAAGCTTTTTTACAAAAGAACATCAAACATACTAGATTAGGGCCCATCCCTCTCCACCATAACCTCATCTTGACTAGCTGCATTTACAATGATCCTATTTCCAAATCACTTTACATGTGGAGGTGCTAAGGATTAGGTCTGCAAAGTATAAACTGTGGTGAGGAAGAAATTTGACCCATAGCCCTCTGCACCCTTCTCAGGCTACACCTCTCTCTGGCATCCTGCTTCACAGCCATGGTTCCTGAAGGAAATAATTTCTATTTCTACTTCATTTAAACACTAGTTTTTGGGTTTTTTTTTCTCATTTTGTATACTTTCACTCCAAACTATTCCCAAGGCTTCAATTACCATCTCTATCTTGATGATTCCCAAATCTGTATCTCTAGCCAGATCTCTCTCCTGAGCTCCAGACCCATATACCCAGCACTTAAAAGATATCTTTATCCAGACGCCTCTGAGGCATCTTATATTCTGTATGCTCCCAGCTGAATCACCGTCTTCCTCCCATCCCCCAGCCCTGCCTTGGAAGCACAGAGTTTTAACCACTGGCTGGCCAGGGAAGTCCCCTGGAAAGGCATTTGAGCATGAGCGCTTATGGTTGGCTTACTATTGTTTAAAACAATGTGTTTCCTCCTCTGTGGGAGTTTTATTACATGTGTTCATTCTAATCCCACCTCTCGATGCTAGGCTGGGCTATGCATCCAAGGCAAGGGCTCTGGTTCAATCCTTGGTGGGTAACTTGGATCCCAGGTACCTCGAGAAGTGGATATATATATCCACTATATATATAATGGCATTTTTTTTTAAAGTGCCCTTTCATTTGTCTGTTTCCCCCAGTAAAATGTAAGCTCCTTCAGGACCAAAATGTCTTTGTGTCATTTTATTCTCAGTGCGTTTCACCACCCGTGGCATGTCATTGATGCTCAATAGTTGTGGATCAAGTAAATACAGACTCACGTATGGCTTTTTAGCCGTTCTCCTGATATTACAGGCTGAGAGTCACTTTTTTTTTTTTTTTGCTTTCATGGAACAGTAACTTAAATCTATTCATTCTCTTATGATGTTATGCTTTTATTAGTATTCTGTGTGAACTTTCTTCTTCTGGACTAGAACAGACAATGGCATCTTAACCGCAGTCCATAGAAGAAAGACATTTGGAAAATGTTTGGGCAATGTAATTAAATCTTTCCCTCCCTTTAAATTGGCATGCATTTACTGATCACCTAGTAGGTACCAAGAATTCTCACTCTAGGCTTCCCAGGTGGCTCAGTGGTAAAAGATCTGCCTGCCAATGCAGGAGACACAGGAGACACAGGTTTGATCTCTCGGTTGGGAAGATCCCCGGAGGAGGAAATGGCAACCCACTCCAGTATTCTTGCCTGGGAAGTCCCATGGACAGAGGAGTCTGAAGGGCTACAGTCCATGGGGTCACAAAGAGTTGGACAGGACTGGAGCAACTGAGCCTGCTTGAATTCTCACTCTAACAGTTGGGGTTAGAAGCTCCCTCAAGACAGAAGGAGTAGCACCTGAGAGGTCCCTGAGGTCCTACCTTGAAGAGCTCTGCTTGCCTCCCTATAGGCAGGCCCAGGGCCACTCCATGCGTCCCTGATTGTCCCCACCCACCCAGCCTGCATCTCTGGCCCCCAGGGCAAGGCTGTGATCTAATCTTCCCATCCGGTTTATTGCTTTGCACTGCTCAGCTCACTGAGCACATTTGTGTTTATTGCACGATTAGTGCTGAGTACACTGAACAAGGTAATGACATGCAGCAAAGACCAGGAGCTGATGGCTGGCTCTGGGCATGCTTAACCCCCCTCCCTCTCGCTGAAGCCCAGCTGCCTGACACATTCAAGCCTGAATCTTGGGCTCCTGAGGAGTCCAGAGAAACACAGGAGCTCCAGGTGCATTTCAGAGACAAACTTGGTCACTGGCAGGACCAAGGATTTGGGGTAAAGAGCATTGTTTTCTATGGAAATGGAGCCAGTAAGGAACCGCCAGACACCAAGTATGAGGGAGACGGGTTGGATCCTGAGCAAGTTCAGTTCAGTTCAGTTCAGTCGCTCAGTCGTGTCCGACTCTTTGCGACCCCATGAATTGCAGCACGCGAGGCCTCTCTGTCCATCACCAACTCCTGGAGTCTATGTCCATCGAGTCGGTGATGCCATCCAACCATCTCATCCTCTGTCATCCCCTTCTCCTCCTGCCCCCAATCTTTCCCAGCATTAGGGTCTTTTCCAGTGAGTCAACCCTTCGCATGAGGTGGCCAAAGTATTGAAGTTTCAGCTTCAACATCAGTCCTTCCAATGAACACCCAGGATTGATCTCTTTTAGGATGGATTGATCGGATCTCCTTGCAGTCCAAGGGACTCTCAAGAGTCTTCTCCAACACCACAGTTCAAAAACATCAGTTCTGCGGTGCTCAGCTTTCTTCACCATCCAACTCTCACATCCATACATGACCACTGGAAAAACCATAGCCTTGACTAGACGGACTTTTGTTGGCAAAGTAATGTCTCTGCTTTTAAATATGCTATCTAGGTTGGCCATAACCTTCCTTCCAAGGAGTAAGCGTCTTTTAATTTCATGGCTGCAATCACCATCTGCATTGATTCTGGAGCCCCCAAAAATAAAGTCTGACACTGTTTCCACTGTTTCCCCATCTATTTGCCATGAAGTGATGGGACCAGATGCCATGATCTTAGTTTTCTGAACGTTGAGCTTTAAGCCAACTTTTTCACTCTCCTCTTTCACCTTCATCAAGAGGCTCTTTAGTTCTTCTTCACTTTCTGCCATAAGGGTGGTGTCATCCGCGTATCTGAGGTTATTGATATTTCTCCCAGCAATCTTGATTCCAGCTTGTGTTTCTTCCAGCCCAGCGTTTCTCATGATGTACTCTTCATATAAGTTAAATAAGCAGGGTGACAATATACAGCCTTGACGTACTCCTTTTCCTATTTGGAACCAGTCAGCAGGCAACTGGAACAATGTAAATGGGAAAGAGGAAGAATGGAGAACAATGCTGGGTAATGCCCGCCCATCATGGATCCAGGTCAGACAACTACCAAGTAGATGAAAACATCCTTCTCTGATGAGACCACCAGGTGGGGTTTCCAAGGACCCAGGCCACTACTGTCCTCCTCACCTGAATGAATGCAACTGACAATCCCCACCCCCACCAAACAACTGATACTATCTCTTCCCAAAATGGCTCCCACCATATCTTTTTTTTTTCTTAAAGAAATCCTCAGACAAAAGGATTGAATTTATTTTTTTCTGGTTTTTTTAAAATTATTTATTTATTTTTAACTTTTGATTTTATATTGGAGTATAGCTGATGAACAATGTTGTGATAGTTTCAGGTGGACAGCAAAGGGACTCAGCCACACATATACATGTATCCATTCTCCCCCAAACTCCTCTCCCACCCAGGCTGCCACATAACATTGAGCAGAACTCTCTGTGCTATACAGTAGGTCCTCGTTGGTTATTCATTTTAAATATAGCAGAGTCCCACCATCTTTTTTTAATATGCATTGAAAAAGTAGATTCAAACTGCTCCCTCCCAGTTTTTCCCCTCACCAGTCCTCCTATTTACGTAAAGTATAAATCACTACTTTCATAAAGGAACACTCATAGCTTGCATTCCTTCATTCATTTCACAAATAACTGAGACATATTAGCCATTAATACCAGACACCTACTGTATGTCTTTGGATTAAATAAACCATCTGTGTTATTGTGAAACTCATAACCTAGTGGGAGAGAGAAACATTGTATAAATAAGCAAATATATAAATATAGACTGTGATAAGTGCTACAAACACTTTTTTCTTCATTGACAACAGGAGTCTCTCTGACTCGAAGGGCTGTAGGGAAATTACAGGTGATTTCCCAGGATTCCTCGATTACTTACTATTGCATGCAAAATATCCAGTGTATGTGGGCAGATGTTTTTTCTCTGAGAAGTATGACTTTCATCAAAATCTCAAAGAGGTCTGTGATCCCATAAAGTTTAAGAACTGTTATGTCACAGCCACAACAGACTGGATATTCTTTTTTTCCATCGCCACTCTGCTGCTGCTGCTGCTGCTGCTAAGTCGCTTCAGTCGTATCCGACTCTGTGCGACCCCACAGACGGCCACCCACCAGGCACCCCCGTCCCTGGGATTCATCACTCTCTAGAACTGATTAAGTTTTGTTTGCGTTTATAGCTGGTACTAAAGGAGCCATATTGGCAACATAGAGCTGGAGGGACCCCTGTTGCCTTCTGCACAGGCTCATGCGCAGGGGAGTGAGCCCCATACCTGCAGAGAATCCAGCCAAGATTCCACATGTGGTTCCCTTGGGGAATGGAAAATTAGTGATGTTCACATTCTTTCTCATGGGTTTTTGTGCTTTCCATATTGTTTACAGTAAGCATGTGTTGCTCTTGTAATAAAGAAAGTTAGCACATTAAAACTGTTCTTATTTTGGGAGATTTTATATATTTTATTAGGGCTTCCCTGATGGCTCAGTGGTAAAGAATCTGCCCGCCAATGCAGCAGATGTGGGTTCAATCCCTGGGCTGGGAGACCCCCTGGAGGCAGGTGTGGCTACCCACTCCATTATTCTTGCCTGGAGAATCCCATGGACAGAGGAGCCTGGCAGACTACAGTCCATGGGGTCGCAAAGAGTCAGATATGACTTAGCAACTAAACAACAACAGCAATATATTTTACTACTTGTACGCATTCCTTATTAACTAATGCCTATAAATGTGTTACAAACAAAACGGACCGGCACTGTGCTTTTATCACATCTTTTTCTTGCTGAATTATCCAGGAGAGGGGACAGGTTGGGAAGTTTGTCTGCTCATTTACCAACGATGTCAGCATGTATCTCAGTGGGGAAGGAGAGTATTGAGCACTTGGAGCTCTGTTGCCCCTGACCTTGGCCTCTATGGTGTGTGGTTTCCAAGTTTCCAAGAAAGACCCCATTCAGGAACAGGGTATGAGTATTTAAGACAACCTTTCCTAGGTCAACAGTCAGGAGCATGAAGACAACTCAAGATTCAGAGTCAAAGGGTGAGTTCAAGTCTAGGTTCTTCTAATGTCTAGACGTCTGATCACCTGATCTTGGGCAAGACACCTCTCATTTGTGTCTCAACTTTCTCATCTGCATCCTGTCCCTCTCATACTGTGATTGTGAGGCATAAACAACCCAATCAGAACCAAGATCTCATAAAGATCAGAGAAGAAAGGATGTGATACACACTACCGTGTGTTAATCAAACACATCATTTTGCACCTAATATTACAATATCTGAGAATAAAGAACATGACTGAAATATGTGATCTTCATACACATAAATAACAGTTGAGATACCAGCGAGCTCCAGAGATAGCTTTTATGCACTATTCTTTAATAAACCAGCTCACACTGGGGAAGAACGTATCACAACACTCTGCCAGGAGCCAAGTATATGTTCAGCGAACAGTGTACGTTCAGCCCCTGGACCCAGGCCATCCATCTTGTCTGAAAACGTTTATCTCCAGAAAATGTTCACCTATCACATCGCACTGCACAGGAGAGGAGAAAAGGATGAAAGAAGGCACAGGCATGTGGTACGTAAGCTTTGAGGGCAGGACGGGGTCCAGGGAATGACAGATCACTGTCACAGCACTCAGTCTGTGAGCTCTCCCGCACCGTACAGCCATGGGGTGATCATTGCCTTATTTATAGAGGAATTTCCCCCCTCATTTAGACATACAGTCTAGTAAGACACCCAGGCTCAAGTAAATAATGCCTAACAGTTCTGCCTAGACATTACTCTCAAAGTTTTTTTTTTTTTTTTTTTTTTTGCACCCTGAAATTCCAAGTGGATAGAGGACCTCAGGAGTGAGTGAAAGTTGATCCATTGCTGCAAAAACAAGGTGAGGGGGTGGTGAAAATGGACAGTGAAGGCCCTGAGCTCTGAGCAAGGGAACAAGGACATGACTGACTTCAGTAAACGTGAGAGAACAGCTTTCTGTTTTCGTTTGATGACTTTATTATGAAGTGAGTGTGAAATGAAGAGCCTGGATTGTGTCCATGTCAGGGTCCAGTCTCACCCTGCCTGTGCCACAGTGGGCTGAGTGCTTAACCTCTCTGGTTTATAGCTTGATTCTCAGAAAATTGTGAGATATAGACTAGCTCAGCACTTTCCAAGTTGTGTTCAGCAGAACATTAGTTCTTCAGGATGTTAATAAGCACTAATGTGGAGGGGAAAACACAGGGTTCTGTGGTCAATTAAGTTTGGGGAATGTTGGTTCAAAGTTGAACGGGTTTCTTTCCTGCTGAAGGGATTCTCAGAGCTTTTAGTATGCTAACGTGAGTTCTGAATCTCTGAACAGTGACCATAAATAGGAGAAACTTTGGCCCTTATTTACTTGGCCGTGGAGATGGTGGGGTTATTTTGTTTTTGTTCTATTTTTGCTTTATTATGTTTTGGTCTGCATTGATGAGGATCTATAGAGAATTTGGAAACACTGGACCAGATCAACTTTAAGGTCCCTTTTGACCCCTGAAAGTATGGAATTCTATGAATGACAACTAAATGGCCATTGTGTTATTTTACAATTGGGGATGGGCAAAAGGAACCAGCCTCATGCTGATGACAACTAGGAGTGTAGCGCCCTGTGTATATTTTCTCATTCAAGTTTCGTAATAACCCAGCAAGTCCCCTACCATCCATCTAACCTTACAAGGGTGGATACTGAAACTTTGTGAGGGTAAGCAAATTTCTCAAGATAATGCAGTTACAAAGCTATGGATCTCCTGGTCATACATAGGGATGTATGGATGCAATTTTGAGTAAGATGACATTTGAGAACAAAAACTTAAGAAGGTCAGATGGAAACTTGAAGGAGCTAGCCATGTACACATACATCGGGCAGAGGGAACAGTCGGTGCAAAAGCCCAAAGATGGGCTATGCCTGGCTTGTCTGAGGAACAGAAAGGAAGTCAATGGCTCAGGAATGGAATAAGCGAAAGAGCAACAAGTAGGACACGTGGGACCAGAGACATCATGCGGCACCTAGCTGTCATTGCTAGAACTCCGGCTTTGACTCAAAGAAACTGAGGGCATTAGGTCCAGGTCTTTAAAAGATGACTCAGTCTGCTGGGCGGAGAGCAGGTCCCAGGAGTGTGTGCTGGTCATTTGTGTGCCCGCAGTCTATGTCTGCTGCTCCTGGGTCATGGCTGGATTGCACCCTCCTGCCCCTCAAAGTTAGGCACGGCCACATGACTGGCTTGGCCAGTGAGGTGTGACTACTTCCAGGGGGATCCTTCTGGGGCCTCTGGGCAGCTCTCCCTGCACCACATGACTGGCAGTGGTGGCTGCTCATCAGTCTGGGTGGGCAAGAGACAACAATGACCAGAACCCCTTCACCAGCTAACCTATGTTAACTCTGAGAGTGAGTGAAAGTAACTTTGTTGGTCAAGTGATGATATTTGATGGTATTTATTTCTGCACCATTACATGGTTTGTTCTCACTGATATAGGGGCCTAGGCAGAAGCCAGAGGACCCCAGGAGGCCCCTGCAATGATCGAGGTGAGAGATGCCATTGACTGATTGAGGGTATTCTCAGCGGAGATGGTTGAAGAGCTTGGTTGCAGGTCTATTTTGAAGGTTAAGCCAACAGGCTTTCTTGATGTATCAGGTGTGGGGCGTGACACAGAGGGGAGTCAGTACTGATTCTAATTGGCCTGAATAATTAGGAGGATAGAGTTGCCATCACAGGATGAGGAAGACCGAGTAAAAGAGGCTTGGAGGACAGAGAGTTTTGTGTGTGTGTGTGTGTGTGTGTTTATGTTTCAATTTCTATTTTATCATTTTGAAATTTTTTTATAGGTTCCGGTTATCTACTGAAAGTTTTGAGTTTGCCTTTTATCTCTGAATACAGTCAGGGAAGTCATAAAAGTTTCTAAGCAAGAGGGGAGAGAATCCAGTTTACGAAACCTTCACAAAATTCAGTGTGACGGGAAAGTGTTTCATTGTGTTTTCTTCTGCTTCGGGGGAATCGAGAAAACTAAAGGGCCAGGGAAGGTGGCATTGCTTTATGCGACTCCCTTTTTGAGCCAGAGTTCAAAACAAACCATTTGGAGCTCACTGATTTTAGTTTTCTCTTTATTGTTTTCCACCTTGAGTGAGTCCTGTGACTCTAAAAAGCAGGTTGATTCACTGCTTCCAAGTTCCTGCCTGCATAACAATTGATGCTCACTCTGATGCCTGCTTCTTGCCCATCTCCTTCTCCCAGACCCTCTACAACCACATCCCCACCTTCTTCTTCCCCCACCAGAGGATGCCTTTTTGGAGTCCAAATTCATTGACCTTTGAGTGGTTTGCTTTGTGAGGTTCGCTGCTCTAACAATGAAGCCAGCATTCCCAAACCCCTTTCTAAGGCAGAGGCTGCAACCTGGCAGACTCCAGGCCAAAGCCCTCTCCTAGATTCCTGGTATTTTGTTTGATCCATACATGATGGAAAAAAATTGGTAGGACAGCATTTGAAACAAGATTTCTTTTTAAAAATCAGACGTACTGAGTACTGAGAGCCTCCTTCCTGAATCTTGGGCAGTAATAGTCTGTGAGAACTGAGTAGAGGCTGCCTCTTCAAATGAGGCAGGGACTCCCCCTGCATCTCCATCCCCCTTGGATAGAAAATTCATTTAGGCTACCTGCCCTCAATCCTGCACGTCTTAGTGCTTCTGCTCTGTGCTTTCAAGATCGCAGAGGTCTTCCATATACATTATGGGATTTAATCCTTGCAACCTTATGAGGTCAATATTTTATAGATCGGGAGTCTGTCCTTCTCAGAGTTGAATTAATTGCCCTTTTCATTTGAGTGCATTTAAGGATACTTAAGTGTTTCTATTTGGATTCTCTGAAGGCCAGGATCAAAGATTCTGCCTCCTCTCTCGAAACAGAAAAAACAGCCCGGACTCTACTCAGGCCCGGCCCTCCAGGGAGCTGCCTGATGAGGGGCACAGGTGGCAAGTTGTGAATAGCAGCGTGGACTCTAGTCCACCTGCCTCAGGGAATCACACCGTCTCCTTGAGTGTGCTATTTAGTCACGCCAGGTCTCAATGATCTCATCTGTAAAACAAATAGAGAAAATAATGATCACCGTTTTCAGTGTTTCTTCCTGTGTTATATAAATGGGAAGACAGTAGATGACAAGGAATGAGATTGGAAAGACAGGCTAAGGCCATGGCTTGAAGAGCTTTTGTTGTGTGGAAAGAATTTTTTATTCTATAATCGGGTGATTTTCAAACTGGATGTCTTGGACCCCTAAGGTCTTCAGACTTGGTCCTCCTTAAGGGGCGGTCAGGGGCCGAAGGAATAAGTGGTCTGGATCCCAGACTCCAATTCCAACTACACTTATTTTGAAGGATATGAGCAACCACTGGAGTGTTTTAACTGGAAATGGAGCTGCCAGACTCTGAAAGTAGAGATATCTCTCTATAAGGATGATGCATTTGAGGGGACAAACCTGATGACAGACAGGGGTGGAGAAGAGGGAAAGTTTTATGACCCACATAGCAAGTGGATCTAATGACCTGAGTGACCATAGCATCCAGGAGAGGGAAGAACCAAAGCTGACTTTGATATTTTTGGCTTCACTGATGGTTATTGTTGAAGGAGGATAAACAAATTTAGAGAAGTGGCAATGAACGTGAGGGTTGTGATGTACATACCCAGGGAACATGTAGATTAAGGTGTGGATCAAGAAATTAAAGAGATTTGAAGCTATCACAGAAAGGACATTCCCGCCTCCCACTTAGCTACTTTAGATCTCAGGTGACCTCGGCAGCCCATATTCCATCTCAGGGCACATTCTCTCATTCAGCAAGTGAGTACGTGAGGTGCTGGAGGACCAACGCAAGCGAGGATTTTGAATGCCCGCTCAGATGTACACAAATGTCATGTTTTGCTTACTTATTTTCTCAGCCAGTAAAAATGAGATATGTGAGCAAAAGATGAAGATATTTTAAAGTCACAAGCTCCCACCAAGAGGGACTCATCTAACTTGGGCCTCTGGCAGGACACAGCCTAAGGCCTCAGGGAAGTTACCTCTCAATTTCTCAGCACACCTTGCAGACAGAAGTGTGGTCCTGCTGGGGAGCTTTGCTTCCTGATGGGAATATTCCAGAGGGTCCTTGATCTCAGGACTGGGGGTCTCAGTGATGCCCCCTGGGCTTTCCATGCTGACCAGTAGAACTTCCTCTTCCTGAATGTATCATTCCTTCTACAGCTCCTCATCTCTGAAGTAAATATTATTTGATTCATTTGTGTCTAGCTGAGATTGTCATTTAGATTTTCTTGAAAAGGTTAAGTCAGAAATAGACTATGTATACATGAAAGTAGGAACTCTTCAAAAACAGAAAAGTTGATGTTTTCTGTAATTTTTCCCTCCATTTCTTGATCTCTGCTAGAGATTAGGCAGCATAGTTCTAGAAATATGTTGTGCTTTCCATTTTTATCATGTGCAGATGATCTTTAATAGATCCTTAGCTGTGACAAAGCAGAGACATAAGTTTGCCAACAGAAGTCCATACGGTCAAAGCTATGGTTTTTCCAGTAGTCATGTACAGATGTGAGAGTTGGACCATAAAGCAGGCTGAGCAGTGAAGAACTGTGGTGCTGGAGAAGACTCTTGAGAGTCCCTTGGACTGCAAGAAGATCAAACCAGTCAATCCTAAAGGAAATCAACTCTGAATATTCATTGGAAGGACTGATGCTGAAGCTGAAATTCCAATATTTTGGCCCCATGGTGTGAAGAATCAACTCATTGGAAAAGACCTTGATGCTGGGAAAGATTGAAGGCAAAAGGGGAAGGGAGCAGTAGAGGATGAGATGGTTGGGTAGCATCACTTACTCAATGGACATGAGTTTGAGCAAGCTCTGAGGGATGGTGAGGGACAGGGGAGCCTGACATGCAGCAGTCCATGGGATCGCAAAGAGTCAGACATGACTCAGTGACTGAACAGTGACAACAAAGGACACATCAAGGGTGGAGGTGCAGGACCAGGAAGGGAGAAAGTCAAGCCAGGAGGTGGTGAGCTGGGACCCATCCCTCGGAGGCCAGTTTCAGCCTGGCCCCACGCTGCTTACACCTCAGAGCCAGATGCAACTGCAAGCTGACACCCCCGTCACCCATGCCCACATGGGGGGATGCAGAAAATAGGGTGTTATCTCCAGATAACGCTTGCTCTGAGTGCTGTGGATTTTAGTGAAGCCCCATGGACCCGTGTGCAAAGAATACATTCATTTGCAGAACAGAAACCCCAACACCCGTGGCTGAGTGTGCCTGCTGATACGTTTATTCATCTTGCTCTGGGGAAACTTGTTTGTAAGGCTGATGCCACAAGAGGATCAAATAAAGAAGCTTGACAGGATCCAGGTTCCTGGTTCTGCTGTCCCTCAGAAGTGACCCATCTGGGACCAGCTCCTCTTACTCCTGCATCCTTGCTGCAGTGGTGCCTGTGCTACAGCCGGAGGGTAGAGAGCTCCTCAGGACAGGAAGACATGTGGTGATGGCCTCCTTTTAAGAGGGACATTGAAATCCCTGTCGTGATGCCTGCACCCATCAGGGTAGCCCCTCGGTGACTGTGGGGGATGGTGGTCTAGCTATTCCTTCCTTGCGCTCCCGAATGATATACATAGGAATCAGGGCTTGTTCTGGGAGGAGGTGGCCTTGCAAATGGTGACTCAATTCCTCAGCCAGCTCGGTGCCCGTATCTGCCATCCGCATCCTGCCAGCTTCTCTCTGGCCAGAGGAAGGTACAAATAGCATCCTGGGGATTAGTTCTATCACCTGCCCACGAGAATCAGAAGCAAATTGAATGCAGCAGGGAAGGGGCCCCTACGTAGGAGGACTGGGTTTTAGGGATGGGAGTTTCCTTTCTTCTTCTTCAGTTGGTTTGTGTTTGCACAAGAAGTGTTCCCTCCCTCAACCTCATGCAGCTGTATTCTCAGCGAATTGAAGAAAGGAGGGGAAAAGCTATTTAAGTTTATACTATTGAATTTCTGCGGGACACTGAAATATTTTTGAAGTTAATGGGGAGCTCTGAATAGTCTGTTTCAAATAATTACAGGAAAAAATACATTGAAATAATTAGTAGTTGCTACTAGAACATTCAGCAAAATGAAATGACATCTTTGCATGCCTATTAAACAGCACTTTATTTTCAGTTTAGGGTGTTTTGGATGAAATTAGATGCAAACATGCTGCATCGTTGAGTGATTAGAAAAACTAGTATCATTTAGAGTTAGACTAGTACCAGCATCAGCTTTTTTCTCTTTTCTCTTAGGAAAAAAAATACGATGCTCTCCCGTTAGGCGAGATTTTTCATAGGAATGGGACCAACCACAGCCTTTGAGACTCAGTATAAGTGGCTTAGGTATAATCCCTCTGGATGCAATAAAAGGCCTTAAACAGAATCTGATAGTCCGCACTTACTAATTCCAGATTCTCTTCCTGTTCTGCATGGAGAATCCAAAACCTTCCACAGCACCATTCTCTCCACCCTCAAAGCAGAATCTTACTTTCCAAAACTGGAAAGCGATCTCTGTCTAAAACCAAAGTTGTGTCTCGCTCCACACCCACCCCCGTACCTTCACAGCTTCTCCCCTCTCTATTCAAAAGACAACCATTTTAAAGATATTGACAAGGAGTCTGATTTTCCATTTTAATTTACTAAATGCATTTCTCAGATCCCTGACCTCGGCCGGATGCTCTCTCTCTCCTCTTCCTCCTCCTCCACCCGCATCCCCATCCCTCTGCCTCTCTGCCCCCTCCTTCCTCCAGCTGCTCCCCCTCGGTCTCCTTTGCAGCTCCAGTATGAGACGAGCAAGCAGAAAGAGCGAGGAAGAAACAAGGAACACGGGTGACATAGACACTCAGGTGTCTCCTGCCTAGTAGAAATGCTTATGCTTTAGTTTTACAATACACAACTTTGGAGGAATACTGTTTTCCTTTTTGATTAATTTCTTTTTTATTGAAGGATAATTGCTATACAGAATTTGGCTGTTTTAATTGGAGGATAATTGTTTTACAACATTGTGTTGGCTTCTGCCATACAACATAGTGAATCAGCCACAAGCCCACATATGTCCCCTCCCTCCTGAACCTCTCCCCAACTTCTGACCCCATCCCACCCCTCTGCTGCTGCTGCTGCTGCGAAGTCGCTTTAGTCGTGTGCGATCCCATAGACAGCAGCCCACCAGGCTCCCCTGTCCCTGGGATTCTCCAGGCAAGAACATTGGAGTGGGTTGCCATTTCCTTCTCCAATGCATGAAAGTGAAGTCGCTCAGTCGTGGCTGACCCTTAGCGACCCCATGGACGGACAACATACCAGGCTCCTCCGTCCATGGGATTTCCCAGGCAAGAGTACTGGAGTGGGTTGCCATTGCCTTCTCCATCCCACCCCTCTAGGTTGTCACAAAGCACCAGATTGAGCTCTCTGTGCCCATATAGCAGGTTCCCACTAGCTAGCTATTTTACATATGGTAATGTATATATGTCAATGCTACTTTCTCAATTCGTCCCACTGTCTCTCTCCCCCACTGTGTCCACAAATCTATTCTCTATGTCTGTATCTCCATCACTGCCCTGCAAATAGGTCCATCAGTACCATCTTTCTGGATTCTGTATATACACATTAATATATGAAATTTGTTTTTTCTCCTCTGACTTACTTCACTCTGTGTAACAGGCTCTAGGTTTATCCACTAGAACTGACTCAAATGTATTCCTTTTTTATGGCTGAGTAACATGGAGGAATAGTTTCAGAAGCAAGAGGCGCTGAGAAAATTTGTATGAGGCTGTTCTACTTTTCACCAATGTTTCATTATTGCGTTTCAAGAAACTTGTCAGAATGACTAATTGCATCTTCATTATTAAAAAAAACAAAAGATGTTTTGGAGTTTTGAGAGTCCATCCTGTGCAGAGAGGAAAAACAAGACAGGAAAGTCATGCCCTATGAGAAAGGCAGACTCCTGCTCCGTGACGGGAAACAGCAAAGCCGTGTGAAGACATGAGACGGCTTTGCTCCGGAGCTTGACTCAGGCTGACATGCTTCTTTCTGAGGCCCGGCCATATTTTCTTGTATAGCTGGGCCCTCCACCCAGCCGCCCTGTCACTTGCTCCTCCCAGCACAACCACACTCTCTCCCTCGGCCTCGCTTCTCCTGGGGTCCCGCTAGGAAGGCCTGCCTGCCCCTCCTGCCCTGGAAGGCTCACTCTACACGCGTCCTCTGATGGGACAGTTCAGCAAGGTTCTGATGCCCTTGGAAGAGGGGACCATACTCACCAACCTTCTTTTCTAATACAGGCTATTCAAGGAGTGCCCCTACAGAGACCCCTGTGTGGTGTACTCCCAAGAGCGACATCAAATTGGACAATTAAAGTAAAAAGTAAAAGGAAGGAAGGAGAAGTAGTCTACGAGGCTCACGTGGGGACAGGAAGGGTCTTCTGGTGGTTCTGAAAGAAGCTTACACAACTTGCATCCCCTCCCTAGAACGCCCTGAGCTTGCTCCTGACCCTGGGCAGTGAAAGAGCTCTCAGCTGCTGTCTGGGCCAACACCGAGGCCTCCCTATGAGGAGGAACGTCTTCTTGGCACGTCAGTTCCGTGAGGCCATCTCTCCTGGTTCTCCCCTTGGGTCCCCTCTTTTCTCTCTGGCCATCGCCTCTTCATCTCTGTCTTTCTCTCATCCCCGCACCTGCTATTTTGGCTGCCTGTGCTCCTGTTCTCTTTCCTTCTATTCGTAGAGCCCGTCAGGTTACACACTTCCTTTCCCTTCTTGTGCTACCTTATGGATTCACTCCTTTCCATCTCCCTTCTCTGGGCCTGCCTGGCTTACTTCTCCAGTTGCCGATTTACAAAGCTTCTCTCTCACTGAGTCTGATGCGGGCAGGGCCTCTACAGCTGTGACGGTAGACTTCGCCCCAGGGAAGAAGGCTCTCCTGACTCTGATTCCCAACACCCTCTCAGAGAGCTCTGGGCCCTGAGGCTGCAGACACGGGGCCCTGCTTCCTGAGCTGCAGAAATGCCTCTCCGTGGTGAGGACCTGCCTGGGGAGGTGAGAGGGCATTTCAGGCCAGGAAGCAAAGAGAAACTGAGCCCTCCCAACAAGTGCCGTTTGGGGCAGTCACTCAAAACTGTCACCATCCACCTTGCTGGCTGTCTTCGTCCACCTTGCTGGCTGGTTGTCTTCCACTTCCGCCCTCAGTTCTGAAAATTTCCCTCAACTAGGAGATCTTAAGAAGGTGTTAGGTTTGCTTCTGCTCATCAGCCCTGGCCGTGCTGAGCCCTGGCTGGCCCATCAGCCTAGCCAAGAGGGGAATCTGTGTACTCTGCCAGGCAGCGTCCTCGCAGAAAGGAGCAGAAGATGCTGGGTTTTCTAGGACAGCCGATACACTGCAAGCCCTCAGGGGAAAACCACAGCCTCAGTTCCTGAACCAGGTTGGTTGGAAAGCATTGTGCTCTGGATATAATGTCTGCATTGAGCCAATTTAAACAATTTCAATCCACAGGCCCTGAAAGATAAATTGCATGTAACGCGTCCTCGTAAAGGAGGGAATAGGCTTGGATAGGATCTGAACTTCAGGGGCTTAGTGATCCAAAGAGTCTCGGAGTTTCCCTTACAGTCAATAAAAGTAACAACTAGTCAAGAAGCGACCAGCAAACACTGTGAGCAAACAATGACACCTCTGCCTTGGAAACACAACTGAGGCCAGTCAGTCCCCCCATAAGGGTGTCTTGTGTTGGGGTGCCTGGGGGTGGCCCTGGGTTTGCACTTTACAGCAGGCTGGCTTGGGGAGATTTAAGTAGCCTCACCAAGCTTAATCAGCATAGAAATTGTATCCACCTCACTGTGTGGTTTGTATATTAGAGGACATAAAATAAAATGATAGTTAATATTTATTATGCACATAATATATGCCAAGCACTATTGCAAGCACTTTACATATATTAGCCCACTCAGTTGGACAGTCAGCACACATAAGTACTTAATAATTGCTGGGTGTCCTTGTTAACAGCAACAGTCATAAAGGACATTTGCAAAGTCCACATCATGCATCAAGCTCTGTTTAAATATCTTACATATTAGCACTCTTAATCGTCATAACAGGGGCTTCCCTTGTGGTCCTATGGTTGAGAATCTGCCTTCCAATGCAGGAGACATGGGTTCGATCCCTGGTTGGGGAACTAAGATCTCACACACCAATGGGCAATGAAGCCCACACACTGTGACTACTGAGCCACAACTAGAGAGAAGCCCATCTGCTGCAATGAGGAGCCCTCACATCACAACTAAGACCCAATGCAGCCAAATAAATAATATTTTAAAAATACTCATAACAACCCTGGGGGTAGGGACTGTTACCATTACCCCATTTTACAGATGGAGATGAAGGCACAGAGAGGCCAGGGGAAGCTGTACTCAAGATCAACAGCTGGCCACTGGTTACTGGTCGAGTTTCAGCAGTTCTTATAAAATCCAGCCTCTTAACCACTGCCTCTCCTCCAAAAATATGTTGACTGAGCCCCCTCTCAATGCCAAGCACTACTCCAGACCCTGGAATACATCAGAGACCCAAAAGACAAAGGTTCTGCTCTCCACCTCCTCAAGAGGGACACGGACGATGAACAAGTTAAATCAGTCAAGTGACTGCCGTTTGGAAAGTGACCCATGTCCAGGAACACAGAGAAGCCGGAAGCAGGGGAGATGGTCCATGTCCAGGGAGTGTTCAGACTATGGATCATGGAACACCTCTCGGAGAAAGCAATGCTTCATAAAGACAGGGGAGCGCAGGGAGCCTTGAAGGTATGGGGTACGAGCTTCACAGGTTGAGGGGTCCGTGCAAAGGCCCTGAGGCCTGTGTTGTTGTTGTTGTTCAGTCAGTCAGTCATGTCCGATTCTTTGCGACCCCATGAACTACAGCATGCCAGGCTTCCCTGTCCTTCACAATCTCCCAGAGTTTGCTCAAAGTCATGTCCATTGAGTCGGCGATGCCATCCAACCATCTCACCCTCTGTCGCCTCCTTCTCTTTCTGCCCTCAACCTTTCCCAGCATCAGGGCCTTTTCCAATGAGTCAGCTCTTCTCATCAGGGGGCCAAAGAACTGGAGCTTCAGCTTTAGCAACAGTCCTTCCAATGAATATTTAGGGTCAATTTCCTTTAGGATTGACTGGTTTGGTCTCCTTGCAGTCCAAAGACTGTCAAGAGTCTTCTCCAGTACCACAGTTTGAAAGCATCAGTTCTTTGGTGTTCAGCCTTCTTTATGGTCCAACTCTCATATCTGTACATGACTACTGGAAAAAACCATAGCTTTGACTAGATAGACCTTTGTCGGCAAGGTAATATCTCTACTTTTTAATATGCTGTCTAGGTTTGTCATAGCTTTTCTTCCAAGAAACAAGCGTCTTTTAATTTCAAGGCTTGTATTGCTGGAAGCAATCGGCTAACCGGATCCACACTCCATCCTCACCCCAAATTGCTAAGCTCAGCAAACAACTTTATCACCAGGGATAAAGGAGCAGGAGTTTGGAAGATTTTGAAATGTTCCTACCTTGGTACGAATCCAGCTATGAAGCTGCATGTGAAATGGAAGGGACTGTGACCACCACGGGGCAAGCATGCAGGTGTCCGAATGACACCTTTGGGACACATCAGGCTCTCCCTGAAGAGCTAGTCCATGTCTTTGGCTTGAGATTAGAGAGTCGAGAGTGAGGCTGATGCTGAAGACAACCAATTTAAAACCGCTTTGATCTGAGGATTGTAACCATTTAGTGTTTATCGATTTTTCTTTCCTATTTTTAGGAAGGTGGGAGGGTGTTAATTAAACATTTTTGAGTGAAGCTGGTTTCCAGGGAGGTTGGCTTAAGAGCCCCTGAGAGCCAGAGCATGTGTTTGCTTCCACAGGGGCTCCTAGGAGAAGAGACCCATCTCCCAGGCAGTGGGATGCTGGAAGCAGGCCGAGGCCACCTGGTCCTCATGCCTGTTCCTGCCTTGGCTTCTCGTTGGCCTCCTGTGTGGAGAACCATCCAAGGATGGGGAAGGGTAGATGCTCTGAATGCAGAATAACAGCAGCCCTGCTAAGACGGCTGGACATGGCTCTGCTCCACGTAGGCCTGTCGGGGAGCCTCCTCCGGGTCTCTGCTAGCAGCAGTGGGCGGCAGTCAGGATAGGCCCCACCAGCAGCGGGTCTCCTGCTGGCCAGGCCAGTCCCATGTCCTCATACATAGTCCTCCTTCTCTGAGACCTGCTAACACACCACAAACCCACTCACGCCTCTCTTTCCATATGATTTCTTGCTCCTCCAATGTTATACTTGCCTTGTATTCTGTGTCAAGGGTCTAATGTCATTTTATTAAACTTTCAATAATAACAACTAACGTTGTGTCCCACAGGACCCACTTGGCCTAACGAAATTCGTTTCAAAGCCCTAAAGTGCAGATGTCATTCTCCCACTTTCGAGAAGGAAAGCTCATAGACTTTGTGTATATACTTAAGATCAGAAGTTAGTAACAGCAGAGCAAGGCTTTGACACAGATCAGCAGGCTCCACTCTGCTGGCTCAGAATTCTCATGTGAGACAGCTTTCCTGTACCAGCCCCCCAATATCTGACATCAAGTGTCTGACAATGCAACCACACTCACACACACAGACACGCAGACACTAGTGCATATACGGGCATACTGCACAGACAACATACATCTCTATTTACACACATATACACACACACTCTGGTGGGTTCAGCCATGGGGAGGCTGGAAAGGAATCAGGAGGGGGAGCCATGCCTTGTGTCCATTGCATGGAGCAGGATGCAGAAGGGGAGATGCAGGTGATGAGCCCTCACCATGGGTGGGAAGGTTCATACTCAAACGCTCCCCAGGGGTCCCAGTGAGAGGGGCTGCGGATGCCTGTGCCATGGGCCTTTTCTGTGCACAGCGGCTGAAAACCAAGCTGTGTGTAGAGTCTAAACTTCTACTCTGAACTGCAGAGTACCCCCTGCCTCTTGCGCGTCCGTGTGGCTGTTTGCACACAGATAAGTACCTACAGAAGCCTAAATAAAACCCAGAAGTCTGTCCTTGTGGTGAGTAGAGGCCCTGGCACCCTGGGGCCCAAGGCCATGGTCATCTGCCAGGTGTGGGCCCAGCTCCGAGGACCTGCACTCAGGCTGTATAGATGCCTTCAGCCCGTTCGCAGTGAAAAATCAACGGGGCGGCTGGACAGGGCATGTTTCATTTTGAAAGAAAAAGGAACAGTTCATTACCTTCCTCCTCCTCCCCAGGGCCTCTCACACCTGGACAATCTTCCCCACCCCTACACACATTTCCATATCTTCACAATTTGCTTAGAATCGGCTCACAAGTTCACCGGGCGTGTATTGAGTCCTACCTCTGGTTTGGGGCAGCTTGTTTGTGGTTTTGTCTCTTAGTTTGTCATAATAGTCATCTGGCTTTATTTTTATAAACACCTTGTCCTCTGGGATCATCTGTGGGGATTCTGTGACTTGAACCAGACAGTGTCTAACGTATGTGTCACACGTAGACATCACTGTCTCCCTCCCCTTGCCCTGCTGTCCCACACTTTTGGTCACCTGCCCCCTGCACACCCTCACGGGGGCCACCACCCAGCTCTCTCCTCATGTAAGCAGCGTCTCTGCTTATTTACATATTCAACAAGAAAGGTCCACTAAATACCCAGGGTGAGAGGCTCTAAGGATACAGCTGGGAGCTCATAGTGATGCTGGTGTGGAGATGACGATTCATTAGATGTTGGGTGGTGAGAGTGCTAAATAGCCGCATGAAGCAAGGAGGGAGAAGGTGTTGGGGGCATTGCAGCTTCACCCAGGGTGTTGGGAAGGCCCTGCAGAGGGGACCTGTGCATCCAGACCGACAGGAAGTGAGGAGGGAGCCGTGCACTATTCAGGAATCAGCAGGTGTGGGGACCCTGTTGGGAGCACGTCTGGCAGTAAAGAGGAAAGGGGGAGGGGCGTGAGCCCAGAGTGGAAGGAACACTGGGAGACCAGTGAGAGAAAGTGAGCAGACGTCTAAGGGGCTGGAGGCCATGTGGGGTTTTAGGACTTTTTAAGGATTTTGACTTCTACTGAATGGGATGAGATGGGGGTTTTGAGGCTGATCTGAATGGGATCTCTTTGCTGATCAGAGAATATGCTGAAGGCTAGTCAAGATGGATGCTAGGAGGCCACCACAGTGCTCCTGATGAGATGCACTGATAGCCAGGTCCGTGGTCACAGCGGAGGTGGGGAGGCCAATCCGAGGCCCAGTCTTTACCTAGCAACTTCTACCAGCCCTTGGAGAAACATCTGAGTCACCACTTCCTTCAGGAATTCTCTGTAATCCTCCCTTTTACCCAAAGTGCTATGTTCTTCTCTGTCCTAGTTCTCTGTGTGTGAGATTGTGGGCTCACCACGTGCCTGGCAGGGCACTACCCCATGACCTTTGGGCTCCCCCGGGAGTGGTCCTTTCTCAGTCACCTTTGTATCCAGAACCCCCAGCTCAGTACTTGCACAACGTCAGGGCTCAACCAAGAACTGAGAAGGAAATGAATCCAGGGAGACTGTCTGGATCACAATTTTGAGATGAAACTTAACATGTTTGTTGCTGATGATTTCGTGTTGTGTAATGATAAAAGCAACACATTATTCAAGCTGAGAAAACAAACACCTATGAGATAGATCTTCTGAGGATATGTTTTTACTGACCTCCTCATCCAAGAAGTGTCAAAGAATCTCCCAGTACTTGCAAAGTGTGCACACGTTGGAATTCTCTTCTTATAGCTGCTTACAATTCTGAGTGTTTCCATAGTGTATGAATGTGTATGTGTGTGCACTTGTGAGGGAAACAGAGCGGGGGAGGAGGGAGAGACAGAGAGAGACCACCTCCCTAAAGCCTCGTGCTTGGAGGGCAGGGACATCCATTAATTATCTTTATTCTACTCTGGTTAACTTGGGAATCTGCAGGGAGGAACTCTCAAGCAATGTTATAAACTACAAGGGGAATATCTTTCTCCGATGGAGGGAAACTTTAATGAAACAGCTGCTAAGTGAATTGAAGCAATTGAGATACAAGGCAGTCCTCCCGGCCACCCTCCAAGAAGCAGAAGAACCAAAGGTTTGCCAGTGGGTCAGACCAGCAACAGGGCTCCCTGGGACAAAGCCCTGTGGCCACTCAGCTACTGACCCCAGAGCCAGTATCCATTCTCTGTAGCAGGGCGGCAGTCAGGACAGTATTGGTGGCCATACACCCGCACACACGTGTACCTGAACACACATGCCCATGGCTTAGAGAGGAGAATGCTTGCTGCATCTGCTCATCTACTCTGCTTTACTCAGCTGCACAAATCTGGGTAATGGGAGGAACCAACATATAATTCAGAGGCTCTATTAGAAGACATGAGAAACCCAGGGTAAAGACCCAGACTCAGAAAGAGCAGTCAGAGGGAAGCGTGAGGAAACACCACCCCCTCTGAGGAAATGAAGGAAGGTTTTAGAAACATCCCATCACTTTTTTACACGGAAATGTGTTCTTTGAAAAGAACGGAAGTCTGGGACCTAACCACAGGGAACATAGGGTACATTCAGTTTAGGCTCCAGGGGTCAGAGGCCCCAGGAAGTGAAGGCAGAAACATCATAATTAGTCTTCTTAGGGTTTTCTACCAGCTTCTTTTCTCTGACTTCTCTCTTTTGTCTTAAAGGACAACACCTTCTTTGTTTCGGAAATGACTGAGAGATAAGACTGATTGAGTCTATGGGGTCATTTAATGAGGCCCAGTAGTGATGGTGAAGCTGAGATGGCAAAGCAGGGAGGCAGAGCCTGCAAATTACCAATCAGTAGATGGTTCTTGTTCCCGAGGGTGGAGCCACCTAATGAGAGGTGGTGAATTCTGAGAGCTGCCTTCAGAGAAGTCCTTGTGATTCTGTCATTGGAGTTAGATTCACTAGAGAATTGGGGCACATGCCTAGGATTCCAGCCCACTTGGCAGAAAGAGCTAGAAGACAGTGTTGGGGAATCAACTGATTTCCTGCCAGCAGTAAAGAGAGCGAGGAGGCTTGCATGGACCACAGCGGAGGATCCTGACCAAGGAAAATAGGACAGGAGGAAACGCAAGGGAGGCAGTAGCAGTGGTTAATAGACACTCAGAAATCTAGCGAAGCTGGGGGTAAAGGAACAGTTAGGGAGTTTGGGATGATCATTGTATTTAAAATGAATAACCAACAGGGACCTACTGTATAGCCCAGGGAATACTGCTCAATGTTATGTGGCAGCCTCTATGGGAAAGGGGTTTAGGGGAAAATGGAAACATGTATATGTATGGTTGAGTCCCTTCCCTTCAACGTTCACCTGAAACTATCACAACATTGTTAATCAGCTATACCCAATACAAAATAAAAAGTTAAAAAAAAAAAAAAGAAAGTAATCTAGTGAAGGAGAAAGTCCTTTGAGATTAAAACGAAGTTTCTTAGAGAAAGTAACTCAAGCAGGGTTTAGGAAGCCTGATAGAAGTGGGGATGCCCCTGGAATTCAGAGACAAGAACCACTAACCCAACATTCTGGGAAGTTCCAAGTTACAGCAGGCTTGAATCTGAATTGCAGATACGTGGCTTCCTCGTGAACTCTATCAAGCATGGTTCAATCAGAAATCCTGGCTTTTCTCATTTCCAAACTCTGATGGAACTGGGATGTGAAAGAGAGTGTGGGCTGAGGCTGTGTGGTCCAGGAGGAGACTGAAGTATGAATGCACCTTATGTCCCAGTGAAGTGATGATGGCTTAGCCTCAAGGACTCGCTGCATTGTGAGGGGAACACTGACCATCCAGCCCCAGTCACGAGCTCCAACCACGAGGCACATCTGGTCAGGAGGCACAGAGAACCCATTGCCCCCCATCTCTGTGAAGAGACTCGATGATCATTACCACTGTTCTAACCCAGGTGAAAAGCTTCCACCCCATGGAGACGTCCTGTTTGCAAGTGTCAACCAGCTCTCCCTCGAGGACTCATGTGCTGTTCTACCGCTAATGATGTTCCAAACAGTTCAGAGGCTAAGCTACCCCACACAGAGCCTGATTTTACCGTCCACCCTGTTCCAATCCCTCAGGAACAAGAGACAAGACTTTGAGCAAGTTACGTAACCCCTCTCAACCCCGGTTTCTCATTGGCAAATAGGGTATCAATACATCTACACATGATTAACATACATAGGGCTGGCGTTTACCTTTCTAATGATTCTTTCATTGGTCATGTCACCCCCCTCTCACCTCTTCTTTTGAAAAAAAAAAATTCATTTCCCACACTTCCTAACCTCATGAACAGAAATTACATTTTTGTGACCTTTCTTTGCTAATCAGGCATAGTGTTTAATCTAAGAGTGGCCACTTGGTACAAGGCAAGTCAATGTCCTTACCAAGAAATTTCTAGGAGATGGCGGGAAGAAATCTTTTACTCTGAAGGTAAAGATGTGAGGCCTTAGGTCAGAGGCTGCCAGATTCCTTTGTCTTCACTATGTCATAAAAGCTGGTGTGTCATAGATCAGAGCGAAGCTAACACGAAGTGTAGATCAGAAGTGAGAGATGGGGTTGGGGGGGAGAGGGGAGGGGAGGGTGGAAGAAAAGAGGGAGAGGGAGGCAGAGAGGAAGGGAGAGGAAAGGAGAGGAGGGAATGAGAGAATGAGAGAGAGTCCTGACAACACTCATGTCCTTGGTTCTGGCCACTGTGGTCCCGGGATCTACTGGGACTTGTTTGATTTTATTAGCTCCTTGTGTTGAAGTCCTCTTCTTACTTAAGTCGAGGGCAGACACACTGAAACTAAAATTACAGAAAACTAGCTAATCTGATCACACGGACCACAGCCTTGTCTATCTCAATGAAACTAAGCCATGCCGTGTGGGGCCACCCAAGACGGATGGGTCATGGTGGAGAGGACTGACAGAATGTGGTCCACTAGAGAAGGGCATGGCAAACCACTTCAGTATTCTTGCCTTGAGAACCCCATGAACAGTATGAAAAGGCAAAAAGATAGGACACAAAGATGAACTCCCCAGGTTAGTAGGTGCCCAATATGCTAATGGAGATCAGTGGGGAAATAACTCCAGAAAGAATGATGGGATGGAGCCAAAGCAAAAACAATACCCAGCCCTGGATGTGACTGGTGATAGAAGCAAAGACCAATGCTGTAAAGAACAATATTGCATAGGAACCTGGAATGTTAGGTCCATGAATCAAGGCAAATTGGAAGTGGTCAAACAGGAGATGGCAAGAGTGAACATCGACATTCAAGGAATCAGCGAACTAAGATGGACTGGAATGGGAGAATTTAACTCAGATGACCATTATATCTACTACTGTGGGCAAGAATCCCTTAGAAGAAATGGAGTAGCCATCATCGTCAACAAAAGAGCCCGAAATGCAGTACTTGGATGCAATCTCAAAAACGACAGAATGATCTCTGTTCGTTTCCAAAGCAAGCCATTCAATATCACAGTAATCCAAGTCTGTGCCCCGACCAGTAACACCAAAGAAGCTGAAGTTGAACGGTTCTATGAAGACCTACAAGACCTTTTAGAACTAACACCCAAAAAAGATGTCCTTTTCATTATAGGGGACTGGAATGCAAAAGTAGGAAGTCAGGAAACACCTGGCATAACAGGCAAATTTGGACTTGGAGTACAGAATGAAGCAGGGCAAATACTAATACAGTTTTGTCAAGAGAACACACTGGTCATAGCAAACACCCTCTTCCAACAACACAAGAGAAGACTCTACACATGGACATCACCAGATGGTCAACATCAAAATCAGATTGATTATATTCTTTGCAGCCAAAGATGGAGAAGCTCTATACAGTCAGCAAAAACAAGACTGGGAGCAGACTGTGGCTCAGATCGTGAACTCCTTATTTCCAAATACAGACTTAAATTGAAGAAAGTAGGGAAAACCACTAGTCCATTCAGGTATGATCTAGATCAAATCCCTTATGAGTATACAGTAGAAGTGACAAATAGATTTAAGGGACTAGATGTGATAGACAGAGAGCCTGATGAACTATGGACAGAAGTTTGTGACATTGTACAGGAGACAGGGATCAAGACCATCCCCATGGAAAAGAAAAGCAAAAAATGCAAAAAAAAAAAAGCAAAACGGCTGTCTGAGGAGGACTTACAGATAGCTGGGAAGAGAAGAGAAGCGAAAAGCAAAGGAGAAAGGGAAAGATATTCCCATCTGAATGCAGAGTTCCAAAGAATAGCAAGGAGAGATAAGAAAGCCTTCCTCAGTGATCAATGCAAAGAAAGAGGAAAACAACAGATTGGGAAAGACTAGAGTTCTCTTCAAGAAAATTAGAGATACCAAGGGAACATTTCATGCAAAGATGGGATCGATAAAGGACAGAAATGGTATGGACCTAACAGAAGCAGAAGATATTAAGAAGAGGTGGCAAGAATACACAGAAGAACCGTACAAAAAAGATCTTCATGACCCAGATAATCATGATGGTGTGATCACTCACCTAGAGCCAGACATCCTGGAATGTGAAGTCAAGTGGGCCTTAGAAAGCATCACTACGAACAAAGCTAGTGGAGGTGATGGAATTCCAGTTGAGCTATTTCAAATCCTGAAAGATGATGCTGTGAAAGTGCTGCACTCGATATGCCAGCAAATCTAGAAAACTCAACAGTGGCCACAGGGCTGGAAAAGGTCAGTTTTCATCCCAATCCCAAAGAAAGGAGATGCCAAAGAATGCTCAAACTACTACACAATTGCACTCATCTCACACGCTAGTAAAATAATGCTCAAAATTCTCCAAGCCAGGCTTCAGCAATATGTGAACCGTGAACTTCCAGATAATCAAGCTGTTTTAGAAAAGGCAGAGGAACCAGAGATCAAATTGCCAACATCCGCTGGATCATCGAAAAAGCAAGAGAGTTCCAGAAAAACACCCATTTCTGCTTTATTGACTATGCCAAAGCCTTTGACTGTGTGGATCACAATAAACTGTGGAAAATTCTGAAAGAGATGGGAATACCAGACCACCTGACCTATCTCTTGAGAAACCTGTATGCAGGTCAGGAAGCAATAGTTACAACTGGACATGGAACAACAGACTGGTTCCAAATAGGAAAAGGAGTACGTCAAGGCTGTATATTGTCACCCTGCTTATTTAACTTATATGCAGAGTACATCATGAGAAACGCTGGGCTGGAAGAAACACAAGCTGGAATCAAGATTGCCGGGAGAAGTATCAATAACCTCAGATATGCAGATGACACCACCCTTATGGCAGAAAGTGAAGAAGAACTAAAGAGCCTCTTGATGAAAGTGAAAGAGGAGAGTGAAAAAGTTGGCTTAAAGCTCAACGTTCAGAAAACTAAGATCATGGCATCTGGTCCCATCACTTCATGGGAACTAGATGGGGAAACAGTGGAAACAGTGTCAGACTTTATTTTGGGGGGCTCCAAAATCACTGCTGATGGTGATTGCAGCCATGAAATTAAAAGACGCTTACTCCTTGGAAGGAAGGTTATGGCCAACCTAGATAGCATATTGAAAAGCAGAAACATTACTTTGCCAACAAAAGTCCGTCTAGTCAAGGCTATGGTTTTTCCAGTGGTCATGTATGGATGTGAGAGTTGGATGGTGAAGAAAGCTGAGCACTGAAGAACTGATGCTTTTGAACTGTGGTGTTGGAGAAGACTCTTGAGAGTCCCTTGGACTGCAAGGAGATCCAACCAGGCCATCCTAAAGGAGATCAGTCCTGGGTGTTCATTGGAAGGACTGATGCTGAAGCTGAAACTCCAATACTTTGGCCACCTCATGCGAAGAGTTGACTCATTGGAAAAGACTCTAATGCTGAGAAGGATTGGGGGCAGGAGAAGAAGGGGACAACAGAGGATGAGATGGTTGGATGGCATCACTGACTCGATGGACATGGGTTTGGATAAACTCCGGGAGTTAGTGATGGACAGGGAGGCCTGGCGTGCTGCAATTCATGGCTTCACAAAGAGTTGGACACAACTGAGCGACTGAATTAACTGAACTTACAACCTAACATCCTGACTACCTGGCTGGGTACCTCTAAGAATTAAATTATGTCACATGTGTTAAATGCTCATCACATCAGTCAGCCTTCAGTCTAAACAAGTCTAAACGGTAGTCATTGCATTCTCTCCACCCATCTTTGTAGGCAGCTGTTACACGTGGTTCTTAGGCACGTGCCTCTGTACACCAAGATCTTGGCTTCCAACCCCAGGGCCGCCTCTCAGTGTCATGTGGCTTTGGATGAGTTATTTCTCTGTCTCTTCATGTTCTTGGCTGTGGAGTGGAGGTTGGACTGCGGACAGAATGCCTGACATTACCAGGTCCTAGACTGGTTAACTATTACCACCACCCTCAACTAAACTATCAGTGTGCGCAGTCATCTCTCCTAGCAACCAGGATCAGAGCCCTCTTCAATGCAGGATGTCTGTCTTCAACTTATCATATCAGACGTCCCATATAAAATATACAGCAGGCGCTCATAAATGATAATAAATGACGGAAAGAATGTTCTTGGATACAATGCTCCCTAGCTGTCGGGTGTGGGTGAGTTTCTTTCTCAGGCTGGATCCTTTGCAAGGTCAGGTGAAGACCCAGTGCTGGAGGCAGGACAGGGACCATATAACCATCCTTTGCCTTATTTCTGTTCTTTATTTTAACTAAACTTTTTATTTTGTATTGGAGTCTAGCCAATAAACAATGCTGTGATGGTTTTAGGTGGACAGCAGAGGGACCCAGGCATACTAGTTCTGTTCTTGTCCGAGAGTAAAAGGGGCTGTGCCAGTGGCATGTCTGAGGCCTCACCCCTTTGTCTTCTGAGGTTTCTCAGCATTTTCTCAGGAGCAGAAGGAATTGCTAAGTGGCAATGACAGAGCAGCTTTGTCCCAAAACCCGAAACACTGGCCTCTGGATACCGAGGAGAGCTGCTCTTAGGTTTGTCTCCAGGAGGCACTTTGTGAAGCACTCAGGGCCCCTTGGCAGCAACAGTGGTGTGAGATCCTGGGGTGACAGTCATGGAGCCCCAACAGGGGTGTCCTGAGCTCACCTCCTGGTCCACTGGGGACCGGCAGCTGTTAGCAGCTGCAGCGTCTGAAAGGAGACGAAAACCGCTCCGCACCAGGGGGCCATCAACACGCGGCGTCTGGCTTCCACTGATTTCATTGAATGTGATAACACTCATGATAATAAATATTGTTAAAAATAAAAGTCACTCTGGGGATTGAGAATCACTGGGACAGGTGTGCGGAATGAGGAGAGTGCAGTAATTGGGTGACTTATTCATTATTGGAAATGCCGTTTAAAATCTATTGCGTTTAAAAAAACAATACTTCAGCTGCTCTCTGGCCTTCCAAAGTCATTAGCGGGTGTTCTTTATCTGTTTGTTTTCCTCGTTGAAGTGAGGTTTTTAATGTCACAGGAGAACACACTTGGCTGCGTGACAGTGTTTCAGGGTGAGTGATGAAGCCCTCGGAGGCTTGCATATCACGCCCATGATGCGTCTCCTCTTTAGAGCTCACGGTCCCCACAGTGGGGGGATGTTGATGGCATGGGGCGGAGTGGGGAGAGAGAGAGAGCTGGGACCATTCCTGCTTGATGACCAGCCCATGGGGTTGTAGATGGGGCCAAGGTTTCCTTCAGGTCCCAGAGTCAGGCCATTAAAGGACACAGGGGACCTCTGTATCCCAACCCTCAGGTGGTTCTTTCTGACAGGAGATGCAGGAGAGGCAAACCAGTAATGACACTTTTTCAGATCATACCCAATCTGGCATTTACCAGGTGCCTCATCCATCTTGATCATAATCAGGGGGAAATATCACAACAGCAGTGCTCCTGTGCTGGAAGATGGAGTTACTGAGGCTCCCAGAGAAGCAGTAAGCTCCGGATATCATGTAGCTAGTCTCCATTTGTACTTGAACTTGGTTTTGAAACACGCATGCACGTTCTTTTTTAAACATCAGTTCCCAATTCTACATGTATTATCCCTCATTTGAATTTCTAAGGCCTGCTTGCTCTTGTCTGTTGTAGGGATCCTCACATGTCACAATGCATATGGGAAATTGCACTGGAGACCCTGCTCTGACCTAGATTCGCTTACCTTCTGGAGGGACAACCTCTAGGGTTCCTGCTGAATTTCATCTTTGGAGGCAGTCTCTCCAGGGATTTCCTGAGTATCAGGGAAAATCTATCCAGGCGTAGGGAGCCACATACAGCCATACCTCATCTTATTACACTTCACAGAAAAAAAATTTTTTTTTAATTAACTGAAGGTTTGTGGCAACCCTGCCCTGAGCAAGTTTTCTGCACTGTTTGCCTAACATTCGCTCACTTCATGTCTCTGTGTCACATTTTGATAATTCTCACAGTATTTCAAATGTTTTCATGATGATTATATTTGTTATTGTGATCTGCGATCAGAGCTCTTCGATGTGACTATTGTAATGTTTGGGGCACCACAAACCTCACCCATATGAGATGGCAAAGTTAATTTGTAAATATTGTTTGTGTCTGATGGCTTCACGGACTGGCCATTTCCCCATCTCTCTCCTTCTCCATCTCCCCTATTCCTTGAGACACAATATGAAAATTGGGCCAATTAATAACCCTACAACAAATAAGTGTTCAAGTGAAAAGAAAAGTTGCACGTCTCCCACCTTAAATCGAAAGCTAGAGATAATTAGCTTAGTGAGGCTTCCCAGGTGGCTCAGGGATGATGAACCCGTCTGCCAGTTCAGGAGGTGCAAGAGATGTGGGTTCGATCCCTGAGTTGGTAAGATCTCCTGGAGTAGGAACTGGCAACTCACTCCAGTATTCTTGCCTGGGAAATTCCATGGACAGAGGACCCTGGCAGGCTATAGTCCATGGAATTGCAAGCGTCAGACACGACTAAGCACACACACACACACACACAGCAAGAAAGGCATGTTGAAACTGAGAAATGCTGAAACCTGAGTGTCTTGCACCAAGCAGTTAGGCAAGTTGTGAAGACAAAGGAGAGGTTCTTAAAGGAAATTGAAAGTGCTACTCCAGTGAACACACAAATAATAAGGGAGAGAAACAGTCTTATTGCTGATGTGGAGAAAGTTTTAGGGGTCTGGAGAGAAGACTTTTAGGCCAAATTCTAATCCGGAGTAAGGCCCTGACTCTCTTCGATTCTGTAAAGGCTGAGAGAGGTGAGACTATAGATGGAAAGTTTGAAATTAGCAGAAGTTGGTTTATGAAATTTAAGGAAAGGAGTGCAAAGTGAAGCAGAAAGTCCTGATTAGAACCTGCAGCAAGTTATCCAGAAGATCTAGCTAAGATCATTCATGCAGGTAGCCACATTAAACAACAGATTTTCAGTGCAGATCAAACAGGCTTCTACTGGAAGAAGAATCCATCTAAGACTTCATAGCTAGAGAGGAAAAGTCAATACCTGGCTTCAAAGCTTCAAAGCACAGGCTGACTCTCTCGGTGGAGCTAATGCAGCTGGTGACTTTCAATTGAGCCAGTACTCATTTACCATCTGGAAAATTTCAGGGCTTGTAAGAATTACTCTAATTCTGCTCTGCTTGTACTTTATAAATGGAATGACAAAGTCTGGGTGACAGCACTTCCGTTCACACACGGTTTGCTGAGTATTTTAAGCCCGTGGTAAGAGCTACTGCTCAGAAAAAAAGATTCCTTTCAAAATATTACTGCTCATTGACAATGCTCCTTGTCACTCAAAAGCTTTGATGAAGATGGACAATGAGATTAATGTTGTTTTCATGTCTGCTAACACAACATCCTTTCTGCAGCCCATGGATCGAAGAATCATTTCAACTTTAAAATCTTATTATTTAAAATAGGCAACTTGTAAGGCTATAGCTGCCATAGATACTGATGCCTCCGATGGATCTGGGGAAAGTACATTGAAAAACTTCTGGGAAGGATTCACCATTCAAGATGTCATTAGGTACACTTGTGATTCATGAAAAGAGGTCAAAATATTAACACCAACAGGAGCTTAGGAGAGGTGGACTCCAACCCTCAGGGAAGGCTTTGAAGGGTCCAAGATCTCAAAGGAGCAAGTAACTGCAGATGTGGTGGGAATAGCAAGAGAACTAGAGTCAGAAGTGGAGCCTGAAGGTGTGACTGAGCTGTTAGAATCTCAGGATAAAGCTCTCAAGGATGAGGAGCTGATTCTCACAGACGAGCAAAGAAAGATAGAAGCTACTCCCAGTGAAGATACTGTGAAGATTGTGGAAATGACACCAAAGGATTTAAAATATTACATTCATCTAGTGGATAAAGCGTCAGCAGAGTTTGAGGGGACTGACTTCAATCTTGAAAGAAGTTCTACTGTGGAGAAAATGCTATCAAACAGCATTGCATGCTACAGAAAATCGTTTGTGAGTCAACTGAGGTGGTAAACTTCATTGCTGTCTTATTTTAAGAAACTTCTGAGACCACCCCAGCCTTCAGCAAACACCACCCTGATCCATCAAGAGCCATCAGCATGGAGGCAAGACCCTCCACCATCCAAAAGTTTAGGACTTGCTGAAGGCTCAGATGATGGTTTGGGCTTCCCAGGTGGCACTAGTGGTAAAGAATCCACCTGCCAACTCAGGAGACGCAAGAGATGCAGGTTTGATCCTTGGGTTAGGAAGATCCCCTGAAGGAGGAAATGGGAACCCACTCCAGTACTCTTGCCTAGGAAATTCCATGGACAGAGGAGCCTGGCAGACTACAGTCCATGGGGTCACAGAGAGTCAGACATAACTGAGCAACTGAACACACACACACACACACACACACACACACACACACACAGATGATAGTTTGCATTTTTAAAAAATAAAATATTTTAATTAAGGTATGTGCCTTTTTTAGACATAATGCTGTTGCACACTTAATAGTTATAGTATAAACATAACTTCTATACACACTAGGAAACCAAAAAGAGTATATGACTTGCTTTATTGTAATAACCGTTTCATTGCAGGGCTCTGGAGCGGAATCTGCAATGTCTCTGAAGTATGACTATAGGCCCTTTATTCCTGTTGTGACCTTACATAAAGTTGCCTGAAGACTTCTCGGACCAAAGCTTTATTTTTCCATCTCCAAAGATAAATCCTTTGGAGTGATATCCTGCTGAAGGTATTCTCAGTGGGGTTGGAGGAGTGGATAGTAAGAAGCAGCTAAATATCACCCTATCCTTTTGGGAGATTGGGTAGAGAGCAATTAACAGCCATGCACTGAGGACAGGCACCCAGGAAATGTTGAAAATAAATAGGAGAGAATCTCTCATTCTACCAGGCTCTTGGGGGAAAAGCAGATTGCTTGCTAGGGACCAAAAATTAAAGAGACATAGTCCCTGCCCTCTGGAGATTCATAGGGGTTTGCCCTAAGGCAGTGATGCTAGGAACAGGATCCGATACTGGCCAGGGAATGTGTTATAGGTTAGAAGCCAGGAGGCCTGCATTCTACTCTGGCCTCAGCCCTTCAATGTTCTTCCTCATCCTTCAAAGTATAATGTTCCCTATGGAGGAATGTTCTTGAACTCCTCCAGTCTAGACTGGGTCCTCCATGTATACATTCCTCTTGTGATGCTTATCAAAGCTGTAATTAAGTAGATCTGTGTCCAATGCCTATGGACAACTGATCCCCCCCCTCCAACCATCTAGATGCAGGGAGGACCCGGATCGTGTGTCTCTTGTACCGACTGCGCCCCCAGACCTAGCATGGTGCCCTACATGGACACTTGAGAATCAATGAGGAAGGAGAAACAGCTTTGCCACTCTGCATCCTGGGTGATGCTCAGAGTTGACACTTCACATTGAAAAGCCCCAAACTGCTTGAGCCACAAAGAGAAGTGGAAGAGAAGTATTCATCCCCTCAGTGGGAAGTTTTGCCTTGAATGGAAGCAACCCGTTTACTGATAAGGCCAGTGTGAGATAAGACAGCACAGAAGACCTGGTAAGACAGTGACCACAGGTCTCTTGTGCTTGTCTTGCCCTGTATATTTCAACCTTTCCCCTTTCTTTAGCTTATGGCCAGGTGGCACCAGGGGTAAAGAACCCACTTGCCAATGCAGGAGACATAAGAGACACAGGTTCCATCCCTGGGTCAGGAAGATTCCCTGGAGATGGGAATGGCTACCCACTCCAGTATTCTTGCCTGGAGAATTCCATGAACAGAGGAGCCTGGCGGACTACAGTCCATGGAGTCAGAGTCAGATAGGACTGAAGCGACTAACACACACGGAGGAGGAGCAGAAGTCTGGAAATGCCAGGCCCACCCCGATTCTTCCTTGGCACAGCCAAAGCCCTGCCAACAAGCTCATGCAGACACAGAGAGCATCTCATCACAGAGCAGCGTCTAGGCCCAGAAACTCCCAACTGGCTGCTGAATGGCATCTCCGACACACCAGAGAAGTAAATTAAATGCATTAATCTCAGCGAGAGTCACCATTGAGGCATTCAGGGCTGCACAGAAATTTCCAACAATTGGCCTCATTTGCTTCAATAACAAATACAAAAGGGCGGGGGAGGGAGAGTTTGGGTGGGCCTGGACGGCTTTTCTCTGCTCGTCTCCTCCAGACGGGTAATCAAAATGAAGTTCCACATTGAGAATACGCATTTCATTTTATTCTGTGCTTGAAAGCAAACACATTTGGCCCTTTCTCCTGTAATAAGATGGATCCTTTATCTGTTATTCATTTAGGAACATAAAGATGATGCCGCAACACCAAGACCCTGCAAGCTTCATTTCAGCCTCTTCTCAGCACAAAAAGGCAAATTTATTCCTATTAAGATTGTTTTGTGCCGGGTACATGGTGCTCATTCTCTTAAAGCCGTGCAGCTATTTGGATCCATCTCTGTTTTTATTCTTATTTTTTCAGTCGTTTTATCTCTATTCACGTGCCTGGGAAACCCCCTCCTCCCATGTCATACACAGAGGTTGACTATAGGCTTTGTAGGAATTGAAGAGAAAGCTCAGCACAAACCCAACTTCAAGATGCCTGATTTGGACTCACTTTTCAGGATTTAACCAAGAACCTGGATGGTGGAAAAGAGCACAAGACCCACAGCCCAAGAAACCAGGCTCAAGCCCTGGAGGCACTGGGCAATTTCAGCTGAGTCAGTTCATAGTAAGTACTGGCAACTCACCCCAACTTCACTATCCTGCTTAAGTCCCAAGACAACCCAATGGATGCACTATTTTAAATTTCAGTTTATATTTGAGGACACAGTCTCATGGGGAGGGCAGGCTCAGGAAGTCATCTTGGGGCTCACAGCTGGTACATGAAGGAGCCAAGGCTGGGACCCAGGTCAACTGAATTCATCTTTTTTTGCCTGTGGTTATTTATTCGGCTATGTTGAGTCTTAGTTGCAGCATGTGAGATCTTTGGTGGTTTTTGCTTGTTTGTTTGTTTAGTTGTGGCATGCAAGCTCTTAGTTGCAGCATTTGGGGACATATTTCCCTGACCAGGGATAGAACCCACCCCCCTTTGCTGTGGGAGTGTGGAGTTTTAGTCCCTTGACCATCAGGGAAGTCCCAGTCAACTGAGTTCTTAATAGCTATTCCATGCTGCCCCATGGCCCTATTTACCCTCCTGGGGATAAGGTTTTCTTCTTGCTGATACCTAAAAATGCCTTCCTCCTAGGAGTTTTGGGTAGAATCAATTCAGAAACCCAAATGCATTGCAAATTATAAAAATAATATGAAGGCAAGGTATTATTATTTTATGCTAACAAGATAATACTGTATTGGATTCACCAACTCCTACGCTGATGGAGAAACCCCCCACAGATAGGTAACATTTTAACTGTTTTCTCGGGAACTAAGGACAGAAGGCTTTCCTGTGTGTATAGATGTTGCTCAGTCGCTAAATCATGTCCGACTCTTTCTGACCCCATGGACTGCAGAACACCAAGCTTCCCTGTCCTCCACTATCTCCTGGAGTTTGCTCAAACTCATGTCCATTGAGTCGGTGATGCCATCTGACCATGCCATCCTCTGCCACCCCCTTGGATGTACTTCCCCCAAAAGGAGGTTATGTGGCTCACAGGGAAAAGATTTAAACTGAGGCAGGAAATCAGGATTCTGCGAGGTGTGGAGGAGTCAAAACCAGGGCTGGGCAGGGAAATGTCCTTCTGTAGAGGTAGCGGTCAGTTTCTTCTGGACCCACTATGTAGACTGACTGGAAGCTGTTATACTGGGCTGGTGTGAGCTTCTTTAGGTCCTGGGTTACTCCTGGCCATCAGTGTCCTGCTCATCTCCCCAGGCTCTCGGCATTCCATTTCAGCCTCTAAAATCTCTTCAAAAACACCTGCGATTCTCCCCCTGCGAACATTCTCTCAGGCCATTGAAGAGATCGTCTTCCTACAAACACCAAGGAGTTAACACTCCCAGAAAAAGCGATGGCAGGTGAGAATTGGAGGACAAATTGGAGGCAGCTTCTTCACTCCCAGGGAGGACAGCTGAGGATGGTCCACTCAGTCTCCCAGAGGTTCTCTCAGCGATGTCCTGCTTGATAACATGTCCCTTAGCAGGGTCCCTTCTTGTTCCCACTCCTCTTCCAGAGCTTTCTGAGTTCACTTCCTATGTAAAGTATTTGCACTCAAATGCTATTCCTGCACTTGTGTGGGAAAGCTGCATAAACAGCTGTGATGATTTGCTCCCCAAACCAGCACCGAGAAGACTTTGACGATAGTAGGGTGGTTGTTTAGGGCAGGCTGTTAGCAAGAAGTCACTCTGCACCTTTGTTTTTTGCTGCTGGAACCTAGCAAGAGGCAACCTCCTTCTGTAGAGAGCAGCATCCATGGCCAGGGTCCTGGGGCTCACGACTGGTTAGATTGCATCTCCCTCGGATCAGAGACCTCGTGTAGTCTTGACCATTCAGCAATGCACCATCATTTCAGGAGGGGATACCTGGAGGACAGAGGAAAAACCTGGATTCCTTCTAAACTGGGAATAGGTATTCTCAGAACTGTTCTCTTGGGTGGCACCAGTGTGATCTGTCAATATTTGTTTCCAAATATTATGCAGCAAAATATAAAGGATTATTAGTATTTTTAGCAATATAGCTTTTAAAAAAAATCTCATATTTATTTCATGAAATGATTCTTTTTCCAAAGTTAAAAAAAAAAGAATAACTTTGGGGAAGAGTGGAATCGTGGCTCAAAAATGTGAAAATCTTCCAAAGCCTTGCTTCTTACCAACCCTGATGCTCTGAAGAGGAGCTGCGGCATTTGGATCCTAATTAAGTCCATTAATAAATAAATTATGCGATTAGTTGATATACAATTAACTGGATTCACAATGCATGTAGAGCTAACTGGGTCAGCCTGCATTTGTATGACTGTAATGTGCCTAAATGAATATGCCATCAAAGGACACACAGCGGAATGGGAAATCAGACTAGTCTCAGGCAGCCATCATGCCTACCAGCTGCTGAGAGCACCACAGATAAAGCCTCAGTCGGAGTTGGCAGGAGAGTCAAAAACGCACAACACAGGACCGTAAGTGGCATTCTCTCTGCTGTAGCTGCATTGTTCTCCCCAGATGAGCTTGGACGGAGCTCAATAAATCCAAAATCCTTCTAGACAGAAAGGAAGAGCAACTGGACTTGGATCAGGATCTATCAATCAATCATGGGCCGAAAGTGGCTCTGGCAGAGAGCGATGAAAACCTCTGAGTGTGGCTGAGCAGTCCCGGGGACCTGCGATGTCCAGGGACCCAGGTGCAGAGTCAGTCAAAATACTTAGTCCTGTGATATCTAATTCCAGTTGGAAAGGGTAGGAAAATGAAATATTCAGTGTGGTTTGTGGCCGTGACCAATCAACCCATGTCCAAGGATTTGTCTTCTAGTCAAGGTTTTTGGTGACTACGTTGAGGTTCATATCAGATGCTCACTGTGTTCTATGAAGTGATGCATGTGCCTGTGTGTCCTCTGTAGGGAGAGAGGAAAATTAAGAGAATGTCTAAACTGAATCCACTTAATTTTGTTTTTGAATTTTTCAAAAACATTTTGGAACTCCCCTGCCTTTCTAGGGGCTTCCCTGGTAGCTAAGAGTCTGCATGCAATGCAAGAGATGTGGCAGGAGCTGTGGGTTCAATCCCTGGGTTGGAATGATCAGCTGGAGAAGGAAATGGCAGCCCACTCCAGTATTCTTGCCTGGGAGAGAGGAGCCTGGCAGGTTACAGTCCATGGGGTCCAAAAGAGTCAGAAAGGACTTAACAACTAAGCAACAACAACAATAAGGCTTTTCTAAATCAGCATCTGCACTTTAACAAGATCCTAGCAGGAGTCACTGTGCATTCTGGTTGGTCTGAGAAGCATGACTGTAGGGCATTCCTTGTTCACATGAAGAGTCATTGTGATAAAACAGGACATTAAGAGCTCTTCTTGTGTGCAGAGACCCCACAAGGGCTGAGGCATATTTGGTGTGAAGGCAGTGACATAGCCATGCAGGCACCATCACTGGACTCAGTATGCTGATTGTGGGTCCTGACTTGGGCCTCACTACTGCATCGCTGCCTAAACCACCTCACCCCCAGCGTCTGTTTCCTTCTGTATATAATGAGAAGGTTGGGCCAGGTGGCTAGTCCCCAGCCTTCATCACTTCCATCTATGAATATGATGTTGAAGGGAGGCAGACTAGCATGGTAGTTAAGAGAATGGGATAGAAATCTGCTGATCCTTGTGTCGGATCTAGGATCAACCCTGGGTTGTGGCAGGAAGAAATATATTTAAACTTTTTGAGCTTCAATGTCCTCTACTGTAAATAGTACACATTTTAAGTGTCCAGTTGTATGGATGTTGACAATGTATTTCATATAACTCAATCCCAATCCAACACAGAGGTTTCCATCACTCGCTGCCCTCTCTTATCCACCACACTGTGCTGGCATGCACAGTACACAGCAGGGCTGCGTGGTGGACATGCTCGATGTCTACCCTGGGTTGGCCGTCACACAGGAATACAGTTCTCAGAACTGTAGAACTGTGCTCTTAAACTGGGATCACTCTATTGTATGTCACTTATGCCTTAATAAAGTTGATTTAAAAAGAAAATAAGAAAGCACATTGAAGGGTAAAGGGGTTCTGCAGCTCTCTTCCCAAAGGCAGTTTTCGTGGCGTGATTCCTAAAGCACAAACACTAAGAGCAGGGCAGCAGAAGTGGTGAACTGAAGCTTTGCACACGGAATGGGCGTTCACAACACAGCCGCTGGAGCCATCCTATGGGCGACCCTCTGGGACTAGGGAGGGCTTCGTGAGTCATTATACTTGGCCTGAAGGTGGTAAGGTGCACCGTCTCCTATGACCCGTGAATGAAACAACTCTCACCTCCCGTGCAGTGACCCCTCTTGGGGCAGAGGCGCAACGAGACTCCAGAAAAGATGGACAAAGACATGACCTTGACCTCCCTCACAGAGCCGACCACCATCCCAAAGCTGCTGCAGAGGGGAAATGAGATGGGAGACAGACTCCCCTGTACAGCCTCCCAGAATGCAGAGAATTTGCTTCAAAACACTAATGCTCGTACGCCAAAAAAAAGAAAAAACAGCTTCATATGTAACCCCAAGTGTCAAATGTAAAGAAGTGAGCAAATTGCTAAAATGAGTTGAAACCTAGTCTCAGGACTTCTCGCCACAAGCTGTTAGTCTCTGACCTGGGCATACGATCGGAGCCAATTAGCAGGTGCTACCTTAAAATTATAGAGCAAAAAGGGCACCTCGGAGACCAAATAGTCAAGGGATTCCAAATTATTTTTAGCCATCAAGTGTTTTCTGCAAAGCAAGTCTTACGCAGGGATGCAAACCAACAGAAGAGGTAAAAGCAAAGGTGACCTAGAGGAAGCCGAGGTGAGGATTCCGGGTGCACCCCCTCCACCCCAGCCACAGCCTCTGCAGGACATAATCCGACAAGTGTGGCACCTAGTCCAATGCCCTTATCCTAGTGATTAGGAGACTGAGGCCCTGGTGCCAAGGCTCTCCAGTCAGGCAATGACAGAGGCCTGTCTAGACAGATCCCAACAACCAGGAAAAACGTTTTGTCCCTTATACACAGCCACCTCAACTAATAGCACAGGAATCTGTTAGTTTGGGCCAAATAATTCGTTCCATCCTGAGTCACACTATGGGGCATCCTGAGAATTCTGGGCAGAAATCAGAGAGCTCAGATCAGATCAGAAACCCTGGGCCTCATTCACAAGCCTCCCCTCCAGAGATTGCACCCAGATGAAGGATCCCTACACCCCCAGGCTTGGAGGGAAAGTACCTGTACAGCTCAGAAGGAAGGGGGGACCTGGGTTAGGAAAGAAAGAAAGAAAAAGGAAGAAGAAGTAGGAGTTCGCCTGGGTGGGACATGTGCTTGGCCCAGCGTGGGAGGGGAATATGACATTCTCAGGGTCTGGTGTCCCAGCACCACTGGAAGGACTGTCACCCTCCCCATCCCTCCCCCTACACTCCAAATTCCAGTAAAACCACTAACATCTAGAGCCCAGGGGCACACAAATTTGCACGAGAGCCACAGTCATACCATCTTCATTTCCCAGAGACCGCATTTGAAATGCTGCTCTAAGAGCGAGCTTTCAGGTCAGTGGGGATTAAGCCAGGATGTGCCCCAAGCTGGCCCACGGCAGCTCAGCCTAACTGTAACAGTGATTCTGCCACTTCCGTCCAGGGGCCTCCCATCACCCAGGGGCCACTGACCCACCAGCTTTCTCCAGAGAACCACGCTGGAGAGCAGGAAGCTATGATGATCCCTCCAGAGTTGGGCTCACGGCTCTGTCCACAGTCTGCAGAGTCTGCCTCCTGCCACCTGCTCTACCTCCCTCCCTGCCTGACCCTTGTTCAGCTCTCAGGCAGGTCCCAGGTACACTGGGAGGAAGAATGGATCATTCTAAACAAGTATTTGACAGTTCTCAAGGCACCAATTCTTGGGATGGCTATTGATGTTCCCCAGTGTTTGAACCCTAGGAGATGCTAGACTGACCCCAAGGGATGCTTTTGGTCTGGGTGCTGCCAGCTCTGCACCCTAATCTCTACCCCAAGTCCCCCCAGTCTGCTAATGCCCACATTTTGTCTCTGTGCTCAGCTTCCCCAGGCACTGAGCTGAGAAGCAGTGCTTAGTCACTTCAGTCGTGTCCAACACTTTGCAACCTCTGTCACACGGGGATTCTCTAGGCAAGAATACTGGAGTGGGTTGTCCTGCCCTCCTCCAGGGGATCTTCCTACCCAGGGATCAAACCTGTGTCTCTTATGTCTCCTGCATTGTCAGTTGGGTCCTTTACCACTAGCACCACCTGGGAAGCCAAATGGACCCCCAAATGGTCCTCTGAATTGCTGAACAAGCCTGCCTGACCATCAGAGAGGAATCTGGGGGCTGTGGAGAACAAAATCCTCACATTTTTTAAAAATCATGATCCTGATGTCTAGCTGGTACCAACAGCCAACGAATGTGCAAGAAGTTCCCCAAAGATATTTCAAGATGAACATGTCATGTTCTAAAGAGCTGGATCCACCCAGGTGTAGAATCAGCTGGGTCTCTCTTCTCAACATTGTCACAGCTAAGGAGCTGGCCGAAGGCAGCAGTGGTGGAAGTGGACAAAGCCCGTGTCTCCAGACCTGCGTTGTCCAACATGACTGCCGGGGCTACCTGTGATTGGGGGCTGCTGGCCAGGGTGACAAGGGCAGAGGCACAACCCTGTCCCGGCCAAGAGTTCTGTTGGCTGTGCTGTTCTAGACACTGTATCCAGTCATCCATTTGTCTGCCATCGAATATCTGAGTCCCATCTAGGCAGTGCCAGTATGCTAGGTGTTGGGTCCTCCATGGACAAGGTCTGATAGGCAAGGCTGGGGAGGGCACCAGAGAGGTGAGGACTTCCCTGCCCTCAAAGGTTGAGCAGTGGAGGTGGGGGGTGGGGCGGCAGACTCGGGAGGCCTCCCAGGAGGAAGCACAGCATCTGCAGAGGGACGGTTTCCTTCCTTGTGCCTCTGGGCTCCACCTCTGCCTGGTCCAGAGCTGGCCCTGTGTTCCTTTACTGAGCCCCTGGCTGCACTGTCCAGAGGGTGGCCTGGCTCCTCAGTTTCCTTATTTGCGGGGTGAGAATAAGATCCATCTCACAGGATTAGTTTAAGCCGCAGATCAGGCTCAGTGCAGGGAGGTGGGCAGCACCGTGCGTGACATGTGTTTATAGCTCACAAGTCTCAGCTCACGTTTCCCTTTACCAGGCCAAGGCTTGGGGGTCCTGAGGAAGCACTGAATGCTGGGGTCTCTGCCCAGGCCCCGGCTGCAGCGGTCCTGCCAGTCCCCTGGCCTCCCACCTGTGCCCAGCCAGCCTGCTGCTGTCCCGGCAGCTATTTCCAGGCGAGCCAGGCTGTTCCTCTCTCCCTGGCTTTGTCTTGCAGCAGGTGGTTCTCATTACCGCGTAGCGAGGTGGCGGCAGTGGACAGGCTGGCATGTGCCGCGTGAGGCTCTGGCCACGTGTCTTTTGCTGTGGCGGCTGTGGGAAAACTGTGCTAGTTGTGCAGCCTGGAATCTTCTCTGGGATGCAGCCTAGTGACCAGGAAAGGCTGTGGGCTTTTAGAACCAGACCTGGAGCCTTGGAGGCCCAGCTCGGTTGCTGTCAGCCCCTCCCCTTGGGCAAGGTCCTCATGCCTCTCTCCTCCCCTTGGGCAAGGTCCTCATGGCCTCTCTCTCCGTCTCCTTGGCTGTTGAGTGGGGCCATTTCAGCTCACAGGCCCGTGGTGAGGAGTTGACAGGCAACTGCACGCCTGGCCACGGTGGGCTCCCCCTTCCCTCTGGCGTTAGCAACGCGAGACTTGCGTGCAGACAGGTAGCTCTGGAGACATCACCTTGTTCCCCAACAACCGTGAGCTCCTCACACACCACCTGTGGGCACTTACGGTGCCAGGCCTCCTGTATTTCTCACACAGACAATGAGAGAGGCGCTGTCTTCCCACCATGTGGGTGTGGTAACGATTCCAAAGTCACACAGCCAGGGTTTGGCAGAGCCAAGACTTCACATCCAGCCAATCCCTAGACTCAGGCCCGCAGCCCCTCCCCCGCCTGCCCACTGCTGCCTTGAGAGGAAGGGAAGGGGCAGATGGCAAGGCCTGGGTTTCTCTGTCGTGGGCACCTGTGTGCATCCACAGCCAACATCACTGGTAATAGCTTCCCCAGTGGTTACAGAGACTGGGTGCCCCATTCAATACTAATGAGTGCGGGCCTATTGCATTCGTAGAGTGTTCATATTTTTCAAACACTTTACATATGTTGATCCATTTGTTCCTTTAAAAACTCTAAAAAAGAGAATAGGGATTATCATCCCCATTTTCCAGGACAGAAAACTGAGACACGGGGCAGTGATTGTTCAGCTGTGAACCCTCTGAGGCCAGGACCAGAGCACAGTGACCAGGCCTCCTTCATTTCTTCCTTCAACAAGTATCTGCTGAGCCCCTTCTGTGTACCTACCAGGGTTCTCAGAGCTGAGGACACAGCAATGAGAAAACCCAGAAAAACCCCTTTCCTGAGACAGACACGCACACAGAGAAGGGGGCGGGGGAGTCAGCCAAGGGCTGGACAGAGGGCAGCCACTGCAGCCTCGTGAGCTTAAGCAAAGACTGAAGACTTGGAGGAAGTGAGGGTTTTCTGCCAAAGCTGTGAGTTTTTCCAGTTTGCATTCTCTCCCTGAGCCACGAGCTGTGCCCAGGAACGCTGTCGGAGAAGATGAATGGGCAATGTGTCAGAAACTGAGACTTTCTTGGCTGGCCCTGGCCAGCGGTTGGTGTCACCTTGCCCCAGGGTGGCCTGTGAGTGGCAGTGGAACAGAGGCGGCGGCTGAGCACAGGCGCTGTCCTTCCTCGTTGGAGATCTGATCCCAGGACTCAGGAAACAAAGGATGTTGGTATCAAGGCAAGAAACCCTTAATGAGCAGCCAGGAGTGGGGACAGTAGGGGTGAGGTTTTAATTAGCAGAAAGGACAGCGAGGGGAGAGGGGCCGCCCATTCTTAAGAGCACAAAAACCAAAGCCAGTCGCCCTTGGCCATGGGCATCCACCACCTGTCACTTCTGGACCCGATGCCTTCACCACAAAGCCGGCTGTGTAGACACACACCCTCTTCAATCCCTCACTCCCTCCCATCGGGCGTCTGGTCCTTCTCTTTCCTTTGACATCCACACGCTCAGATCACAACCTCTTCTCAGCACCCTTGGTCCCCGTCAGTTCAGCCGGTGGACCTTTCTCCATCTTTCTCTGGTCTCCAGCTCCCTCTCAACACACCCAACCCCACTTCCCTGCTCTCCTCTCCTGTGCAGAGGCTGGGCCTGCAGCCTGTCACCCATTCATCAATGCATTCCAACTGTAACTCAGGTATTGATCTGTGTTTGTTGGTTTTTTTCTTGTAAACTCGGGCTGTAAAGGTTTCATTAGCCTGCCTCACAGTCATTACATCAAGTAATAGGAAACATTCATCTTCTCTGGACTTCACTTCTGCTCCCAATGGATATCAGTTTGAAGAGTGTTAATCAAGCTATGAAAATCATTGGCAGCTCATTCCTTTATGATGATAAAGCTGGTTTGCAGCGTCACTGGCTAGCAGAGGCCTGGCCCCTTAGCACCTTCAGCAATTATGGGCTGTGTGGCTTCCTGCTTAGGGAGAATATTTTTTTTTGCCTGGTGCCTGTATGCAAATCTCATTCTTTAAAGCGAGTCTCTGAGTCATGTGCAGATAGACAAGACACAGACAGAGTTGGGCTTCTCTGCAGACTGTGGGCAGAGGGAGGGTGATTGGTCACTGTGTGGATCCCTGCCACATCCAGACCCATGCAGAGGCAAGAAGAGGGTCTGCCAAATGGTGTCCGGGAGCTCAACTACCAGTGACTCATCCACCTGCTCCACTCCGTCCACTCAGGGGCAGCTCAGTTCTTCAGAGTCCATTATGGCTGTGCTGGGGTTAATGGAGGCAGGGAAAGGGGTGAGGAAAGATGAGAAACAGGGACAGTGAAGAGGCGAGTGCAGTGTTCCAGGTAATGAGTGGAGGTGACCAGGGCCAGGGCAGTGTGAGGACAGATGCAGCAAAGGGCCTGGAAATGTGCTAGAAGACTTAGAGACATGTGTCTAGCTCCACATTAGAATTACAAACCCATTTCCCAGATGAGGAAACTGAGGTGCATAGAGTTTAAGAAACATCCCTGCCCTCAAAGCTTCCTACTGGGCTTCCCTCCAGATTACACTTCGGGTGGTATTTCCTCAACAGTGAAGATGGGAGAATTTGCTTGATGGGAAGAGCTGGCTGTTGCTGATGAAGGCAACAGGGGTAAATAAATATTGTGTGAGCAGCCCAGGACAATCTGAATCTCTTCTTCACTGTTCATAGCTCACACCTGAATCTGCTCCTTGCAGATATATTTCCTGCATTCTTCTCTTTCTGACTTGAGCTTCCTTGTTTATCTCTCAGGTCTTTGAAGCATCTCAAACAGCAGAGAAGAGAGCTTCTACCCCCAGGCTGTCAGACGGGGAGCCTGAAGCATTGCACAAGAAGCATGAAGGTTTTTGGAAGTCACCTGTTTTATCTTAAAAATTTATATGGATGTTGTACTCAGCTGCACAATGCATTTATGTTTGTTTTAATGTTTAAAACCATTTGTTTAAAATTGCAGTCAAGTATTATCACTTGAAGGCACAGGATAAGAAAGATTTACCTCCCTGAATCATCTATCATAATAGCACAGCTACTGTATACTGTCACTTTACTCTGTATGTGTTACATGAATGACTGTATGGTGAGGTTTTTTATTTCCATCCCCAGGTGAGGAGCTGGGTGCTCAGAGAAGGCAGTGACTTATCCAAGGACACACAGCACAGAACCTTGCGTGAGGCCACTGCTGATACCCCTGGGGGGGTTGGTAGCCCAGCTTGAAAAGTGGATCTGAGTGGGGTCTGAAACCCCATGCTGAAAAACATCAAGCTTATGGTTCAGGAGGACTGACCTCAAAGCACACCCAGTCTTCAGTTCTAGGGGGTCTCGGGGAGGAGGGTGGCCGAGAGGAAGCTGATGCAATTCTGGGACTGGCCGCTGGAGGGCGCAGGCCTGTACAAGGTCCACTAGGGCTCAGGGCGGTGCCTGGGCAGTGGTTGGCCCCTGGGCTTTGGGGCTTTCCTGGCAAAGGAACCATCCACCCTCAAGAGGAACCAATTCGGTGCTGAGGAACTGGGGTCCCTTTTCAGCCTTTGCAGGAGTCGGTTTGTAAGAAAGAGCAGATGCAAAATCCAGTTCAACAGCTCAGTCCAGAGAAGAACAGCTCATGTTCCCGGAGGGAGACCAGCATGTCCAGGTCTCTAGAGTGAAGCGGGTACAGGAGGCCACACCTTGGTGGGCACCTGAGGGCTGAAGGCTCCTCCTGAGCCCATCAATCACGCGAAGCTTTCTGCAGACCTCACCTGCCCACGGGTCTTCTCTAGCCAGGTGCAGCTTAGGAGGGAAGGAGGGAAAAATGCACTAAGGTCAGGAAGAATGTGTGGCTACAGCTGAGAGATGCTGGGGCAGACAGCAACTGACATCATTGAAAACCCTGTCCTGTTTTACAGCAGAGAAGAGGTCTACACAGCCTTCCTTGTAACCATCAAGGGTTAAACTCCTCTTCCCTGTGGTCCAGACCTCCTGCAATTCTAGTTTAAATTGCAGTCTGCTACTATAGCAGTTCAATTCCAGATTACAATTCTGACAAGTGAAAGAGCCCCAGACTAGGTCTCCAAATAATAGCCTTCACATGTTAAAATTTTTTAAGAGAGAAAGAATCATGTCCCAAACCCATAAAACAGTTGGTCGTCTTCTTGCTTTTTTCCCAAAGTCCTGAAGTATATTCACAGGAGTGAAGCAGGAGTTGGACATGAGAGAGAGGAGAGCTTATTCGAAGGGTTGTCCCTTTTTCTGATCGATCACTTGGCATTTTCTCACCTCTCATTCCCTGCTCTCTTCCAGCCCAGGGGGGAATTCAGTTTGGGTCATTTTCACTCAGTGTAACAAGAGGCCAAGATTCAGGCAAAGAGGGAAATGAGTTCATTTGCAACCTCAGGGCTAGAAACACAGTCTCATTGCCAATCCAAAATAAGTTAAGAGGCAGGAAGCAGAGACTAAGGGTAAATTGTCAATAATTATCCTGGGGAAAAGGTTAATCTGGAGCTTAAGGGACATTGTGTGAGGACTGAGATCATTCAGGACCTGTTCAATATGGTAAAAGACAGCCATCTTCCCAGGGACACAGGGGTGTCTGGTTTCAAAAAGAATGGATGGAAGAGAAATAAAGAGATGGATGAAAGAGAAATGTCCAGTAAATCACACATTAACCATCTGTTAATTAACATTTACTGACTTCATCTCCTTTGCCAGACACTGTACTAAGCATTTTGTGTATATTTCACATGATTTAAAACCTTAAAAGCACTGAGAGGAAAGAACTTTTTCTGTTTCACAGATGAGTAAAGTGAGATTCAAAAGATAAGTGAACGGCCCAAGATCACATGACTAAGATGTGCAGGAGTCCCCTGTCCACGAAATTCTCCAGGCAAGAATACTGGAGTGGGTTGCCAAGTCTTCCTCCAGGGAATCTTCCCAATGCAGGGACTGAACCCACATCTCTTGCCTCTCGTGCGTCTCCTGCATTAGCAGGCGGGTTCTTTACAACTAACAGCACGTGTGACTTACAAACCCTTTGGTCCTAACCATCCCGTTGTATAGTCTCTTCACACTACTGGTACTAACTTGCTATTTTTGTTTTGAGCTGATAGCTAAACCTTAGATTATTTCAAATTTCATACATGAACAGCTTGGGTTTCCTACCTGGCGCGACTTCTATTAGAAAGAGATAATTTCATGCCCCTCTAATACCCCTCCTAGGTAGGCGGGGCTAAGATGGCGGAGGAATAGGACGGAGAGACCACTCTCTCCCCCACAAATTTATCGAAAGAACATCTGAAAGCTGAGCAAAGTTCACAAGACTACTTCTGAACGCTGGCAGAGGACGTCAGACATTCATCAAGTCAGCGCATTATCTTCAGAAGGAGGTAGGAGAAATTACAAAAGATAAAAAGAGAGACAAAAGGGTTAGGGACGGAGACCCGTCCCGGGGAGGGAGTCGTAAAAGAGGAGAAATTTCTAAGCACCAGGAAACCTTCTCACCGGCGGGTTTGGGGGAAGATTTCGAATCTCAGAGGGCAACATAACCGGGAGAATCAATAAATAAAACCCACTGATTACGTGCCTAAAGGCAACTTCCAGTAAAGAATCCCAGACGCCCGCATCCGCCACCAGCAAGTGGGGGCTGAACGGAGAGGAGCGGGCGGCACTGCTTGGGGTAAGGACCGGGCCGAATGCCCTGAGGGCAATCGGAGGGAGCTAACGTGAGATAGTAACCTAAACTGTGGGACAGCCAGAGAGAGAGAACTATCCCGCGAAAAGCCCAAAGCTAAGGCACTGCCGGCCTGCTCACAGAACAAAGGACTGAGCGATACAGGGGAAGAGCTAGCCGGCTGCGGACCGCCCCATCCCCCGTCGGACACAGCGGGCAGGCGGGACCAGCCAGAGCCGGAAAGGGGCAAACTCGGCTCCAGAGAGGGCACCCCCTACAAAACTGCAAACAGGCTCCCAGTTTCTAAGCAAAGACTGCCTGAGATCCCGGAGGGTCTACAGCCGCTGGGAGGGTCGCAGCCAGAGACCAGCTCCCCATAACCGACACAAAGCACACCGGAGCCGGAGCCGGGCGCGCCTGTAAACCGAGGCGGGGACCAGGGAGGTGATAAGCCGCACCGCCCCGTCAGGGGAGAGTGCGCTCGCCAAACTCCTGGCTGCCTGAGCTGCTCCGACAGGGAACGGCGCAAACCGCTGGCCCAACCGAGTCTGCGCCTTTGTGGAGTACCCGGGAAGCGCGCCCGCGAACCGAGGTGGGGACCAGGGAGGTGATAAGCCGCACCGCCCCGACAGGGGAGAGGGCGCTCGCCAAACTCCTGGCTGCCTGAGCTGCTCCGACAGGGAACGGCGCAAACCGCCGGCCCAACCGAGTCTGCGCCTTTGTGGAGTACCCGGGAACCTGAACCTGAGCAGTTTAAACCTGGGAAGTGCGCGCATATCAGGGCCCACCCCCCGGCAGAGTAACCTGAAGCCTGAGCAGGGTAGACGGGGAAAGCACACACGCCGTGAGCGGGGGCGAACCCAGTGCGGCCGAGACACTGCGAGCTCTCCACACACACGCCAGTGATATTGGTTGCAGTGGTCCTCTCTCCCCACAGCAGGACTGAGCAAGTGAACCTAAAGAGACCACCTCCGCCCCTTTGTGGCAGGGCGGAAATTAGACACTGAAGAGACCTCCAAACAAAAGCCAAATAAACAGAGGGAAGCGCGTTGGAAGGGACAGGCCAACAGATTAAAATCCCTGTAGTTAACACTGACTGCATTGAAAGGGGCCTATAGATCTTGAAAAAATATAAGCAGGAACAAGGACCTATCTGCAACTGAAGAGACCCCACACGGCTCACAACTGCTCCAGAGAAAGTCCGGGATTTTTATTTTTACTATTATCATTTTTTTTATTTTTTTATTTTTTTTTATTTTTTTTCTTTTCTTTCTTTTTTCTTTAAGACCTCTATTACACCTTTAATTTTCATTCTCATAACCCACTACTACCTTGAAAAAAAAAAAAAAAACCCTATTTTTAAAACAAACTGCGTACATATATCTTATACTTTTTGTGTTTTATTTTATTTTATTTTATTTTATTTTTTTTACTGTTTTTTCCTGTTTTTCTTTTTTTTCACTGTTATACTGTTTTACTGTCTTTTTTCTTTTTATACTGTTTTCTTTTTTTTTTTTGTATGATTTATAAGAGTCTAACCTCTACTCTAGATTTTTAATCTTTGTTTTACATATTTGATATCAATTTTGTGCATTTAAGAATACAATCTTTAGTACCCATTTTTACTCAGGAGTGTGATTACTGGCTTGATTACTCTCTCCCGCTATTGACGCTCTTTCTTCTCCCCCAGGGAACCTCTATCTCCCACCCTCATCCTTCTCTTCTCAACCCAATTCTGTGAATCTCTGAGGGTGTTCTGGGTACCGGAAAACACTTCGGGAACAGAATACTGCCCAGATCTCTCTCTCCCCTCTTGATTCCTCCCTTTCTACTCATCCTCACCTCTATTTCCTTCCTCCCCCCTCTCTATGTATCTCTGTGAACCTCTCTGAGGGCTCCAGACTGTGGAGAGCACAGAGGGAAGTGCTTACTGGCTAGACTGCTCTCCCCACGTTTGAGTCCCCCTCCTCTCCTCCTGGTCACCTCAACCTCCCTCCCCTTCACCTCTCCATGTAACTCAGTGAAGCTCTCTGGGTATCCCTCACTGTGGAGAATCTTTTCACAATTACCCTAAAAGTTTTATTATTGATGCTGTATGGATGGAGTAGTCTTGAGGCTACTGCAAGAATAAGACTGAAAGCCAGAGGAAACATTAATTAATAAGAGATCTTCCAAAAGCCTCCACATATACACTGAAACCAAGCTCCACCCAAGAGCCAATAAGTTCCAGAGCAAGACATACCGCGCAAACTCTCCAGCAATGCAGGAACATAGCCCTGAGCATCAATATACAGGCTGCCCAGAGGCACACCAAATCCATAGACATCTCAAAACTCAATACTGGACACTCCATTGCACTCTAAAGAGAAGAAATCCAGCTCCACCCACCAGAACACCGACACAAGCTCCCCCAACCAGGAAACCTTGACAAGCCACCCATCCAACCCCACCCACAGTGAGGAACCTCCACAATAAAGAGGAACTTCAAACTACCAGAATACAGAAAGGCCACGCCTAACACAGCAATCTAAACAAGATGAAAAGGCAGAGAAATACTCAGCAAGTAAAGGAAAATGAGAAATGCCCACCAAACCAAACAAAAGAGGAGGAGATAGGGAATCTATCTGAAAAAGAATTTAGAATAATGATAGTAAAAATGATCCAAAATATTGAAAATAAAATGGAGTTACAGATAAATAGCCTGGAGACAAGGATTGAGAAGATGCAAGAAATGTTTACCAAGGACCTAGAAGAAATAAAAAGGAGTCAATATATATTGAATAATGAAATAAAGGAGATAAAAGACACGCTGGAGGGAACCAACAGTAGAATAACAGAGGCAGAAGATAGGGTAAGTGAGGTAGAAGATAGAATGGTGGAAATAAACGAAGCAGAGAGGAAAAAAGAAAAAAGAATCAAAAGAAATGAGGAAAACCTCAGGGACCTCTGGGACAATATGAAACGCCCCAACATTCGAATCATAGGAGTCCCAGAAGAAGAAGATAAAAGGAAAGGCCATGAAAAGATACTCAAGGAGATAATAGTTGAAAATTTCCCTAAAATGAGGAAGGAAATAGTCACAGAAGTCCAAGAAACCCAGAGAGTCCCAAACAGGATAAACCCAAGGCGAAACACCCCAAGACACATATTAATCAAATTAACAAAGATCAAACACAAAGAACAAATATTAAAAGCAGCAAGGGAAAAACAACAAATAACACACAAGGGGATCCCCATAAGAATAACAGCTGATCTTTCAATAGAAACTCTTCAGGCTAGAAGGGAATGGCAGAAAATACTTAAAGTAATGAAAGAGAATAACCTACAACCCAGATTACTGTACCCAGCAAGGATCTCATTCAGATATGAAGGAGAATTCAAAAGCTTTACAGACAAGCAAGAACTGAGGGAATTCAGCACCACCAAACCAGCTCTCCATCAAATGCTAAAGGATCTTCTCTAAACAGGAAACACAGAAAGGATGTTTAAACACGAACTTAAAACTACAAAGTAAATGGCAACGGGACCATACTTATCAATAATTACCTTAAATGTAAATGGGTTGAATGCCCCAACCAAAAGACAAAGAGTGGCTGAGTGGATACAAAAACAAGACCCCTACATATGCTGTCTACAAGAGACCCACCTCAAAACTAGGGACACATACAGACTGAAAGTGAAGGGATGGAAAAATATATTTCATGCAAATGGAGACCAAAAGAAAGCAGGAGTCGCAATACTCATTTCAGATAAAATAGACTTTAAAATAAAGGCTGTGAAAAGGGACAAAGAAGGACACTACATAATGATCAAAGGGTCAATCCAAGAAGAAGATGTAACAATTATAAATATATATGCACCCAACATAGGAGCACCACAATATATAAGGCAAATACTAACAAGTATGAAAGGGGAAATTAACAATAACACAATAATAGTGGGAGACTTTAATACTCCACTCACACATATGGATAGATCAACTAAACAGAAAATTAACAAGGAAACACAAACTTTAAATGATACTATAGACAAATTAGATTTAATCGATATTTTCAGGACTTTCCACCCCAAAACAAGCAATTTCACCTTTTTCTCAAGTGCACACGGAACTTTCTCCAGGATAGATCACATCCTGGGCCATAAATCTAGCCTTGGTAAATTCCAAAAAATTGAAATCATCCCAGCCATCTTCTCTGACCACAATGCAGTAAGATTAGACCTCAATTACAGGAAAAAACTGATTAAAAATTCCAACATATGGAGGCTAAACAACACGCTTCTGAATAACCAACAAATCACAGAAGAAATCAAAAAAGAAATCAAAATATGCATAGAAATGAATGAAAATGAAAACACAACAACCCAAAACCTATGGGACACTGTAAAAGCAATGCTAAGGGGAAGATTCATAGCAATACAGGCGTACCTCAAGAAACAAGAAAAAAATCAAATAAATAAACTAACTCTACACCTAAAGCAACTAGAGAAGGAAGAAATGAAGAACCCCAGGGTTAGTAGAAGGAAAGAAATCTTAAAAATTAGGGCAGAAATAAATGCAAAAGAAACAAAAGAGACCATAGCAAAAATCAACAAAACTAAAAGCTGGTTTTTCGAGAAGATAAACAAAATTGACAAGCCATTAGCCAGACTCATCAAGAAACAAAGGGAGAAGAATCAGATCAACAAAATTAGAAATGAAAATGGAGAGATCACAACAGACTACACAGAAATACAAAGGATCATAAGAGACTACTACCAACAGCTATATGCCAATAAAATGGACAACTTGGAAGAAATGGACAAATTCTTAGAAAAGTATAACTTTCCAAAATTGAACCAGGAAGAAATAGAAGATCTTAACAAACCCATCACAAGCACGGAAATCGAAACTGTAATCAGAAATCTTCCAGCAAACAAAAGCCCAGGACCAGGCGGCTTCACAGCGGAATTCTACCAAAAATTTAGAGAAGAGCTAACACCTATCCTACTCAAACTCTTCCAGAGAATTGCAGAAGATGGTAAACTTCCAAACTCATTCTATGAGGCCACCATCACCCTAATTCCAAAACCAGACAAAGATGTCACAAAAAAAGAAAACTACAGGCCAATATCACTGATGAACATAGATGCAAAAATCCTTAATAAAATTCTAGCAAACAGAATCCAACATCATATTAAAAAGATCATACATCATGATCAAGTGGGCTTTATCCCAGGAATGCAAGGTTTCTTTAACATCCGCAAATCAATCAATGTAATTCACCACATTAACAAATTGAAAGATAAGAACAATATGATTATCTCAATAGATGCAGAAAAAGCCTTTGACAAAATTCAACATCCATTTATGATAAAAACTCTCCAGAAAGCAGGAATAGAAGGAACATACCTCAACATAATAAAAGCTATATATGACAAACCCACAGCAAACATTATCCTCAATGGTGAAAAACTGAAAGCATTTCCCCTAAAGTCAGGAACAAGGCAAGGATGCCCACTTTCACCACTACTATTCAACATAGTTTTGGAAGTTTTGGCCACAGCAATCAGAGCGGAAAAAGAAATAAAAGGAATACAGATAGGAAAAGAAGAAGTAAAACTTTCACTGTTTGCAGATGACATGATCCTCTACATAGAAAACCCTAAAGATTCTACCAGAAAACTACTAGAGCTAATCAATGAATATAGTAAAGTTGCAGGATACAAAATTAACACACAGAAATCCCTTGCATTCCTATACACCAATAATGAGAAAACAGAAAGAGAAATTAAGGAAACAATACCATTCACCATTGCAACAAAAAGAATAAAATACTTAGGAATATTTCTACCTAAAGAAACAAAAGACTTATATATAGAAAACTATAAAACACTGATGAAAGAAATCAAAGAGGACACAAACAGATGGAGAAATATACCGTGTTCATGGATTGGAAGAATTAATATAGTGAAAATGAGTATACTACCCAAAGCAATCTATAGATTCAATGCAATCCCTATCAAGCTATCAATGATATTTTTCACAGAACTAGAACAAATCATTTCACAATTTGTATGGAAGTATAAGAAACCTCGAATAGCCAAAGCAATCTTGAGAAAGAAGAATGGAACTGGAGGAATCAACCTGCCTGACTTCAAGCTCTACTACAAAGCCACAGTCATCAAGACAGTGTGGTACTGGCACAAGGATAGAAATATAGATCAATGGAACAAAATAGAAAGCCCAGAGATAAACCCACGCACTATGGGCTATGGGCACCTTATCTTCGACAAAGGAGGCAAGAGTATACAATGGAGAAAAGACAATCTCTTTAACAAGTGGTGCTGGGAAAACTGGTCAACCACTTGTAAAAGAATGAAACTAGAACACTTCCTAACACCATACACAAAAATAAACTCAAAATGGATTAAAGATCTAAATGTAAGACCAGAAACTATAAAACTCCTAGAGGAAAACATAGGCAAAACACTCTCCGACATAAATCACAGCAGGATCCTCCATGACCCACCCCCCAGAATATTGGAAATAAAAGCAAAAATAAACAAATGGGACCTAATTAAAATTAAAAGCTTTTGCACAACAAAGGAAACTAGGAGCAAGGTGAAAAGACAGCCTTCAGAATGGGAGAAAATAATAGCAAACGAAGCAAGAGACAAACAATTAATCTCAAAAATATACAAGCAACTCCTGCAGCTGAATTCCAGAAAAATAAACGACCCAATCAAAACATGGGCCAAAGAACTAAACAGACATTTCTCCAAAGAAGACATACAGATGGCTAACAAACACATGAAAAGATGCTGAACATCACTCATTATTAGAGAAATGCAAATCAAAACCACAATGAGGTACCATTACACACCAGTCAGAATGGCTGCTATCCAAAAGTCTACAAGCAATAAATGCTGGAGAGGGTGTGGAGAAAAGGGAACCCTCTTACACTGTTGGTGGGAATGCAAACTAGTACAGCCGCTATGGAGAACAGTGTGGAGATTCCTTAAAAAACTGGGAATAGAACTGCCATATGACCCAGCAATCCCACTGCTAGGCATACACACCGAGGAAACCAGAATTGAAAGAGATGCATGTACCCCAATGTTCATCGCAGCACTGTTTACAATAGCCAGGACATGGAAGCAACCTAGATGTCCATCGGCAGACGAATGGATAAGGAAGCTGTGGTACATATACACAATGGAATATTACTCAGCCATTAAAAAAAATACATTTGAATCGGTTCTATTGAGATGGATGAAACTGGAGCCCATTATACAGAGTGAAGTGAGCCAGAAAGAAAAGCACCAATACAGTATACTAATGCATGTATATGGAATTTGAAATATGGTAATGGTAACCCTATATGTGAGACAGAATAAGAGACACAGATGCATAGAACAGTCCTGTGGACTCTGAGGGAGAAGGTGAGGGTGGGACGTTCTGGGACAATAACATTGAAACATGTATATTGTCATATGTGAAGCGGAACAACATTCCATGTTTTATGCATGGGACGGATGCTCAGGGATGGAGCGTTGGGATGATACAGAGGGATGGGAAGGGGAGGGAGGTGGGAGGAGGGTTCGGGAGGGGGAGCACATGTGAACCCATGGCTGATTCATGTCAATGTATGGCAAAAAACTACTACAATATTGTAAAGTAATTAGCCCCCAACTAAAAAAAAACAAACCCCACCCCCCCAAAAAAATATATCCCTCCTAAATGAAGAAATGACCTGAATAAAATAATTTGCTTTTCACGGTCTTTTTAATCTTCAATGCATTTCTGCATACATATACTTCCTCGCTCCATCCCTATGAGAAGTGTTCTATTATTATCTTTAATCTGCAGGTAAGGAAGCAGAGCTGTGAAGACTTTTACAATGTGCCTCAGTTAGCTCATGGAAGGAAAAGAATGAACTTATTGTCCATTTGCCTTCTAGGCCAGTGTTCTTTTGTATCAGACACTGTTAACTGCTTTCCTAAAAAGTCAGTGTTCCTTGCTAACAGGAGAACCCTGCCCCACATTTATTTAGGGGATCTTTTGATTTTAGGAAATATGAGCTCAACTCCTAATCAAAGGGTAGACATTAATCCCATTTTAGTCAAAGAGATGTAAAAGGGAAGGGTTTTCCTCCCTGCTAAGAGAAATGCCTTGTGCTGCTCCGTGTTTCCAAACTGAAATGCAAGATCTGATTCTTGGCACTGCTGCAGCCATCTTATCACAGTGAGGAGACAAATAGAATTACCATGTGTTGAACTGAGCCCTAATATCATTGAGCTGCTGAACCAACACAAGCCACTGCCTATTACCACATTTTTGTTACAGTAAATTATAAAATAAACCTCTGATGCTTGTAACTGAAAGATTTCCTACTCAATCCACCTGCTGCACCAGTGAAATGGCACTCAGCTGAAGTATTTTATAGGAAGAAGACCTATAAACATACTTTGTACAATACAGTTCAGTTCAGTCACTCAGTTGTATCTGACTCTTTGTGACCCCATGGACTGCAGCACGCCAGGCCTCCCTGTCTGTCACCAACTCCTGGAGCTTGCTCAGACTCATGTCCATTGAGTCGGTGATGCCATCCAACCATCTTATCCTCTCGTCATCCCCTTCTCCTCCTGCCTTCAATCTTTCCCAGCATCTTTTCCAATGACTCAGTTCCACGCATCAGGTTGCCAAAGTATTATACAATACAACCAGTAAACAAATTCACTGCATGAATGCTGGTGGCATTATTGCTACCATTTTGTTTTAAACACTTGCTGACATGGTTTTGTATTTGCATTTGAATTCCTAGAACCCACCTCCCCACAAGGGAGAGTAAATATACCTTGCCGAGAGTAAAGGGTGCTCTGACTCGTTGTCACTGAGCCAGGTGTCAGGCCCGTGATCTGAACACCTCCTGCGAGCACGTCTTTCTCTGCCTCAATTTCACTTTCTGTATACAAACACAACAATGTCCACCGTCTCCGCTCAGAGTTTAGTGTGAAAACAGCATTGAGATAGGAGAGGAAATTAGAGAAGCGATGGGGAAGGAAATGATCAACACTTGTTAAAATGATCACTGGGTTCCTGCATCGTGTCTGGAGTTTTACCTATGAAATCTCATCGAATGAGGACAAGGTAAGTATCATCCTCTCTGAGTGCTGAGGGACGTGGGGATATGACCAGGAACCTGAGATGTCTCGGCTAATACTACCCCCTATATCCCGACCACCCCAGGATATAAGGTGGGTATGTAGTGTGGGGCAGGGACAACAGTCCTTGTCACCTATGGGGGCTTCAGGGTATAAAGTAGCTGGGAGGCCTTTCTCAGGCCAGGGTTGCTGTTTGGTTGCTAAGTTGTGTCCGACTCTCTGTGACCCTATGGACTGCAGCACACGAGGCTTCCCTGTCCTTCACTATCTTCCCGAATTTGCTCAAACTAATGTCCATTGAGTCAGTGATGCCATCCAACCATCTCATCCTCTGTCATCTGCTTCTCCTTCTGACCTCAATCTTTCCCAACATCAGGGTCTTTTCCAATGAGTTGGCTTTTCCCATCAGGTGGCCAAAGTATTGGAGCTTCAGCAACCGTCCTTCCAATGAATATTCAGAGATGATTTCCTTTAGGATTGACTGATCTCCTTGCTGTATAAGGGACTTTCAAGAGTCTTCTCCACCACCACAGTTTGAAAGAATCACTTTGGCGCTCAGCCTTCTTTATGGTCCAGCTCTCACTGGGTAATAGGTCACAATGAACAAAGTCAATGAAATCGATTTCTTGGGTGGACCAAATGGGAGTCGTCTAATTCTGACAGTGACCATGTGTTGAATCATAGGCATAAAGGGAGTTTGGAGGGAGAATGTGCTCTGTCCTCCAGCTCTGTGTGGTCAACAGTGACATGGAATACGGAATTCAGCTCTCTCCCCATTAAGGAGAGTAACGTTTAGCCAGAGGAGGTTGCAAAATGTGCCAGGCACAAACAGGGGAAAGATTGCTTGGAGTACAGAGAGAAGAGAAGGAGTTCAGAGAAAATAGCATCTATGTGGAGCAACCTTCCAGAGGTGGGCAGAGAGGGGAGGAGTCCAACCAGGGATCCCACATGCAGCGCCCCCCCACTCACCTGCCTCTCAGATTCTGTGTGGCTTTGCATCAGTTCCAGAGCCATAGAGAGAAGATGCTTAGATCTTCCTTAGGGACCATCACAGAGTGATTCATAGATGAATAAAACCCAGTCCCTGACCTCAAGATACTCGGTGTCCATGTCCATATGGAGCCTCCAAGAGGTAAACCCATGAATACCAAGTGTGACAAGCATGGCTTTGACATTATGATTTGTAGATGGAATCTCTGGGCTTTGCTTACTCCCTTATTTTAATCCATGAAGGCTTCCTGAAAGACGGAGATACAGTTTGTTTTGAATGAAACATGGAGTTCCTTAAATGAGGCATACTGTTACCAAAATTTAGATCATATGTATAAAGCATTGATTGCACTTACTATTACATAGTAAGGAGATTGATGGCGAAATTTTCAGTCTGCAGAGCTGGAATGCCTGAGTTCCATTCCGCCTCCTTCACTTACTATCTGTATAACCCTGGTCTAGCCATGGACCTCTTTGGGCCTTGATGTCCTCGTCTATAAAATGGAATAATAACCGAATTGAGTTGCATGCAGGGGTCTCCAACCTCTAGGATATAATGCTTGGTGATCTGAGGTGGAGCTGATGTAATAATAATAAAAATAAAATGCATAATATACGTAATGTGCTTGAATCATCCAGAAACCATTCCCACCTCCCAACTCCCCATCCTCCACTGAATCAGTCCCTGGTGCCAGAAAGGTTGGGGACTGCCGAGAGGGCCAAACAAGTTAACATGTGTGATGTTCTTAAAATGTGTCTGGCACATAGTATGCGCTCAGGAAACTTCAGCCTTTAACAGGGATGGTGGCAAATAGCCATAGAAATAAAAGTAAATTGGAGGTGGCAAAGCAGAAATGGATGCAATTGGTATATGATTAATTATCATTGGGAAGACCCAGAAGGTGAGAAGAATACAAGCCATGGGAACACAATGTCATTGATGAGAATTGCTGTGACTGGATAAAGGCTTGAAAAATTCTTCAGTTCTCAGTTTTTCTCAGATTCACTTCTGGCCAGGGCAGACCACTGTACCTCCAAGAAACTTGGAGAAGAAGAAAAAAACAAAAGATGAAACCATTGTGGAGTACACAGTTTACTGAATCTCTCCCAACCTTCTCATTAAATTACAGCGAATTCGGGTTAGGGGCAAGTACTCTGATGTAATCTGAAGTGACTTTTCTGTTTGATATGAAGCCATAGAAAATGCGCAGGGACAGTTTAAAGAACAAGCAAGGTGAGTGAGCTGCATTAAAATGGGAATGAAAAATAACCCAGAAAATGCTATTTATTGTAAAAATTGCTGGCATGCTTAGAGCTGCTTTGATCATCTTTGCCTCAAAGAAAGTGGAGCCAACAAAGTGAAGTTTCAGAAAAGGGCAGGAAAATGATCAGAGACATAATAGGTGAAAGGACGTCTTTATCCCTAGAAGGAAAGAAACAATTGGGGAAAAATTCTTTGGCTTAATAGAGCTCTACTGGATAATGAATGGCGAGTCACGGCCATTCAGGTTCTGCCCTCTCCCCTGTCCCAAATCACAAGAATGAGAAGGAATTTGAAAGGACTGAAAATAGATAAATGGCCATCATATGTTTAAAGTCTCGTTTGGGGGAACTGGCAGCCTCGGGGCATTTTTGAAGCAAACAATAGAGTGACTTTCTGAGAAGATCAAAAGTGTTGCTCCTGTCCAATAGCACGCGTCATCCAGGGGTGTTTGCTGCAAAACAGATGGGCAGCAGCCTGCTCCAGACCCTCTGCAGCAGAGAAGACCTTCCCTGGGGATGTCCACAGGGACAGTCCATTGAAATGGAGGCAGAGAAATAGAAAGACTGAATTTATTGCCCCTTTGGGGCTCGAAAAATGCAATGAGATGGAGTTCTGGAGACACTTCCAGATTTTAGAAGATAAGATGATACCCTCCAAGTACATCACCCCACTTCCTCAAAGAAGCAAGAATTCCATCCTGGCCTTATCACTTTTTAAAAGCTTTTTATTTTGTATTGGGGTGTAGCTCATTAGCAATGTTATGTTTCAGGTGAATGATAGCTTCAGCAATGGTAGTTTCAGGTGAACAGCAAAAGGACTCAACCATACATACACATGTTTCTATTCTCCCCCAATCTCCCCTCCCATCCAGGCTGCCACATTCATTGAGCAAAATTCCCTGTGCTACATAGTAGGACCTTGTTGTTTATCCACTCTATACATAAAAGTTTGCGTTTAATAATCCCGAACTCCCAATCCTCCCCTCCCCCACCTCTTGGCAACCATTAGTCTATTCTCCATGTTCCTGACTCTGTTTCACAGATAGATTCGTTTTGTCGTATTTTATATTTCATATTAAAGCGATATTATATATTTGTCCTTCTCTTTCTGACTTACTTCACTTAGTATCTAGTTGCATCCATGTTGCAGCAAATGGCATTATTTCATTCTCATTTATGGCTGAGGAAGATCCCACTGTATATATACCACATCTTCTTTGTTCGTTCATCTGTGGATGGACATTTTGGCTGCTTCTGTGTCTAGGTTATTGTAAAGAGTACAGCCTTAACACTTGATATTGCTCCAGAGCCAGCTACAGAACCTCCCCAGGGATCTTGTTGATAGTGCAGGATCCTAGTCCCATCCAGTTCCCAGAATCAAAATCTGCATTTTAACAAAATTCCCTGATATTTTGCAGACATGTCAAAGTTTGAGGGTTTACTGCAGTCTCCAGAAATACAGAGAAAGGATGAGGTATGTTCAATCCCCGCAGTGCCATTGACCCACTGTGGGGACATCCAGTCATCTCATCTCCATGAGTCTCAGTTCAGTTCAGTCATTCAGTCATGTCCAACTCTTTGTGACCCCATGGACTGTAGCATGTCAGGCCTCCCTGTCTGTCACCATCTTCCGGAGCTTGCTCAAACTCATGTCCATTGAGTCAGTGATGCCATCCAACTATCTCATCCTCTGTTGTCCCCTTCTCCTCCCACCTTCAATCTTTCCCAGTATCAGGGTCTTTTCAAATGAGTCAGTTCAGTCCATCCAAAAGTTAGGAACTGAATTCCTAGGAGTGCTAAATTAGATAATGCATTTAAAGCATCAGTAAACGGATCTGACACATAATAAGAATTCAACAATTATTAGTGAACTCTTAGGTTATTATTGGTTTTTATAACCATCCAGCCAGCAAGGAATGGGAAGATATACTCAAGAATGAGTTATCATTGGGAGTTTGGGATGGACATGTAACACTGCTATATTTAAAATGGATAATCAACAAGGACCTACTGTATAGCACATGGAACTCTGCTCAATGTTCTGTAACAACCTAATTGGGAAAAGAATTTTAAAAATAACAGATACATGTATATGTATAAATGGATCACTTTGTTGTACACCTAAAACTAATACAATACTGTTAATCAACTATACTCCAATATAACATAAAAAGTTTTTTAAAAAAGAATGAGCTATAGCGTTAAAAGATTTAAGAAACTTTCTGGGCAGTAAGAGAAAGAGACAAAGACAGTGATTCAACACTATGGCTCGACCCCAAATGTGATTGAGACATGTAAGGGAAGGAGCATGAGACAACAGAAACTTGCTACACTATTCCAGAATATTTAAATTGCTTTATTATAAAGCCTAGCTCTGCTCAGACTTTAAATAAATGGGTTACAATTCATGAAGAAAGACAATGCAGGCTCTTGTGTGTCTATGTGTTTTTTTTTTTTTTTCCCCCCTGGGTCATTTATCAAACACTTTGGTATTGCTTGATTTGTTTCTGAAGTTGTTCATTAAAGTAATTTAGTAAATTTTAAACTTTTTAAAATAAGTATTAATTTACTTTTTAATTTAAAAACTGGCTGCATAGCAATCGTTGAGAATTTGTCACTCACTTTACCAAAGCATGGGGCTTTGGTAAAGTCTCAAGATGGTGGAGTAGGATGTGCACTCATCTTATCCTGTGAGAACTCCAAAATTACAACTCGCTGCTGAACAACCATCAACAGGAGAATGTTGGACCTCACCAAAAAAAGATACCCCATGTCTAAGGACAAAGGAGAACCCCCAGCAAGATGATAGGAGGGAAAAATTTGTGTCTAGAATCAAACCCCATACCTTCCAGAGATGCTTGGAGGGCTCAAATAAAACCTTGTGTGCACCAGGATCCAGAGACTGAGCCAGACCTACCTTTGAGTGTCTCCTGCAGAGGTGCAGGTAAGCAGTGCCCTGCTGTAGGGGCAGGGGCCCTGGGTGCAGCAGACTTGGGTGCGGCATAAGCCTTCTTGGAAGAGGTCTCCATTAACCCCACCATAGAGCCACTGAGCAGATGACCCATAAACTGCAGAGCAATTATACCAAAGAAATTCTCACATTGTTAAGAAAGTTCTAGGACCCACAACAGATTTCCCAGCCTGGGAATCTGGCAAAGGGACTGAGAACCCCCAGAGAATTTGACTTTGGAGGACAGTGGGATTTGATTACAGAACTTACACAGGATTGGGGAAACAGACTCTTGGAGGGCATAAACAAAACCTTGTGTGCAGCAGGAGAAAGGAGCAGTGACCCCACAAGAGACTGATCCAGACTTGCCTGAGTGTCCAAGAGTCTCTGGCAGAGGCGTGGGTCAGCAGTGGCCTGCTGCAGGGTGAGGGGCACTGAATGTGGCAGTTCATGCACAGGACCTTTTGAAAGAGGTTGCCATTATCTTCATTACCTCCACCTTAGTTCATCTCAGGTCAAACAACAAGGAGGGAACACAGCCCCGCCCATCAACAGAAAACTGGATTAAAGATTTGCTGAGCATGACCCCACCCATCAGAACAAGGCTCAGTTTCCCCCACAGTCAGTCTCTCCCATCGGGAAGCTTCCATATGGCTCTTATGCTTATCCATCAGAGAGCAGACAGAATGAAAACTGCAATCACAGAAAACTAATCAAACTGATCACAGGGACCACAGCCTTGACTGACTCAATGAAACTATGAGCCATGCCATGTAGGGCCAACCAATATGGATGGGTCATGGTGGAGAGTTCTGACAAAATGTGGTCCACTGGTGAAGGGAATGGTGAACCACTTCAGTATTCGTGTCTTGAAAACCCCATTAACAGTATGAAAAGGCAGAATGATATGACACTGAAATATGAACTCCCCAGGTCGGTAGGTGCCCAATATGCTACTGGAGATCTGTAGAGAAATAACTCCAGAAAGAATGAAGAGAGGGAGCCAAAGCAAAAACAACACCCAGTTGTGGATGTGACTGGTGATGGAAGTAAAGTCCGATGCTGTAAAGAGCAATATTGCATAGGAACCTGGAACGTTACGTCCATGAATCAGGGTAAATTAGAAGTGATCAAACAAGAGATGTCAAGAATGAACATCGACATTTTAGGAATCAGTGAACTAAAATGGACTGGAATGGGTGAATTTAATTCAGATGACCATTATATCGACTACTGTGGGCAAGAATCCCTTAGAAGAAATGGAGTACCCCTCATAGTCAACAAAAGAGTCCAAAATGCAGTACTTGGGCACAATCTCAAAAAAGACAGAATGAGCTCTGTTTGTTTCCAAGGCAAGCCATTCAATATCACAGTAATCCAAGTCTATTCCCCAAGCAGTAATGCTGAAAGAAGCTGAAGTTGAATGGTTCTATGAAGACCTACAAGACCTTCTAGAACTAACACCCAAAAAAGATGCCCTTTTCATCATAGGGGACTGGAATGCAAGAGTAGGAAGTCAAGAGATACCTGGAATAACAGGCAAATTCGGCCTTAGAGTACAGAATGAAGCAGGGCAAAATCGAACAGAGTTTTGCCAAGAAAACACACTGGTCACAGCAAATACCCTCTTCAAACAACACAAGAGACGACTCTACACATGGACATCACCAGATGGTCAATACCGAAATCAGATTGACTATGTTCTTTGCAGCCAAAGATGGAGAAGCTCTATATAGTCAGTGAAAACAAGACCAGGAGCTGACTGTGGCTCAGACCATGAACTTCTTATTGCCAAATTCAGACTTAAATTGAAGAAAGTAGGGAAAACCACTAGACCATTCAGGTATGATCTAAATCAAATCCTTTACAATTATACAATAGAAGTGGCAAATAGATTCAAGGGATTAGCTCTGGTAGGCAGAGTGCCTGAAGAACTATGGATGGAGGTTCGTGACATTGCACACGAGGCAGTGATCAAGATCATCCCCAAGAAAAAGAAATGAAAGGGGGGAAAATGGTTGTCTAAGGAGGTCTTACATTTAGCTGAGAAAAGAAGAGAAGCTAAAGGTAAAGGAGAAAGGAAAGATATACCCATTTGAATGCAGAGTTCCAAAGAATAGCAAGGAGAGATAAGAAAGCCTTCCTCAGTGATCAGTGCAAAGAAATAGAGGAAAACAATAGAATGAGAAAGACTAGAGATCTCTTCAAGAAAATTAGAGATACCAAAGGAACATTTCATGCAAAGATGGGCACAATAAAGGGCAGAAATGGTGTGGACCTAACAGAAGCAGAAGATATTAAGAAGAGGTGGCAAGAACACAGAAGAATGATACAAAAAAGCTCTTCACGACCCAGATAACCACTACGGTGTGATCACTCACCTAGAGCCAGACATCCTGGAATGCAAAGTCAAATGGGTCTTAGGAAGCATCACTAGAAAAAAAGCTAGTGGAGGTGATGGAATTCCAGTTAAGCTATTTCAAATTCTAAAAGATGATGCTGTGAAAGTGCTGCATTCAATATGCCAGCAAATTTGGAAAACTCAGCAGTGGCCACAGGACTGGAAAAGGTCAGTTTTCATTCCAATCCCAAAGAAAGGCAATGCCAGAGAATGCTCAAACTACCGCACAATTGCACTCATCTCACACACTAGTAAAGTAATGCTCAAAATTCTCCAAGCCAGGCTTCAGCAATACGTGAACCGTGAACTTCCAGATGTTCAAGTTGGATTTAGAAAAGGCAGAGGAACCAGAGATCAAATTGCCAATTCCGTTGTATCATCAAAAAAGCAAGAGAGTTCCAGAAAAACATCTACTTCTGCTTTATTGATAACACCAAAGACTTTGACTCTGTAGGTCACAATAAACTGTGGAAAATTCTGAAAGAGATGGGAATACCAGATCACCTGACCTGCCTCCTGAGAAATCTGTCTGCAGATGAAGAAACAAAAGTTAGAACCAGACATGGAACAATGGACTGGTTCCAAACTGGGAAAGGAGTACATCCAGGCTGTATATTGTCACCCTACTTATTTAACTTATATGCAGAGCACATCATGCAAAATTCTGGGCTGGATGTAGCACAAGCTGGAATCATGATTGCCCAGGAGAAATATCAATAACCTCAGATATGCAGATGACACCACCCTTATGGCAGAAGGCGAAGAAGAACTTAACAGCCTCTTGAAAGTGAAAGAGGAGAGTGAAAAAGCTGGCTTAAAACTCAACATTCAAAAAACTAAGATCATGGCATCTGGTCCCATCACTTCATGGCAAATAAATGGGGAAACAATGGAAACAGTGACAGACTTTATTTTCTTGGGCTCCAAAGTCACTGCAGATGGTGACTGCAGCCATGAAATTAAAAGATGCTTGCTCCTGGAAGAAAAGCCGTGACCGATCTAGACAGCATATTAAAAAGAAGAGACATTACTGTGCCAACAAAGGTCCGTGTTTTTCCAGTAGCCATGTATGAATGTGAGAGCCGGACTATAAAGAAAGCTGAGCACCGAAGAATTGATGTTTTTGAACTGTGGTGTTGGAGAAGACTCTTGAGAGTCCCTTGGACTGCAAAGAGATCAAACCAGTCAGTCCTAAAGGAGATCATTCCTGAATATTCATTGGAAGGATGATGCTGAAGCTGAAACTCCAATACTTTGCCATCTGATTCGAAGAACTGACTCATTGGGGAAAACCCTGATGCTGGGAAAGATTGAAGGTGGGAGGAGAAGGGGACAACAGAGGATGAGATAGTGGATGGCATCACCAACTTGATGGGCATGAGTTTGAGCAAGCTCCAGGAGTTGGTGATGGACAGGGAAGCCTGGAGTGCTGCAGTCCATGGGGTTCCAAAGAGTCGGACACGACTGAGCGACTGAACTGAATTTACCAAAGCATGATTCAACTTGAGACTCAAGTTATTCCTGTAGCAGTTACACCATCTCAGTATTATCAGAAAGAAATAACTCAGTAATGGTGACGGTAAAGTAGAGAAAAGCATAGATTTTCATCAGCTTCAGATGCCCAGAATAATGGCAAGTGTAGGTCACAATAGTAAAGATGATGTAAGTTGTTGATAGAATTCACATTAACAAGATTTCTGGAAGAAGATGCTGTTCACACTCGGAGGTGAAGCAGCTAGGTGGCCTGAGGGCTGTCTTTTGCTGTTCCTGTGCCCACAGCCCAACCTGGGCATTGAGTGTACCATCTGAGATGGAGTCCTTGTGATCTCTCAGCTCACACTCTCCCCCACTGAGATGCTCTGGATCAGACATCCCCTCATCCCCATCCTTATCTTTCATCTAATTAACAGCATAGGTAATAAACAGCCGCCTGCTATTCATGGACAGGTGTACACCCTTGTCAAAGGTCTTGGTTAAATCATCTGGATTGTCTCCAATAACAGTGTTAAAGACACTCTGCATTAGCTTCAGGTTGTGAAACATCTCCCCTTGATACTTGCTCAATATTTTATGAGTACTAGAAACATCTATTTCAGACTCTAGGATACTAACGGGCCCTTGGAACCAGTCCTATAATTCATGCTGGAGGCTCAAGCTGAAACCACAAATAAACAGAGTCCTGCTCCATCATTACCCAGAAGAGAGAAATGTGGTCCTGAGCTATCACTGAGACTGTCTAGAATATTTCTCCCAAGGAATATATACAGACCCACAACATAAAGACATTGGTTCATAAATAGATTTGTGTGATTCAGTAACTTTCTAAACAGAATGGTCAGTAGGCTACCTGGCTGAGTCTTGCAGCTCATCTGCCTGCTCTTGTACTGAATTTTGTACTTTATCAATATGTATATATACAGGAGGACAAATGACAGAACAACTTTCTTAATCAGGAAAGGATTAACCAATGAAAGACCTTAAAAATAGCCAGATATCTATATAGGGAGTCTTGCTGCTGCTGCTGTCGCTTCAGTCGTGTCCGACTCTGTGCGACCCCATAGACTGCAGCCTACCAGGCTCCTTTGTCCATGGGATCAGGCAAGAGTACTGGAGTGGGGTGCCATTGCCTTCTCCATAGGAAGTCTTAAGGAACCATTAATGATTTCTTTTGCAAAGGAACATGTTCCCTATAACCATGCTTAGCAGTCTTGAGATTATGAGGGATCCAGGAAGACAAGCAGAAAAGATAACCTCTTGAGTGTTTCCTCAAAGAAAAATAAATATCTTCTGCTTGTTCATTAAAAATCTCTTTGAGGCAAAGGAAGTGCAGAGCCGAAAGAGCCATCAGTCAGGCACCTAGAGGCATTATGTGGCTGTTGGAATTTGCCTGGCTCTGTTTTCCACAGTCTCTTGCTCTGAGTAGCCAGCATGAGTTCAAGGTACCCGATTTAAAAAAAATATATATATGTTTGGCCTTAGCCAAGAGCTCACTTCATACCTGGACTTTTCAGAAGGCAGGATTTTTAGTGCTAGTTTGTGTTCTTATTGGGTCCAAATGGTTGGATGGCATCACCAACTTGATGGACATGAGTTTGAGCAAGCTCTGGGAGTTGGTGATGGACAGGGAAGCCTGGCATGGCTGCTCTCCATGGGGTCGCAAAGAGTCAGACACAACTGAGCAACTGAACTGATTGGGTCCAAATATCTCTTGCTATATTCATAAATGCCAATCTACAAAGCTGTCAAATCCATATAATCTTATGAAATGTGGACATTTTGTAGCCTGTGGACTGGAAAGTAGCTTTGATGTCTTTCCTGTCCTTCAGCCCAGACCCCTCAACTCATAACCCATATTTGCAACTATATACCGTAGGTCTGGGCTTTCCTGGTGGCTCACCGGTAAAGAATCCACCTGACAATGCAAGAGAAGCAGGTTCGATCCCTGGATCGTGAAGATCCCCTGGAGAAGGAAATGGCAACCCACTCCAATATTCTTGCCTGGGAAATCCCATGGACAGAGGAGCCTGGCAGACTGCAGTCTGTGGGGTGGCAAAAGAGTCAGACACAACTTAGTGACTAAACAACAACATTCCCTCCTTTTTCCTTAAATCTTTTTAAACTAAGAAGCATTACATTTTCTGCATTGCTTAACACAGTTACTCTTCCCCTCTGCTCCCAACATTCACTCACTTACTCTTTCATTAAAGAAATATTTGGGGGCATGCAACTCCAGTATTCTTGCCTAGAGAATTCCATGGACAGAGGAGCCTGGCAGGCTATAGTCCATGGGGTCGCAAAGAGTTGGACACGACTAAGCAACTAACACTTTTCACTTCCACTTTCTTTCTATTAGGGCTTCCCCCGTGGCTCAGCAGTAAAGAATATGCCTGCAATGCAGGAGACACAGGAGACTCGGGTTCGATCCCTGGGTGAGGAAGATACCCTGGAGGAGCACATGGCAACCCACTCCAGTATCCTTGCCTGGAGAATCCCATGGACGGAGGAGCCTGGCGGGCTATAGTCCATGGGGTCACAGAATCAGAAAGACTGAAGCGACTTAGCACGCAAACCTGACTTTAAAAGACTTCCCCGGTGGCTCAGATGGTAAAGCATCTGCCTACAATGGGAAAGACCTGGGTTCGACCCCTGGGTCCGGAAGATCCTCTGGAGAAGGAAATGGCAACCCACTCCAGTACTTTTGCTTGGAAAATCCCATGGATGGAGGAGCGTGGTAGGCTACAGTCCATGGGGTCGCAGAGTCAGGCATAACTGAGTGACTTCACTTCACTTTCTTTCTATTACATTCAGGTCTCAGTCTGCACCTTTGGAGGGTTAGACCCTAGAAGTGAGACAGACTCAGAAGGTGGCTGAAGCCTGCCCTGTGTGAGCTCACTCTCTGGCTGGCTGGTCTCTCTACTCTAGTTGGCTGCCAGAGAGCATGGTGAACTCCTCTGCAGACAATAGCATCATCCAGAGCCTCTCTAACCCTTTACATTCCATGTCTAGAGTTAAAAATGTTTATTATCAGACACATTAAAAAACAAACTGAAAAGAAAAGAGACAACAGAAAACAGTCACAGGAATACTGACCTGGATTTTCAGAAATGAACTCTAAATAGCTGTATTTAACACGTTCAAGAAAATGAGTGACAGGATGAAGAATTCCACCAGAAACTGCAACATATACAAATGTATAAACAGAAATTCTGGGGAGAAAAAGCCCTGAAATTAGAAATCCAACAGATGAATTTCACAGCAGATTAGTTTTAACTAGCTTTATGAGGCCAACTCAACTTTTTTTAAACCAAAATATGACTAAAATATTACCAAAAAAAAAGTAAAAGCCACCTTTTTTGAAATCACAGTTTTAAACATTTCAAAACAAAGCAATCATTATAACTTAGCACATATGCAAACTACATGAAAAAATCCTGTTATCATTTCATTAGATGCAGAATATTTGATGACATTCTATAACCATTTGTGATATAAAAATTTTTTTAACTCTTACCGAGGTAGAAATAAAAGGGAGACTCCTTAATTTGGTAACAAGTATCAACAACAAGAAAATTATAGCAATAACATTTAATGAAATTTTGAAGACTTTTCCTTGAGACCTAGAACAAATCAGGATAATCACTATCACTTTATTCAATATTATATTGTAGGTCATAGTGCAACAAGGTAAGAAAAAGAAGGGTACCATGATTAGAAAGAAAAAAAACAAAACCTTCATTATTCACAGATGGCATGACGGTGAGCTTAGAAAATTTTAAATAATCTATGAAGAACAACTACTAGGATTAATAAACAGACTTATCAGGGTCATTGGATACAAGGTCAATTGTTAATTTATTAAAAATCAGTTATGTTTCTGTTTCTATATACTATTAACAACGGCTTCCCTCGTAGCTCAGTAGGTAAAGAATCTACCTGCAATGCAGGAGACCTGGGTTCTATTCCTAGGTCAGGAAGATCCCCTGGAGAAGGAAATGGCAACCCACTCCAGTATTCTTGCCTGGAGAATCCCGTGGACAGAGGAGCCTGGAAGGCTACAGTCCCGGGGCTTGCAAGAGTCAGACACGACTTAGCGACTAAACCACACCACTATCAACAATGAGATTAGGAAAATTATAAAACATATTATTTACAACTTTGTATAACATCAAACACTGAGGAAAAATTTAACAAAAATGTACACTTATACACAGAAAACTACAAATTATCATTAAGAGAAATTAAGTAAATTCTAAATAAATGGAGAAATATGCCAAGTTTATTGGTGATTCAATATTGTGAAGATGCTACATCATTTCTAATTGAGGCATAGATTCAAGGCAATTCAAATCAATATCTTAACAGTATTTTTTGGTGGGAATTGATCAGTTCATACTAAGATTATCAGAATAAAGAAATAAAAACAACCAAGGTTATTTGGAAAAATAAGAAAGTTGGCCAGCTTGAATTACTAGATATCATGACTCACTACAAAGTTATAAAACTATATTAAGAAAGTATAGGGAATTCCCTCGTGGTCCAGAAGTTAGCACTCAGTGCTTTCACTACCCAGGTCAATGGTTTGATCCCTGGTCAGGAAACTAAGATCCCACGAGATGCATGGAGTGGCCAAAAAATATATTTTTGTTAAAAAAAAAAGAAAGAAAGAAAGAAAGTGTAGTATTGTACAGGAGCTATAGACAACCCAGAAAGAAATTCTCATAGAGGTGAAGTAGAAGAACATGAGCTCATGTCCTGTCATGAAAACACCCAAATCACAACTAACTGACGAACAACCATTGACAAAAAAGATATCCTCCTTCTGAAGACAAAGAAGAAGCCACAACAAGATAGTTGAGGGGAGGTACAACTGAGATAAAGTCAAATTCCACACCCTCCGGTTGGGTGACCTAGAATCTGGAATAACTGAGTTAAGAGAAATGTGCTATCAGTCATTACAAAGCCAATAAATAGGCTGTGCTAGGCAAAAGAAATCTTCATACAGTCATTTGGCTGAAAAAGAAGATAATACTCCTGTGGTGTGAAGAAAAGATGATCTTTTCAATAAATGACATTGAATAAATTTAACATCAATGTGGGGGGAAAAAACAATTTTTACCCCCTACCTCACACTATATACAAAAGCAAATTTCAGATGAATTTCAGCTTCTAATGAAAATAAAAGCAGTGTTTCTAGAAGATAAAAAGAATACTATTTACATAATCTTGATTTAGACAGATTTCTTTAAAAGAACATAAATAATACCAACTAAAAGAAGAAAATTTATAAAAATGAACTTTGTTAAAATTAAGAATTTATGTTTTCATACCTAAGAAAATAAAAACTTAAGACATGGAGTAGAAAGGGATATTTGCATTATAAGTGACCGACAGAAGATTGGACTTATATCTCAAATATATAAATAGTATAAATAGATAAATTTTAAATCAATAAGGAAAAAGACAGAAATCTCAGTTAAAAATAGGCTAAGCATTTGAATAGATATTTTACAAAATATGATATCTAAGTGGCAATTGTCACATAAGAAAGCATTCAATTTAACTAGTCATCAGGGAAATATGAATTTTAAAATTCTAAAATATCGCTGCACGACTGAAACGATCAGTAATAGCAAATATTGGTTTTGTAAAAAAGCATATTTATTTCTTTTTGGCTGCACTGGTTCTTCATTGCTATGCATGGGCTTACTCTAGTTATAATGAGTTGGGACTGATCTCTAGTTGTGGTATCTGGGCTTCTCAATGTAGTGGTTTCTCTTGTTGCAGAGCACAGGCTCTTGGTGAATGGTCTTCAGTAGTTGTGGCTCATGGGCTTAGTTACTTCAGGTGGGACATGTGGGATCTTCCTGGACTGGGAATTGAACTCATGCCCACTGCATTAACAGGTGGATTCTTAAGCACTGGACCACCAGAGAAGCCCAATAGCAAGAACTGTTGATGAGAGTGTAACTGATATAACCACTTTGAAACACTGTTTTTCAGTATTTTCTGAAGGTGAATATATGCCCTAGAAATTCCAATCCTAAGTAAGTGTCCAATAGAAATGTGTGCCTATATGAGAGTTTTTGTAGCAGTATCACTCACAGTAGACACAAACTAGAAATAACTCAGATTTTATTAACACTACAATGCTTAGATCATGATATATTTATGGCAAAGAATGTCAGACAGCAATGAGAATGAACAAACTTCTGCTGTATAAAAACATGGATGCATCCTACCTATAAACATAGTATTGCACACTAGAAGTCAGGTAACAAGAATACACGATATACGATTCCATTCATGTAGAGTAACCAGACAGTAAAAATTAACTGATGGTGGTAGAAGTCAGGATAGAGGTTAGTTCTCAAGCTCAGGCAGGTAAATAGGAAGGGACACAGGGGAGTCCTGTGGTTAATGTCCTTTATTTTTTCCTGGACGTTAGTTCCATGGGAGTTTTGACTTTATGAAAATTAATTTATAACTACACTTTGATCTGTGCACTTTTCTTTATATATACTATAGTTGAGTTAACAACTTTCTTAAAAGATAAGTTTCTAAAAGAAGAGAGTGATTGACAATGTTCAAAATGTTAAAGAATTAAATACACTGAAGAGTGCAAATGAATATTATATATTTTTTAAATGGAGGTTATTGATAATCTTGACAAGAACAATTTTAGTTTCCTCATACTAGCTCCTTTAATTTATTGCAGTAATCTTAGAGGTCTCCCTGACTTGAGAATCTCCCCAATTTTGATTCACCAAGAAATTTTATGCTAGGCAAACCTTATTAAAGACATCTTCACATTATGTAATTTCCCCAAGAAGGTAATGGTTTTCTATTTTTAGCCTTACCATATCCACATTATTCTTCTTAAGATTCCTCCATCATCTCACCCCTTCCTATCTTGCATACTTACTTTTAACTACATGTCATGACTTTTCCACCTTATTCTAGCCGTCTTTTTCTTTTTGCCAAATTCTCTGTGCATGTTCATTGCCACTCACATTTCATGATGACTATTATTGCTATTTGCCTGTTTACGCTCAACCTTAATACCATAAAATAATGCAGAAAAGCCTTTCAGTCCTGGAGTAAGTCTCCAATGTCTCTGAATACTGGAGAAAAGTATCTTGTGGCACAAAGACCTCAGAGCAAAAAGATTTCAAGAGAAAAATTTCAGAAAACACTCCTTTTGTAACTAATCAAGTTTAGTCCTAGAAAGACTTAATTGCTTACTAGCTCTGAGACTGTGGTATGACAGGGTTGACTAAGAGCAATCTTCAACCTACAAAGGATCCTTGTGAATGTTGACCTTTTTTCTAAAGTTATGGAGAGTATCTCTTGGCTTGACATTCATCAACCCCATCACTTGCATGGATATCACCATCTTCCCCTTAAAACGTCATTCCTGAGGCTCTGTACCCTGGATAGTATTATAATCCTCCTACTCACCCAAATGCTCAGACTTCAGCTCACTCTTCTCTTCTTCATCTAATAACTTGTTAAGTCCCCACAATTCTAACTATCTCTTGCACCAACCCCGCTTTTCAACCCCATGGTCTCTGAGTTCATTTGGATCCTTACCACCTTTTGCTTGAACTATTGCAGCAACTTTATAAAAGAATCTTCTCTCTTCTTTATATTTCTTTACATTCTAGCTTCTAGAATGCCAGGAAAATCTTACTGAAAATAGTGCTCAAAAAATCCCATTAGCCCCATATAGCCCGGCAAAACAATACCAATGATAGAGCCAGGTGTCCTGGTCCCACCTGAACGATGTCCCTCCACTGTTCTAGCTTCCCCTCTCACCATGAATTTTCTCCCCGAATACCCTCCTCTCAAGCACCTCCCCTACCTTTCCCTAAAGTGCCCTTAATTACCTCTAATTTATGTTTCCTTTTGTGTGTATGAAAGTCCAGGCCAACCCTCAAGACATTTTTAAACTTCTGCTCTCAAAAGTCTTCACAGCGCTCCCTTCCATGTTCATTTGACTCTGTCCCCTCCCCCATTTCCCCATGCCCTCTGATCGTGGCTTTATTTAAGCATCCATCACAGTATGGCTTGTCTCTCAGGTATCTGTATGTGTCTGTCTCTCAAGGGAGGAAATTGTGTCTTAATCACCTTTATGCTTCTTCCTTCATTACCTTCTACCAGGCAGGTGTTGATTGATGGTACCTAGCTTATCTCTTATGGCAATTGTCATAATCATCATCTTTCTTGGGGTGTGGGCTTTGTTTGGATTAGACCATTTAATTTTCAACCCCCTAAGTAAAATGGCATTATGGCACAGAAAAATCAAGCCAACTTAGGACTCAGGTCGTCTGGGTCTTGGGCTCCAGATCTGCCACTAACTGATTTGTCGTGTGCCTTTGAGCAAGTCACGTTCTCATGCTCTGAGCCACGAAAAGAAGGACCTGGACTAGTTCAGCATTTCCCAAAGCATGTCCCGTGGAGCATGGTTCTGCATGACACTGTCCACCAGAAAGGATGCAATGGTCAAATAAATTGGGGAAATGTCAAATAATATTGGGTTGGCCAAGAAGTTCGTTCAGGTTTTTCCATTAAACTGTTACAGAAAAACCCAAACAAACTTTTTGGTCAGCCCAATATGTCCCCCGCATAAAAATAGCAGTTTTTCAAATTGTAAGTCATAACCAATTTATAAATAGGTGATGACATTAAGGAGGTTTCAATGAACATTTTTACAAAAATAAGTTAGAATAAAAGCTATCAGAGGGCATAAGGCATAGTAAGGGTAAATATTGTTTCATGAAACTGTTTAAGCTGTACATGAGTATGCGTGTTTATGTGTGTGTGTCTCTCTTTTATTGAACTTTTGGACTTACCATGCTTTAGAAATGTTGCAATATACACTAGTATCTTAAAAGAGTTGAGTTGCCTTGTTGTAAACTGCTTGTCTGGTTCCTTTACCCCAGTTATTTTCAAATTTAAGTACGTATGCACACACACAGACACACACACACGGGCTTCTCTGGTGGCTCAGAAATGATAGAGAATCCACCCGCAATGTAGGAGACCTGGGTTAGATCACTGGGTTGGGAAGATCTCCTGGAGAAGGGAAGGACAACCCACTCCAGTATTCTTGCCTGGAAAATCCCAGGGACAGAGGAGCCTCGCGGGCGGCTACAGACCACGGGGCTGCAAAGAGTCGGATATGACTGAATGACTGAGCACAATCATGATTATGTGAAAACTTACATCCAAATTTTTGCTCTCCACTGCATGCCCTCTGATGACTCAGCAGTATGTGGGTACTGTAAGTGAGGCAAAATTTGCAAAATTCAAATTTACAGAACAGATAAATTAGGGAGTAGAGAGTGAGTCATCCCATCACAATAGAATACTTCACTCTTACATCAGAATTCTTTAAAATAGCCAGCTTCTCCAAGGTCTCTAAAATAAAACTCATCACCAAACTTTGCATGTAAATTCTCAGGATTACACCCATTGCGTATTGATTTTACCCTGGCTGGTTTCTGCTTGACTTAACCTCTCCCTGCTGGAAGGATCAGTAAAAGTCTGAGTCCTCCTTGGAAAAGTGTACAAATCAAACCAGCAACATTGTGCCCACAGGACATCTCTAAAGCTCATGCCATTACATGATTTCCAATCTGTGAACATTTCAACTCATATTATAGTCTTGTGGAATTGAAGCTACACCCCTTCCCAGAAGGGGAAAATGGGAGTTCAACTCTCAGCCTTCAGTAGGCAAGTGGTTTTGGGGAAGGGGGGGTTCAATCAAGATGGGGGACAGAAGAGGGGTGAAGTCCCTCCATCTCCCAGAACTGTCCCAAGTCCCCAGCGCCCGCAGAGAGCCTGCTCCTTTCTCTCCTGCTCTGCTCCCAACCTCACCATGATTAATTTTCTTCTCTTGATTGACACAGCCCTTAAAGAGCATGCATCTCCATCCCCTTGTTGTGTGTTCAAGCATGGCAATGTAGGAGGCACAGAATCCATTAAGGGGAAGCAGAGCAGGGCTCGTCCTCCATGTCACAGTCGGCTTCTCCTCCGTGCTGTCCCCGGTTCCGTTCCAATGGGGCTGTTGTGAGCCAGCAGGTTATGTAACATCCTATAGAGGCTCCTATTTAAAGCTCTGACAGGTGACAGCCCAGATGACAAACAGGCTTCAGTCTGTCAAGCGAACATCTCCAAATCATCTGCATTTCCAGGCTGCTGGATTCTTCCCCATAGTCCATCAGGGCTGCACTCAGCTCTTCAGGCCCTTCCAGGGGATGGGAGCTGCTGTGTCTCGGCAAGGGGCTGTCAGATTGTCCCACTTTTTCTGCCTAATTCATACTGGAGTATCCATATTTATATTGATCTGGGCACATTACAGGCATACTCACGCTAGGCATCAACTTGGCAGATCATTCAAAGCAACTTTGCACTCACTAAAAATTTCAATTCACCCACAGAAAGCTTAGATTTAGTCTGGGCAGGGATGTGCTTTGTTTCGCCCTCTACAACAGAAATCACATCAGGGACTGAATATATATGTGATGTATATATATCGTCTCCTTCCAATGTTAACTCCTTAGAAACTTTGTCCCTTGTTCACCTACAGAGTAGCTGATTGTAGTTCTGCTGTCAACACGTTACCTTAGAGCTCTCATCTAAGCCACACTCGGATGCAGCCCTCACAAAATGCAAACCCCAAGGGAATCAGCCATCATGCTGAGTATCACAAGCGTGTTGGGTCCCAAATTCATGAGCACTGAGAAGGTATGTCCATAGTTCTCCACCACTGAGCTTTCTTAAACCCTCATTTGTACTTTGTTGTGGCAAACTTAACCTGGACCATACAAACTGGTCTGTTTCTTCTAGTTCAAAGCCGTATATTTTGTCTAAATTCTCCTGTACCACGTCCCCTCCTCCCTGACTGACCTTGAGCAGGGTGAGGGGAGGAGGGAGGCTGGTGGCCTGGAGGCCATCCAGGGCTGTAGAGGACTTTGTCCCCATCCTCTGCCTTGGCCAGTTGCCTCTGAGATGCAGCCTGACTCCTCTGGTCCTCATCATTCTGCTCGTGTCTCCTGCTGATGCTCACTACCCCAGCATGTCCCGGGACAGGCAGGAGCAAACTTTCTGAGCCATCTTTGTCACAAGCACAGGTCATTTCCATTCTCTCTGCATTCGCTCATTCTTCCGGTGCCTCCCGGGAGGCTCGGGACTTCCCAGCTGTTCACCCAGAACCATGTGAGCTGCCGAGATGCTGTGAACTGCCCCCAGTCCATTTTTCCAGACACCTCTTTTACCTCGACTCTCCACAGCTGAGGACCTGGAAAGGATGTGTCAACCTCTCCTTTTCTCTTCGTATCAAACTTATCTGGGCTATCCATCCACCATGCGCCATCCACCCACCACCAGCTCTGGGATGGTATGGAGGGGGCTCTTTCACAATGGGGCTCAGAACTTTGACATTGTCTCCGTGTTCACTGCCCCATTTCTCTGGAAACCACTGTAACCAGAAAGGGTCCTGGTCACCCCTTCGGGTCATGTGGAATCTAATTTTTACACCATCAGGTATTTTCCATCCAGTGGTTGCTGTGGAATTCATTTATGCCCTGATTCTCTGCTTCTCTCCAAAAGCCCAACACTTATGGATCAAAAGTTTTCATTTCCAAGACTAATGTTCCAGCTGCACATTAAATTATATATTTAATTAGGCAATGGGTTATTTGTTGTAATACTTGCTCACTCTGCCCCAAGGACAATGCTCATAGGGAACTATTGCCCAAATTTTGAAGTCATAGGTACAAGAAAACTGGGTGTTCTAGGGTAACGAGAAAAAAGAAAGAGTTTATATCTAAAAATTTTATCTACTAGATTTTTATGAGAAACAGCCTCATTTTCTTTTGGCACAAGGAAACCTTGATTACATACGGGGCTTAATTGTTATCACCATTACCCACTATCAGCTGTAGAAGTAGGAATAATAATAATAATAAATGGCCCGTCTTTAGCTCTTTTTTCGTAAAGACTTTTCATATCTATGTTAGCAACATAGGCTTCATCTTATCTTCATGTCAGCCGAACTAGCTTCTATAATAACTTGTCACTCACGGCGACAGCGAGGTGGCCAGCTCTGCCGTGCATGGCCAGTATCTACCTCCTTCGCTGTGTCTGTCTGGTGCCCAGCATGGTGTCTGCACCCTGAACAGAGTAGGTGCTCTCTGAACGCTGGTGGATCGAATGACTAATCCCATCCCCTTTACTTGGCTGAGACACAGAACAGAATTAAAACATCCAGATTCAGGCGGTGTCTGCCCAAAGCACCCGCTAAAAAGGAGACACAAATCTATGACAAACCAGAATTTTAGAATCCTCATTGCCTCTGCTGACAAGACCTATAAGATGGTTTGTCACAATGAGCCAGGACTACTGCTCAAAAACCTCCACAGTGCTGACTCCAACTGACCCTTCCTTTTCAAACAGATACATCCATTTCATCATCTGTCGGATCATGAAAATGACTTATTTCCTAGACCCTCTTATTCAGATTGTTTTCTACTTTGGTTTCTCCAGAACTTTATCTACTAGCTAAAGAACGAAAAACAGATTTGAAATCCTGAGAAAATTTACAACTCCATGGACTGAAGCCTGCCAGGCTCCTCAGTCCCTGGAATTCTCCAGGCAAGAATACTGGAGTGGGCTGCCATTTCCTCCTGAGAAGACAGAACAAACGTAAAGCATGCTGGTCAAGAAAAAGAGAAGTTTCTTAAAAGGAAAACTCAAGACCAAGCACACCTGTGTCCCATGATTGCCTGACTGTAACAGCAAGATGAGGAGTCACCACTTGGACTTCCCTAGAGCTCCAGTGGTTAGGACTCTGTGCTTCCAATGCAGGGGGCGTGGGTTCAATCCCTGGTCAGGGAACTAAAATCCCACATGCCACATGGCCAAAAAAAAAAAAAAAAGTCGTTAGTAGTAAAACCTCAGTCTTCACAGAGAGCCAGTGCTCAGTTACAAAACCTTCCAGCAGAGTATTTAAATACCAACTCCTAAAACAGTGTTGCCTCTCATAGGAAATACAGCCAGACCTCAGGCACCAACCCTTCTTAGAGGAGATTAGTGTGTGCATGAGTGAGGAGGGAAGGCTTTTCTAAGATGTTGGAAAGGATTTCAGAAACGGGCAGATAGAAGCATCTTTCAGAGCTCAGAGGCAGCTGGAGCAAACTGATCAAAAAGAACAGTCCTGAGATGTTCCCCCCAGACACGCATCACGATCAGAGTTCCCCCTGCTTTGCTCTCAGAGTCCCCCATCCCCAGGTGTGAGAGACTGCAGAGAGTCAGCGCCTCACACAGCTCAGATATTTAACCTTCCCCTTCAGGCTCAGCACAAGCCGGAAACAGCTAATCCCCTACACTTTTCTTTCCCTGATCCCTTTTATGGAGCTCAAACTCCATTCCTCTTACCACTATTCATATAGATATCATGTCTTCCAATTTGTGAAATATTTTAAAATCAACTCAATTTGTGTAATTTAGATCCATGTATCTTCAAAATGCATTTAGAGCAATACTAGTGATAATAGGTCCCCCAATAAGGGGGTTTCTACATGTTTTATAAAATGGTACAATGTTTCCTAAGTACTGCTTTTGGTTCAGTTGCTAAGTCCTGTCTGACTCTTTGCGACCCTATGGACTGTAGCACACCAGGCTTCCCTGTCCTTCACTATCTCCCAGAGTTTGCTCAAGCTCATGTCGGTAATGCCATCCAACCATCTCATCCTTTGTTGTCCCCTTCTCCTCCTGCCCTCAATCTTTCCCAGCATCAGTGTCTTTTCATCAGAGTTAATGAGTTAGCTTTTCATATCATGTGGACAAAGTATTGGAGCTTCAGCTTCAGCAACAGTCCTTCCAATGAATATTCAGTGTTGATTTCCTTTAGGATTGACTGGTTTGATCTCCTTACTGCCCAAGGGACTCTCAAGCATCTTCTCCAGCACCACAGTCTGAAAGAATCAATTCTTTGGTGCTCAGCCTTCTTTATGATCTTACTTTCACGTCCATACATGACTACTGGAAAAACCATAGCTTTGACAATACAGACCTTTGTTGACAAAGTGATGTCTCTGCTTTTTAATTTGCTGTCTAGGTTTGTCATAGCTTTGGAGTGGATGATACTTCGAAATCCTGTCTCTTACTTCCTCCCTGTGTGAGTTCTGGACCTCAATTTTACCTTCCACATAGTGGAAAGAATAGAATTCTATTTCATGGCATTACTGTGAAGATTAAATGACTTAATACAGGTAAGGCCCATAAAACCTGCCCAGGAGGTAATATGTGCTTACTAAGTGTTGACTGATATTAATATTATTGACCCCCTTCCAACTCCTCTTGGAGCTTCAACCACAAATACTTTCAGCCGTTTTCCTTTAAGTGACAACTCCTTTTGCTCATTTGAAAGAAAATGCCTGCCAAATGCCTGAGTCTGAATAACCATGACTTGTCTAGAATTTGTTCTTTCAAGCAACAACAACAAAAAAAGTGGCTAGTTGAACCCACAATTCAATCGCCTTGGAATAATCATCTCACATGGTTTTGCAACGTACATGTATTATAGGTACAGCAGTTTCTCACGAAGAATATTAAAAGGTTTGTATTTAAGGGTTGAGATTTAATAAAAATCAACCCGACTCCAACCATCCCTTTTACATCCCAAAGAAATATCTGAGGTGCCCTGTGATGCTCTGTGAAGATTATAGGAAACTAGGGTCAGAAGTTTGCCTGCTGGTACCTTCCTACCCTCATGTCCCTGCTCGAATGTCTTGTTCTTAGAATCAAGGCCTTCCTGCCCATCCTGGGTCTACAGTGCCCCCTCCCCACCCGGCCCCACCAACCATACCCATCAGAGCGTTTTGGTTAATTTCGTTTCTAGCACACAGCACAGTCTGTCCTGGCTTCACTCATGTATGATTTGTTCAATGTTTATACAGTGCTTTCATCTAAATAAATGCACACACATATGTATGGTTTTGGTCCTGTTTAGACTATAAAATGAGTTCAGAGACGTTGTCTGCCTTTTCTTGACTGTGTCCCCAGTGCCTCACACGGATGGTACAAGTAACAGTTAATAAATATTTGTTGAATGAATGAACACATGCATGAGTGAATGAATGCTATTATTTTGCAGGAAAAAAACCAGGAGCCCAATAAACAAAAGTACCAAGAGCAGGAGGGGAAGGAGACTACAGGTCAGTTGCAGCATTCCACATCAGCACGGTGTGATGGCAGACTTCTGAGCATCCTCGACATTTTCTTTGGAGTCTATGGGGGTCAAATCATTTTCCTGTTATACTAAGAATGCTATTTGGCTCTTCCTCTCCATTGATGCCTGCACTGGTGATACAGAAGCAATGGCTGGGGGCGGGTGGTAAAAATGCTGGCCCCCCGGCAGGAATTAAGCAGCTACAACAAACTGTCTTAATGACCAGTGAATTCCACAGAAAGGAAAATGAAAAGCCAGTCATGTAAGAATGCCTTTCAATGAAACAGGAAAAATTATTCATTTGATTAAATCTCAACCCTTAAATACAGACCCTTTTAACATCCTGTGTGAGAAGCTATTGAACCCATAACACACATATGTTGCAAAACCAAGTGGAAAGATTATTTCAAGGTGATTGAGTTGTGGGTTCAACTATCCACTTTTTTGTTGTTGCAACACAATTTTTGCTTGAAAGAACAAATTCTAGACAAGCCATGGTTATTCAGACTCGGGCATTTGGCAGACATTTTCTTTCAAATGAGCAAAGTGAGCTGTCACTTAAAGAAAAACAACTGAAAGTATTTGTTGCCAGTGATAAAATATGAGTTTCTCAGCACAAATCAGAATTTTAAAAAAATGTGTATCTGCCATCATGAGCCTGACACCTTCCCGATACTGAAGAAGGCTTTTTCTGATGTGATCAGTAGTTATATCAATAAATGTGACTTTTTGATATTGTATTATGAAACGTGTCAACTTGGGATGATCTGAATAATTCAACAAACCAATATTTCCCAAATGGTCGATGCATGATACTATGAAATCACACATGGGTAAAAAAATACATCAAGAGTGAAAGTTAGACCCATGAATTTTTATAGAACAGGCTTTAAGATGTTCACTGATTCAGTTTCAGGGCCCATATCACAACTGACCTTTAAAAAAGTGCTACCACCTGTCAAGTTTTGGTGTAGTAACAAAGAAGAATGTCCATAGTTACTAGGAATGCCCCTCCTTTTTTCTATCCTGTGTTTTTGAGTGAGGCCAGATTTTCTTTATCTGCTTCAACAAAAAAACTTATTCCAACAGACTGAATGCAAAGGCAGATGTGAAAATCCAACGGAAGTCAGACATTAAAGAGATTTACAAATGTAAAATGAAGACAATTTTCACACTATTTCTTTTAAATTTTGGAAACTATGGCTGTTTTTCATGAACATACTTTTATAAAGAGGTTATTATCGTTATTTTACGTTAATTTATGAATATTCATTATTTTTTCAGTCTTTCTTTCTAATATGGCAAATATTGATAGAGATAATTCTCCAGGCCAGAGTACTGGAGTGGGTAGCCATTCCCTTCCCCAGGTGATCTTCCCAACCAAGGATCGAGCCCATGTCTTCCGCATCTCAGGCGATTCTTTACCAGCTGAGCCACCCGAAAAGCCCAAGAATACTAGAATGGGTAACTTATCCCTTTTCCAGCAGATCTTCTGAACCCAGGAATCAAATCAGCGTCTCCAGCACTGCAGGCAGATTCTTTACCAACTGAGCTAGTAGGGAAGCCCTTATAAAGGGGTTATTATTTTTACTTTACATTAATTGATAAATATGCTCTTTTTGCAGCCTTTCTGATATGGCAAATATTGATAGAGATAACTCACATGTAATAATCATTCTTTTGAGGATTTCAATTATTTTAAAGTATATTTTATATATATATATTATATATATATATATATATATTATATATATATATATATATTTACATATTGGGACCAAAACATTTTAGAATTGCTGAATTAGAACATAGAAAGTAATGTTCAAACTCTTAAATGTTTGCTCAGGAATGAAGGGGTCTCCTAAAGGGTGAGTTCCAAGATCATAAAGCTCATGACATTGTGTGACCTGTGATACAGTTCTACAAGGCCACTTCATTATAGTTTTGGAATTAAAAAGTGATAGATGCAATTTAAAAATTAACAAACGACACAGATATCTGTATTGATAAGTATATTGGCTAAGAAATCTGCAGGGCTAAAAATAAGAAAGATTTCTCTTTACTCACGCTATATATATACATTCTGGTTGTCTAGGTCTTTGCTGCCCATCTCTCCCCTCCAGGAGGCAGGCTGATGAGCCTCTAGCATGGGGAGTGCTGTTGGTTGCCATGGCAGGAAGCTGGCCAGCTGAAGATGACTGGCTCTTAACGCTCTCACCAAGCTGTGCCATGTGGCTCTTTCAGTTCCACATCATTCATCCAAGCAAGTCTCAAGGCCCTGCTTAGCTTCAGGGGCTGGGGACCTGCCATCCTCCTATGAAACCACGATCCAGGAAGCGGAAAGGTTGGGATGTAGGATTAGAGGCAGGCAGTGTGCCTCAGCAGCTGTAGTGACTACCACAGTGTAAGCTCCACTCAAAACATGAAGTCCTGTTTCCCAAATGTACTGATATCTGATTCTTAATTTGTTCACATGCCATTTTGCATAATCTAAGTATTTTGTGCATGCTATTTTGTCTTCTTTTCATTTGACATTATCTTAAATGTCTCCATAGTTTCCATGTTTGTAATTTTAGTGTCAGTATTAAACTTTGCTGTTGCGAACTCACTGTAATGTTAAACATTTCTTAATTGTTGGTTATTTGTAGGGGTAGCTAGTCGTTCACTATTATAGATGGCATAGCAATGCACATGACTGTAAGAAAATATTTTAAAAAAATGTTTCTTTGGGGTTACTGAGTCAAGAAGCAGACTGCATTTTTGGTGAGGCTAGGAGTTCCATAATGCCCATTCTATAACCTTTTGTGGATAAAGATCTGTTCTTACTCATTTCTGAGTCCCCAGAGCCTAACAAAATAACTGAAACTTGGTCAGCATTCAACACACATTCCCTGAATGGATGACTTTTACCAGATTACTCTCCAAAACTATTACCCCCATTTGTAATGCCACTAGCACAGAGTTACACTGCTCTTACAGACGCTTTAATAGTTTGAGCAGCAATTTTCTTTTCATTTATTTAATGATTAGCAGGACTCAAAAGAATGCCAAGATTTTTTTCTATTTGTATTTTCTCCCACATGTGCTCTACTTAACAAAGTAAATCTGGTGATTCCTCTTAAGAATTTACATGCCATCTCCATTTATTTTTGTGTTCAAATGTTTGGGGACATCAATTGTGGGCACCTTGAAAGAAGAGAATAATGCTTTGAGTAAGTGGAGATGGAGCCAGTAGGCCTAGCTGAAGAAATCAAGCACAGAATTTATTATTATTATTATTAGCAGCAGCTACTATTTATTAAGGACATCTTGTAGATATTATCTTTAGTCCTCACAACATTAATGGAAGGTAGGCACTATTATAGGTCTGTTTTTTAGGTGAGGAAATTGAAGCTCAGGAAAGTTGCATCTCCCAAGACCCCACCAAATCAGCTACCTACTCCAGTATTCTTGCCTGGAAAACCCCAAGGACAAAGGAGCTTGCAGGGCTACAGTCCATGGGGTCGCACAGAGTTGGACACAATTGAGCGACTAATGCTTTCACACTTTCACTTTTTGTCTGAAGTTGGTGCCCGCGTGCTCTCCACACCCTGTGGCCTCACGGTTCATGAGATGCCTGTCAACAGCCAAAAGTAGAGTCAGGGAGGGAAGGATCCCTGTGCTGTGGAGGCTGATGTGGACACACAGGGTCTGTGGGATGGGTGTCTGCAAATGGGCCCTCAGCACCACACTGCTGGGCCAGTAACAGGGACCTGAGACCTGGGCAGGATGAGGCTGCACTCGACTTACGTGGCACAGAATCTAATCCCCCAGGGCAAGGTGAGCAGGAGGGAGGCAGGTTGCAGCTGAGAGTGAAGCCACAGCCCTGCCCAGCTTGACTCACTGGGCTCCCTGGTCTCTGTCTCCACCTTGGGCACACACAAATTCCAAACATCAATTTTCACTGATGAAAACTGGCCACCAAGACATCTGGCAGTAACCTCCTCCTTCCTTCTCCGACAGTCACTTGAAACTGTTTACATTTCAGTTAATTACAATGGAATAAAATTAAGATGTCAGCTCCCTAGCTGTGTAGCTACACTGAGAACTCAGGAGCCTTGTGTGCTCGTGACCGCTGTGCTAGCCTGGGCACCAAAGATATGGACCGTTTCGTTCATCACCACATGGCAAAGGCCCTCTGTGTGCTCAGGAGGACCCACACAGCCTGGCTTCACCTGAGGGCTGGAGAGAAATGCAGATGCCCAGGCCTTCACCAGCCCTTCTGCACCAGAAGCTTCAGGTGGCAGGATCCGCAGGGGCTGCATAGACAAAGTCCAGCTCAGGAAACCAGTGGCTGTGCTCTCCTGCTGAACACCTGTCTACTTGAGCTGAGTGGGGCAGGTGAAAAGAGATACTAGACTTTCATTTGTCATCTTTACTGCAAATGTCCCCTCGTCTGTTGCTTTTCCTTTTATTTTAGTTTTGTTCATTTTTTATGAACATATTTTTGGCTCCTATTAATATTTATAAGGTTGTGATGGTAGGAGCAAGGCCCGCTGAGCAGGGAAGAGTCCTCCCATCCCTCTCCCACCCCTCCCCCTCTGACCCCGCCCCGTCCCACTCTGGCTCTGGAGTCGGCACTTGGCAACATCCCTCCTCTGATGTGGTGACGTCATCAGCCCAGAGCGTTGCAGGGCCACACAGAAGGGAGTGGAAAGACTTGCCCCTCCCCCTTCCACAGAGCAGCCCCATATGATGCTGGTGAGCATGGCATTTATATATTCCCAGGCAGTGATAGGGGTCCATCTTGCAAGGCCTCATAAATAGTTAACCACAAGCACTTTGTAAAGAGGAGTAAAGAAGAAGGTTATTAAGGGCGGTCCTGCCAGCAGCTTCAGAGATGCCTGTGGATCAGGGGAAGGCGGGGTGGCGTTAATGCTGTGTGGACCCAATTCTCCTGCAACAGCCCTGGTGGGCACATTGCCTCCTTATCTTTCAGGGGGAGTTGGAAAAGAATTTAGAGGAATTTGTGAATATTCCTGCCCCTCGGAGGAAACAATTTGATTCTCCAACAAATCATGTGTCTAAAAAAAAAGCAATGACCAGAAGAGAAAATATATATCTGTGTGCATACAGACTCACATACACACAGCACATACACACACTCACCCTAGATCATCCACAGAGAAGCCTGCCCAGCCAACATTTAATAGGGCTTCTTTCATTCCCCTACCACCCGCTAAAATTTTTTATTGCCAGGAAAGCCAGACCCACGCCACTTATTTCAACCCTCAGAGCTTAAATGATACTGGCTCAGTTTTCCTTTACTCGGTGGATTGGATACACTGCATTACAATTCAAATCACCCCAAATACCATGGTAAGCATGAGGTGATCACATTTCTTCCTAAGTGTAAATGGCTCTCCGCAGGGGACTCATTCTGGGAGAGGGGGCTGGGGGCAGCGCTGCCCTGGCAGCTTCTTTTTCCCTAGATGACCACCACTGGAGGTAAATGCTCTCCAAAGATTAAAAGTTCCCTATCCGTAAAACAAACTCCTGTTAGGTTCAGAAAATATCCTCCATTGGCCTGGCCTAGTACAGACAAGGGATCACAAGGGATTGGAAAAGGAATGGGAGGGGTGTGTGTGTGTGTGTGTGTGTGTGTGTGTGTGTGTGTGTGTGTGTGATGCTCATTACACATTTTCTCCAAATAACTGCTATGAAGGGGGTTGAAAAGCTAAGGAGACTCACTCAAGATGACCCACAGAGGCCATGGAAAGAGCACTTGTGTGAGTCTCAAAATAAAATCCTGGGCGCAGGGTACTTCAGAAAATAAGTTAACTTCTGAGTCCTCAGGAGGATAATTCCCTGTGAATTTTTCCCTGTGAACCATATTTCCCCTGTAACTCACCTCTCATGTCCAGAAGCAGAGCCCCAGGGACTATACACAAGAGCTGAGTGGGAGCCCCTTATGTAAAGCAGGGATTCCCCTGCCTTTTGCAAATGATTCTTCATCTTAGCCAGTAAGTTGCCCAGAGCATGACCAGTAGCCCTGTGTTGCTGAGAACGGGTAGGAGAGCCCTGTGCTGATGGAAACATGCCTGGATGCAGCCAGCACAAGCTTATCCCATGTATGCATGACCAAGCACTTCTCCAGGCGTAAGCTTTGTTCCAGGTCATGATCAGAAAGTTCATTTCAAGTGAGTTGCTTGGAACCTGGAATAAACTTTCCTGCAGAGACGATGTTATAAATAGTCCTCTGGCCTAGACCACAAATGCCTCTCCAACCAGTGATGTGCTTTCAGTATTCTACAGTTGCAAGAAAACTTTGCAGAAAACAGTCACTGTGCAATACCAGTAATTAAACCAAACAGTAGAACAATACGATGAAATGTGTCTCTTTTATCGACGTGATCATTCGTTCTTGAGGGAAGTAAGATTAATTGGAGAAAGAGAAGAAAGTAGATGAAGCCCATGTGGTGCTCTTGAGGGAGGCTTTGGGGTTACCTCAAGGGCTGTTGAGGCTGATGACATGGCTCTTCAAGAGGTGTCATTTGGCTCAGAAACTCACGGACTGCTTTCCTCTGGCTACAGGTGTATCCCTAACACTACTTATGCTCAGCCTCCATAATTAGAGTCAGTTTTATTTTTCCTTCACCCTTTGAAACAAAGAGCAAGAGAGACAGGAAGGGGCGGGGATGAAAAACAAGGAGGGAGACTGGAGGGAGAGAAAGAAGTAATTTTCTGGAAGAGACTACACAAAAGTTAAAAGTGAAGAGAATAAATTGAAGGTTTAAAGAAAACCTGGGAGTGAAAGACTGCCTTGGGGTGTCAAATGGATCAGTCAAAAGAAGACGAGAAAGGGGAGAGCGAGAAAGAGACAGAGAGAGGAGGGGAGACACGTATCTACTCCTCTGGAGAAGAAACGCGGTCTTAAGCAGCTCTCTGCAGGTCATTAAAGGATGCTATCTGTGCTGCTGACTGTGACAATGTGATGTGGACAACCTCTAGGGGGAAAGGCTGGGGTGAGGATGTTAGGGGAAGCACACTGACTGAAACCGCCCACCCTGGCCAGGCACCATAGTAACTATTTGCATGAATTGTTTTAAGACAGGAGGTTCTGGTAAGGAACACAAAACTAATAAGTCACCACCAACTGGAAGAGTTCAGGAAAGGTGAAAAGGAGACACCGCATGTCTGACCACCTCCCAGAATCCTTCTCGCTGGCATCCATCTTGGCTGAACAAGGTGTGCATCACCAGGGAGGACTCAAAGTCAGAATGACTGGCTAAAGACAACCTGGAACCTAATGCCATCACCAAAAAACCCAAGACTGCGAGCCACGTGGCCAAAGCAGTTCTCCTGGGTTCCCTTACGCTACTGCTCTCTGCCTGGGTGCCCTTTACTGATAAAATCTCTTGCTTTGTCAGCACATGTGTCTCCTCGGACAATTCATTTCCAAGTGTTAGACAAGAGGCCAGTTTTGGGCCCTGGAAGAGGCCCCCCTTCCTGCAACAAGGATACTGAACACCTGCCCCTCTCACATAAGGGCAGGATAGGCCCAGAGCTGACTTCAGGAGCTGAGACAACTCTTCATTCCTGGAGGTGAATTATCTACTTTTGTGGATTACCTGTAGATGGTTCTCAGAACCATAGTTCTGCTGAGAACAGACTGGACTCTCCGGGGCTGCTGCTCTATGGGCTGGACCCACCAGTGCAGGAGGTCCTGCAGGAGGAAGTGCAGGGGGAAAGCAGTGAAGAGGGTCCCCTGATGGGTGACCTAGAATCGTTTGGGGAAGAAGGGCTCCAGAACCACAGGCCCTGTTCTTAGACCCTGACAGAGACGGACTCCAGAGATACGAACCGGGGACTCCAGCTCCAACTGTGCTGCTTTAACACGGCCCAGCTCTGGTCAGATCACGTGGGTCAAGGCTTCTGCTCTATTATGCAGAGAGATTTAAGTCTCCTTTGTCTCAAGCTGCCACTGCAATCTAGGCTTTGGCGCCTAACCCAAAGGCCTATTAATTGGCTTTCTTAAATGAAAGAGCCATCTTCCCTGAGATAAAACCTGCAGTCCCTTATAATGCACAAGTGGATGAAGTCATTTATTTTTTAAAATAGCTATCTTTTCCCCTCAGGTTATACTTATTATACTAGTTCCTTTACAATCCATCAAGAGTTTCCATATCATCTCTGCCTGGGAGACCCCATCCCCCAAACCAAAGGTTCATTATTCAAGTAGTAGCTGTCAACAGTAAAAATACTTCAATCATCATCAGACAAAATAAAAATAAGGTAATATTACCACCTGGAAGGTTGGCTCAAAACCAAATGACAATTCAGACAGAGAAGGAGAAATATCACATGACATCCCTTACATGCAGAATCTGAAAAGAAATGATACAGATGAACTTATTTACAAAACAGAAACAGACTCACAGACTTAGAGAATGAACTTATGGTTGCCAAGGAGGTAAAACGGGACAAAGGGACAGTTTGGGATGGACATGTACACTTTGCTATATTTAAAATGGATAACCAACAAGGACCTATGGTACAGCACAGGGAACTCTGCTCAATGTTATGTGGCAGCTTGGGTGAGAGGGGGGTTGGGGGGAGAATGGATACATGTGTATGTATGGCCAAGTGCCTTTGCTGTGCACCTGAATCTATCACAGCATTGTTAGTTGGCTATACTCCAACATAAAATTAAAAGCTAAAAAAAATGACAATTGTCTTCTCATCAGTGGCTGTAAGACCCAGGAGAGAAGAGGAGTGAGCTGGCTGCAGAGAGACCAGGACACACAGAGTTACCTGGAGGCCAGGCTACAGTGAAAAAGTAGAGGAGGAGCTTGGAACACAGAAGGTCTTAGGTTCTCTTTGCATCCTTATGGACCTCCCAACCTTAGCCCCATTCTCTCCAGTTCAAGCCCCAGCAACACAGTGATAACTTCTTTGCCTGACTCAATTGCCTGCATCCATGGCTTAACTGGACTGACTTTCCTCTTGCCCCCCTTACTTCATAGTTTGGTGGAGTGGGGTGGAGTAGTGGGGGATGATGTAGGGGTGGGGAACTTCCTTAACCTTCCAAGTACTATTGTGGTCACTGAGAAGGATATCATGTCTTCTTTTCTTGAAATACCTGTCTTAAGATTCCATTTGTAAACAAAGAAAAGATTGGATTACAGGTTTTTGTTTTTCTGTAATTTTAGTAGCAAATCCTAAATATAAAAAGATTATTCAGAGAGCAAGTTTACACAGACTTTGAAAAAAAAATCTACTGTAAAGCAAGGTATAATTAAGTAATACAAAAGACTATTTTATTTGAGGTTGACTGATTTGACCTGATTTACAGTAACACAAAAGATTATAATGCAGAAAACCTACCCTTTGGTTATAATTCCCTGTCATTCTAAATACTTTTCATGAAGTAACACGAAGAAAAATTAAGTTTTAGTGTCAAGATACTGTAGGTAGGAAATTTCAAAGTAAGTGGTCAGAGGAATGAAGGTTACCAAAGGAAATGAATGAAAGCTCACCGGACAGCTCTGAGCATTTCACTTGCTTTCAAGACATAACAGGGTCAAGGGAAGATTAGATGGGTTTTGTTTGTTTGTTTTTGTTTTTTAAGAAAGGTTGTCATTATGCTTCCAGACACAACCCTAGAGGATAGGAGTGTCCCTACCTCTTTTCCCAAGAGAGGTGGCTAGGACTGTGGCGGTCAGTGTGAGGGACAGCAGGGCTCTGTCGGACTCACAGGAAAAGGATAAATCAGACGGTGGTCCCTCGGAAATGCCTGCACTCTCAGCATGGTATGGCCAGACAAGGGCCAGGCCAGAGAAGCAGCGTCCTGCCAAAGAACAGGGCAGCGAGGGTCCATGTCCATTTCCACCTCTTGGGACCTCTCACATCTTTCTCCCTGTGAGGGCCTATACCTTTGTATTCAGCTAGTAAAATATAGTGTTACAGTGTCAGACTCTTTGCAACCCCATGGCTTGTAGCCCGCCAGGTTCCTCAGTCCATGGAATTCTGCAGGCAAGAATACTGGAGTGGGTAGCCACTCCTTTTCGTTCAGCTGGCAGGTCCCAATCCCCCAATGGGAAGCGGGGCCCATTCCCAGGACCACGCCTCCTTCTCCAGTCCCCTGCCCACCCCTATCAGAGGTTTCTGCAAGCCGAGATTCGAGAGGAGCCAGGCAACTGTCATGCTGACCAAGGGATGATGTAATGTTAAATCAAGTTCAAAATTGTGAAGAAAATTCTAGATGGCATTTTTTTTCAATGGACTAGAATGCTCTGGTATGGGCATTCTTTATTTCTCAAGGCTAACTTTTTGTTTTTAATTGAAGTATCATTGATTTACAATGTTGTGTTAGTTTCAGGTATACATCAAAGTGAGTCAGTCACACACATACACACATATATATGTATATACATATATAAATACACGCATATATGTATATATATATTTCATATTCTTTTCCCTTACAGGTTGTTATAGAATATTGAGTATAATTCACTGTGCTATACAACAGATACCTGTTGGGTTATCTGTTTTCTATATAGTAGTGTATATCTCTTAACCACAAACTCCTAATTTATTCCCCTCTTCCCCTTTGATAACCAAAAGTTTCTTTTCTATATCTGTGGGTCTATTTCTGTTTTGTGTACAGGTTCAGTTCCATCATTTTTGACGATTGCACTTATAAGTCTATCATATGATATTTGTCTTTCTCTGCTAGATGGCATATTCTAATTTCCTAAATCAGATTGCATTTGTGACTTAAATAGAAGGTTCATTACTTAAGAAGCAATCTGACACTGAGCAGGGTCCTCAGTACGCTTACAAGAATAGCTCACTACCAGCATCTACACCGATCGGCCAGCGTGCACATCTCTTTAATAGGGAGCAAAAAGGCACAGGTTGCCCAGATTCTCATCCACAGAGATTGTAATAGAATCGAAAAAGATAAAATATGTTGAATAAAATATGATATCTACAGTTTTAAGCTAATTTCATGTGGCTGCTTCCACAAAATCATTTCAAACTTGTTTACTTGCTCTTTAATATATATGATCGGTCTCATCATTTTTAGCTGGGACTTCAAGAAGACAATACACTCAAGAATATTCAGGAATCAGGTAGAAACCAAAGATCACTTAGAAATGGAACTAATTCAGAAGTCCATGATCATTTTGAAAAGAGCTTTTCAAACTACCAATTATGATCTGTTAATTACTTATGAAATGAATCTAATGAATTCTTTTTAAGTGAAATTAGATCAATGGAATGAAATAGAGGAGAACAGAAAGTCAGAGTGAATCACCCATATACGGTTAAATATTGTTTACCACTGGTTGGGTTGGTTTTATGTGTTTGTGTGTGTATATTTGTCCATGTGTGCTAGGTTAAGCATGTAAAAATATTTCATATGGAATCTTACAGTCAAAAAAATTTGAAAGACTCCAAAATAGGACACATACAAGATCCATGGAGATAAACCAAGTCAAGATTGAAAAGTAGCATCAGCAATAAAATACAGGAAGAAAATGGAGGAACAGATCAGAATCCAAACAAGACTTCAGCTCTATGGCAGTACTCACGGCCAGAGCGCCTTGAAGGCTTTTCATACCTTTCGCTTCCCAGGTGGCTCAGTGATAAAGAACCCACCCATCAATGCAGGAGATGTAAGAGATGCAGGTTCAACTCCTGGGTCAGGAAGATCTCCTGGAGGAGGAAATGGCAACCCACTCCAGTATTCTCGCCTGGGACATCCCACAGACAGAGAAGACTGGCAGGCTACAGTCTATGAGTTCACAAAGAGTTGGACACAACTTAAGTGACTTAGCATGCACATTGCCAACAGAAGGAAGAAGGAGAAAAGAAAATCAGGGAAGGGGAAGGGAAAAGAAGCAGAAGGAAGGTAAGAAAGAAAGAGAGGGAATGGGTTTTTTAATGGGCAATTTAGTGAAGACAACTTGGGGAAATTTTACCTCTTTTTAACACAATCTCAACCCATGCAGCCTCAAGAGACATGTGCCAATAGCCACTTTGAATGCAAGGGGTTCCAAGCAACAATCAATGCATGATGCACTTTGCAATGTTGCCACAAGTGACACGTAAAGGTAATAGTAGTAATAACGTCACAGTTCTAAGTATAACACCCCGGTCCTTCACCTCACAAGCGCTATCTGAACACCCATCTCATTTGATGAAGTGGAGTTTGTGGGCCTATTTTATACAGATAGCATCTTCCCAGGGCATACATGGACTGGACAAGAACCACCATACAGCATGGACCACACTTGGAGATGCCCCCCTGTGTGGACTTCTTATTTTTTTAACCTTTTAAAGAAGACTTATTTATTTATCTCTTCGTTTATTTTATTCTTTGGCTGCACTGGGTCTTCATGGTTCTGTGTGGGCATTTCCTTTAGTTGCAGAGAGCAGGGGCTGCTGGCGCACAAGTTTCTCATTGCAGTGGCTTCTCTTGTGGAACACGGACTCTAGGCACATGGGCTTCAGTAGTTGCAACTCCTGGGCTCTAGAGCACAGGCTCGGTAGTTGTGATGCACGAGCTCAGCTAATCCAGGGCATGTGGGATCCTCCTGGACCAGGGATCAAACAGGTATCTCCTGCATTGCAAGGCAGAGTCTTAACCAATGGACCACCAGGGAAGCCCCACCTTGTGTGGACTGTAGGTGGGACCTTTCCCATTAAGTTTTCCATGAATGGTGCCCAAGGTTGTGAAAGGCACTGGCCCCAACTATGCACTTGTGTCCTCAGCCTCTTGCACACCTGTCATAGTGTCCCTGCTGCCAGATGCCACCTGCAGAGACATCAAGAGCCCTGCTTCTGTCCTGGGAGTACGGAAACAGAGGCCTCCATCTCTCTGGGTCTTCATCCGCTCTCACCATGGCCTTCTGCTGGGCTAGTGGAATCTCCTGACCTCCAGGTAGCATGTGTGTCCTCACGTATATACCACCCCTAAAACATTTGGTAGGTCTAGTTCAGGAAAACCTCCTTTTTTAACAATATTGTGACAGCAAAATCCTCACTCTGTCTCTCCCAAGCCCCAGCTTCACTCTTCAATGTCCAGGCAGCATTCCAGGGCAACTTCAGGCAACTCCTTAGCTCTGATCAGCCTTCCTCACCTCTGATTTGCCCCACACTGAGATTCTGCACTCCTCATGCTGGCCCCTCTTAGGACACACTAACCCGTGCTGCTTGCTGTGATCTCAGCTGTCAGAGTAGGTCTGGACTCTACTCAGAACCCTCTGCAGATTCCAGCACCTCGAGTGTCTGAAAGCACAGGCCACACCCAGACCTAGTTGCAAGTAGTTGGTTTTTTGAGCATCACTCTATGCGTGAAAAGTGACCTCTGGACCAGTGGATCCCCTTTGGGAGAAGTTATGAATAGCTGAACTTGCTTTCTAGAGACAAGAAACAGAAAAATAAGAGCAATTTAACATGCAACAGGTTAGAATGTGTGTACAACTTTCTACAGATTTGAGGTTCTTTTAAAAAGGCTGCTACCTCATTGCTAAAGGAAAAATAGAACACAAATCCTCTATGTCCGGAAAGCAGGAGTCCTAAGCCCAGGTGAAATGATAATAACAAAGATAAAAGATTTTACTGAACACTTACTGTGACAAATACTGTATTAAAATTTAATGTGTTACCTAAACCAGAGAAAACCTGGTGAAGCCCATTGTTTCGACAAACATTTTTTGATATTTTACTTTGTGCTTGATGCTTTTCTAGCTAATGAGGGCACAGTAGTGAACAAAAGGAACAGAACTCTCTTTTCTCTGCATTTTTGGAAATATTATTATTCCTGTATTAGAGATGAGTAAACTGAGGCTTGCAAAGGTCAAGTAACTCGATCATCTCACAGGGCTACACAATGACAGATGGCTTGAGTTGGGATTGACATCTGTCTGACTCCAAAGCTATCAAGGAAGCCCCCACTGCCTCCAGCTCTACTCATAGCCCACCAGTGGGCAAGTGGGCTATAACATCCCACCTTTAATTACCTACTTGCTGTAGCATTATACACATGGCCTTTATGGTGGTGCTGCCCCTTGATCATATTTTCGTTCACTATTTTCTTAAACGTTCATGGATGTAAGACCTGCTTGCCCAATTAAATTGAAAATTGCTAGACTGTTGGGCCAGATAATATCAATATATTCTGCAGCATTTCCCAGAGGGCGGGGTATACTTCACACAAATTTTAAGCACCTGTTAATCTGCCAGGGCACCATCGGAAATTTTAAAAAATCAAATAAATTATTGCCCCTGCCATTCAAAATCTTATAACTTAGCAGATACAGCCATTAAAAATTGATGGGTGCAATTTTAGTTTCAACAAATCCCACTTTTGAGAACTCATGAAAGACGTGTAAGATTTCCAAAGATGAGAAAAAGACCAACACAACATAAGTTTTTAGAAAGACAGAGAGAGAAAGGACTCAGAAGCAAGAGATTAGTAACAACACCTAACTTGTCCCTGAAAAAGACTCTCACGACAAATGAAGAAAGAATAAATGGGGAGAAAAATGACTAGGTATTAAGTAATTACCAACGTGGCTTTAAAAGGAATCCATCATGCCTGCCAAATTCAATCCCTAAAAGAAAGATGAGCCTTGTAGAAATGGTGTATCAGTACGAATATTGCAGCTTGTCTACAGAGAAATTGTTGATTCTGCCCCACGTGACACGCTCATGAATAAGCTAGTAAAACAGAGTCTAGGAGACCACATGGGAAGGTGGAACACCGAGAGGAAGTCACACTAAAGGCACTGGATTGGAATCAGTCTTGAGTCCTGACTGTTTCTGATTTCCATGGATGGTGTGGGGGACACTTTAGGACGGGTTTACTAGCCATGTTGTTGTTCAGTCACTGAGTCATGTCCAACCGTTTGCGACCTCATGAACTTCAACACACCAAGTTCTCCTGTGCTTCACTATATCCTGGAGTTTGCCCAAGTTCATGTCCATCGAATCAGTGATGCCATCCATCCATCTCATCTTCTGTCGGCCCCTTCTCCTTTTGCCTTCAATCTTTCCCAACATCAGGGTTTTTTCTGAAGAGTTGGCTCTTCATATCAGCTGACCAAAGTATTGGAGCTACTGCTTCAACAGCAGCCCTTTGAGTGAACATTCAGGGTTAATTTCCTTTAGGATTGACTTGTTTGAGCTCCTTGCTGTCCAAGGGACTCTCGAGAGTCTTCTCTAGCACCACAGTTTGAAAAAAATCCTTGGCACTCAGCCTTGTTTATGGTCCAAATCTCACATCCATATGTGACTACTGGAAAAACCATAGCTTTGACTATATAGAACTCTGTTGGCAAAGTGATGTCTATGTTTTTTATTAGCCAGGAGGAGTCCCCAAAGTGCAGAGTGGGCACTGTCTGTTGGACAGACCTGGAATTTTCCACAGCTTAGATTACAAAAAAAAAAAATCATTGAAAATGGAAACGGGTTGTTTAATAGAGAAGGCAATTTCTGGTCTTTCTCTCTTTGTCTCTTGGCTTTACTCCTGGGGTCCAAGTGTGCAGGGAACCTTCACTTGAAGCCAGAGGCTCTGATGTGCAAGGATTTGGGGTTTTGAGCCGGTCCACAGGGACCTCAGTTTTCCCATCCGTGCAATGGGGTGGCAGCTGGCCTGCTGCACAAGCATCATATCTTGTGTGGATTAGCTCATTAATGATCATTTAGAGTCTTTAAAATGCAGAGCATTGCATAAATGCTAAGTATTATTATGCTTCATGCAAAGGGCAAAGATCTTGACTTGGAAAGAAAATGGTAGGCCAAATTACAAGAGACAGAATGAGAAAACACGGGAGAGAAGCTATTAGCCTGTTTGGGGAGTGCGATTGCAAGAGCTTGAACATCATAAAACATCTGCGGTAATTTTCACTCACCTCTGCTCCTGTAGTCGCCGCGAGGGAGAAAGCCGTCTGTTGTCTTTAAGTAAAGAATCAGGGGAAGCAATAAAGCGAGTGTTTGCCCTTGACAAGGCAGAGGAAATCTCTCAAATGTCATCCAGGTTTGGATGTTCTAAATGAAGAAATTACTTAATCTACCTGGGGGATTGTAGCTATTACATAAACCAACATAAACAAGCCTCCAAAATCCAGCTCCTAGGATCCTCTGGACACATGGCAGACCGCTTCAAATTGACAGGCTCCTGGGTTGCCCTTGAAACTCAATTTGCTGACACTCAGTTCATCCCAAATTAATGGAGTTGCCTGTTCAACAGCCAGAGCTGCCCTTTTGGGTTGGCCTCAAGAATCCTTCCTGGAGCATAAGAAAGGCCACAGAGACAGATTCTAGATGTCATAGGGCCATGGGGTGATGCCAATTAAATAAAATGCATTGTCTGAGTTAGAGGAGGGAGGGGATTATGCCTAAGTCTTCTCTTATAAGTGGTTATCAGCCCAGCCCTCAATGGGCCAAAGAGATGGGGGTGGAAGTTGTTTTCAAAGGCGATGCCATGAGCAAAAAAGTACTATTTGCCCCCTTTTTTCCTTCCCAGTTTCAACCACCTGCCATCTGAAGCCTCCTTCTAATAAATTAAAAGAGCCTTGACAAGAAGTTGATTCTATTATTAACCAGACACGTGTCTCTCCTGGGCTTCCTGGCAGATCAAGAGGATTCTCAGCCTCCTCCACAGCATACCAGGGACATTTAACTGTGCTCAGCACCTGGATGTGACCAGGTGGCCCAGGAGAGGCCCAGTGATATCCAAGTGATCCCAGTTGCCCAGCTTTCTCCTGGGCATGGGTACCAGCCATGAAGGTGGGCTAGAGATGGCACAGTTCAAGCCTTACATATCCCTTCTGAAGACCCACTGGACTTTGTACCCAATTGTCTAGCTCTGGAGACTTGTGAAACAGAGAATTAACTTTCTGGTTTTGGACCTCAATCGTCACTATGACAATGAACTACAAATTAGCACATGCTCAGGACTCAACAGAAAAAATGACACCAGCTGGATTCTGGGCTTCTTCTCTGAAAATTGACCTTTTCTTGAATTGTTTCATGGGTCACGGGTACTTTTGTTTAAAAAGAAGCATACATCTTCCTCTCCTGGCAGAAACAGAAAGGAGAAAGGAACAGTCAAGGCGTCAGGAGGCAGAAGTGGATGGGAACATTATTCTTATGAAGACAGCAGCATTTCTTGGGAATCCCCATCACTTTCGAGCTCTAATCAGCCAGCTAAAGGAGCAGAAAATTGCAACTATTGAAAGGAAAATGTATTTTTGAGAATGTTGTCATCCTCCACTAAACTGGAAGGACGATTTAAAAAACACTTTGGAATCTCTATCACGATGTCTAGCACAGAGTCGGTTTTCAATGAGCAAATGATTAGAGTGGACTCTAAAGTGCCCAGAAATATAATATAGTAATCCAACATTTGCTTAAAATTATGGAGAGGATCATGGTCTTGTTTTATTGAAAAAGTGAAAGTGTTAGAAATTCAATCATGTGCAACTCTCTGTGACACCATGGACTGGTACCCCACCAGGCTGCTCCGTCCATGAGATTCTCCAGGCAAGAATACTGGAGGGGGTTGCCATTCCCTTCTCCAGGGGATCTTCCTGACCCAGTGATTGAACCCATATCCCCTGCATTGCAGGCAGATTCTTTACTTTCTGAGCCACCTTAGTGTAACTTAAATTCATCTTTAGCAAATATAAAGGTCCAGGAAGTCCTCCCCTTTAGAAGTAAATTTCCACAGAGTCCCCTCAGTTGGGGATTTGGAGCTAACAGTAGCTGTCTCTCTCTCCCCTCTTCATGTCAACTGCTCAGGAAACCAAAGATCTGTGCATCTCTTTGAAGCCATCCTGAGCATAATTCACATTGGTTTAGGATTAGGTTTATAGGATTAGACTGACAATCATAAACCTAGCCCATTATAAAAATCCTAAAATCATTATTAATTTTTAAAAGAGTCTAAAACCTTAGGTAAAACCAATAACAAATGAGTGTCAGCACTAAGACCAAGACGAAGCCTAAAATCCTGTCTAATTTGGAGAAGGAGCTCTGCTTAGAGTGGATTATCCGGGGAAGCTGAGGAGCCTCCCTCTCAGGGGCGCTGTACCATGAGGACAGCCTCACAGTTTCTGCCCAAAGCCAGGGGCAGGCCAGGGTCAGCCTGAGAGTTCTCTAGTCTGCAGCTTGAACGGAGAAGCCCCCAGGAAACCGGCATTGACACTCCCAGACTGAGGAATGTTCAGGAGAAAAAAAGAGCTGGGACCAAGGGCGGTAGCCAGGGAAGCAGGAGTCTGTGGGACTCCTGAATTATAGGTCTAGAGAGGGTTACCTGCCTCCACAGGTGTGACAGGGAGGAAGAATGCAGAAGAAAAGTGTGCACTGGCATCCTGAGGACCAGGCTCAAGATCCAACAGGAAAACATACTTCGAACAAAGCAGGAAGTAAATCTGCCCATGCAAACATACAGAGCATCCCAGCGCTCAGAGCAAGACGCGGAAATGATGGGGAGGAGAGGGCCATCTCAACCAGGGGCGTGTGATTTACAGCCCAAGTTCAAAGTGACTGTAATACCATGTTTTTACTTTTTAAAATTGTTTTATCCTATCTTTCTAGCCCATAAGGAATGCACCTCGGTGTCAACAGAACCCTTTGTCTTTGTAAGCTATTTTGAAGCAAAATATCGGTAAATTACTTCCCAAACCACCGCACAACTAGATCACGCTGAGAAAATGGGCTTTGCAGGAATGCAGTAAATTGTTTCTGTCACAGAAGAAAATACAGCCCGTAGAAATCGTTATGGATGAGTCATTATGAGAAGAAGCCAAAAAAATTAACCTTCATCGGTTTTCTTTGTCTTTGTGCCTCCAAGGGCAGCCTGTGTGTATGTGTATGTGTTTATTTGAATTCACTAACCACACTTAGGACTTTGGAGCTGAGGAGGTTTCAAAGGTGAGTGAGACCAGCTCCTTTCCCGACAGGTGTGCAGGAGGGAGAGAAAGAAGAAAAGACTTCAGGAGATGGTATTCTGAGAAGGTGTTTAGCATGATTGAAGGACAAGGGGCTCTGTGATTAGAGGAGGCAGAAGAAGAAAACTTTTATTATAAAATATTCCCAGGTGGCTCAGCAGTAAAGAATCCACCTGCCAACGCAGGAGACCCAGGTTCGATCCCTGGGTTGGGAAGATCCCCTGGAGGAGGAAATGGAACCCACTCCAGTTTTCTTGCCTGGAGAATCCCATGAACAGAGGATCCTGGTGGGCTACAGTCCATGGGTTTGCCAAAGAGTCAGGCACAAGTGAGCAACTAAACAGCAAATTCAGTGTTAAAGACCAAATGTATCACCCCAAAAAGCCGAAACTTAATCCCCTATGTCAGGAGACTCAACCTCCAGAATCTGATGTCTGATGATCTGAGGTGGGGCTGATGTAATAACAATAGAAATAAAGTGCACAATAAATGTAATGTACTTGAATCATCCCGAAACCATCCCCCTCCCAATCTATGGAAAAACTGTCTTCCAGGAAATCAGTGCAGGCTGCCCTATGTGATGGTCTTTGGAGACAGGGCCCACGGGAGTGATGAGGGATCAGTGCCCTTGTAAGAGAGACCCCAGGGACCTCCCTCGCCCCTTCCACACATGAGGACATGGCATCTCTGAATCAGATGGGGAGTCTGCTGGAACTTTGCTTTTGGCCTCCCCAGCCTCCACACCATGAGAAATAATTGCTATTGTTTATAAGCCACTCTGTCTGTGGGGTTTTGTTTCAGCAGCCCAAGGTTTATGAAATAAAATAGTACCGGGTACAGGACTACATGTTTTATACGCACATTATCTCTTCTAATTCTCTCAACAGCCTGTTGGACTGGTGCTGTTATTACCCCCATTTTACAGATAAAGAAATTGAGGTTTAGAGGTGGGTGCCTTGTCCAGACAGAGCTCCACAGCAGTGAAGTGGCCAGATGGGGATTTCTATCAAGGTGGTCAGATTTCAAGCCTAGGCTTTCAAGGTTGCTTCTCTCTCTCCTGTGGGGAGGGATATGCTGTGTGTGGGTTACAATGGACAGGAGCCAGCTGTCTGGCATCAAAGGACCCCCAAGAACCTAAAAGATACAGAAGAAGTTATTCTTACCCTCCAGGTTTGAATACATATTTTCTTCCTTGCCTGGAGGAGCCTTCCCCAGCATCCTCTCTGAACCCTCCAACCCCGGGAGCCAGGCACAGGGACTCCATGGGCTTCCCCTCAAGGCTCCGCGTCCTCTTACCTTCGCTCCACCCCCTCCTCCCTTGGTGCAGACATAAAATCTATTTCCAGTCATAATGATTCTTCCTATTCTCTCTATGCAAACAATGGTACAGAAAAATGCTCCATTATGGTGTGAAACACGCCATAATGTGTGGTAATTGATTTCACATATGGAGTCAGGGACAGGGTAGCACCGTGTGACAATGGATTTGACACAGGCGCTGTCTGACTTGATGAACACAGCTGCAGGGAGCGGGATCTCTGTGCAGCTATAGGTAATTGCCCCCTGGGCCCAGCCAAGGGGATTGCTTCTAGAAAGGGATGTCCTGGGTGGACAAGGCTCAGAGGGTCAGAGTAGTGCTTGTCAGGGACCATTTCATCTCCTGTCCTACAGTAAGTCAGGCCAGTTTACAAGCGACATGAACTTGAGGGCTCCATCCTGCCTCAGGGATGGATCTGAGGCTTAAGCACCTGCAACATCAGCCAGATCCAGGGACACCCCGACGCAGGTGCAGGCCAACTCGGGACATCTGGGGCCTGCTGGAGAGGAGAGGGAAGGTGCAAACAGCAGGCGGGTGGCGGCGCTGGGACTGTATGGAGCACGTACAGCGCCCACATCTGGGATCCAACCCAAGAACTTCTGTTTAAGAGCCCAGGGCAGCAGGAAGCATCTGTCTGCTTGTTTCTGTCTGGTTTACAAAGAACTGCAGATCCAGCGTATTTCCAGTTTTCTCATCCACCTCGCAAGCCTGGTAATTCACACCAGCATAGAGTGAGAACTGGATTACTAATTTTCAGCTCAGGTTACATAGTCACTTGGAAGCTTTGAAAGAACAAAAACCCAAGACCCCTCCTCCCCATGCTCAATGCTTTTTAGTTGATCTGAGATGGCATTTGGGAATCAGTAACTTTTTATTTTTTTGTACACGTGTTGCAAGAAAACTTTGCCCATGGATACTGAAATTTGAATTTTATATAATTTTCTTGCTTCACAGATATTTCTTTTGATTATTTTCCAGACATTTAGAAATGAAACATTCTTAGCTGGGCTGTACAAAGCAGACAGAAGTCTAGATTCGACTCATGGGCCATAGTTGGCTAAACTTGCTTTTGAAAGAAACCAGATTTCTTTATCCGTTTCTCTGTTAATGGACATCTAGGTTGCTTCCATGGCCTGGCTATTGTAAACAGTGCTGCAATGAATATTGGGGAGCATGTATCTTTTGGAATTATGGTTTTCTCCAGGTATATACCCTGGAGTGGGATTGCTGGGTCATTTGATAGTTCTGTTTGTAGTTTTTTAAGGAATCTCCAATTCCATATATACACCACTATGTATAAAAGAGATAACTAATGAGAACCTACTATATAGCATAGGGAACCCTATTCAGTGCTCTGTGGTGACCTAAATGGGAAGGAAATCCAAAAAAGAAGGAATATATGTATATATATGGCTGATTCACTTTGCTGTACAGTAGAAACACTATAAAGCAACTATCCTTCAAGAAAAATTAAAAAAAAAAAAAAGAAACCATGTTTCACTTCAGCTTGCTAAAATCCTTTCCCTCCTCCCATACCCCACCCCATCGTGTGCCCCACAACTTCCATATTGGTTCTAAATCCTCCTTACAGGTTCCCTTGCAGGACTGCCCAGCCCCACATGCCTCACACTCTGCCAACCTTTACTCCCTCCTTTTCCATCCCCTACATAGAACTTTCCTGCTACTTCTTTTCTTTTCCCTTTCCTTGGATGAATAGAAATTGTATATCTTTTTAAAGTATACAGCGTTTGTTGTGATATATCATCCACTGCGAAATGATTCCCACCATCAAATCAATTAACACATCTCTCACCTTGCATAGTTACCATTTTGTGTGTGATAAGGACCGGCTTCCCCAGTGGTTCAGCAGTAAAGAATCTGCCTGCAATGCAAGAGATATGGGTTCAATCCCTAGGTTGAGAAGACCCTCTGGAGGAGGACATGGCAGTTGACTCCAGCACTCTTGCCTGGAAAATCTCGTGGACAGAGGAACCTGACAGGCTACCGTCCATAGAGTCTTAGAATCGGACATGACTGAAGCGACTTAGCATGCATGCATGTGTAATAAGAGACCTTGAGATGTATTCTTTATTGTTGTAGCAAATTCCAGGTAAACAACACCTTCTTATAACTGTAGTCCCCATGTTGTACATCAGGTCCTGAAAGTCTGTTGCTTGACCAATAGCACCCCTTCCCCCCACCCCAGTTTCTAGGTGCCCGTGTTTGTTTTGTTGCTCTTGTTTCTATTTACTGGAGTATACTTGCTTTACAGTGCTGTGTTAGTTTCTGCTGTAGAGCAACGTGAATCAGCTCTATATATACCTATACCCCCTTCCTCTTGAGCCTCCCTCCCATCCCTATCCTACTCCTTTAGTTCAACCCAGAGCACCGCGCTGAGCTCTCTCTGCTGTACAACAGCTTCTCACTAGCTGTCTGTTTTACACATGGTAGCATATATATCAATATGTCAATGTTTTTGAAAAGTTCCCCCAAGTGACTCTAACCTCTAACCGGATTGAGGGCCACCAGATTAGACAAACATTTGTAGATGAATTGACTGAAAGGAAATGTGTCAGACCTGGAGAGGGGCCTAAAATATAAACAAATGCAAGAGGAGGAAAGAGACTAAAAGCACGAGAACCCTTAAATCTGGTCTGGTCTGACAAAAAAGAGCTGGGGGACAGAGATGAAATCCCAAAGCCACATGCAAGGTGAGCCTGTCTTCTCTTGCTCTTAGCGGATGCTTTCTCAGGGGATACACAGCTACCCCAGAGCTGTGCTTCCAGTCCACGTGACTTAGAAAGAAGAAAGAGCTGTCAGCTCAGATGCAGCCTGTGCTTGGTCCAAAGTGTGCACAAAGGAGGCCTCAGGAAAAAGACATTCTCCGTCCTTGCTTTAGATCCACAGATTTACTTTAAACGCTTTTTAGAAATGTCCTCAACTCCCAGGGGCCTCATTTAGCAGGACACAGCCTCCTCTAATAAACTCTGAATTGCGTGGATACACTCATTTCCAGGTGAGGAAAATGCACTGTAGCCTGAGTTTCCACAGGAGCTCGGGAGAATTCCTACAGAATTTAGTGAGTTACCAACATAATAATCATGATTACAGTGATGATGGTGGTGGTGGTAATGGTGATGGTGATGATGGTGATAATGATGATGGTAATGATGATGGTGATGATGGTGATGATAATGACGATGGTGAGATCAACGTCACCATCTTACCGCTAGCCAAGCCCCTCCTCTGTGCCAGGACCAGACAGAGTGCCCTAGGCAGATCCTCTCCTACCCTCATCTCTTTCCCACTACCTTATGAGACAGGTACTAGGAACTTGCTTATTTTACATGTGAGGAACAGGAGTCTCAGGAAGCTGTGTAGGTGTCACAGGAATGGCAGCATCAGACACAGGTGGGACCCAGCCACATCCGCTAACACCCTGATGTTCACAGTCCTGTCCTGCAGCAAGAAATGCAGGTTAGCCACCTGCCACTTGGAGGAGGAAATCATTAATAATAATAGTTACTGTTTCCTGAACAGTTCTCTAAGCCCGGCACTGAGTTAAGTCATTTAAATACAGCTTCTCGCTGAATGCTCACAAAGCCCTGAGAGACAAATATCTTGTCCTCAAGTTACTTCTGCATGATTACAGGCTCCAGGAGAATGTCAGCAAGCCATGAGGAGCAAAGGCGTGGGGGGACAAGCTGACCCTGAGGCCACCACTCTGCCCAGGCCCTGTATGTTCAAGGAGCTCAGGCCAACCCTCTGCCTCTCCCAGGACGACTTCTCCTCAGCATCACCTTCACCCCTCAGAGCGGGTGTGGGGCCTTTCCTCCAGCTGAGGAAGTCCCTGGAAGGACTTAGAGGGGAGAATAAGCCCTGGTTCTAACACTCTTCCCAGTTGAGGTGGTTGTCAGACCACAGTTTCTGTGGCAGAAGACCCAGCCAGAGGGGAACCCAAGGCCCAGAAATGGGCTGCAGGGCAGGGCAGTGCAGCAGTTTGGCACTGGGCCCTGAGAGTCGAAGCCACCGGGGCTCCAGGCTTACTGTGTTGTGTGAACCCAGGAGTCCTGTGGCCTCTACATCTCGGTTTCCTCCCCTGTAAACCAGTGACGCAAACAGCAACTTGTCAGAGGTGTCGGAGAGATGGGAAAAAGAAATGCCTGCCAGTGCAGAAAGCGCTCAGCCCAGCACCTGGCTGCTTGATGAATGGAAGCTGTCATTACCCTTCCTGGTTAAGGGAACCGGGGCCATGACCCTATATTTTACCCCCATTTCCAAGCACAGAGAAAGCTCCATCATAGTTTCCCATCAGTAATGGTCAACTCCACACCTTGGAGACGACCCTGCTGGCCCTGGGCTTGAAAGGATGCTGAGATACAGAAGAAGGAATGGAGACATTCTGAAATGAGTGACCCCCAGGTTTCTGGAGGGCAGCCTTACCTGTCCACCAGAGCTGGGCACACCGGAGGTCAGGGGCCCTAGGCCCAGGGGCCCTGTAGAAGCAAAAATCCTGCTATTAATACTTCCTGCATCGGCCACACATACATACATACATGTGCACACACATACACACCAGCACACACATCACACACATACATAGTCATGTCTGCACACACATGTGTGCATGCCACCCCACACCATGGGGGTCACTATTTCCTTCAGAGAGACCCACGTTTGTCAGGCACTGGAGCCTCCCTGGGGTCACCACTGGCTGGTCCTTCAAGGCTGCAGAAATCTGCTTTCCCCTTAGCCTTCCTTCTGCCAGTCACCTTCTGTCAGGAACACTGAGTGATTGTGGCAAGAAAATTGCCTTCAGCGATAGGGATTTAAGAAACGCTTTTCCTGAAAATAGTGCTCAAATTAATTAACTTGGAGGAAAGGATTGCTTTTTTTTTCAGCCCGGACTTAATTTATTTTTCCTCAAGAGTTTTTGTTGTGTGATAAATGGTGAGGAGAGAGTCACCTCCTTGGACATGACCTGAAATCAGGGCGATCTCAGAGAGGCGGGTCCAAGGAGACGCAGGGGCAGGAGCAGCCAGGTCTGTGCAGAGGGCCGGCTTGTTCTGCTAAAGATGCTGCTCAGCAGCGGGGCAGGACGGGATTGGAGGCGGCAGTAGGTGTTGAGGTGGGAGGTGGGATGAGGCAAAACCCGGACATGCACACAGAGGGGTTGCGCTCTGACCTGGGCTCTAGCGCTGCCTGATAGCCACTGGGGAATTCCACTGGTTTCTCTATGCAGCTCTTCCTTCATTTATACGAGGGAACATGGGGTTGGTTGATGTGAGGGTCAGTGAGGACTCCAAGTGGCTGCCCTCCTGTCCAACCCTGTGATACTGTGCAGTACCACTCAGCAGGTGGTCCAGGTAACAGCAGAGGCCACAGGATGGAGAACCCACCCGTGGTCAAGGTCAGTGCCTCTGTCACTAGCTGGGGGATCTTGGGTTAGTAATTTCACCTCTCTGAGCCTATGGTTCCTCACTTCAAAAAGGGGATAAAAATAATCACACCATAGAATCACTGTGAAAAAAATACAGCTATTAGGCACTCAAAAATATAGGTGTCTTTACTCTAAACAACTATCATTCTTTTTTTTTCTCATGCACACTTCGATCCCAATCAGACTAGAATGAAAATCACTAAAATATTGTATAAAACAGCTCCCAGTTTCTGAGTAGCTTTCAGTTAATGATGCTCAGATCTGCTCTGTGATCCACACTGGGTCTACTCCTTTCTGATACCTTCCTTTGCTGGGTCTTGACCCCAATTTACACTTAAGACATACAAAGATGTGTCTTAACTTGGAGCGAGTGGATGGACTTTTCAGGAATCATAATTCTGTGAAAGTTAAACAAAATAATGCATTAAGTTCACATGAGTATCGCATCCATAGCTCTCTCCAGGGCAGAGGTGAGAGTGATTCGTGATCCTCCACAAAGAAATGAAGCTAAACTGACTTATTCCAAACAGAATATTGATGGCAAACCAATTTAAAACATGCAAAATTCTGAAGTTAGGTGTTACATAGAGAACATTCTGATACTTCTTTTTTAAAAGGCTGATATGAAGAAACCCTTTAAGAAATCACTCTTCATATAGTAGAGGTCGACTCCATCTACCTACAGTTGAATCTCTTACAAACATAAGAAGGCATGCAAGTGTGCACACACACACATACATACACACACACACTGTCGTGCTGCCCCAGGCTCAAAGCTCCTCCCACCCACCATGGTAGCTGCAAAGGCAGAGTTTGTGTCTGCTGCCTCCTGCCTCCCAGGAACCTGTGAGTCTTTCAACACATCTCCCGGGCCCTGGCCCTGCCCCAGGCTAGTTGTTCACAGTTGGCAGGTGAAGTAAAGGGCAGGAAAATATCTTGCCCAGAGCAGATAGCAAGGATGATCCCACCCATCCATGACCACGAGATTGTAATTAAGGGAGGGGGACAAGAAGCAGGGCATAAGAAAAGGGTTGAGAGGTTTAAAGTATATGAAGGTGACCCTCTCAGTGGGAGCCTTGCCAGTACCCTGGGGTTTGCACCTAAGACTCTGGTGCAAGGCCCTGAGACTCTGGCTCCATTGGAAGCAATGAGACTGCATACAAATGCTGTTCTGAGCATGGACACCTTATCCGCCCTTCTTTAGAAGAAAGGTCTCGCTATGCAGTGTGCTCGCATCACTTCCATGCAGACCACAGGAAACCCTTGATTGGACGTAGCCCTGGACCCTCATTCAGGTGTCACTACTGCTACTACTACTACAGTATTTATTATTTTCTTGCCTTGTGTGTGTGTTTATACAGTAAACCTCCAGTATAATAAGACTTAAGGAAGCGAATATAGGAAAAGAGGATAACTGATCATACTGTGATGTGGATAAATTACCCCAGGCTCAAACCTCAGAGGAGCAATTAAAAACAGAAGAAGGACTTGGACGCAGAGATCAGACTTGTGGTTGCCCAGGAGAAAGAGGGGAGAGAGTAGGATGGACTGGGAGTCTGGGGTTAGTAGACACAAACTATTACATTCAGAGTGATAGACTATAAGGTCCTACTGTATAGTATAGGGAACTATATTCAATTGCCTGGGATAGACATAATGGAAAAGAATATTTTGAAAAGAATGTATATATGTGTATAACAGTCATTTGGCTGTACAGCAGAGACTGGCCCAACATTGTAAATCAACTATATGCCAAAAAAAAAAAAAAGATAAAAGATGGCTGATGCAGACCTGGGTTTCTATTTCCTGTCTCCCACTCAGGGTCCTGCACAGAACTTTATACACAGTGAGGACACAAATACTTAACATAATCTCAAGGATCACTCACAAGTTTTTCCTCACCCTCATCTCAAGAATAACGACAGCCTTTAGTCCTGTAAGCAGTGTTTCTCAGAGTGCGGTCCAGGAATGGTCTGCTTTAGAATCACTGAAAACTTTGCTGAAAATCCAGCTTCTAGGACCCCTTTCCAGACACACTGAGCAGGATCTTTGGAGATGAGGTCCAAGAACCTCCATTCAATGGACCACCAAGTAAGCCTGGATGTCTGAGAACTGCTGACTTAGTCAAATGAATACTTGTCCAACGGCACTTTTAAGTCTGCTCCAAAAGCCTTTAGTGAATCAGTGAAACCTTGAACAGGGGCATCTCAGAGACAATGCCAGACAAAGCCCTTCTCCTGACCAATTTCGAATGGAGAGTCAGGAGGTTTAAACAAATGAACTTTGAGGGTAACTGTCACTCATACTCTGTCACTTCATTAAGACTATTGGTCTGTGAGTTAGAGGTGGTGACCCCAGAATGTTCTTCCTGTGTCCATCACTCATAGTCCTATCTGACCTGGACACATAGACCCAGAGATGCCCACTATTGGATTCCCCTGGGCCTGTAACTTTGTAGGCTGACTCTACTCATCACTGCCCTTTTCTGGATAAAACTCTTATAATGGGAGGGACTGGATGAGATGGGAAAATGGGAGGAGATGAATAAAAAAAAGAAGAGGAGGGACTTCCCTGGGAATCCAGTGGTTAAAACGTCACGCTTCCACAGTAGGGGCCACAGGTTCTATCCCTGGGTAGGGAAATAAGATCCCACAAGCCTGTGGTGTGGCCAAAAAAAAAAAAAAAAAAGAAGAAGAACAGGAAGGAAGGGAAGAGGAGAGGAAGGAAGTCCAAGAATGGAGGCGGGGAGGGAGGTGGGGGGGCGGTGAAGAGGGCTAGTTCTCTGGTTAGAATAACCCCCTGTTTTCTTGAAAGCATTCAGCATCAGCAGATTATTGGCTGGCTTGGGGATCTCGGGGGAAAAAAAGCCTGGCCCTGAGGACCTAAAGGAAGAAATAAGGAAAGGTGACAAAGAGGAGAAAAGAACAAAGAGAAATAGGGCCTGACAATAATAAAAGGAAGGTGAACTACAAAGACTCCTGAGAAGTGAGGGGTTTTTTTAACTTTGCAAACACTTCATTTTACTACGCTTAATTAATCATAACACAGGAACATAAATGTTTAAAAGGTGAAATAGAATGTACAGAAATATAGTCATCCTCAACAAAAATGAGAACGCATAAATTTAACATGAGTCTGTCATCCCTACACTCCCAGCCCACAGGATCCAGCATCTCAGTGTCAATTCCCCCCAGTTAGGAACAAGGCCACAGTAATGAGCTCTCTCTTGGCTCCTGAGAAAATCAACGAGTGAAATGCAAGAGGAAAGGGGGGAAAACGCTCCAAAGAGAGAAGGGACAGGGCAGAGAGAAAGAGCAAGAATGACAGCAGCAGAGATAACTCTATCTTTAGTGTCCTTCAGACTAGGAAGTTCTTCTCTACTGAGTCTAACTCAAATCTTTCCTGTAATCTGGCCAAGTTGCCCTTCTCAAAACCAGCCCTCTATTAGACTGTGACTATTTACTGTTCAAAATGCTACAACATAAAAAAAAAAAAATTACTAGAGCTCTCCAAGCTTTGTTTCTGAAATCTTGAGTCTGAAGCAGGGCCTGAGATACACGGGCAGAGGTAAGACTGATAAATCTCTCTCCTCCAGTTCAGTTCAGTTCAATCGTTCAGTCACGTCCAACTCTTTGAGACCCCATGGACTGCAGCATGCCAGGCTTCCCTGTCCATCACCAACTCCCAGAGCTTGCTCAAACTCAAGGCGATTGAGTCAGTGATGCCATCCAACCATCTCATCCTCTGTTGTCCCCTTCTCCTCCTGCCTTCGATCTTTCCCAGCATCACGGTCTTCTCTAAAGAATCAGTTCCTTTGCATCAGGTGGCCAAATTATTGGAGCTTCAGCTTCAGTATCAGTCCTTCCAATGAATATTCAGGACTGATTTCTTTTAGGATTGACTGCTTTGATCTCCTTGCAGTCCAAGGGACTCTCAAGAGTCTTCTCCAACACCAGAGTTCAAAAGCATCAATTCTTAGGCGCTCAGATTTCTTTATGGTCCAACTCTCACATCCATACATGACTACTGGGAAAATCATAGCTTTGACTAGACGGACCTTTGTTGTCAAAGTAACGTTTTAATATGCTGTCTAGGTGGGTCATAGTTTTTCTTCCAAGGAGCAAGTGTCCTTTAATTTCAAACCATCTGGATTTCCCATTCGTCTCCCTGCCCCGAGCCTTCTCCTGCAAGTGACTCTGCTCCTTCTGTGTCTGTCTGTTCAGGCCTGAGTCGGGGGTGGGACCAGTATAGTCCTCAGTGGAGCAACTGGTGACTCCTCATGCAGCATCCTCGAGTTGACTTGCTCCCAGCCTGTCCCCTCTTTAGTGGTCTGTCTTGGGTGTGGTAATGGGGTGCGAGTGTTGGGGGCTGAGGAGGGGGTGTATCTTGCAGTCAGCCCTCTCTTGTCTCTTGTGTCTGCATTATCTACCTTCTCCGTGGGGGACTCACCCAGTCCCCAAGATCCAGGCTCTGTCACTGTGTCCCCCTCCATGACAGGGTCTGTCCATGCCTGTCACATCATTCCAGGCTGACTGCCCAGGTGGACTTCTATTACCTGTTGAACCCAATTGGTGTCATTTCAGGGGCTCCAAAGAGCTTGGGTACGACAGTTCTTTATGTCTCAGCGCAGAGAAGAATTCAGCAAAAGCAACGTGGTAGATAAGAAGCGATTTATTACAATAGGATGCTTATGAGGCTTACAAGTGGGTGGGTGAGAAATGCTGCACCCCAAGAATTTAGTGGGCTATAATTTTATAATCAGAGGAAAAGTGGGGAGGGGGAGAAGACCTTCTTTTTCTTTCTTGAGTAGACGTCATGTTTCTATCATCTGTTCCTCCCCCAGGCTGTGTAGGGAAGCTTACTTGTCCCTCCCTAGATGGTCAGACCAGAACTGTCACAGCACTTTGGAAAAATATTTTCCAAATGTACATCCAGGTCTCAGTACAATGAGGGTCTTTCATTTTGAAAAGTCACCTTCTCATAAATGATTTTTGTGTGCACAGGGCCTGTTTTGCGAGTTATTAACTTACTGAGTTCACTGGTCAGGTTGTAGGTCTCATGACACCATTGTTTTATTGTTTGGGACATGGCCCATGCTTCTGTGGCACGATTTTGTTGCTAACCAAGCCTGCTTCAATTGTGCTTTTTTGAGTAATTCTTAACTTACAGGAGTTCCCTATATTTTTTTTTTACTTATAATCCCTAGTAGGATTAACTATCAATCACCTATTTTGTCCCTTCATTCCCTATCACTGCTGATACCTCCCCAGTCATATCTTCCTCCCAACCACACTCCCTCTTACTGTACCAGTGTGACTGATGGGCAATTCTTCACCCCTAAAGGTTTGTATGATTCTGAGCCACCAAATTCATACCCTGACCAGTCCACCTGCTCTTGGAGCCTGGCTCTAGGTGGGCTGGGTCCTTCTTGGCCAACCAAAACACACACGGAGGGTCACTGGGTCCTATGTGTCTTTCAGGGACTCCATGGGAAGTGGTCAGACCTACACTCTGCCCCTGATCTAGCTACGGCTGCCTTGGTCCCCACCTGGATCCAAACCACACAGCTTCTCCATCGAGACTCACTCACTCTTATCCCTGGAATAAACCAGGCTGACCTCTACTTTCCAGGCAGCCCAAGCACAGGGTGGAAACGAATTTCCAGACACAGAGCATTGCAGAAGGGGGTGAGCTTATTAAGAGCAAGGAGCAGAGTTAATGAAGGCACTGCAAATACAGTAACCAACCTCCTGATGGACCAAGGAAAGTCGATGCTTTTTGTGTTAGTAGCCAATTTTTATAACCTCAAGACAAAGAAAATTCCTGCCAGAAGAGTGGTATTAGGTGATTGATTAGGGCGCTGGGGTGGGCATTTTTGCCTAATTTGGGGTCAGGAAACCTGGCTGGGGATGATGGGGGATGAGGTTTTGACAATGATTACAAAGGGGTTCAGTCAGATTTGGAGGTGACTTTGGTTCTGGGCTCAGCTTCTGTGGCCTCATGTAAGCCTCACTCCTGTGGCCCTGAGGCAGGACTCCATACCTACCTTTTCAAAGAGCTCACATTCTGAGAGATCAGGCTCTAATGTCATGTATCTGAGTTATATATTGGCTTTACAGCTGATCCTCCACAGAACCCTGGACAAATTCTTAGCCATTCTCAGCTCCCTGTAAAATGGGCTACAGTCTTCCTGAACTGGTGTAAAGTTTCAATAGAATAATGTGACATTTTTATCACAAGGTTCAGCACAGAGATGCTGCTGAAGGAAGGTTGATGGATAGTTTCTGCCTCTTTTACATCCCCAGGGCTCCACAGTTGTTCTTTGGAAGCTTTATCACTGTTACAGAGGCAGATTTCAACAAATATCAAGCTCAGGAGACCTTTTGCTTTGTCAAGAATTTTGCCCAGGCTTCCAGCCCATCACCGGGTTTCCCCAGTTCTGGGTTCAGCCATGGACTTTCCTATGGCCCACTGGGCAAGGAACATGATTCCTGCAGCAAGGAAATGCTCATTGTCCCATGCAAGTCCCAGTTACCTCTGATCTCCAGTGGTCCCAGCCTGCAGTGGCTTGGAGGGGAGTTGGGTTCCCAGTCAGAAACTGAGGCTGGGTTGCAGTGCTGAAAGCACCAGATCCTAGCCACTTAGGGCCCTGGCCCTTCAGCTTTGCAGAAAAGAATTTCCACAAAGACAGCAAGTAGTGAAGCAAGTAAAGTATTTATTAAGAGGAAAAAGAGCACCATGAGTGTGCATAGACACACGGCCAGACTCAGAGGGAGAGCTGTTGAGGCACAAACTCATGGCAGTTTAAATCACTTATATGGGGGATTTCTTCTAGTTTTTCTTTGGCCAATCACTTTGTTTTGCCTGATGCAGAGTCCATATTTGATAAAGCTCAAGATCCTCCCAGGTATGCGCACGCAGCTCTTAGCCGAGATGGACTCTATGGCAAAGGTATATAGGTAGAGCAACCCTTCACATTGCTCCCCCTTTGGCCTGCAAGGAGCCGGTCTGCGCAAGTGTTGTTGGGAGGCCTCCTGACTTCGGGAATGAGAAGTATGTGGTCTGGGCAATGCCCAGCCTTCTCTTTTAATTGTCCTGCTGTCCTGTCTTGGAGTTTTGGTCCACTAGGAATGAATCTTCAATTGCTTTACCCTGGCGGGGGGTGGGAGGGGGGAGATCTGCCTCCCACCTCACCTCCTTCTCCTCCTTCAGTCTTCCAGGACCACAGGAGAGTATCTGAAACATGATTTCATCCACACCCTGAATTCAGACCCAAGATATCACCTAATGTGTTCAGGCTTCATTTATGTCATTCTTGAGAATTGCTAGTATTCTAGCCACATCCATTATCCTTGATAATCCCCAGACTAACAAAACTGCCCTGTGTGTTAACCCAGAGAAGCTCCAAGGACCCCATGTGCAGCCTGATGCTACCTGCCACCGATGGGAGAACATAACTTACCTTGACAAAGACCTGGCCGTTCTTCCTCTTCTCAGGTTGTAGACAGATCTCTGTGGGCCTTATAATCGGGCTACAATGACCGTGAAGGGTCAAGTTTAGTAGCCATGGAGGTAGCCACCTATGGCTAATCGTGGAACGTACATGCACTGCCCTCTGAGGCTGTGACTCCCAAGCTGCTCCTGACCATAATTGCGGTGCCAAATGATAGATTTCAATTTGTAAATCCAATTCTAAAGATCCTAAAATCTCTTCCAAGTTCAACAGCAGAATATACTGATCAATTAATGGTGTCCATTTTGGACTCTTGAGGGAGAAGAGCAGTGTTTTATCAACAGCCCTTAGGGCCAGGAAGTCAGGCACTAGCATCTAAAATATGAGATCACCTGATTTTCTAGAAAATGTGGAAGCTTGTACAATTACCAGGACCCAGTAAGTTGACTGTAAAATGGTCCAGACTCTATAACAGAGCAGGACCCCTTGGGGCCTTCTGGTGGGGGCAACAAGGGGACGACAAGCCTCCCCCACATTCTCTGCTTTAGCTTCTCTCTGAAGTACCTAGAAAATAGTATTTGATGCAAATATCCTCAGTTGTTTTGCAGATGTAAACCTCCCACCAAATGGAAGATGTTAACTACTAGCCCCAGGCTTCCTGGAGCCTGAGGACTAATAAAGTTAGCCCCTGTGATACCACCCTGCTCCCTCACCATCAGTCAGTCAGAGAATTGTGCACCAGCTGATCTTAGCCCCAGAAACTCTCCTCCTTCACCTGCCTTTTAAAGGTGCTTTGCTGAAACTCTTCAGGGAGCATAGGGCTTTTTAGGGCCAGAGCCACCTGTCTCCTTGCATAGACCTGCAACAAACCTTTCTCTGCTTCAAATTCCAATGTTTCAGTTTGCTTGGCCTCACTGTGCGGCCAGGACATAAACTTGCATTAGCCATTTTTCCCCTTTCTTTATCCAGCATCCTATGGAGTAGAATCTGTCCTTCCACCCGCTGGAAGCTGTTTTGGCCTTGCGACTTGCCCATGGAGCACAATGAGAATGCCAGTTCTAAGCCCAGGCCTGGAGGGGCCTGCTGCCTCCCTCGTGCTCTCAAGAAACAAGCCCAGGCTGGTCTGCTGGAGGCTCTGAGACCCTGTGGGCCAGAGCTGGGCCACTGCATCCGAGGCCTTCTTGGACCAGCCAGCACCCCAGCTGAGCTAACATAATGAATGTTCTCTGCTTTATGCCACTGGGCTTTGTATATTTGCTTGGTTTTCCCACACAGAATTATTATAGATAATGGATTTTAAAAGGTAGCAATAGATTACACCCTCATGTGTCCAGCTATTAACTACTGATCAGGAACTTAAGATTTTCTTAAAAAGTTACTCTTCCTGCATTTGTCTAGCTGATTCAGTCCAAGGCTATTCCTTCAGCCTAGTGCTTCTCTAATTATCTGTGATGTGAGACCAGCTATTTTTTTAAACATGTTTCTTTGCATTTTTTAGTTTTTTATTTAAAATCATTAAAGATTAATAAGAAGTTGTAAAAATTGAATAATACAGAGAGGACAAGGATTGGGGGCATTGGTTCTTTTTCCAAACCTCTGTGGATTAAATGCTGTTATAAAATACAACTGAAATTAATTACAAGGAAAATGAAAAAAACAATTAAGACATAAAATACTAGCTTGAATTATTTATAAGATTCAACAGAGCAGATGAAAAGTTATGGAAACATTTATGAAAACTTCTAAATGCTTGTTTTCAGTTTCCATATACATCTCATCACAGACCAGTGACAAGCGTTTCACGGCCGGGCATGGGTCCAGAGACCACACTTAAGTAGCATCACTTTAAACCCTTCTGGAGATATTCTGAGATGAAAAATGAAAACTAAGCTTGAGTATAGCAGGGATAATTTTGGTCTCCAATGATCCTATCAGGGAGCACGTCTCCTGTAGAAGGTATTTTTTAAACATCTTCTACCCTAAGTGCTATAAAAGAGTGTTAACCCTGGATGATGGGAAGAAAAATCACAAAGCAAGCTTGAGCCTCTCAACAGGAATTCTCCTCTGCTGATTATCACCACCACTGAAACAAACAAGCAAAACAAAAATAAGCAGAACCGAAGCACAAACAAAACCAAGGCTCTCTCTGTACTGAAGTGCAGACATTCCATATGATTGGCTGGAAACAATACGAGTCAGAAAAAAATGTATTACTGGTTAATCTGCCCTTGATAGAAGATTGAGTTTTGGGCTTGTTTTATTGTTGTTGTTTAACTCTGTAAACTTGGTTAAGTAAGAGAGACACATTGAGCCAATAAGAGTTAGACTCTCTAGTTTCCCCTACCTCCGTTCCTGGATCATGGGGCTGTAGTACATCTTGACGATCAAGTCCCGCATTTCTTCTTTTTTTAAAATATTCATTTATTTATTGAGCTGCATTGAGTCTTCATTGCATGATGCAGGCTCTTCTGTGGCAGCACACAGACCCTCCAGCTGTCATGTGAGGACTTAGTTGCTCCGTGGCATGTAGGATCTTAGTTTCCCAACCAGAGATTGAACCCTTGTCCCCTGCATTGCAAGGCCCACTCTTAACCCCTGGGCCACCAGGAAAGCCCCATGTTTCTGAGATAACTCAGGATAGAGACACAGTGAAAAACTAGGTCCGTTTGAAAGGCAGAAATAGGAGAGGAATTATAAAAGTTCAGTCAGCAGACCAGGACTACTGAGGTTGGTGTAATATCCAAATTCAACATGATGATCTCCTGACACTCACATCTACTCCCATGACTTTCTCCAGGATGAGAAATGTGGGGCCTTGGTCCAGGGGAACTCTACCAGCATCACAAGTCATCCCTGATGAGGAAGACCTGGCATAATGGCAGTGGAGGAGCAGGTAATTTGTGCCATTTTTCTCTTTTCTCCCTTGTCTGCTTGCCTAATAAATGGACTTCTTTTCCCTAAGTATTAAAATAGAGTGTTTAATTTGGTTGGAGCATGCAGAAGGACAAGAAAATAGCTGAAATCCTCTATACAGTATGGAAATCTTAGCTCAGTGTCACCAGGCAACACCTTTCTGCAGCCATTCCTACCCCTTTCCAGCCCATTTTCCTCTGAAAAGGCAGATCTGATCATATCACGGTCATATTTTAGAAGGATTCAGTGATTTCCCAGGGATCTTAGAATAAAGTTCCAACTCCTCAGAATGGCTTCCCTCATCAGAAGTGACTGAGTCCCTAATCAATACCTCATCACCATATAATCTCCCTCTCTCTCCCTCTGGCCCCTGCACATTGGCCTTTTCACTTTCCTCAAACTTAATCAAGCTACTCCCCATTGTTTTGGGAGGTTAGGGGCACCTGGCAGCTTGTGGGATCCTAGTTCCCCAATGAGGGATGGAACCTGGGCCATATGCAGAAAAAGTACAGAGTCCCAACCATTGGATACCAGGGAAATCCCACCTCTCCAGGTCTGGACATCCACTCCACCCTGGCCCCTCTCCTCCTAACTTCTCACTTTTCATTTCTCAGCCTTCAACTCCCAGACTAAATTAAACCCCCAAAACAGTCGTCCTGGGCACTTTAGGCTCCGCCTAACCCAGACATAACTGTATTCAGATAATTATGTCTATGATTCCTCTTTAATACCTTTCTCTATCCCTGGATTGTGAGCTCCACAAAGAGCAGGGACCATGTACACCTTGATCATCTCTGAGTCTTCACCACCAGCAGTGTTACTGGTCATTCAGTCTATTTCTAGGGTGAATGCAAGCCATTTCAGTGCTGTTCTACTTGCAGGACTGAAAGCCCATAACCTTACACACTGTCATAGTCTGCATTCTAGGGACAAAGGAAAAGTAGCACAAGACTATTTTTCTCTAGAATTTGAATTCAGATGAACACAAACAGGAGCACATATTTTTTTTCTAGGACAAGGAAAAGATTTTAAATAAAAAATAAGTTTTCTTGGAAAGCACAGCTAGGTAAAGATTCTTGATAGACTCCTGCATGTTAGGAGCAGTAATAACAGTCCATCATGGCAGCTGTTCTCCAATTCCTGAATCAGAGAGGTCTCCCTGTGGCTGTGGCTAGACTAATTAAGATGATTTCCCTCTGGCCTCAGCTAATGGTTGCCAATGTGACGTCCAAAAGCAGCATCTTTTGAGGGACAGAGAGCCTCTTACTCTGGCTGAGTGGAAAGGCATAGGAGTATATATGTGCCAGGCCATATATACTTTTAGGATTACATCCAAACAAAATTGTATTCAACTCTCAAATACTCTGTAATCAATACCAATGGTTACCTAATTTCTAGTTAGTCCAAAGTATACCCATAAGTCATGAGAATAATTATTTTTTCTAATCTGTGTAAGATTAATTACTAATTACATAGGTCCCTCAATAATCCCCAAGAACAATTTAGAACCCAGGTCTTAGGGTTGTGTGCCTTACTGTTGTTTTTAGCTTCTCTACTTGACAAGCCTGGCCTAGACCTTATAACAAAACTGTTGATACACTCTTTGGCAATACAGTGCCCATTTGGAAAACCTCTGAAATATGCCTTATAAGGAACATCTAAAAAGACTGTTTGTACAGTGTGTGGCCCTTTTTAGAGACAGCCTGACAAAGTACACCAACTAGTCGTCCAAAAAGACACTTTCTAAAATGCCTCCAATATTCCGCCCACTCCTTCACCATCAAGCCCATGAGTATTAATTTCACATCCTGACAATTTCCAGTCCTATCTGCTTTCCAAAGGTGAGGAACTAAAGACAAATTGGAACAGATATTTATTCATTCACCTTCATCTTGAGTGGCTGTTCAATGTCTTCCTCTTTGGACTGTAGGGGGAATCCCTACAGTCATGCTTCAGGCTTCACTTAGAACCCCTGCAGGCACATACCACACCCTCTTCTAGGAACATGCCTCCTGAGTTCCTCATGGCTGCAGGCTCTCCAGGATATACACCATAAATGTTTGTAGAGACTTCTCTGGTGACCCAGTGGTTAAGATTCCGTGCTCTCAATGCAAGGGGTCCCAGGTTCAATCCCTGGTCAGGAATAGATCCCACACGCCACAACTAAAGATCCTGCATGTTGCAACTAAGGCCCGGTTCAGCCAAAAGAAAAAAATGTTTCTAAACCATTGTTAAAAATTGAGAAAAATGAGTACATCTTTTAAGCTCCATTAAAAATTATTTTGTTCTATAGTATTCCTGCCATGGAATACAGCTGGCCAGTGGTATACAAACCAATATTTTGGCCAGACAAATATTTTGGCCAACTCATTTTAGTAAATATTCACAGTTCCTCATTTGGAGAAGGAAATGGCAACCCACTCCAGTATTCTTGCCTGGAGAATCCCACGGACAGAGGAGCCTGGCGGGCTACTGTCCATAGGGTGGCAAAGAGTTGGACACAACTGAAGTGACTTAGCACAGCATAGCATAGCATCTCATTAAAAAAACCCTCATAAGTACTATTTCTGTATGATCTCATAATATTAAGTGAAAAATAGCTTTTAAAATGAAGACAAAATAAAACCTGTTTCAGATAAACAAAAGCTGAAAGAATTTATTACCAGTATATCAGTCCTACAAGAAATATTAAAGGAAGTTATTTGGGCAGAAGAAAAGTTGTGGAATTACGGATCAACACAAAGAACTAAAGGGTATTTTAAAATATTGATATTTCTTTTTTCCTCATCTTTTAATTTCTCCAAAACATAAGTGAATGTTCAAACAAAAAAATAGTCATGTATTATGGGATTTATAATATACGTAGATGTAAAATGTACCATCCAAACAGCACACAGGATGAACAGGACAGTGTAAGTGTTCTGTTATAAGAATCTTACATTATATAAAAAAATGATATAATATTATTTCAAGGCAGTCTATGATAAGTTTAGGTCTATTATAAACCTGAGAACAACCGCTAAAAATAAAAATTAAATTAAATAAAACAAGAGATATAACTAGCCAGTAATGGATGTAAGACGGAATAATAGAAAATCCTTAATTAATCCAAAAAGCAGCAGAAAATGATGAACTAAGATCAAAGAGTATATAAAACAAAAAGAAAGTAAGCAACATGGTAGACTTAAATCTAAGCATATCAATAATCACATTAAATATGAATAGTCTAAATGCATCAAATACAAGACAGAAATCATCAGGCTGAATACATACTATGTGTTGTCTACAAGAAACCTCTTTACATTTGAAGACACAGACACATATGTTTAAAAAAATATATGTTAAGCAAACATTAACAATAAGAAGGCTGGAGGGACGATGTTAACTCAGACAATGGAGACATCAGAACAAGTGATATCACCAGAAATATCCAGGGACATTTCAAAATAAAACACTAAAGAATTAAAATTTTCAAGTTCAGTCTAGTTCAAGAGAACTGCCACATGGGATTGCCAACTGAATCAAGTTGCACCTCATTTAAGCCAGTTTGGACTGAATTGAAAGAAATATAAAGTGATCTACACACTCTTCCTCTTCTATTCCTAATATACACATCAACATTTGATTCCCTTTATCCGGGAAGACTGCCTTTACTTGCCTCAAGTTGCTTTTATTCCTCTTTATAACTTCAATTACTATCTCAGTCCAGGCAGTAGTTTAATATCTTGAGTTCCGTGTTGTCCTTCCTTCCTTCTGTGTGTGTATCTGAGGAAGAACCTGAAAACTGTCCATCAATATCATTTGACTCTTCTTCCTTCAATAACAGAGCTCCTGTCTCTTACCTGGGAACACTGGTACCCAGTTGAGGGCTGGTTTCTCAGCCTTGCTTGGCTGTGTGACCTTGTGACTAAGGTCTGCCACTTCCTGGCTGTGCCTTAAAAGGAAGGGTATGTGTGTCCTATGTTTCTGCCTACTGGCTGAGAAACACTCTTAATAGAGTCTTATATTTTTATTCTTGTTTAAGCACTGCATTTAGTGAGTCTCTTTGTAATAGCAGCTTAGAATAAATCCCAACTAATACAGCACTTCTGCAATTTTCTTTGCCCAAGAGAACTGGTAGCTTTGCATAGTACCTCAAATTTCTTATGCCATCCCTGTGTTATCCTGATTTACAACAAGCAATTAGAAAGTGCTATCACTTTTTAGGGCTTCCCTGGTGGCTCAGTGGTGAAGAATCCGTCTACCAATGCAGGAGACCCAGGTTCTATCCCTGGGTCAGAAAGACCCCCTAGGGAGGGAAATAGCAACCCACTCCAGTATTCTTGCCTGGAGAATCCCATGGACAAAGGAGCCTGGTGAGCTACAGTCCATAGGGCTGCAAAAGTCAGACAGGACTTAGTGACTAAGCAACAACAATCACTTTTTAAGTGGGGAAAGGGACTTTAAAAAGAGAATCCACTCCCTACTTTAATGCTTGCTAACTTTTGTCTATGATAGAGTCAACATATTGCTTAAAAACGGGGCAGTTTTATTGACAGTCTTTAAGAAAGTAGAGAAGCTCAAGGGATAAAGAGTAAATGTAGCTTTGTAGTAAGAGAAAATAATACACATATATAGATTCAAGAGTCAACCTGTGTGGCATGGGATGTGCCCTTGCCCTTCCAAACCTCTGTTGGTGTCTAATCAATGGAAGAAGAATGAGCATGCCTGGTCGCTGTACTGCACAGGATTTCCTAATCGCCTAACCATTTGCCTGGTCCTAAACCAGCTTTTTCTGGGCTCTCAGTTTCTGCTGCTCCTATATCCAGCACCTTTGTTCTCAGCATTTCCCTTCCAGTGAAAATCATGAAAGACACTGCTACCCTCCAGTCTCTGGCCATTAGGATCAGAATGGTGAAGATAGAACATCCCGCAGAGCTGGTTCAAGTTCCTGCTGTAAAGTTATTTGGATCCTTCCAAACAGCCAGAGCTGCATCCTGTCCAGCCTCTCAACTCCTCTGTAGGCCTGGCCCTACCTAACCTTTGAAAAATCTCCTCTCAGGATAAACACTGTCTCAGATTAAAACCAAGATTCTCCGGAGGAACTGTTGAGCACCAACATTTTGCCTTACTTAAGCCATCCCTGGGTGGAGAGTAATAACTGGGCTTGTGTGGAGACCCATCACTTGGCTTTCTACGAAGCTGCTTTATCAGAACAAGCCCCGGGGTGGCGTTACTTAATCAATCAACAGCAGAGATGCAGAGAGAGAGAGTTTATAACAAACCGAAACTGTACCTGGCTTTTCCTAGCAGCAGTTGTAAGGTGAGTGAAAAAGAAAGTCCTCTAATCTCACCAAGCAGCCAGATTGATTCTAGTTCATTAATAGTTTCTGGGGTGGAGAGAGAGAAAGTGAGGGAACTGAACGCATCGTTGGCATCTGCACCCTTAATAGAGGTCAAGAAGCTCTTTAGAATCTGCTCACAGCCCTGTGAATGCTCTGAGCCAGAGCGTCTGGTCCCTGGCCTGGAGCCAGGATCAACATCCAAGGCCTCAAGGAAGATGAAGGACCTCATATAGGAAGCCATGTGTCTTAAACTTGTCTACAGAACCCTCAAAACTTCAAATGAAAAGGAACCTACCCAGATACTTTGCTCGATTTTATTTCATAGCTTTCCATCCAAATATTTGGCACCATATAAATGTATAGAGGTGACTCTAAGTTACCTAACCAGCTTTATCTGCCAAAGAAAAGGAAAACTGGAAATGTGCCTGCAAAGGACATAAAATAACATTAAGTCAATTTGATTTGGAGTATAGTTGCTTCTAACTCAACTCAGAATTGGTGGAGGTCAAGCACATCTATCTAGCCTAGATTGTCCCCTGAATCTCTTTTTATTCCTGTACCTGTTAATGAATATGCTAATGGTCTGAAAGAATGAAGGACTCACCCAGAGTACATATTTTGAGTGCAGATGTCTTGTTGTTTTACCGAACAGATATATACTTTGAAAGTTGTTTAAAAATTGAATCAAGAGTAAAATACATGGAAATGGGCAGTTTGCTGAGAGGAGTAACAATCTTCTAAACAGATAACCAAGTCTCAATATATTGACTTTTAATATTAATTTGTATAGAGTATCGTGCTTTCTTTAAATCTTCACAACTACTTTCTGTTAGTTTGTGGTTCACCCACAGGCAAGCGAAGTGCTTCTCAGAGAAGCTTAGCTACAATTTTACAGCAACATTCTGCCAGGGGACATTGTCCCTGAGCCCTGTGTTCTTCCCTGTAGTCCACAGTAACTTATGAGTTTCCTTCACCAACCGCACAAATAGGTATTGACTATCTATCATGGACTAGACATTGAGCTATTCTTAGTGGTATGCTCATATAAGCATGGTCCTTCATCATAAATGACCCAGGACACCTCACGGGGCTTGGGAAGTGTGCTCTGGGAGACCAGGAAGTGGCAATCATGCAGACTTAAAAGGTAGAACTTAGATGGAAGGAGGGCTTGCCCTGGGAAACAGAATAATATTATTCCAGTGGGATCAACAGCTGAGGAGACCCTGAGGGTATGTTTGAGGAACTCCAAGAAATATGGAAGAAAACAGGGAGTAGCAGGACATGAGGCCAGGTGTGCACAGAGGTGAACGCTACTGCCGGATCCATAAGGAATGTATGTGGATTTAGACGATCCTAAAGACTTCTTCATAGAGAATTGGAAGATTTGGGTTTAGGAAAGATCGTCTTGACTGAAGATCGCAGAATCCGTAGGGGGTGGGACAAGAACCAGAAGGTTAGGAGGCCTGTTAGGGAGATGCTATAGTCATCATGAAAATAAGCCACGTATGGGAATAGGTGCACACAGCCTGCATCTTTTGCTGTCTCTCCCCCAGCACAAGCACCACCACAGCTCAGGGCCCAGCCCGGTAAAGGAACCCTGGCCTCAGGCCCTTTCATGCTCCCATTCTCTAGACTCTGTCAGTGAGACAGCGATTTTGCTCGGTCATAAAAAAGGTAAAGACAGTAATAACTGTGAAACTAAACCAGGTATGTTCTAAATCTTCTGTGAAGTAGACACAATTTTTTCTTGTAGAGAGAGAAGTTTGAGATAAATAGCAGAGAATCGGTAAATAATTCAGCCTATGACCTTGAATGCTTATTGATTCCTGCAGCTGTTTATCTTTCTCGAGGCTACCCAGGGGGAGGGAAAAAAAAAGACCTCCAAAAAACAATTATCACTTAATTATAAAATTGCTTGGCTTGGGAAAGCCTTCTGGTTGGTTGCTGAGCACTTCAAGGGGGTGAGTTAATCTCTATAAACCATACAGCCTGACTGAAGCTGCTGCTTAAAATTTCCAACCACCCCTTCATTACACTCTGGTATGGATGATAAAAAGAGAAGAAAGACCCACATTTTCTTCTCATTTTCAGACACTTAGGATGCTTAGCCAATCAGATGGCTTAATGGCTGGCTATTTCTCACCTCGGGACTTGAACACGGAGGGATTCTAGCCATGGGGACACCAGCTGTGGCCCACAGTGAACTCAAGAGCCATGCTGGTAGCAAGGGTGGTGGTCAGGGGGGTGGTAGTTGTAGTTCTGTGGGTGTTGTGGTGATAGTCATACTACAGATTGGGCTGAAAAAGCAAAAAGGGAAAAGACAAGATTTTTTTTTACACAGAAATAATTTCTTCTTCAATCTCAGTTTGGGGGAAAAATATGACTCTGAAATCAGCCCTGGTTCTCTCCAATCGTTTCTTGAGAGGCGGGAATTTCTCATCACTAGTGTTAACAGCCACTCTGAGCAAGAGGTTTAGCCATGTCCACAGGGAGGTTGAGAGGATCAACCACCTGGAATATTGGATTCAGAGCTGATATACTCTTAGCCCAGCTCACCCTATTCCTTTATATTTATTTTCTTATTCCTGTGATCACTGGGCTTCCCACGTGGCACTAGTGGCAAAGAACCTGCCTGCCAGTGCAGCAGGAGACACAGGTTCAATCCCTGGGTTGGGAAGATCCTCTGGAATAGGAAATAGCAACCCACTCTAGTATTTTTACCTGGAAAATTCCATGAACAGAAGAGCCTGGTGGACTACAGCCCATGGGGTCACAAAGAGTCAGACACGACTGAGCACCCACCTTCCTTCCTTCCAGTGATTGCTAAAATTGCTTGACTAGCAAACAAACAACCCTATTAAAAATGGCCAAAGGACTTGAATAGGTGATAGATGATATACAGATAACCAAAAATCACATGAAAAGGAATTGGAACTCTTATGCCCTATATGTGGGAATGCAAAGTGGTGTAGTTACTATGAAAAACAGTGTAGAGTCTTTCCTTAAGAAACTGAAAAATAGAATCACCATATTGTCATTCAGCAATTCTACTCTGGAAAAGAATTGAAGACAGAGTCTCAAACAGGTATTTGTACACCTGAGTTCAAAGCAGCCTTATTCACAACACCCAAAAGAAGGAAGCAACCCAGGTGTCCACTGATGGATGAATGGATAAATATATATAATGGAATATTATCCAGCCTTACAGAAGAAAGAAATTCTGGTGCATATTATAACATGGATGAACCTTGAGGACATTATGCTAAGTGAAGAAAACCTGTCACAAAAAGATAAATACTGTATGATTCCACTTATCAGAGATTCCCTAGAGTCATCAAATTCATAGAGACAGAAAGTGGAGTGGTCACTGCCAGGAGCTGGGGGAGGGGAGTTCTTTTTTAATGGGCAGTTTCTATCGGTGGTTCAGGCAGTAAAGAATCTGGGGTTCAATCCCTGGATTGGAAAGATCCCCTGGCGAAGGAAATAGCAACACACTTTAGTATTCTTGCCTGGAGAATTCCATGTACAGAGGAGCCTGGTGGGCTACTGTCCATGGGGTCAAAGAGTTAGACACGAATGAGCAACTAACAATTTTCTGTTTTGTGAGATGAAAAGTCTTCTCGAGATGGATTGCACAACAATGGGAATGTACTTGGAGAAGGCAACGGCACCCCACTCCAGTACTCTTGCCTGGCGAATCCCATGGACGGAGGAGCCTGGTGGGTTGCAGTCCATGGGGTCGCTAAGGGGCAGACACGACTGAGCGACTTCACTTTCAATTTTCACTTTCATGCACTGGAGAAGGAAATGGCAGTCCACTCCAGTGTTCTTGCCTGGAGAATCCCAGGGACGGGGGAGCCTGGTGGGCTGCCATCTATGGGGTCGCATAGAGTCAGACACAACTGAAGCGACTTAGCAACAGCAGCAGCAGCAGTGAATGTACTTAAGACTGAACTGAACACTTAAAAATGGTTAAGATGGGGGCTTCCCTGGTGGTCCAACGGTTAAGACTTCGCCTTCCAATGCAGAGGGTGCAGGTTCAATGCCTGGTCAGAGAGCTAAGATCCCACATGACTTGAGGCTAAAAAACCAAAACATAAAACAGAAACAATGTTGTAACAAATTCAATAAAAAGACTTGAAATGGTCCACATCAAAAAAGCTTTTAAAAAATGGTTAAATATTAAAGTGTATTTTACCACAACTAAAACTTTTTATAGAAAGCATGACTAGCTTTTGGAAATGAGTCGTGCTCAGCAGAATGGACAATCATGGAACTCAATCTAGTCTCCTCTTCCAAGCACTGACTTAAGGGAAGAACTCCTAATTGCTCTTACAGTCTCCCTGTTTTTAAAGCATGATGGGCAATAGTGCCTGTTTCTTATCTCATCAAGGGGTGACGTTAGGAGAGGGTGTTAAGAGCAAGAAGAGTGTCCAATGGGTCCTAGAGACCAGCATCCTGCCTCCTCCTGAACTGTGATGGGAATCAGCAGTTTATACATCATCTCTGGCAAAAGTGCCCAAGTACCTGCTTCCGTGGGAACCGCCCCACTCTCTGGCACTTGGCACACAGATATTCACAGCGTCGTGGTTAGCCCCCCTCATCCTGGGGAGGACTGCAGCTCTCCCACCTTATAACTGTGGAGCTGAGGTCTGGGGGAAACTTGAGTCCAGGTCCTATAACATGGAGACCAGAGCCTTCACTGTGCTGTCCACCTGCCTCCATCCCTCACGATCATTCCCCATGCATGGAATGCCCTGAGGTCTTTCTTCTACCCATTCTCCACCCCTGCCCCCCCTACTCCCCCTTCCCTGAGTCTCTCTCAGGATCATTCCAGCACTTCTGGCCCCTTCTTCCTTATGTGCCTTAAACCCCGCCCCCACACCTCACCAGCTCACTGGCTTCCTGGCAGGTCTTCAGACCCAGCTGGCACACCCCATCCTTTGGGACACCCTGATGCTTCCTCTCCTGGAATAATGTCCCAGTGACTTACTACCCACCCCCTCAGCTGAAATGCCCGTCCATCCCTCAGACCTTCTCCACAGATGGGGACCACAGTTTACCATACTTATCACCATCCAATGTGCCAAATGGTTTACAAATTTGTTTTTCACCTGTCTGCCGAGGAGAAAGTAAGCTCCATGAGGTGGAGAATTTGTCTTTCTCATCACAGGGGTGTAAGGGTTTGGTGCACGGTTCAGTTCAGTTCAGTCGCTCAGTCATGTCCGACTCTTTGCAACCCCATGAATCGCAGCACACCAGTCCTCCCTGTCCATCACCAACTCCCGGAGTTTACCCAAACTCATGTCCATCAAGTCAGTGATGCCATCCAGCCATCTCATCCTCTGTCATCCCCTTCGCCTCCTGCCCCTAATCCTTCCCAGCATCAGGGTCTTTTCCAATGAGTCAACTCTTCGCATGAGGTGGCCAAAGTATTGGAGTTTCAGCTTCAACATCAGTCCTTCCAACGAACACCCAGGGCTGATCTCCTTTAGGATGGACTGGTTGGATCTCCTTGCAGTCCAAGGGACTCTCAAGAGTCTTCTCCAACACCACAGTTCAAAAGCATCAATTCTGCAGCGCTCAGCTTTCTTAACAGTCCAACTCTCACATCCATACATGACTACTGGAAAAACCATAGCCTTGACTAGACGAACCTTTGTTGGCAAAGTAATGTCTTTGCTTTTTAATATGCTATCTAGGTTGGTCATAAATTTCCTTCCAAGCAGTAAGCGTCTTTTAATTTCGTGCACCGTAGGGGATCAAAAATATATTTGAATGAATGAATGAACTCCTACTAGGTTCCAGAGCCCAGTATGGAGCTGGATATACCTGTGTGGTTGATGATATGCTCTGAGAAACAACAGCTCTGTGGAGTGTCATAGCCTGTGCTTAAAGAAGTGTCCTACCTATTGAATTTGGCAAAAAATCAGCTACATCAAGCCAAACACAAATTTTTTTCTTTCAGGACTTCTGCGATCACATCAATGTGTAGTACGGAGCTCCAGGGGGCGGGGCGTCATCCTGCTCCAGGGGGCGGGGCGTCATCCTGCTCCAGGGGGCGGGGCGTCACGCAGTTAGTGACTTACAATAGGGTTGGAGGAGTGGAGGGGGAGGTCATGAATGGATAGATACCTAACAAGTAAGGCTATGTATAGGAAAGGCCGGACGTGATGAATACCAGACGGCTTCAGGAAAGCGCGTTCAGTTATGGAAGGAAATTGTCATATGGAAGTGACACCACTATCCTTTGGCAAGTGGGGGCTCAGGCACAGAAATCATCGGGGGTGGGGAGGGTTCGGCAGTGAGGAGCCCCACTGGGCCAGGCTGAGAGCGGTCAAGGAGACAAGACAGGAAAGACAAGGCCCATCTGTGGTGGCTTTTGATGCCAGTCTAAGGAGTTTGGGGAGAAGGCAATGGCACCCCACTCCAGTACTTTTGCCTAGAGAATCCCATGGACGGAGGAGCCTGGTGGGCTGCAGTCCATGGGGTCGCTGGGAGTCAGACACGACTGAGCGACTTCACTCTCAGTTTTCCCATTCATGCACTGGAGAAGGAAATGGCAACCTACTCCAGTATTCTTGCCTGGAGAATCCCAGGGATGGCGGAGCCTGGTGGGCTGCCATCTATGAGGTTGCACAGAGTGGAACACGACTGAAGCAACTTAGCAGCAGCAGCAGCAAGGAGTTTGGACTTTCACTTCCTGGCACCAAAGACTTCCTAACAAGAAAGTAGGAGATCACACAGTGTATTTTGTGAGCTCCAAATGAGTGCAGAATGTAGACAGGATGGCCCCAGGGGGAGAGTCAGAAAGTGAATGAGACAGTGTTTGGGGGGACCCAGTGAATACAGGCTCTTCTCATGTGCCTTGTTTCTGTCTCCCCTCCTCCTGGGACCTGTGCCTGCGTCTCCCTTTGGGAACCATTTCTCATCCGTTTCAAGCTCTGGGCTTCGGGCGGGACTGGTTGCACCCCCACTATCCAGGCAAGAGGGTCCCCTCCCCTGACCCCACAGTTTGGCTCAAAAATATTCCAAGCCTCAAGCTGGTCCAGTGAGAATGAGCCCTTGTCCTTTTTCAGGGAATATTGCAGATGAAGCCTGCTCTGTGCACTGAGTTTGCCAACTGGAGGCTGAAGCCCAGAGAGGCTAAAGGCTACTTTGCCAACACTGTAGAGAAAGGTGTGAAACTGAAAGAGAAGAAAAGAGAGTCATGAGATGGGCGGGATATCAGAGGGGGCTGAGCCCTGGATTCAGCCAGGCCTGGCATGTGCTCTGTAGAAAAACAGAACCAAATGGAGTAAAGAGGCTAGAGTCTGCCAGGAAGGGGGGTGCGGGGGAGGTGACTTTGGATGTCTTTCTAATCTCATCCTTTTACAGGCTTTCTGTCCAGACCGGCTGGTCCACACCGAAGGCAGCAGAGGAGGGAGGGCATGGGTGTCCAGGAGAAGAGCTCCCCAGAGACAAGAGGAGTGGACAGCCCTTGTCTGGGGTGAGTTGGTACATGCGAGGAGCGGCCAGGGGGCCAGTGTGGCCAGAGGCAGAGTGATGGGCCGGGGTCAGGTCATGTAAAGCTTTGCTGTCCCTTGAAGAGAGCTTGGCCTCCACTCTCAGAATGAATGGCAGCCATTAGAGCCACAAGTCAAGGAAAGACAAGAGGCAACTGCTGTTTAAAAGGGTCACCCATGTCTGAAGACAGGGCAGGGGCGGGAGGCAAGGGAACAACCCATCCATTCAGCCAGTGGGATCGGAGATTCTGTCTTTAGACTCACTACCAGGCAGGTAGGAAGAAGCACCTGGAGGAGGGTGGGGGCTATGGGAAAGATGGAGGGGATACTGAACAGGGCAGGTACAGAGAAGCAGGCGGGCAGGAGAAAGGGCTCCGGGCTCAGGCTGGGCCCCCAGGGTAGGAAAGGGAGCACCTGGAGCAGCAGCAGTCAGGTTTCCAGGGCAGGAAGGACACGAGGTTGCGGCAGTGGGTGGAGATGAGGTCTGACCCGAGCAGGGCAACCGTGCTAGCCACACACTCAACTCAGGACAGTGGCCACCGTGTCCTTCAACTCTTTCTGAGCTGTTGCAGGGAGGCTCCCGTGGTGGGCAAAGCCCATACAGGACTTCTAGAAAATGGCCCTGCTTCCCGCTTGCCTTGGCCCTGTGGTCCAGCCGGGGCCATGCGCATCTATAATGGTCACCACCCAGCAGCTCTCTCTCCCAGGACCTGAAGCCAGATGCTTCTTCCCTCCACCACCTTCCTCCCAACGCTTGTCTTATCTCTCCTCAGGAAGTACCAAAAATCAGACCAACCTCCAATGTCCATTTGAAGGGACCGTGGCCATCTGGGGGTGATGGGAGGGCAGAGCTGTGTGTAAATTTCAGCTGTAAATATGAAGTCACAGTTGGTTCTCTAGCTGCGGGCACCTCCACCGAGGTCAGGAGGCTTCTTCTGCACAGAGAAAAAGTCAGAAATTGATCTTGCTTTTAGCATTTACCAGGCATTCTCTGAGGAGGCGACTTCGTCAGCTGCGAGGTCTGTCTTTGCAAAAGACAGCATCTGGCTCAGCCTCCTCCCTCCCATCCCGCCACGGCTTGGCTGCTGCTCCCAGCTCGTCCTCTGTCTCTGGCTGCAGCTTTGAATTTGCACATCTCATTCCCAGCTTCTGGCTCACATCTGGAGCCAGTCCTGTCTCAGAGTTTGGCATGCGGTAGGTGATCAACACATGTGTGTCCGGTGCTGGTGAATAAGTGAGTCATTGCTCCAGCCTGCCAGCCCCTGTGCTGTCTTACCACCTCTCATCTGCTCCTTGTCCTTCTTAGAAGAAGACATGCGAAAGACACACTCATCTCACACACCTGTCTCTCGGCCCCAGGAGGGGAGGAAGCTAGACTGGGGGCTCTCTTCTCCAAGTCCCTCAGCAAGTAGAGATTCCAGCTTTGCCAGAGGTTTCGTGCTGATTGCTGTGGGGCTGCCAAAGTGGACCACAGCCCCTGCATCCCAGAAAACAGGGTTGGGACAAAGGCCACCAGCCTGGCTGGGAAGGGCTGGGCGTCCAGCCTCTGTTCTGATGACCTCACCTCTGTGACACAGACCATCACTCGGCTTTTGAAATCTCCATTTTCTCATCCATAAACGAGTGTTGGGGGATGATGTGCAGGCCCTACTGATGGAGGATTTCAGGATCGGAGATGAAGGAGCAGCTGTCAGAGCCGACAAGCAGGAGGACTCTGAGAGTGTAAGACCAGAGTCCTGCAATCCGAGACACCTGACTCCCCTACTCCCCTCGTGGCTGTACCACTCACTATGCGACTTTGGATGTATCAGTTCACCTTTCTGACCTTCAGATTTGTTTCTGTGTAAAATGGGAACAGTAATAGCACCACCCTCATAGAGATGTGAACAGGATTAAATAGTTAATGTATGCTAATATGACAAGGCATCAAACTGCAGTCAAACCTCAACATGTTAACATCCTAGTGGGAATTCCCTAGCAGTCCAGTGGTTAGGACTCCACGCTTTCACTGCTGAAGGACTGGGATCAGTCTCTGGCCAAGGAACCAAGATCCTGCAAGTTGCATGGTCAGCCAAATGACAAACAAACAAACATGCCTAGTGACCAGATCAATAGTCTAGAGCACAGTGACACAGCAGAGCTTTCTCCATATCTGGATTAAAACAGCAGCCTCCGGCCACTCATATCTACTTCATAAGCAGTTTCACTGTGGCTAATGTGACTGAGAAACTGAATTTTTTATTTGACTTCATTTTAATTATTTTACATCTAAATAGCCATTTTATTTCAATATTATATAGCCAGCAGCCCATACATCAGACAGAACAGGTCCGTACGTTAAGAATTACCAAGGCTTCTTCTAAAGGCGTGGTAAGGTATGGCACATCCAGACAGTGGAACAGTGTTAATATTAAAAAAAAATAACCTGTCCAGCCATGAGAAGACATGTGCACAGTCTCTCAGTCGTGTCTGACTCTTTGCAATCTCATGGACTGGAGCCCACCTAGCTCCTCTGTCCATGGAATTTTCCAGGCAAGAATACTGGAGTGGGTTGCCATTTTCTTCTCCAGGGAGAAAACATGGGGGAACCTTAAATGCCTGTTGCTACTGAGGGAAAGAAGCCAATATGAGAAGCCTACACACTGCACAATTCCAACTGTGTGACATTCTGGAAAAGAAAAATTCTACGGGGACAATAAAAAGATCAGTGGTTGCTGGGATGAAGGAGGGGGAGAATGACTAGATGGAGCCCAGAGGGGAGGGTGTTCTGGGCAGTGAAACTGTTATTACTTTGCACGGTGCTGTGATGAGGACATGTGTCATTTATGCGTTTGTCAAAACCCACAGAATGAGTGACACCAAGAGTGAACCTTCATGCACGTGCTGTGGGTTTGGCATGACAAGCGTGTGTCAGTGTAGGTTCATCACCTGTAAAAAAGGCACCATGGCGGGGGGTGGAGCTGGGGGATGAAAAACCTCTGTATTTTCTGGTTGATTTTGTTGTCAACCTGAAACTTCCCTAAAAAGGAATGTCATTAAAAAAAAAAGAGTTGTTTAGTCGCCAAGTCATGTCCGACTTTTTCAAACCAATGGACTGTAGCCCACCAGGCTCCTCTGTCCATGGGATTATCCAGGCAAGAATGTTGGAGTGGGTTGCCATTTCCTTCTCCAAAGAAAAAAAAAGAGAGAGAGAGATGAAGAAAAGCTTGGAAGAAGTGGTGTTTGAAGCGAGTTCTCAGGAATGGAGACATGAGTTCTCATGAAAGACAGAGGCCGTGTTTGCAGTGTCCAGCAGTGCTCAGGACCAGGGAGTCGGGCAGGGGGGTCAGAAAACAGGGCTTTTACAGGAGGGAAATGGGTGACAGGCTGCAAAGCCCCTGGGGAGGACTGAATTCCAGGTTAAAGAACCTAAATGTATTCAGCAACCAATGGAGTCCCTGAAGATGTTCACCCAGAACTATGAAATACCAAAAAGTGTTTGAGAAATACTAATATCTTAAAGGAGCATGCTATTGGAACTTTTAAGTTTTTTGAGAGCTGGGTCTGTGTCATTAAGTTAAATCACGCGAAGTTCCTATTATCACATCAGGAGCTCAGAAGGGCTTAAAACAATTTAATTCAAATAAATAGATAACTCAGCTTAAGATCACACTGCTTTATCAAACTCTTCCATTACCAACGTGGTATCTCCCATATTGCCCAGAAAAGTACAAGCATCTAGGGACTCCTGCTTGATGGATTTGTGTAACTGTATCTAAAAGGAGGTGCACAGTGTAGCCTCACCAGCACCGGGGACTCCGCATTCAGAATGCTTAAGTGTCGAGAAAAGATTTCCATTTGTGGTCTCCCACCAAGCATTGTCTTCAAAGGTCCCCAGATTTATTATTTCATCAACAGATCGGAGAGGGGAGTTTGTATGAGATCAAACAAGCACGACTACTATGCGAAGGCTGGCAGATAATAGTGTATAAATTGCCCGATAGAAAATGTCAAATGTTAACATCAAGTGGTGGGGGGTGGGGGGGCACACAGGCCTGAGTATAAATGACTGAGCTTTTCTGGGAGCCAATTCTTTATATGGTCCAGTTAATGCATTATAAGAGACTCTGGGCTCAGAAACCCGCTGAGACCCAGTGAAACCCATTAACTCAGAATATATCCTTTACTAAAAAATTATAAAAAAGCATCACTTATTTTCTATACCTCTCCTCTTTTCTGGTATCTTCCTCTCTCTCTCTCTCTCTCTCACACACACACACACACACATATTACTGTATGCTTACTTTTTTCCTACCCTGAGTATATCCCTTGTTCTTTTACATCTCATTCTTTACATTTCCTTTTAAGGATATTGTCCCAATAGTTAAAGCGTCTTCCAAGGTAAAGAGTTACGTTCGCTTTGTCATTGCCAGAGCCTTGCAGGCACAGACTCAGTATAAGAAAGAGAGTTGCCATGTCTCCCATCAATGCCTGTTCTTATGAGCAGGGCCTCAGTCCTGAATCAGTTATTGTGTGTTTCAACAAGAGAGTAACAAGCAGTTCTGGAACATTCAACTTGGGGTCTGAAAGTATGTTCATGTGAACCATCTCACACTTTCACCTTGCACCCACTCAGTGCCATCTCCCAGGAGGCAGCCTTTCCCACAGAACCCCAAATGACCACCCACCCTGGCTCTGTCTTAATTTCACAGCTGCTGCTGTTGCTAAGTCATGTCTGACTCTGTGAGACCCCATAGACAGCAGCCCACCAGACTGCCCCGTCCCTGGGATTCTCCAGGCAAGAATACTGGAGTGGGTTGCCATTTCCTTCTCCAGTGCATGAAAGTGAAAAGTGAAAGTGAAGTCGTTCAGTCGTGTCCAACTCTTAGCGACCCTATGGACTGCAGCCTACCAGGCTCCTCCGTCCATGGGATTTTCCAGGCAAGAGTACTAGAGTGGGATGCCATTGCCTTCTCCGCACTTTTCACTATTTGACATCAGAATAAATGGTTCTTTGTCAATAGCCTATATACTCCATTCAGATACGTGTTCCATCACATTTGGAATTCTCAGCAGCAGTACCAGGAGATGGATACAATTAATAACTACATTTTCCAGGGGTTCTCCTGGCAGTCTAGTGGTTCGGACTCCATGCTTCCACTGCAGGGAACATGGGTTTGATCCCTGGTTGGGGAACTATAGATCCTACATGCCAAGTCTTGCAGCCAAAAAAAAAAAAACACACCAAAACCCTACACTTTCCAGATGGAGACACTGCTGTAAGGTTATGGGGCAAGGAGCTCTACCAAGGTGGTACAGCCATGAATCGCAGAGAAGAGACTACACCCCAGGCCTGTTTTCAACTCCAGAGCAAGTGGTCCCAGCTAAAGCCTCCAGGCTGCGGGCAGTGGATTCTAGGTTGTATGTTTATATCCCACGGGAGTCAGGCTTGAAAGTGGCTTCAGTGTCAAGACTATAACGGCTTGAAAAACGACTTTCTCCCACCCTACCTTCCTAGGGATACATGCCAGAGAATAAATGAATTGTGAAAATGTTAGTTGCTCAGTCGTGTCTGGCTCTTCTTGACCCCATGGACTGTAGCCCGCCAGCCTTCTCATCCATGGAATTCTCCAGGCAAGAATACCAAAGTGGGTAGCCATTCCCTTCTCCAGGGGATCTTCCCGACCCAGGGATTGAACTTGAGTCTCCTGCATTGCAGGCAGATTCTTAACCATTTGAGCCACCAGGGAATCCCAACTCCTATAAAAACAGAGACTACCAGAAATTCTCAGCGTACAAGTTCTTCGAGGACAGAAGCCATGTTGGCCCCATTTTGGCAGCCAAAATAAGCAGCTCTCTGTACAGTGGCTTCATGTAGCATGGAGCCTAATCAACAATCTGTTTATTTTTATTCCCATGCTTCTAGGAGGTTCCCAGCTTCTCCAAAAATAGTAGCTGGCTTGTTAGCAGAATCCAAGAAGCATCACTTTATTTCTCAGAATCAGACTTGATCTGCTGTGAGCTCCCAGCTACCAGTCTCAGTAATTTGGGGCCTCCCCTCCATGGACTCTTAGAATGGCCCCATTCTTGACTTTTTCTATGGCTACAGGCGCTTTCGAAGGTCATCCCTCAGCACCGGCCCTTGTCATTGTCATCTTCCATCCGTCCCTTGGGCTTTGAAGATGTCCCTCCACTACATTCCTCCTTGTAGAATCCAAGCCTCACACCTAGGATGCGGCAAGGAACTGGTCCCTCTGCTCACTTCTCTCTGGAGGGCTCCAAGTCTATCTCTGAACGTACGGCTTCCTCCTTTGTGATGCTCACCAACCATCCATGCCTTCCCCTTCTGGAATGAGTCCACACCATCCTCCTCAAAAAGACTCCGCAGATGTCATTGCATCTGTCTCTTCCTGAGGTTGGAGGGACAGGAAATACAAAATCCAGTTACTTTTTCAAAATCTAATCAACCTGTTATCAATAGTTTGTATATTAGATTCATGTGCTGTTACAAAGTTTTCATCAAGTCCCTTCACACTCTGACCCTTTGGGCTGTCAGGTTGGCCCCACATTTGGCTCACAAATAGATCTCCTGTAGTGAAGGAGGAACTGTTTTCTTCCCTCCAATAGCACCAGACACAGGCTTTCTCCTGGGATCCTATCACACAGTCTGGTTCCCCTGCTGTTCAGGCGCTCAGTCGTGTCTGACTCTATGCGACCCCATGGACTATAGTCCACCAGGCTCCTCTGTCCATGGGATTCTCCAGGCAAGAATACTGGAGTGGGTTGCCATTTTCTTCTCCAGAGGCTCTTCCTGACCCAGGAATTGAACCTGTGTTTCCTGTGTCTCCTGCATTACAGGTAGATTCTTTACCCACGGAGCCATCAGGGGTTTTGCTTGATGACTGGCAACAACCCCCACCTGGAAAGTAGCCCTCAGTGAAAACAGAGCCCAAGAGAGAAGGGGTCCTGGGGCCGGGCTGCTGGGGACTGTGCTCCAACCAGCACTGGCTAATATTGGGTACCAGTGGGGTACCCCTGTTGACTCTTTGGACAGCTGAAAAGGCTCCAAACCTTCTGCTCCTAACACTTTTCTAACACCTTTCCTAATCCACAGCTGTGAAGAAAGGTAGGTGGGCAGGCTAAATAAATTAATAAGTAGTTTCTTCGTAGAATACTCAGCTCAGCACAGCTGGAAAGCTTACCACGATGGGTCTTAAAATAAAGCAGCCTAAGGAGGTTTCTTTTTCTTCCCTGCCCTGGAGCAGAACATGCTGCTAATGTCAGTCAGTTAGTAGATCCAGTTACAAGGCACCTACTGTACGCAGAGGATCATCTTGGTCCAGATGAAGAGATAAGTAACTAACTGGGAAGACAAAGGGCTCTTGGGATATCCTGAACCCCATAGCAACAGTCCTTAAACATGTAAAGTGCACCACAAATAATAAACAATGAGCCTGTGTTAGAGGGGAACTTCAAAGCCAGCAAAGGCAAAGGCATTCCCTTTGCTTTAATCCTGACATCTACTGTGTTTTCAGCTTACTTCCTCTGGCTTTTTTTTCAATGTTTTTTTTTTTATGTTTTTTTTTTTTTTTAATAAAAGTCACGTAATTCAAAGCATACTATTTAAACCATATTCTGTCCAGTTCAGCGGCACTAAGTGCGTGCACATTGTTGTACAACTCTCACCATCATCCAGCTCCCATATTCTTCACCTTCCTCAACTGAAACTCTGTCCCCATTAAACACTAAGTTCCTGTGTCCCCTCCCCACTCCCCAGCCCCCAGCCTCCAGCCCCTGGCATCTATCAAAGTACTTTCTGACTCTATGAATTTGACTATTCTTGGTACCTTGTATAAGTGAAATCAAACAGTATTTGTGTGCAGCTAATGTATATTGGAATGCATTTTAAAAGTTAATATATGCAAAATGCAGGAGATCAGAGTTCGATCCTTGGGTCAGGGAGATCTCCTGAAGAAGGAAATGGCAACCCATTCTAATATTCTTGCCTGGGAAATCCTATGGACAGAGGAGTCTTGTAGGTTACAGTCCATGGTGTTGCAAAAAGTTGGACATGACTCAGCAACTAAACCACCACCACCAATATATATCCTACAAATGTTATACCTTCTTTTTTCCCCCGTGCTAAACAGTAGGTTCTCATTAGTTACCTATTTTATACATAGTAGTGAGCATACGTCAATCCCAACCTCCTGATTTATCCCACCTCCCCTTTCCCCACTTGGTGTCCAAACATTTGTCCCTCTGGCTTTTGAGCATTTGAGTGCTGGAAGAGATTGAACATCGAGGCCTCAGTCACTCAATACTTGACAAAGGAATAATGAAAAATAACTGACCCTTCCCATTGTGGCTTACTAATTTCCTAAGATCTGGTTGAGAAGGTTTCTGATCGATTTTAAGATATGAATATTATCTAAGTTAGGGTGTGTTCAGGAGAAGGTAGATGATTGAGCTGAACCATCAATGATGAATGGGTACAGTCAGCCAAGCATCTCTCAAACATTTATTGAATGTTTCTTACGTTAGGTGTCGGGCGAGGCACTGAGAGTAAAATGACTAAGATATATTCCCTCCCCTTGAGATACTCAAGGCTAGTGCAAGAGACAGAGAAATTAGCAAGTAGCTGTCATATGGTTTTCAGATGACTTAGTATGTCATTGTGGCCTGCATGGGATACTGTGGGGGCAAACAGTAGACAAAGGTGGAAGGCGTTAAGGAAGAGTTCTAGAAAGAAGAGATCCTTGAGCTAAATCTTCAAGTACAAGAAGAAATTAACCAGCTGGAGAAAAATGGGAAGGATAATCCGTGCAAAGTATGCAGCAGATACAAAGGTTTAGAGAGAAATGAAGAAATCAAGAGCATTTGGAGAATTTCCACTAGTTCTTTGTGATTGAAATATAAGCTCAGTGTAGGAGTGGCAAGCCATAGGTCTAAGTCATAGTCAGAAAATCTTGTGAGTCATGCCAAGTAATTTACACTTTATCCTGAGGTTTGAGAGCAAGCCTTTGGGGGTACTGAAAGAGGAGAGGGATTGACAGAAATATGGAAATATCAGTCTCACATAATAAAGAGGAGAGAGAATGGATAAATAGGGTGGAGCCTGGAGTCAGGGAACCTGCTTAACGACTGTTTAGAAATTACAGGTAAGAATAGGTAAGGCTCTAAATTGAAAACTAGCAGTAAATGGCAATGATAAACATTTAGAAGTGTTTGATTCTCACGCATGGTTTCCTCGTTGATAATGAACCACACAGCACACCACCAGTAGTGCTAATTTCACCGTAATAACAGTATTACTACCAACACTGAAATAGCAAGCTCGTCTGGAAACCTAACCAATGCACACGGCATTTTTTTCTTACGTTACCAACATCAGCAGGAAAGGATGCTGCTCTGCTTTCACCTACAAAGTCTCCTCGTTCTGATTTTAAATAGGAGCCAGTAGGAAAAGGCATTTGCTTTCTGGTGACTTGCTTTCTGGGTCTGCTGGGTTTATTCACACTGAGACGTGAGTTGGCCTCACATGTTGTCCTTCTCTGCACCTCCTCTTCTGCTCCCTTCCCTCCCTGCTGCAGACCAAGATTTAACATGAGCTGAAGGACCATGGACACTCTGATCTTGGAATCTCTGGTGTGGCTGACGTTAAGAGGGGAGAGGCACAGGAGGTCTTTTGGATGCTCATAACGTCACATCCAAGGTCAATGGGCCATAGAAGGGTGGTGCTATAGGGTCTCTGCATGGTCTTCCCTGCACAGAGACTATCCTCTCTTGGGGGACTTGGCATAGACTCCATTCACTCCAGTGGGAGCTGGGGGAGCACAGAGCCCAGACCTTGGAGTCAGATAGATCCAGTGCCTAGTCCAAGCCTGGCTTCTTGTCTCCAATGAGGGTGGGAGAGAGACCTGTGTGTGATGAGAATTATGGGAGATGTGAGGGTGGGGCACTCAGCACAGGGTTTCTCAATCAGGGCTGATTCTGCCCCCAGAGGACATTGATCAAGTCTAGGACATTTGGGGCTGTCACAGTGAGGTGGGAGAGGCAAATGCCACCAGCGTCTAGTTGGTAGAAACCAAGGGTGCTGCTGAACTTGGTACAATGCACAAGATGGTCCCCCACAGCCAAGAGTTATCCTGCTCAAAATGCCAAAGGTGACAAGGTTGAGAAGCGCTTGTCTAGTTCCATGAATGTTCCTTGTAGCTCCTCTTCCCTACTCTCCTATGATTCCTCCTGCTCCTCGAATACAAATTAAAATCAATATCCCTGAGCAGAGATATCCACTCTATGGGACAGCCTCTGACTGCCAACTGGAGAGATTGACCCCAGTCCCTCTCCATCACGATTAAAATGACTGGTTGTGAGGAGTTGACACCTTCTGGCTCCAGCCTGTTTATTTTCCTCCCTATGATGTTTTCACATGAATTTTTTTCCCCATAAAATAAAGCAAGATGCCCTGCCATCTTGCTGGGCCCGCCCCTTCTCACTGTGGCTTTTTGTACTATTGCAGCCACCGTCCCTGTCATCTCCTCTCCCTTCCTTCACCACCTCCTCCCCTCAAGCCCAAGGATGACTGTTTGCTGAACACGAAACAGGTGTGGCTCCTTATTTCCAGGGACTTTAAGGGATGTTTTTTCACCTTTACAAACCAACCTCTGTAACAGGCTGCTCTGACTGAGAGTCAGTTGGCTTTGCAGATCGGGTTGAAACCCTCCCTGCCTCTTGTCCCTCTCTGTGAACACAGTGGCTACCAAAAGGCTCTGCAGCGTTCTGAGCAGGCATCCTTCAACTGATGCTTTCTTCAGACCAAACAAACAGAAACCTGTGAAAGAGGATAATGGGAACAACCTGCCCCTCTTTTCATAATTCTTCATCCATACGTATATATGCATTTGTATGAACACAGCACACGTTACCCACAGACAGAGAAACCCATACATGGATGGAAGGAAACAAGCGGTCTCCTAGAAGGTGCTGTAGGAAGCCTGGCTTCTCTCCGAGGGGACCTGGGATTCCTTGCTGGTTCTGCCTGCAGGACTCAGTACTGGAGCTCAGAGGCTGATCCCCCATCCCTCCAACCCAGCTCCCTTCATTCTGTGTCTCTACCTCCAACCATTCTTCATAATCTATCCCTCGAAATCAAGAAGATGTACTGATGGGCACTGACCAGGACCACTAGTGATTATCAGCTCAACATTTTCCAGTTTGAGACCCCCCCATCCCTGTGTTCAGGTACCGACAAGCCTAAGGGAGATAACAAAGGACGGGTGATGGGGCAGGAACATCCCCACCCCAGACAGAAGCCTGTGGGTCCCCTCCTCCCCCTTCTCTGGAGCCTGCTAACTCCTTTGGGGGCACAAAGGTGGGACAGGCTTCTCTCTGTCTCTCTCTGAGGTTCTAGGAGCCCAGTCTAGCTAGGCTTCAGCTAAAAGAATGATGCATAAGCCCCAAAGAAATAGAGGAAATTTTATTCCCAAAGTACTGACCTTTTGTGCCAGAAGTCACTTTGGTTAAACTATTACACCTTGACCTTTCATTTCACATACTCATTTAAGCTACCAGTATTTATTTCTTTGCAATGTTGAAAGCCTTGTGGAAGGCAACCCATGAAGGGTCTCAAATCCAACTCCACCTACCACTTCCCCACTTCCGAGTCCTCCCTGAGATGGGAAGAGGAGGGAGCAGGCAGGCTTCTCCTGAAAGCTGTTCTCCACCTACCTCTCCAGCATCCTCCAGACCGGGGAGGTGTGGAGATCAAAGACAACCCCACTAAGACCTTCAGACTTGATTCTGTGAGCATGCAGAGGCTCCAAGGGTTTTCAATTTGGAGATGAAATGATCAGAGGCACGTTTAAGCTAGGTCACTCAGGCAGCTGTTGGGGGCTCGGGGAGTTGTAGGGAGAGACATGAAACATGGCTTTGTTTTAAAATTGAAATCTGAAAGTCTCTGAAATTTATTGGCAATACATAGGGCTAGTGTCTATGAATCACAGTCCACAAATTTAGGTGTATATAAGAAATATATCTTTGTATAACTCACCTTAATTTCTCTTTCAAGCTCCCTGTGTGACCGGGTTGCTAGAAAGCTTCCACCACCGTCTTTTTGAGATTTGCAATCCCACGGACTGTGCCAAGGTCTGGGGAGTCCTCCAGCAATTCCAGACCATTTCTGCTGCACACTGGTTACTTCCAGAGTCCATGGTCCTGGCTGGTGCTTGGGGCCTGTGTGTTTAGGGAGGAAAGGGGGAGAGAGAAAGGGGAGAAATCATAGTTAAGATCAAAAGTGACTTTTTCTGCCACCATGGCTTTTTTTTTTTCTTGGAGTATAGTTGCTTTACAATGTTATGTTAGTTCCTGCTGTACAACATCGAGAATCAGTCATATGTATACATATTAATATACCCCTTCTTCCTCAGCCTCCCTCCCCACATCCCTGATCCCACCCCTCTAGGTCATCACAGAGCACCGAGCTAAGCTCCCTGTGCTACACAGCAGCCTCCCACTAGATATTACCCATGGTGGTGCATACATGTCAGCACTACCCTCCCAATTCACCCCACCCTCCCCTCTCTCCCCCTGTGTCCACAAGTCCATTCTCTATATCTGCGTCTCTCTTCTTGCCCTGCAAATAGATTCATCCGTACCATTTTTCTAGATTCTACATGTATGCGTTAATATAGGATATTTGTGCTTCTCTGACTTAATCCACTCTGTGTGATAGACTCTGGGTTCATCCACATCACTGCAAATGACTTAATTTCATTCCTTTTTATGGCTGAGTAATATTGGGATTTTAAAAACCAAACAAATATACCTGAGGAGGGGACATCAACACTTTATGTAAGAAGTTTTGGGAACTTGAGCTAGGAGGGAGAGAGGAGGAATTAAAGAAAGAATTCAAGGAAGTGTAAGAAGCAAAATAAATGAGAGCTGGTGGTTGATGGAGGTGGAAGGTAAGGGAGAGAGCTCTGGGCTCCACGACCAGGCAAACAGCAGATGGTACCAACTGAGCTACAAGCTGAAGCAATTGAGCTCTAAGTCAAAGCAAAAGCATGAGTGGGGTGGGAGGAGGGTGGAGGGGGACAGTTGCAGAAATCACCTGGGAACAATCAGGTGCCAGGAGCCTAGGGGTCCTTCTATGGGTCCCAGTCCCTTAGCTGCCTCTCAGGCTGATGGTCCTAGAGCCCTCGGGGGCTCTGCATCCTTGGCCCAGCAGGACCCCAAGTCCACTTTCACTTGTCTCTTTCTCTTGCCCAGATTCTCCTACCTCAGGGCACCCCCCACCCCTTAGACATTTGTGTTTATTCTTCTACTGACTCAACCGCATTACCTTCTTTCAATGCTTCGTGCATATCTGTACCTTTTCCCTTTGAGTATATTAATAGAGTTTTCTCCTTCACCTGCAGGTCCAAGCATGCACAGCTGCCCTGTCCCCAGACACTGGAGGAGGCACCCCAGGACATGAGACTGGGAGACAGAGACCTCTTGTCAGTGCCAGCTGTGTTACACACCGGGTATATCACAAGCTTTCTTAGTGTCTGCTCCCTTATTTGTAAAATGATGACAGTGATACCTGTTTTAACCAACAACCATGGATGGCAGGGAATCAGATGGCATAATGTATAGGAAAGCATTCTTTAAATGGGATTATCCTGTTCAAATGTAACTTATCAAGCCATCCTTACGTGACACCTTCTGTACTTGTCTGTCTTGCTCCCACCTTTTTTTTTCTTTAGCAACTCCTCACCTGCAAACCTGTTGTTGTTGTTCAGTCACTGTCATGTCCGACTCTTTGTGACCCCAAGAACTGCCACATGCCAGGCTTCCCTGTCCTCCACTAGCACCCGGAGTTTGCTCCAACTCATGTCCATCGAGTTGGTGATACCATCTGATCATCTCATCCTCTGCTGCCCCTACTCCTCCTGCCCTCGGTCTTCCCCAGCATCAGGGTCTTTTCTAATGAGTCTGTTCTTCACATCACGTGGCCAAAGGATTGGAGCCTCACCTTCAACATCAGTCCTTCCAATGAACACCCAGGGCTGATCTCCCTTAGGATGGACTGTTTGGATCTCCTTGCAGTCCAAGAGACTCTCAAGAGTCTTCTCCAGCACCACAGTTCAAAAGCATCAGTTCTTTGGCGCTCAGCTTCTTGATGGTCCAACTCTTACATTAAAAACAATCTCAGGAAAGGCAGGTATGTTGGGGGGAGGGACCTGCAGAGGAAGGGGTGTGAGGAAGAGGACTGGAGGATGAAGTGGGCTGTAACAGGCTCAGAAATTCATACTGCTAATCCCCTGATCTGAACTGGCTATAGGACCGGGAAGTCACAGCCAGAGGCCCCAGGATTCAGACTGAGATGTGGCAGAATGGACTTTTTTTTTTCCTTTTTTACTCTTGGTGATCTGGTAGAAATGGCACCTGCTTATCCCTACTCCAAGCCCAACAAAATACAGCTTTCATCATTTGATGGTGTACATGTACAGCCATGCAGAGGCACAGAAATCAATGCGCATTGATTCCTAAGCTAGGAATTCATAAACTTCTTTAAGGTCATGAATTGATTTTTCACTTTCTGTGAAAAAAAATGTGAGAGTCCAGACCTTTCTCTTCATTTGTGCTGGCTTTCTCATCTACAGGGACACACGGGGCTGCACATGGACCCTCCTGCACCTGTGTGAGCCAGGCCTGCCCTTCCTCGGGGCCACCAGGAGGGAGGAGCACTTAGATATGGAGAGAAGGGGACAGAGTCACTTGAACACTCCTCCCACTGCATCAAAGCCTCTTACGCTGGCCTAATCCCCTGGATTAGTCAAATAATGGAACAAATAATGGACTTGAAGGCTGAAACCACAAAAATGGATGCCTGGTTGGAACAGACACATGATTGTTGGCCAAATCAGAGCCGGGCAGTGCGGGGCCGGGGGCGGGGCAGGGTGCTGATTTCAGGCTCAGAAATCAGTGGCCCCTCCCATGATGATTCTGAGATGACAACATGTGGTGAGGGGCCCCTGAGCTCATCTCCAGTGGTGGGCACCCACTCCATTACCAGGGGAACCTCCTCATTGCCTGAACCTCAGTTTAAACACATCTGAAAAAATGGAGAAAATATCTACCTTGTGAAGAGTGAAGACCAAAGCACTGTTTAGGCTGTAAAGGATCAGATGAACCTGAGATATTCCAGTGCCCCAAACTGTCCCCACTTATGTTTAGAATCAAAGCGTTTTAAAGAAATCCATGAATGTTATGACTTTGAGAGGGTCACCGTGGATCCCTTCCTTCCGTCTGTCCTTTTTTAAAAATTTTTATTTTACTGTGTAAGAGCACTTACCATGAGACCTCCCCTCTTATAGCCGCTTAAATGCACAATGGAGTACTGAGTGAACACACACACACACACACACAGAGTACTGTTACCTACAGGCACAGTGTCATCTGCAGACAGAACTCTAGAACTCACCAGCACAACTAAAACGGTGAGCAATTGAACAACTGTTGAACAATTCCTTTGTCCCCACTCCCCAGCCCCAGGCAATTGCTTTTCTAGTCTCTCACTCTATATGAGATGGACTATTTTATTTTATCTTTAATTGATTTTATTGATGTATAGTTTATTTACAATGTTGTGTTCATTTCTACTGTACAGCAAAGTGATTTGGTTATACATATATACATTACTTTTCATATTCTTTTCCATTTTGGTTTATCATAGATATTGAATTACTTCCCTGTACTATACAATAGAACCTTGTTGCTTATCCATCCTATATAATTGTTTGCATCTACTGCAAGGGTCCCAAACTCCCAATCCTTCCCTCTCCCACCCATCCTCGCCCTTGGCAACCACAAGTCTGTTTTCTATATCTGTGAGTCAGTTACTGTTTTGTAGGTAAGTTCATTTATATCATATTTTAGATTCCACATATAAGCAATATCATTAGTATTTGTCTTTGTCTGACATACTTAACTTAGTATGATAACCTCTAGGACCATCCATGTGGCTGTGAATGTCATTCTTTTATGTGAATGAGTAGTATTCCATTGTGTGCATGTACCACGTCTTCTTTATCTGAACATGGACATTTACATGGTTTACATGTCTTGGTTATTGTGAATATTGCTGCTCTGAACACTGGGGTGCATGTATCTTTTTGAATTGTGGTTTAGTCTGGATAAATGCCCAGGAGTGGGATTGCTGGATCATATGGCAACTCTATCTTTTTATTTTTGAGGAACCTCCATACTCTTTTTCCATAGTGGCTGCACCAATTTACATTCTCACCAACAGCATCAGAGGATTCCCTTCTGAGATGGACTGTTTAAGATTCCTCATATCAGTGGAATCATAGAACCTCACCTCTGGATATTTATCCAGAAGGAATTGAGGTCAGAGATATCTGCACCTAGCTTTTCTTCATTGATAGGTTTCTCCTTCAGTATCAGTCCTTTCCAGTGAATAAGTCAAAGACTGATTTCCTATAGGATTGACATCTCCTTGTTGACTTCTCAAAGTCTTCTCCAACACCGCAGTTCAAAAGCATCTGTTCTTCAGCACTCCTTTTCGGTCCAACTCTCACATCCATTGACTACTAGAAAAACCATATGACTATGCGGATCTTTGTCAGTAAAGTAATATATAAGGTTTCAAGCTTTTCTTAAGCAAAGGTCTTTTAATTCACGACTGCAGTCACCATCAGCAGTGATTCTGGAGCCTAAGAAAATAAAGTCTGTCACTGTTTCCATTGTTTCCCCATCTATTTGCCATGAGTGATGGGACCAGATGCCGTGATCTTAGTTTTTTGAATGTTGAGTTTTAAGCCAGCTTTTTCACTCTCCTTTTTCACTTTCATCAAGTGATGCTTTATTTCCTCTTTGCTTTCTTCCATTAGGGTAGTGTCATCTGCATATTTGAGGTTATTGATATTTCTCCTGGCAACCTTGATTCCAATCTCTGCTTCATCCAGCCCGGCATTTCACATGATATATTTTGCATATAAGTTAAGTAAGCAAGGTGACAATATACAGCCTTGACATACTCCTTTCTCAATTTGGAACCGGTCCGTTGTTCCATGTCCAGTTCTAACTATTGCCTCTTGACCTGCATTCAGATTTCTCAGGAGGTAGGTAAGGTGGTCTGGTATTCCCATCTCTTTAAGTACTTTCCACAGTTTGTTGTGATACATACAGTCAAAGGCTTTGGCATAATCAATAAAGCAGAAGTAGATGTTCTTCTGGAATTCTTTTGCTTTTTGTATGATCAAACGGATATTGGCAATTTGACCTCTGGTTCCTCTGCCTTTTCTAAATCCAGCTTGAACATCTGGAAGTTCTCAGTGCATGTACTGTTGAAGCCTAGCTTGGAGAATTTCGAGCGTTACTTTGCTAGCTTGTGAGATGAGTGCAATTGTGCGGTAGTTTGAACATTCTTTGGCATTGCCTTTTGTTGGAATGAAAACTGACCTTTTCCTGTCCTGTGGCCACTGCTGAGTTTTCCAAGTTTGCTGCCATATTGAGTGCAGCACTTTCACAGCATCATCTTTCGGGATTTGAAATAGCTCAACTGGAATTTCATCACCTCCTCTAGCTTTGTTCATAGTGATGCTTCCTAAGGCCCAACTTGACTTCACGTTCCAGGATGTCTGGCTCTAGGTGAGTGATCACCATTGTGGTTATCTGGGTCATTATCTTTTTTGTATAATTTTTCTGTGTATTCTTGCCACCTCTTCTTAATATTATGCTTCTGTTAGGTCCATATCATTTCTGTCCATCAGAGCAAGACCCAGATTCCCCCACAGCCAGTCCCTCCCATCAGGAAGCTTCCATAGCCTATTATCTTTATGCATCAGAAGGCAGGCAAAATGGAAACCACAATTACAGAAAACTAACCAAACTGATCACAGCCTTGTCTAACTCAGTGAAACTATGAGCCGTGCTGTGTAGGGCCACCCAAGATGGACGGGTCATGGTGGAGAGTTCTGACAAAATGTGGTCCACTGGAGAAGGAAATGACAAACCACTTTAGTATTTTTGTCTTGAGAACCCCATGAACAGTATGAAAAGGCAAAAAGATATGACACCCGCATGTCCACTGCAGTGTTATTCACAATAGCCAAGATAAGGAAAAACAACCTAAGTGTCCATTAACTGATAAAGAAAATGTTATATATATAATGGAATATTGTTCAGCCTTAAAAAAAAATCCTGCCATATGGGACAGCATGAATGACCCTGGAGGATGCTATGCTGAGTGAAATAAGCCAATCACAGAAGGACAAATCCTTTTTTTTCTCTCGAATTACACTGAAACTGTCAAGCGTCATTTCTGGCATCAAGAACCATGGGGACCACATCACTGCAGTCTGACTGCTCATTAGCTGTCCCCTAACAATTCCAAGCCCCGAAGCGCATCACCCTTAAGGTGGGGCGAGTGGTGGAGGATGAAGCAGGACAGCATCAGACTGCATGAACAGAGAAAGAAGGGGGCCTGGGCTGGAATCACCATCATGGCTCAGAAGATGCCTGGCAGCTGGACGGAGGGCCTGTGCGGGAAGTGAAGCCTTGGAGCCAGGCCTTCCTCGGGACTGTGGCCAGGCCCTGGGCACGCTGGCCCACCGGCCCGTCCAGCCTGCTCTCCCTGGCACCATTAGCCTTCCCCGCAGCCCTGGCAGGTGGTTCTCCTGCTCCCGGGAGCCAGGGGAACAGAGCCTCAGGTCTCAGCTGCATCAGGTCACATGGTTCTGCTGTGTCGGCTGCTCAATTAGCAGCAGATCAAGTTGTTCAGATGATGCTGCCACACATGGGGCCCCCACCCCACCCCCGCCGAGGCCAGCAACTCGGCCGTGCTGGCTTCCAGCTTCCTGACAGGCTCGCAGCCTCTTCGTTGCCTGCCAGGCTCTTGTCTGAATTCTCCAAGTCCGTCTCGCCCTCTGCCTGTGGTCCTACGGGCTGTCAGTGCCTGTCTGCCAGCCGGGCTCAGCTGGGCCTGCCCACAGGCTCTCTCTTGTTAGCAAGGGTCCTGCTGGCTGGTGGCTGTGGCCTCACCAGAGCACGGGTTCTACACTCTGCCCAGATCCCCAGCCACTGCCTCTCTGGCCTGAGGCTACATCCTAGGACCCTGTCCCCTGCCCATTCTGTACTCACCCAGGGTTCCCAGGGGCGCTTTGGTGGCTATGCTAGAGCATGCAGAAGTAACATGCTATCTTTGGCATTACATGAGCCTAAAGTCATTTTTTAATTATGAATCTGGCAGAGTGGGTCCTGCAGGTGAATTGAGTGTCCCAGGGAGAAGGTAAGCCATCCTCCAGCCAAATAGCTGATGTACCATCAACACAGAAAGACGGTGGACCACATGTGTACCAGAAGCACATCCATCTTGCAAGCAAAGATAAGGCCTGCTCTCCTTCCTGTCCACATGTCCTACGGGTAGCCCTTCATCATCTTCTTGTCATCTTACATACGAATGCCAGGGATTATGGGTGAAGGGGAGCTCATAGGGCAGGAGAGGAGGACCAAGGAACTACTTACCCGTGTCCTCACGCTACCCAGCCTGAGCCCCTCATGACCCTGCACCAGGTCATGTAGGGAGACAAGCCTAGCAAGGCCTCTGCACCCAGAAGACTGGGGTCAGGCAGGGGAGGCTGGGGTCCATGCACAGAAAAGAGTAGCAATTCAGGGAAGAGGCACTGGGTTCAGTTGGGAGACTGGTACCAGGCCGGGGGTTTTCTGAAAAGGGCCAGACTCTGCCCATGGGCAGAGGACTTACCTCTGTTAGGCCTTGAAAAATTCAAGTTTAATCCCAGACTGCCTTTCCCTAGGGTTGCCTTCCAAACAAGGAGTGTTTTGGAAATCCTAACATCTTTCATTTAAGTCCTCGGGAAACAGGATCAGAAAGGTTAAAAAACAGACACCTGTCCGTGACTGGGAGACGGGGTTCCCCACACAGTCACTGCCTCCTTTGACGGTCACAATGACTTCAGCAAAGTCATTCCCTTCCCCCCTTCTCCAAGGTCTCTCCCCATCCCCATCCAGTCTCAGAGGCCCTGGACAGCACACAGAAGTACCAGGCGCCCACATTGGACTGTGTTTGGGGGTCTGGAAGGATCCCTATGAGGGTCCCACCTGTCCTCTTTCCAGTGAAGAGAGAGTCTCACTCTTCTTTAGCAATTGGAGTGGGGACTTCTGTGGGGCAGCCCTTTGGGGATGGGCCATCTACACCCTTTAGGGATATTCAGATACCTCTTCTCTCTTCCCCGCTTCAACATCCAGCACTGAGCTTGCTGGGGCTCCATCCTGGGTCTGCAGCTGGTTTCATTGTCTGTCTTTGTTACGTCTGTCACCCCCCGACAGACATCCACAGAGACATGATTCCTCAAAAGGCAATTCAAGTTCACCTTCAGGCTAGTAAGATGCTAACCCACCCCAATGACCTTATCACAGAAGGTCTGCAAGAGGTAATCCTTTCTCAACTTGGAGCAAGGGCCATCCTGATGCCAGCCCTGCCTCTTGTCAGTGCCTGAGTATTTGGGAGAGCTGGCTTTCAGTGGAGTGGGGTGGAGAAAAGACCAGGACCAAGAACGGTTCCTGCACGCAGGAAAGAGTTGGAAAGTTATTTTTCAGTTCCCAAAGGAGATCCCTGCTTTAAGAGCTGCTGGGATGCTTGCATTCACACTTAATGTTGTTAACGGTAGCTGCTGTCCATTCATCCCATCTCTTCCTCCCCCTATTGCTCATCTACCTGGGCAGGTGGAGCATTTCCCTTGAAACTAGCTCTTCCCATGTTCAATGCAGGGATTCAGGCTGAAGGAAACATGGACCATCTCTTTTGTTTCATAACGTTGGAAGTTTGTTGCTAGTTATTCAACTCTAATGAGACTAATCCTTCTCTGGTCCAATGGATTTATTTCTAAGAAACGGCCGCAGCTCACAGGAAGGCCTGGGGGACAGTCAGGTAAGTGGACACAGGACATATCCAGGAATATGCAAGGTCTCAGATCGAGGCAATGGAGCTGGAGGTGTTCCCAAGAGCACTAAACCCCAGGAAGGCAGAAGGAGCCCAGGCACTCCAATCGGTAAGGCTGGAGCCCCTGTAACACTCAGAGAGAAAAAGGCAGTGTCCATTCTTATACTAGGGCTTCCCAGGTGGCAATAGTAGTAAAGAACCTGCCTGCCAATGCAGGAGATGCAGGTTCAATCCCTGGGTTGGGAAGATACCCTGGAGAAGAGAATGGCTACCCGCTCCAGTATTCTTGCCTGGAGAATCCCATGGACAGAGGAGCCTGGAGAGGTACAGTCCATGGGATCACAAAGAGTCTCTCACACATACTTTCTGTACTTAGCAGAGATTTAATGATTTTTACATCCAACTTTTGCCCACCTCTGCCTCCATCCCAGTATGTCCATGTCTTGCTGGCTCATCTTGAAGCGGTCTTGGTGGGGAGCTACATTTTTATAGCACGTTAATGACAGCATGTGGACAGTAAGGACCTCTTCAGTCTCTCTTTGTTTTTTACAAATAATTTCTGGTAATTCACTGTAAAAAACACATAGCAATCCATGACTGGGAGATGGGGTCACCTGCACAGTTACTGCTTCCTTTGAGGGTCAGATGTGGGCAAATTTCCCAAAAATCTCAGGCAGACAATGGTTGCTGTGAGCAGAGAATCTGACCTGTTTTTTTCTAACCTGGACCATGTGTTCTCAGCTGTGGGGAGCATCCTGTAGACTGAGGCCATGACGACTCATTGTCATCCTGAGGGCAGGAGTGGACCCCCAGGAACTGGAGCCCCCGTATTGCATCCGCAGGGTGCTGTCAGGTGGGAACAGGTACTAGGAAGAGTCATCTCCCCGCCACCGACCACAGCTTCCTGCCCTCCTCCTTACCCTGCTGGCTTCTGGAGCTTCTCCAAAGACAGCAGCAGGCACCAGTGGCTAATTGCTCCAAAATAGCAAGTCTCCATTTCAGGGTGTTGCTTGCTTTTGCTTTAGTAGCTGGCAAATGAATCCTCCCAGGGATTATAATAGCCCTGTGCTGGCTGTGTTCCCTGGAATCTTGGCCTCTTTCCCTGGCACTCATCCCGAAAGGGATGGAAATCTCTTAGTATTTATCCCCTTGAAGATTCCCCGTGCCGGCCTGGCTCCCAGCCACTCTGCACACAGACGGCCACTTCCTCACGCTCTCCCTGAAGCACACCCTATGCTGGGGCTCCCTGATGCCTATCACCCCTGAGACCACTGCCTTTCTGCTAGGGCTGCCCCCTATTCGCCCTCTCTCCCGCCCCCAACCTCTCTGTCCACATTTTCATCCCATTGAGGTAGATCTACAATTTTCCTACAGTATTATTCCCATCTATAAGTCTAAGGTACCAAGGGAAGAACCCAGATGTTCTCTGAAACAGTGAACCAGTGGAGAGATTACTTCCTTTAGGAGCTAACTATTACTGGTCCTTCCTCCTAGCAGACACAAGGACTCAGGGAACACAGGGACATCTTGGTTCTGCACCTGAGGATGTTGACATGAGCTGTTTGGAAGCACAGCAGTGCTGGAGCCCAGAGAAGGTAGCAGGTAAGGCAGCTCACCTGCGGTGTGATGCTACTGCTGGTGGTTCTGTGTGTCTGTCCCCTCTCACTCCCACCCACCCACCAGCTCAAGCTCCAGGGAGATGGGAACCAGATCTTTTCATTCTTCGCAGTTCTCACCAGCCATACCTTATCCAATATCACCAAGGATGGTGGCGGGGAGGGGGTAGCTGGCCCAGGGCTCATGTGGATTAAAAGTTCAGCAAGTCCCTGGGGGATAAATGGCCCGTAATGGCCTGGCTTCTATGCTCTGAGCAGAGCCATTTCGCAGAGGCCTGGGTATCAGCATAAGTGAACTCTGCGTGGTGATGGCCGCTTTGAATATAAGGCTGGCCGGTGGGGAATGATGTTGCCATGTGGGACATTTTTATTTCACCCAGTCCTTGGAGAGGGGAGATACTGGGTAAGAGGGTTCATAGCTGGACTCCTACAGCACCATCTTTACTGCAGAAGGAAACACTGAGACCGGATTGAGAGTGTTATTTTGGGAAAAGAACTACAGCATATTTGACTTAAGTCAATCCTACAAGTGCTGTACAAGGTTCAGAAAGATGTCAGTCTTCTTGCCTCTAGGACAACTTACTCTAAACAGAGACCCCTCACAAGCAACCCCGTGTAGACTCACAATTACACGCCTGGGTCAGCTGAACTGTCCCTTCCTGTCCGCCTGTTCCTCGTGGCCCTCCAGGCCATAACCCAGGCCTGCTACAGCCCCGATGACAAGGCTATGACCCCATCTTTGGGTACCTTTGCCAACTCAGTGTTGGCTTGCCTCAGCAATTGAGATACAATCGTAATAAGTAAGCAGCAGCAATTAAAGTAGAATATAATAGATAATATAAAACCTGTATGTGGCTGAGAAATCCAGCAAGTGGCATTTTAACAAGGGATCTGGGGGTTGGGTGTGCTCAGAGGGAGCGTGTCTGGGAAACTAACGTGTTCTCAAGCAGCAGTAGTGAATTCCCCACATTCAGAGTGAATTCCTGGTTACACTGCTTCGGAGCCAGGCTGACTTGCCCTGAGCACTGTTTGCAGAGACTGTCAGAAGAGAGACAGCAGTGCACACGGCAAAGCCTGGAATTTGCTCGGAAATTGTTTGGTTGAATCCGACGCTTCATCGGAGAGTATAACACACGGAGAAGGTGGGTGATTCCTGGTTTACATCAGGCAGGGTCTGTGACCCTGGAAAGGAAAACAAGCAAATCCCCACAGGCTGGAAGAGAGAGCTGAGCTCCCAGGAGACAGTGCTCCTGGTGGAGAGAGACACCTTTTCCCACTATCTTCCCTGGGGAGGCAGCATGGCAGGCAGGTGGTGGGAACACATGTGCTTTCCAGTCAGTGAAACACAAATTGCACAGGAATCTGCCTTTGACTAGCCTGAGCTCCCTCAACCCCTCAAGCCTCCCCCAACTGTTAAAGGGGGTGGAAATACCTATGTCATTTATCCTGAGAATTAAATGGAGAAACAGTTCGGAGGGGCTTACAGAGCGAGAGACCTGGGTTTGATCCCTGGGTTGGGAAGATCCCCTGAGAAGGAAAAGGCTACCCACTCCAGTATTCTGGCCTGGAGAATTTCATGGACTGTATAGTCCATGGGGTCGCAAAGAGTCGGACACGACTGAATGACTTTCACTTTCCCACAGCATTTAGCGCATATTAGGTACTAACAGGGAGCTTCCCTGGTAGCTCAGATGGTAAAGAATCTGCCTGCAGTGCGAGAGATCTGGGTTCGATCCCTGAGTTGGGAAGATCCCCTGGAGGAGGGCATGGCAACCCACTCTAGCATTCTTGTCTAGAGAATCCCCATGGACAGAGGAGCCTGGTGGGCTGCAGTCCATGGGGTCACAAAGAGTTGGATACGACTGAGTGACTAAGCACAGAACAGCACAGGTACTAAGAGGTGTCAAGTCCCTAGTATTTAGAAAGCCCAAGGTGACCTTCTGCCACTGGAGAGTCTTGCTCATCTTGGGAGTTAGGCTCCGTCTGACCTCATGTGGGGTCTGCTCTATGTCCTGATGTTACCTTTGGCACCAAGGATGTTAAGACAGATAAGATAGAATCCAGATCTCAAAAAGTACCCTACAGAAAGACACAGTCTGTATATACAATGGGTTACTATTCATCCATAAAAAAGAATGAAATAATGTCATGGATGGACCTAGAGATTATCACACTGAGTGAAGTAAGCCAGACAAGAATATCATACGATATCACCTATATGTGGAATCAAAAAAATATGATGCAAATGAATTTGTTTACAAAACAGAAATATAGACTCACAAAGAAAACAAACTTATGCTTGCCAGCAAAGTGGTGGGGAGAGGTAAATTAGGAGTTTGGGATTAACAGATACACACCACTACAGATAATATGAACAATAAGGTCCTACTGCATAGGACAGGAAACTATACTCATTATCTTATAATAAATCATAATGGAAAAGAATACACACATATATATAACTGAATCACTTTGCTTCATACCAGTAACAAACAGAACACTGTAAATCAACTATACTTCGGTAAAAAAAGAAGCCTGCAAACTAATAGAAAAAGCACCCCCCACCACTCTGTGCCTTCAGCCAACAGGGAATCAGAGGAGGGAGGGATAAAGTTGGCTAGAAGTCACTGGGGAGATAGTGACAAAGGCAGGGACCACAGCTGGTCAGGACACAGTTCACACACACACATACACAAAAAACAGAAATTTCCAAAGACAAATACTGTATGATACCACTTACATATGGAATCTGAAAAATATGACAAACTAGTGAATATAAGAAAACAGAAGCAGACCCACAGATAAAGAGAACAACTGTAGTTGAGGTGAGGAGAGGGAAATGGGGAGGGGCAAGGGGGTTGGGGAGTAAGAGGCATAAACTATTACAAGTAAAATAGTGTTAGACACTCAGTTGACTGTTTGTGACCCCATGGACTGTAGCCTGCCAGGCTGTTCTGTCCGTGGAATTTTCCACACAAGAATACTGGAGTGGGGAGCCATTCCCTTCTCCAGGGGATCTTCCCACCCAGGGATCGAACCCAGGTTTCCTGTATTGCAGGCAGATTCTTTACCATCTGGGCCACCTGGGAAGCCCATATATAAGCTCCCAGGATATACTGTACAACACAGGCAATATAGCCAATATTTTAGAATAACTATGATGGAATATAACCTTTAAAAATAGTGTATTGCCTCATCATACACCTGTAACGTGTAACAGTATATCAACTACACTTCAATTTTTTAAAAAAATCTCAAAAAGGTAGAGAAAACATGGGGAAAAAATAGAAATTCCAAGAGGAGGAAAGAGCATGAGAAACAGCATTGAGGACATGCTTGTGGTAGATTTGCAAGTCCTTTGTGTGTGTGTTAGTTGCTCAGTCGTGTCCAACTCTTTGTGACCCCCTGGACTATAACTCTCCCAGCTCCTCTGTCCATGGGATTCTCCAGGCAAGAATACTGGAGTGGGTAGCCATTCCCTTCTCCAGAGGATCTCCCCGACCCAGGGATTGAACCCGGCTCCTGCATTGCAGCCAGATTCTATACCATCTAAGCTATGAGTCCCTTGGAAGCACCTAAAACAAAGACCAGGGAGCAGGGGTGAAGTGGGGTGTGTGTACCCCCATCAACAACAGCCTTTTCAGAGGCCTGCCTTCTCACAGGCTCCCACCTCTATGTCTCTCTAGAGCACTAACCACTCGATGTGAGATGAGGGGTAACCAGGGACCTAAGAGGCAAGGTTGGGGGTATGTCCCAAAGAGGATGCTTGGAGGTGGGTGGATAGGACCGGGATCCTGCAGGTTTAGAACTTGAACTTGGGGCAGGTTAGAAATGAGTGGGTGCCGGCAGCAGGGAGCAAGCTGGCTGCACAGTTCTCCAATTGATCCACCTTGCTGCTCCCCCAACTCACCCCCATATTTAACACCTTGTAATAAATATAAAGAGCAGAAATTTACAAAGAAAGCCAAAGATGACAGTTGCAGGGTAAAAAAGGTGTTGGAAATATGTGAAGAACAAAAGGCTCAGAATTCTGCTTGGCTATTAGTAGCTTGTGAGGTGTCCACAGGAAACCATAATAGCTGGGCCTAGGGACCAGGTGGCAGAAGGGACCTGGGGAAACGGGCCAGAGCCTGGAGTGACTTTGGTCTTTCATGCTCCTACAGGGGTCAGAAACTGACCCCAGGGCCCTGGCTGCCAGGCTCTGTGGTTGCATTGCCTTCTTCACTCCCCCCTTTAGTATTTGCTTTGCAGACTCACACTGATGCTGTCAGCAAGGTACTTAGCACTTTCCAAAACAGGACACCTTCCCTGAGACTTCAGTGACGGCAAATTGTGCTGGTTGTTTAAATAATGAGAAGCGGAGTTTTGTCTTCTGAACCAAGACAGCCTGCTCTCACCAGCTAAGCCTGTTTTCAATAGAAGCAAAGAGAAAGTTCAAAGGTAGCCCACTCACATGCCAAGTTCTCCCTAAATCCTGTACCTTTTTTTCTCTCCATAATTGAGGGTCCAGCATTCATCCTGTCCGCTCAGACTCAGCTCTGCCTGACCTTGGGAGTGGAGGGCAGCCCACTGACCGACCACCATGCCAGACCATGTTTCCTGCCTCTGGGGGGAAGGCCGATCCTATGGCCATCATGGCCCCTCTCTTAAGTTACCAGGCACTTGTCTGCTTACCTGCCTGTGCTTCTCAAGGAGAAATAAGGAGAGTCCTTCTGGAGTGATAAAAAGCTGTGAAAGGTGAACAGTTATTTCTGGAGATGAAGATGGGCATTTGAAGTCCAAGGTAACATCATTTCATAGAAGAAATATCTCACCATTGGCTTTAGAGGTTCTTGAGGCCACGATAAGTGAGTAGCTGCCCCAGGAACAAGTGATGTGCAGTGTCTGAGCCAAAGACATGAACAGGGGGAGGTCCATGCCTGGTGGTCCCCTCCCCCCTCCAGGGTGGAAGGCAGGGCTGTCCCACCCTCACAGATGTCACACCTCTGGTGTCTGCCTGACATCGGAACCAGCATTCAATTAGCTGAACAAATGTGTCCCGTGTTCTTACAGATCATCTCAGAGCCATTTGTATTTGGCTTCATAATGCACGGTGGCAGGGGGGTGGGATGTGGGTGGGAGGTGGCAGTGGAGAGGTCTGGGTAGGAAAGAGTTGCTGAAGACTTATCTTTCTAATTATGCTTTGCTTAGGGCTAATATTAAAATTAGTTTTAATTCTCTGAGCACACAGCAGCTCAGGAACACGCTGGGCTTCGGGGAGGCTGGGCTAGGATTTTCATTTATTTGGGATAGACACACACGGGTAACGGCAAGTCGACTGTTCAGGCACAGGACTGGGCTGAGATGTCCAAGTGTCCCTCCCAGTCTGGCCGCCCCTGAGTTCACTCGAGGAGGATGTCAGGGAGCCGCCACACTGCCCTTGACTTGCTCTGCCAAATGGCTTCAGCAGGTGAACCACACAGCTCTTCCTATTGTTCTGCAGTAAAAATAACCCTTGATATGGTAAACAATATGCAATTACCAAATTAATACAGAATGGCATGTCTCCTTTGCCCCCAAGTACCCGGGATATGTTGTGCTAATGACTTTTGCACCTGCTGAGCGTAATTAGTGAGTAATCTTCCTGGCTGTGTAATTACGGGTAAACACATGATATTTACCAATAACTTCCTGCTAGGTGAGCACCAGTGAACACTAACAGGTAGCCACTGAGACTAAGTTCAGGTGAAATGAGAACTGGCCTGGACTTTGGCTTAAACCTTGGCTCTAATGAAAACTTTCTTCAAAGAATATCATTTCATTTCTGAGCAAGCTCTCTGCCAACAGCGTGCCCTCCTGGTTTGTAACCAGACCTCAAAGCACAAACACCAAGCATCCGAAGACATCATGTTTGTATATGAGGACCAGCTACATTAGGGACCAGGAGCACTCTGTGAATCTTCATCCCTCTGCTGACCCACACTTGAGAACAGCCAAGTCCCTTTATCTGCAAAATGGAGATAAGCTTCTTTTGTGGGCTTGTTCAGTCTAGTGACTGGAACAATTAACATGGGAGCAGGGCTAGAAATAGCAATCGTTTCACAAGTGTTATTAAAACTATTACTCCAACCTGGCTGACACTCTAGGGGCCCAGAATCTTCTATGGGAAATTGTAGGAGAGGCAGACATGGTTAGACAAGGACTAGAACCCCCTCCAGTGCCCTCTGCTCCCAGTCCTGGTGGGATCTAGAAAACCTTCAGTACTAAGACAGGAAGTAAAGGATGTTCACCCCGCATCTCCCCCATCACGTGCCCCCAAACACACACAGACACACACAGACACACACACAGACACACACACACACACAGACACATTGACACACATACACGCAGACACGCATAGACACACAGACACAGACACACAGACATACACACATAGACACAGATACACAGTCACATAAACACAGACACAAACACACAGACACACTCAGACATACACATAGACACACATAGACACAGACACACAGACACACCTACATAGACACACACAGACACACACATACACACACACAGACACACACACACGGCATGCCACTCTTGGCAAAAGTTTTTCATGCATAAAACATCAGGCATACTGATCCCAGGCAGAATGCAGAGGAGGAATTGACACCAGGTCTGAACACTCCACACATATGGTCAGGTATTTAGTTTGAATGTCCAGTGAAGCTTTTTAGACATTTTAGCCACAGCTCCATCCCCAACCCAACTTAGGCACTTGCCCCACTCCTGGCTATCAAGTCTAAGACCCAGGACAGGAATAGAATGGAGTGAGGGAGCATGTGCGGCAGAGGGAAGGAGACTCTGGATATCCCCTGTGGGCCTCTGTTGCCACAGGCGACGTCTGTGTGCCAGGTCTCGAGTATTCCCCTGGTCCTCTCACCTTTGACACTACCGCTCTGACATTCATCTCCCACAACTCTGACTCCTCAGCTGCCTTTCTACTAGATAAGGAACTCGATCTCCAGACTTTCTAGGGTTGTCATTGCAAGGTCAGAGGCCACATCCATGGTCAGCAAATCACAGTGAGGGGCCCCATCTGTGCCCTGAGAACTAAGGGGAGTTAAAGGGCCAGGGAAGCATCAAACCCAAGACCTCAGCTGCCCAGGGGCTGAGCCTCACCACGCTGGCTCCCTACCCACATGCACAGAATTCACAGGGGCACCATGACTACTTCTGGGGGCTTATGCTTGACGAGACAGCCCAGTAACAGACACGAAAAAGGTGATTTTCTCTGAGCTTTAACTAAAATAGACATTTTATCTTTGAAGTACATTTGCCATAGCATGCTTTACAAATATCAAAGTTACTTCTTAGAAATGAACAGAAACGACTTTGATATTTCACTAGGTACAGTCTCTGTTTTAAGTTTTCATTTTATTTATTTTTGCTTGAATAGCTAATCAATACATTTAAATAGTTCAAAATTCAAAAGATACCAGGGGCGCCTGGGTGAAATCATTTTCTCTGATTCCCGATCCACACCATCAAATTCCTCTCACCAGCATCTCATCCAGGTAAACTAGAGGATGAAGACTTTGGGTCTCAAACCTCAGACTCTGACTTATCCTTTCAGTTCTCAAAGATGGTATACGGTTTTTCTTCTCATTTTGCAAACAAGAAAAGTAAGGCACAAAGGACCTAAGAAGGAGTTCTCGAGGACCACTAGGCTGTCCTTCTGAGTCTAGCTCCTTAGCGCTGGGCTGCATGCAGGGTCCACTGCAGGAGCACGCAGGGTGAGTGTGGGGCAAAGGAGACGAAGGTAAGGAAACAGGAGGGGTCTTCAGCCAACCCTCAGCTCAAAGCCCAGGAAACCCCATGCAAATAGCCAGGAGCAGCTAAGGATCCATTTCACTCAGCAGACTGTTTTGTTGTTGTTCAGTCACTAAGTCATATCTGACTCTTTGTGACCCCATGGACTGTAGCACGCCAGGCTTCCCTGTCCTTCACCATTTCCTGGAGTTTGCTCATAGTCATGTCCATTGAGTCAACGATGCCATCCAACCATGACATCCTCTGTTGTTCCCTTCTCCTCCTGCCCTCAGTCTTTCCCAGCATCAGGGTCTTTTCCAGTGAGTCAGCCCTTGGCATCAAGTGGCCAAAGTATTGGAGCTTCAGCTTCAGCCATCAGTCCTTCTAATGAATAATCAGGGTTGATTTCCTTTAGGATTCACTGGTGAAGACTGTGGGTCCCAGCAAAAAGCTCCAGGCCTGCGAATTCCCACCCCCGCCCCCGTAGGCCAATTGCATTTCACCAGCTGCTTCAAGCAAGGGTTGCCATCTGCCCCCCAACCCTCGTCAACATCCCTCCCACCTCCAGAAAGCAGACACCTCTGCCCCAAGATGATCCCCCTTGCAAGTCCCCCACTTCTACGGATCACCAACTAGATTTCTCCTGGGCCCTCTGCATGGTTCAGTTACCCCTGGCAGTGACACGCTCTTCTTCTCAGGGACCCAGACAAGGTCACCTGGGTGACCCACCTCTGCAACTTCTCCCTCTGCTCGGCCCCCAGCGATTTTCCCTCCAGGAGCACAAACTCTGAGCTATCACCTGCCTGTCAATCACATGGGAGAACAGCCGCAAAGTGGCTAATGCCTCTCGAAGGACAGGGCCTTTGTCACAGCAGAATTCTGAGTGCCTCCCTGCAGGGGTGGGTGGGGCTGCCCTTTCACTGCGGTCACAGTAGGAAAGGGGGCCTTTCCGTCGCCAGGTTCTGATCGGTGACCCCACCTTCCATACCTCCCGTCCCGTCCCTTCTGCTCTGGCAGCTGAGCCACAGCCGGCGGGCAGCAGGGTGGTGATAGCAGAGCGGCTCCAGCGAGCTGCCATTCCAGATGTCAGGAGCTGGCACGCAGGTAGGGGCCCTGTCGGATATTTATGGCTTTAATTCCTTAGTAGAGGCTTCTGTTCTGTCACGCAGAGACATAAGACTTGCTACTCATTTGCTCCTGTGTTTCCACGTCAGTGGCAATTACAGAAAGGCTGCTGGCGTCTTGTACGACCCCACGAGTTATGATCCCTACACATTCCAGATTGAGAGAAGCCAGGAAAAATGGCAAAACACCGGTGAGAGAGGGCTGGAGATGGTGGAACTTCGGGGAGAGGAGCAGCCTTCCAGGCCTTAAGGTGGCTGAAACTTGAAAGAGCTCTGGGGACAAGCCAGATGTTTCCAGAGCATCAGTCAACCTAAGCTTCCTGCTCAGGTCTGGTGGGGGGTATGGGTAGTAGGGGAGGAGGGTTTGGGGCCAGCTGTAGGAATCACATCTGCTCTGCCCAGCGGCTTCCACCCCTGTGTCCACCTGTGACCTTCAGAAAGTCCCTTCCCTGACCCCCTGCTTTCCCCAGTCTTGATGTGAGGACAAGCTGCTTCCAGCCTCCAGAAAGGAGGGCAGAACTCAGCGATGCATGCACCAGGAAAGACTCCATCCGAGAGCCAAATGGTGTGCTCCCCATGGAGTGGTTTGCATCCTGATGTCCATGAGCATCTTTGCTCTTAGGAAAGGCCTGTCAAAACCCAGCCTGCCACCCACTGGAAAGTTTAAATGCCCCCTCTCTCCCTTTTTTTTTTTTTTTTTGGTAATCTACAACAAATTCATAAAACAAAGAGGCTTTTTTATTTCATTTTGTCAATAAACCTGGCAATGGAAATACCAATTTGAACAGCAATTTTCCCCCTAGTCTGAGCTGAAATTGGCTCTGGATGAATTGGTTTTCTGTCTTTATATGTTAATTCTCTCCACACCCTTGGCTCCTGGGAACAGTCCTAGGAGATCCCCGGCTTCAAGGAGAATTCTCGGCCCAAACCTTTGGTTCCTGGAAACAGTAGCCACTTACACTGCAGTGTCTCCAGTACCTTCTGCCCCAAAGTCCAGTACAAAAGGAATGCTGCTGCCAGGAACTGTGGAAAAACGTGCAGAGACTGCAGAGCCCGAGGGTGAGGGAGCAGCCTGTCTAGGTAGGGCGTTCTGGGACTGGAAGCAGGTATCCTGAAGTCCAGTCTAGCCCTTCCCCCTGCAGTGACCTGACCTTCATCTTTCCCTCTTCCAGAAACACTCCTCAGATCCCAGTCAAGCCCTGCAACCAAATTATAGTTTAGCTTCTGGTAGATGCTGAACAGTTTAGAGACTGATGCCTTTCTATGATAGGGTTGCCAGATTTAGCAAATAAAAAAATATATTAGAAATAACTTTTATGTAAGTATACTCCAGATTTTGTATATATTCTAGATCTTTTTCTGAAATCTAAATTTCACTGGCCCCCTATACCAAAGCACCATTGCCTCCAAAGATGCTGGTCTGTGACTTGATGGACTCATCCAACATCTCTGCTTCTCCCTCACATTATTACAGGTCAAATCCCTGGGCTCGCCGGCCAGCTTCCCTCAGGATGCTGAAACTGAAAGGCCAATGTGGCGCAGGCTTTAGTTAGAGAGATGGATAGAACTTCCAATCTTGGCTCTGTCATCCAGCAACTCTACCACTTTGGGTTAGTTAGTTCATCTTGTTAAGCTTTAATTTACTCATCTGTAAAATGTACAATCATAGTATCTACTTCAAAAAAACATCACAAGAATTAGACAGAATATATGCCTGCTTGCTTAGTAGTGTCTGACTCTCTGCAACACTATGGACTCTAGCCCACCAGGCTCCTCTGTCCATGGGATTCTCCAGGCAAGCATACTGGAGTGGGTTGCCATACCCTCCTCCAAGGGATTTTCCCAACCCAGGGATCAAACCTGGGTCTCCCGTATTACAGGAACAATGCCAGCTCCCTCTAGTTTCTAGACGTTACCAAGGTCTTATTTTGACCACTGGATTATTCTTCTCATTTTAAACTCTCATAGCAACATCGACGGGTGAATAACACACTAATACACAAAAAGGACAATAGCACGGCATGAGAAAACCCAACTTCACAGAAAAGTACCACACTCTGCTTACAGAAATCCATATCTAAACCCAATGACAAGCTCCTTTCAAGCTTTTGCCACCAAGAACATTCTCAAGAATCCTAACTTCCTCTTTGAATAGTCCCAAACACTCCAGATTCATCTCTTTCATTTCCCTAGCCCTACTTCTAATCAATTTTCTTTCACACTTTCCCATCCCCCTGATAAATCAAATGCCAATTTATCCTCTTCTTCCCTATTTTCTGCCTCCTTTCATTTCCTCTCTTGCTCTTCACTCATCAGCCTATGCAAGCATCCACATGTACAGTCAGGGTGTATTTGATATTTCTTGTTTGCAGCAAGAAGCGGTACCTCAAATTCATTAAATACCCAGGCAATAAGGAAGAACACTATTAACTGCAAGGAAACAAAGTAAAATATTTAAGGCAATTACAGAACAATCCGAGCTAGTAATACAACTAATGACTAATGATGTTTGTATGCAGCTTTGCAGGGCAAAAAGCACATAACAACCTGAGTCCTATTCAACCTTCACAATAATATGTAATCTCACCTGACAATGCAGAGAACAGGATGGTGGAGTGGAGTGAAGATGACATTTATCACCACGTAGATTAGCTTTGAATTGCAACTCTGCCAGCTAATGTGTGGTGTTACTTGACCAGTGCCAAGCAACCTCAGTTTTCTCAGCTCTAAAATGGGGTAAAAATATGCAAGACACAAGTGTTTGTGCTGGTTAGTGATAACGCATACAGAATACCTCTCTCCTGGTTGGGGAGTTACATCAACCTCAATCAATATATTATAAGAAAACAGAGGCTCAAAGAATTTTACAAGTTTGCTCAAGGCCATACAACTAGTAAGTGGTGGAGTTGGAATTTAAACCAGGTTTTTTTGAATGAGGACTAGAACTTTTGGTTCTAGTCATATCAGGACTAGAACCTTTGGTTCAATGTGTCTCAGGACCTAATGTGACAGCCAGACTCCTAGGACCATGTTAAAATGTAGACCTTGATTAAGATGAGCCTCCCTGAGATTCTGTGTTTCTTACACGCTTCAAGGCGATCTTTATCCTGTTGGTCCAGTCTTTGAATAGCAAAGATATAAACTACATATATTGCCCAGAATTTAGGATTATCCCAGTGTGATGCAGTTGGGTCCTTAGGAATTGAGGCTTTTCATGATAAGAATAGAATACAAATGGTCATGGCCTTGTGTTCAAGAAGCTGAGAGCTTACTATGTGCCTGGCATAGTGACAGGTGTTAGGGATGCAAAGATGAACTAGTGCTTCTGCCGGGAAGCACTTATGTAAATAACTCACACAGCAAATGGCCTGATATGTAAGGAGGGTGATGGGGAGACTCACGTGATAGGAGAGGAAGGTGGGATATGTCCCTCCAAAGGTGCAAAGGTAGAGGAAGGACAGGTTATGGGAACCTTGAGAGTCTGGGGGAGAGTAACTTAGATCCAAGTAACAGGAAGCCTAAAGGAAATCAACCCTGAATATTCACTGGAAGGATTGATGCTAAAGCTCTAATACTTTGGCCACCTGATGTGAAGAGCTGACTCATTGGAAAAGACCCTGATGCTGGGAAAGACTGAGGGCAGGAGGAGAAGGGGGTGACAGAGGATGAGATGGTCGGATGGCATCATTGACTCAATGGACATGAGTTTGAGCAAACTCTGGGAGATGGTGAAGGACAGGGAAGCCTGGCGCGCTGCAGTCCGTGGGATCGCAAAGAGTTGGACACGACTGAGGGACTGAGTAAAAACAACAGGAAGCCCCTGGAGGTTTAAAACCATGAATTAGAATTTACAATCTATATTGAAGTCAACCGACAGAAATCAAGGATATCAACCTTAAAGCTGTTACAGAAAGCAGAGCTGAGCTGATGTGGACTTAGACTTGGGTAGAAAGTGCGGAAACAAAAAGCAGAAGACAAATATAGGAGACAGTGTGGAGAACCACGGAGCCTGGGCTCATCACAGCTCTTCCTTGTGTTGGCTGTCTGATGTGGGGTCTTCTCTGAGTTTCCATTAGTAACATGCAGATCATTTCTTTCAGGGGCCCTTGTGAGGATTAAATAAGATTATGCATGTGGATGCCCTTTGAAAATGCTATAGCACTATATAAATTAAGGAGCTCTTATTATTAAATTTCTCATGCAGCCTCTGACACATACTGAATGAAGTTACGAAAGAATAGAACTTGATGAACACCTGGATATGAAGAATGAAGAAGGAGAAATCACCAAAGGTGATCTCGAAATGCCCAGAGTACTATCAATAGAATAAGAAAATAACTGCATTGACTTTGATGGAAACGGAAGTAGCAGGGAATCTGAAACGGAAGTAGCAGGGAATCTGAAGTGGCCTGTAATGCGTTAGACATTCATAGATGTTGAGAGACTTGGCCGTGCTAAGCCTGAGTCCCAGAAACAGGATGTTCCTCTAACTCTCAAAGCACTGGGACTCCTGACGGTTGCAATGGAAAAACCTTCACTTAATGTTCATCACCCCCGTGACCACCTATGGCCACTTGGTATGCAGGTGGAGGGCCTCAGGCAGAGGCTCAGCTCAGCATCTGTCCCCTCATCTGTAAAATGGGCGTACACATAACTACATACACATAGCTACCACAAAGGACACCAGGAAACCACTGTTAATAAGGCTTTCAGAGCTCCTCACTCTGTGTCTGGCACACCCTGGTTCTCAATAAACCCCTGTCCCAGTGACCATCCGCAAAATGGCGGTTATTACCGCAACGTTTAGAACTGAGAAACCCAGAAGTATTACATGTCCTGATCAAAGCACATTCAGGTTAAAAGGGACCCAAGAGGTGATGGGTCCAATTCTTCCCCATCCTCCTGCAATGCTTCCACCATTTCACAAAGGAGGAAACCGAGGCTCACAGGGGAGGCTGTTGTTTGACGTCATTCCTTTGGAATGAGCTCTCGGTGACATCGGGAGTGCAAAAATTCTCCAGGAAACTCAGAGAGGGAAAAAAAAAAAATCTGTTAAAAGCACTGATTTGAGCTCGCTCGCTCCATGGCTAAGGGCATTCTTTTCATCTAAGGAGAAGTATATTCCTTCCAAGCTGGACTATTAATTAAAATTCAGTGATGCTAATTTTACTGCCAACTAAGGAGATCCTTATTACATTTATTTTCCAGGTAATTGCTGCTTGTACATGAGTTCAAATAGATGTCTTTTTGAGATGGTGCAATAGATCAGAATTATAATAAATTCCTCACCCTTCACTCTGCCCCCATCCAATTCTGATGCCTGCTTACTTAAATTACACTGAGAAATCTTTCCCCACCTCTCTCTCTCTCAACGACGGCACCCACAGAGGCATAGAATATCAAAATAGAGTTTATCTTCGGTCGCTCACAATTTTATCATACCATTTCCCCTCAGAGGAAGAACCCAAAATAATTCCTGACATATGTATGGAAATATATACAAAGCACTTTTCCTTACATCACCCATTTTTGTTCTGATTTGTATCCCCAGTTTACAGATGAATAAATTGATACTCAGATGAATAGTTTCCCCAGTGGGACACAACTAATAAATGGCAAATTCTGATTCCGCCTCTTCATTTTTCATCTTGGCCAGGGAAAATTTTGGGGAAAAAATATAGTGTGTGGTGCTCCAGAAAAGAATAAAAAAGATAATGAAAAGAGGCAACTTCACTCTCTGGGAAGAAAGGCCTCTGAGTGGGAGCCACGGGGGCAGCACAGAGTTTCTCAAGTCATCTCCAAAATCAAGGAGCTCTCCCCTCCTCTGTGTCACCAGGCCCATCTGCGGCACAGGAAGAGTTTCTGCTCTCTTTCCACAACACTAAATTTCAGTGAATTTTATGGTGATGCCATGGGCAGGAAGAAGCCACACCTGAAGCTGCTTTCATAGGAACTTTCCTAAAGGCCCTTTTCAGGGGGCTTGAGGGCTTTTGAACTGCGGTGCTGAAGAAGACTCGAGAGTCCCTTGGACTGCAAGGAGATCCAACCAGTCAATCCTCAAGGAAATAAGTCCCTAACATTCATTGAAAGGACTGATTCTGAAGCTGAAACTCCAATACTTTGGCCACCTGATGTGAAGAGCTAACTCATTGAAAAAACCCTGATGCTGGGAAACATTGAAGATGGGAGGAGAAGGAGACATCAGAGGATGAGATGGTTGGATGCCATCACCGACTCAATGAACATGAGTTTGAATAAACTCCGGGAGTTGGTGATGGACAGGAAAGCCTGGCTTGCTGCAGTCGACGGGGTCGCAAAGAGCTGGACATGACTGAGAGACTGAACTGAACTGATCTGAGGGCTTCAGGAGGGAGCAGCAAGTGCCCAAGACCAGGGACCACCAGCTTCACAATGGTGAGCTTCCATGCACACTCAGATGCTTGAGTCTTTCTAAGAGCAATGACTCACGATGTGTGCTGGAGAAGGTAATGGTGGACAGGGGAGGCAAAGACTAATTTTAAAATTTCATTCTAAAATTGTAGTTGTCATTTATTTTATCTTTCTTTTTTAAAAAAATTTTTGGCTGGGCCGCACAATTGGTGGGATCTCAGTTCCCCAACCAGGGATTGAACCCCGGCCACGGCAGTGAAAGCATGGAGTCCTAACCACTGACCCCCCAGGGAACTCCCTCTTATACTATGATTCTGTGTCAGGCATAATACTAAGTATTTTCCAGGCTTTATCTCCATTCATCTTAATAATCTTATAAGTTGGGTATGATTATCATAGTTAGGTCTATTTTACAAGTGAAAAAGTTTAGGTTTCCTATGGTAAGTAACCAGTGTGAGGTCACATGGCAAATATTAGTGGAGCCAGGATTTAAACCTGGGTGTCTCTCACTCCAGAGCTCCTGGCTCTAAATGGCTCTGCATATGGCCCACTTGGAAGCTTTGTTTTGTCTAAATCCTTTTGGTCCTACAAAATGCTGTTAGGTAAAATAGCGAAAGGAAGTATTGTATCTATAGCAGAAGTACCCAAACAGGAAGGCTTGCAACTCTGGAGAGGTGTTAAGTATATCCAACAGGGACCAAGAAGAAGATATCAGCTTGTCTATTTGTTTTAATGTCTGTTTATGTTTTTAATGTCATCCTTTGAAAATACATGCACCCATGAGTTTTATAATGTAAACCACACGTTAGTACAATAATACATATATAATTTAAAGATAAGTATGTAGAAGGTATTTCTCAAATTTATTTTACAGATAGAGATTTTAAAAATCCTCTCTTTGATATAGAATTATAGGACCATAGATTTGAGAAGGAAATTTAGTGATCATCTAATCCAACTTAGATTAGATTAGATGGCATCATTGACTCAATGGACATGAATCTGAGCAAACTCCAGGAGATAGTGAAGGACAGGGAAGCCTGGTGTGCTGCAGTCCATGGGGTCACAAACAGTCAGATGCAACTGAGCGACTGAACAACAATCCAACTTCCCATTTCTGTCCACCCTGCTAGGATTTCCAGGATTAACCTCCAGCCTTCTCTGAAGCACTCAGTCTGCAGCTGTTTCATCTTGGCCCCTATTTTATTGCAGTGGAGCCATTAACCACTTTTTTTCCAGGACTCAGATCTACATACCCTTGCTGCAGGCTCACTGAAGCACTGAACATCCAGTTGCCTCAGCAAATAGGTTATAGGGCCAAGTTGAAGGGGATACCCTCCTGCCCCAGGTGCCCCAGGACTGGTCAATGTGGTGGCCAGGCACTGAGCCCTGGAGAAACCCACAAAATGTCATCAGGATACATCCGAACTCATGCACACTCTGAACACAGAAACTCCAGGCACGGGGAAAGCGTATCCATCCTGAGCCTGCCAGCCTCGTGAGTCAGCTTGGAGCTCTGCTCTGCTCTTCTAGCCTCAGTCCCTCCCCAGGAGTCCTCTTCCTTGTGCTATGGATTTCAGAGTCTTCAATCAGCGCAGCTGAGCTGACGCCTCTGGAAGAGAACAATTGGGTGCTGACAGAGCTGGTAGAGATGCAGAAGAACGTGAAGGGGCGACTCTGGACTCACATGAAGGTGGGCAGCAGCCTTTGGAACCCTGAGCAGGCTATAGTTGTGACAGAAGGAGAAAGCACACGTGTCCTAAGAGGCTTAGGAGGTTCCAGAAAAATTACTCAGAGCCGCCAGCTCCTGGGTGAGTGGTTCTCCAGACAGGCTGACCTCTGCTACTTAGTAGGTTGTGTGCTCCCTCTAAACCCCTTTTAAATAACTGACATTCCGTGGATTTTTATTCATCATTGAGTTCTGACCTCAAGAGAGCTGCCAAGGGTCCTAGACCATCCATCCATCCATTCTGCAGCAGTAATCTTCGAGAGCACCAAAAACAAACTCACTAGTGGCAGCTACGTTACTGCTCTGTGTCAAGAAGTCATCTCAGTTAAAGTAAGAGCACAGACTGCTAGGACAGGGATCGGAGTTCAGATTCTGCTTTGTCAACTATGAAATAGGCAAGATCAGGAAGCTGCCACCTTCCTGATCTCCCTTTCCTAGTTTACAATAGAGGAGAGCATTGCCTCCTATGACAGGGTGCTGGGCAGGTAAACTGAGGTGGGCTGGGAGTTGCGGTGTTCTGTCTGTATATCACTTTGCTTCAGGGCCTTCATTCATGGCAGGACACTGCTATGCCCCTATCAAGTGCTAGAGAGAAGGTCCTGAGCATCAAAGCTTCCAATCCCACAGGAGGAGCCCTCCAGCAACAATCAGCATGATTGACAGTTGAATATTCTGTCTCCCTAGGCTCTTGGGTGTGAAAACACTGAGGTTCACATTCCATGCTGGATCCAGCATTTCCCAGGCACCCGTGGTGGTAACTTGCCTCCCCTTTCCTGCCTTGGTCCCCACTTTCCTACTAGTGTGTCCTGGAATCACCTCCCAAATAATCTACTTGCCCTTGAATCCATGTCTTGGGTTTTGCTTTTGAGGAGACCCCAGCTGAGATAACATGAATTGTTCTGAACAGGGTACTTCACAAAGAGCAACCAAGGAGAAGCAGCTGGCAGCCATAGATGAGGTTCTCATGCAAGTAGAAAACCGTATCTCTTATCTCTACAATTCATCTCACAGCCTCCTCCTCACTGTGCTACTTACACAGTCCTGTCTCCTAAGGGAACTTCTCTGATGGCTTGGAGAGAAGTTATTAGTGTGTGGAGCTAGGCCAAGTCATTAAGCCAACATGAAGTTACAGGTTGTGTATAATGTGCCTGACACCATGCTAACCTCTATAAAAGTTCATGGCTGAAGGCATGGTCCCTCCTGTTGGGCCGGGGAGACAGGACTTAGAAAACAAGAAGCCATACATTTTGAATCCATGAGGATTTGACTGAAATGATGCTTCTCAACACTCAAGTCCCACCCAGGTGCCCTTTACTGCATCTTGCTGCTGTGTCTCCCAGCCCTGTGTCTCCTACAGAGAAGTACCCCGGGCAGATCTTCATCTGAGAGGCTCCCTCCCACTATCAACCCTGCTTCCGGACCAGACCTCAGCAGTGAGAAAGTAACTGGGGGTGCAAAAGACCAAACACTTGCCCGAAACTGGGACTGAGCTGCAACGTGATGTGTGTTCCAGAGCTTTCCCATGGGGTTAACCTGAGGTCAGTCTCTTGCCGTACCACATCCTTCTTAGCAATGACCATCACCGTGTCCTGCTTTCCTCATAACCCTCCTTCTGAGAGCTCTCCCAAGGGAAGAGCTGGGCTTACAGCAGGATTCTCGGGAGCCCAGCTAAGACACTGCATGTCAGAATAATCTGTAGAATTTTATAAAAATACCTACACCTGGACCTAAACACCTAGGACTACTGAATCAGAATCTACAGATCTTTGCGGGGTGGGGCCCAGACAACTGTGTGTCATAAAGCCTAATAGATATTCCCCATGCATCTTTACCTTTCAACATCCCATACTGAAGTTTCCAAACCTACAGAAATAACGAAAGAATAATATAATAACAAACACTTACATCCTCCTCATCTTCATGCAATGATATTAACATTTTTCCCCATTTTCTCTCTCTTTATCCCCTCTTTTCCTCGCTCCACCATATCAAGAATAATTTGTAAGTAAATTGTAGACATCATGACATCCCCTTCTTAAACACTTCAAGCATGTATCTTCCAAAAATAAAGACATTCTATATAATCCCTAAGAAAATTAATATTAATCCATTAATGTCACCAGATTAAACAGTCTATGATAAAGATGCATCTCCACAGGGAACTATATTCAATATCTTATAATAAACTATAATGGAAAATAATAGAGAAAATTATATATATGTATATATATATGAATAACCGAGTCAATTTACTGTACACCTGAAAGTAACACAGTTCTGTAAATCAACTATGCTTCAGTGAAACAACTAACCCAAAGACAGGTACACCCTCTCTTTTAGGTCAAGGGTTGATATTTTCTCTTCTGTAGATACAAGTTCAGAGACAGAAAATATCAGCGTGGGTTGAAGTGCAAGGAGAAATCTTCAAGAAGGAAATAGGATTTGAATTGGACTGTGAAAGACTAACAGAAAAGGGAAGAGTAGGAAATGTTCAACTAGGAGTAGGAATAGGACTGGGTGAATAACACACGCAGAGGCACAGAAGCCACATACCTCTTCATGGGCGGTGGTGCCCAGCAGACCTGGCCTATGGGGTAGTGGCTGCATGTGGAGGGTAGTCCAGAGAGAAACTGGACAGCCATGTGGAAGCAGAGTACCGAGGTCCTCCATTGAAGCCATCAAAGAAATGGCCACATTTCTTTACGTCCGTGTGTTGGGTGAGAGGAGGATCATGCCTCACTCAATAGTCAAATGAGTAAAGAAACAAGAAAAGATGAGATAGACAGTGGTATGATTAAAGTGAAACATAAAAGAAACCCATTTAATGATGATTGGAGCATACTCTATCTAAATTTGGTGTTCTGGAAATGAAACATGTAAAACGTTGTTATGCTGCAGCTAGCTACCAATTCAGAAGAAGATATTTCCACAGTTGTGTGAGCTGTTTGACATTACATTGGCAGCTTTAAGTAGGCCGAAACAGAATAGCTATCGTGTAGTCTATGCCACAAATCTACAAATTCTATGCTTCCAATGCACAAATTATGGCTTCTTTTTTTTTCCCAGAAAGCTGGATGTTGAACACCAACCATTTAAACTACAACCTAAGTGGCAGGAAGACAGCGGTGGGAAAATCCAGGAGACAGGATTCTAGGAAATTGATGTGGAGATGCAGAATGAATGTAGTGTGTTTCAGGAACACTGAGAAGGCTGGAGTGACCCGGGGTCAGGGGACGGGGTGGGAGGGCAGTCACAGGATGAGGATGGAGAGCGTCAGAAGCTGAATCACTTGGAACCAGGTCATGAAATCGAGGTTTTCATTTTGGATGTGATGGGAAGTCACTGGAAGGTCTTTAGCACAAGGATATTTTAATTTGAATTATGTTTTAAAAACATCACCTTGGTTGTTAGAGAATGGATTGGAGAAAGCGAAGAATGACAGAAAATAACTTGGCTAAAAATTTACGTTTATAAAGCAATGTACATACAAGGTTATTCACTGCAGCATTGCGAATGGCAAAAAATTGGAAAAAACCTAAAAGCCTATTGATAGCAGAGAAAAACAATTGATAAGGGTCAATCCATATAATGGAACTGCTCAGTGGTTGTTTAGAAAAAAAGTAAAGTCACTCCACTTACTGTTAACAAAATACCCCCAAGATAATTATTAAATGAAAAAAGAGTTGGTACAAACCAGATTGTAAAAGATACTGCTCTTTGTGAAAAATGAAGGAATGGGGCATAAATTACATTTTGTTGTGTTTGCTTGTCTATACATTGCAAAATAGCTAAGAGGAACTATAAGAAATGCATGCAAAGTGTTAGTCACTCAGTTGTGTCCAACTCTTTGCAACACCATGGACTACAGCCCACCAGGCTCCTCTGTCCAAGGAATTCTCCAGGCAAGAATACTGGAGTGGGTTGCTATTTTCTCCTCCAGGGGATCTTCTGGACCCAGGGAATCAAACCCTGGTCTCCTGCATTGCAGGTGATCTCCTGCATTGCAGGCAGACTCTTTACCAAACTGAGCCACCAGGGAAGACCAAGAAACGCATAGATGAAATCATATTTCATTGCATTTTGAGAGGTCAAAAGTGATCAAACATTGACAATTGAATATGGTTTGACCCAAACAGTTACTTATTTTCTGGTTATTTATTTGGTATTTGTTAAAGGAGAGAGAATAGCTATGGAACAGTACTGTGAGGTGCATTGCACTTTATGCCCCTTTATGCTTTATTAAACCATGAGAAAATGTTCTTTTATTCCCTATTTTCAAATTAGGTCAATAAATGATTGATAAGTAGATGAGAGAGCAGGAGAGGGATGCAGGGCTCTTGCAGAAGGCCCAATAAAATTTTATGGGACAAAAGTGGCAGGGGGTTGAAGAGGAGATGGATTTGGGAACATATTTCTGAGATAGAGTTGATAGGACTTGCCATTAGATTTTATATTTGGGGCGATGCAACGAAGGACAACAAGGAAGCAAGGAGACATCCTCATTTATGTAATTAGAGGTAGTTGCCTGGGCAACTGAATCAACGGTGGTACCCTCTACTAAGATAATGACCCAGGAAGGAGCAGGATTGGTGGGGAGAATGAAGATGCCAGAAACTGTCCAATTTGAGAGACCTGTAGACCCTTACACAGAAACTTCTATTAGGAAACGCAGCAGACGAACCTGAGGTTCAGGAGAGAGTTTAGGGCTTTGAGCTCTGAAGTCAGGAGTTATCGCAATTGTCAAAAGCAAAGAAAGATATTTTTAAAAGGGACTCTGGCAAACTTCAAGGCCCTTTCTTTTCCCTTTGTCCCGCAACATCACAGAGGTTTCACAAAGAAAACTCAAACAGACTGTCAGGGAGAGAAATGCAGGAACCAAGAGCATCGTAACGAGTGTGGCACATTTAAACGCCCTTGTGCCTACATGTTATGTGCTATCCGATCTCTGTGAGCCCAGGAACATCATCCAGGGAGCCAGGAGGAAAGGCCTTTCTAGGGCAGCCCTACTGGGCGGGGCCACTAGCAGCCCTCCATCGAGACAGGCAGCTTCTCCCGATGTCAAACAGAGCAGCACATCAGCCCACTGCTTCAGTGGGAGGCGCGGGGGCGCAGAGCAAGTTCAAACGGGGGCAGAGCAGAAATGATTCTCTTTCCTCCCTCACTCTAGCTAATCCAGCTGTAAAAAATAATAATAATAACTCAAAGAAAAACGGAGCTCAGCGATTGAAGAAGGCATAAACTGACCCGGTCATATATAAGACTGAGGATAAAAGAGCACGCGACAAAAAAAACAAGATAAATGGGAACATGATCAAAATAAAAGCTCTGGTGAGATCTAAGGATCGGGATTCTCTGCCTTGGACTCAGGCTCAGTGCTCAGCAGGGTTTGAAGGGAGTGTGGCGGTGGGGACGGAGCAACCTATGTGGGTTTGAAGAAGGAGCAGGAAAACCCAGCCTTTGAACACACCACACAGGCTCATCATCGGAGAAGATGGTCCCTGGGCACTTGTGACGAGTGTTGAGTTGTTAGCCCCACATCCTCGCCCAATTCTAAAAATGGATAATTAAATTCTGTCACTCTAATGAAATTCCCGTTGCTGTTTACATGGCAGAAGGTATGCGTGGAGCCTCCCGGGGGCCTGGGGGGATGTACAGGCCAACCAAGAGAGCAATTACTGGGCACAGAACCAAAGAGAGATGAGTCATCAACTGATGAGAGTGAGCCCTGAGGGTGACTCGGAGAGAAATTCAGGACTGAAATGGGATGTTGTTTAGTCACTAAGTCGTATCCAACTCTTTTGCAACCCCATGGACTACTGTAGCCCACCAGGCTCATCTGTATATGAAATTAATCAGGCAAGAATACTGGAGTGGGCTGCCATGTCCTTCTGCCAAGCTGGACAAGACTAGAACAAAATATCCAGAACTGTCCCAACCAAGCAAAACCCAATATTTTCTTTGCCAAATTACCAAATGTATACTGCAGTTTAAGGTCATGAATATCTGGTTTTAGTTCACCATGGAGAACTACAGATAAATTGGTAGGCTAATAGCTATCTTGTCTATTCAGAAATCTTCCAGAAAAAGAGGATATGACTCTTACATATATAAATGCATACATCGTTCTTATGCTCACTGCTACTATTATTGGATCCATGACTGACAAGGAAGGAACATGGCATTAAACTTATGCAAAATTTTAAGCATACATAGATTTATTAATATACATTTGTGGGCTCTCACTGTAAACCAAAAGCGTGGTTTGCTGAAGATTCTTACAGGAAAAGGAAAAAAAGTATTAAGTCATATTCCCTCTCTGCATGTGAAGAAATCACTAAAGCCCTCGAGATTGTCTGGTGCTCTTAGATCAGGGGTCCCCAACCTCCAGGATCAAATGCCTGATGATCTGAGGTGGAGTTGATGTAGTAATAATAGAAATAGAGTGCACAATAAATGTAATGTGATGGAATCATCCCCAAACCATCACTCCGAAACCATTACCCCCACCCTGGTCCAAGGAAAAATTGTCTTCCACACCATTCTATGGTACCAAAAAACTTGGGGACCACTGTCTAAGATGATTCTGCCTGGCCTGTGGGACAGCACAGGCTCAGGCAGGTCTGGTTTTATTTTTTTATTTTTCTTTAATTTTTCTTTTATATTGGAGTATAGTTGATTTACAATGTTGTGTTAATTTCAGATGTATAGCACAAGGATTCAGTTATACACATACACATATCTATTCTTTTTCAAATTCATTTCCCATTTAGGTTACTATAGAATATTGGGTAGATCTGGTTTTATTCAGCTGTGTTGTTTTTATTCTCTTTCTAACAGTGGGAGCTTGACACTGACCCTTGCTGGGAGGTTGTAAAAAGAAAACTTAGGGATCCAAAGAGATACACAAAACTGTATGTTAATACGATAAACCTAAGACAGGAGGGAGGAGTAGGTAGGGGAGGAATGAATTGAGGTAGGCATCATATGACAGTGATATGCATTATTCCCTAGTTATTCATGCACTCTTGGCTTTTCAGTTGATGAACTTTTCACACCAGAAGTGGGGAAATTAATCAACTTTTCTTCTCTTAGCATGTCTTTGCCTATCTCCTCTGCTGTCTCACCTAATTGTTTTGCACTCAATATGGACAAAGGCATTGTTCTCATTTCAACTTTCCCTACAAAGCTCGGGTGTCCTTATCTGACTCTGAAACTCATTCTCACCTCATCCAGCAAAACCTGCCTTTAGCTTTGCAGCAATGAATGGGGAAGATCCTCAGCTTCTTTCAGGATGTGAGTGCAATATTGGAGCCTCATCTCCCACTGGGTCACACCAGGAAACACTTCTCAGTTTCCCTTTCTGGACTCAACAGCCTCGCCCCTCCTCTCTTAGGCACCTGAAAGAAAACCCAGGTGTCCAAAGTCATTGGTGACAGTGATGACCAGACCTTGTGACTGCTCTGAAAAAATTTCTAACTATACCTACGAAGCGATAACCTTCCTGTAAAAACCAGTGCAGAGGTTTCCAATTCTGTCTACATGGTCAACACTTTCATATCCAATTTATTTCATATCCAATTTATTAACACTTTCATATCCAATTTATTTCATGATGAAACGGAGCAGGACCCTATGGTCCTCGACCCCACCCCGCCCAACACACACACACACACACACACACACACACACACACACACACACACACACACGTCCTCAGCCTGCCTTTTGTCCAAGGAAAAATTTTGGCCAAAGAGTAGGTTTATTCAGAGAAATAAGAAAATGCAGAAACAAAGGAAAACAGTCAAAGGAGACAAAATAATAATAATGTAGTCATTAAGCAAAGTCAAGGACATTTAGTTCCTTCTCAAGGGCTATAGATAATATTCTGAGCCATATCCTATGAGTTGTCTTCTTATAGATACTGAAACCCCTACCAGGTGGAGAAGCAAACTACATGATGACCAGACTGTCCATGACATAAGCTCCAACAATTTGGAGAACTGGCCTCAAGAAATGGAAACAAACTGATCCTAAACAACCAAGATGATGCTGGTCAGACCACAGGTGACCAACTTCAAGATGACTATCAGAGCTGACTGTGCTGTTTCTGCATGTAGCCCCCTCCCTCCATCTATAAAATTTCTTGCCGACTGACTGTGATTGCGGGGAATTGGCCTTTGGAAAGTCTTCCACCTTCCCCTCCCCCAGGGTTGCCAGCATCCAAAATAAAGCAAACTTCCCTTTCCACCAACCTGGCCTCTTTATTGGCTTTAGAGAGGCAAGAAGTGAGCCTGGGTTCAGTAACAATGATAGATAGACTAAACTTCTGGAGGGCTATGTAAACTTTGTAATTATGACCCAGAGTTTTCCCATTTTTCAGATCAGCCCTTCTCTCCCATGAAACGATTCAGTTAGTTATAGGCCTTCTGAATCATCCTGGAATTTAAGGCCTTTTGAATACTAAGCTAATGAAGGCCCTGGACATCAACTCTCAGGTTTAACGACCATTTACTGGCAGGCTGTATTGACATCAACTCTTGTGTGACAAATTGACAAAGGAAGAGACACAGCCTAGCACATGAAATATAAGATGATTCTCTGTCTTAAGTACTTAAAGCCTATTACCAAAATAGGTGTGCAATGTTGCTGTTATAAATATCATGCTTAACACCTTTTGATTCTTTTTACTCTGAAATGGCCAACCTATTATGGAAGAAAGAAAGGCCGCCTTTTAAATCTCGCTCACTTCAGCTTCCTCAGAGACGGATGGGCCCCCTCCTTAGCTTCAGCCTCACATAAAAGCGTGGCAGTGTGCTGCTGTAAATCTGTTTTACTTCGGCTTTTGTGTGAGCCTGCGAGCCGGGCCTGGGCTGGGCTTCATTATCCTCTTTTTTTTTTTTTTTTTGGACTTAAAAAAAAAATGTAATCTCCAGTAGACCCAGATGATTTGGTTTATAGATACCACAAATGCACTTTCCTTTAGAGAAAATCTCCTGGGACTCCTGGGACCCATGGTTTCTGCTCTGATTGATGACACATGCCACCTGCTTAGAGGCGCCTGCCTGGACCGTCCTCCAGGTGCTGTGCCCACCCCACCACGGCCAGGATCTCTGGACCACTCAGCTTTGCTCTGCTGAGGCCACCTCCGGCCCTGACTATGCTGTAGAAGCAGGTTCCCAAAATGCCACATTGCAACCAGGGAAGATAGTCGTGTCTACTATACTTTGAATCCACCATGAGGTCCATACAGAAACATACTAAAAAAGTTTGAGAAAAAGTCACTGTTAGAATTTGTGGTTCTCTGATATGATCTCATTTGTGCTTCTTGAGCTGGGACTATTCAAAGATAACCTTTTAACCACTAGGTAAGTATGAGTGCTCAGTCATGTCCGAACATTTGCCACTCCATGGACCTGCCTGGCTCCTCTGTCCTTGGGATGCTCTACTCAAGATTACTGCAGAGGGGAGCCATACCCTCCTCCAGTGGATCTTCCCAACCCAGGGACTGAATTCGCATCTCCTGTGTGCCCTGCATTGGCAGGCAGATTCTTTACTAATGAGGCACCTGGGAAGCTTAACCAGGTAGAGCATCTGAATTATATTTTAATCAAAACCAAATTAGGGCTTCCTAGGTGGCATAGTTGTAAAGAATCCATCTGCTAGCGCAGGACACATAATGAGACGTGAGTTTGACCCCTGGGTTGGGAAGATCCCCTGGAGGAGGGCATGGTAACACACTCTAGCATTCTTGCCTGGAAAATCCCATGGACAGAGGAGCCTAGAAGGCTATGGTCCATAGGGACAGACTTGACAAAAGTGACTTAGCACATGCTCGCAATACCAGTTTAATTAAAATTAAGGGAGATATAGTGGAAAGGACAATGAAAGGAAAGTTAGAAGACTGAGGATCATTGGCTATGTGATTTGGGTAGATCAGTTCATTAATTTCTCTGATTTCTGAAATGAGATGCTAGACTTTCCTGATGGCCCAGTGGTTAAGACTCTGTGCTTCCAATGCAGGGGGGTGAGTGTTTGATCTCTGGTCAGGGAACTAAGATTCTGCATACTGCATGAGAAGCTATCACCAGATATTCTATACTAAAATGAGAAGCTATCACCAGATATTCTATACTAAAATGAGAAGCTATCACCAGATATTCTGAGCAGTTCTGCCTGATTCTCTCTGGTTCCGGGGCTGCAGTTCTGTGATTGGCGGGTGCTAGTCCTTGACTGAGTTTTATCTTGACTGGGTCATATCATTTGGATCCCTGACAACTGAGTCCAGAAATGTTTCTTTCTCAGAAAGCGATCTGAAGCAGAACATAAACTCAGAAGACTTAACTATAAGTTGGAATTGAAGACCTTTTATCCAGCAATAATTTAACATATTAAAAAATTCAGCTAGGGTTAAAATGATAGACTAGGTCTTCAGTTCCCTCTAAGATGCAGTTGAAATACAAGTACTGAAGTGTAACAAGGAATAACATCACATGTAAGAGCTGTGAGAAGGGGCACTTGGATATGAGAATGCCACTAACAAACAGACACTTCAATGCATCTGCTTGAAGTTGGAGAGCCCGGGCTTGGTAATGAAGAAAACACCAAAGCCACAGCCTACAGGGGACTTACAGTGAGATGCGGCTCAGCTGTCCTGAGGAGGCCAACGCGGTCCTGGGCAGTGAGCTGGCACAACAGAGGGAGTGAAAGAAAATTCAAACTGAAAACAAAGGAGAAAAAGTGCTCAAGAAGTTGAAGACTGTAGAAAGTTAAGGCTTTTAGTTAACCAGGTTGGTACTTTGTGGTTCTGCTCCACATGGCCTAGAGACCACAGTCAGAATCCCCAGTAATTCTCTTACTTATTAATAGGTAAACAAAGATTGTTTAGAATATGTGAACCAGAGCAGCGAAAGAGTAAGGCTTGGATAACCAAACAGAAAAATAAAAAAGAACCATGGAAGAAAAAGACGTGATTTTGAAAACAGAAAAGAACTTTCATCACCATCACAACCATCACTATCATCTTCTCAGAGGCAAGAAGATACTTTCTTCCTTATTAAAAAGAGTAATTGGAGCATAAGAACAAGCTCATAAATATTAAACATACAACTGACACATTTTAAGTGCTATAAATGGAAAACAAAATTAAGAAAATCTCCCAGATTTTCTTAAAGTTAAAGAAAAGAACTTATGAGGGAAAACTAAGAACTGAAGAGTAACAATTCAAAAGATTTCAAGTCCAAGGTGGCACTAGTGGTAAAGCATCCTCCTGCAATGCAGGAGACCTTGGTTCCATCCCTGGGTTAGGAAGATCCCCTGAAGAAGGAAATGACAACTCACTCCAGTATACTTGCCTGGAGAGTTATGGAACACCTCTGCTCATGGGAGCAGAGGAACCTCGCTGGCTACAGTCTGTGGGGCTACAAATAGTCAGACACAACTGAGCAACTAGCACAAAGTCCAGCTAATATGAGCCCTAGACATTAAAAAATGGAACACATAGAAGGAAAGAATTTTTGATGAAATAACAGATGAGAATTCTCAGAGCTGAAGGACATGAGTTTTTCATATTAAAACAAAAAGATCTACATCTAGATATGTGATCAGTGATAAAGAGAACATTCTAAAATCTTGTAAGTAACAAAAAACTAGCCAAAATAGACTCCAGCTAAATTCTAGATCAATTCAGTTCAGTTCAGTTGCTCAGTCATATCCGACTCTTTGGGACCCAATGGACTGCAGCACGCCATGCTTCCCTGTCCATCACCAACTCCTGGAGATTGCTCAAAATCATGTCCATTGAGTCAGTGATGCCATCCAACCATCTCATCCTCTGTCATCCCCTTCTCCTCCCACCTTCAATCTTTCCCAGCATCAGGGTCTTTTCCAATGAGTCAGTTCTTCTCATCAGGTGGCCAAAGGATTGCAGTTTCAGCTTCAGCATCAGTCCCTCCAATGAATATTTAGGACTGATTTCCTCTAGGATGGACTGGTTAGGTCTCCTTGCAGTTCAAGGGACTCTCAAGAGTCTTCTCCAGCACCACAGTTCAAAAGCATCAATTCTTTGGTGCTCAGCTTTCTTTATACTCCAACCCTCACATCCATACATGACTACTGGAAAAACCATAGCTTTAACTAGAGGGACATTTGTCTGCAATGTCTCTGCTTTGCAATATGCTATCTAGGTTGGTCATAGCTTTTCTTCCAAGGAGCAAGCGTCTTTTAATTTCATGGCTGCAGTCACCATCTTCTGTGATTCTAGAGTCCAAGAAAATAAAGTCTGTCACTGTTTCCATTGTTTCCCCATCTATTTGCCACGAAGTGATGGGACCAGATGCCATGATCTTAGTTTTCTGAACGAAGAGTTTTAAGCCAGCTTTTTCACTCTCCTCTTTTACTTTCATCGAGAGGCTCTTTAGTTCTTCTTCACTTTCTGCCATAAGGATGGTGTCATCTGCATATCTGAGGATATTGATATTTCTCCTGGCAATCTTGATTCCAGTCTGTGTTTCAGCCAGTCCAGAATTTCTCGTGATGTACTCTGCATATAAGTCAAATAAGCAGGGGTGACAATATACAGCCTTGACATACTCCTTTCTCAATTTGGAACCAGTCTGTCATTTCATGTCCAGTTCTAACTGTTGCTTCTTGACCTGCATACAGATGTCTCAGGAGGCAGGTCAGGTGGTCTGGTATTTACATCCCTTTAAGAATTTTCCACAGTTTGTTGTGATCCACACAGTCAAAGGCTTTGGCATAGTCAATAAAGCAGAAATAGATGTTTTTTCTGGAACTTTCTTGCTTTTTCGATGATCCAATGGATGTTGGGAATTTGATCTCTGGTTCCTCTGCCTTTTTTAAATCCAGCTTGAACATCTGTAAGTTCATGGTTCACGTGCTGTTGAAGCCTGGCTTGGAAAATTTTGAGCATTATTTTGCTAGCGTGTGAGATGAGTGCAACTGTGCGGTAGTTTGAGCATTCTTTGGCATTACCTTTTATTTAGGATTGTAATGAAAACTGACCTTTTCCAACCCTATGGCCACTGCTGAGTGATCCAAATTTGCTGGCATATTGAGTACAGCACTTTAATAGCATCATCTTTTAGGATTTGGAATAACTCAACTGGGATTCTCTCACCTCACTAGCTTTGTTCATAGTGATGCTTCCTAAGGCTCACTTGACTTCGCATTCCAGGATGTCTTGCTCTAGGTGAGTGATCACACCATCGTGGTTATCTGGGTCACGAAGATCTTTTTTGTATAGTTTTTCTGTGTATTCTTGCCATCTCTTCCCAATATCTTCTTCTTCTGTTAGGTCCATAACATTTCTGCCCTTTATTGTGCCCATCTTTGCATGAAATGTTCCCTTGGTATCTCAAATTTTCTTGAAGAGATCGCTAGTCTTTCCCATTCTATTGTTTTCCTATATTTCTTTGCATTGGTTACTGAGGAAGGCTTTTTTATCTCTCCTTGCTATTCTTTGGAACTCTGCATTTAAATGGGTATATCTTTCCTTATCTCCTTTGCCTTTCGCTTCTCTTCTTTTCACAGCTATTTGTAAGGCCTCCTCAGACAACCATTTTACCTTTTTACATTTCTTCTTCTTGGGGATGGTCTTGATCACTGCCTCCTGTACAATATCATGAACCTCCATCCATAGTTCTTCAGGCACTCTGTCTATCAAATCTGCTAAGTCACTTCAGTCGTGTCCGACTCTGTGAGACCCCATAGATGGCAACCCTTCAGGCTCCCCCGTCCCTGGGATTCTCCAGGCAAGAACTCTGGAGTGGTTGCCATTTCCTTCTCCAGTGCATGAAAGTGAAAAGTGAAAGGGAAGTCGCTCAGTCGTGTCCAACTCCTAGCGACCCCATGGACTGCAGCCCACCAGCCTCCTCCATCCATTGGATTTTCCAGGCGAGAGTACTGGAGTGGGGTGCCATTGCCTTCTCCAAATCTAATCCCTTGAATTTATTTGTCACATTCTAGGTAGAAGACTATAAAAACTTCCAGAAGGTCAATGAAAGAGTTACCCACCAAGCTATGAGAATCAGACATGGTAATCATCTGATTCCCAATTAGCCACCTGGATGCAGGATACTAGTATAGTGATATTTTTAGCATTCAGAGGAAATATAATTTTAATCCAGAACTTAATTCTCGCCTAGACAGTCAATCAACTGTTAGGGTCGAGTAAGGTCATTTTTAAAATGTAAGGGCTAAAAAAGTTTACTTCTAAACTACCCTTTTGGGAGAAATTATTTTGGAATGCACTCCATAATTCCAGAAGAGACAAATGCATGATCCAAGACACAGAGGGTTTCATTTAAGAGAGAAGCAAAGGACGTTTCATGACAGCTGCTATGTGTGAAGCCAAAAAAATCACCCACAGAGACTGAGGAGGAGGATGGAGGAGTAGGGAGAGGTGAGCAGGGAAAACGGGGACCCATGAGGGCAGGTGTCACTGAGAGTTTGAAAAATAATTGAAGGCATGACAAAGGCAATGGTACAAGACAAGGTCATTCATTCCTCGTGAGACAATATTGCGTAAGACATTCATGTTCTAAATAGGAAGCAGTGTCAAATGAGGCACGGGTTTCAGCAAATGATAGGGTCTGAGAAAAGAGAATCTATTCAACTTCTAATCTAGGAACAGTCTCCTAAGGGGCCTCCCAGAGAGAAGGAAATGCAGTCTCAGCCCCCTCCTTGGCCAGAGACTGAATCATAGTTTTCATGGTCACAATAATGTAAATGCTCTTGATTAGTTTTCAACCTTTAAAGAAAACCTGTGGACAAAAACCAGAAGAAGCCTTGTTTGTGTTGCAGATCCGAATGTAAATGATGTATCAGGCTTGTCAAAGATATATATGTATTTATTTATTCTATACTTTGGCACAGCAATTTTACTTAGTCTTTTTTAAAAAATCAGAATATAGTTGCTTTATAATATCATGTTGGTTTCTGCTGTACAACAAAGTGAATCAGCCATATGTATACATATATCCCCTCCCTCTTGAGCCTCTCTCCCACCTACCCCCATCCCACCCTTCTAGCTCATCACAGAGGACCGAGCTGAGCTCCCTGCGCTGTATAGCAGGTTCCTATTAGCTATCTGTTTTACACATGGTAGTGTACATATGTCAGTCCTAATCTCCCAATTCATCCCATCCTCTCCTCATCCCTATGTCCAGATGCCCGTTCTCTCTGTCTGCGTCTCTGTTCCTGCCCTGGACATTTTAAACACTGAGAGGTGTGTGTGTGTGAGAGAGAGAGGGGAGCATTCATAATTGAAATTCTCACCATTCATGCATGGTTTCCCATGGGGTGTTAGTGGTAAAGAACCCATCTGCCAATGCAGGAAATGTAAGAGATGCGAGTTTGATCCCTGGGTGAGAAGATCCCTTGGAGGAGGGAATGTATCTTACCTGGAGAATTCCATGGACAGAGGAGCCTGGAGGGCTATAGTCCATAGGGTCACAAAGAGATGGATGGAACTGAGGTGACTTAGTATGCACGCATATAAGAAGTAAACGAATATTGACTAAAACCGATAAATCAATAAATCAAGTTTTAGATGTTTGTCCTCGTCACTGTTAAACTCTAGATTAGAACCTGCACTCAATCTCGAAGCCACATGACAATCACTGGGGGCTGGGAGAGGGGGCTGGCTGCAAAGATCACTGATGTCTGGTCCAACTCTGCTATCATTCTCTGAGATTTTTTTCATCCATCTGGTGATTGTGGGAGCTTGTCAAGGCTGACAGTCTGCACTGAAAGGACATCAGTGGGATTGGGAATGGAGGGGAGGGGCGGGGAGGACTTTTTTGCACCATCAGCCCTCTACACAGTTGGATTTATTATCATATGGATGTATCTTCTCAACAGAAACTGAGTTGACAGGGAGCATCTCTGAAACATAGGGTCCAGGTGATAGGTAGGCCGTGGTCCAGGGCACTGCAGTCTCTAGGGCCATGGGGTTGAGGAGTCCTCAGCCGTCCCCTCGCCCTTCCTCCCCTGCTTTAGAGAAGAGGACACTGGGGTCCCTGAGGGACTGACTGACAGGTTACGAGACCAGCTGGTCACAGGGGTAGGGTGGCCAGCACGCTTCTCTGGGCTGTGTCTCTCCCGCTACTGGGCTGCCTCCCTCTCTCTCTCTTTCATCCCTGCCCTGCCAGTCAGCTCAATGAGCCTTGCCTTTCTCTCTTCTACCCCTTTGCCTGGTCCCTTCACTCCCCTGCGCTATGAGGAAACACAGATGGCTCACTCTAGGAAACAGGGCTCTGAGTCACTGAACTAGGGGGTGTTTTCTCCTGTTGAGCTGGATCTGCTTCATCTGCTTTAGGCCACTTTCTCTTTCAAAGTAAACCAAATTATCTCACATTTTCCTTCTGCTTGGTCTTCAGGTCCCTCTTTCTGTCCGTCCTGGAGCTTTCATGGAGAAACGGTCCTTCATCCTACTGCAGGTGAGAGACCTCTGCCTCCCAGAGGAGGAGAGGTGAACGGTGACCCGCCTGATGTTAGATGTCACAAGAGGAGTAGCTGAGTTTACTTTCTTCCTGGCTGTTCCTGCTCTTTGTCTCTTTTTTGCTGCTTATATCAATGTGAAGGACACATATATCTTCATCGCTCCCCCGTAGCCCTGGAGAAATATGACAGGGCTGAAAACAAAGGTAAGAGATTTATAGACCTCACGAGATCCCAATTAATAGAAGCCGCTGGGTGACGCCCTGCTTCCACTTCCGAGGGCCCCAGACACGCAGCCGCATCCTCCCATAAAGCAGAGTGTGTTGACATCAGAAATAAAACATCTGCACTGGCTCTCAGAAAATGCTTTATATGCATTCCTGAGCCATACTCTGTGTTTAAACTCCAGCTTTTTAGCATAATTTTAGCCTTAGAACTTAACACTTTTACTGCCTTTTCCTCCAAATAATCAATATTGATTTTACTGTATCTGTTATTATCCTGACATTAAGATTTATTTTCTTCCTTTGCTTTGCATGAGATTGTAGTTTATAGAATGAGTGCTATTCGCCTTTCAGGAAAGCTCACAGGGTAATTAACTTGTCCCACTGGCAGATCATTCAACTTATACTGTATTGAAAAATAATCATTGGCTTTGCCCCCTCATCAGGTCGAACGGCTTTATTGTTATTATATTTGCTGGTGCAATGCAATAACATCTTTTCAGGCTTTGGAACTGTCAGGGACTCAGCTGAATCCGTTTGAGGGAATTTCCCACTCCTGGCTTTCCTGGAGCCTCGTTTGCTTTGAACAATACAAAGGGCACCAGTGCTCCACTTACCCGATCCACTTTCTCCCATTGTCTTTGGCTTGTGCTTTAATGGATGCAAGAAACATATGTTAGGCCAAATGCAAGACATCTTGTGGGGTGGTTTCATAAGAAGTGATCAAGGGAGTGACTGGAGAAGATAGCGCCAAGAAAGCAAATCTTTTTTCTTTATTTTTTTATTGGAGTATGATTGATTTACAATGTCTTATTAGTTTCTGCTGTTCAACGAAGTTAATCAGCCATATGTATATACCTATATCCCCTCCCTCTTGAGCCTCCCTCCCACCCCCATCACACCCTTTAGGTCATCACAGAGCACTGAACTGAGCTCCCGGTGCTGTACAGCATCTTCCCACTAACTCTCTGTTTTACACATGGTGGTGTATGTATGCCAGTGCTCCTCTCTCAGTTTGTCCCACCCTCTCCTTCCTCTGCTGTGTCCATGTGTCCATTATCTATGCCTGCATCTCTGTTCTTGCCCTGCAAATAAGTTCATCTGTAGTATTTTTCTAGATTCCATATATATGTGTTAATACACGATATTTGTTTTTCTCTTTCTGACTTACTTGGCTCTCTATGATAGACTCCAGGTCTATGCGCATCACTACAAACCAAATCTTTATATACATATATTCACTATAGCTTTTGCACTGGAATATTTCACAGGTAGGCTAAACACAGGAATATACCTATTGTTTGGTTTTTATGCAATAAATAACACTGTGTATAGTGGTTTATGTGATGTCAAAATGTAGGAGTTTATGCAAAACGTTCAGAGGGATCATAGCTGGGAGATGTCCATCTAGTCATTTCCCTTCAACTGATGCATTCAACAAGTATTTGTTTTGCACCTGCTATGTGTCAGGTTCTGCAGTAGGTGCTGAAGTTCCAAGAGGGGGTAAAACAAGATCCTTCTGCTTGTGGATCTTTCAGGTGTTGGTGGAAAGACATACATTGATGGAATAGTCCCACAACCACAAAACGACAGCTGTGATAAGGTCTATGAGATCTGAAAGCCCATCACAGGGCTGTCACCCTAAGAGGCAGCACTTGAGCAGAGGACTGACCAAGGAGAAGGAAGCTATTGGCTAAGATGCAGGGAAAAGCTTTCCAGCCAAGGAAACAGCTCCACTGCAGGAAGGAGCTCAGAGACCATGAGGAACTGAAGAAGGGTCAAGGACACTGCAGCGGGGAGAGGCCATGAGACAGAGGTCCGAACAGAGGGAGCCCGCGGCAACATCAATAACACCCATGGAGCTGGGTCACATGGCAAGTTTCGTTCCTGGTGAGGGGCTCATGGATTGTGTGAGTTTTCCTCTTCACAATTATTTTTGCATTAAAGAAGAAGACAAACAACCAAGCAGAAGATGAAGATAGAAATAAGAGAAGATGTGGAAGAGACAGTGGCCCGGGAAACTGAGCATAAACACAGAGGGGCAGAGCGGGGGCACATGCAGGCAGGGCTCGTGTGTTGTCTTCTCGAGGGTCGAGGGTGTCACATGGGCAGAGGCAGGATGCACAGGGCTGGGGTCATGGATGGACACGTTACATTTACAAGAAAAGAAGGCAAGTCAAATGGAAATAAAAACAAGGTTGTTCATGCAGCAAAGTTCACACAAGGCTGGGCTCACGGCTCGTCCACGTGGTCTCCAGTATTTCCTAACATTAAATAGTTCTTCAGTATTTCCTAGCATTAGATAGTTCTTCAAGGCTACTAATCTCATCTCCAAATGAATCATAAATGCTGCAGATACGGTCCTCTGTCTCAGGGGACCCCTGATTGCCACACTCCCACCCCGCTGATGCTGATGTGGCCACATTCACTGCTGCTCCATCCTCCTGTCTGTGGCTGGTCAGGGAGCATCCCAGGAGCTGCTCTGTTTCGGGGCGATCTCGGTTCTGGTGGAGACTTCAGGGAAGCCACCAGAGCACGTGGACGTGCAGCTCCCACTGACCCACTGGGAGACGGAGCGTCTGACCCTGACACTCAATTAGCGGAACAGACGGCGTATAACGTATGCTTGACACTGATATGATTTAACGTTAATAACTGGTTTTCAAATATTTATTACAATGGCTGTTTTAATAAATATTTCATGAACACTATTTTTTTTTTCAAAAACCCTCTGTTGCCGGCTTCGCTGCCTTAATTTGCCTTAATGAGGATTTTTTAAAATGCAGTGATAAATTGCTTCCCTGACAGTGTACAGGAGGTGAAGAGGGCTCCTCTGGAATATCCATCAACTGGGGCAGCGAACCCAGGAAAAGATGAAGAACCAGCATGAAAACACCCCTAAAGAGGGACAGACAGCTGCTCTGGGGCTCCTCATGGAAGACGACCAAGCTCACATGGCAGCCCACTGAGATGGGGAAGCCTGTCCCTGGCAGAGAAGGACTCACAGCCCTTGGACAGGTGATGAGGATGAAGGCATCTCCCGGAAGTCTTGAACAGCATCACCGCAGAAGGAGAAACTGCCCAGACTGCTTGGAAGGAGGAGAGAGAGCAGGGACATTCTGGGGCCTGGCAGCTGGACCAAGTCAGGCTTCAGAAGTGAGCACAGCAGGATGGAGGGGTCCCCAGGGCAGGGGGCTCCCCATCTTCCTCACTCTCCCCCCTTGAAACCGAAGGGCCCCCAAGCCCCGGCACAGAGAACTTCCGGGGGCTGCCTGCCTCTGCCTTCCCCATGAGGAAGCCCACTGGGGGACCATCTTGCCCCACTTCCTGAGGCACAAATGATACAGCTAATGAGAGCTGCCATGCCTCTCCATGGACGACTTTTGAATATTTCTGAAATCAGGACGCCTCCCACAATCCATGTGCTCATTCCACATGGAAGTGTATCTTCTTTCCCTGGAAGCTACTTTCTAAACGAAGCTACCAGCTTGCCTGATGGCTCAGAGGTAAAGAGTCCACCTGCCAATGCAGGGGACACAGGTTGAATCCCTGGTCCGAGAAGATCCCACATTCCACGTAGCAACCAAGCCTGTGCCACAACTACCGAGCCTGAGCGCTAGAGCCCGTGCTCCACAGCAAAGACAAGCCACTGCAATGAGAAGCCCTCAAACCACAACTAGAGAATAGCAGCAAAGATCCAGCACAGCCACAAATAAATAAATAAAATTTTTTTTAAAAACCATGAAGCTGCAACCTATCACCGCGACAACACTGCGTCTAAGGACCAGAAACCAGGGCTGTCAGCAGTGTACCCAAAACGCAGTGAAGTTGGGAATTAGCCACCTTCACCAACCCAGGACCCAGCGCCCACCCAGCTGCCTGATGACCACCCCATCGCTCCAGACGGCTTCCAGCTGCCACTCCCTCGTGGGATACAGCGCCTTAGGACAGTGCAGGGCATACCCATAACATGACCCCGGTCTATCCCAACTGTTGTCCCTGCCATGCTGGCCTCAGATGCCAGAGAGACTGCCTGGGTCACCTCTCCTTGGTTCTGGCTGATTATCTCTCCTGTCAGGACTGAGCAGACTTCCATACCCCACCTAGCAACTGAGTGGCATCGCTACCCTGCTCTGCTCACGTTCATGTGCCTTCCTGGGCTGGGAGACTGGTCTCATATGCCTGCCCAGGACAGAAGATGTCCTTGAGTGAGAGGCAACCTGATAAAAACCCTCTATCCCCACCGTCTGCTGTAGTTGGGGCCACACCAGGCACTCTGCTGGCCCCTTTAGCTGTGTCCATGTGACCACTCCCACAGCAATCTTGCCTTCCAGACCTGTGTCAGGCAAGGAAGCCAGCCTTCTGCATTCCAGCAGCAGCCTCTGTGGCCTTAACTGACCTCCACGTTCTGTTCATTGTGTCAGAGCACAGAGAGGGCAAGAGCTTGTTCCAGGCCATACATGCAATCAAAACAGGCAGAGAAGAAGAGGAGGAGGATTCAAGAAACATTTAGAAGGCCGTGTGTGCTCAGTAGCTCAGTCGAGTCTGATTCTTTGTGACCCTGTGGACTGTAGCCTGCCAGGCTCCTCTGTCCGTGGGATTTTTAGAAGACCAGCTGAGACAGGGACAGCGGAGCCTGGTGGGCTTCTGTCTATGGGGTCGCACAGAGTCGGACACGACTGAAGCGACTTAGCAGCTGAGACAAATTACCGATAGATAGGCTAAGGAGTGGGTAGGAATCAAGAATGATTCCGGGGTAGTCTGCACAGTCACTGGGGGATAGGGTTACTAACAAATATGGTAATTAAATTAGGAAATAAGTTTAAAATACAGGAGGAGACAGACAATAAATTAAGTTGGGAACCTTGAGCATGAGGTATAAGTGGGGACCCAGGCAGGCAGGGGAAAGACAAAGCTTAGAGAAGTGCCTCAGGGAGAAAAAAGGACTTGGGAGTCAACCCCACACAGCTGGTAGCTTGTCCTGATCAGAGAAGCCTGTTTCGATGCAGAAAATGCTTCCACCTAGCCAGTTACATATCACGGTACTCCTCAGGGTCCTGGGCCACCTCTCCAGCTGAGCTAGACAGCAGCTGATCCCCTTATTCGGTGCCCTCAAAGTCCTCTTGCTGATCTTTTCTTGTTTGACAGCAGCTGGAGGAGTGGATGGGTCACATGGTCAGAGGAGCCAGTGGCCAGTGAGCTGGGCTCACGCCCCTGTGAGAGCATCCTGTTTTCCAGAGCAATTGAAAGAGCCTGAAACACCGATGGAATTACCTTGTGATTCCAGTTGATTCCCACACGACCCCAGCTGCAGGGGAGCTATTTCTGGTCCCCCCTCTGCCTGTGCCATCACAGCGTAGGACAAAGAATGTTCGGAAAGCGCAGACAGCTGACAACAGGACTCTGATTAAAGCTGTGTATGTGAATCCTGCTGTGTCAATGGTCTCTTGTGATCAACTGAATGCACTTTAGTTTAGTGGCCATGCGTGATTGTTCCTTTTGATTTTAACAAACCTAGAGGAGGTGAAGTCTGCTTGGTTTGTGCAAGTTAGGAGCAGAAGGGGGAAAGTGATTGAGGTTTGAAACAGGACATGAGCAGAGCCCTCTCAAATGACCACCTGCCTTGTAGCTCAAACCTGGGGAGTCCCCGGGGGACTGAGAGGAGAGGTGGGAATCCAGACCCAGGAACCATGTTTCAAAGACTGGTAGGAGAAGGGAAGCCTGGAGGAAGGAGCAGCCTCACGAAAAGAAAAGAGAGAAGCAGACATGACCAGAGAGGAAGAAAGCAGGAATGCAGGCTGGACCATTGAGAGGATGCTGGTCCCCTTGTCTGAGGGGGAAAGCCCCATGCAGGGCAGCGAGGACAAGCACAGGAGATGCAGAGGTGGAGGGGGCCATAAAGGATTAAATACAAGTCCTGAAAGTGGGAGAGAGTCAGCAGCTTCTAGCAGAAGCAGCATTTAAGACAGATGATTTTATACAAAGAGGGCGGCTTGAAACAATAAACATGTATTCTTTCAGGTATCTGGAGGCCAGAATTCCAAAATCAAAGTGTCAGCAGGGCTACCCTCCCTCCAGAGGTGCTGAGGGAAAACCTAATCCTTGCCTCCTCCAGCCTCGGGGGGCAGTTGGCATCCTTGCCTCATGGCTACATCACTTTTATATGTCATGATGGCTAATCTTATGTGTCACTTGGGCTTCCCTGGTGGCTCACTTGGTAAAGAATCCACCTGCAATGCAGGAGACCTGGATTCAGTCCTTGGGTTGGGAAGATCCCCTAGAGAAGGGAATGGCTACCCACTCCAGTATTCTTGCCTGGAGAATCCCATGGACAGGGAACCTTGTGGGCTACAGTCCATAGGGTTGCAAAAAGTCGGACACGACTGGGCGACTAACACTTTCACTTTCTCAGAAGTTAACACACTCCCCCAGCCTTTTACCTACGTTTGGTCAGTTTCTTCTCCTGATGCTCCTCACCTCTTACAGTTTCTCTCCAATACTTTAGTCCTTCCCATTCCTTTAACTATTTCCTTTGATTTCTTCTCCTCTGCCTGGAGGTACACTGCTCCCCATGTGGTGGGCTGAAAACACGGCATCCCAAAGATATATTCTCCTCCTAATCCCTGGAAGCTGAAAGTGTTACCTTAGATGGCAAAGAGAGGAAATATCACCTTATAGGGCAAAAGATGGAATTAAGTTAAATTTTTTGAAAGGAAGATTCCTCTGGATTATACAGTTAGGCCCAAATCCAGTCTTAAGTGACCTTGTGAGACAGATGCACAGAGGAGAAGGCAAAAATAGACATTCGAATCACTCAGAATTCTCCTGAGAAACTGAACTGATAGAAGATAGAGAGACAGATCATAGATAAAGGAAGTCAACCCTGAATATTCACTGGAAGAACTGATGCTGAAGCTAAAGCTCCAATACTTCGGCCACCTGATGTGAAGATTCAACTCACTGGAAAAGACCCTAATGCTGGGAAAGGTTGAGGGCAGGAGGAGAAGTGGGTGACAGAGGATGAGGTGGTTGGATGGCATCACCAACTCAATGGACATGAGTTTGAGCAAAGTCTGGGAGATAGTGGAGGACAGAGGAGCCTGGTATGCTGCAGTCCATGGGATCACAAAGAGTTGGCCACGACTGAGGGACTGAACAACAGCAACATGATTGTGGAGGCTGAGAAGTCCCATGAAGTCTGCTGTCCACAAGCTGGAGACCCGGGAAAGCTGGTGGTTAGTCTCCATCTGAGTCTAAGACCTGAAAATCAGCAGAGTCTCAGGGCAAGAGGAGTTTGATGTCTACTCAGGTAGTCAGGTAGAGAGGGCAGATTCTCCCTCTCCTTTTGGCCTATTTAAGCTCTCAAGGGAGTGGAGGATGCCCTCCCATACCTTGGGTTGGGGGGCAGGTGGTGGTGGTGATCTTCTTTACTCAGTCTATCGATTCAACATGGACACACCCAGTCATAATGTTTAGGCAAATATCTGGGCACAATGTGACCCATTCATAAAAATGAAAGTGTTAGTCACTCAGTCACGTCTAACTCTTTGCGACCCCATGGACCCCACCAGGCTCCTCTCTCCATGGAATTCTCTAGGCAAGAATACTGGAGTGGGTAGCCATTTCCTTCTCCAGGGGATCTTCCCAACCCAGAGATCGAACCCACGTCTCCTGCATTGCAGACAGATCCTTTACCGTCTGAGCCAAAGCCCTTATCATTGCTGCTACTGGGTTTTATGCCTCAGCTCCACCTGCTGACTAACCCTGTGTATCCTTAACTCAGGACTGGAGTTTTGCTAGTTAGTGCCCTGTCAGCATTGTATTCTACAGGGGTCCCCTTGCAGGGGATGAGGATACACGGTCAGGGTGGCCTGAGCCAGCCCACTTCCAGCAGGGGCCCAGCAGGGATCAGCATCATCCACCAGGCTAGTGGTCATTGTGGTCAGTTCAGAGGATGCAGCTAAGAGGCAAGGACAGCAGGATGTGCAGATTTCCGGGAGCTATGGGGGGAGGGTGGGATTGTGGAGAAAGAAGGACCAAGGGCAGGATGCATCCTTTGTGGACCTGGGATGGCAGGGGTGAGCGAGGAGAAGACAAGTCCCTGCCGGAGAGCCCCAGTGTGGAGGCAAGCATTGCCAGCTGGAGGATGTACCTCAAGGAAGACTTTGTCGTCAGCCCCTCCTCTGTTTCTCTACCATCTGCTGTGTTCACAGGAGGCTGTGATTTTCCCCAGCTCCACCCACCAGGGGCATGTTCCTGGGTGATTCACTTCATGGCTCTAGGCCTCAGTTTTTTCATCAATAAAATGGGAATAACAAAGAAATTGCCTACTTCAAAGAGCTGTACTGAAGATTCACAGAGTAGCACATACAGGACTAGGGCACAGCCCTGGAACATAGAGGGCCTTGGAAGATGCTAGCTTAGCCACAGTCACTTGTGTTGTCACTTACGTCTGGAGCGTGGGGCTCAGTATGGTCCATGCACTCTAATCCGTAGTGATGAGAATCCATATTGTCCCACACTCTGTGCACCCGTCCTCCCTGGGTTGCCAGCGAGCGGACTAGCTCCACCAAGAGACGCTGCTCCCACCACTTAACACGGAGGTCAGACCACATCCCTGTGGGCTGCAGCTACCTCTCCTCTGCCTGCAATCAGGAGGCTCTCTCTTTGTCTGCTGGCAGTCTTTTCTCACCTGCTCCTCAACAGCCCAGGTTACCCATACAGCAATTTGTTCCAGATGCTGGGCAATTCGCATAGTCCTGCTCAGCATGAAAATTATTTCCCAGGTGCTTATCAACCTCCAGAGGTTTCAAGCCTACCAGCCACTCTCCAGCACTTAGCTGGAAACGTGTGGGCCTTTAATCATCATTGTCCAAACCCAGGAAGAGCAGCAGCCTGGAGACAGAATTCCTGCTGAGGGGGGCACCCCGGGGAGCTGTGGCATCTCTCACCCACCAAGCTCTGGACAGAAGCCCCCAGAGCTGGTGTTTGTTTGTGTTTCTGAAAGACGGGTCTTCAGGACCCTGGGGAGGAGCTGAGGCAGAACATTGAAATTCTGTGTTGTTATTCAGAGTGTGGCCCATGAACCAGCAGTACAAGGTAGCTTGAGCAAAGCAGGCTCTCAGGCCCTACCCCAGAGCAACTGTTTCAGAATCTGCATTTTAACAAAAGTCCATAGTGATCCTTACACAATGCAATTTCAGAAGCACTGATACATGTGTGTATGTGTGTGTAAAAGTCACTCAGTCGTGTCCGACTCTTTGCAACCCCATGGACTATACAGTCCATGGAATCCTCCAGGCCAGAATACTGGAATGGGTAGCCGTTCCCTTCTCCAGGGGATCTTACCAACCCAGGAACTGAACCCAGGTCTCCCACACTGCAGGCAGATTCTTAACCAGCTGAGCCACCAGGGAAGCCCAAGAATACTAGAGTGGGTAGCCTATCCCTTCTCCAGAGGATCTTTCCGACTCAGGAATCTAACCGAGATCTCCCGCATTGCAGGCAGATTCTTTACCATCTGAGCTATCAGGGAAGCGTAGGACCCACATAAAGACCCTAACCCCTTTCCCACCACCACATATCTCCTTCCATTAAGTTACGCTAGTGCATGTGTGCTCGGTCACTTCAGTTGTGTCTGACTCTTTGCGACCCCATGGACTGTAGCCCAACCAGGCTCCTCTGTCCATGGGATTCTCCAAGCAAGAATACTGGAATGGGTTGCCATGCCCGCCTCCAGGGGACCATCCCAATCCAGGGATCAAATCCACATCTCTTGGGTCTCCTGCATTGGCAGACAGGTTCTTTACCACTAGCACCACCTGGGATGCTTGCAATTTATACATGAATCACTTCTCAATTAAGACGGAAAATGTTTTTTGAAAAAGGTTTCAATATAGAGTTATTATTACATTAGTAATAGAGTACCGCTTCTGTAGGCTTCAAACTTCTGCAGACCTTTCACAAATGATAACGTCAGGTTTGCCCATGGACCTTGCATGTCACGCACAGGGCTTTCTGTATACTCCACAATAGCAGCCCTCACACAACAAGCCTATTACCATCCCAGGGGTTTGCTTCCTGAATCACCAGCGATGTGAACCGGCTCAGAGACACACAGAAGCAGCCCCGTGGCAGGAGAAGATCACTAACACAGCAAAGACTGCTGCCTGCTTCTCAGGCGCACATCCCTCTCCAGGACCGGCTGCCGTCTTCCCAAAGGAGTGCAGCCTATGGTTTCCATGTGCAAGAGACAGAGAAGAATCTGAGACTCCCGGCAGTTCTCTATGGGATCACACTTCTCCTCCTGTGACCTGAGTGCTAGGACAGGTGACCAGCAGGGAGCCGGCTCTCAGTGTCTGCGGGAAGCGATGCCTGCTGGATGCCGGACAGTGCATTAGGCACGATCACCCTTTTTCTCTATATATATCTGGGTCAGTCTATTCTCTAGAAAGGTATGCACTGCAGTTAGCAGTCCTGCCTAATGGGTAGGAACTGTCTCGATTTCCCAAGGTGGCACAGCTGGTGGGTAACAGAGCAGGTCATTGGCTCTGAAACATGGACAGGGCCAAATGGGCAGGTGATGATGGCGAGAGGCCATTGAGGGCTCCTGAGCAAGGCTTGGTTTTGAAGGGACTTCTCCATACTCCTCTGGGAGTAAAGGCACATTCTTATGAGCCTAGAGAAAACCCTAAACCAGTCATTAAGGGGTCAGCAGCAAGGCCACAGTCAGGTCACCTGAGCTGGGCTCACAGATAGGGTTTCCCATTCCAGGGTTATCCCTACAGCCTTTTAACACCTCCTCCACTGGGCCTGAGAGGAGACTGGCTGATTGGGATTCAACATGAGTTTCTAAGTAAATGCCCACGTCCTTCAGGGGAAATCAAGCTATGGAAAGCTAAGATCCAGGGTCAGTTTCAGTGAGCATCAACGTAAAAATCCAGGATTCATCCAGTTCCCCACCACCCACTCTGCTTCCCGTTGTTTGGGAAGTCCAGAACGCCTCATGGTACATGATGAAAATTTCCTGTTTGGGTAGTTCCCCCTCTCTCCTCCAGCTTTTTGGTGTTTTTTTTTTTTTTTTTTTTTTTTGGTCTGAGCTGAAATCAGAGACAATTAGGGACTGGATAATCCTTGCTGCTGGGCTGTGCTTCCACATACATCCTCCTTGAAAAGGGCTGATTACTATATGAAGCACCGTTCAGTTTCCCTCCATTTCCCCCAGAACACTGAGGAGTGTCAAGAGGGAGAGGAAGGCAGCCACTAATAGGGTCTGAACCATCATAAACAGCTCTTCATCTTTCATAGTATTTATTTCCTTTGATGTTGAAATTTCCTCTCTCTACTTGTGTTTTATTTATTTGTTTTTTGATTTCTCCTTCCTTTTTTTTGGTCTTAACTGCCATTCAGAGCTCTATCTTCTCCACAGATCCCTGGACCTGCCAACATCAGTTGGAAAGGTCGGCCTGGCTCTGGCAGTCTGGAGCATCCACACGTCGCTGCCAGCCCAAGGCTGACCTATACATCCACTCAAGGTTAGACAATCAGACCTCAGGTCACTCTCGTGATTGGCAGCTGGCTGGAAGACATCAGATTTTATTCAACATTTTCAATAAACACCCTGGGAAAGAGAAGTAAACCCCAGAATCCAACTTTGCAATGAGCCCTGCAGAGCTTTCTGACTCGAGGGCAAGTGTACCAGAGACTCAGATCAATTACCTAAATAATTCAAGCCCCAAACACAGTTCCCCTGGAAACACCAGAATACTTGCAGCCATGGGGACTCTGGGGTGACCTACATCAACGGCTTCTTCCATCTGTTTCATTACTTTGCCTACCTGACCCAGGACAGTGTCATAAGGCCAAGGATGTGGGAAGCATGGGTGTAACTTATTCAGTATCTATTATGCTCCAGGCTGTGCTTGGGGGGCCTCGCATTCTTCGTGTCATCTAAGGATATGTCCACAAAGGTCTGGGCTTCCGGGTGGTCCAGTCTTGGGAGAGTGATGTATTCAAAGGATCACAGTCCAAAAATTACAATTAAGCATTTGAAAGAATTGCGATTTCAACCCTCTTAAATAACGTAAAGAGAATTCAGTTCAAAAGACAGAGCATTATTTCCTGAAAACAAACAAACAAAATACCTTGCTTCTCAGCTCCAGCTCTCTCCTGCCCCACTGCTGCCCTGAGATCGGGGAGACTCTCTGACACCCCACATTCTCCCCTGACGTCCACACTCTGGCCACAGGACTTGCCTGGTCCTTTGTTCCTTTCTTGTCATCTCCCAGGTCTCCAGTCACATCTCTCTTTATCCTTTCACTCGATTCGGCATCACACACACACAAAAAAATGCAGAACTCACTGTCAGAGGCTGAATGCTCATAAGGACGGAGGAGGGTCCTGCAGCTAAGGATAAAGACAATGGCTTCTTCTGTGGCTGGGGCTGGGGACACTCACACGCTGGTGAAACTTGTCCCCATCTCATGAGCTTTGTGACAACATAGAGAAGAAGAAATTATTCTGCCTACTCCATGATGGGACATCCAAAGCCCAGGAGAGTTGTGGAAGGACACAGACTTGATAAGTGACAATATAAGAAGTGGGCACATTTGGCAAAAAAGCCACCACTTTCCCACCAAACCCCACGTGTCCGATGGAAGAGATGAAATCAATCTGGGATGATGAAAATGAGAATCATGAGTCCAGTGATGAACTGCTCATCACCCCTTAGTGAAACAGATGTAGACATGGGAGGACCAAAGATGCTGCAGGGACCCTCCATGGGATTGAGACCCACTGTTACCTGTCAGCCCTCACAGAATGCTAGCTCAGTGGGTTCCGCTTGTAATACATGGGTGTGGGTTGACTTTGCTTAATAACAAGTACAGCTCATTTATTCTGTAAATATTACTTAAATTTCTGCTACGTGTGGGGAGGTGGACAGGCAAGTAGAAATACAACATGACCCTGCCCTCAGAGAGCTGAGTGGAGCTGGAGATGCAGATGACCAGGACTGTACAAGGCTTCCCAGGTGGCGCTAGCGGTAAAGAACCCACCTGCCAATGCAGGAGACATAAGAGATGCAAGTTCAATCCCTGGGTCAGGAAGATCCCCTGGAGGCAACCCACTTGAGTCTTCTTGCCTGGAAAATCTCTTGGACAGAGGAGCCTGGCGGGCTACAGTCCAAAGGGTCACAAAGAGCTGTACATGACTGAGCAACTAACACTTTCACTTTCACATAGTTAGTTGCTTTACAAAGTGGTATTCGTTTCTACTGTACAAGAAGTGAATCAGCTATATGCTTACATGTATCCTCTCCCTCTTGAGCCTCCCTCCCACCCCTCATCCCACCCATCTAGGTCGTCACAAAGCACAGAGCATCACCGAGCTGAGCTCCCCGTGCTATACAGCAGCTTCCCACTAGCTATCTATATTACACATGGTCGTGTATATGTGTCAATGCTTTTCTCCCAATGCATCCCACCCTCTCCTTTCCCTCTGTGTCCACAAGTCTGTTGTCTACATCTGCGTCTCTTTTCCTGCCCTGCAAATAGGTTCATCTGTACCATTTTTCTAGATTTCACATATATGTGTTAATATCTGATATTTGTTTTCCTGTTTCTAACTTGCTTCACTCTGTATGCTTCTGAAGATCAAATTCAACAATGAAAATAGAAAGCAAAATACACCCTAATAGGACCGTCATAGCAAAAGCACAATTAAAAGATGTTATTAGTGGGCATCTCCTGCTCTAAGTATGAACATATCAGCGTGTGAGCCCACTCCGAAAGAACAAGCCTGAAGAAAATACTGTAAATTTTTAAATTAGCTTGTATTCTGGGAGGAATCTGAGAGGAAAATTGGGAGAGAATGTTGAACAGGAGAGAGAGAGCGAGAGCGAGAAAGACGAGGGGAAAGGGAGGGAGAGAAAATGGGAAAGGGGAGGTGGGAGGAAGAGGCAGGATGCTGGAGCAGGTGTCATTCAGCTATTCAGAGAATGGGAAAAAGAGACTAATGTGTGAACATGGAGAAAACAGACGGAGGTACATCCCCATCCTCTAGATATGGGTTTTGCCTCCAGTCCCATCATCTCCTGGATCTATTTATGAAACAGAGGGACTCTTTTGTGAATAAGCCGTGGTGCTATTTATGTTCCCTTTTTAAAGAGCTATCTCCATTTTAAACATTTACCCCATGGGAAACCTCTGCGTAATTACTCAATTGATAACATTCTCCCAACAGAAAAAAAAAAAAAAAAAGCCAAGAAAAGAAAGGCTCATTCTGAATTTCCAGAATGCTGATTTCAGACAGAACAGAAGTGATTTCTTATTTGGCTCCCGTTACTGCAATTGTATAGCAAAACTGTGGCTTTTTAAATAAATGATGGATAAGTAGTTCCTATTATTCATCTTAATAAAAATAATTCTACCAAAACTCTTTTAAGCTTCATGACACATGGGGTGTCTTGAATTAACAAAGTACTTGGAATGTGGGGCAAAGGGTTCCCACCAATTTCTAAATGGTGTTCTGAGATCCCTGTAATTCTCCTGAATGTTAGCTTTGAAATCTGCTCACCAGCATCCCCCACTTTCTTCCCCCATCAGCCCCCTCCTATTGATGGCTTTGATCCTAGAACCTTCACTCCACGCAGAGTGTCAAATGCTTCTGAGAGTTTGGAGCGATGCTCCGGGCTCCCAACGCCAAGCCCCGCCGTGCCAACCGTACACAGATCCAGGGTGCTGGGGCCAACACCACCTGCTTGTTGGATCTCCTTCCCGCCCACCCCACCCTCTCCCTTTGCCCAGGCTGTGGCAACCTCCCTCCAACAGTGACCCAGTCACCTTGAAGCAGAAACCTATCAGAGTGTGAGCTGTACAACAATGAGATGGAAATTTTCCTGCTAACCTGGCAGATAATTATCTTAATAAATTTCCTTTGAAAACACAGATTTCACAAACTACCTCTTGATCTCCAAACTTGAACCAAGCAAACAGCTCCATCTCCAAATATGATCTTAGAATGAAATTGATATTGATTGCAAGGGATAAAAAGCGGTGCACGGAAGGTAGTAAAAATTATTTCAGATTCGGGGGCAGGAAAATAGGATGAGAATAAAAATGACGGATTAGCAAAGCACTGTAAAATGACAATAAAGTCCAGGGTGGCTAAATCACTAAGTTAATTAATAGAAGAGTCTACAGGAATATATGGTTACCACACAACCACTGAGTTGTGTGATCTAGTTTCTAGAATATTCAACAGATTAAAAACTTAAGGAGACCTTTGGAGAAAGGGACCTGAGGGCAGGAGGTTGGATGTTTAAAAATAGGACAGAACTGCATTAAGTTGACTGGTTCACTCATTCATCCACTGGATGCGTATTTTGTATGAACCACCTAGAAAAGCAAGAGGTGTTAACAGAAGCAGACAGCAAATCACAGTCCTCAAGCTGCTTACAGAGTAGCCTGGAGGAGAATACAGCAGGTACCATGACTGAATCATGAGCAGCTACTTTCAAGGTCAAAGGAGCAGAGTGGGGAGAAAGAGAGATCAGAAAACTCCCAACAAACCCACACAGCAACCTACACAATGGTGGAACAAGTGGGAAGTCCCATCTGTATTGGGGTTTGTTTTGTGGATGGAATTGCAGGGCTGAGACAGAAGGTAGGTAGAGCCAACACAGAAAAGGGACATAATTGCAGTTGACAATCTCCCAGACAGAGCAGGTGCCTCAGGCTGAACTCCAGACTGTAGAAAGCAAGCTGTAGGGAAGAAAGGGCTCCTTTATCTCCCTGTCTGATCTTCAGTCTCTAGGGCCTGGGCTTCTAGGAGTCGAGATCCAAATATATATGCCTGGGCTGAAGGTTTCCCAGGTGGCTCAGTGGTAAAGAACCCATTCACTAACATAGAAGATGTGGGTTCAATCCCTGGGTCAGAAAGATCCTCTGGAGAAGGAAACGGCAACCTACTCCAATATTCTTGCCTGGGAAATCTCATGGACAGAGGAGCCTGGTGGTCTACAGTCCATGGGGTCACAAGAGTTGGATACGACTTAGCGACTAAAGAACAACAACAATGGGCACTGACTGAGGTCTAGAACAAGGTATTAGTCTAGAGGCAAAGGGAGGAACTACTTCTTACCTGCCCTTGACTGTTTATGAAGAGGACTCTTTGAAGCCATGAACCAAAGACAAGCCACTGATGGCAAGATTCTTGAGATGTGTGTTATTTTCTGTTTACTTCTTGGAGATAATGTATCAGAGGATTTAAGAGCCAGAGCCTGGAGGCAAACTGCTCTCTTTCATATCCTGACTCCATCACTAATTAGCTGAGTCCTCCTGGAAATGTTATTTAGTCTCCCTCTGCCTGCCTTCATTATCTTTAAAATGGGAATAAACACAGCATTTACCTCATGGGGTTGAAGGGAAGATCAAATAAGTTATTGCATGCAATTCACTCCAGATAACCCCCCTGCATGGAGTAAACACTCCACAGTGATTTGCTACAAAAGATTTGTCATTTTTAAAAAATTCCTAAATTTTAGTAAAGTTTCACTGAGTGGTTATTTAACATTTTTTGAAACAATGAATGAGAGCCTTGGGCCTTGCTGCAGGGTTGTATGGAAGGGACGTGAAAGGAAGGGTCTGAGAGTGAAAACGTCCCCATTATGCTGAACTGGCCAAGATGTTGGGCATCAGAAAGAAACTTGCAAAAGGAGTTTCCAGAAGAAAAATCAGAGCCCTGAGTTCCAGGAATCCTTCTTACCATGACCTTCTCCTTTAAGACAGTCTTCAAAGGTCTGGATTTTACTTTCATTATATTATGGAATTTCATGCCAATCCTACAAAAGAAAATTGAAAACCATGTCATCCTCTTGCATAAAATCCTATACTGACTTCGGACTGGAATAAATTACATGCTCCTAATATCTCCAGCTCTTTCCCAGTGAGTCCTGGGTGTATTAGCCAGAACCTCGGTCTTGAGGTCATTTCATTGACCAAGTCCTCTTCCCCCAAGTTAGGTAAGGATATGAAAATGGAAGTGAAAGTCACTCAGTCGTGTCTGACTCTTTGTGACCCTGTGGACTATACAACCCATGGAATTCTCCAGGTCAGAATACTGGAATGGATAGCCGTTCCCTTCTCCAGGCAATCTTCCCAACCCAGGGATCAAACCCAGGTCTCCCACATTGCAGGTGGATTCTTTACCAGCTGAGCTACCAGGGAAGCCCCCAGGTAAGGACAGATGACATACAAAGTGGGCACAGACATATACACACAAACACACATACACTCAATACCACCACCACCACCACCAGTACCCTATATTGAAAATGTAAAAAAAAAAAGAGTGATTGAGGAAAACCCTATAAGAAAGCAGTGGCAGAGAACAGGCAGACTCAACCTCCCTCATCCAGGAACATGCCACAACTAAGAACCAGTAAAGCCAAATAAGTAACTAATAAATATTTAAAAAAAAACCAACAACAATGAGGGAATGAATCTTCAAAGCTCGGATCACCTGACCACCATAGACCCAATGTATTCTGTCTCTACATGCTTAAGGTTTTCCCTAAGACAACATATCATCCCCTTTTATTATCTCAGTTACCACTCATAAACCAATGTCTCAGTTAAGTTCAGTCGCTCTGTTGTGTCCGACTCTTTGCAACCTCATGAATCGCAGCACACCAGGCCTCCCTGTCCATCACCAGCTCCTGGAGTTTACCCAAACTCATGTCCATCAAGTCAGTGATGCCATCCAGCCATCTCATCCTCTGTCGTCCTCTTCTCCTCCTGCCTTCAACCCCTCCCAGCGTCAGGGTCTTTTCCAATGAGTCAACTCTTCGCATGAAGTGGCCAAAATATTGGAGTTTCAGCTTCAACATCAGTCCTTCCAATGAACACCCAGGACTGATCTCCTTTAGGATGGACTGGTTGGATCTCCTTGCAGTCCAAGGGACTCTCAAGAGTCTTCTCCAACACCACAGTTCAAAAGCATCAATTCTTCGGTGCTCAGCTTTCTTCACAGTCCAACTCACATCCATACATGACTACTGGAAAAACCATAGCCTTGACTAGACAGACCTTTGTTGGCAAAGTAATGTCTCTGCTTTTTAATATGCTATCTAGATTGGTCATAACTTTCCTTTCAAGGAGTAAGCATCTTTTAATTTCATGGCTGCAATCACCATCTGCAGTGATTTTGGAGCCCCAAAAAATAAAGTCTGACACTGTTTCCACTGTTTCTCCATCTATTTCCCATGAAGTGATGAGACCAGATGCCATGATCTTAGTTTTCTGAATGTTGAGCTTTAAGCCAACTTTTTCACTCTCCTCTCTCACTTCCATTAAGAGCCTTTTTAGTTCCTCTTCACTTTCTGCCATAAGGGTGGTGTCATGTGCATACCTGAGGTTATTGATATTTCTCCCAGCAATCTTGATTCCAGCTTGTGTTTCTTCCAGCCCAGCATTTTTCACGACGTACTCTGCATATAAGTTAAATAAGCAGGGTGACAATATACAGCCTTGACACACTTCTTTTCCTATTTAGAACCAGTCTGTTGTTCCATGTCCAGTTTTAACTGTTGCTTCCTGACCTGCATACAGGTTTCTCAAGAGGCAGGTCAGGTGGCCTGGTATTCCCATCTCTTTCAGAATTTTCCACAGTTTATTGTGATCCACACAGTCAAAGGCTTTGGCATAGTCAATAAAGCAGAAATAGATGTTTTTCTGGAACTCTCTTGCTTTTTTGATGATCCAGCAGATGTTGGCAATTTGATGCTTGGTTGCTCTGCCTTTTCTAAAACCAGCTTGAACATCTGGCAGTTCACAGTTCACGTGCTGTTGAAGCCTGGCTTGGAGAATTTTGAGCATTACTTTACTAGTGTGTGAGATGAATGCAATTGCATGGTAGTTTGAGCATTCTTTGGCATTGCTTTCTTTGGGACTGGAATGAAAACTGACCTTTTCCAGTCCTGTGGCCATTGCTGAGTTTTCCAAATTTGTGGTATGGACCTAACAGAAGTAGAAGATATTAAGAAGAGGTGGCAAGAATACACAGAAGAACCGTACAAAAAAGATCTTCACAACCCAGATAATCACGATGGTGTGATCACTCACCTAGAGCAAGACATCCTGGAATGTGAAGTCAAGTGGGCCTTAGAAAGCATCACTACAAACAAAGCTAGTGGAGGTGATGGAATTCCAGTTGAGCTATTTCAAATCCTGAAACTAATGTCTACTAAACCCAAATTTCCAGTCTGGACTTCTCACCACAGCTGCAGATGGATATTTTTCCTAGCTTGTTCCTCAAGATCTCATATTCAGCATATCTAAATATGGGCAACCCTCTTTCCCCAAAACATTCTCCTCTGCCTAGCTTTCTTATCCTCATTCATTGCTCTACCATCTACTTTGATGGGCCCATCATCCAAACCAGAAACCTGGCCACCATCTATATCTGCCTGCAATGCAGGAGACCTGAGTTCAATCCCTGGGTTAGGAAGATACCCTGGAGGAGAGCATGGCAACCTACTCCAGTATTCTTGCCTGGAGAATCTCTATGGACAGAGGAGCCCAGAGGGCTACAATCCATGGGGTCACAAAGGGTCGGACACAACTGAGAGACTAACACTTAACTATTCTAACTAATTAATTGTATTAATTCATTACAGTGATGGTTTATCTTATGTGTCTTGACTTAACATAATCTTATGTTAATCTTGACTGGAGTAAAAGATGCTCAGATAGCTGGCACACTTTGTTTCTATGTGTGTCTTTGTGGATGGCTCTGGAAAAGATAGGCATTTGGGTCATAGATTGAGGAAAGAAGACCACCCTCCCTCAAGAAGACAGTATCGTCCTAGCCACTGATGGCCTGAATAGAACAGAAAATTAAGAGGAAGAGTTAATTCTCTTGAGCAGAGACACCCAGCATCTCCTGCCCTCAGACACTGGATATCAAGGCTTTCAGACTCAGACCAGGGCTCACACCACGGACCTCAGATTCTCACACCTTCTTACTCAAGCTGAATTATCCCACTGGCTTTCCTGGGGCTCCAGCCTGCAGATAGCAGATCATGGAACTTCTTGGTCTCCGTAATCATGTGAGCCAATTTCCATAATAAACCTTCTCCTTATTAACTCCACATACATCATATTGGCTCTGTTTCTCTGGAGAACCCTGACTAATACAACCACCAAATCAGGCCAGTCATACTTTCAATTTTCTGAATCATTCTCATCTCCTCCATGCTTGCAGCTGAGGCCTGAACTCAGAGAGTCATCTTCTCTGAATGAGTAATTCCAGGGTCTCTTCAAGGTCTCCCCATCTCAAACCTTCCATCACCTTAGCTTCCAGAACTCCAAATCTGCCACTTGATTCTCCACTTTTAAAGTTTATTAAAGATCTTCATTGCTTAAATTCTTTTAACTGACCTACAAGGATTTTCATGAACCTATTTCTCGTGATTCTTTGACCATGTCACAACTTCGACATGCTGAAAGCAATACAGCATTTCTTCTCTTGGGCTTTTGGACAGCATTTTCTTTGCAAGAATATTTGAGAATTAACTCATTATCACCCTCTATGCCTTGCCTCCTTAGCTCAAACCCATGCTTTGGATGTCAGCACCAGAAATCTAGTGATCATTCATCAAGAAGATGCCCAAGTACCCAAAATCTCTGCAGGATCTGCTCGAGCCAAAAGAGGATTTAGGAATCTTTAAATATCCTCTGATCATTGCCAAACTCTACTTGACCCTGAGTGATTTGTTTTATCACTGACACCACCTATAATAGAGGCAACAATATCAGTTTCATAGTCACTGGCACACTCATGAGATGTCCCTCCTTATTCTTAGTAAGAAATTCTGTTTGTTCATCCAAGAAACACTCCACCTCTGAAAGCTACCCCAGCCAATCACCTTGATCTAAGGGCCTCTGCTTGTTTTCTAGCTTTGACAGAAATGTATCTCTTTCTACACCTTGCAACTTCTATCACCCATCCTATCCTCCTCATCCTAGGCTGAAGACAGAAAGGACTAATGACCTTGAATGGCTCTCCAGTGTTACTCTACCAAGCACTATGTTTATCTCTTGTAAGGTCATCTGGGCTTTCACACAACAAGAGAACAAGTTTTGCAGTCAAGTTACTTCCTCCATGGCTCCACCATGGGGCCAGCCACAGATAGACTCTTCCTAGAAATGTGAAGTTTCATAAGCTTCAGAAAGTCAAAGAACTGCACTGAATTTAAATCAAAAACATCAGTTTCCAGGCAAATAGAGAACAATTTGCTTCTCTGTGTCATCATTCCTTCTAATCCAACATTCCAAAGATAAAAGTAACTCCATTCCCATCACCAAGTACACTGGCATCCTCAAAATCTTTTTCTCATTCATTTCTACTCTGAAGCTCCAAATTCAAGTATTTGAAAACCTTTTCCTTATGTCCATGTGCTATGAAAGCAATTGGCATTTCACAACTAGCATCCTGCTCTGCTTGGGAGATGAGCTGCTTGTGGAAGGAAGATATGTGAAATGAGTACAGACTCAAGAGAAATCTAATAATGAACCCCCTAACTCATGGCTTCTCCGGTGGCTCAGCAGTAAAGAATCCACCTGCAATGCAGAAGACATGGATTCATTTCCTGGGTCAGGAAGATCCCTGGGAGAAAGAAAATGGCAACCCATTCCAGTATTCTTGCCTGGAAAATCCCATGGACAGAGGAGCCTGGCAGGCTATAGTCCATGGGGTCACAAAGAGTCAGACATGACTTAGCAACTAGACAAAAACAAGTCCATAGGATTTCATTTCTGTACATCAGCTCTCAGTGGTATGCTTCCAGGTTCATCTACTGCCCAGCTTAATAGCCTTCAATGACTCCCACTGCCCGTAATATAGCTCAAGGCTAGGTCTTCAACATGGGTCTGGCAGACCCTTTCTGGTCTGGTGCTTGTGTATCTACCGAGCCTCATCCATCTCAGGTAGGGGTCCAAGGGTGTTCAGACTAGAAGACCTCAGAGACATGACGGCACAACCAGCTACTAAAGAGACATATTGGGGAAGCTTAGCTTTCCATAGAACTCAGCTAATAATGACTCAGGCCTTAAACACTGTCCTTTGGAACAAATGTATTGGCAAATAAACTCCTTTAGTGAGGAATATTAACACGAGCATAAGTACGGTGAGTTAAGGTCAATAGGAGAAATACTCAAGAGGGATCCAGATTATATCAAAACCAAAAGGGTTAAACCACAGGAAGGGTTATCATCAATTCCTCAGTGAAAAGAAGCTGACACTGTTCTTCCCTCACTCTACACTGCAGTGTAAGATGAACTGTAGGCAGTTCTCATTACATGTTGTGAGTTCTGTCACACTTCAATCCTTTTGTCACTTCCACAAAGCTCCACGTTAAAGAATCTCTCTGGCTATTGTTACATAGAGCTGCCAGGTCCATGAGGTCAGATTCTTCCTGATGATTGGAGTCGAGATGGGGTCCCATAGCGGCGGCAGGAACAGGTGCATCCTTCACTTCCATTCAGAATGTTGTCTTAATGAGGTTGAGTTCCCTTCAGGTCAATGCCATGTTGAGAGGGCATTTGGTTTCAAGACTCTTTCAGGTGAACTCCTATCTCTGGGGTGAGTTGCATGACTGCCATGGACCCCAGGCTGGCTGATACCCCGTCTCTTGCCTCCAACACTCCTTTCCTGACCTCAGGCTACACCCCCTTTCTCTGTACCCACACAGATCAACCGTGTCGGGGCCAGGAGCTCACTGTTGGGATGGGTCTTTCCTACGAGGCTCCTACCCCTGGTAACCTGGCCTGATGCATTTTTTTTTTAGTGCTTCTTCTTATTGTTTTGTTTTTCGAATGCAGTATACCAGAACCAAAAAGGACATTTTATTTATTTAATAGCTGCAATATTTTCTTTCACTTAAATCAGAGATCAGCAAACAAGGGCCCTTGGGCTGAAACCAGTGATTGTGTTTTTGCCTATAAGGTTTTACTGGAACATGGCCATGCCCACCTGCTTATATACTCTCTATAGCTTTGGTGCTGTAATGGTAGGGCAACTGTGACAGAGACAGTATAGATGCATTTTTAATCAATGACTTCAACTCCGGCTATGGAAACAAATGCCACCTGAAATATACTGTGTGACACATCTTATAAGCAGAATCTAAAAAGAAATGATACGAATGAACTTATTTACAAAGCAGAAACAGACTCACAGACCTAGAGAAGGAGCTTAAGGTTCCCATAGGGGATGGGGAACAAGGGAGGGATGGTTAGAGAGTTTGGGATGGCCAGGTACACACTGCTATTTTAAAATGGATAACCAACAAGGACCTACTGAACAGCACAGAGAACACTTCTCAATGTTATGTGGCAACTCGGATGGGAGGGGAGTTTGGGGGAGAATGGATACGTGTATATGTATGGCTGAGTCTCTTTGTCGTCCACCTGAAATCATCACAACATTGTTAATAAGCTATGTGCCTGTGTGTGCTCAGTCGCTAAGTCATGTCTTACTCCTTGTGACCTCATGGACTGTAGCCTGCCAGGATATACTCCAATATAAAATAAAAAGTTAAAAAAAAAATGCAGCCTGGCCTTCATGTCAACTTTGTCCTACCTGTTCAGTCAAACCCACGTTCAAGAGATGGGGTGCTCCTTGCCCTTACCTGGTGGTTCCGCTGGCTGAAACTCTCCACCACAGCCTTCCTGGGCAGATGGAAGAGACTGTTTGGATGAGGCATGTGTTTCGTGGAGGACACTTATGGGCAATGGGGCTATAAAAGCAGATTGGGGTCAGCCTGGGGAGGAGTTGGCAAGAGGCAGAAAGAAGCATCCTTCCTCAGCTCGCAGCCCTGCTCCCGGGAGCACACCCCGGCCACAGCGTACCTGCACAGTTCATCTACTGGAGAGGGAGCGACTCCATTAAACTTCAAAGCATCATTTGAGAGAGGATTATTTTCTTACCAAGGTGACTGGAGGTATTTTGGTTCTAAGACTTTATGATCACATTGTCTCAGAGGCAGCTTGACAACGTCTTATGTCTCTGACACTGGAGGGATTTATTCACTAGAAGCACGGCACTAAATCCTCAGCAGGCGTGTATGCAAAATCCAGCTTTATAAATACACACCACGTTATCCTCTGCTTCCCTTTCTTCTGAGCATCTGTAAGCCCCACCACCTCATAATGAAATAAGCCTCCTGCACCAACCTTAATGGAAGGTAGACATTCTCCTCACTGAGTTTCGGAGGATTCCTCCTCTGTGGGACTGGAATGGTGACATCCAAGCCTCCTTCCCTTGGAGAAAGTTTTCTGTGAAGAAGTTTAAGTAGATAACAAGGGAATTCTTACACTTGGAGATCTTGTCCTAAATCCCACCATTTCACCCAAACCTCCTTCTACTCTCGAATTCAGCAGAAAAGCAGGTATCCAGTGAAGAACTCACTTGTTTTGCTCAGTCACTAAGTTGTGTCCAACTCTTTGAAACCCCATGGAATGCAGCATGCCAGCACCTCTAGTCTCCACTATATCCTGGACTTTGCTCAAATTCATGTCCACTGAGTTGGTGATACTATATAACCTTCTCATTCCCTTCTCCTTTTGCCCTCAATCTTCCCATATCAGGGTCTTTTCCAATGAGTCAGCTCTTCGCATCAGGTGGCCAAAGTATTGGAGCTTCAGCTTTAGCATCAGTCCTTGCAGTGAATATTCAGGACTGACATCCTTTAGGATTGACTGGTTTAATCTCCTTGCTGTCCAAGGGACTCTCAAGAGTATTCTCTAGCACCACAATTTGAAAGCATAAATTCTTTGGTGCTCAGCCTTCTTTATGGTCCAACTCTCATATCCATACAGGACCACTGAAAAAACTCAACAAGGTAGAAGAAAGCGAGACTCTTTACTCCTCCAGACACAATCCTCTATCTCTGCTCAGATCTTCCTGGTGATGGGGAACTCATCGCCCCTCAAGGCAATCAGTTCCACAAGGCAACTCCCTTTTTCACAGGAAGCTAAAATCTCCCTTCTTACCCGTTGCCTTGGGGGCCCAGCCATGACCCTCTGGAGTGGCTCTCAGCAAGTGTTATTCTTTCTCCACCCGACAGGACCTCAAATATTTGAAGGCAGTTATCATCTCTACTTCTCATTATTTTTTTTCTCCCACATGAGCTAAGGGCAGACCTCAGCTAGCAGGAAAAATGGTTCACAGTGGCTTGTAATATTTCCATTTCTTAAGGAAGAAATAAACATGGAGCAATTTGTCACCCACTTACTGTTCTATTTTTTCAGGTAGAATACATGCTATTTTCAGCACTGAAGTTACCAACATTAACTCTCTGCTCCCAGGAAGCCAGTGAATTTGGTCATGCTCTGAAGCTTCTGTCAACCTCACTCCTGGAAAATGTCGTTTGCTCTCCTGTGCCCTCCTAAAATGCTCTAAATTATCACATTTCTTTGTTTCAGTTCATTTATACCCAGGATTGCCTTTCAAGACCTCAAAATTCTCAAGCCTGGCCCATCATAGTCAAGGGAGCATCCACTACGCTGAGCAGTGTGCCTAGAACTTGGTAGCAACAAAATAAATGTTTGTTGCTGAATGAATGCTGTCGATACATCATAATAAAGAGGGTTGTCAAGATTTCTTCAATGCCTTAAACTATTGGGAATCTGTTACTTTACAAAGTTGGTTTATTATTTCTCCTGTCAGCTTCAGGTTCCAAAAATATGGAGCACGTGTACAAGTGTGGAAGCCACTTTGTATATATTTCTCCCATAAAGAAGATCTATGCCAGCTCTCTGCTGTATTTATCTGGCGACTAGCATCAGTGGTGACACATAAAACTATACAGTTAAAAGGCATTAAAGTACAGCTTAGATGAAAACAGATGAAAAAGATAGAAACTGCTCAAAAGGCTGCTAAGAAGAAAAATATCTTTAGGCCCATTCTTTAAAGCATTTACATAAATAATCCTGACTAGACACACACTTCTTTTTTAAAAAAATTCTGGGGGGTGGGGGTGAGTGTATATGTGTGTGTGAGTGTGTATATCTGTTTTTGTGTGTCTGTGTGATGGGAGAGGAAGTGTTGTTTTTAATTTAAGGCCAACATTAGCCATAAGATTGACGAAGATGAGATGGTTAGATAGCACACTGACTCAATGGACATGAATCTGAGCAAACTCCAGGAGATAGTGGAGGAGAGAGGAGCCTTGTGTGCTACAGTCCATGGGGTCACAAACAGTCAGACATGACTTAGCAACTGAACAGTAAGAACATTAGCCATAATACTTACTTTTATCTCTTGCTTTTTCAGTGTTTCAGAAGAAATATCCTTCATAGTACTCGTGAGGACATTGGCAAGAAGGAGATTGTTGGTGACAAGGACAGCTAGGGGCCCGCTAGACAGCACATGCATGTGAATAAACCTCACAGGGTCCCGGGGAAGGGCTGGTAACATTTCATTGCTCGGCTCAGTTTCCTATCAACTTAGAGGGAAAAATAACGGCTTATGCCAAGAAAACAATCAGTTAAGGCTTCCTGCTAACCAGACCAGTATGATGGAAGAAAACTGCTGTGTAAGTGTGTTTCAAAAGTGTTCCCCTTTACTCAGATTCCATTTTAAATGTTCAGTAGATCTAATGTTTTACTGTTTCAGAGAGAAAGAGCGAGCCTAGCGCTAACCCTCTGATACAATCACCAGTGTTCTTTCACTGAAGAATCTAAAGGATGATGCTAGTATCAGGTGCAAAAAGTAATACTAATTTAACCTGTCTGTTGAGAGGAAGGACATGGTAGAGAGACTGGAAGAGTAATCCTGGTAGGATAATCTTACCTTGCTGGAAAGGGACAGTCAGGGCGTGTCACATTGGAACCGTTTACCTCTTCTGTCATTTCAGACTGAAGGGAAGGCACGGAACACAGACGTGAGCCGAAACCAGCCAAGTGGCAGAGAGAAGGTGCATGGGGGAAGGTTGCTCTTTTTCAACAAGAGGGGCACCTGGATGCCAGGGACAGGTAAGAGGTAAGAAGTTCTTCTCCAGGGGGAGGTCACGTCTCTCCTCTCCACCTCTGTCATGGCCATCTGTTTCTGCCTGTGTCTCAACTCCAGCCTTATGCCTCTGAGCATTTTTCCTTTGCTTACATCTGGTTTTTACTCCTGATAACTTGGAGCACCATGTGGCTTTGGCTGTTGAGTCCAAATCTACACCACATTATCTCCCAACACAGCCTTTCAGCTTCTGTCACCATGCAAGTTCCTTCGATCTTCACATTTACCAACTCCACACTTCCTAAAATATAATTTACTGCTGTTCAGTTGCTCAGTCATGTCTGATTCTTTGAGATCTCATGGACTGCAGCATGCCAGGCTTCCCTGTCCTTCACTCTCTCCCAGAGCCTGCTCAAACTCATGTCCATTGAGTCAATGATGCCATCCAACTATCTCAGCCTCTGTCATCCCCTTCTCTTCTTGTTCTCAATCTTTCTCAGCACCAGGGTCTTTTCCAATGAGTCAGTTCTTCAAATTAAGTGGCCAAAGGATTGCAGTTTCAGCTTCAGCATCAGTCCTTCCAATGAATATTCAGGACTGATTTCCTTTAGGATGGGCTGGTTGGATCTCCTTGCAGTCCAAGGGACTCTCAAGAGTCTTCTCAAACACCACAGTTCAAAAGCATCAGTTCTTCAGCACTTGGCCTTCTTTTCGGTCCAACTCTCACATGCATGCATGACTACTGGCAAAAACCATAGCTTTGACTACACAGACCTTTGTTGGCAAAGTAATGTCTCTGGTTTTTAATACACTGTCTAGGTTTGTCAGAGCTTTTCTTCCAAGAAGCAAGTATCTTTTAATTTCATGGCTGTAGTCACTGTCTACAATGATTTTGGAGACCAAGAAAATAAAGTCTGTCACTATTTCAATTTTTCCCCCATCTATTTGCCATGAAGTGATGGGACAAGATGCCATGATCTTAGTTTTTTGAATGTTGAGCTTTAAGCCAGATTTTTCTTTCTTTCACCTTCATCAAAAGGCTCTTTAGTTTCTCTTTGCTTCTTTCCTTTAGGGTGGTGTCATCTGCATGTCTGAGGTTATTGGTATTTCTTACGGCAATCTTGATTTCAGCCTGTGCTTCATCAGCCCGACATTTCACATGATGTACTCTGCATATAAGTTAAATAAGCAGGGTGACAACATACAGCCTTGAAGTACTCCTTTCCCAATTTGGAACCAGTCCCTTGTTCCATGTCCGGTTCTAACTGTTGCTTCTTGACCTGCAGACAGGTTTCTCAGGAGGCAGGTCAGGTGGTCTGGTATTTACTTTGGCCCCATGTTTCCTTTCGGGCTCTTGCATAACTTACAGAGCATATAGATGGATTGCCCTCCAGCCAAGGGTCCAGCCAAGATGTGACCATGTGGAAGCAAACACAACTACATCCCTCCCTCAGAGCAGTGATCACGGGTCAGTGTCACCCAGAAGGGGGCTTCAGCAGCTCTCTGTCCACTCAACAGGGCTCAGCCCTTCTTTGAGAACCATCTCCTCACTCTCCCAAGTCGTACAGGTCATGTGACCTCCTGTGTTCTTGCCTGACTCCACCTTCTGACCACAGTTGCTCTGCTCAGGATAAACACGTATAACAGCTGGACCAACAGGTCTTTCCTCCTCAGCTGCTATGCTGAGTTTGTGAACCAGTGAGAGTCTGTTCACCAAAGCCACAAGTGTGTGAGTCCACCCATAATGAAGGCTGAGAACCGAAGAACTGACGGGCTGAGGCTGAACGAGACTGAGAGTCTTGAGCATCCAGTGGAGGGGATGCAGCACACGTGTGAGGGGCGGGCCGCAGACAGGAGAGGCACAGCCCCTGTGATGGGCAGGAAGTCAGAGGACATGGGTACAGATGCAGAGGTTGTGATGGAGCTCAGGTGCTAGGTTATTTCCGATGGTCCCTCTGGGTAATAAAGTGTAGAAATTATCTGAGAGTTGGAGAGCTTCAGAACTTTGAGGCCAGCAATGAGGATATAAAGTGTTCCTATCCATGGGGGACAGCACATTGATGAGGGGCGTGTGGTAGGGCTGGCCAGCAGCGCTAAAGCCCCATTTGATGTTTTTGGTCTTCATTTAAAGGAAACTCTGGAGCAGTCTGTGCAGCAGCCAGGGAGGTGTGTCACTCAGATTCCCTTTCAAGAGAAAACCTGTGGTCAGCTGGAGGAGGGCGGCTACCTGATTGGCTCCCCAGTGCAGTGCTTTCAGGATTCGACAGAACATCTAAGCCAAAGCCATGCTCTTCCGGGCAGCACCAGGCTAGTGGCTGAGTGGAGGGTGGTCCCTGGCAGGACTGCCCCAGGGCTCCTGACTGCTCTCGGCATAATCTCACGCTCTTCTTACCCTGCCAGGGGTGGCAGGCCCCTCCCATTCTGCAAGTTTCCCTTGCTGACCCCTCCCTGCTGCATCCCGCAGAGAGATCAGCCCTGCCCATCCACCTTAAGCTCCAGCTTGGCAGCTGCCTCTCAATGACTCCAGCTAACACGATGCAGTGAGGGGTCTTCTCCAGACACCTGCCCTTGCTTCCATCACGGTCTACACATGAACAAGCAGAGGGCGGACTCCTCCGGGTGAGCAGTAAGGAAGGACGGCAGGGCCACAGAATGGCGTTCCCTACAGGTGCAGACTCATCACCAAACATGGAGTCACACTGATTAAGATGAGTGGTGAGGCGATGGTCCAGTGCTTAAGAATCCAGCTTGCAGTGCAGGGGATGCAGTTTCAATTCCTGGTCATGGAACTAAGATCCCACAAGCTGAGGAGCAACTAAGCTCACATGCCACAACTACAGAGAAGCCTACATACCTCAAGGAAGATCCTTCAAACCCTAACTAAGAACTGTCACAGCTGAAAATATAAATTAATAAATATTTAAAAAAAGAAGATGAAGAAGAGCAGTGAGACCTGGGAAACGTGATGGTCCCTAGACACTGCAGAGTAGGCCACGTCCAGTTCAGTTTGTTCTTATTTTCATCTCATGATTGCCCAGTGGCTCACCCTCCCCTTCTTTAGAGAAAACCAAAAGAGGCACCTGCCAGACTGCTCTTCACCAGCTTCTCAGTTTGGGCCACGATCCTGAGTTGCCAAGAAAACAAACTTACATCACGCATCCTTCCTACACTATCATTGCACTGGGGACTTTTTATCCATTATTCAACCGCCTGGGCCTTAAACAACAGGTAGTGAAGCAGATGTTGTTTAACCTATTTTTATACACTAAGAAAAGTGAAAGTGAAAGTCACTCAGTCATGTCCAACTCTTTGTGACCCCATGGACTGTAGCCCACCAGGCTCCTCTGTCCATGGGATTCTCTAGGCAAGAATACTGGAGTGGGTAGCCATTCCCTTCTCCAGGGGATCCTCCCAACCCAGGGATCAAAACCAGGTCTCCCACATTGCAGGCAGATTCTTTACTATCTGAGCCACCAGAAATCGAGACTTAAAGAGAAGCCACTGGCCCAATAGGTAGTGCATGCAGGATCTGGGCCCAATTTTTCCTCAAAGGCTTCAGGAACCCGAGTTCTTGCCACAAGATCGCATGGTCGGTGCTTTTAGACACAACTTCCATATCAGAGCTGCTAATTAATTTAATCTTGTGTACACAGAGTTCTTACAGTATGCAAATACGTATGTAAATGATTATTTTAATTTATACAAACAAAGATGCAAATGTACCCTTCAGTTTACAGAAAACCTCAGCTGACCCATCCCAAGGGCTCTAGCAAATCAGAGTCATTCTAACACAAATAAAACCCCAACTCTCCATATGAGAGCTATTTCTTCGGAATTTAAATCATTGAGTCTCTGGCCCCCCATCAAGGATATTTTAGACTCCTCATGATGTTCTTCAGGGCTGAGATGAATGTGAAAAACAAAGCTCTCTGGCATTTTCTCTCTTCAAAGAAGGAGAACAGAGCCCATGCTTGAGTCCCACCCTTTGAGATTCAGTCCTGGCACAGCTCCGGCCTATGACAGTCTGATTAAAGAAATCACACGTTTGCCGGAATTCTGAGCACCCAGAAATCACTTTTTCCATACCTCCCTTCCCTAAGCAGATGAGTTTTGGTTCCCAGGAGGTGCTAGTGGCAAGGAACCCACATGCCAATGCAGGAGATATAAGAGATGTGGGTTTGATCCCTGGGTTGGGAAGATCCCTTACAGGAGGGCATGGCTACCTACTCCAGTATTTTTGCATGGAGAATTCCACAGACCATAGGGTCTCAAAGAATCAGACATGGCTGAAACGACTTAGCACCCAGGCAGTATATTTTGAAAGATGCTGGGAAAATTGACTGCCTCCCTTCACTACATCCCACCAAGACCTCGGGGGTCTGAGGGCTGAAGTTGTCCAATGTCTAGGGATCTCCACTGAAATGGAAGTCCCCTTGGGCTCATCAGTTATGGTCACCTAATATCTAACTCTGATGAAAGTGCTGCTGGAGGAGTGGAGAGAAGGTAAAGTAAGGGAGACAGATAAGGTGGAGAGAAGGGAGATGAGGTGGAGAAGATAGGGCAGAAATGGGAAAAGTAATCCTAAACAGGGGAACATGGACAGCTGGGAGGCAAATGCATCCTGGAAGAGGGGCCCCCCCTGAAGTCACCTTTCAGGGTAGGTTGGTGGTTCCCCATCCAGCTCCCTGCACAGACCCCGATGCTCCAGCATCCAGAACTCACTGAGGTTGCTCAACCGGATGCTCTCTTCCTGGCTCTGAGCCCTTTCACATGTGGTCTCTTTCTAGAAACCACAGCTGCCCCACATCTGCCTGGATCCTGGCTACTAGCTGCCCTGCTGCCAGCCCGTGCCTCTCCTCCCCACTCAGATGGAGTCTGCACTAGACCTTCCCTGCTCTGGGCTCCCCAAACACTGTCTGTGATGTCCCAGACCACAGTGATCCTGTTTTATTCATCTTCATATTTCCAGCATCTAGCTCAGAGTCTTAAACAGCTGTAACAAATATTCAAGTGGCCCAATGAAACTCTATGACCGAGTTTAGCACATTGTCCAGTAGTTGTTAGGTTATCCGTCCCCAGCCCCCATGAGATTGCTATTTTCTGGAGATTTCTGCTTATCTCCTGGATCCCTAGAAGCTAAGCACAATGCTTGGTCTCTAAGAGATGCTCAATAAACAGTTTCAGAGCTAATTAATTAACTTGAGCAAAATGCTGGATTGTTTTAATGGTGGAAATGGTTTCTCCCTCTCTCTGCTTGCACAACTATTCCTGGATGATTGTGCAAAGCCACACACTGGCTGTCTGCACTGACACCCCCATGGGGAACCCTCGGCTGCCCCCCTGGACCCAGCAAGCCGCCCAGCCCAGCTCTACATTTCATCATCTGGAGGCAGGCTCACATTCCCCCAGCCCCTCTTCCCTTCTCTTCCCATTGCTTCTGGAATGAAGGTGCTGCTGGTCTGGCCTCACTCTGACACTCATTACTCTGGTATTGATGGCCTTCCACCTCCCTGTTATTCTGCGAAGATTAGAAAGCAGAGACCTTTCTTGGGCGCGGGAATGGGTTTTGTCAGTACTCCGGGTGTAACAGCAGAAAGTATAATAAATCCTGGCAGTCAATCGAATATGACATGATAATGAATGTTAACATCATGTGGCCCTCTTTGCCAACAGAGGGGAAAGTCATGTTAGATTACAGCTAAACACAGGCGCCAGAGATTTCTATCTGCCTCCCTTTCTCTCCTCCTTCTGCAGGGTTGACCTCCGTGCAGTCTCCACCCTTCCATCCCAGCTTCACTGGCCCGCGATGCTCAGAAACACTGCTTCAATTCCCAGAGCTCTACACACCCTGCCCAAGAGAAACCTGACCTTGGATGGAACTCTGCTCCTCTGAACTTAACAGAATTCTCCACCTGGGAGCCCACTGTAGTCCTAGGGCAGCCCTACCCCACCCCACCCAATCTGAGTCAGACCCAATAGGATAACAAACCAGGAGTGCGCTGCAAGGGGAATCCCAAGTTCAGAGCCAGCTTCATGCAAGTCAAGAAGTGAGATTCTGCTTCTCCCTGCACAAGACCAAAACCAGAGCCAACCACTGTTCCCTGCCTGAGCTTCCCCCCAGACTACTTGGTTTCCGATGCTTTGCCTGCTATTTTGAATGTTTAAAAGGTTCAGATTCTCATAATATGATTCCCAGAATCAGAAATTGCTTCACTGCATTATTATGAATAAAGGTAATAATATCCATTTGTGTTTTTTAAAAAAAGGAGCTTAGTATAAGGGTGTCTTAGAGAAACATCATTTAGCAGCCTCGGTCCCTCGACTGGCCAGTCTGAACCTGCTCTACTTGCTCAGCCAAAGCATGTGATAATCAGCCTCTTATCATAAAGCCAAGGGTAACCTTCAACTGAGCGTAATTATTGACAAGCCACGATGATACAGCAAGCCTTGTTGTTTGGTTCTTATGCACACACACACACCATATGGACTACGGGTTATATGCTTTACCCGGCTCCAGAAGCTTATAGGCACTTACCCTAAGTGTCCCAGCCATGGAGTCACGAAGTGTCAGATGGGGAATCATCGTGTCCGCTCTGTCCATTCATCATCAGGACAAGGACTCACTCACTGTGACCAGCCTCCAGCTTTCTCTCTCTTGGGAAATCTCCAATAGTCGTCAGTAGAAATGGATTGAAGGCTTGTTTTAAAAGTCTTCAGATACTGGAAAGGTAGGAAGGATGACTAATTTAATAATAAATATTATTATTAACATCTGATTAGTACTTTACAATTTACAAAGCACTTTTTCTACATTATCTTATTTGATCCTCAAGGAAAAAAAAGCACAAAGTGGGCACTATTCTCATATTCACTTTATGGATGAAAAAAAAAAAAACAGATGAAACTAATCTATATTCACACATGCCTGATTATTTAAAGAAAGACTAAAAATCAGGTCCCCAAACAAACAAATTCAATTTAATAACAATAAATTCTAGTGTTATTTGGATGTCTCTTTTCAGTTTCAAACTATTTTCACTTACATTTAGTTTTAAAGTTAAATTGAACGAATATGCAGAAATGCTACAATATGTATCTTTAACCCAGTCATCCCAGATCTTGAAATCTTTCGTAGGGAAATAAAACCAGTCAGGACCTCTCTACCCAACAGTCTGGATTTCATCACATTGTCTTCTTGAGGACAGTTAGGAAAACACGTGCAGGGGGAAGAACATTCTCGGGGCCTCCTCTACAAGCTGCAACCCCACAGACTATAGCGCACCAGGCTCCTCTGTCCATGGAATTCTCTAGGCAAGAATATTGGAGTGGGTAGCCATTCCCTTCTCCAGGGGATCTTCCCAACCCAGGGATTGAACCCAGGTCTGCCCACATTGCAGGCAGATTCTTTACCATCTGAGCCACCTGGGAAGCCCTCTGCTATATCTATAAACAAGGATGTCATAGCCATCCGCAATCCTGCCTCAAAATGAGGATTCTAAAGTCGCCTCAGTGGTAAGCCCATCTGACCGTAAAAAAGTCTGCCAGGAAAGCCATTGTACAGGATACAACCATTCTTCAGAGAAGATAGCTCGATGGACATGAAGCTACTAACAGTCTGCCTGGCACACGATAAAACTTTAAATGGCAGAATTTATAATTCATGAACACATGCTCCAGCATCATTTGGGTATTTGCCTCAAGGTGCAGAAAGAAGAAACCCAGTTTCCTGAGTTCCTGCCAGACCTTACCTGCTCTGCTGCCAGAACTATATCAGTCAGCCCAGTGGTGAACAAGCCTCAGACTGCTGGCCAGGCGTTATGCTGGATGTATTCAAACTGTATGGCTTTAATCTTCAATATACAAAACTTGTGGTTTGTACAGCGTCCTGTGATTTTAAAGAAGCCCTTACATCTTTTCGCCAGTGTGCTCACCGCCCCCATTAGAATTCCTTTCTCCTTAGGCATCTGCCTCCCTGTTAGCGGGACCCCCTGCTCTGAACCACTCCACTGAGAGCTGGAAGGATACTGGGGAGCACCGGGCTCAGCCCCTCACATTGTAACCAAGCGGGACCCTGTGGGGCACAAAAGCCTTTCTATGTCCCCCATTGCTTGCTTACAGGAAATAGGCTTTGTTCAGCTTCCTTGACCTTTCCTAAGTTCTAATGGGCAGCTTCAAACACTTACTAATTAGGGAAGGGAGGGGGATACAGAGTTAAGGGAAGAGCAGTCAGAGAATAATAGAGCAGCCTTGGGGGCCAGGATCTTGGTTCCCCCTCAAGGGATACACAACAATGATCTCTGAGCTGTTTTGCAGATACAGAAACCCCCACCAGATGGGAGAAGTTAACTGAGTGCTGCCCACAAGCACTGAGACCCCAGACTGGTTGGAACCAGGTTGATGATGCTGACTTCCACTTACCTCACCACCAAAACCATCAGAAGAATGTTCATGAGCTGATCACAGCCTCTTTGAACTATGACAATAAACTCCTCACTACCCCCTCCAGGTTGAGATACACAGTGCTGAGGACATTAGCCCACTGTGGCTCCCATTACCTGGCAAAGTAACGAAGATATCCCTTTCTACTTTTCTACCCAAACTGTCTTCAAGATTCAATCCAGGGTCTAGGTACAGAGGCAGAACTTGGGCTCAAGGTTCAGACAAGGAATTGGTGGCACAGGAAGTGAAGCAAGTTGGCCTTGTCCAAGGCCAGCCAGGTCCTTAGTAGCAGGGCCCAGGCATGCGCATAGACAGACACTGTGTTCCCTGCACCTGGTGACCCAATCACCTACACTTTCTTGTAAAGAAGGGGTGGGTGTAAGTGAAGGCCCCATCAATCACTGGTTCTGGATCTGATGTCCCTCTGGCCCTGCATTGGGCCAATCGTTCTGCATTCTAAGTTTAAGAGTCTGTTTCTATAAAAACCACTCTGAAGGACTTTTGTCGGGGTGGATGGGATAAAACCTGTGATAAAAACACTTTGCAAACTGCTAAAAAGAAGTATATACATTAAAGGCATTGTCATATTCTGCTGCTAGCTCAACACCTTTCCAGAAGTATTTGCATTTTAAAAGAGATTTTACCCTGGTAAGAATTCTGGAGGTAAGGTCTTCTCAAACATTAATGGTGGGAATGTAAATGGCTACAATGACCAGGCAAGATCTATTAAAATTCAAAATATACACCTACTTTGCTCCCTAAATCACACTTACAGGCACCTAGCTCTAGAAATGAAAGTAGGGTGTCAAAGTGTGTGCACAGGATGGTTACTATAGAAGAGTTGGTAGTAACTACAAGCGGAAACACACTCTGTGCTGGAAATTAAGCGGAAACACACTCTGTGCTGGAAATTGTTAAATACCCTGGAGAACTCACACCACAAAATATTCTTCAACTAATAAAAAGAATGTGGTCTTGTTCAATCTGTATCTATTGACCCGGAGGGATTTCTGTGATATATGGTTCAGAGAAAAACAAGTTACAGAAAAATGCATTTATTCAATTTCAGTTTTGTAAGACTAGGACTGAAATAATCCCCTATATTTGTGTTAAGAAAGAGCAAGGAAGAGAGGGACAGAGTGAGGGATAAAGAGGAGGAAAGAAAATGAATAGGGATTTCTCTGGTGGTCCAGTGGCTAAGACTGCACTCCCAATGAAGGGGGACTGAGTTCAATCCCTGATCAGGGAACTAGATCCCACATGCCACAATGAATATTGAAGATACTGCTTGCTGCAACTAAGATGTGGCAGGGACAAATAAGTAGAAGTGAATATTATAAAAAGTGTTTTTTTAAAAAAAGAAAGTGAGAAAATAAGAGTGAGATTCCATGAACCCATGTTGTCCAGGGGTGGAATTTCAGGGTGTTTAGCCAATGGGAAAATAAATTTAAAAGGAAGCTGGGGAAACAGCAACTATGTTGAACAACAGGAGTCTCTGCCTGGACATGCAGATGCCTCTCTGGGCACCAACTTCTCTGTCCAGAAGTCCCATTGTCTACAGTCCTCACTCTCCAGCCCTGGTGTCTAGACTGTAGCCCACCAGGTGCCTCTCTGTCCTTGGGATTCTCCAGGGAAGAATACTGTAGTGGGTAGCCATTTCCTTCTCCAGAGCATCTTCCCAACCTAGGGATCTAACCTGGGTCTCCTACATTGCCCATCTTAGGTGAGTCATCCCACTGCCCATCTCTACAGGGAGCAGGAGTCTGTGGGGGAAGCTTACTCAAGTTTTTTGAATTGCCCCAGTCTCATTCTTGGGTTCCCCACTGATCTTTAGGACAGAGTCTAAGGTGCAGGCCAAGGTTGTAATAGCAGAGGCAAGTAATCAAGAGTTCTTGACAATGATGTTGCCCCTCCAGAGCACAGGGCTGATGACCCTCAGCACGTAATGACCAATATGGATTGTTGTCGTGAGGCTTTGCGTTTTGTAATCACAATAAAACACTCCTCCACGGGCAAAAAGCTGTCCTCACGCACATCTGGTTTCTTCACTATTGCTGACCATCCAGACTCAGGCTCAGAAGGAAACAGACAGAGAAAGGTTCAGCATGCAGTAGGATTGGGAAGATCCCTGGATAAGAAAATGGCAATCCACTCCAGTATTCTTGCCTGGAAATCCCATGGACAGAGGAGCCTGGAGGGCTACGGTCCATGGGGTCTCAAAGAGTCAGACACAACTAAGCAACTTTCACTTTCAGAAGGAGAAAATTTCAGTTTTCATCAGTAGGGAAGCCCACATAGGAAGGTGGGCCACTGGGTAACAAACAGGAGCAATGCTGAACTGTAGAATCTTAGAATTCCTTGTTACTTCAAGGAAGCAGCAAGGTGAGCTATGTGTGTGCCAGCAAAGATAGCTCTGCTTAGCTCCTCAGATGCCAACTTATCTGGGAAGTCTTCTCCCCACCCACAAAGCGGATTGTTCTTCCTCCATGCATCTCTGGTACTCTGCTTTACCCCTTGTCACTCAGTCGCATCTGACTTTTTGTGACCCCATGGACTGTAGCCCCCCAGGCTCTTCTTTCCATGGAATTCTCCAGACAAGAATATTGGAGTGGGTTGCCATTCACTTCCCCAGGGGATCTTCCCAACCCAGGGATTGAACCCAGGTCTTCTGCATTGCAGGCAGATTCTTTACCATCTGAGCCACCAGGGAAACTCCTTCTCAACTAAACGGCACTGCTATTAGCTATTTGCATGTCTCACTTTGAGATCATTTCCATCTTTATGCCAATCCATTTCTCACTATGGCTTAGCAGAGAGAAGATCTTGAGGAAGGCCAGTGTGTGTTGAATGAATCTGCTCCTTCTGTATAAGGCTCTTCATAGGCAGAGCAAAGGTTAAAAGCCTGGGATGAGGACTGCCCTGGTGGTCCAGTGGTTAGGACTCTTCACTTCCAATGCATGGTGTGCAGGATCAGTCTCTGATTGGAGAATTAAGATCCCACATGCTATGGGGCATGGCCAAAAATTTTTTAAGAACCCTGGGCTGTGAATCAGGACAAGCAAATACCAATTCTGGCTCTAACTGCAACCTCTCTCTAATGTCAGACAATCACTTGGCTTCCCTTGGATTAATTCACCCATCTGTAAAATGAGCACAGTGTGAAATATTGAGGCTGGTGGTAAAAAAGGAATTTTGAGGGGAAATCATGACCAAGTAGCAGTAAGACACATACCCTCTCCCTCAGCACTGCCTCCCCTGACCTGTGCAACAGCAAACACCTGTCCTGCTGGTAATAGTGAGCTTGGGCATTGTCTCCTTCAAAAAGCCTTCCATGCCTTCCCAAGGAGACTTGGTCTCACTGCACCACTCTATGCCTATCTACTTGGAACGCTTTCCTGCACCCTACTGCAAGTTCTTTGCAAAAGAGTAGAAAGAAACAAGTGAATTTATATCCATGTAAGGACCATATCCAACTATAGTCCACAGTAGGCACCCAATAAAAAGAGATGAACAAGTAAACAGATGGAGGCAGGGATGGAAAGAGGGGAATCTTTGTATCTTGGACTCTGGTTTGGTTAAAATGCCTCTGAGTTGATCTAATAATAGAACTGGTGGGAGTGCATATGGGTCCTCAGTTGTTTCAGTCATGTCTCTTTGCAACCCCATGGACTGTAGCCCTCCAAGCTCCTCTGTCCATGGGTTTCTACAGGCAAACATACTGGAGTGAGTTGCCACGCCCTCTTCCAGGGGATCTTCCTGACCCAGGGATCAAACCCTCATCGCCTGCATTTCCTGGATTGTAGGTGGATTCTTAACCACTGAGCCACCAGGGAAGCCCCTGATAGTACTGGTATCTCCAGTATATTTGTTGATGAAATAACATAGACATTCTCTATGATTTGGGGAGTTGAAATTTAAATATGCTTTCTTTCTTAATGTGTCCTTGTTTAAATTAAGCTCCCCACCAGCAATACCAGGATAAATTACACCATCAGAATATTTTCCCAAATATGGGTGGAAAGAGAAAGGATTGCATTCCAGATGCATTATGTGTGATCTTCCGTTTAATCCAAACAACAAGCATCTACAGTCAGTGTTATTAAGCACACTTTATGGATAAGAAAACTCAGATCCAAGAGGTAAGAAATTCATCTATGGTCATCCTGCAGAAAGTGGCAAGGCCAGGGTTCACCAGAAGCCAAAAGCAGGGACCTACAAAATATCTATAAGGAAATTATTTCCTGTTCATCTCTACAGGGAATCATGGAGACACAACGTCCACTGAAAAAGGATGGGAAGGGCAAGTGGTGACTGCTTCACTGTGAATCTAATTGGCCATCACTACTCGCTCACCATCCCACCTCTGGCCTACCCACACTCCCTGCTGGACTCTGCCCAACTCAGGTGGGTAGCAATGGCCATACACCCACCCAAGAGCCTGCCTGCCCACCTCCCTGTGGAAGCAGCTCTGTGGTGTGGAAACCCACCTGTGCTGGGCTGCTCAGGAGGCGTGAAGGGGCTGTGCTGCATAGAAATGGACTCTTTCACTTAGCAGGAGGCAGGTAATTTCTTTTGTCCCTGCTGATGCATTATTGATTGTGATGAATGTCAGATGGGAGCCCATTCCAGGAGCCATTAAACAATAATTTCATCTCCGGTGGGTAATTGATTGTCAGGGGCCTGGAGTGGCCGGTTGTGAAGTGGTGGTAACGTGAATGTTTTCATTTGGGGCTGGGTGTGAAGGGAAGATGGCATGATTTATTTATCAAATATCAAGCCCAGTTTGCAGGAACGGGAAGCTGAGATGGGAAGTTGACCTTCTCCGAGATTCAGGCCTCCTGTCTGCAGAGGTCAGACTCCTGCTGCTCAGAATCAGGGACATATCAGGGACTCTATTGCTCCCATCCGCCACCCTCCCTACCCAAACAGAAAATCCAAGGCATCAACTTTCAACCATCAACCATCCTCCTCACTGCTTCACAAGCCCTCCGAGCCTGTATACCCAGCATCGAAATCTAGATGTGCATTCTCTCCACACAGGACAGTTCAGACTACTAGGCCCCCAAGTTCACACCTTCCCCAGGAAGGCCACCCCACCAACTCAGTTCTTACTCATTTCCTGAGCCCCAGGTGACGTCACTTGCTGAGGAAGCCCAAATCCACCTCCATCCCCAGATAAAGGTGTAAGCTGTCCTGCCTCCAAATTCTATGGCCATTCACTCATGTCTCTACATAGACCTATGATACTGTTTTCTGAAAATCTGTTTAGATTTCTGTCTTGACTGCCTGCTCAGTGATTCATACTCCTTGCTGGATTAATAAACTGGATGAAAACTATGAAGTTTCTCCCTAGGGAAAAATGTGAGCATCTTAGCACATAGACCAAATGTTGCACACAGTTTTAGGGTGTCTACAGATCCCCCAAAACCATTCATGGAATCCAGGTTAAGGATCTCTACCCTGAAGGAGCCAAGGCCAGTGTCTTATTCACCTTTGTGTATTCAGGCATAGTGCAACATGTGGCACATTGTAGGAGCTTGGCAAATGCTTGGTCAATAGGTGCAGAGTGTCTGCAAGGGGCTCACAAAGCTGGGTGTATACATTTCACTGGGAGCTATAAGCCTCAAACACTACTGATCAAAGGGCTAGGAGGTGATATTTAGAACCCTGCAGGGGGAGTTGCGGCTGCCACCCTGAGCTGGGCCTGGGTGTACGTTTTAATTTCATAATCGAGAAAGGATGTGAGTGCTGCACCATGCTCCAGAGCTCTGTAGGGCTGAACAGAAACTGCAGGGAGCACCCAGCTGCAAGGACTGAGACCAAGGAAGCCAGGTTAAGTGTTTAGTTGCTCAGTGGTATTCCACTCAGTGTGACCCCATAGACTGTAGCCCACCAGGCTCCTCTGTCCATGGGATTCTCCAGGCAAGAATACTGGAGTGGGTAGCTATTCCCTTCTCCAGGGGCTCTTCCTGACCAGGGATTGAACATGGTCTCCTGCATTGCAGGCAGATTCTTTACTGTCTGAGCCACCAGGAAGTCTCCAAGGAAGCCAAACCCTTGCCCAAATCTCTGGGCCTCACTCTTCTCACTTTTGTTCTTAGAATTGGAAGAGTTCTCATGTTTAAAAGGCCTGGACACTATAATCCTATCCATAATAAAACGACCCAAGAGAAAAATAACAGCTCCTATGATCAGGCTCTCAGGATGTGGGCTTTGCTCCCAGCCTCATAAATATGACCATGTGTTCCCAAGAATGCCTTCTCTTTCAGCAGGGACATTTCTCAGTCTGCAGCTTTAAAGGTTTATGCTTCCAAAGACAGGGCTGCTGCAGGAAAGGCTGTATACCTGGTGTGAAGAACGAAGATTCTGGAACATTAGCTTTCATTTGGGCAGGTTACTAAACCTCTCTGTCTTTCAGTTACTTGACTTCAAAATAAAAGCAACATAATTCCTGCTCCCAGAGACTGTGAGAAGAGCAAGCGAGTAATACTATAGAGCTCAGAACACACAAGCCCTCAGTAAACACTGGCCATTACTGTTACTGCAGGAGTGGGTATGCACCTGTATTGTTATTGCAGTAAAGAGTTTTTGGAAGATAAATGTATAGAAGGAATGGCTTCTTTTATTTTATTACTTTAGCTCAGTCATCTTCTGGGCAGCAGTTCCTATATCAGGACCATGCTGTCTTTCAAAGATAAGAAACTCACCTCTCCAACAAGTTCCCCACCAAAGAGCCCCCATCTCCTCCACAGACAAAGCAAGCCGGTCCTCAAAGTTGGCCTCCAACCCTCACTCAGTAACTATCCTTGGCAGTTCCAGCCCACATGGAAACTCTCCTTTCTTTTGATCTCTTGATGCAATTCCTGTGTATAAATGCATACTCTCTTGTACACCCTGTTTAACATTTATTTTATACTTCATAGCTTCCCAGGTGACTCAGTGCTAAAAAAAAAAACCCACCTGCCAATGCAGGAGACACAGGAGACAAAAGTCTCCTGGGTCAGGAAGATCCCCAGGAGAAGCAAATGGCAGCTCACTCCAGTATTCTTGCCTGGAGAATCCTATGGACAGAGGAGCCTGGTGGGCTACAGTCCATGGGGTTGAAAGAATCAGACACAGCTAGAAACTAAACAACAACAACATATATTTCATTAGTTGGATGTCTCAAAGACTGGACAATCCTTCAGAAAAGAACGCATAGCTCATCTTTTGCTCAGGGACCTGCCAGTACCTGCCGTGTCCCCCTGGGCTACCCCCATGTACTGGAAAGACCGCTGGACCTTAAGTCAAAGACTGAGGCTTCAGCTCTTTCCTTTGGTGCTCTGGGATCGTAGGCAAGACACACATGTGTGAGACTGTCAGTTGCCACTCTAATATTTGCTATATACCTCATCCCTAAATAATAACACACCTGCTTTTAGTTTACACACGGCCACTTGGAATAAAGATAATATTGTCCAGTCCCCCTTGAAGCTAGGTGTAACCAAGTCATTCAGTTCCAGTTAATGAAGTGAAAGGGGGCAGACATGTGGGATTTTTGTCCTTTCCTGGCCTATTTCTCCTTTCTGCTTCCTAGAATATTTACACAACAGCTGGCTCTGTTTCTAGCTAGCCATGGACACATTTGGAAAAGGGCCACAGCTAGGAACAGCAGAGCCAGGATCCCTAACAAGGCTATCACTGGACAGTCTACTTCCAAACTCTATTTTAAACATTTTTTTGTATAACAGCTATTATTTGAGGTTTGGTATTACTCGAAGTCTGACTCTAATACTCAGTAATTGCTCTGATGGTTTTTCATCACTACAACGCAAATAAGAACTCATGTCCACATGACACATAAAGGAAATATTAAATATGTAAACATTCTTACAGGAGAAATTGAATTATCAGTACTTTCAGAGGAAATGAAAAGAAGGAAAGTGTACGGGAGAGAATAAGGAAGAAAGACGAGTGATTTGTGGGGATGACACTTGGGGGAAAGTGTGTCAGGGTTAAGGGCTGAGTTGGACTCTGCAGAGACCACCCACCTTCAGTCTCTTCAGATTCTAACCAGCAGAAGCTGTTCTTCACCATAAGTGCCCACATCCCTGAACACGGACATGACACGAGCTAGAGGAAGCCCTTGTAGGAAAGGTCAGGAAGTCCAGGGTCAAGGGAGCCAGGCAGGAAGAAAAACGCCAACCGGATGTCACCTTCAATGAACTTAGAAAAAGCGAAGGCAGGAAAAGTGATCTCTGGCTTGGAGGAAGAGAGTTATCTGTCTCCATCGCTGAGAAAGCAGATTTACAAGAGTTTCCACCTTCCTCTCTTTGAGTCACCACTCCATCACCTTGTCAGCCAGAACCACCAGCTCCCCCGGAACCCTCCACCACATCTCTCCTGCATCTCCAGAAAGTGCCCACGGGACCGCAGCCCCTTACTCTCATATCCAACCGCCCTCCTGCCATGGTTGATGGGTGGACAGATGGTGTCCGGGGAGGCCTGTCCCAGGCTCTGGATCCCAGCTAACTCCATCCTTTCCGCCTCCACACCTTGATCATCCACAGAGACCTCCTCTGTGCATCCAAGCAAGACCCCTTCCTCCACACCAGCTCTTCCAGGGTGCCTTCTGCCTGCCCTCCCCACATACCTCCACCTCCTGTTCTGTGAGTCGGGTTTGCAGGTTCAGTTTTCCATCGTGCCCCAAGAGAGGACAGTTCTGGAGGCAGGAACTTGTCTCTCCCTCGATGACTCCCTCGACACCATGTTGGTCTGTTGGTCTTCAGAATGATTCCAACTAAAATGTGCTGACCTGTGATAGACACATTTACTGATCCTATCAGCTAATTCCCATGTGGTCTTCCCAGTCTATAAACATGGAAGTTTAAAGATGCCCCCAACCTCAAGGCCATTAAGTAGTGTAATGAGGATTTGAACCCAGCTTCTCATCCTCAGAGCCTTGGGTTGCCAGCTCCTTTCTCTGTCTATTCAGAGGCTAAAGAGGCCAGCAGGTCCGTGTCTGCGAGCCCCCTCCGGTGTGGACAGGGCACCCCCACCCTCTTTGCTCCATGTGCTGTCTGCAAGGAAACCCCGATCACTCCCTCCCTAAGCCTGTGCCTCTGGTGCTTCTAGGTCTTTGCCCAGGGAGTCCGACGTCTCCCCTCCAGCTTGGAGAGAGCCTGTTCTCTGCACATGGGCATAAGGGAGTGATCTGCTTTCAGAAACCAATGCAGCAGCCGCTTTGTCATTACAGCCTCCCTGCACGAGGTGGGGTGGAGGAAGAGGGCTTTTTCCTTCCTTCACGTCCAGGAGGTGCTTGTGAGGATCCCACAGGCAAGAGCCTCACAGGAACTTTTGAAGCCATTGGTATTTATCAATTTGAAGAAGCAAGATCCTTTCATTTTTCACAAGAGAAAACTGAGGACCAGAGAGTTTAGGGACGTGTCCAAGGATTCACAGGTGATAAGCCACTAAGTGAGAAGTGCAGGTCTCACCTGTGGTTCTGAACACACGGAACCAAGCAGCTACTCCAATCACAAAGCGCAGGCAGCCCTGGCCCCTCGCTAAGCCTCACACCCGTCCCCTCCCCTGGGTTTCCTCAGCCCCATAGAACCCTGGGATTCCTTGAAAATTGCCAAAAATTAGTACAGAAATCAGAAACTCTCTAACTTGATTCCATCAGCTAGTTCCCTCTGATACATACCTAAGGTGATTTCTCATCTCTCTGAGCAAAGCTCCTATTGAAGAATTCTCATCTGTTGGAAGATCTTGAGGACCTATGGGCCTCCCACTGTTCATCACCTTCTAAGTTGAAGGCATGAGAATCCTGGGTCCACTCAGCCCTCATCCACCCCTGCACAAAGGCAGGGCCAGTCCCAGGCAGGGCAGCCCATTGCCCTCTGGCCACTCTCACTCCAGGACAAAGAACGGGACCGGGTGCATAGTGAGTGCTCCAGAAACTTTGATAAATGGTTCCTGTAAAATGCTGAATAAAAACCTTTCAGGGGACAAACCACTCTTAATGTTTCCCCAGCCTTCCTTTCTCTAGGTTTAAACAGAAAGACAGACTGTGTTTTCTTCCCAACTCTTCAAATGTTTGGGTTTCACTAACCATCTTTAAATGACCCAATGACCTATCCCCCAGATTTTTCAAATCTTTTGTAAAACATAGAGCCCGGTTTAATCATGTTTATTCTTTCAGCGAACAGTTAATGAGCACCTACTGTGTACCGAATGCTGTGAAGTATTAGATGGCAGAAATGATGGAGACACAGTCTCTGCCTGCCAGGACCCCAGGGACTGAACCCTGCAATCACAGAAGCCGGAAAAATAGCTGCAACAGGGCTCCCAGGCCTGAGGGTTAGACAGGCCTCTCTTGGTGGCTGGGTGTCCATATTTCCTGTGACTTAAATGACCTGGCCCCACTGAGACAGCAGAACCCCATTGAGAGTATGAAGTCACAGCCTTACCGCGGAGTCTGACTCCAGAGCTCACTGCCTGAGTGTGTTTAAACAAGTTCCTTAGGGACTTCCTTGGTCCTGAGGTTATGACTCTGCACTTCCACTGCAGGGGCCATGGGTTTGATCCCTGGTCAGGGAACTAAGATCCTACATGCCACAAAATAAAGCCAAAAAAAAAAAAAGACATTTATACAAAAAAAAAAAAAAAACAACCCTTAAATGCTCTGTTCCTCAGTTTTCTCCTCTGCAAAGTGTTGATAGTAAGCGATTTAAACAAAATAAGCTGATAAGGGGCCAAGAACAGTTTCTGTCACGGAGTGAGTATCCAGAATGGTAAGCCTGTGTTCCCTGCTTGTCTCAGGAGCCCCAGAACAGCTGAGTGTCCTGGGTTAGTTGCACACAGTCCCCTGTCTGGACCCCCAACAGAGCGTCCGATTGCTTTGTGCCCTCAGTCCACTGTCTCCTTGGTTCCATCCCTCTGTCATACCCAACCCAGAGAGGGCATCGCCTGCGACTCCAGCCTCTCTGGATCTGGCCAAGGAGACTTGCTTATTTGAGTCAGTGTTCGTTTTAAGCAAAGTGACTAGAAGCAGGGTACTTGTCAAGACTCACTTTGGGGGGTTCTGAGATCTGTTGTGGGATGAGGACTGTAAACTTCCCATGGCCCCTGGCGGTGAGGCTGTATGAGACACATCCTGACTCTCTGCTTCTGAAGACCGTCCCCCAGATGACCCCTGAGCACATTCTCTGTTGCATGGGAGACACAAGACACCTCTGAAAATTCAACATTAAGTAACAGCTTGTTAACACTGGAAAATCTTTGGCTGAACAATATTATATCTAATGACATTGCGGATTTAAAAACTTGGCTACTTTGAAAGGAAACCCTCCTACACTGTTGGTAAAATGTAAATTTGTGTAGCTACTATGGAAAATAGTATGAAGTATCCTCACAAAACTAAAAACAGAGTTGCCATATGATCCAGCAATCCCACTCCTGGGCATATATCCAGACAAAACTGTAGTTTGGAAAGATCCATGCACCTCAATGTTCACAGCAATAGTAGTCACAATAGCCAAGACATGGAAGCAAGCTAAATGTCCATTGACAGATGAATGGATAAAGATTATATGTATATATATATATGAATATTTATTATTTGTTGTTTAGTTGCTAAGTCCTATCCCACTCTATGATCCCATGGACTATAGCCTGCCAGGCTCCTCTGTCCATGGGATTTCTCAGGCAAGAATACTAGAGTGGGTTGCCATTTCCTTCTCTAGGGGGTCTTCCCGGATCAGGGATTGAACCCCTGTCTCTTGCATTGGCAGGAAGATTCTATACCACTGAGCCACCAGGGAAGCCTATAGTGGAATATTACTCAGCCATAAAAAGGAGTGAAATAGTGCCATTTGCTGCTGCATGGATGAACCTAGAGATAATCATACTAAGTAAGCCACAGAAATACAAATATCATATGATATCACTTAAATATGGAGTATAAAATATGATACAAATGAACTTATTTACAAAACAGAAACACACAGACATAGAAAACAAACTTATAGTTACCAAGGAGGGTGATGGAGGAAGGATGGATTAGGAGTTTGGGATTACCAAATGCAAACTATAATATATAGGATGGATAAACAACAGGTTCTACTGTATTAGCACAGGGAATTATATTCAATACCCTGTGATAAATCATAATGGAAAAGAATATGAAAAGGACGTACATACATGTATAACTGAATCACTTCACTGTACCGTAGAAACTCATACAACACTATAAATCAACTATGCATCAGTAAAATACATTAAAAGTACAATAAAATAAAATAGTCCATCTCATAGAGGGACAGACTAGAAAGGTAGTTGCCTGGGGATGGGGGAAGGGGGAAAAGGAATTGTTCAACGGGTACAACATTTCAGTTGTGCAGGTAAGTTATAGAGGTCTGCCTATAGGTGATGTTGTGCCTGCAGGTGACAATACTGTATTGTTACACTAGCCCAGGACTGCTTTTTCTTCTAACATGAAAGCATTTACCAGTCAGAACGCCCTCCTCTCCTCCCCAGCACTTGACCCCTTTAGACTAACAAATGGCCCCTGAATAAAGGGCAAGAAAGCAGTTCGAAGCCTCCTCCCCCACCTTCCCCACCCCTTGCCTCCCTGGTGTCTGCCGAAATTAGCAATAGATGAAGCAATTCTGTTTTAATACGGAAAATTGATTTACCTTTTCAACATTTTAACAAATGGCAGTGCACACAGATCTCTAAAGATTTATGCCCACAATTTGCAAAATTATTTCTCTATCGATCAGCACGGGTTTGTTTTTCATAGGTTCAGTCAATTAAGTAGTAACGTTCAGGTGAGTAATTGAGTCGAATCAGTGAAGTCCCCGGTGAAGGCAGATACCCCTGGATCCCAGGACTGGGGGATGTCAGGTACGTAGCAAGATGCCTGGGACCTAACAGAGCAGGAAAGAAGGCCCCAGGGAGTCTGGAAAAGGAGGTGATGCTCTGACCACGAAACACCAGACTGTTTGACATTAGAATGCCACGCTGCTGGTGGCTCTGACAGCCCGAGCCCACAAGATCGATGGCCAGTCTGGGTCTTTCTGTCTGACAAGGGAAAGAAATGCTGAGGGTGGGCTGGGAGCCAGGAGCGGGGGTCAGCAGCCTCCCTGACATCATCTCAGCACCTCGGCCCCTACCTGGCACAGGCCCCTTAACTCACCACCTCCTTACCCCTTCCCTGGATTTTGCAGGTAACCCAGCAAATGGGCCTCTCAAAGGCCTACCTTTTAGCAAAAGAGTTCAGAAGGATCACCATTACAATATCAACAGGTATTTCCTAGGGGTAGTAGAATACAGCTGATTTTTATAGGTTACAAAGTGAAAGTGTTAGTCGCTCAGTCATGTCCAACTCTTTGCCACCCCATTGACTTGCAGTCCATCAGGCTCCTCTGTCCATGGGATTCTCCAGGTAAGAATACTGGAGTGGGTTGCCATGCCCTCCTCCAGGGGACCTTTCCAACCCAGGGGTCAAACCTTGGTCTCCTGCAGGCAGGTTCTTTAACATCTGAGCCACCCGGGAAGCCCCTTTATAGGTAAGAAAGTTTACCCATATTTTCTATTTTTTATAGTGGTCTCCTGCTGCTTTGATAATAGAAACAAAAGCTTTTTTAAAAAAATTCTAGTGATCTGGGTGGCTCACAGCTCATAGAAATCTTACACACAGGATGTGCCCAAGAACTTGTCATACTGCATGTGTGCTCTCTTAACGACTGTCACTCACCCTGCTTAATTGAAAACAAAAGCAAGAAGACAAGGGGGAAAGGAGGGAGGGAAGATGAAAAGGAAAGAAGGAAAGCTGCCATGTGCACCACGTGCAGACCCCGTGCTGGGTACGGAGAGACAAAGTGAAGGTCAAAGCCAAGGAAGCCAGACCTGAGAGGGAAGCAAATGCAGCCAGGCCCAGGGGTCTCAGCCAAGCTGTGAGGAGAGAAGAGGGAAGCTGTGGATCCTGCAAGAAAGGAGTCAGAGAGAGGAGTAAAAAAATCTTCAAAAAGGTGGCACGTGAACAGGAGGCTTGGTCCAAAGAGAGGTGACAAGTGTAAGGGGTTTACACCTGTCCTGTTGGAAAAGAGACTTTTAAAAACTGAAGTTGTTTTCAAAGCTCAAGAAAAGGAGGGACCTATGATGTAGAATTCCAGGGCCTGAGACAGAAGGCCAGGGTAACTGGGCAGGGACCTTGCCTCAAACCAAGCCCCGTGAGAAGCACCTGTTCTGCGTCTCCAGTAGAACCACCACATTCTGGGGGGCTGGCCTTGCCATTGCAGGAGAAGCCTCACTCTGTCCCACAAAGGACATGGGTTGGCACGATTTCTATCATTTGCCCTGTATTCATTTCCTTTCTGCTCCTAGCACCAAGAAAAAGGCAAAGTAGCCTGACGGCTCATTGCTTTTTCAATGGGAAGACATCCTCTCTTCTGAGCAAATATGGACACAGGGTGTTTTTCTAGGAACTCTTCATCTCTGTGTAGTTACTTGTGTGGTTCAGTGATATTTGTTCTTTCAATCACCCTTCAAGTACTCTATGCATTAATTCAACAAATATTTACCTGTGGACATGTTTAATGAATGCTTAGGTGTGATGTGATCTTTACTACTCAAACCCTGAGAATGCCTTCCCATGTCACATGGAATGACAGCCAAAGTCCACATCATGGTCCCTGAAGCCTCTGTGGTCCAGGTTGTACACCCTCCCTGAAGGCCTCTCTGCTCTCCTTGCTCCTTCCTTCAGGCTACACTGGCCACCATACTATTCCTCTATTCCTCAAGCACTCAAATATATTTCTGTTTCGCACTTGCTTACTTTTGCCTGCTTGCCCCAAGACCTCTCCCAACCCTCAATATAGAAGGCCAAAGAGAGATATCTCCCACATATCTGCCTTTGGATGGCCTTCTCACACCTCTACAATGCCTTCAAGACTCTGAGATATCACCTTGTCCAAGGACCTTCCCTGACCATCTGAAAGCCAGAAGACCACTCCCCACCACTGTATGTCCTCTTTATCTTTTTTTTTTTTTTTTCCATAGTGCTTATAACAATGGTCATAACAATGGTCCATCTGCTAATGGTTATTGCCTGGGTCCTCCCTTTCCAATGCAAGCCCATGAAAGTAGAGACTCTGTCCACCATGGTGTGCCCAGTGCCCAGCATGTCCTAGCAGAGAGTAGCTGTTCAACGAACATTTGTCTTAATTAATACAGGTATTAGGACCGGGATTGTGTGGGAGCTATAGTCATACAGTGGGTTTCTGTGCCACCCACCATTTCCATCACCAGCTCCATTCCTTCATTTAAAGACGAGCAGCCCACTGCATCTGCAGACTGACAATGAGAAGCATCTGAGTGAGACTCTCGGGCCTGACTACTGTCAGAGACAAGACACAGAACTAAATGATCCATTGTTGGGTTCCGGTCTGGCAGTTCCCATCTAACCTGCGAGGGCCAGGTAATTGGATTGGTAATGGGATACAGAGACTTTCACCTTGAGGTCACTGCCTCGCTTCCAGCCCAAGGGACGGCTGTAACTGAAAGTCATAGTTCTTGGGGAGCAGTTCCTGGATCATCGCAAAACATCGGAATCCGAGTTTCAATTGAAAACTGTGCCCAGTTTCAAGGAGAGAGCTTGCACATCTATCTCACACCTGTGATCCCCTAAAAGTATGTGAAGCCTTGATTAAGGGCTGTCCAGGGCCACAGAGGAATTCGGAAGTCCTGGCCAGGCTCAGGAGCCCCAGCCCTTCCTGAGAGGTGCCCCGAATCATGGAGGTGTGGCCTACCCAGCCGGCACTGAGGCTTCAACTTCACCTTCTCGGTTTGACTTTCCTCATTTAACAACCAGTGGGCAGAAACTCTGGTCTAATAGCCAGGTTTTCCCACCTGGTCATAAACAGCAGGGGAAAGACCCGGGCCCTGAAGACCAAAAATGTGGTTTTGCATCCAGAACTGTACTTCCTGGGGCTTCCCCGGTAGCTCAGATAGTAAAGAATCTACCTGTGATGTGGGAGACCCGGGTTCAATCCCTTGGTTGGGAAGATCCCCTGGAGAAGGAAATGGCAACCCACACCAGGATTCTTGCCTGGGGAACCCCATGGACAGAGGAGCCTGATGGGCTACAGTCCACAGACAGTCGGACACGACTGAGCAACTAACACACTGCACTTCCTGGTTTTGTAAAGCTGGACCGATTTGTTCACTTCTCTGCATTTCTCTTTTCTCATCCAGAAACTGGGATAAAAACACACGCCTTGCAGCACTATCATGAAGGTTAGAGCTGGTGTGTCTGATTTATTCAGAGGTGTGTCTCACACACAGTAGATGCTCAAGAAATTGCAGCAACTGATCTATAGGGACCCTCCTCCCAGGAGGAAGGGGAGAGGTGTGTATTTATGGCCCTATCCCAGGAGTCCATTAATGTGTCATTTATCAACTCTTGATTGAGGACCCCATAAGCAAAGGGAAGTGCTAGGTGCTAACTAAGCAGCTGGCTCACTAAAAGTAAACATGGGCGCTCAGAACTAACGGGCTGCTGCCTCAGGACACTCTTACAGAAGTCAGGAAAGAGTCACATACATAAAAACTGCAGGCAAAGGGCCTCTATGTGGGAACAGGAGAGGTCCCTGAGGGCAGGGACTTTAGGCCAGTTCACTCATCTCGGCCTGGCCCTCCCCTGGGCCTGTTAAAGGGCTGTGTGTGCAGAAGGCACTCGCAATAGATTTGACCAATTTAAAGAAAAGTGAAAGGGATGCAGGCAGAAGGAAGGTCCGCAGCCTTGCCAACTCCTTCTGTGCAACCAGAGCTGGTTCCCAGGAGCAGATCGCCCTGCCCTACTGCTGCAACCCGTCCTGAGGCATCCTGCAGCCAGGCTGCGCCTGAGTCCCGGGCCGCGAGCTGACAAGGGTGGCCTGATCCCGGACACGTGACTGCGCTGCAGGCTGAGGGAGAAGGAGTAAGGAGGGGTGAGGGAGGAGGCAGGTGACCGAGGAGGCTCCTGGTTGTATAAGCTGGGCCAGCTGAGGACATGGCGGGGCCAGGAGAGGGCTGTGAACCACCCTGGGCACCCTGGCCTGCCCTGCATGTCTCTGCACCTGGAGGCAATGGGCACTTCAATGACCTGCCTCAGGTGACAGCCAGGATGCAAGTCTGTCCTGTCCAGAGAGACCTATAATAAACAAGCACAGAGAACTCTCAGTTGCCTGAACCAGAGGGGCGGCCAGCTCGGCACCTGAGCCTGAGGGTGCAGGCGGGGAATCCAGGTGGGCAGGGACACTTGCCAACGGAACAAGAGAGCTTCTCTCCCTTCCAGCGAGACTCCAGCGGGGAAGAGCTGCCCCCCATCCTCCTCCCTCAGAAGAGATGACCCTGATGGGAAAATAGGGACTTCTCTGGCAGTACAGTGGTTAAGGCTCTGTGCTTCTGATGCAGGGGGCGTGGGTTCGATCCCTGGTCAGGGAACAAGATCCCAAATGGCCAACAAAAAAAAAAAAGAGAGAGAGAGAGAGAGGGTCCTAGAAGACTCTGGTCTGGAGAGGGGAGCCCTATCTATTGGCCCCACCTTCTCTATCATGTGTGGAGCTAAGTCGTTTCAGTCATGTCCAACGCTTTGTGACCCATGGATAGTAGCCCACCAGGCACCTCTGTCTATGGGATTCTCCAGGCAAGAATACTGGATAGGTTACCATTTCCTTCTCCAGGGGATCTTCCTGGCCCAGGGATTGAATCTTTACCACTAGTACCACCTCTATCACAGAAGAGTAACCCTGGCCCTCGTCACTCCTGAGGGGAACTTTAGGAAGGTAGAATGAGGCGGCAGCTGTGAGGGCCCCCAGCTCCTCCAGGGTCTATGGAGGAGGCCCTGCTCATGTCCAGATGATCAGTAGATGGACCAGCACTGATGGCAAGTCCTGGAGGCTTGAGTAGAGGGGCTCCACCAGACCCAGCATGAGCAGCGCTGCAATGTGGGCAAAAGGAGTGTTTGCCCCTCCTCTCCCAAGGCCCATGGCCCCCTCCATCCAAGCCTCTAGGGCTTCTCCCCCCATGATGGGGACCCCATCCAGGAGACACCTGCCTTTGGAAAAGCCACCCAGAGAGAACACGATACTTAGTCAATCCACATCTGCACCAGTGGAAGTTCAACCGAGGGATTTCTGGGAGCGAAGGTTCTTCCATTCGGCCTTGAACCGTCATGGTCTCTGGTGAAGTCGCCAGGCTCCAAGCCAATATAAGCAACCATGTGCTCTGCCCCTCACTGCTTTCCTCCTACATCTGTGGTTTGCATTTCCTTCCCACTGACCACAGACGTGCTGTCGCCTCTAGGTCCATTCAAAGCAGAGATTTCACAGAAGGCAAGAGGGAGGTCCAGGAAAGAGAGCAAGGAGGGTGGGGGGAGGAGGGTGGGGAGGGCAGCTGCTTCTCAGCAATGCATTTTGGGGACAAGGACACCCTTGAATGCTATTGGTTTTGTGCAAATTAAACCGAGTAATCCACGTCCTGTGTTGGCCACAGAGAGTACCTCACATCTATATGCCTTACCTACAATCTGTAAAGCTAATTTGTTAAACAGCTTTCTTCTCCCATGGGAAGGAGGTCATTGGTCACAGAAGATTGATTAAGCTCTTGGAGAATCAACATTAATGAAAATCAACACTGCCTAATGAGTGTTTTTATGGCTGCCTCATAAAAAAAAAAAGAATTTTGAAAGAAGAAACAAATAAACAAAAACAGTAAGAAAGGCCAAGAGCCTTCCCTCCTGATGTGTCTCAATCCTTGTAAACTCAGTAGAGTTCTAAATCAGCTAGAAAGCCCCTGGTCTATGCCAGCCTCTGCACCCCTCCACCCAACTCTGATTCAGGTATCAGGCCTGAAAAGTTTGCTTGTGTGCACACTTCAGTTCCAAAGACATGTCCCTCTGTTCAGGCCAGCTGCTGTGCAGAGAGAAGGGGACTTCTGGTAGGAGACGTGCGGTCTGAGTGCCAGCATCATTTACTGTGTGACCTTGGGCAGGGCATCTAACCTCTCCTACCCTGTTTTTGCACGTCTCTGCAATGGGATGCTATTAGTTTCCCCTGTGCCTCCTCCAGGAAAGTTGTTGCAGTGAAAATCACAAAAGTAATGTGTATAGAAATGTTTTTAACCACCAAGGCCGAGGTAAATATGATTCTTGTTTTAAGGCACTGCTGGGTAGCAGGAATAAGCCAAAGGAGGGACTTGCATACACCGGGTTTGAATCCAGGCTCAGAGGCTGGTTCACCAGCTGCATGACCACAAGCAAGCTACTTAACCTTCCTTAAGCCATGATTTCTCCAGCTATGAAATGGAATCATCACAGCTTTGTACTTTCAGAGGTGGGGGAGGATCAAATGCAGTAATGAATACAATGTGCTTAGGAGAGAACTTGGCATGTGATGAACAGTTCAGAGACAAGAGTCGTGATTAGGGCTCTCATTCTCCCCACTTCACCAGCCAGTACCAGCCTACCCACGGACCACATGGGGGAGGGGGGGGCGGAGATCCATGGATCCACACAGACACCACATGGAATCAGGTAGCTGGGCAACACCAGCTCCCCTTGGGGCCCTGGGCTTGAGAGCAGGGAAAGAGTGGCAAGGGATTCATGGGGGTGAGAGGAGGGGCAAGAGGGGAAAAAACAGGGCTGCTCAACTGTAAAGGGAAGACACCTGAGATGTCTCCAAGTAACTGTGACTTGGAGGATGGTTTAAGGGAGCTGACAGGTAACTATTCTCCACTGCTGTACCTATAACCAGAAAACGAGCTTAAACTGAAAAAGGAGTATTTTATATGAAGATGTGAAGACCTAAGAGGGGGGTAAAAGGAAGGAAGGAAGGAAGGAAGGGAGGGAGGGAGGAAGGGAGGGAGGAAGAAAGTAAGAGAAAGAAAGAAAGATGTCAGAAGGAACTCCCCCCCACCCAAGGATGCTTCTTGTTAAATAAATATATAAAGACAATGAATCAGTAAAAAATCTGTTCTCTCCTATTTTTTCCATTTTGTTTTTCCAGTTCTTCACATCTCTAATTTTACCTAAATGATAATTTTATGAGCAAATCAAGTTATACATAATACATTTCATGTTTCTTCTTAGCAAAATGATTTTAGATATGTAAATTGTACTACAGAAATAAATATTGCATGTTATTCTAATTTTTCATCAAATTTACATTCCCCCTCCCATCATATTCTCTAAACCTCTATCTCTGATGGTTTGAACATTTCTAAGACCTTGACATTTATACATTTAGCTTGGGTCTAAGAGTGAAATGACTTCACGAGAGGCTAGGTGGTTCAGTCTGCTACCGCACAAGTTCATAAAATCTCTTTGGCAAATATCATTATTTCATCTCTGGACCAGGGGTGGGTATAATTGCATGGAATCCAGCAGAATGGAGCCTGATGGGCCTTCTACACTTCTGTGGCAAGACTTTCAAAACTTGTCCATTATATAGACCATCTTCTCCAGGTTCAACCATATCTGAAATCCCACAAGACCCTGCCTCCCTCTCTGAGGAGTATGTCCAGGAAAATGGATGTATGAATTCTCCCCAGCCCTCAGGGCAGAGAGGCGTGGCAGCTGTCTTGGCTGTATTTCTAGAACTCTCTGTGCTCATGATGGAATCAAATCCACAGAGAAATCTAGGGAGGCTGTACAGCCAAAAGCTTTGTCCTCTGATCCCCCAGACTGAATTCTAGTTCATCTTCTGAACACCCTGAGTATTAAACACAGCTAATTAATTAATTTATAGAGAGTTGTGTCATTCAGTACAGTAGCTGCTAGCCTTCTGTGGCTATTTAAATTAATAAAACTAAATAAAGTTAAAATTTCAGTTCCTCGGACGCACTGGCAACATTTCAAGTGTTACCTGGCCACATGCAGCCCACAGCTTCCACACCAGGCAGCACAGATAGAAAACATTTCCATCATCACAGAGAATTCTACTGGACAGCACTGACCTTGAAGAAAATTGTAAGTGAGGATGCTAGTCATTGTTAAGTGTCTGCCATATAACAAGATCTCTTTCATGCAGTGGCTTATTAAATTATTGGATTATGGAGAGTAAACGGCATCATGCTCACTTTCCAGCTGAAGAATTAGAGGCTCAAGATGGCTAACTTACCCAGAGTCCCCTTTGTTGTTCAGTCGCTCAGTCGTATCTGACTCTTTTCGACCCCATGGACTTTGCAGCATGCCAGGCTTCCCTGTCCTTCACCATCTCCCAGAGTTTGTCAAACTCATGTCCATTGAGTTGGTGATGCCATCCAACCATCTCATCCTCTGTCGTCCCCTTCTCCTCCTGCCTTCAATCTTCCCCAGCATCAGGGTCTTTTCCAATGAGTCAGCAATTCGCATCAGGTGGCCAAAGTATTGGAGCTTCAGTTTCAACATCAGTCCTTCCAATGAACACTCGGGACTGATCTCCTCTAGGATGGACTGGTTGGATCTCCTTGCAGTCCAATGGACTCTCAAAAGTCTTCTCTAACACCACAGTTCAAAAGCATCAATTCTTCGGTGCTCAGCTTTCTTTATAGTCCAACTCTCACATCCATACATGACTAGTGGAAAAACCATAGCCTTGATTAGATGGACCTTTGTAGGCAAAGTAATGTCTCTGCTTTTTAATATGCTGCCTAGGTTGGTCATAACTTTCCTTCCAAGGAGCAAGTGTCTTTTAATTTCATGGCTGCAGTCACCATCTGCAGTGATTTTGGAGCCCAGAAAAATAAAGTCTGACACTGTTTCCACTCTTTTTCCATCTATTTGCAAGAAGTGATGGGACCAGATGCCATGATCTTAGTTTTCCAAATGTTGAGCTTTAAGCCAAATTTTTCACTCTCCTCTTTCACTTTCATCAAGAGTCTCTTTAGTTCTTCTTCACATTCTGCCATAAGGCTGGTGTCATCTGCATATCTGAGGTTATTGATATTTCTCCTGGCAATCTTGATTCCAGCTTGTGATTCATCCAGCCCAGCATTCCTCATGATGTACTCTGCATATAAGTTAAATAAGCAGGGTGACAAATAGAGTCCCCTAGTTGGCAGCAAAACTGGTGAATCTAGGACTAACCTTGAGACTCTGCTATAGTCTTATGATGACACCAAAGGCATAAGATGGAAGCACAGAGTAGGTGTACGTGGGCTCAAAGATGGAAGATGGTGAAAGATTGGGGCAGAAATGCAAGTAACTAACACTCACAGAACAAGCAGACTCCTCTCCTGACTATGCACCTCCAAGGCGAGAAGCAGGAGCTGCCATTGCCATGGATAGGTCAGTCCTGCTTCACACGGGAGGAAGCAGTGAGCAGCCCTCAAGACCACATGGTCTAGGACCTGGGGGATGGAGAGGGGAGATAGTGCAAGACAGCAATCAGATAACATCACTGGCTGAAAATTCATCATCACAGAGGTCCTCCAGGTGCTCCCTGGGCTCAGTCCTCTGTCACTGAGGCTGGAGAGGAACTTCTTGACATTAGGACAATGAGAGCAGGTCCATTTAAGAGAAGTCCATTACCAGTCTCTTGCTGGTAGAGACTCAAGAGCATGGGTCTCATGCTCTGAGAAGTGTTGCTATGAAAACAGCTGGACAACAGGGTCCATATGACCTGTTTACAGAGAGCTTCAGCAGCCAGAGTCAGCAGGAGAAGCCCCGTGCATCCTCGGAAGAGTAAATAATGCCTGGTACTACTCTTCTGAGCAGCAGTGCTGTCGGCCAATCAGAATAGCCCAGGAGTAACTGCAACAGTGTTCTGAGGCTCTGAGTGGCAGTGACTTGTGGCCATTGATGGTCACTGCTGCACACATCACAGTGGCCATGGTCAGGGGTCCAAGATACTTGGGTTGAGGATGGATGCACAGTGGTTGTAACCCTAGGGAGTCAGGGATGGAGTGAGAAAATGCTGCTGGATGATGAAATTATATCTATGGTGTGCTTTGCAAAGAGCACAGCTTACGGTTTGGGTCAAAGAACTATATGGACACAGGGTGTATGGTTGATGGTCTGTCTCCCCTACTACATCTCCTTAGAAGAAGGATCCCTGTGTGAGCTACCCTTTCCAGTCCCACCTCCATTCACAGAAAACAGAAGACTTGGTGAATGCCCTGTTTCTTAATGCTCCCCCAAACCAGAATTCCTCAATGTTCACTTCATGGAAAACTAGTTCTGAAATATGCTAATGGGTGTTTTTTTTAAAAAAAGAGAAGGAAATAAAGAAAAGAAAACCTTCCATGGTCAACTTAGTTTGGAAAGTGTTGGATTAAACAAGGTTCAACAGGGCAATTTACTGTAGGATTTCTCTGAGCCTTTTAAATGATAATGAAGGGAATATAGAAAGCAGCACTTTCTATGCCTAATTGACCATGGAATCCTTTTTCCACAGGGCTTCTTTGGGGATATTGTTCTGTAGAAGCACCTATCAAGACCTCTAACTTCAGCTCACTATTGCAGGCTTTAGATAAAGCAAGTATGCCACTCTGGGACTGATTGGACAACCAATGGATTGCACTGCCATATAAAACATCACTGGAAGCCCACCATCCCTGGTTTTATTTATCCATCTAGGCAACTAAAAGGTGCCTCACCTGTATTAATGTTAGTCCCAAGAATATAGATCTCTTCCTTCTGTTTCCATACCAATGATACAATGATTATTAGCCTAGTAACCAGCCAAATTCATCAGCACTTTAACATTGAATTAATATGTCTAGTACAATTTTGAGCATCTGCTATGCGCAAAGTATTGTGTTATACAACCTGGAGGGAAAAAGAGAGATTTGTAAGAGATGAAAAGGTTCTCCCAGCTCTCCAAGAATCTGAAACCTAATTAGGGAAGTAAGAAAGGGACATCTTTGCCCCCAGGATGTCTGTTGCCCACCGCTTCTCACAACCCCACCTTCAGATGCCTTCTCTCTGGTCCCTTTATTCAAAGATATTTCTCCAAATCCCTTCATTTTCACAATCTCCACTGAAGCAGCTCAGTGTTTTGGGGGCTGTGTACAGTATGTATTATTCATATGCTCGCTTGTTTCTGAACAACTTATGAAAACCAACTAGAGATTAATTCATAAAAAATAGGCCTTTTTCCCCTTTCCCTTGACAGGACCTGATCTGTTTCTCTGCACAATTTTATTGTCTGATTGGGTTTCTGCTCTCCCCCTGCCCGAGTTCTGTAGAAAAATCATGCCTCTTTAGTATGGCTGCCACACATCTTTTCATGTGCCTGAAATATACACCATTGTGTTCCGACTTTTGTTTTGTGCAGAATCCCTTTCATGCTCTATCTTCTGCAAGGTCCCTCTGTCTTGGCAGCCAAAAACACTTGTGTTTGCAGCCAGGAGATTTCTATTGTACTTTGCACATCGCAAGTTTTTTGTTCAGCGAGGTGGCCTTTTGTAGTTGAGTTTGCTAATGTTTCCAACTGAAAACAGACACAGCTACACTTCATCAGCCTCTTTCTTCTCAGAGACACACTTGTCAGGTCCACTGAGGAAGCCAGGATGCTCCCTGCTCAAGAGGGAGAAGGTGGGCTCAAGTCAGCAGCAAAAGGAACCCGAGTGTCACTCCCCCAAGATGGAAGTGGCAGAGGTCTTTGGTCACTGGGAATGTTAATCTTCTGAATGGCAGATGCTTTCATCTTTCTCCTACATGGGCATATGCCCACTGCTCTTTCTCCACAGCTTCTCTTCTCTCCTCCTGCTCTGGGGTGCCCACCATGGTGTGGCTCCTGTGATTCCCAGCAGAGCTTGTGAATAGGGTTCAGAGACCACGAGGTCCCTTCCCTGCCCTACTCCCTAAACCTCACTTTCAGTTATAGACCCAAACCAACTTTGATATCACTGTGGTCACAATGTGTCTCATGCCCCAGCACCTCACACCCAACTGATAGCTGGGATTTTGGACTCAAAAAGTGTCTATTGAATGAATAAACCCACTAACCTCATGAGGGCTTGCCAGGTGGCACTAGTATAAAGATCCCACCTGCCAATCCAGGAGAGGTAAGATCCACGGGCTCGATCCCTGGGTCAGGAAGATCCCCTGGAGGAGGGAATGGCAACCCACTCCAGTATTCTTGCCTGGAAAATTCCATGGAGAGAGGAGCCTGGAGGGCTACAGTCTATAGGGTTGCAAAGAGTCGGACACGACTGCAGTGACTTAGCACAACCTAATGAGACCTGGCATCCCAGGCTTTGAAGGAGATGACCGGGCATGCCTGCCGCCTCCCGTTCAAGTATCATTCCTGTCACTCCTCACTGGCACCATTCTGCAGGAAGCTGGGAGGGAGGGCAGTGGAAGTGGTAGAGATTGTGGTCTGTGACGTGAAGGGGCAGTCATGAAAAGGCACTGACCCATGGGGGCACAAGGCAGCTGCACACTCGATGCATCTGTTCAGTTATGGAAAGGCACTCTTGGAAATCACGACATAAGAATCATCTAAGTCAGTCTGGCCTTGCACGATGGTCCCAAACTGCTTCTCGCCTGGAGGATATGCATGTGTGTGTGTGTGTGTGTGTGTGTGTGTGTGTGTGTGTGTGTGAGAGAGAGAGAGAGAGATCCTTCTGATTTGCTATCTCAAATCAACTCTCACTTTTAGAACTTTCTCTCCTTTTTCAATTTTTTTAAATACATACCCTTATACAAAAGATTGTCATTTTCTTCTTCTCCTCTTCCATGTTTTCATTCACTATGCTATGCTATTCTTCACTATGTTCCAAAACACACTGTTATATCCACATCAATGTGCACTGAAAACTTACTTTCCTTTCTTACATTCCTTCCTTCCTCCCTCCTTCTCTCTCTCTCCCCCTTCCTTCCTTTCTCTCCCTCTCTTTCTTCTCTTGTTTTTTTCTTTCTGGTAATCTTGACTCTACCTGCTCCTTTGACTAATTACAGTTTATTAGTTGTTATGGCAACTTCAGTTGCTCTCAGTGCCTCTCTCGTGATGTGGCTGCAAATGAAGACACCAGCAAGATAAAGATGGATTTACTCTTCCCCATCTCTTCCCCAAGCACTTCCCCGTCCTCATCATTAGCTCTACCTGATAGTTCCCAGCTGCCTCCTACACCCAAGTAACAAACAAGCCAAAAACCAGGTAAATAAAAGGCTCTGTCTCCTGTTTGTCCACAGTATTACTTCTCATTATAACAAACATGGAACAGTGGAAGGTTGAGCTGGAGGAGCAACTCGTGATTTGTGGGACCTTGAAATACATGGGATCTTTAGAGGAGCTTCTCAGAGCTGGAGCAGCAGTCGCCCCAGCAGGCCAGTTGTGTTAGGGGAGACAGGTGGCACCTTCAGCTCTAATTCTTTCTGGCTTCACTTCCTGCCATTCAAGCCCCAAGACCCCCATGGGACTACACAGATCACTGCTCACTAGAACTACCTCATTCCCTTGGTGCTGGCTACACTCCAGACTGAATTAGGACCAAACTGTCTACCTATCAAATTCATAAAGATTTCCAAAATTTTCACTTAATTATTCCAGACTCCGTGCTCCATATCTCTTTAGGAGTGCACTCCATTTCTATATGTCTTTCTAACAAGTTATTTTGCTGTCACATTGTCTCTGACATCTGTCACCTTGGTATCTAAGCATTCTGGCAAATTCTTGAGGCTAAAAACAAACACTTAAGCGGAAATGGGGAAGAAAGCTCTCATCTCCATAGGGATAGAGCAGCACAAAGAGGCTATGATTCTCCAAGGTCATTCTGTGCAAAGACAGCAAAACAGCCAAGAAAATACTATGCAATACTACTTCCAGGCCCTGACCTCCATAATTCGACACAACTCCATCTGAAATCAGTGTCTCTGTAGGAAGTACCAAATGAGATTTTGTAGCTGCTGGTCATAGGCAGGAAGGCATCTTCACAAAAATCAAGCATGCCTCCTTCCCTTCCAGGCTCTGGATTTGGCCTCATTTTCACTGCTAGGTATTCAAGCCCTCTTTTAACCTGAATATTTAATGACACTAACTGAAATCTTCAGAGATTTTATTCATTTATCAAATCATTAAATCATTATTAATTGTTCCACAAGCAAACAAATGTTGGCGATGGGTAAGGATTTATAGTCTAGAAAAACAAGAAGAAATATACTTGGGGAAAAAAATGTTTACCAAGAACCTACTGTTTGTTATTTCAAACTCTGAAAAGAGAGCAATGGATAAAACCCACAAGTATTCTGTTCTAATGGACCTTAGATAATAATGTGGAAAACAGATGAAAAACAAACAGATAGGTAAGCTCTGTTACATTAAAACACAATACGAGATGAAATGTGATAAAACATAACAGGGAAACAGAAGAAGTGCTTTCAGTATTTTTTTTTCACATGAGGTTTATATAGCTGAACCAAAAGTACAATCTAGTTTCAGAATTTGGTCTATAACACCCCAGATTTCCGAATATAAAATTTTCTTCTCTAATAAGCAGATACTATTACAACTGTTGCATTTGTCCATTGGTGACCTATGCAAAAAAAAGGGACTTAACACCTATAATAGGTTAGATCAAAAACTTTAGAAGAACCTAGAAGCAGTTGAAATATAAATGGCCCAAATCTATCAACGAATGGGTAAATATATATATATATATATATATAGAATCTGTGAGATCTACTGCATCCCACTAGCCACCTGATGGACTGCTATCTAAAAGATATCTAAAAGAGAATGGAATTTGCTACCATAATTATCCAATCAGATTCCCTTGTAGTTGCTGAAAATCAAAGTAACAACCCTAACCTCACTGTCTTTAGAAGTGAGACTTTTAAAGTGTTTTTTCAATATTAAAATATTCAGGGATTCATTAGGGTGGTAATTTATCTTCCAACATTTATTATTTCCTTAGTCCACCTTATCTGTCCCTGTGATTCAGTCAATGGGCAACTAGAAATTTTAGCTCCTCAAACAAATGACTTCAAAGAAACTTACTACACAGCTGCATTGCATACTCTCTGCTGACCAAAAAGTTGCCATTGAAAATAGTCACCACCTCTCACGTGTAGAGAGATCCAGGAAAATAATGAATGTTATCAACATTCAGAGGATGTATTTGCTGAAAGCATTTCAAGCAATAGAAAAGTAAGTAAATTCTGAAAGTGGCTGATATTATCATCTTAACAGCAGAAGAAGGAAGGATGAAAAAAAAGAAAGAAAGGGGGGAGGAAGGAAGGAAGGAAGAGCGGAGAAAGAGAATGAGATGGAAAGAGAAAAAGAAAGAAAAGCATATGAATATCCACAAGAATTTGAACCAGTTTTGAGACTCAGTTTTAGCTTCCCATTGGCCACAACTACACACCTGAGTAAAATGTACAAGGAAACTCTTTGTAAGCAATGGACAGCAGGAAGTACAGAACCATGATCCTAGAGTGAAGGAAGACAGATGAGGTGAGCTTCTCATTTCCATATGCTCTCTGATGAGGAATGCTTTTCAGACAACAGCACAGGGAAGTGGAGTTCAAGCAGAGCTCTCTGAAAACAGAGATCAGTGTTCAGGACAAGTGATGCTCCTCAAATTTGCAGGGCAGGATAAAGGAGAGAAGGGAGATATACAGAAGGGTGACCTCAAAAGGGGTACATATCCACAAGACCTAGCAGAGAGTGGGTGCTCTGGCAGATGAAGGTGAGTGGAGATACAAGAGTCACACAGTTCTAAGAAATAGTAAAGCTATCTCACTGAGAAACTTCGGCGTTCCATTGAGACATCAGAAACATCATACCTTCAGAGTAAAAGCCATGCTCTAAAATACGAGCCACACCCTAGAACTAAAGACAAAACTGAATTGGATCCACCCTAATAAAGAAAAGAAAAAATAATCCTAGCAGGACCAAAGGACTCACCAATAATTTAACTACTTACTAGAATAAAATTCAACTTTGTTTTTAAAAGTTGAGCAAAATACAGACTCTTTACAATGTGTCACCGATAAGGTCCAGCAAACAATAAGAAACTAGAATCGATGCTTTTGAGCTGTGGTGCTGGAGAAGACTCTTAAGAGTCTGTTGGACAGCAAAGAGATCAAACCAGTCAATCCTAAAGGAAATACATCCTAAATATTCATTGGAAGGACTGATGCTGAAGCTGAAGCTCCAATAATTTGGCCACCTGATGTGAAGAGCCAACTTATTGGCAAAGACCCTGATGCTGGGAAATATTGAGCACAGGAGAAGAATTGGCAACAGAGGATGAGACGGTTGGATGGCATCACTGACTCAATGGACATGAGTTTGAGCAAACTTCAGCAGATAGTGAAGGACAGAGAAACCCGGAATGCTGCAGTCCATGGGGTTGCAAAGAGTGACACATGACTTAGCAACTGAACAACAACAACAAAATATGCAAGGAAAATGTTATCTGTAAGCAAGGAAGAGAAACTAGTCAATAGAAACAGACCCTAAGATGACCCACATGTTAGAATTTGTAGACAGGGACTTTAAAATGGCTATTAATAAATATGTTCAAAGGTAATATAAATATAACCAAAGTAAATATAGAAAAGTTTAAGGAGAGATTTAAAAGAACTAAATGGAAATTCTAACACTCAACTACAATATCTGAAGAGAAATATATTGAATGGACTTAAGAACAGATCAGAGATTTCAGAAGAAAGGGTCAGTGAGCTTTGGCAGATTTATATTTATAAGTCAGATAGTAAAAAATCTGCCTGTGATGTGGGAGACCTGGGTTCAGTCCCTGGTTTGGGAAGATCCTCTGGAGAAGGGAGTGACTACCCACTCCAGTATTCTTGCCTGGAGAATTCCATAGACAGAGGAGCCTGGCAGGCTTCAGTACACGAGGTCACAAAGTGTCGGATAAGACCAAGAGAGTAACACACTGCATATCCAAACTGAAGAAGACAGAGAAAAAGACTTTTTTAAAATAATATACAATCCATATTCTGCAAAACAGTCACAAGTGTTGTAATATACACATAGTTTATTGCCAGAAGAAGAAAAAAATGGAGAATAAAAATATTCAAGAAATAATTACCAAAAACTTCCCAAATAAACCAAGAATTCTGACCTTCAAACCCAAGGCTGGTGAACACATGTAATATTTAAAAACAATGGCAAAAACATAAGTACATCATATTTAAATTGCTAAAGTTCAAATATAAATAGAAAATGTTTTAAAAGCCAGCGAAAAATACATTATAGACAGAAGAACAATGATGCAAATGACTGATTTCTCATCACAAACACTGAAAGCCAGACACAAAAGAGCAAGTTCTCTAAAGTAGTTAATGAAAAAGAAAGCAAAACCCAACTCCAAACATTACCTAAAATTTTATATTTAGAAAAATAATCTTTAAAATAAATGTGAAAGGAACATATTTTTAGGTGAGTAGAAACTAAAAGAATTCATGTTCAGGAGGCTTCACTACAAGATGCTATCAAAGATCTTCAGACTGAAGAATGGAACTTCTGATATACAAGAAGGAATGAAGAGCCTAGGAATAGATAAATATCCAGATAAATAGAAATAACATTATTTTCCCTTCTCTTAATGCATTTATAAATAGCCTTGACTTTTTAAAATACTTTTTTAATATACTTTTTGGCTGTGCTGGGTCTTCATTGCTGTGGGCAGGATCTTTTCAGTTGCTGCAAGCGGGGGCTACTCTTCCTATGGTGCTCAGGCTTCTCACTGCAGTGGCTTCTCTTGTTGTGGAACATGGGCTCTGGGGTGTGTGGACTGCAAGCAGTTGTGGCACATGGGCTCAATAGTTGCAGTTCCTGGGCTCTAGAACCCAGGCTCAGTAGTTGTGGCATGCAGGCTTGGTTGCTCCATGGCATGTGAGATCTTCCTGACCCAGTGATGGAACCAGTGTCTTCTGCATTGGCAGGCCAATTCTTTACCACTGGGCCACAAGGGAAACCCTGGCTTTGACTTTTTAAAGCAAAAATAAAACAATTATTTTCTTGTTTTAATACATTTAAAAGTAAAATAAGTGAAAACAATAGCAGAAAAGATGAAGGTAAACAGAACCCTTATAAGACATGTAACGAGGTACAATATTAACTTTAAGTAGTCGGAGAAGTTCATTCCTAGAACAACTCTGAAAATATACAATGACACATGGCTAAAAAGCCAACAGAATAAATGAAACTGAATTCTAAAACACTGGACAAATTGAAAGAAGGCAGGGAAGGAAACACTGAGAAACAAAACATAAAGATGAAATGTGGAAAATAAATAGCAAGACGGTAGATTAAGTCCAAAATCATCAATAACTGCACTAAAAGCAAGATGGTCACACACTCCAATTAAGGGAAGAGATTTTCAGGCTGGGCGAAAAAACAAGACTCAATAATATTTTGTCTATAAGAGATGCTACTTAAATATTAAGGCCCTGATACACTGAAAGAATAAGAATGGGTTAAGATAAATCATATAAGAAGTAAGCATAAGAGGGCTTGCATAGCTATTCTTATAACAGGCAAACAGATATCTTGACAAGGAATATTACCAGAGACAAAGAGAGGACTATCACAATGATAAAAGAGATCAATTCTTGCGGAAGATAGAACAATTCTGTCAGTGCTTGTAACAATAGAGTGTCCAAATACACAGAGCAGGAAAGGACAGAAATAAAGGGAGAAGCAGAAAAATACATAGAGATTTTAAGACCTCTCAATTTGAAATTGTTAGAAAAACTAGGGGAAAAAATCAATAAGGAAGTACAGCGATTTCTACAACACTATAAACTGCCCTGATCTAATTAAGATTTTTAGAACAATACAACTCTGAAACTGTATAGTATATGTACATATACACTTACATATGCACATATGTACACATATATGTCAATATAGACTACATATTGGACCATAAAATAACTTTCAATACTTTTCAGAAAGTTGAAATCTCACACATAGGTTCTCTGACAAAGAACTAAATAAGAAACTAATAAAAATAAATCATGTAGAAATCATCCAATATTTAGAAATGAAGTGACATGCTTCTAAATAATCCACGGATCAAAGTATAACTCATAAGAGAAGTTAGAAAATACTTTGAATTGAATGATAATAAAAACACAACATATCAACATTTATGTGACACCTCTAAAATAGTGCTAGGAGCAAAATTGTTCCTTTAGCATTTAAAGTAACAATTTCGCTCCTAGCACTATTAAATGCTCCTAGCACTATTAAATGCAAAATAAATTTTAAAATAAGTTATCTAAGTTTCCATTATAAGAAGCTAGAAAAAAAGAGAATGTTAAACCCAAAATAAGTATTAATGGAAGAAACAGAACAAAAGATAACTAGAAAGATTGATAAAATTGAAAAAACCTGAATAAGATCAATACAAAAATCAGAGAATAGTTTAATTGTCACTATCAGAAATAGAAAGAGGATTACCACTACATTTGCACAGACCTATAAACAGGAAAACAAGGAACATTGTAACAACTTTATGCCAATAAATTTAACAACCTAGATGAACTGAACAAATTCCTTGAAAACACAGTCTTGTAAAACTGACACAAAAAACATAGAAAATAAAAATAGCCCATATCTAGCTCTTTTAATGTGAAATTCACGACCAAAACAAAAACTTACAGTCCAGATAGTTTACCAGTAATTATATGACATACTTAAGAAATAATTAAATCATTCACAAACTCCCTCAGAAAATGAAAAAAAAAAAAAGACCATGTTATATTTAGTTCACAAAGCCAGCAAAATCCTGATTTCAAAACTGGCCAAAGACATTTCAAGTAAGGAAAAATTGTGAATAGCCCTCCTGAACATAGACACAAAAATCCTTCCCAAAATATTAGCAAATCAAACCCATCAATACACACGAATTTCAAATTATGACCAAGTAGGGTCATATATACCATTATAGCAGGAAAACAAGTAGCTTTAACATTCAAAAACCAATCAATATAATTCATATTAATGAAGAGAAGGAGAAAATTATATATTATATCAATACATAGTCATTTAAATTTAAAAATCATTTGTCAAAACTCAAAACCCATTCATGGTTTCAACTGAGCAAAGTAGGAATAGAAGGGAGCTTCTTAATCTGATAAACACATCTACAAAAAAATTCTATGATTAACAACACACTTAATGGTGAAATACTGAACTCTTTTCCCTTTATTTCAGGAAAAGAGTAAGAATGTTTCTTTTAACTTGCTATTCATTATTATACTAGAGGTTCTAGCTAGAAGACAAGGAGAAATGAAGAGTAAACAAAAAGCAAAAAAAAGAAAATTGAAAGAAATTCATAAGTATTACGAGAGTTTATGTAGAAAATCCTGAAGAAACCACCAAAAGAAAAAGCTATTAAAATTTAGAAGTGAATAAAAGTCACAGGATACAAGGTCACAATGTCAGCATACAGCATTTGGATAATGAACTTTTAAAATATCATTTGCAAAAACATCATGATATGTACAGCACTTAAGAATAAATTAGCAAAGGATGTGCTGAAGATCTACATTGAAAACTACAAAATATTGCTGAGAGATTAAAGAAGTATAAATAAATGAAGAGATATGCACTGTTTGCGTTTTATACAAAGGGTCAATATCGCTAGTGCCAATTCTCCCCGAATTTTCTATAGAGTCAATGAAATCTCAATAGAAATTCCCAACAGACACTTTATAGACATTAACAAGTTGATTCGAAAATGTACATGAAGAAAAGGGAGACTGGGATAGCCTTCACAATGTTAAGTGAGAGTGTCAGTAGCTCAGTCGTGTCTGACTCTTTGCAGCCCCATGTACTGTAGCCTGCTCGGTTTCTCTGTCCATGGGATGCTCCAGGCAAGAATACTGAAGTGGGCAGCCCTTCCCTTCTCCGGGGGATTTTTCCAACCCAGGGATCGAACCTGTGTCTCCTGCATTGCAGTTAAATTCTTTACCGTCTGAGCCACCAAGGAACTCACAGAACCTGGTTTCCAAGCTTACAAGGTTTCACTGGGGTGATGATTCCATAGGTATATACACATTTCAAAACATGTTGAATCACTCATGAGAACTGGGCCCATTTTACCACAATAATAGCAATAATAAGTAATTATTATTTATGCCAATTTCCTATTGGTAGACTCCCTCACAAGAAGGGAAGGGTACATGGCAGTAAGCACAGGTGATAGGAGGCAAGCACAATGCAATGACTCTGATGGACGTTGCTGTGTCAGCTAGCTTAAACCGAAACAATTTACCCCAGAATCTCTTCTTTCTATATCTCCAAGTTGGAATTGGCCAAAACAAGAATTTGCCCAAAATCTGGAAGGCAGAAATCATACCATAGCTAACAGACTCTGAAGCTCGCCCTAATCAGATGGGGTGATGAGTCTCCCAACAGGTCTCATAGCTCTCGTCCACTCCTCATCCAACCCTCCTTCTCCACTGCTGACCCTGCTGACCAGCCACAGACTCGGACTCAGTACCAGACACTTGCTGAGGACCCAGAGGGGCAGCCTCGTAGAGCTAAGTGTCCCCCAGCAGGCCCTTGTGTTCCCAGGCTGGACGTGTTCTCAGCTTGTCTGGTTGGTTGCTGGCTCCTTTTCTCTTCCTCCAGTTTCCTTTCTGACCTTCTCTTTGCAAGTTCCTTTCCAATCGTATAAGATCTGATGGCCAAAATAAATCTCTTGGTCCCTACACTTATAGTGACCCTGGCCCTCTGACTGTGATAGAGTCCCCCTTTCACCCCTGAGGTCAGAGCAGATTCACTTAATGAGATGATGGGTGATGTGGGCTCAGTGTACTACATGCCGGCAGGGGACAGGGCACAGCCCTGCAGCAAACCACCTACTTCAGGGGTAGGAGTCAAGCAGGAGAGTAAACCTCAGGTGAGCTCTGACAGCCATAAGAGCATCTGAAAATCATAAGATGCAGCCTCGTATTAAAATAGGCTTCCCCATGAAGCTGCCTGATACAGATTCTGATTGCAAAAACCAAGGTCTCAGGACACCCTGTCTTGGATCTGTGAGGAGACCAGTCCACATAACTGAAAAGTCAGACAAGGTGTCAGGAGAGGGTTAGGTACCTGTGCACAGAAGCAGACGCTTATATTTATTAAAAAAAAAAAAAAAAAAAAAAAAGGAAAACCCATGCACATCTTTTTGGCCAGAAAAATAAAGAATCGTTTATCAGAAACAATTAACCAGGCTTTTGTATTCAGAAAATGAAGGAATCTTAGAAAAAGCATCTTACATTCTCATATATATATACAAATTTTATATATTGATAGATAAATGTATATGGCACCCATCTGCCTTTACATTCTCTAATGTACATACATATTCAAGGTGACTTTTTTTGAAATACAATACTCTTTGCAGAATGTTCAAACACATATCAGGCATGTTGTAGATGAAACAGCTGCATTGGAAAGAGAGTTGAACAATATGGCCTTTAATACCCTTTCCAACACTGAGATTCCCTGTAATATAATTTGTCATGTTTGTTTTAAAAAAAAAATCACTCTATTACATTATGGTCACACCTCATAAAAAGCACTATGCAAACGAAGGTGGATCTTTGTTATGAATAATAATGTTCTGATTGTCCTTTTCGTAGAAGCTCTAATTGCTTACTTAATTCTACCCACTCTCATGGTGAGGTCAGATAAGCTCTGGTGGGTGCTCCTACAACACCCATATCTTCTCTTTCACTTCAAAGGAATCATACTTGGTTGTTCAGTGTCCAAAGTCTCCTCAAAGTCTTAAGTTCCTTAATTGCTTAGGTATTCCTTGGTGGCTCAGATAGTAAAGAATCCACCTGCAATGCAGGAGACCCAAGTTCAATCCCTAGGTCAGGAAGATCCCCTGGAGAAGGGATTGGCTACCCACTCTAGTATTCTTGCCTGGAGAATCCCATGGACAAAGGATTCTGGTGGGCTATAGTCCATGGGGTTGCACAGAGTCAGACACAACTGAGCAACTAATGCTTTCAAAGACATCAAAGGAGAAATATGCAAATTTTTTTGAACAGAGCTGGGTAGTCCAGTTGGCTGAGGTGTATGGTCCATGGCGGGAGTGGTGGGAAATCCAATGGTGACACTGGTCAGGTGAAAAGAACCTTCACTGACAGGTGCAGTAGGCTGGTAGATGGTCCCAAAGACACGGAAACTCCCATCCCTGAACCCCATTACTTTATTGGCAAATGTGACCTGGCAGGTGTGATGAGATTATCTTGTGTTAAGCAAGTGGACCCTAAATGTGTTCACAAGAGTCCTTATAAGGGGAAGGCTGAGGGAGGTTTCAGTGTAGAAGAGAAAGAATGTGAAGATGGACCAGAGAAAGGGCCAGAGATGCTCTGCTGCTGACCTTGAAGATGGTGAAGAGGCCATGAGCCAAGGAATGCAAGGGGCACAAGCCTTAAGAGTGGAGAAGGCAGATGAATGTCTCCTTTGGAGCTTAGGAGGGAGCATAGCCTGCCAGCACCTTAGTTTTCTCCCAGTGAACTGCATTCCAGATTTCTGAATCCAGAATCTTAAGAGAACAAACGTGTATTATACACAATCACGTTTATGGTGATTTGTCTCAGACACCATAGGAAATGAACACAGCCAGATTAAGACATTAGATTGTTATGTGTTAAGCAGTGAAGAGTCATTAAAATTCAGGTAGAAATGGATGGAGAGAAGGCAAACATGAGGAGTGTGTGAGAGGAAAAAGTAAGAAACCACGGCTTGATTTTAGAAATAGGTAAAATCTCCCTGAGTATTTTTTTAGCAAAGCATTTTGGTACCCTCTGGAATGAAAGGTGCAGGAGAAAATGTAATAACGCTAATAAATATTCTATGATTTTCCTGGAACATGTCCTCGGGTGAACTACAAGGCAGCTCTAAATGTTAGGATAAGAGATGTGGGAGGTTCAGCAGTTTGGGGTCTCGAGGGTGCCATAGAAACCATGACTGTGTTTGTCTGGGTTCCCTGGGGACTGTCATCCTCACATGTCTTCCCCCTCAAACTGTAATTCATACAGGAGCTCAGGGGGAGGGGAAGGGGTGGCAGCAAAGGGCAGAATCGAGAGCTGTTTGAGGCAACAATAGCAGGACCAGAGTGTCATGAATTATTTAGCAATTAACCAAGGCAGCTTAAGACCCATTCCAAACACTGAGCAAGCATCCACTAGGTTAATTGGCATGGATTTGTCATGAGTGGGCAGCTAGACCCCTAAAGTATACGTTGGGGACACTTATTCATATGCGGGCTCCAAGACTTGCTAAGTCATCTTCCTCATATGTCATAAAATGACAATTGAGGTTCCTACCCCCCAAAAGCTGATTTTTAAACCAGAGATTTGAGGTCCCAACACTTCTGATTCTTCATCATCTTCTAAGAGGGCCTTAATGACTCAACAGGTGTCACTAGTGGTAAAGAACCCACCTGCCAATGCAGGAGATGTAAGAGACACGGGTTTGATCCCTGCATCAGAAAGATCCCCTGTAGGAAGCAGAGTCAGACATGATTGAAGTGACTTAGCATGCATGCAAAGACTCAACAGAGGCCTTGACCTTGGATATGAAAGAATCCCACATTCCAAAAAAAGAATATTCATTTTCTATTAGAGCTGAGGGGAACCTTGGGGCTTGTGTCACACAAGCCTCTAATTCAACAACCGAGAAAGCGTACAGTCATGGAAGTCAAGCAACCTGGCACCAAGACTCCTGATTTCCCAGCCAGGGATGTGGCTCCTGGACCACAAACCTGAAGTTAATTTCTCCTTGGGAGCAGGAGACTCATGCATCACTGGGGCAAGTTTTGAGGACTTATGGACCCAAATATCCTTGTCCTCTGGAGAAGGAAGGCCTTGCTCCACAGAATCCTGGCTTTTCCTTCTGTGTCAGGGTCCATTTTGGAGCTGAGTCCACTTATAAGCAGAATTAGTGGAAAAGGAGACATGAGCATGGACTCAAACAGACCTGCATTTAAATTCCAGCCCCGTCGCTTACTTATGTGCTGTGTGATCACAGGCAACTCATGTGATCGCTCTGATCCCCGTTTCCTTAGGTGTAAGTATAGAATAATAATTCCTACCTCTGAGTTGCTGTGAAGATTCGATTGGGTGATACATGGAACACAAAAGCACGTAATAGAATGCTTAGAATACTCCAATGTGGGATGAGAGCTTGCTGTGTCTGAGTTTGAACGAGTTTTCAGGAACACAAGGATGAACACGAAGGCTTCCAAAAATACCTTCACTCACAGCCTGTTGTAAAGATCTTACATTCCGCCATTAGCAATATAGAGTCTAAAAGAACTGTCGGTCTCTGGGAATTCACATTAAAATAAAAATACCCCAGAAACTGAAATCGATTATTAACACTGCAGCAGGAATTAACTGTTCGGAGAAACAATGAAGGTCCTGCAGAAATAAGAGAAAAGAGGTAAAAGCGAGGGGAACAGAGTGAGTTATGCTGAACGGAACCAAACTCCTGTCAAATCCCGTTTTCTTTGGACCAAAGGGATTTCTAAATCCAATGGGATTTCTAAATTCTAAAACAATCCTAGAAGCAATGTTTTTTAATTTTCTTGTTTCCATGTTTTGCAACAGCTAAGACTGTTGACAGGGAGGAAGGGCAAGGTCTAGATACCTCCCCTAGATCTGTCCACTAGTTCCGGCCAGGAGTCTGCCTCCGCTGATTCCCATTACTTCTTCATTTGGTACATCTGACCTTTTGCGACATGACACACACTCACCAAACTCTTTAGCAGAAACAGTGATAAAGCAACATCCTTCACTTGAAGAGTTCACCTTGGAGCAGAAAATACAGATTTGAAGCAAGTCATTGGAATATGATGTAATCCCTGGTTTACAGAAGCAAGAACTCTAGATGGAAACAGAAAAGGAAAGACTTCTTTCTGGCTGGGGAAGGCCTGGAAGGTTGCACAGAGAGGAGACATTTGAGTGTTGACATTGACCAAACTGTGGATGGGAAGAAACCTCCAACAGGATACAATAGCCTGAGCTAAATTAAATGGGATTTTAATTTTTTAATTTCTTTTAAAGAGAGAAAGAACCTTCTATTTTATTGTATTATTTTGAAAAATATTTTATTCATGTATTTAGGCGGCACTAGGTCTTAGTTGTGGCATGTGGGATACAGTTCACTGACCAGAGATGGATCCCAGTCCCCCTGAATTGGGACCATGGTGTCTTAGCCGCTGGACCACCAGGGAAGTCCCCCAATGGGTTAAGTGCCATATTTCCCAAACTGACTGATCACTGGAATTATCCAAAGATCCTTTGGAAAATGTTCATTATCAGATCTTTCCCTAGACACGCTGAATTAAAATCTCCCAACTATGGGTCCTAGAAACTGATCATTTTCTCCAGTCTTCCAGGTGATTCTAGCAGGAATGTTTGGAAACCACTGACTTTGGATACAATACGGATAATGCAAGTGACTGTCTCTAGCTCACAGTTTGCTGTGGCCACCCCCCACCGATGCCCATCAGGCTTGCTCCTGGCACTTACATGCTAGTCCACGCAGGTGGCCCCTTCATGCAGACCTGTGTCTCTGCCCCCGAGCTTCCCCTGGCTGCATGCTTGGCCCTCAGGGCTGACAACCCAGGAGCATGCGCTACACTTTGGAACTGACTCCGAGCTGCTCACGGAGACAACCTCTCACTCCTACATGCCATATAGGCTTCGGTCCCTCTCTGTTCACTCACCCGCCTGCACCCTGGCCTCACCTCCATGTGTACTCACACTCAGATCCTTTCTGAAGTTCAACTTCTGGATGAGCCACACCTAACACACTCACATATGGCTACTGCCAGCCTCACCCTTGCACACCCTGCAGTCTTGGATTCCCAGAGAGGAATGACCACCCATCTCGCCAAGATCAGGTGTCCTGGAGACGACATTCCTCTATGGACAGTGTTTACTACCTGTGACTGTGGGCATTATGAAGTACTAGGGTTCTATTTCCATGCAAGGAAACTGAGACCCCAGCTGGCAAATGATTCACATGAGGCCTCACAGAAAGGAGTAACCCAGGCTTGAACCTCATGTTTCTTTGTTTGTAATAGCAATGGTTCTGAGAACCTGATGAAATGTGTATGTCCTCTCCTTACTCCTTCCCAGGAAAAAAATGCAGACACTGACCTTCTCATAAATGTACACACATTTCAGGCTATTCATGGACTTCATGTGTGTCCATGCACCCCTGTGGGAACAGGATGCAAAGATTCACAGAAGAAGCCTAGTGCTTCTGAACACCCTTCCCCCAAGATCTCATTCAAGGCCACACAGCCACCAGAAGCTTCTCTCTGTCATTTTGATTCAGAGCATCAGTGAACAGTGTGCTTATCAACACCTGGTCATTGGTGCAAACCCAGAAAAGGAGAGAGAACGGCTCTGCTAGCTGGGAGCATCCATTCATAGTCAACATTGACAACCAACAATCAAACCATGAGAAATCAAGTAAACAACTAAATCTATGGCTAGATTCATTTTCAGAACCCAGGCTGCAACAATCACAGACACCCAATAAACAGTGGCCTTTCAATGCAGAGGGTGTCAAAAGACTTTCCTTTCAGAAATACATAATATCTTTCTTCACTTATCAGAGAAGACTTTCTAAAGGTGCCAGTTCATGTGATATTTGAAACAGGAATGTCTCAGCTGATGCTCTGACAGTGGCCATTCTTCAAGAGGCAAAAGCATAACCAGGAGCAGGAATGGCTGACCTAAATCTTGGTTCTTAGCTTGATTAGCATGGGGACCTTGGGCAAGTGACTTAAACCCTGTGTTGCACTTTCTCCATCTGCACAATGGAGATGAAAACAGCACCCACTTTATCACACTCTCATGGAGGAGAAAGGAGTTGATATGTACACAGTACAGAGAAGAGTGTCTGACTCTTACCAAGAACTCAGTACATAGGAATGGTCTGTCCTGGTCTGGGTCCTCTGGGAAGCAGATCATGGGCCAAAGCTGATGTGATAACTCTCATAGGGGAGGGGACAGGAAAAATGCCAAGAAACAAGAATGAGAGGAGAGGAAGAGAAACAGAAAAGGAGGAAAAACAAACAGAAGGTCCAAGGTCATATACTAACAAGATGGCCACAGCTTCACCAGGAAACACTGCTGAGTCTTTATCCCAAAGGTCATCTCAAAAGAGGCCACCCAGAACCACCGCATTTAAGGATAAGCCATTGGGAAGAAAAAGACTGGCTGCTTCATCTCCGTTCTCATCGCCAGTCCTTTATTGGTCATAGTTCACCTCGCAGAGAATGACCTGTGTCCTGAGCTCAGGTCACTTCTGGAGAAGCCAGAGCCTCCACGCACCTGGTCAGTTCAGCTCTGGACCCAGGAAAAGGCTTGGGGACTGGGTGCAGGGATGTGGGTGTGGGGATTGTGGAGAGGACAGCAGAAGTGGTCAAATTGTTGTAAGACCTCACAATAACTGGGCCTGCTACACTTATTACTGTTGTTCTCTCAAAACTGTTATTTTCAAGCATGTACCTTTACCCTTTCCTGACAAGAGGTTACTTTTTATCCACCTGGTTTTGAAGAGAAGTTTCTCTCCCATTTTCTGCTCCAGTACCAGAAAGACGAGATGAAAACTTCCTCCAGTGAATTGAATCTCAATTCCATGAAAGGACCCCAGTGAATCTCGGAGAGGAAATGGATTTGTGGCCAACAATCAGATGTGTGCTCAAGATTACTGGGGGATTTTCGTTTTCCAGTTCAGGCTTTCTCCACACTGAGCTTCAGAACTGAGTGGGAGCCAGAGAAGAGTCTACCAGAAAAGGAAGAACCCAGGCCATGGAATCTCCGTGCCGAGAACAGAAGCGGGATGTGAGACCCCGGAGTATCCAAGCCAGAGGCACAAATGCTTGTGCCAAGGGCCAGTGCCCCCTTGGGGTCTCCGGAGGCAGACTGTGAGGCTGAGCTGGGGTGCAAGATGCCCACTAGGGATCAGCCACAGAGGAAGAAAGAGGCAAAAGCAGGATGGGCAGAGGGAGAGGAGGGAAACTGAGGCAGGTGCTCTGGAGTGAGGGGTGCCTGTTAAGGTACCCCATGTGGGCCCCACCTAGCTCAGACACCAGCAAGCGCCATCTCAGTGAGATGTGACCTCTGAGATGTGACCTCAGGTGAGGCCACGGCATCAGTCAAGGTCCACTCTGAGACACTGAGAGTGGGATTACCTGTCCCACGCTTGGGCAGCAAGTCCTTCCCTGAAGGGCACCTGGATGATGTGACTCCATGTCACTCACAGGCCTCCCCTTTGCCACATGGATCTGTTTATCCAGGTATGTTCAGGGAGCGTCTCCTCCAAAACTTGGAGATGGTGGGGAGAGGGTGCGTGCTACTGTGCTGGAGGAGACTCTTGAGAGTCCCTTGGATTACAAGATCAAACCAGTCAGTCCTAAAGGAATTCAACACTGAATATTCATTGGAAGGGCTGATGCTGAAGCTGAAGATCCAATAATTTGGCCACCTGATGCAAAGGGCTGACTCATTGGAAAAGACTCCAATGCTGGGAAAGATTGAAGCAGAAGAAGGGGACAACATGGTATGAGATGGTTGGATGGCAACACCCATTCAATGGACATGAGTTTGAGCAAACACCGGGAGATAGTGAAGGACAGGGAAGCCTGGCATGTTGCAGTCCATGGGGTCGCAAAGAGTTGGACAGAACTTAGTGACAGAACAACAAAAAATTCCTACGTAAATGAAATCCAGGCTCTTTCAGGATGGAAATGTAGCTGCAATAACAATTTTAATGTCCTCCCAATTGTTTTGTTGAAATCCTAACACCCAGTGTAATGGTAATAGGAGGGGACCCTTTGGGAAGTGCTTAGATCCTGGGATTGGAGCTGCCTGAATGAGATCAGTGCTTTTAGAAAAGAGACCCCCAGAGTGCTCCTTGCCCCCTTCTGCCAAGTGAGGACACAGGGAGAAGACTGCCGTCTCTGAGCCAGGAAGTGGGTTCTCACCAGATCCCAAATCTGCCTGTGCTTCAATCTTGGACCTCCCACCTCCAGAACTGCAAGAAATACACCTTTACTGCATATAAGCCAGCCAGTCTGTGGTACTTTTGTTAGAGTAGCAGGGTAGACTACGACAGTAGCCAAGTTACCGTTAAGTGTCCTGTTGGTCTCCTTGAGGGATGGGGCCACTGTGGAATCTCAGCATGAATCTCTGCGGCAGCAGGCTGAACAATTGGCAGTGGTGGAAGTCGGCCTTGGGGAGTGGGTGTCCGTGTTGAGGGGCCCATGCATGACCACCTTCCGGGCCACCAAGCTTCATCACGGACACGCTCATGGCTAACGTCCACGCGTCCATTATTTTACCTTGGTGGTCCTTTAGTGCCTCTTCCCTGGGGGCGAATTCAAGTGGCATTAACATGTGTGCAAAGGTCTTCATACATAGCACTCAGTTCCATACGCCCATTCACAAGCCCCCGTCCTCCAATCTCCCCACCTTTGTCACTCCAGACCCCTGACCAGTCAGCCAGAATCCCAAATGTTACTAACTTGGGTTCTGCCCAAGGTATAAGAGACCTGTCTTTACCTAGTAATTGAAGCTCAATTTTTCTGCCCCAAAGCCCTGGCCCCAGCCCTCAGCTTCCTCGTCCATCTGCTTGACCTCCTTTAGATGCAACCAAAGACACGTTCTGGCTTTCAGTCGCCTGTTCCTCTCAGCTGTTTCTTTTCATTCTGCAGAGCATCAATAACCTCTAGCAATAGTCATCCAATCCTGTTATCCTCATAGCTAATGTTGTCTCCATACCTTTCAAACACCTGATATATTGCACCCACTAGTCTGTTCCCCCCTGCCAGTGCTCCATCAGTCAGGTGTAAACACTGGACTCCGACTTTGTGCCAGAGGCTCTCTTTAGTCCACCTGCCTGCAGTGAAGGACTCTTCTGGCCGACCAGAGAGTGAGCGAGCCAACTCCAGACCTCCCCTGCAGACCAAATGCTTCTTAGTACCATCCTGGGTCAGCAGCATCCTAGGCTGGATTCTCTAAAACTGACTCTGAGATGGAATTCGGGGTACAATCTATGAGTCAGGGCCAACATCTGTGGAAACCAAGAAGAAATAGGCTTGGGAAGAGGGAAGTCAGACTGTGATGCAGACCTGACAAAACCTCAACCACAGGCTTTCCTGGTGGCTCAGAGGTAAGGAATCTGCCTGCCAATGCAGGGGACATGGGTTCGATCCCTGGTCCCGGAAGATCCCACATGCCTTGGGGCAAAAACCCATATGCCACAGCTACTGAAGCCTGGGCACCTTGAGCCCATGCTCTGCAACAAGAGAAGCAACCACAAGGAAAAGGCTGCCCACCATAATGGAGAGTAGTCCCCACTCTCCACAACTAGCGAATGCCCATGTGCAACAATGAAGACCCAGTGCAGCCAAAAATAAATAAACAAATCTTAAAAACAAAACACCTCAGCCACTCTGAGGGGACTTTGCAGTGACAGCTGCCCATCACTGTGTCCCTGGTCAGGCTGGGACTCAGGGCCTCTATTCCTGCACCTGGCATGGTCACCAGGGGGCTGCTCTGGGGAGGGCATCGCGTGGGAGGCAGTGAGGAGACCCAGAAGGGGTTGAGGGTCGGTTGGTGGCTGCTGAGGACCTCCTCAGGGCTAGGCAGCGAGCTTTAGGGGCCCAGGAAGTGCTTCACAGTTTCCCTGTGTCCCCCCAACTCATGAAGTACCGCATCCACCTCTGGGTTCCACCAGAACCATTTCAAGGCTAAACCAGGCCTGCAGCAGCACCGCTGTCTGCCCTCTGTCCCTCTCTGGGCCCGATTACATCTCGCAATGAGGGGCCCGGTCACAGGCTGTCCAGAATCCAGGGCCCTTGCTGACTGGCCCCTGATTCACAGCCCTTCTCTCAGGCGGCCGTGAAAGGCTCATCAAAGGTTCACCTCAGCTTCAGGGCACACGTTTGTTGAGAGGACATCTGTGTACTCTGAGTATTTCACTGTGGAGGCAGCCTCCCCCAGGCTGCAAGCAAAATGCCATGTGCCCTGCGGGCCTTCATTTAGATAATAATTAACTAAAAGGGAGAGTTTGAGGGCCTGCTGTGAGCCCAGAACTCAGGTTCTGCCTCCATCCCTCCATCCCTCTCTCGTTCTATCTCTCCCCACCACACACACACACACACACACACACACACCCCACTACAGTGCCTGTGCAAGTCGTGGCACCTGTCCATCCACTCAGCACTCTCAGGGTGACCACTAGGCATTGGTGCTGGGGAGACCGGTAGGGTCCCTGCCTCATGGAGCTCCTTGTCCCAGGTGAGATGGACAGATAAGGTGAGGAAGCCTGCAGTTTCCTGTGATAAGGGCTCCAACAGACATGAGTAACACTACACCTGCAGGGACAGGTGAGGCTAAGCCCAGGGATGAATGTGGGTGCCTCCAGGCCAGGACTGAGAGGGTATCTCTGCAGCATGGCCTGAGGGAGCTGCAGGCTGGGTGAGGCTGGAGCATTCAGTGTTGCGGGGGCGGGGGAGAGGGGGGTCCCAGGAGATGAGGGGGCAGAGCATCTCAGGAAAGGCCTGAAGACATAAGGTGGGGTCCACAGGGCCTTCGGAACAGGCGAGGGGATAAGGAGCACATATGTAGGCAGATCAGCCTAGAGCCCTGCTGTGGATGGAGTGAGACGGGTGACGAGTCTCAGGCCAGGAAAAAAGGAGGTCAGCCAGGACAGTGGCGGAGCTCCAGGCCAGGATGGGAGGGTCAGGTTCCAACAGCAGCAGGGAGAACAGGAAGCTCCAGACAGGTAGAGAAACAGGAGGAGGTAAACCAATCAAACCTGAAGACAGAAACTTGGAGAGAAGGAAAATGAGGACTCAAGGATTTTAGGTGCCTGGCCTGGACAAGATGAGGTATGGGGGGAGGGCAGGTTGAGGATCAGGCTGGGACCCAGTTGTGCACGTGTTGCACTGGACCTGCCTGTGTGCAGTCAGGTGGGGAAGTCCATGGAGCAACCATGCAACGCAGGTGCAGTATCTATGTTAGAAATACAGGTCTGGGGTCAGCATGCAGGTTCGTGTGACACCTGCCATGGCAGTAGCTGCCTTCCAGGTGATATGCCACCCCATCCTTAGACCTTGTGTCATGGGAGGGAGAGGAAGTAGGCAGCAGGCAGGCACATGGGAATTAGGTCCAAGACAAGGCCTGGATTTTGAAACTGGAAGGAAGAGTCCAGACAACACAGAGGAAGGAAAACTTTCCATTCACAAGTTTGCAAATCAAATCCCTCCCTTGGCCCCTCAATAGAGAGGAAGCAGAGAACAAAGAATGGCAGAGGGTTTTTACATAAATCATAATTAGTAACACACACATGGGCTCAGTGTGGGCGAGCAATTAGACAGCTAATTACATGGAAGCTGTGTGTTCACTAAGCCAGAGAGTCTCACCCCAAAATGGAGAGCTTGGGGCTACAAAGAATCGCCTGGAGGGACTGAGGCTGCCAGTGGGGCTGGTCCAGGCTTCCGGGAGATAGCTAGTAAAGGTAACGGGTGGGAGTTGGGGTGTGTGCGTGCGCACAACCGCGTGCACATAAGGATGCTACGCATGAATCCACACGCACAGAGTTCCTGAGCAGCTGCAAGAGCAGCTGGGCTTCTGGCCTAACTGGAAGAGAAATGGATTCTCTTAACCAAGTACCACTCGAAAAATGCTGCCCTCCAGCTAAGCGATTCGCCGCTACCCCAGGGCCCAGGGGGCCTGGATTTGTGCATAGCAAGAGCTCCATCTAGTGATGGGCGCTGGAATCTTTCTTGGTGCCTACTGTCCCGTGGGTCTTGGGGAATCCATGGAGCAGGGGGTTGTCCACACCCCAGAGTTCCCAGGTGATGGGGAACTGCGTGTCACTAGGGGACTGATTCCCCGTCAGCCGTGTTCCGAGCCATGGCTAGAAACACACAGGATGTTCATTCACAGTGGAACAGTAGAAACAGCCCAAGCTCAGAGAAAATTATGGGGCGTTTTTTCCCGTTTCTCTTTCACAATTTATTTCCAGAAGCCCTTTTTGTCTTCAACAGCCTCAGGCTTTATGTGGGGTTTGCAGCTCAATTGTGGTTCTCTCTCATTTTTCTGTTTCCTTTCCCTCACAAACATGAAGGAAAAAGGCTTCCTCAGAAACAAAGGGTTTTGGATTCTTTCCGGCTGAGTGCCAGGGGTAAGTGTCCACCTGGAAAATTCAGTGATAGAGAAACCCTTGAAGGGGAAAGGGGGGAGGGGGAGGGGGCGAGGTTCCCCCTTCCGCCTGTACCTCAGTTTCTCCCTTCGCCTCAGCTCTCTCCTCCACTTCTGTAAACATGCACAGGCAGCTCCCAGCCAAGGGCACAGTGAAGCAGAGGCCAGACGAATGACGAGAGGACCAGCGCGGTCAGTGCTGCGGTGGGAGAAGGAAATTGGGGATGATGGGGGTGTGAAAATCAGAATTCAACTGAGGAGATTTTAAAGGTCTTATGTCTGGATTCGTGAATCGGGCAGCAGCCCCATCCAGCAGATAGGAATGAGCTCCAAAGAGCTGCACAAAATGGAAGAGTCTCCCAGGCAGAAGGGAGCAGCATGCGGAAGTTTCTAGCAAAGACTGGACTGTTTCAGGCAAGGTCACCTTCCTTTGGGGGCGGCAGGGGTCTGTCAGGCAGATCGCCTCACCAGTGCTGACCGGGTCATGCCAGATGGTCTGGTTTAAGACTCCACTCCCGGGAGAGGTTGATACTGCAATTAAGTGAGGTTTGAAGTCGTGGTTTGGTGACTGAGCACAGGTGACTCCATCTGGGGCCTGTTATCTCTTTTTGACCAGGGGCAAACTTTTTTATTGTTTTTGTGGAGAAAGGAATGTGGGACTGAGCGCTGCGGAGAGAGGCCACCTTAGGAAGTAGAGGGCAGAGGGCAATTCTGAGCAGAGAAACCAGCAATTACGGATGCTGTGGGGTCTCCAGGCCGAGGCTGCCGGCAGGTCTGGGGGATACAGCCATTCAGCACCGCTGTGAGGCTTGAAGTTATCTCACCTTGGGAGACATGATAGCAATTTCCAGTGTATTCTAGATCTAACACTCTAATACACAGAGCAGGCCGGCTGTCAACCCAGCTGAAGGTGATTCAAGGATAAAGAAGCAAACCCTCCCCTGTACACACCACCCACTATTAAATCAGAGGTAGACATGGGAAATGGAGGGGAGAGCTAGGATGAACCCCCTTACCCGGCACACAGGGCACATCCCCGGCGTGTCCGCCGCTGACACAGATGGCATCCCTCAAGAACAGAACTATGTTCCGAATTCAAATGCACTGTCTCTTTTGCACGTAGATGCAGAAACAAGGCTGTTGCCAACACTCCTAATGGAAAAATGGCAGTCTAGATACAAAGGGAAAGCAGATCCTTTCACTCTATGAAATCGTCTCCACGAAATCAGAAATAAAACTGCAAGAGAAGCAAGAAATCTTCCCTGGGCATAAAAATGAGTTGAACTGAGCAAAATCAGAAATGCAAACCATCCCCATCACCTTTGCCACAGGGGATGATGCCCCAGAATAGAATGTAATGCCAAATTAAATGTTCCATCCACCTCTTCCAGCAACAGAGCTGTAAAGGGGGAAAACAAATCAAGGTTGCTGCTGCTCTTGCTGAAGGGGATTGGCTGGTGGCACATAAATAAGCATATAGGAAGCAGCTAATCCAGGCGTGGGATGCTGGGGCCCAGAAGGGTCGGATAAGGGGGCAGTCATCACAGGGCCATCAAGTTAATTCTCCTCAAACCCACTTTTCCTTTCTCTGCAGAGGTTTTGGAATCTCTAAGACTTTACCTGATGCACTAGAAGAGTATTGATTACAATCAGAACAGGGGTGGAGGTTTTCGGGGGAGGGGGGCGGGCGGTAGGAGAGACAGCTGGGCTGGGGAGTGGGGGCATTTCCATAACAAGGACTTAGCACTAGATACAGAACGTGCCTCCTGCTGGCTTCAGCAACTGTGGCATCACCAGAGTAAGGAGACAGGTGAGTAGCACAGACCACCCTGGGCTTAAATTCTGATCCCTTTCAGTGCGGTGTGGCCTTGACCAGCTCTATGCTCCTGGGCCAAGGCCCTCCTGAGGAGCCTGAACCTCAGTGTTCCATCTATTGGTGCAGGGTGAGACTTGCACAAATCTCGAAAATTCCTTTCCAGTGTGTTATCTGATGTGGGAACCCTTGCAGAAGAGTAGAGGGTACATGACTCTAAACTCAGTACTACCGAAGACCAATGCTGACCATGTCCACTGGGTGGGCAAGCATCACTTTTACTTCCTTCTCTGTCACTCCACTGGAAGACCTATCACTTTTATCCTCAGAAAACAAATAAGCAAACACAGCCACTTGCCTCTATGAAAAGGCATACTACTCCTTCACTTTGTAACTGTGTTCCTAGAAATCTCAGACCAAAGTGGGTTGCTATGAGCTGTGTAACATTTCCCTACAGGAAGATTGCTATAATTGGGAATTGTGTTCCACATCAAGAATTTTGGCACCAAATAAATCATAGACATTGCTAGCAGTATGATGTAAGGGGGGAACGATAACTATAAACTTGTATGATCATTTAAAATAGTAAAATTGTGCTCCAACTCACATAAAATGGGCATAAGTGTATTGTACATGTTGGTTATACAAGAGACCCCGATGTGCTATAAAGTACAGATAGAACACATAAAACCCTAACGTTAGTATACCATAAATTCCACCTGAAGCTGGCAGACTAGCTATAATAAATTTAATTAAACATTAAATGAACAATAATTTGGTTTTCTTTCTTAGAACCTGGAAGGGCTGATTTGGCAAACTTGAATCTCTTAAAAAGAACAACAAAAATTAGCTTAAGTCCGTGTGTTGTTTTTCCTTTTGATGGTTTCCAGTAACAAGCAGAGGAATTTGGACTAAGTGTGGATCCATCTCAAAGGAAGAGAGTAGATATCAGTACACGTTTGGTTTTTGAAGGTAATGATGACGGCATTGTTTCCCAAAATAAACACCATTTAAGTGAAAGCTTATCTAACATATTTCCCCTTCACCCCTTCTTGCCTCCTCTCTTGTTCCAAAGTTGTTCTCTATATTGGATCAAATAAAGGCCAACCAATAAGAGAAGAGGGTCTGCCACTTAAATCACTTCACGACATTTTGTTGACAGCTATTAGAGACCTTCACACCTTATCAGGAAAAGGAAAACAATTACAAGTCATTCAAATGGCCTTTAAAAAGAATGTTAAAACATTTCTCTCTCACATAAGACAGTTGTAGGAGTGCACATTGATTGGCCATGCTTTTGTGGAAAGCAAAGTAAATCGTCTCTTATATTTTCATATACTCTACGGTTTAATACTATTACATAGTTCGATTATCATAGCTATCTGGTCATGAAACTATGTCAGGCACTATGATTTCCTATTTTATGTCCAAAGAAACAAAAGTTTAGATAGCTGAAAGGATTATTTGGGGCTACAAAACAAGAAAAAGATCTTAAGAGCTAAGCCATTATAAAAGTATGAAGAGATGGTGTCCAGAAATATTTAATAAACAAATATGAGTCCTCAAATCCTAAAAGAATAATAATTATGGGAGATAACTTAGAGGTTTCACCCCATCCAAGAGTCCCCTTCGTAATACTCAGTTCATTGCAGATCATCCAATGGTCCACGGTGGTCTGTTCTGTTCTTACTGGGACACCCTAGAAGGGTTAGTACCCACAAGGCGGAGCACTCCATTCTCTTTTTGGCTGTGCCAGGGGGCGTGTGGGATCTTAGTTCTCCAGCCAAGGTTCAAACCTGCGCCCCCTGAATAGGAAGCATGGAGTCTTAGCCCCTGGACCACCAAGGAAGTCTCTTTTATTAATGAAGATGGGATGAAAATGTTTGAAAATTACATTTCTGGAACAATAGCAGAGAGACTTAGCTTCAGTAGAACATGACAATAGTTGGTTATAGTTGTGGGCACTGACCTCCAAAGTTGGCTGCCCAGTGAGCCTTGCCAGCTGGTTCTATCAATCATTCAGTATCCTCTTCTTGGACACGGGCTAGCTCTGTGCATTCTTGAATCACTACATGCAATGCAAGCAATGCTCCCAAGGTTAGACCAGAAATCCTCAAGTTCTACTGGAAGACTCTCTTTGGGAGCCCTTAGCTGTCACACTGTAAGTTTGACTACCTTCCGCTGCTGTTCTGGTAAGGCTGAACACAGGTCCTCCCAACTCAGCCCCATCCCTTTAGCCATGGGTTACACTGGAGCAAGCTTCCCTGGTGAATTAGGCAGTAAAGAATCTGCCTGCAATGCAGAAGATGCAGGTTCTATCACTAGGTCAGGAAGATCACCTGGAGAAAGAAATGGCAACCGACTCCAGTATTCTTGCCTGGAAAATTCTATGGACAGAGGAGCTTGGTGGACTATAGTCCATCCGGTCTCAAAGAGTTGGACATGACTGAGTGACTAACACTTAAACTGGAGCAAAGCCATCTTTAACTTTCCAGTCAAGCTTATACACTTGAGCTGTATACCACTGAGTTGACTTTATTCAGTGCTGCATGGGGCAGAAGAATTGCCAAGAGGAGACTTCACATATTCCTGACCCACCAAATTGTGAGATGCAATAAAATTTGATAGAAGGGCGTGTGTTCCTTCCTCCCAAAACTTGATATTCTGCCACAAACTATGCATTCATTTGTTCACTCGTTCATCACACATTTATGAAAACTCCTATTGTGTTCTAGCACTTTGAGTGACACTGGGAATAAAAAGGGTGATAAAAAAAAATCCACCATCTCTGAGCTCGGGAACATCACAGCAGAATGTAGGGGAATTCTTAAACTAATAATTAGAAGAATATTTAAAGGGGTGAAGGTAGAGGTAAATGTGAAGGTGCTATGAAACCACAAAGAAAGACCTAGAGTTGGGAAAAAGATGTCATGGAGGTTTTTGACTCCATAGAATCATTGCTGTTTTGTAGGTCAGTTGTGTCTGATCTTTTTGCGACCCCATGGACTTCAGCCTGCCAGGCTCCTTTGTCCATGGGATTTCCCTGGCAAGAATACAGTAGTGGGTTGCCATTTCCTTCTCCAGGGGATCTTCCTGATCCAGGAATTGAACCCATGTCTCTTGAATTGGCAGGTGGATTCTAACCACCGAGCCACCAAGAAAGCCCCCATGGAGTCATAAGGAGGAATAAAAGTCAAGACAGAATCACCCAGGCAAAATAAAGAAGCTTCCATGGTGACTCAGCTGGTAAAGAATCCACCTGCAATGCAGGAGACCTGGGTTCGATCCCTGGGTTGGGAAGATCCCCTGGAGGAGGGAATGGCGGCCACCTGCTCCAGTATTCTGCTCTGGAGAATTCCATGGACTGCATCATCCATGGGGTTGCAAACAGTTGGACATGACTGAATGACTTCCACTTCATTTCAAAAGGATTTTTCAAGGAGAGGGAACAGTACTTAGTGGCAAACAGTTTTGAAAGACACATGCATTGGAAACTGAAGGCTAGAGTATGAGGAAGTAGTTAATGGTGAAGAGGGAGATTGATAGAATATGATAAGAAGCAGGAAAAGTAAGCACAAGCAAGATCTTTGAAAGCTGCTAAATGCCATATATGGTAGTCAGCCTCCAAATGGTCCCACTGTGAACCATTCACTCTAGCATCCAGACATTCGTGTGGCCCCTCCTGCATGGAGGTTGGTCTGTACCAGAGCATAAAGCAATGTGATGGCGTGTCACACCTGAAATTAGGCTGTAAAAGCCTGAGGCTTCCATCTTACATGCTCTCTCGCTCTCTCTCTCCCTCTCTGCCTCTCTTTCGGGGGAAACATTTCCCAATGGAGACCCGTGAAGTAAAAACCTGAAAATTCCTGGGACTTTCTGGTGGTCCAGGCACTAGGACTCCATGCTTCCAATGCAGAAGGCATGGGTTCAGTCTCTGATCAGGGAACTAGATGCCACATGCTGCAACCTAGAGTTCACATGTCACAACTAAAGATCCTGCACGCTGCAAGTAAGACCCAGCACAGCCAAATAAATTAATTCATTTCTAAAAGCAGAGCCATTACTCTGCCAACAAAGGACCACATAGTCAAGGCCTATGGTCATCCCAGTGGTCACATACGGTTGTGAGAGATGGACCATAAAGAAGGTGGAGTGCTGAAGACTTGATGCCTTCCAACTGTGGTGTTGGAGAAGATTCCTGAGAGTCCCTTGGACAGCAAGGAGAACAAACCAGGCAATCCTAAAGGAAATCAACCCTGAATATTCATTGGAAGGACTGATGCTGAAGCCAAAGCTCCAGTATTTTGGTCATCTGGTGCAGACAGCTGACTCCTTGGAACAGTCCCTGATGCTGGGAAAGATCGAAGGCAAAAGGAGAAGAGGCATTAGAGGATACAATGGCTGGATGGCATCACCAATGCAATGGACGTGAACTTGGGCAAACTTCAGGAGATGGTGAGGGACAGGGAGGCCAGGAGTGCTGCAGTTCAAGGGACTGCAGAGTCAGACACGACTGGGTGACTGAACAACAACAACAAAAAACCCTGAAGATTCCTGCTGGCAGTCGTGTGAGTAAGTTTGCAGGAAGGAGCCCCCAGTCCCAGTTAAGTCTTCAGAGACTGAGGCCCAAGCCAACGGCCTGACAGCAACCTCATGGGAGACCCTTAGCCAGCATCCCAGGTAAGCCAGGCTCAGGTTCCTATAGCTCAAAAGCTGTATGCCAAAATAGTTACTGTTTTAGGCCACTAAATTTGGCAGTTATTTGCTGTGCAGCCGGAATAACTAATATACAATGCTGAGAGATTTAAACATTATCCTGAACTTGATAGGAAGCCTTTATAGGATTTGAAAAGGCTAGACAACTCTTTGAACATCGGAAAGGTCACCGGGTTAGCAGTGTGGAGGGTAAAGTGAAAGAGAAGGGGGATATATGAAAGAGACCACCATAAAATCCAGTTCTAAGCATATAAAGAACTGTACCAAAATTATTGAAAAGGAAAGAAGAAAAAGATGAAAATTTAAGCTATATTACTCTGGATGAAGGTGAAAAAGGAGAGCGAAAAAGCTGGCTTGACACTCAACATTAAAAAAATCGAGATCATGGCATCTGGTCCCATCACTTTGTGTCAGATAGAAGGAGGGAAACTGAAAGCAATGACAGATTTTATTTTCCTGGGCTCCAAAATCACTGCAGTTGGTGACTGCAGCCATGGAATTAAAAGACACGTGCTCTTTGGAAGGAAAGGTATGACAGACCTAGACAGCGTATTAAAAAGCAGAGACATCACTTTGCTGACAAAGGTCTGTATAGTTAAAGCTATGGTTTTTACAGTAGTCATGCAGTCATGTACGAATGTGAGAGTTGGACCGTAAAGAAGGCTGAGCACTGAAGAATTGATATTCTTGAATTGTGGGGCTGGAGGAGACTCTTGAGAGTCCCTTGGACAGCAAGGAAATCAAACAAGTCAGTCCTGAAGAAAATCAGTCCTGAATATTCACTGGAAGAACTGATACCAAACCTGAAGCTCCAATACTTCAACAACCTGATGCAAAAAGCTGGCAAATTGGAAAAGACTGATGCTTGGAAAGATAGAAGACAAAAGGAGAAGGGGGTGGCAGAGGATGAGATGGTTAGATAGTATCACCAACTCAATGGACATGAAGTTGAGCAAACTCTGGGAGATAGTGGCGGACAGAAGAGCCTAGCGTGCTGCTGCAGTCTGGGATCGCAAAGAGTTGGACACGGCTTAGCAACTGAATGACAACATTGTCAGTTGACAAAATCACTCTATCCCAAGAGCATGAGGAAGAAAGTATACATTTGAGTATTCTATAATAATTTTAATTTTTCTTTGCTTAAGCCAAAGATGATTTCTGCCAGTCTTGATGCTCCCTTAAGAAATCCAAGGCTAAAGATATAGATTAATTTCTTTGCCAAGTCCCCAAAGAAGCAGAGAGCAATACTGCTATGGGAGAACTTGATCACAGACAACTTCCCCTGGGGAAAATTTGCCCTAAAAGTAGTAAATCGATAAAAGAGGTGTGAAATATCTGTATTAAATAGGGTTCTCCAGAGAAACAGTCAATAGTGTGTGTGTGCACATTTTGTGTGTGTGTGTGTGTGTGTGTGTGTGTGTAGAAAAATATTTCTGTTAAGGAATTGCCTCATGTGATTGTAGAAGTTGGCAAGTCCAACATCCACAGACTGGGTTAGCAGGCTGGACACCCAGGAGAGATTCAGTGTTGCAGTTCCAGTCATCTGCTGGCAGGATTCCCTGTTGTTCTGGGGACCTCAGATCATGCCTTCAGATCAGGCCTTCAACTGATTAGATGAGGCCCACCCACTTTACGATGTACAATCTGTTTTACTCAAAGTCCACCAGTTTAAATGTTAATCTCATCCACAAAACACCTTCACAGGAACACCCAGAACACTGTTTGATCATGTGTCTGGCACCATGGCCTGGCCACACTGACAACATAAAGTTAACCATCCTGAAATGCATGGCAAGCCAGGGTGGGGAGATAAAACTGATGTTTACTGTTGTTCATCATTGAACTCTTCTTTGCGGCCAACACAGCACCCTATAAAGTGCTATGTGCATAGTAGGCGCTGAGCTAAATGGTTCACGATGACATTCACAGTCCCTGACATGTCCACACCAAGTCATTTTGACAATGACAACATTAAAGTCACAGAAGGGGCTTTGCTGTCCAGTGTTTGCTGGGGAGGTGAACAAAAAGCTCACTCTGATAAACATGTGCTTTTCTTTATTTTTTTATTGTGTTAGTTTCTGCTGTACAACCATGTGAATCAGCTGTAAGTATACAGTATTCCCCGCTCCCCATCCCACCCCTCTAGGCCATCACTGAGCTGAGTTCCTTGTGCTATACAGCAGCTTCCCACTAGCTCTCTATTTTACACATAGGAGTGTATGTATGTTACTGCTACTCTCCCAATTCGTACCCCCCTCTCCTTCCCCCTGCTGTGTCCATGTGTCCATTCTCTATGTCTGAGTCTCCGTTCCTGTCCGGCAGATAGGTTTAGCAGTGCCGTTTCTCTAGATTCCACGTATACGTGTTAATACATGATATTTGTTTTCCACTTTCTGACTTACTTCACTCCATATGACAGATTCTGGGTTCATCCACATCTCTACCAATCACCATGTGCTTTTCTGACTGTACTCCTTTCCTTGTGGTCTCTGCAGCAGCAGGTGGAGAGTAAGGACAGTGACTGTTGCAGCTGCCCCTCCCCATCCCTAATGAATCCTTGCAGGTTGCAGACCAAGTCCAGCACTGCTGTCAAAAGTGAAAAGAAAATGTCCTGGAAAGAGATGATTTGTCTACATCTGGGAAGATAGCCGTCATTTTGTGTGAGTCTGTTTTGCTTTTCCTTCAGAAGAGAGTGAGGGGAAAGTAAATGAGCTTTTCTCACTTTGGAAGAATGTGACATTCAGAATGGGGCTGGCTGTGGGCAGGTTGGTGGGGAGGGGGGTGTTCAGGGCACAGTGAGCTAGTGAAGAGCAAGCAAAGACTCGAGACTGGACATACCTGGAGCAGAGCACAGGGTAGGCAGACACCCCTGGGGCAAAAAGACATACTATTCCACCTTCACTGACTTTACTTCCCTATGGAGATGTGTCTGGAGGGGTTTTCAAGACACCCGTGTCTCTGTAGCCTGATTAATCCCTAAGAAAATGCTGGTTGATGGTTTTCTTGCTCATTAAGTTTCTTCCCAAGGATGGAAGAACTTAATTTGGTCCACAGACCCCTCAGGAAGCCAGGGATAGAAATCAGGGGAGTCCGTGAACTTGGATGGCAATATATCTATATATATCACTACTCTCTAGCTGAATTGAACACATCCCAGTAATCTGAATGTATGCAATGAAGCCCAGAGATAATCAGCAGTATCTGTTGCAGACATCTGAAAGTGTCTTTGATGTTCATCTCCTCTTCATCCTGCTGCAAGCCAGTGGTCCTTGTCCAGACCAGGATTCTGCAGGTCCCAAAATCTAAGGTAAGTGAATTTTCCTGTATACTCAATTGCTAGTGAAAAAGCAAATGCTGCCTTTTGACGCCCATGTAGACCCTTGGATCCACTTTTAACTGCTTATAAGCCAGAGAGCAGGAGGAATGAGTACGTTCTCTTGTCAAAAAACCTCCCAGAACAGGTGGGGCTTTTCATTTGGATACCAAATTATAGAACCGAATCACCATGCTGAGTCCCCGTGTGAATCACTGTAAGAAATCCAGTCCCTCTTCCCAGGAGGAGTACTTGAACTTTGCACAAATCTGTCTTCAAGCTGTTCATCAGCTTTCTCTCCAAGTCACTGCCTCAGGTTTTTGTCCTCTTTACCTCAGATTTCTCAAGGCTGTTTCTCTGCACTGCCCCAGCCCTCTACCCGCTCCATCCCCCAAAAGTATAGGCCTAAATCCCTCCATTACAGCTCTAAGCACAGCTCACCCAGAACTGCAATAGTTTAAAAACGTGACCGAAGTTTAGGGGGAAATGGAGCTACAAGAATTAAAAGAGAAAATTTAAATTAAATGATGATGTATAACTCTGCCAAATCCACCAACAAGTTTCTCCATAGGGGTCGTGAATGGTCATATTTTTTTCTCAGCCTTTTGCCATGTGACTGGGCCCCACTGACCACTCAGGCCTGTAGTCCCTTTAATTTTCCCACTTCCCCTCAAGGTCAGGTTGCCTTTCCCAGCTCTCAGGCTCCAGCTAGAGGAATCAGATCCCACAAACTTCTCTCAAACATGCATATGAAGACAGCCTTATTTAATTATATTTTAAACATATTCATCTATTTATTTATTTGGCCACATCAGATCGAAGTTGCAGCACATGGAATTGTTAGTTGCAGCATGTGGGATCTAGTTCCCTGACCAGGGATTGAACCCAGGCCCCCTGCACTGGGGGAGGGGAGTCTTAGCATGGAGTCTTAGCCTCTGGGCAGCGTGGAGTCTTAGTTTCTGGGCAGTCAGGGAAGCCTTATTTAATTATTAAGCAGAATATCTAAATCTGAAGGATAGGAATTGAGGTCATTTCCCCCAGTTTCAAGCTTCCTAAGAATTCCAGGTGATACCACACTCAAAGCTGCATGAATACGATATTTGAAAAGGTGACCCCTTCAAGTAAAAGGAAAGCTTGCAGGCCACACCCAAAATGAACCATTTGGGGAATCCTGTGCAGCTTCTCAGATAGCTGAGTGGGTGAGGTATTAACTGCCTGCACTGCAGGAGATGCAGGAAACCTGGGTTCAATCCCTGGGTCAGAAAGATCTCCTGGAGGAGGGCATGGCAACCCACTCCAGTATTCTTGCCTGGAAAATCCCATGGACAGAGGAGCCTGGAGTACTACAGTCCATGGGGTCGCAAAGAGTCAGACATGGCTGAGCACTGAGCACACACGAGCAGCTTCTATGTTGTTCTACATTGTTCCATTGTAGAAGCTACATGGAATTCCCCAAACGTTGTTTCAACAATCTTAAGATCCATTTTGTACCTTGAGAATAGGAGCATTGGTAGCATTCACACAGAGTTCTAGGGGAGAGACAAGGAGGTGTCTCTTACAGAACAGGGAAGAAGGAATACCTAATTGATTCTAGTGCTCTTAGGGGAAATCACAGAAGGCTCCCTGGAGGAGGTGTCCCTTGAGTTAAAATGAAGGATGAGTGTATATATCTGTGCCACAGCCAACTGGCCGGCCAGCTCACTTTGTGAGTGATACAGAATGGTAAGGACAGGAACCTGAGTTCTCTGCTGGCCACCTCACCTTCATGATTTTATTGAATCCTGAAATAACTTTGGAAGTTAACAGTCACCTCATACAATAGTAGACACTTAAAAGGCATGAAGATTCTGTTAAGTCCCCAGTTAATCCAACAGCACATCTCAGTATTTGGTGGCCATGTGTAAACTCTAAAAAGTGTCCCTTAGGTTTCCTAGCAATCACCCATAGCCAGACAAACAGGTAACCCTTGATAGAGATAAAGAGAGTTTAAGGAAAGCTATGAAATCTCCTCTCAGGCAAGTTATGTTCATTCAAAGTATATAAATTTTTATAAAATCCTCTTGGTGTTGAGAAGGAAAGTGTCAGAGGACAAGTTTGGGGTTGGAGGTGGGGGTAGGAGTCTGCCTCTGCCTGTGTGAGCAGAAGTCTGTGAAATTTGCATCTGAATTTGTCTTTGCTCAGGATTTCCAGCTTGTTGTCCCAAACTTCTGCTATCCAGCAAAGGAGCCTAGAAATATACTGTCTGCTTTCCAAACAACAATTAAAAAATAAAAAATAAAACCTAAGGATGCAACTATGTGACTAATTCTAGAAGGATAATACAGCGTAGCATTCATGGTGCTAGTAGACGCTAAAACACACACAGAAAAAGAAATGTGTTCTCTGGAAAAGAACAATGTCTGAGGAAGTTTGAGTACTTTTTTCTTAAATTAAATGATGCCTAATGAACTATTACAGCAGCCTCCCTGCTAATTAAAGGAATAAATTGAACTTTCTGGACCTTTCACTGCTTGGAAACCCTCTGTTTCTGGTGTTTTCTAGCTGGAAAGAAGGTTTCCATCTCAAAATGGGTCAACGAGATAGAGAAAAGAGACATCAAGGGCTGGTTGAGGTGGTTGGACGAAGCCTCCTAAAATAGCAGCCAGATGTGTCTGCGAAAGTGGTCCAGGCATGCTGTGGATGCCTGTGTGTCACTACTGTATCCCTAAGTATCTAGAATAGCTCTGGTACTCATCTCATCTCATCACAGGGCTTAGGAGTTCAGTCACTTTAATCACATCCAACTCTTTGTAACCCTATGGACTGCAGCCCTCCAGGCTCCTCTGTCCATGGGATTCTCCAGGCAAGAATACTGGAGTAGGTTGCCATATCCTTCTCCAAGGGATCTTCCCAACCCAGGGATCAAACCCGCATCTCTGATGTCTTCTGTATTGGCAGGCAGGTTCTTTACCACTAGCGCCACCTGGGAAGCCCAGCTCTGGAGCTAGTAGATGCTAAAACACATGCAGAAAAAGAAATGTGTGTGTTGAATGAATAAATGAATGACTGCTTACCTGGCAAAGAGCCCTTTGGCTTTCAGTCTACCTTGAGGGTCTTACTTTTCCTAATCCAGAGTGTGAGTCAACCAGTCAATAGCAGGTGATACATAAACAGATCAATATTAACTTGGCCAAAAGGGTTAAGAGACTTGCTCAATGTCACAAATTAACATGCGGACCAGGTCGACCGCCTCCCTTTCTGGAGATCCTATTGAGAAAATGTCTAAAAACCGTGCCCTTGAATCTGCCCATTGTCCACCAAGAGAAGGCAGTTGGTGCAACTGCAGACCCTTTACAAGGGCTCAGCAACTCTGCTAGAAGACATCAACAAAGCTGTTCATTTCCTCCTGTAATTCCGGACTCAGTGCATTTGTCTCAGGCTCCTGGGGATCTGGGGTATTATGTTATGTGGTGTCGTCCTGAGCCAGGGCTCTTGGCAAGTTTTGCTTTTGTCAACATTATGCACTGTACACATTTCTTTTTCTTTTGCTGTGGGCAGCTGAAAGTAAGTGACGCTAATTTCTATTCTGCAGTTATCCAAATATTGCACTCACAACACAATCCATAAACATAATGACTGCTCATCAATAAAGCAGAGGAGTATCTGAGAAACCGTCATTGTCACCCCCCAAAAAAAATTTAAAAAGAAAAAGAAACAACAAAAACGCTGCCAAATGGTAGGTCCCTTATCTTAATTACAGGCTGATTTGCATTTAAATGAAGGTTATTCTATAATTACCACTGGATGCTTTGTGCTGGGGTTGAAATATCACTCTGAGGGATGTCTGCCCATTTCCTTTCCATTTCCCCCATCACCCTGCTCTTCTATAAAGTCTGACATAGGCAGGCACAGAGAGGTGCTGGCTCTTACTTCCCTTTTCAAAAGCATCACCACCTGGGGGCACCTTGTGGATTCTGGGGCAGTCCTTCTGCAGGATGACACAGAGAGAATCAAAGAAACCTCCCTCCACCCACAATGCTACTGCTGCTAAGTCGCTTCAGTCATGTCCGACTCCATGCGACCCCACAGACGGCAGCCCACCAGGCTCTGCCGTCCCTGGGATTCTCCAGGCTAGAACACTGGAGTGGGTTGCCATTTCCTTCTCCAATGCATGAAAGTGAAAAGTGAAAGTGAAGTGGCTCAGTCGTGTCCAACTCCTAGCAACCCCATGGACTGCAGCCTGCCAGGCTCCTCCGTCCATGGGATTTTCCAGGCAAGAATACTGGAGTGGGGTACCATTGCCTTCTTTGCAATAAACAACCTCAATATCTGCCAGCTTGAGAGCAGATTAACTTGGCCTGACTCTGCTCTGGCTGTGGTGCTGAAAATCCCCACTCCCCTCCTCTGTGCCCCCACCGCATCCCACACCAATTGTACCATTCGTTAACAAACGCAGTCCAGTCTTGTCATTTTTGAGAGTGATGTTCTATGAATTAGAGGAACTGGACCATCAATACTCGAGCAAGTATAGAGTTAGGTTCCTATAAGCCTTTGGACACAAGGTACTTGTCAACCCATCAGTACAAAACCTTGTTTTATGTTTAGACACCTTATTTAGTATACAGTAAGTCCCCTACATGGGGCTTCCCTGGTGGCTCAGAGGTAAAGAATCTGCCTGCCATGCAGGAGACGCAAGAGTTGCCGTTCAATCCTTGGGTCGGGAAGATTCCCTGGAGGAGGGCATGGCAACCCACTCCAGTATTCTTGCCTAGGAAATCTCATGGACAGAGGAGGCTGGTGGGATACAGTCCAGAGAGTCAGATAGAGTAGGACACAACTGAACAACAACAAAAAATTCACAAATAAGGAATTGGCATATAACGGGGATGGACTGCGCTCACCAAGCATCTCCGTTGTGAAACGCACACGAGATGCTCTGCAGGGTCTAAATGAGTAAACCACAGAGGAACAGCGAGGCACCTACCCTGCATGCAGCTTAGTCTTCAGATGGTGTGTGGGGGGCAGGGAGCAACACAAAGAGAAACTGATCCAAAAAATATAAACAGAAAAATAATAAAATATTTTCAAATCATGATGATACTATGAATGAAACAAACCAAAAACAAACAAACAAAAAAAGAGCTATTGACATTCAGAATAATAAAGGGAATAGAAAAGGGCTTGTTTGAGATCACAGGTAGCAGTGATGGGAAGCCTTGAGAAGCCCCACGGAGTTGGGAGGTGATGGAGAGGGAGGGGCGTGAAGCAGGAAGAACAATAGGCACAAAGATCCCACCCCAGGAGAGGCGTGTCCCACAGATCAGACCACTGGGACTGGAGACTGGGACAGGGGAAGCAGAAGAGACAGTATAAAACAGGCTTAGAGATGGAGCCCGAGTTGTCCTGGAGGGCCTTCTAGACCCAAGGTGTACTTACTTACCGGTTTTCAGATCCCTTTAGAACAAATATCTCCTAAAGCCTAAAAAGGTGCCACATGAAGCAGGCATTCAGCAAATGCTGACTAACTCACTAGTGAGTGAGTCAGGGTACTGCAAAGCATGATGGGTGTGTCAGCTCAGGAATGAGTTTTACTGCATGTAACAGAAAAACTCAAAATATAGTAACTTAAACAAGATCCAGATTTATTTTTCTCAAGGAGAACTGCAGATGTGGGCAGTTTTTGACATTAATTTAATGGCTTAATTACGTCAAAACTGAAGTCTCTGAAATTTGCTTGGTCTTTGCCTCATGGTTACACGATTGCTACTCCAGCTCTAGCCATCACATCCTAGATTCAAAATGAGGGAAGTACCCAAAGTGTATGTGCCAACTGAGTCCAATTCCCTTACAGAGTTCTCCTGGAAGCCCCAGCCAATGACATTCACTGATACCTCATGGGCCATAACTGTGTCCTGTGTCCATCTCTAGATACAAAGGAGGCTAAGAAATGTACTCTTTCTTGTTGGATCTGTTACTACCCCCAACACAGTCATGTTCATAACAAAGAAGGGGAGAATGTCCAGCAACTGGTAGTCTTTGTTCCCCGGAGATGGGGACACATGCTCCAGCCAATGCTTTGGAAGTGATGGAGTTATCAGAGGATAAGAGGGCCTCTGGATAAGGAGGACTTACATAATGGATTTACATAGTGGATATGGGAGTTGAAAAAGGATGGACAAGATCATCAAGTCAAAATAACTCTACTCTTTCCCCTTACAACAGATGACCCTTTCTGTTTCAGGATGAGAGTCTCTCAAGAACCACAACAAGAACCTAAAATTCAGAGTTAGCCACTCCTAACTGGCAGCCCACTCCAGTATTCTTGCCTGGAGAATCCCCAAGGACACTGGAGCCTGGGGTCGCAAAGTCGGACACGACTGAAGTGACTTAGCAGCCACTCCCTTTAACTAAAGCAAGAAAATAATCCATGTTCAGCCCTAACATTATTTTTTGATTTTGTTTGTTGATGACTTTAGCCAGTCATTTAACAAGTCTCCAGGCCTTGGGAGGATGCATCATAGGGCAAATACATTTTGAAGCAGAAAGAAAGGGGAAAACATTCTAAGATCCCAAACAAGGCCATTGTTCAAGAGCTGGTCCTGGAGAAGCAAAGCCAGTCTGCAGAATTGAGAAAGCTTCTTCCCAGGAGATGGCGCTGACACTGTGACCTACAGGATCAATGGGTGGGGAGATGGTAAGAGGATTCCAGTCCCAACAGCCTTTGCAAATGTCAGCGAAAGAAAATTAAATCAGGGCAAAGCCATGGGTAAGGGATAAGGGGACCAAAGAGACCATCTTAGTTGTCTTTGCTCATTTATCAGAAATCCTACCTACTGGAAAGCTTTTTCATTTCCTGGCTTCTTAAGGCAATTTCTGGGCAGATGCCATGCTAGTGCTTCATTCTGGGCTTGCCTTAGTTCTCTTGTGCTCTTCACCTTGTGTCCTTTGAGCCAGATATTCACCACTTGAACCTAAAGGGCACGTAGGAAAGCAGCCTACTGTGTGACTTGGCTCAAAACTGATGGAGCAGGTGGCTCCCACCCTGGGTGGGACAGAAAAATCTGATACCCTTCCCTGGCCCCTGCCAACTTGCTCCTCCTGTGCTCCTACCTGCTGGGCCTTGTCCCTGTGTACAAGCAGGTAGGCACCTGGCACAGCAGATGTACCCAGCGACCACAGTACAGATGTCCCCAGGCATCTCCATGTATGAGCAACCCCTACCCCACTGCTGGGGGAAGCTTTCCAAATACAGATCCCACCATGCCAATCCCCTACCCAGGACCCTCCCATGCCTTCCATAGAAGATAAAGTCCAACCTCTTTGGCATGACTTAAAGACCCTCCCCCAAATCCATCCTCAGCCCAATTTTCCAGGTTCACTTCCCACACTCACCTCCTGCTCTTAAGCCACAGTGGCTGCTTGCCACTTTCTAAACACATCATGCTATTTTCTTGCCTTTGGGTCTTCTTCCTGGCAAGCTGCCCTTTCCTCACTCTCTTCATCTGAACCCTTACAACACCAATTGTACATCACCTCCTCTAAAAAGCCTCCCACCCTGCTTAGAGTTAGTTTTTCTTTTCTTTTTTGCAGTTATTCTTGAAACTATTTGTACATCAGTCTCCCTGATATAGTATTTGCTGTTGTTCAGTCACTAAGTCATCTCTGACTCTTTGAGACCCCATGAACTGCAGCATGCCAGGCTTCCCTGTCCTTCACTATCTCCTGAAGTTTTCTCGAACTCATGTTCATTGAGTCGATGATGCCATCCAACCATCTCATCCTCTGTTGTCCCCTTCTCCTCTTACCATCAATCTTTCCCAGTATCAGGATCTTTTCCAATGAGTCAGCTCTTTGTATCAGGTGGCCAAAGTACTGGCGTTTCAGCTTCACCATTAGTCTTTCCAAAGAATATTCAGAGTTTATTTCCTTTAGGATTGACTGGTTTGATCTCCTTGCTGTCCAAGGGACTCTCAAGAGTCTTCTCCAGCACCACAGTTGAAAAGCATCAATTCTTCAGCGCTCAGCCTTCTTTATGGTCCGACTCTCACATCCATACATGACTACTGGAAAAACCATAGCTTTGACTATACAGACCTTTGTCAGCAAAGTTATACTATAGTGTAAGTTTCTTAAATGCAGGGTCAATTACAAGCATTTGTGTCCCCTTGAATAGTGCCTGGCACATCAGGGATTCAAAATCACTGGTTCGTGGTTACGCAGGGTCCTCATTGGATAGATAAATGGCCATGGTTCTGCAGGATGCAGTAGCATCCACTCTCCTTACAGCAGCAGCTTCACATCCTTCTTCAAACTGGTGAAGACGCTACCTCGGCATGCCTCCTGGAATTGCTGGTCCCACAGCAGCAGCACTGCCCTGCCTCACCTGCTCCTTCCTCCTACAGCACTCCCAGAACTCACAGAGGTCTTTAGGAACCTGGCCTTCCCTGACCTCAGCATCATCCGCTCCCTGACTTTCAGAGCTCAGGCCTTGGTGGTGAGGGGAGCTGTGACCTGCTGCCGGGAATCACTGCCTCTCCTGCTCTCCCAGTCTTGCCGTCCCCTGGTCCACCGCAGGCTCACCCACCGCAGAGCAGGAGGGCTGTTCCGATGCTTGCTTCCCGGGAAGCCGGGCTTTGTGCCTCGGGGCTCCCTCCTCTGCATGCACAGTTCCCTTAATTATGTCCTCCCTGCACACAGCGCCTTCATCTCCTCCTCCTTTGAAAGAAGCCTGGGCAAGTTCTCCCTGCCTGCCCGGGACAGGTGTGGGGATGACCCCAGCCCTCCGCCGGGAGCCCTTGGCTTTGATTCTCTGGCTTTACTGCTATCATTTGTATTCCGTGCTTCCCGCTCCCGCTCCTCCTGCCCAGGGTGTTTTGATGAGCTTCCCTCTGCACTCATATTGTCTCAGTCGTTAACCACCCATTTGCAAGTCTGTAATTTACTTTTGATCATTCATTTTATGAGGCGAGCAGGGTAAAAAGCCGATGCTGTTCTTCCGTCGTTTCCCCTACTCCTTGGTCTAGTCTGCAGCGGACGATGCTCTGCCAGCCCCAGACCCTGTTGCCATATCAGCTCACAAAGAGGCGTGTGCAGCCCTGACCTTCCTGGGAGAGATTTTCTTTCTGTTTCTCCTTCTGATGTGGTTCTTTAGCTTCCTCCCCCCTCCCCTCAGGGATTAGCTTCTCTAGGAAATGGCGGAGTTGGGGGAGGCAATTATTTGCGGGTCTATTGATATGATAACCCCAACTGACAGCAGGAGGACTCTCGGGCAGAACGGATGGGATTGTACTAAACCCCGAGAGGAGGCGCTACAAACGGAGACCCAGCAACACTTCCCCAACTAACACTTCACAGCTCTTTTCTGTTGAGCAGGAAACAGCAGCAGCCCTGGGGGAGGAGGCAGCTGCCTGCCAAACTGGTGCTCTGAGTATCTGGCGTTTCCCTCCGTCCAGTGGTCATCCGGATTCCCAGTGAATAAAACCTGCTGCCTCTCTCTTACCCGAGGGGATAGAGCTGGTGGGTGGCAGGAGACGCCCAGGCTCACGGAGCACAGTAGGAGCTGAGCGTCTCTGGTGTTGCCCCCATTTGGTTTTCTTCCTTTTTCCTCTTCGGAAGCAAACACTATTCCTGAAGCAGAAATCGGCCCTCGCAGTTCTGGCTGGCGTGGTCACAGGACATCTCCCCCTCCTCCTCCCCATCCCCTTCCTCCCCAAGGGTCGCTCTTAGAGCCTCCGAAGGATGGTCACTGGATCTTTCATGGATTTCATGGTATTATGCAAACTGGGAGCTTCTGAAAAGGAAACCAGTCACTAGCGGCAGGTGCGCAAGGACAGAAGGTCTGAACCAGGACTGCACCCTGGCTGTCCATCTGCCAAGTCCCACTCCCACCAGGGCTGAGTCTCAGTGGGAAAGAAAAGATGAAGACGCCCTCCTTCCCCAAAGCTGCACTGGTGGAGGGTGGGGGGTGGGACTGGGGGCTTGAGGTCTTGACTGGAAATTCAAAACAGGCTTTCACGTAAAAATAATGGCCTACATGGTGGTTAGACTGAATTGTCCATTATGAGCTATGAGATCACCTTTTCCCTTTAGAATGTGGTTTGATGTAAGAATCTTCAGCATGGTGCCACCCTCTGCTGTGAGTCAGCTGTTTTGTTGTCTGTTTTTAGATCCACAAATTTGTCCCAATGGTCTCACTGCAGACCACGCACATGAGTGAGAGCCATGAGTCAGTGAGCTGAACATAAAAGCCCTGGGCAAAAGGAAAATAATTTAAGTGAAAGGCTTTTTTGTATTTTAGGAGATGCTGGGTACAGGGAACTTCAGAGATGCATTTCTGAGCTGCTAGAAACCTCGGGGTCCAAGTTCCGTCAAGAGATATCTTTCTATTGATGCTTTCTGACTCAAGAAGCCAGTACCCAGACCGCTGTCCCAAGAGAAGGATACTAAAAACATGTTTTGAGGGTCCGGCCCAGGGCTGGAACATGCCTCAGCAGGCAGCCTCAAAATTTTAAAGCAGAGCAAGGCTCTTATTCTCAATCCCTCTTTATTATGAGGCCAGGCAATCCTTAAAGAAAATTAGTAAACCTAACTAACATATCTTGGTTGCTAATTAGCATACCTGTATCAAAAAAATCTTAAAAGGAGAGGGTGGGATGAATTGAGAGGGTAGTATTGAAGCATATACATTATCATATGTAAAATAACCAGTGGGAATTTGCTGTATGACAGCAGGGAGCTCAAACTCGGTCCTCTGTGACAACCTAGAGGGATGGGATGGGGTGCAAGGTGGGAGGCAGGTTCAGGAGGGAGGGCACATATGTGTATCTATGGCTGATTCATGTTGATGTAGGTAGAAACCAACACAATATTGTAAAGCAATTATCCTCCAACTAAAAATAAATACATTTAAAAGGAGAACATGTCAAACCTAGAACATTGTCAGTGTATTTGCCACAAAACAGCTGGGTGGGATTACTGTTCTGTCCTAAAACCTCCATTAGCCACACCAAGATGGCTTTCTCAGGTTTATTATTACCTGCACTTTTTCTCCTAGTAGCCCTGCTTTCCCATGGGCTCAGCAAAGCTCCCCAGGCAGCTCCTGCCAGCCTGCCCCAAACCTAGAGCTTACTTCTCTCTTTATTCACTAAGTCTTGTCCGACTCTTGCAACCCCATGGACTGTAGCCTGCCAGCCTCCTCTGTCCATGGGATTCTCCAGGTAAGAATACTGGAGTGGGTTGCCATTTCCTTCTCCAGGGGATCTTCCCCACCCAGGAATCAAACCTTGGTCTCCTGCATTGCAGGCAGATTCTTTACTGACTGAGTTATGAGGAAAGCCCTCCAGCATCTGGATGTGTTGCCCACCCCAGAACACGACTCATCCACTTTCAGGACCCAAAGCGAGTTCCACTTCCTGGCCTCCCAACAACCCCACCACAGGTTACCTCCCTTAGGAATCCTCGGGTGCTCCTATCACTCTTCCCAGGTCTCTGCACATCCACTAAGCAGACCCAGTCACATAAAAAACACTCCTTCTGTAGGGCCAAACATTGGCAATTCCATATAAACAAAGCTAATTTATGTCTTCGTCTTCTGCCCAGTCCCCCATAGCCCTAGCACTAAGCATGACACAGGGGCTCAACAGACACGAGTTAATAGGTTAATTGATTCATCACTTGAAAAACACCCTCCATCCACTGCACCCACATGCATAACTCCCTGCTTAGTATGGACAGAACACTGCCTTGTGAAAACTTATGCTAAATGACAATACCTGTGTATCCTAATTGGCAATGATTATTCAACAGCTGGGCCCTGGGTGAGAGGCAGGCTCCCAGGACCCCTGATGAAAGGTTCCAGCTTTGAAGGCAAAGAAGAGTGGAAAAAAGAAAGGAGAGGGAGCGGGTGGGGTGAACTGTGTCAAGAATGAAGATGTGGTCAGACAAGTGGCTCTGAGACACAGACCTGAGCTGCTGTCCTCATTCCCTCGCTTAATGCTGAGCATCCTTTGACCACATAGCCCAGGCTGCTTCTGTGCTATGTGCGCACACACATTGAGGGATAAGGTGAAGCCTCGGGCCCAGAGAGCTCCCAGCATGTCTGGGAGACGTGAAAATAGCAAAGCCTGATCCTTGGTAAGAAGGGCTGTAACACAGATGCAAACAGAAAGCTATGCGAAAAGAAGACTGTCCATTCTTCCTGGGGCAACCAAGGAGAATGTCACAGGACCTGAAACTTTGGAGCTGGGTCTTAGAGAGGAAAGCAGGGGAGAATATTTCAGGTCAAGGGAGGGGCTTGTGCAACAGGGAGAGAGGAAGATGGAACCAGGAACAAGACGGAAATGCAGGCTTGCATAGCCAGGGCCAAGAAGCTGAAGAAAATTTGCCTAGTTCAGATCTGGGGTGCTCCAGGGGAACCAGAGAGAAACAGAATCTCAAGGAGTCAGGGAAAAATGGGCAGGAAGAAGGAGGTCACAAGTGGCCCCAGAGTGGCAGCTCAGTACCTCTAAAAACCAGGCCTTAGGTCTCCTCTGGAACTAAGTGCCAAGTTGACGTGCCACGGCTTGCATGTAGAGGTTGTGACAGGTAAAACGAATGACAAAGATCCCGAGGCAACGGTATCAGGAGCTTCACAGTTCTGGTTTTAATGATCGTTTTGTTACTGTCAAGATTCACAGCTTAAGACGGCGGATCCTCTCCCTTCTTTTTCAAACAAGTAATTAAGTAGTAATTTTATTTTTGGTTGCACTGGGTTTTTGTTGCTGCCCGGGCTTTCTCTAGTTGCAGCGGTCCAGGGCTATTCTACCTGTGGTGCACGGGCTTCTCACTGCGGTGACTTCTCTTGTTGTGGAGCACGGGCTCTAGGGTGCATGGGCTTCGGTAGTTGTGGCTCACAGGCTCAGTAGCTGCAGCTCGCGGGCCCTCGAGCATGCGCACAGAAGCTGTGATGCATGGTCTTAGCTGCTCTGTGGCCTGTGGACTCTTCCTGGAGCAGGGACCAAACCCATGTCCCCTGCATTGGCAGGCAGATTCTTGTCCACTGTACCACCAGGGCAGTCCTGATCCTCTCCCTTCTGCTCCATGGTAAGATCATGGTGGCCAAGTCAGAAGATTCATGTCTTCTTTAAAAAATTCCGATAGCTTTATCCTTGACTTTATCCAGCTTAGTAAGATAGAATACCATTTAATCTCATTTCTCCCCCTTCCTCTTTTCAGCATCCTCCAAAAGAAAAAAAAAATAAAAACAAAATATTAAAACCTATCACTTTTCTCAAGGGGTTTTCCACATACAGTAGTGTAGTTTGTGATTTGTGTATTTCAGCTGAAAGATATCTCTTTCAGTCCCACTGGAAAGTAGCTTTTAGATAAATGTATGTATTTGTTTCAAAATTTGTGTATGTATATGTATGTGTACCCCTGAATCCCAGAAAAAAAATGGGAAATTATTCAATGTCAAAAGAAATTAGAGGGACTTCGCTGGCAGTCCAATGGTTAAGACTTTACCTTCCAAGGCAGGGATGTGGGTTCAATCCCTGGTGGGGGAATTAAGATCCCACATGCCTCAAGGCCAAAGAAACACAGAACATAAAACAGAAGCAGTAATGTAACAAGTTCAGTAAAGACTTTAAAAAGAGTCCATATCAAAGAAATCTTAAAAATAAAAATAAAAGAATTGAGAAAAAAGGCTATGTCCACCTGATACTATCACAACATTGTTAATTGGCAATGCAAAATAAAAGGTTTAAAAAAGAAAAAAAAAGGCTAAAAATAGAGGCTGAAAGAAAAGGAAGTTTGCAATGAAATGATTGTGATGGCTTTTCCAACTCTGTTTTTCTACAGTTTGTAAGCTGTCTCCCACACTGATGCTTGTCCTCCTTGTCTAACACATTGAGTTTTTCTTTTCTAAAACAAAAGAGGGAAGAGGAGGAGTCGTCACCATTAATGGGCCGTATCTCCCCCCGCCCCGGGTATGGTCTCCTCTCTTTGAACAAGTAACTGAACTTCCTCTCTCCCTTCCTTGCAAGGAGCCCATGATAAACGCTGGGTGACCGCCCTGCCTCTCCTGCTATTCCTTTCTAACAAGATTCCTAACTGCTCCAGGTCTCTGGTGGCCGCAAGCTTCCAGGAAGTCTGGGTCCATCCCAAGCCCAGAAATAAGTCCTGTGTCTTTAAACCAGCATTTCCCAAACTTTTTGGCCTAAGGATACCTTTACATCTTCAGAATAATTGAGGACCTCAATGAGCTTTGTTGATGTAAATTGTATCTACGGATATTTACCAGATTAGAATTTTAATTGAGGTAATTTTTTAAATATTTGCATGTAAATTTTTCTAAAAGAATAATAAGCCCAGTACATATTAGTATAATTAACATATTTTTAATGAAAAATAACTACATGTTCCAAAACAGTTTGCTGAGACAAGTGGCATTGGTCTACATTTTTGCAAATCTCTTTACTATATGGCTTAATAGAAGACAGCTGAATTTTCATCTTTGCCTCTACATTCAATCTGTTGTAATATTTGTTTTGGTTGAACTATATGAAGAAAACTGAGATTTTAATTTCACAGGTATGTAATTCTTAAAAAATAGAAAAATATTAACTTTTCAAATAATTGTGGATGTTTTTGATGTTTGAAAACTTGCAAGTAGTGGTTTCTTTAAGCTTAGTTGCAACATGGAATCTTAAACCAAGTGAATGACATTCTCATGTTGTATTGCACTAAAATCCATTGATTTATCTTGCTCTTTGAGTGTACCATTTACTCATGTATGATTTTATAACATCATGCCTTCGTCATTTAGAAAATATCAGTTCACTAAATTATGCAGATCTTCCAAATGTTCAGTTATTCCACTTATAAAATATCAAAAAAGAACACATTTGTTAGCATCACCACTAACTTCATCATAAAAGTATTTAAGCATTGGAAAAGTGTCAAGCTGCCAGTAACAGATACAGGTTTTTCCAAAACTCTAATTGTCATTTGAAAGCTCAGATGTTATCATTGGCAACAAATACAGTTGGCCTCCTGTATCTGTGGGTTCCACATCTGCGGATTCAACCAACAACAGATTGAAAATATTCAGAGAAAAATTTTCCAGAAAGTTCCAAAAGTACAACTCAAATTTACCACGCTCCAACAACAAGTTACATAACATTTACACTGCTTTTACAACTACTTACACAGCATTTGTAGGGCTTCCCTGATAGCTCAGTTGGTAAAGAATCTGCCTGCAATGCAGGAGACCCCGGTTCGATTCCTGGGTCAGGAAGATCCACTAGAGAAGGGATAGGCTACCCACTCCAGTTTTCTTGCGCTTCCCTGGTGGCTCAGCTGGTAAAGAATCTGCCTGCAATATGGGAGACTTAGGTTCGATCCCTGGGTTGGGAAGATCCCTTGGAGAAGGGAAAGGCTACCCACTCCAGTATTCTGGCCTGGAGAATTCCATGGACAGTCCGTGGGGTTGCAAAGAGTCAGACACGACTGAGCAACTTTCACATAGCATCTACATTGTATTAGGTATTATGAGTAATCTAGAGATGATTTAGAGTACATGGGAGGATGTGTGTAGGTTACATGCAAATATTATGCATTTTATACAAGAGACTTGAGCATTTGTGGATTTTGGAATCTGTGGGGGGCTGGAAGCAATTCTCCACAATACTGAGGGACAACTATACTGTCAGCCGTTTTTCCTGGAGTGACTCACTTCATTCATTTGGGGGAAATTTTCTGCCAAACACCTAAGTCTGAATAACCACAGGTTGTCTGTTGTACTTTCAAGTTAAAGTGGTTTTTCACTTGAAAAAAGTGGGTACTTCAGCCTACTACTCAAATAATCACCCAAGAGTTTTTGCCTCAAGACAATCTTTATGCTTCAGAATAGCAACAGAAGTGCTTTATGTGTATTTTCCATTTTGTCACACAGAATATTAACAAATAAATATTTAATAAAATCAGAAGAGAAAGGTGAGAAATTACAATAGATACCATAGAAAGACACAGGATTATAAAGAATATCATGACTATGTATACACCAACAAACTGGACAACCTAGAAGAAATGGACATATTGAAAGACTCATATAACCTTCTAAGACTGACTCAGGAAGAAATAGAAAGTATGAACAGGCCCATTGCTAATACAGAGGTTGAAACAATAGTCAAAAAGCTACCCAAAAAAACAAAAATTCAAGACCACATGGTTTCACAGGTGAATTCTACCAAATGTTCAAAGAAGATTTAATACCTATTCTTCTCAAACTCTTCCAAACATTAACAAGGAGGGAATGCTTTCTAATCCATTTTACAAAGCTAACATCACCCTGATACCAAATCACAGGCAAAGGCAACACACACAAAAAAGAAAATTACAGGTTAATTTCTCTGATGAACATAGACACAGAAACCCTCAGCAAAATATCAGCAAACCCAATTCAGTAATATATCAATAAGATCACGTACCATGATCAAATAGGATTTATTCTAGGAATGCAAGATGGTTCATCATCTATGAATTAATTAAAGTGACATGCCACATTTTAAAAATGAAGAATAAAAACCATGTGATCATCTCAATAAATGAAGAAAAAGTATTTGACAAGATTTAACACAAATTTATAATAAAAACTCTCAATAAACTGGATATAGAAGAGATAAATCTCAACATAGCAAAAGCCATAGATGATAAAACCACAGCTAACATCATACACAATGGTAAGAAATTTGAAAGTTATACCTCTAAGATCAGGAAAAAGACAAGGATGCTCACTCTTGCCACTTCTATTTAACGTAGTACTGAAAGTCCTAGCCAGAGAAATTAGGCAAGAAACAGAAAAAAAAAAAAAAAGAGGTGTTCAAATTTGAAAGGAAAAAATAAAACTGTCAATATTTGCAGAAGGCATGATTTTACACATAGAAAATACTAAAGACTCCTCCAAAAAAAAACTATTAGCAATAACAAATACAGGGTAAAAATCAAAATACAAAAATCTGTTGCATTTCTATATGCTAACAATGGCCTATCAGAAAGAAAAATTAAGAAAACAGTTCCATTTAAAATTGCAGCAAAGAGAATAAAATACCTAGGAATAAATTTAATGAATGAAGTGAAAGATCTGTATTCCAAAAACTATAAGACACTGATGAAAAAAACTGACGAAGACACAAATAGATGGAAAGATATTCTGTGTTCATGGATTAGCAGAATTAACATTGTCAAAATGTTCTCATTACATAAAGCAATCTAGGTTCAGTCTAATTGCTGTCAAAATCGTAAAGATATTTTTTTATAAAAATGAACAAAAATTTTTAAAATTCACATGGACCTACAGAAGACTCTGCATAATTAGAGCAATCCTGAGGAAAAAAGAACAAAGCTAGAGGTATCATACTACAGAGCCATAGTAACCAAAACAGTGTGGCATGGGCAGAAAAACAGATACATAAATCAAAGGAATGGAGTCTCCAAAACAAAACCCACGCACATATGGACACTTAATTTATGACAAAGCAGCAAAGAACATACAACGGAGAAAGGATAGTCTCTTCAATAAAAGTGGTGGAAAAACTGGACAAACGCGTGCAACGTAAATGAAACTAGACCATCATCTCACATCACACACAAAAATTAACTCAAATTGGATTAAAGATGTGAATGTAAGACATGAAATCTTAAAACTCCCAGAAGAAAACATAGGCAGGATACTCTTTGACACTGGTCTTAGCAATACCTTTCTAGATAATGTCTCCTGCTTCCCTGATAGCTCAGCTGGTAAAGAATTCGCCTGCAATGCAGAAGACCCCAGTTCGATTCCTTGGTCAGGAAGATCCCCTGACAAAGGGAAAGGCTACCTACTCCAGTATTCTGACCTGGAGAATTTCATGGACGATAGTCCATGGGGTAGAAAAGAGTCAGACAAGACTGAAGCTTTTACACAAGGCAAGGGAAACAAAAGCAAACATAAACAAAAAAGATTACACTGAACTAAAAGCTTCTGCCCAACAAAGGAACTCATAAATAAAATGAAAAGACAACCTACTGAATGGGGGAAGATATTTTCAATGATATATCCAACAAGGGGTTAATATTCAAAACACATTTAAAAACTCATATAACTCAACAGCAACAACAACAAATCAAGCAACCCAGTTAAAAGATGGGCAGAGACACTGAAAAGACATTTTCCAAAAAAGACATACAGATGGCCAACAGGCACATGAAAAGACATCACTGATGAATAGGGAAATGCGAATAAAAGTCACAATGAAATATCACCTTACACCTGTCAGAATGCTATTATCAACAAGACAAGAAATAAGACATATTGATAAGGATATGGAGAAAACGGAACCCTTCTACATTGTTGCTGAAATGCAAACCGGTGCAGCCACTACAGAAGGCAGTATAGAGATACCTCAAAAAACTGAAAATAGAACTATCATATGATCCAGCCATTACACTCCCAGGTATTTATCCAAAAACACTAATCTGAAAAGCTACCTGCCCCCCTGTGTTCATTGAACATATTGTTTATGATCGCCAACATATGGAACAACCTAAGTGCCCGTAGACATATGAATGGATAAAGAAAAACATATATATACACATCACAGATGAAACCCTGCCATTTGCAACAACATAGATGGACCTTGAGGGTATTATGCTAATTGAAATAAGTCAGACAAATACTGTATGATTTCACTCATACATAGAATATTAAAAACTAATAATACAAATAAAAATAAATGAACAAACACATAAATACAGAGAACAGAGTAGTGGTTACCAGAGTGGAAGGAGTTAGGGGACATCAAAATGGGGGAAGAGATCAACTGTACGCTGGAAAATACGTTTTCAGAGGTGAGCGTGTTGTAGGGTGGGGTCTTCCCACGTGGCTCAGTGGTAAAGAATCTGCCTGCCAAGACAGGAGATGCAGAGAGGCAAGTTCAGTCCCTGGGTTGGGAAGCTCCTCTGGAGGAGGAAATGCAACCCACTCCAGTCCTTTCGCTTGGAAAGTCCCCTGGACAGAGGAACCTGGTGGGCTACAGTCCATGGGGTCGCAAAGAGACAAGACTGAGCACACACATGTGTGGAAGGTGTGGCATGTTGCAGCAGATGCAGAAGTAAAAATATAATGCTGTACGCATGAAACTTGTAAATAAGGTTTTAATTAACAATTAAAATAAATTAAAAAATTGAAAAGTATTTCAGGGCCAAGATTTAATAAAATTAGTCATTTTTACTACTCCATAGAGGACATTTTAAAGTGATCTTGACTGTGAGCTTCTGGCAGTGGAGAACATAGTGCTATTTGTACAGTTTGATACGTTTGCCTTGATTCATGATAAGGTGTCATCTGTTTTATCCACCATTGCTTTACACCGGATATCTGGTATAAAGACCAACTGAAAATAGTTTGGCTTTGCTGACCCCCTGAAAGGATCTTGTAGAGCCCCCACACACATTCATGGTCCACAGTTTGAGACCTGCTTGTCTAAGCCAGCAATCATGGTAACTTCATCCTGCCTTGCCAAGTTAGCAACTTAGTCCTGGGCATATGAGACTGCTTTGGCCTATGATGGATGAGGATAAGTACATGGAAAGACTTCTTGGAAGGTCTTGCTTATTCCAAAAAAGGAAACAAAGATACAGATATTTCCTTTTCTCACTCTGGACAATTGACATCATCTGTGATTCCTGGAACTGCAGCAGCCATCTTGTGAGCAAGAGGGAAAAGTCAAGAAAATCAGAGAAGTGGATGCTGGAGTTCCAGGTAACTCTGAAGCAGCACATTAATCACTGTGATCACACAGTGCCTCTGGACTCTCTGTGAGATAATAAGTGTCTTCTTGCTCAAGCCACTTTTAGTTGGATTTTCTTCTATTTGAGATAATACAGTCCTTGACCTTGCACAGCCTGCAGGCTACCTGGGTTGAATATTAGCATATACACTTTTATGAAGTTCATATTCCCAGCTAAATAATAAGCTGCTTGAAGGAAAAGTTACTTTAGAATTGCTTTACTAGTGATAAACAAAGACCACTGAAAATCAGGACAATATTCCTTCAAAGCATTTTCCTGTAGCCCTGCTTTTACTCTATGGTCTTGCTGCCAGAGATTGGATGAATTCCCTCCATTCTGTAAAACACATCTTCTTCTCCTTATGAATCCCTGTCATTTATGCTGTCTTTCACAATTCTGCTCCAGAGATCAGTTTCATAAAATATTAGTCTGACTTATCCTCCATGTTTCCCACACCCATGCTAACATATCAGGCATGTGTTGTAAAAAAGCTACAACAATAATATAACAAGCTCAGTTATGAAATACATACATAATGAATATCAAGGGGATAGATTGAATTAATCACAAATATATCTTTAATGACTTATATCTGGAAATCCATTCACTACTCCCAAGTGTGGGCTTTTGGTTTTCTTTCCTGAATATGTGCATGGGATTCAGGTGCCCTTATTTTTATATTTAGGCTCTGGAAAATTTCCACAATGTTCCTCACTCCATGCACTGAATCTTGGATGTAACCAAGAACTTTTGTTCATCTCCATTCTGATTGTGTGAACTGCATTATTAACTTGACCTCTCTGTACCTCAGGTTCCCCATTTGTACAGTTTGTGGAGTAAATCCACAAACTAGTGCAAAGATTGAATGAATTAATAAACATCACACACTTCAGAAAATGCTTGGCACATCTTTCGTTGTTGTTCATTGTTCAGACACTAAGTCGTGTCAAACTCTTTGTGACCCCGTGAACTGCAGCACACCAGGTTTCCCTGTCCTTCACTATCTCTCAGAGTTTGCTCAGACTCATGTCCATTGAGTTAGTGATGCTATCCAACCATTTCACCCTCTTTCGCCCCCTTCTCCTCTTGCCTCAACCTTTCCCAGCATCATCTTCAGAGTCCAACAAAAATCATCTATTATTACTATGTTTATATATCATCATTATGGTTACTTTGCCCAAATGTGATGATTCTGCACACTTTTCTATAGGGCTCTAATCTCCCTATTTCCCACCCTCTGGCAAGTATAATATAGAGCTATTAGCAGTTACCTATTTATCTTTTTCTTCCTTTGAGGCATAAAAAAAGTTATTTCTATGACTATGTAGGCAGAAGAGGAGTTTCAGGCAGAACAGGAGTTCCCTGGTGTTTTCTGGTAATTTCCATCATATCTACTTCTTTGTTTCTATTTTTTTTTTCTTTCCTTGACCACATCTTCCTGTTTTGGATTCTCTCATTTCATCTCCATCCTCAGTCTTCAAAGGTCCCTCTACACAACACTCCATATTTGAGTTCCATTCCATTTGTGTTCAAAGAGCATTTAAGGGAAGAACAAATTTATTCTTGTCATTCTTATTGACTTTGTGGTCAGAGTTGGGATCTCGAGCAATTGATTTCTGTTTGTGTATAGTTTTGATGTACTGCAGCTTAGTAATTTTCCAGATAGACAAAGGGCCTATCACAGATGGTGGGTTTCCCTGTCTGATCAATCACCAGCTCAACTCTCTTGGTCAAAAAATTGATGATTCCCACAAAAGCACTTTGGAGAGCAAGATGAATATGTCATCATCTCCTCTGACAAGGGGCCCAGTTGATCCTTCACCCACATAGACCCTCAAGAGAACTAGGGACAAGGGTCTAGGAAGAAAGGTCAAAGGTTTCTGATTAATAAACACCTTAAGTTCCAAACCCCTAGAGCAAATAGTTACTCTCCTCCTTCCCAGGGTAAGTAGCCATGAAAGGTCCCTTCCCTACTTACTGTTGCCTCTGAGAGTCTTTCCAAATTTTCTTTCCTGGAGCCTCCTAGTTTTTTGTGGTTTCTTCTCTATTATCAGTATTTTGCTTGATTAAATATTCTTGTTGTTTACCTGTTCTCTTTCTAAACTCACTTTCCAGACCCTTCTTCATTGGACATCAAAATCATTTCTCTAAACTTTTTGACTGTCATTCATCCAGGGCTTAGGACAATTAAAGACACCGAGGAACCTACAGGTAGGGTGACCATGTAATTTGTCTTCCAAATCAGAATACTTTTCAAAGTGAAAGGAGGTGCTCTTAGTAATTAACCCAGGACTGTAGATATAAATGGAGACTTGTCTTGGGGAAACCAGACTAAAATCCTCTTACGTGGAGATGGATGCTACTACTTCTAGGGTATACTGATAACATCATGCAAGTTCTCTGAAACTGAGCTTTCCTAGTCTCACACTGATTTCAGGCCAGTGTCTTGGGCAGTTTAGTAAAGTATGTATTCAAGCCATGGGTGGTGGTCTGTGTAATTATGATTAAACCTGCCCCCTCTGAAGTCCATTCATCTACAATAGACTCTCTACTGCCTTCCTGTGGTGTGTGGTGGTTTGAATGCACCTGACCCCTTCCCTACCACCACCCTCCCCCCACTCCCCATTCTAAAGGAGGATCTACGAGGTGAAATTAATGACTTCTGTGGGCTAGAGGAATGGGAAGAGAGGGAGGCGACAGCAATGATTTTGAGATTCCAAGGTCATCCCCCTTTACTTACAGACCTCAGCAAATTCAACTCCTTTATCCCACCCCCTTTCTTCTCACAAGAGTCATTGCTGTCCTGCTATTGGTTCCACTCCCAACATAAGGATGGGGTTAGGGGCTGGAGGTCTAAGGCCTACATGGAACCACAGTGGATGGGCCATGAGAGGTCAGCAAAGAGTTAATTTGGGGTCAGCTCTTTAGGGACACAGTATGGTGTGAGCTTCTCATGGGAGCCCTGCAAGAGGACAGGTGGCCAGAAGTGGGGCAGGAGGTAGGGTGTAGACCTGGATCTGGACCTGGCCTAAGACTGGAGCTAGATGGAAGGAGCAGGAAGATGGTGAAGGAGGAAACAGACAGGGGCAGAGGCCGGGACAGACTCTGACACCAGGCAGCTAAGCAGGTAGCTAAGAGGGTCAGTCCCTGAGAGCAAGGAGGCAATAAGTCTGGGCCAGGAGGGAGCAGCCAAACTGAGTCTGACTGAGGAGCGAGGTGGGTGTCACCAGTTTCCAGCATCACAAAGGCCTCTCATGGAGGGCACCCTAGGCATTAAAGCAGTTGCTACAGGCTACCCTAAAAACGCTTGATGAGAAAACATTATCAAAATCATAATCAGATCTCCCAGCCTATCAAACTCTGATCATTTAAAATCAAGGATTCACTTTATAAAGCGTAGTAGAAAAGCTTTTATGTGTATATATACAAGTATATATATATATATATATATATATATATATATATATATATTTTAGAAACCTTATGAATTTTTACCTAACTAAAAAATATATGACATTTTGATTCCACTTGTTTGACTTAGCATGAATAGAATGAAAGATTTCTAACTGAAAAAAAGAAAGATATGCAGCAAGCAAAAAAGGTTTACTGTATAGCACAGAGAACTACAGTCAATATCTTGTAATAACCTATAATGGAAAATAATCTGAAAAATAATATATGTGTATATGTATAACTGAATCACCTTGCTCTGCACCTGAAACATTATAAGTGAACTATACTTCAATTTTATATATATATATAATATAATATATAATGTATATAGTATATAGTATCTAATATATAATATATATTAATACATAAATATATATTGCATAATTATATATTATATATTAATACAATATATTGATATTAATGTTATATATTATATAATATAACATATAAAATATATATTAATACATATTTATTTGGCTGCATTTAATAATATATGGCTGCCAAATAATATATATTATATATATAATATTATAATATATAATAATATATAATAATATATTTTATATAATATATATAATATAAATAATGCATTATATATTATATATATAATAATATATTATATATAATATACAATATATATTGTATACTATATATAATATATTTTAATATGTACATTATATATAATATATATATATTATATAATATAATATATATTGTATATTACATATAATCTATTATAATATATACATTATATATAATATATATAATATATTATTATATATATTATATATACATCTAGATATGTAACATATTATATATGTATATATATATATATATTTTATATATATATACTGAAAAAAGATGAACAAAAATAAAATCAGGGCTTCGGGGACTTCCCTGGTGGTCCAGTGATTAAGAATCCGCCTTGCAGAGCAGGGGACACAGGTTTGATCCCTGGTCAGGGAATTAAGATCCCACAGGCCACAAGTAGAGAGCTGGGGGCCACAGTGAAACATCTTGCATGACACAGAGAAGATCCTGCTTGCTGCAATTAAGACCTGATGCAGCCAAATAAATAAATATTTTTTAAAACCTCATTTTAAAAATATCAAGACTTCAGTGTGCCTATACAATTCAAAATCTTCAGAAAACCAAGTGATCCTCCCTGTCTGCGTGTGACTCATCATCCAGTCCTAGGTGCTTCATGCAGCCAGGGCTCAAAGAAGGGACGCAGGGAAAATCAATCACCCCTAACCTGGCCCCCTCTCTCCTTCGGGAGTCTCCAGTTTCTCCTCCACTTGATTTGGCCACTCAAAGCGCTTGAACTCAGATGTCGATGGCTGCCCTCTGAATCCGGGGCAAAGGATTAGACCTCGTGGAAAATGACTTACTTGTGAGTGGCTAATAGCACACCTGCCGAATGTCAAATATGGCCAAGATCTTTCCGCTGGTTCCCCGCATCCCGAGCCTCCTTTTTCATTCAAGTGCTATCTGAGATGTCTCTGTAGATCCATGCTTATATGCTGCAAGGGCTGCCGTTACTTAATAATGTCAAGATCGCTGAGCCTCCCTAATGAGAGAGATACACAACATCAACTGTCATTTTAAACAAACATGCAATCAGGAGAGCGGTGCTGGAGACACGATCTGTCTAATTTCATGGAGATGATGCGGGCACGGGGCTGCTTTCAAGTGTTTCCTCTGGCTCCATTACACAGGATTTCAGTGCAGGGTGGGGGACGGTGGATTTTCACAAGAACCGCAAAATTGTCAGTTCTGTGAAAAAGAAATTGCTTTAGCAGCTGGAATCCAGGAGGACAAATAGGTGCACTGATTATATCTGCATTGTTCACCAGAGCTGCAGCACTCAGCAAGTTGTAATTATGCTGTGAAGAGCTCAGTTCTGCAGTCAAGTCTTTCCTCATGTGAATATAAACAGTATTATTCTGTTTGTTATCAAATACTTGCAGCCAATCCTGCAACACACACACACACACGCACACACGCACTCACCCCACAACATATGCAAATCCATGGGTTTGAGGTACAGCCCATTTTGTTCACAGTGGAGCTGTGGACACATTCTGCTCAACTGGGTTTCAGCACATGGGTGATCAGCTGCACTACCCGGGCACCTGGGCCTGGGTCATGGAGAAGGAATCAAAGAAATGGGGTAGAAATTAAAACTAGAGATGAGTGAGTTAAGTACTTGGATTATGCAAAACAAGAGGGGGAAAAAGACAACATGACAACCTCAGACACTGACTGTGGTGTGTGCATCTGAACAGCTCCTGACTCACCACATGGCACGTGGCTCACTCCTGCAGGTCTCATTTGTCATGGATGCACCTCCACAGGCAAAACTCTGACAGTTACCAAGGTGGCTCAGTGGCCATCGACTCTTGATTTCAGCTTTCTCTCTCATTCTGAGAATTTTACCTTCCAGGAACCAGCCAGACAGAAGCTCTGGATTCTCTACCCGCTGCCCTCTCCCCATTTCCCAGGAAACAGAGCCTTTTCATGGGTAGACCCCACCTGCCTTGACCTAGGGAATCCATTAATATTTCAGGGTATCATCAGACCTTTGAGAGGATAAAATGCACAGATTCCCAGAAAGTGCCAGAGCCCAGCTAGGAGGGAGAGAGCAGTGACAGAAATGAGTTTCTTTCCAAAGGACATTCCCTCCATGTACAGGTTGTGGTGATTTGTGCACCAAATGCCAGCCAGTAAGTCAAATGGAGTTTGCTGATCTCATATTTCTTCTATCTTTCTTCTTAAAGACCTTGCTCCTACATAAATGAAGCAGGGAGAGCAAGATGGAGAAAGTTATAGTCTGGGCACTTGTAGGCCCAATTGTAATTTCTATGAATAGATGTCTCTAAAGTAAGGTGAATTGGAGCCTCATTGTTTTGTAATCCTACCATAAAGGAAAATGCCTTGAAGGTAAACCATCAGGACAAGAAGGTGGACTCTGTGATAAAAATCCTCATTGGTATTCAGCATCCAAGGACAGAAGTTCCCAGGGCATAAGCTTACTAGAAGAGGCTGGAGGGAATGGGAGGAGAGAGGGGTCTTCTGTGTTCTTTTAAACATGGGTAGTGGTGGTTTAGTCACTAAGTCTTATGCGACTCTTTGTGACCCCATGGACTGTAGCCTGCCAGGCTCCTCTGTCCATGGGATTTCATTCTCGGTCTTAAATATTTAGAAAGTGTTCAAGCAAGAATTTGTGTAATATTAATGGTTAAGTATCAATAAAGATGAAATATTGATGAGGGTTACCCCAGTGGCTCAGCAGTAAAGAATCTACCTGCAATTCAGTAGACTCAGGAGACTCAGGTTTGATTCCTGGGTCTGGAAGATCCCCTGGAGGAGGGCATGGTAACCCACTTCAGTATTCTTGCCAGAAAAATCCCACGGACAGAGGAGCCTGGAAGACTACAGTCCATGGGGTTGCAGAGTCAGACATGACTGAGCGACTGAGCACACACACACAGGCATTGAGAAGGAATAAATGAATTGGAACTGGTTCGCATACATCACCACTACCACCCACTCACACCAGCAAAAAGAAAGGGAAAGAGAAAATGAACCCAAGACAATCTGGACTCAGTCCTGGCATAGAGTCCATGAGCACAACTGGAGGAGGCATTTAATGTATCTGAGGACCAAGGGCAACCATGGACTTCCCTGGTGGTTCAGACAGCAAATAATCTGCCTGCAATGCAGACCTGGGTTCAGTCCCTGGGTCAGGAAGATCCTCTGGAGAAAGGAATGGCTACCGACACCAGTATTCTTGCCAGGAGAATTCCATGGACAGAGGAACCTGGTGGGCTACAGTACATGGAGTTGCATAGAGTCAAACACAACTCAGCAACTGACACACTTTCACAAGGGCAGCTGTGGAAGAGAAAGAAATGCTGAGGTCATAGCTAGGAAGATAATAAATAACTCCATGGAGAAAGGAGTTGCTTGTTATGCAGGAAAGAGCAGTGGATGTGCAATTAGAAGCCATGACTCCGGGCTGTGGATTTGCTGGTGATGGTCATATTATCCTAAAAACTGCAATGCCTTGATTTTCATCTTGATGAAAGGAGGAGATTAGGTTAAATTAGTCTCATGTCCTAGCTCTAAGAGTTCATAAACGGACTTTACCATACATAGGATGTAATCATACAATATAAGCAGAAATCAAGTAGATTTTGCCCAAATAGTGTTGAAAAAAGGAGGAAAGTCTTGGACCACAGACCGTGCTGACAGTGGACCGATGGCTAGAAAGATGAAAGAGAAAGGAAGGCCTGCTTAAGGAAGATTTCTGAGCTCTCTCACGGCTGAGCCCCCAGCTGCCTTGGTGGCTGGGTGAGTGAGCACACCTAGGCTGTAGCTTATCTGATGGTGCAGCAAATTGTAAATGCTAGGGGTCAACTTGAGAGTAAGTGGGCAGGTTAGACACAGAGAGAAAAAAAAGAGTTATTACATAGAAATACATGTCTAACAATCAACACCTGGGGTTCTGGACACCTCCGAATGTGTGGGAATTGTGCTCGGGGCTGGTCTCATAGGACGAGCTCCTGCAGTCTCACACAGCCCCACATTCAGAAGGGCCCCGAGCCTGGTTTCATGTTCTGCTGTCACTGCCTTGAAACTCTATTTTTGAACAAGAGGCCCTGCGTTTCCTTTGACATTGGGTCCTGTGAATTATGTTACCGATTCTGACCGGACTCAAGGACACAAATTATAAAATCATTTTTAACAAGGAATCTGACATACTACCTCATGGTTAAATAGCCCTCTGTCCTGGTCAGTTTTCTTTCCTGTTTGGTCTCTGCTTATTTTGCATCTCTAGCTAAGCACTTCAAAGGTCCTTCTTCCATTCTACATCTCCTCACATCTAAAATCTTCATGACTTTCTTCATAGAAATGCAACCTTCCTACCTATGATATAATGTGTAATTTAGGGGACAGTGTACAGACTTGTCAAAACCTGAAACTATTGTGAGGACACCAGTGAATCTAAAGTGCCCAGGGTCTATGACACATGCAATTGCCAGTGTTGCTAACAACCAAAAGGAAGCCAAAGGGAGGGGACATTGGCTTGTGGTCCAGTGGTCAACAATCTGCCTACCAATGCAGAGGACACAGGTTTGATCCCTGGTCCAGGAAGTAAGATCCCATATGCTGAGCAGCACCTACGCCCATGTGCACAACTACTGAGCCCACGTGCTGCAACTACTGAAGATCATGTGCCCTAGAGTCTGTGCTCTGCAACGAGAGAAGCCACCACAATGAGAAGCCTGAGCACCTCAACTAGAGAGTAGCCCCTGCTCACCACAACTAGAGGAAGGCTTGGTGCAGCAACAAAGACCCAGCGCGGCCCAGAAAATAAATAAAAAGGAAAAAAGAAAAAGAAAGTCATAGAGGGGGTGAGCTCTTTGAAAGGAATCTCCAAGACCCTTTCCGAGGTCTCTCCTGTTAAAAACACTACAGGAGGCTATGAGTTGCTAAAGCAGTAGAAAATTGAAGGAATAATTACATTATGGAACAGAAAATCATATATAAAAGTAATTTTGAAAGAGGTAGAATAGAGAAGCAGCTAAGAATGTGGCTCTTGTGTCAGATGATTGGGTTTAGATGTGAACCAAGTTCAAATCCCAGCTCTGTCATTTTACTAAGGATGTGACCTTGGGCAAATTCCTTAGCCAGGTGGATTAGTCTTCACTGCCGCCAAACAAACTACCGTAAACCTAGAGGCTTAAACAACACCCATTTATCATCGTATAGTCTCTGTGTGTCAGGAGGCCCAGCCTGGCTTACCTGGGCCCTGTGCTCAGACTCTCATGCAGCCAGCATCCAGGTGTGAATCAGGCTGCATTCTCACCCAGAAGCTTGACTGGGAAAACACCAAACCCCCTGGTTCATACTCTTGACAGAGTGCACTTCCTTGCAGACTGAAGGTCTCTGCTTCTCATTGGCTGTTGACTAGAGAACACCTTCAGGCCCAAAAGCCCACCAGCAGCCCCCTGCCATATGACCATCTCCATGGGTAGGTCATGGCTATTTGCGTCTTCAAAGCCAGCCACAGAATCTTTCTCACTCCAGTCTGCTGAGACAAGTCTCAGATCAGGCAAAAAGGTTCTAGAAGGGGCACTCATCAACTCTGCACTATCCTGCTGGAAGAAGCAAATCCCAGGTTTACCCCATCCCACACACACTGAAGGGGAAAAGACTCTGTAGGGTGTAACACCAAGATAATGGAACTCTATTAAGTTTCTGAGGCTCTGGTGGCTCAGACAGTAAAGAATCTACCTGCAATGCAGGAGACCTGGGTTCCATCCCTGGGTTGGGAAGATCCCCTGGAGGAGGGCATGGCAATCCACTCCAGTATTGCTGCCTGGAGAATCCCCATGGATAGAGGAGCCTGGAGGTCCTCTGGAGTCGCAAAGAGTCCAAAGAGTCGCAAAGAGTCGCAAAGAGTCAGACACGACTGAGTGACTAAGCACACCTTGGTTCTGCTTAACACAAACCACCCTTCCATTATGATGTGGGAACAGAGTAATGCATCAAATCACCTCTGAAGGAGTATGGGAGAATATAGGCTCTTGAGTAAACATCCAGGGTTCAGACCCCAGCTCCTCAATCCTGGTAAGCTTGTGGCCTGGGGCAAGTTTCCTTACCTCTCCATATTAATTTCATCTCCTACAAAATGAGAATTATAATAGTAATTACCTCAGGTGCTGATGGAAGGATTAAGGATGATAACGTTTATAAATCATTTAAGACCATGCCTAGCATCTAATAAATGCTCCATACATGTGAGAAATGGAATATTTTCTGCCATATCAGTAAACAAAGGATGTCACAGTCACCAGCGATTACAGCCACCACCGAAGGTGAGCCTGAGGAAACTCAGGAAGGAAATGAATACCTGCCGTCTAGCAGCCTTCAGACTGCAGCCACGCCTCACAGTGAGCCCAGAGGGAACTCAGGGTGTGAAAACACAAGATACTGGCCGCAGATAGCTGAGTGCATATCAACAGAATGATTTCAGTGAGCCCAGACTCTTGCATCTTCCCACACATAGAAAAGCACTAAATTCCTAAAAACTTGACATATCTAGTTTTCTTTAATTTACAATAATCTTTTGATGTTCAGACTGCGCTGTGTACTTAGTCACTCAGTTTTTGCCAAGAGAACGCACCGGTCATAGCAAATACCCTCTTCCAACAACACAAGAGACAACTCTACACATGGACATCACCAGATGGTCAATACTGAAATCAGATAGATTATATTCTTTGCCACTAAAGATGGAGAAGCTCTATACAGTCAGCAAAAACAAGACCAGGATCTGACTGACTGTGGCTCAGATCACGAACTCCTCATTGCAAAATTCAGACTTATATTGAAGAAAGTAGGGAAAACCACTAGACCACTCAGGTATGACTTAAATCAAATCCTTTACAATTTTACAGTGGAAGTGACAAATAGATTCAAGGGATTAGATCTGATAGACAAGGTGTCTGAAGAACTATGGACAGAGGTTCATAACACTGTACAGGAGGCAGTGATCAAATTCATCCCCAAGAAAAAGAAATGCAAAAAAGGCAAAATGATTGTCTGAGGAAGCCTTACAAATAGCTGAGAAAAAAAGAGAAGTGAAAGGCAAAGGAAAAAAGGAAAGATATATGCATCTGAATGCAGAGTTCCAAAGAATAGCAAGGAGAGAGAAGAAAGCCTTCCTCAGTGATCAATGCAAAGAAATAGAGGAAAACAATAGAATGGGAAAGACCAAAGATCTCTTCAAGAAAATTAGAGATACCAAGGGAATATTTCATGCAAAGATGGGCACAATAGAGGGTAGAAACGGTATGGGACAGAAACAGTGTGGACCTAACAGAAGCAGAAGATATTAAGAAGAGGTGGCAAGAATACACATAAGAACTACACAAAAAAGATATTGATGAAGCAGATAACCACAATGGTGTAATCACCTAGAGCCAGATATCCTGGAATGCGAAGTCAAATAGGCCTTAGGAAGCATCACTACAAACAAAGCTAGTGGAGGTGTTGGATTTCCAGTTGAGCTATTCCAAATCCTAAAAGCTGGGAAGAATTGGGGGCAGGAGGAGAAGGGGACAACAGAGGATGAGATGGTTGGATGGCATCACCGACTCGATGGGCATGGGTTTGGGTAGACTCCGAGAGTTGGTGATGGACAGGGAGGCCTGGCGTGCTACGATTCATGGGGTCGCAAGGAGTCGGACACGACTGAGCGACTGAACTGAACTGAACTGAAATCCTAAACGATGATGCAGTGACAGTGCTACACTCAATATGCCAGCAAATTTAGAAAACTCAGCAGTGGCCACAGGACTGGAAAAGGTCAGTTTTCCAAAGAAAGGTAATATCAAACAATATTTGGTCAGTTTTCATTCCAATCCCAAAGAAAGACAATACCAAAGAATATTCAAACTCCTGCACAATTGCACTCATCTCACACACTAACAAAGTAATACTCAAAATTCTTCAAGCTAGGCTTCAACAGTATGTGAACTAAGAACTTCCAGATGCTCAAGATGGATTTAGAAAAGAAAAGGCAGGGGAATCAGAGATCAAATTGCCAGCATCCACTGGATCATAGAAAAAGCAAGAGATGTTCAGCTACCTGCCCTTCGTTGCAAAACTTCTATGTATCCTGGCTCCTCCCCTTGCTTTCTCACAGCAGTTTCTCAGAGCTCTCTGAAACACTGTCTCCTGGTCTGCAGTCCTCTTTTTACCCCAAATAAAACTTCACTCGCAACTCTCAAGTTGTGCGTTTTATAAAAATCAACACGTTAACCTATTAATGCATTCCTCTTGGCAGCAGACTTGGAACAGAATAGTCTAGTTCTAGATTGTTTAAACCAATGTTGGCAAATCAGAGATAGATAGTTGTTACTGTTTAGTTGCCAATTCGTGTCCTACTCTTTTGTGCCCCTATGAACTATAGCCCACCAGGATCCCCTGTCCATGGGATTCTCCAGGCAAGAATACTGGAGTGGGTTGCCATTTCCTCCTCCAAGGGATCTTCCCAACCCAGGGACTGAACCCGCATCTCCTGTTTGGCAGGCAGATTCTTTACCACTGAGCCACCAGAAGTAGATAGAGCCACTGCTAAAACCCAGGGCAGAGTCAAAGCCATCACCAGTATAAGCCTTGTTGTGCTTGCAGGGCCCAATTCTGCCTCTCCAGGCTGGTCTGTCCCCTGCTGATGGGTCTTGCCCAGTGTGTGGGGAAGAGGGGCGCATTTCCAGCAGAGTTAGTGGGTGGGCGTGGCCCAGGTAGAAAAATGAGCAGGGGTGTGCAGGAAAAGCAGCTTCCCTCCAGGGATGAGTGGACAGACAGACCTGGAGAGATGAGGTCCAGAGGCCAGGAGGCTCTGAGAGTGAGCCAAGAGCATGTGGGTGGAGCAGAAAGGTGGTTAGGGAGACCTGGGCAATAGTGTATGCGTTATGCAGACATGACCTTGCAGCAAGCTCACAGCACAGAGGAGGTGATGACTTGCAGTTTTGCTGTCAGTGCTGCATGAGTCATTCGCCATATGGCTGGTCTTGTCCATCTCTATTTCTCCCATCATTTTAAATGAACGTCCTGCACATACAGGTATGCATCTGTTAGGTACCTGGACTGCTGCCAGGGTAATGAGTCAAGGCTTGCTTTGAGGACCTGAGACCCCCTTCCCAGGAATTAGGCATAAATTTGGACATCAGTGTGATAACTCAGAATTTTGATAAAATACTTCTTGTCAGTTCAAGGATCTTAGTGAGTTTTAAGGAAATAACTTGAAAGATCACCTTCTTTGGAGTAGAAATTAATCTCTTAGATTGATGGAGACCATGGGGAAAAGTTGAAGGTGGAGAAAAGGGTTGCAGACGGACTCAAGTGAGAAGTAAACAGAATTGGTTTTAGATTTGCAAAACAACTCACCAGGAACCACAACCCTCTTCCATACAATGTCTCCTCAGGCCTCAACAAAACAAAGAAGAAAACAAGAAGATATCATCTGTATTCTCATGAGAAACAGAGTCTCCATGAGGTGAAACAAGTAGCAGAGAATTCCAGAAGGCAGGTCTTCAGACTTCTAATTCGGTATTCTTTCCTCTACAGAACCCAGAAATGGACCCCAGCATGGCCTTCTTAAGCACCCTGATGTCTACATAAAGGTTATTGTCTAAATATTCATCGAGTAAACTCTGTGAAGGCACTGCCAAAAGAGAGATATAGTACAGAAAACTCTCAGAGCCTGTCTTCTTATGTGCAAAATAGGGATAATAATAATATGCACCTGATTCGTTTTTTGAGGATTAAGTCAGTAAATAAGTATAAAATGCATAGGAAAGTATCTACACAAAATGTTAACTGAAGTACTAGCCTATTGTTTTGGCAGCTTTTTCCTGCTTTCCATTTAAAATAAAAATACCCCTTTGGGGAGAAATTAACACTAACTTGCTGAATGAATTGATGGGATGACTGGCAGGGAATGGAGATGGGAAAGGACACAGAATTAAGTCAAAACTCCCTGGTGGCTCAGTCGGTAAAGAATCTACCTGAAATGCAGGAGATGTGGGTTTCATCCCTGGGTCAGCAGGGTCCCCTGGAAAAGGAAATGGCAACCCACTCCAGTATTCTTGCCTGGAGAATCCCAAGGACAGAGGAGCCTGGTGGGCTACAATCCATGGGGTCACAAATCGGACATGACTGAGCGACTAAACCACCATCCAAGGAAGGGAAAGACTCATTTGTGGTTTCCACGACAGAGTTTCCCACCATCAACTAACTGATGGCCCAAACCTCAGATTTAACTGACATTTACAGTACAAATCCAAGTTTACTAAACTCCCAGAGAATTTCTTTCTTGCTCATTTCACTGTCACCTTCTAATTTATGACTAGAACACGCTACTTTTCATGCAGGGTAAAAAATAGTTTTTTTGTGAGTTCTTAGTTCCCAGACCAGGGATTGAACCCAGGCCCTTGGCAGTCAGAGCTTGGAGTTCTAAGCACAGGACCATGAGGAAATTCCCACAAGAGTCTTAAAGGACTCTCCTGACACTCCAGAAACTCAGTTCCTGTGTACATTCTCACTGTTGTGAGGGTTAACTAATTTGGGGAGTGAGAGAACCCTAACCCTAGTGTTTGCTAGTATCTATGGCATGAAATACTCCCATTATGACTGATTTCCAGCTACGTGTCAGATTTAACAACTGGCTGGAAAATCCCTGAATCTCTAACAATTGCCCTTGCACACAGCAAGGCCACTCTCCTTCCCTCCTCACTTCCACAAGAGGACTTGGTCTCAACTGCAAGTTCCACTGAGTGCAGCTCTGTGACTCAACACTGCTATGCCTCACCATCCCTGGGACCTCGCTGTATGGGGCAGAGAATGAGGACCCTGAGCATCCCAGGAAAAAGCAGGGTACGGAGGAAAACATTTCACTTCTTCCCTATAGGGGTCTTCAGCTGGCCTGGTAATTCAACTAACGTAAAACAGATTCACAGACCCAGAGAAAACCATAATTCAAAAAGACACAAGCACCCCAGTGTTAACTGCAGCTGTATTTACAGTAGCCAGGACATGGAAGCAACCTATATGTCCATGAACAGAGGAACGGATAAAGAAGTTGTGGTACATATATACAGTGGAATATTACTCAGCCACCAAAAAGATCGAAATCAGGCCATTTGTAGGGAAATAAATAGACCTAGAGAATGTCAGACAGAGTGAAGTAAATCAGAAAGAGAAAAACAGATATTGTATAATATCACTTATATGTGGAATCTAGAAAAGTGGTATAGATGAACTTATTTGCAAAAGAGAAATAGAGACACAGATGTAGAGCACAAACATATGGACACCAAGGCTGGAAAGGGGGGTGGTGGGATGAACTGGGAGAATGGGATTGACATATACACATTATTGATACTATGTATAAAATAGGTAACTAATGAGAACCTACTGTATAGCTCAAGGGATATTACTCAGTACTCTGTAGTGACCTAAATGGGAAAGAAATCCAAAAAAAAGGAGGATATACGTATACTTATAGTTGGCTCACTTTGCTGTAATGTAGAAACTAACATGACATTGTAAAGCAATTATACTACAATAAAAATTAATTTAAAAAAAAGACTCATGGGAGAAAAACAAATTGTCATACACATGGCAATCCAGAAAAATATGAGATGAAGGCAATGGCACCCCACTCCAGTACTCTTGCCTGGAAAATCCCATGGATGGAGGAGCCTGGCAGGCTGCAGTCCATGGGGTCGCTAAGAGTCGAAAACGACTGAGCGACTTCACTTTCCCTTTTCCCTTTCATGCATTGGAGAAGGAAATGGCAACCCACTCCAGTGTTCTTGCCTGGAGAATCCCAGGGACGGGGGAGCCTGGTGGGCTGCCGTCTATGGGGTCGCACAGAGTCGGACAAGACTGAAGCGACTTAGCAGCAGCAGCAGCAAGGAAGTAACCTGTACCTTTTAGACAAATGATAAATTTGTGAAGGATTGAAAAAACAAAAGAATTTGGGCTTGGGATAGTAAATTCGTGGAGGAGTAACAAGGTCTGTCCGTACAGCCTTCTCAGCCTTGAATTCCCACCTAAGGTGATAAGGGTGTCTCTCTTCTCCTGGTCCAGGGAGAGGACCATTCCCAGGGGAGATTTATTCTGCTTTCTCAGGACAAAAGAGGATCAGATTGTCCTTCTGGCCCTGGCTGTCTCTTAATCAACTTTAATTCAACATAAATTGAGGATTTTGGAGTGGCCTATTTTTTCCCCTTCAGAAAAAAATAAGCAAGAGAACCTGAGAGCTGGAGTTTCTCAGTTTTACTCCACGGCATTAATAAACCGTTTGAACTGAAGAAAAGCCAAGTTCACCTGGTCTTGGTGGCTTATTTTCTCCATTCATCAGCCAGCGATGACAGCAACCCTAGTCACGGGGGAGGCAGGAAGCTTCATTAGCTCATGGTTTTTAAAGGCTCAAATACAAAAGCCAGTGTAATAGGAGTGCAAAGCCTCATTATTAGGTAATAACTCTCATCGGGCTGATTCAAATTGCACATCTCTTCTATCTAACCTTTTCCCAATTACGCTGCTCCATCTTTTTCTTCTGTATATTTTTTAAAGTTATTTTGATGTGTCATAATTACTATTTCAATAAAAACCTCACAGAAATGATGAGTTGAAACTAAATGAAGAAAGCAGGGAAAAACAGGCCTCCCCACACCAAAAAAATTAAAACCTCATCGCCTGTTTTACAAGCAGTGAAATCAGTGCCTTATTTGGAGGGTGTTCATTCAAGGAGAGAGTCTTTTATATGTGGAAATGATCATTGTACACTTGCCAGATAGTTAATTACATTAGGTTGTTCTGCCCACGATGGGAAATCAGCTTCATGCAGCAGGGGCTTGCGGTCAAGATAATAGGAAAAGATAATGCAGTAAAACAACTGTGAAAAGAAAATGGTGCAAAGCATAAATGTTGAAAATTGCTGTTTGTTCTTATATATATGTATTTTTAGGAGGGCGGCAACACGCTCTTTGCTGTTATCACAAGCATTCAAGTTTAATAGACCATCCGTGAGTTATTTACTGCTCAGAAACACCTGCTCAGTGAGATAAAGTAGCAGCTATCTTTCTAGTTTTAAAATTGACATTCAGCCAGTTATATTTCTGGTCTCTCTCGTCACTTAGATGGTTGTTGACTTTTCTTAAATGTCAAAGGAGGTTTTCAACTTAATTTTATTCCTCGTGCTACTTTCTTCCTTGGGCTTTCCAGAGGTCCTGCTCGTCTGTGGCCTCCAAGTCGGTCCCCAGAAAGGGGTGCTGTAAGGAAACCTCTCTTTGAGAAAAGCAGGTGCATTTACAACCATCTTCTGCACACATTATAAAGAAAAGGGAATTTGGCACATCTCCGCAATTCTCCACAATTACAATTACTCCTGCTTTGTCTTTCTACTGTGTCCATGGTGGACAAGTACAGTATCTACACACATGTAGAGAATTGCAGGTTATAGTATCTGTGTTCCGGGTGCCTTTCTTGGTCTATCTCAGGCCCTGCCTGGGTTCTCAGGACCTCTTTCTCTCCTTTGCTGTGTGTTGTCTCCATTCCCCATCAGCTGGCCCATGCTGTCCATACCCTATTCTCCAAATTCTGGGAGATCAAGTCTGATTAGTTTCAGTTCCAAGGCCAAGTTGTTGAGCTCAGACCACCTCAAAGAACAACCACCAAACTAGTGAGATCCCTGGCAGGTAAGGTGCTTACATCTAATCAGTCAGTGGTCACGTCTATGTACGGACCACGCATCATACCTGCCTTGGGCAGGGGACATGGGGTGGCAGTGTCGGCCTGTAGGAGCTGTTGGGTGCTTCACACAAGTGGACCAACCAGTTCTGTATAACATGCTAGGTGCATGCTGTATAACATGCAACAGGTATATCCAAAGCGAGGAGCTCCAGCGAGAGTCAAGGTTCAAGAAGGAACTGAGCCAAGAGTTCTGAACAATAGAGATAGAGCTTAGCTGCCAGACTTAGTTCAAATCCTGGCTCTGCCATCTGACCTATACATGACCTTGGGAAAGTGACTTAACCTCTCTGAGTTTAATACCCTGGTACATAAAATGAGGTTTATAACACACCTATGTCATAAAGTGTTGTAAGGAGTCGGTGAGACAACACACAAAATGTGAAGCCAGCATCTGCCCAGGGCACCTGTTCAGTATCTGATGTGTTGTGTTTGGCTGTTTGTTTGACATTTGTCTCTGAATCTGTGTTTGTGTCCACTGCAGGTACACACAATTGGAATTAATTGTGTCCTTGGTCCATGACACACATCCATCATTCATCTATGCAGCACTCTATTTTATATGATTGTTTATAATATAATAAAGGGCTTCCCTGGTGGTTCAGATGGTAAAGAATCATTTGATTTGTTTCTGTTGTCATATAGATGTTATTCCTTCATTTTCACTTCCGTGTAGATTCTGTTGTCAGAAATTATTTAAGGGCTCAATAAATGCTAGGTATTAATTCAGCTCTTTTTTTTTTTATCTTTCCATACTGTCAGTGGGATTCTCCAGGCAACAGTACTGGAGCGGGTTGCCATTTCCTTCTCCAATGGACCACTTTTTGTCAGAACTCTTCGCTATGACCCATTCATCTTGGGTGGCCCTGCCCTGCATGGCTCATAGCTTCGTCAAGTTGAATAATCCCCTTTGCCAGAAGGCTGTGATACACGAAGACTCTTAAGAGTCACTTGGACTGCAAGAAGATCAAACCAGTTAATCCTAAAGGAAATCAACCCTGAATATTCATTGGAAGGACTGTTGCTGAAGCTGAAGCTCCGATCCTTTGGCCACCTGATGCGAAGAGCCTACTCACTGGAAAAGACCCTGACGCTGGGAAAGATTGATGGCAGGAGGAGAAGAGGGTGACAGAGGATGAGATGGTTGGATGGCATTATCAACACAATGGACATGAATTTGAGCAAACTCCAAGAGGTAGTGGAGGACAGAGGAGCCTGATGTGCTGCAGTTCAGGGGGTTGCAAAGAGTCAGACACGACTTATCGACTAAACAACAACAAATTAATCCAGCTATTAATCAATACCAGTCACCTCTCCTTGTTCTTCCTTGAGACCATCCTCTGCTAACTACTATTAATAATTTCACCCTTGTATTCAGTGGAAACCACCTTCAGCCTAGAACTGCTCTTATGACCAGCAGTGGACTGATGTGGATGCACCCACCAGCTTCCTTCCTCCCTTTCTCAGGATTCTGCATCCCTAAATGATACCCCTGCTACCTGGTTGGCTATGGTGAGAAGAAACCCAGACGTTTAACCGGGAGGAAGAGTGAATTGATTGCTGCCTTTTAATTTCTTGAGTGAGAATGGAAGGGCTCTTATTGACAAGACTGTTATGCAAATGTGAATCTATAACCCTGCATTATTGGCATCCTTATTATCTGGCTCTACTGGGATCCTGCCTGGCTCAGCTCCCTCCTGGCACCCACCTTCTTTCATCCTTTCCCCAATGGCTCCAGTAAAAAGTCTGCAGACTCCGATATCACATGGAGCCAGAGACGGGGAAGAAACAGCTGGAACACGCTTCCCCTGTGCTGTCTGAATACAGAAACGGTAAATAAAGCAGGAGCTCTGGGGCCTGGCCGACTTTCCTTTCTCGTGACTGCTGTGGGCCCGGTGGAAAAGTCGTGAGCTGACCCTTATTAGTTTGGCCGAGCTCCCTCCCCAGCAATTACTGTAGCAAAGCTCAGACACTGAATTCTGATTGATTCTGGAAGATTAAGCAAGAAAATGAAGGCACGCTAATACTGTGGCCAGAAAAGTAACCTGGCTTGAAATTCGTGCACTAATTCAAAAGAAAAAGGCAGGCTGCCAACAATTCATGCCACGTTTATCTAAGTTGCATTACATGTTTAATGCTTATTTTGACCATTTTCTCCATCCTCAGAAACAGATATCCATGCTCCTGATTAAAGACTAGATGCAGGGACTTCCCTGGTGGTCCAATGCCTAAGACTCCGCGTTTCCACTGCAGGAGGTATGGGTTCCATCCCTGGTCAGGGATCTAAGATTCTACATGCCTCAGTAAAAAAAAAAAATTAAAAACCACATGCAAGAAATAAATAAGTAAAGACTAGAGATGGGAGATTTAGCTTCACATTTCTTCCTCTTTCCAAACTGATCGCGTTTTTCTCCCATGTTCTTGGTGCCAGAGGCAGAGCAGGAGCAGGGAAGACCAGGGAGTTGTATACCTGGGCGCAGACTGAAGAATTTCTCTATCAGCTGTAATACAGCCCATTTCTGGTGTAGGGACCATGTTTGGAAGTGTTCTTTCATGAATTCCACAAGCACTTTCAATGTTTGTTTATCTGATTGTAAGCTCTGGCCTCAAGAGGCTCCCACATGGGGACAGGTTGGCATCTCCAGTGATAAGCACTGTGATGGGATGTGAACAGGTGGCTATGTTCACCACAGCAGGAGAAGTCGTCTTCTGTGGATGGTGAGAACCAGAGCCATCCACACCCGCACAACTCACATCACGTGACGGGGCTATTTCCTGCCATTTCCCCAACATGACTTTACTCTTCCAGGAAATCTCTGCCCAGGAAGAACGTTTACAAACAGCTGAACAGCCTCCATTTAAAATTGATCAACTTTCCAAAAAAATAACATCAAATTGATTGTCTATGATTCAAGTCACTTCCATGCCTATCCTCAAAACCTTTACCTCCCTGGGTCCACCAAGCATAGACTCACATCTTGAGCGTTAGCCAACCCTAAGCAAGTTTCTGCATTTAAAGATGCACCTTAAACAAGACTTCAAAACCTCATGAGTGTCCTGACTTTGCCCTACCCTGCCAAGACCCTCTGAGAATTCTGTCAACACTGGGCTCTTTCTCATCACAGAAAGCAACAAACTCAGCTCTGACTTATCAACAGGCTATTTGGTGGCACATTTGACAATGAGGAGGAAGAGTGAAAAGAGAAATGACAAGTAGGTCTTGAAAACGACCAGGCTGAACCTGAAGCTGCAGAAGACAGAGTGTTCAGCTGAGCAAAGATGGGAAGGCTTACAATGGTGCCATTCCAGGCCTCCAGGGGCTTACATTGCATTGCATCTGGGGGACATTTTCACCTTCTCCCTGTACAAGACAGCATCTCTGTAAGCACCTCCTTCCATGACTATTGGGGCTACAGTGTATCAGGTCCCATTTAGAAATAATGAGCCACTCCCCGTCCCCCAGAGCAAAATGCTTCACTCTTCACGTGGTCCTACTGCCTCCCCGGCTCTGTCTCCACCATGATACTATCCAGGGTTCCCCACTTCCCACTTCCCTCCTGTCCTGGAGGTCATGCTGATTCCTCGTGGACCAAATCCAAGGCCACTGCTTGGGGACCTCATCTAGCCAGGTACCCTGTCTTGGGAATCATCATCAAGTCCACAGAATCTGTGCAGACAGCATATGATCAGTTCTGTCACTCAGTCGTGTCCGACTCTTTGCAACCCCAGCAGCACGACAGGCTTCCCTGTCCATCACCAACTCCCAGAGCTTGCTCAAACTCATGTCCATCGAGTCGGTGACGCCATCCAACAATCTTGTCCTCTGTTGTCCCTTACTCCTGCCCTCAGTCTTTCCCAGGATCTCCTAGACCCAATGATTTCTTCTCTTTCCCAAGATGCATTCCTTCCTAGAGGTTTTAATAAAGCCACAGCCTCTTCCATGGAATATTTTCTTTCCAGAAGCCTGTGAGACCCCTGCATGGAACACATAAGACTTTACGGATTGGGCCCAGGAGCCTGATAGAATGGGCTCTCAGACCATATTGGCCTGAGCTGTACCTTCCCAAGAAGGAAGAAGTTGGGGGCTGGTCCAGCCTTAACCCTTGATACCCAGAGAGAAGCTATGATGTGGATGCACCCACTTCCCATGGTCAGCTTTCCCTGTAACAAATTCTGCACTTTCCCTGGAAAGGCAACTGAGCTACACATGTGGACACATTCGATCTCCTTAAGCCCAGAGGAGTCCAGTATGGGGACAGGCAGGGAGGGGGAGCTAGGAATTTGTAAGCAGAAGACCTGGCTCCAATCCTGGCTCTAACTCTGTGAGCTCAGATGGGTTCCTTCACTCTCTCAAGTTGACTACATGGTAAAAGAGAAGAGAAAGTCCCAAAGCCCCAAGGCTGTAAGGCTGCTAACAGAGGGAAAGTGTGGGCATGACACAGGTGTCCAATAAATGTTCATTCTCCCTGCTTGACCACTCCCCCGCAGCTGTTAGCCAAAAGGTCTGATTCCTGTTCACCCCACTATTAATAAGAGCCTTAACATTTTAAAAGCAAAAATCCATGAATTAATGCCTATAGCAGCTGTCTGCCACAGGAGACCACAGAATTCTTTCCACGACCTCCTCTTTTGCACTGACATGGGTAACTAAATGCTTCCGAGGTGGCGCCAGTGGGAAAAAGTCTGCTAGCCAAGGTGGGAGACACAGAAGACAGGGTTTGATCCCTGGGCCAGGAAGATCCCCAGAAGGAGGAAATGGCAATCCACAACAGTATCCCTGCCTGGGAAACCCCATGGACAGTGGAGTCTGGCAGGCTACAGTCCATGGGGTAGCAAAGAGTCAGACACGACTGAGCAATTGAGCCTGTATGCACACACACGGGTAACTAAATATGCTCACTGAGAGGGGAAAAGTTGTCCTCTAATCTCTCTGAAGGCGCAGACGGCTGCAAAAGTGGGAAGTGGTGGCTAAGTGGTGCCTTCAAGCTTACACAGTGTAAAACCTCTGGCATAAGCCAACCTGTCACTCTCCGTACTGTCTATGAAGTTGTCATGGCCTAGAGCATGTAAGCCATGTCCCCTTGGCAGGAATCCCAAAGGCTTTAGCATTCATGACTGCCCGGCGTTTCCCAGGCTTCTTGCATGAGCTACAAAGACGTCTCTTAGCTTGCTGTCGGATGAAAAATATATTACTTCCCCTGTCTTTCTGGGCTGTCATCAGCTCACACGCTCAGCTAATTTAGCCCAGGAAGCACACTTCTCCAGGACAAGTGGTACTTAAATGGGGCTTGCCTGCGCCCACATTTCTTTGCAGAAAATCGGTCTGATTTCAAAGCCAAGTGTTCAAAGATGAGAGGAAGCTGGGCCTGGGAGAAGAGATGGAGCTGTTTGCCTTGAAAGCTTTCTTGTTAATTTTAGTTTCAGCCACTGTCCTCAGATCTTTGGTGCCAACTAGAGAGAGCTCTTTCCATCCTAAGAAAGTGAACACGGTATTTCCCAATAAACCGTGAACCATTGCCCAAACCTCAGATTTCAAGGCTTTCTTAAGGCTATGGTCACCAAAGCTAAAAAGAGTAATGGAAAGAACAGAAAACTGCAGTGATCAAAGGGTGCAGGCAAGGGGGGGGTGGGGGGGGTGGTGGCACACAGAAGGCTTCACACAGTCCAACATCGCCCTCTGCTGGGGACAGTCCTCTCATAGCACCAATCTGCTTGCCTGCCACATTTCTGCATTCACACAACTAATACCCTTGCTTCTCAAGCCTTCATCCTCTCCCTTCCTGGGACCCAGAAAGAATTCTTGTGCTTTTCAACCGTTTTCCTTTGATATGTCCTCAAATTCCAAAATAGCCAAATGTTTACAAACTATGCATTTGAAAATGTTCATATTTTTATGTATTGAGCTGACCTTGTTTCTGAAAACAATGTGCCTTGGAAATTCTTTGGATTAATGGAAGGTATGAAGAGTAAGAGGAATCTTTCCAACAAAAACATAATGGGTGATCGAATCTCTGCTTTCTTTAGGAGTGTTGCCCCAGAACGGTTGGTTCCATTTTTGCCCGGGAAATTCCACCTTAATGTTTCTAGAAGTAATATTACAGGTGATGAGGGAAAGGTGATGTCAGATAAAAAAGGAAAAATACCTTCAAAGGTTAGAGTGGAATTCACAATTAAAAACCTAAAGCAGCATGCTCATTGCAAAAGCTCTTTCAGGGAAGATAAAACCACTGTCCATACCTAGACAGAGTTTGGCTTAAATGCTAAGAGTACTTGGAAGTAGACAAATCATTAGAAAATATGGAGCTGTCCCAAAAAAAGAGGACTGGATTTAAGGTCAGGAGACTTGAGATGTCTAACTACCATTTGACATATCTGCGAGACTGGTTACTGCAGTCAAGAAATATTTGAACACCTATCCTTTGCCAGACATCATAATGGACCTTAGATCACAACAGTGAATAAGAAAAAGACAACCTGCCCTCTCCAAACTTGCTGAGGGTAACAATTTAATAAATATTGTAGCTCTCTGGGATCAGTGGCATAACAGGATGAGTGCAGGATGATCTAAAAGAGTACATAGCAAGGCAGGATAACTTAGAGGGTCAAAGAAAATGAGTGTGGGACTTCCCTGGTGATCCAGCAGCTAAGAATCCACTCCCAATGCAGCAGGGCATGGGTTTGATCCCTTGTCAAGGAACTAGATCCTGCATGCCGCAACCAAGACCCTGTGCAGCCAAATAAATGTATAACTTTTGAAAAAAGAATAAAGAAAATGGGTGCAAAAGCATTTAAAGAACTATACCAATTATTTTTCCCCATTTCTTGCTTTTTATTTATTTTTATATCCATTAAAAAAATCACTTCCATTCTCTTCCCCTAGCCTCTGATAACGACTATTCTATTTCCTGTCTCTGAATTTGACTATTGTAGCTACCTCATATATATGGAATCATACAATATTTGTCCTGTTATGTCCGGTTTATTTCACATAGCATATGGTTTCCAAGGTTTTTCCATGCTATAGCATCTGTTCTTTTTTACAGTTGTGTAATATTCCATTGGGGCTTCCCAGGTGCCTCAGTGGTAAAAAATATGCCTGCCAATGCAGGAGATGCAGGTTCGATCCCTGACTTGGGAAGATCCCCTGAAGGAGAACATGGCAATCCACTCAAGTATTCTTGCCTTGCAAGGAAAATCTCATGGACAGAGGAACCTGGAGGGCTATAGTCCATGGGTCACAAACAATCAGACATGACTGAGCACTCCACTCTATTCAATATTCCATTATGTAAATATATTCATTGTATGATATATCACATTTTGTTTATCCAGTTATATATTGATGAGCATTGGGACTGTTTCTACCTTTTGACTACTGTCAATAATGCTGTGAACAAGTATCTGAGTACGTGCTTTGAATGTTTTCGGGTATATACCTAGAAGGGGAATTGCAGGATCATATGGTAGTTCTGTGTTTAACTTTTTAAAGAGCTGCCACGCTCTTTCTCACTGTGGCTGCACCATTTTACATCCCACCCATAATGCACAAATGTTCTGATTTCTCCACATCTTCACTAATACCTATTATTTCCCTTCGTTGTTTTCTGTCCTTTGTTGCACTAGAGTTACCCACTTACTCAGGAGTCATACATTGCTACAAGTCATGAGAAGTGACCAGGAGTGGAGAAGTCACTCACAGAAGTCCTGCTGTCTCTTTACCACCCCAACCCACCAGCTGACACTTTTTTCCTCGGAGAAGAGCAGCCTCTCTTTTCTCATTGCCTGCTGAATGGGCAGGTCATGTATAGTGATAGAATAATGCAGGAAAAGAGCTGCTTCCACTGATGTCGCATCCCCGGGTACCAACCTTCCTCACCACGTGATCACTGTCTTCTTTGGAGGTGTTGTGCTTGGAGAATGAGGCGGGGGGTAATTACTTTACAATATTGCGGTGGTTTCCGCCACACATCGACACGAATCGGCCAAGCGTGTACACGTGTTCCCCCATCCCGAAGCCCCCTCCCACCTCCCTCCCCATCCCGTCCCTCTGGGTTGTCCCAGTGTACCAGCTTTGAGTGTCCTGTTTCATGCATCAAACTTGGACTGGTCATCTATTTCACATATGGTAATATACATGCCTCAGTGCTTATCTCAAAGGCGAGGAGGGGATGATTTGAGAGAATTGAGTTCTTATGCAGGAAATAGGAATCTAGAAATTGAGTTAAGAAGGAATCCAGAAGAATATAGTCAGGCCAACTGGGGTGGAAATCAAAACAAAAATCAGTGACTCAGTAGATACAACCAGCCTACACAGCACCAAACGTTACCCCTATTCTCACCTAGGATAGTAGCATGAGGTTTCTCGTCACAAATACCTCTCCAGCTGCTTATTGTCACTCAATGGGAGTTGAACAAGCTTGAAATGATGAACACAGGGAGAACAATGTTACGTCCTTTCCTAATACGTCCTTTCCTGAGGGTGGGGGACAGTATTGCACTGGGGTGACACTTCTGACCTCTCTCCAGCCTCGGCACACTCTTCTCGAGGAAATTTGCCCTGCAGATGCTAGACGCTGCCTCGTCTCTTTCTCCTAGAACCAAGCTTCCAATAGGGACCATACACTGTGTTTTGTTGCTCCAGGACGTCATTTGACCATAAGAGCCACTGCCAATTATCCAAGAGGGTCACCTGAGCCTAGCACTCCCTCTGACCAGATGGAAAATGTTGGCGGAATCTGAAGTTTGCTATGAGCATAAGCCACATTCACTAACATCAGCTTTGCTCAGTAATAAAAGCAATTAGTTTGGACTCCATCCGTCAACTTTTGTTTTATTTTTTGATTGTTATCAGAACTCTTATGGAGAAGCTGGGTATGCATCATTGGCCGCCCTCTAAAATCCAACAGCAACTTGAAAAGGCACGTTTTATTCAAATTGGAATGGGACACATGAAAATATATAGCATATAGGCACTAAAGCAAGTCTCAAAAAAATTTCCAGGAACTGGTAACATACAAAATGTATTCCTCTTTGACTGAAAAGTCACTTAAGAGAAATCAGTAATTACAAGAAAACAATTTTAAACTAATTCTTGAAATTACAAAATAAAGAGTTTATAAATAATTGTAAAGTCAGAGGATATTTATAAGAAATAAGAAAATGCTTAAGATGGAAGGATTTTAAAAAACTGCATATCAAAACTTGTGGTATATAGCTAATGTAGTTAGAATAAATTTCTGTTCTTATATTTTATGTTAGAAAAGTACAAAGGTTAAAAAAATGAAATAAGCATTAATAAGTTTTAAAAAGAACGTCAGAATAAATATGGAGCAAGTTGAAGTAAGGGCATAATAATTTAAAAGCAGCCATTAATGAAATAAGAAGCAAAAGATAATAAAGAATTATGACAGCCATTATGAAAAAGAGTATGACTTTCCTGAGAAATCAAAAGCTGAACTATCATATGATCCAACAATCCAACTTCTGGGCATGTATCTGAAAGAATTGAAATCATTATCTCAAAGGCATATCTACACACACAGGTTCATTGCAGTATTAATCACAATAGCCAAGATAGATACGTAAACAACTTAAGTGTTTGTCAATGAATGAATGGATAAAAAAGATGTGATATATCTATGAATGCCACTTAGCCTTGAGAAAGAAGTCAATCCTGCCATTTTGTGACAACATAGATGGACCTTGAAGACACTATGCTAAGTGAGACGTTAGACAGAGAACAAACACTATATCAAAGCACTTACATGTGTAATCTTAAAAAAAAGAAATCTGAACTTGTGAAACAGAGTAGAATGGTGGTTACCACAGGCTAAGAGGTGGAGGAGTTGGGGGAATGCTGTTTAAGGGTAGTTGTTGTTTAGTAACTAAGTGGTGTCTGGCTCTTTTGTGAGCCCCATGGACTGTAGCCCACCAGGCCCCTCTGTCCATGGGATTTTCCAAGCAAGAATACTGGAGTGGGCTGCCATTTCCTTCTCCAGGGAATCTTCCCAACCCAGGGATCAAACCCAAGTCTCCTGCACTGCAGGCAGATTCTTTACCTCTGAACCACCAAGAAAGCCCTGTTGAAGGGTAAAACTTTATAAATTTGTAGATAAATAAGTTCTGAAGAGCTAATAAACAACATAGTGATTATAGTCAATCACATTATACTCTAAACTTCAAAGTTGCTAAGGAGACTAAATCTTAACTGTTCTCAACACATAAATGAAGTGATAAATATGCAACATGATAAAGATACCAGCTAACACCACTGTAGTAACTATAGTGCAATATATAAATGTATTAAAGCAACACATTGTATACCTTAAACTCAATAGTGTTACGCGTCAATTATATCTCAATTTAAAAAAAATAATAATATAATGAAGATCAGCAAAATCAAAAGATATCTCAGAAAAGAAAAATACAATTCACAAATTTATAACAAGATAAAAAGAGAAAGAGAATAGCACAACCACCACTACCACCACCAATAACAAAATAAAATGTATAAAATACTAAGTATCTCTAGCCAGATATAACTAGAGATATGGCAGATATTAAGATAATTATAGGCGAGTATTATAAAAAAAACCTCATGCTACTAAGCTATAAAGCATAAAGGAGAGACACCAATTCTAAGAAAAACATATTTAGATCACTGTTGTTTATTGAAGTATCATTGGTGACTTTAAGAAGATCAGCTTTAGAGGAGTGACAAGGTCAGATGCCTTGGCTGAAATGGAATTAAGAGAGGCTTGTAGGAGAGCAAGTGAGGAAAATAAAGATACCTCTCAAAACATTTGTCTGTAAAGGACAAAAATGTTTGAAGTAAAGGAGGTTGAAAACTGAGAGTCTAGGACAGTGGTTCTCAATGGAGAGCAATTTTGCCCCCCAACGAGGGGACATTTGACAATATCTAGAAACGTATTTTGTGGTTACAACTGAGGCTGTGAATTGTAAGAGGCAAGTATATATAGGAATTTTGGACCCTCTCCCCACACTCCTACCAATGGGGGAGGCATGGAGGCTACAAAAGAGGCATTATTATTGCAGGAGTACAGAACTCCCTCTTAATTTGTTTGGAGAACAAAACTAGAAACTGTTAGTGAGTTTACGAGAGGCAGATTTTAGAATTAGTCCAGGAAGAATGTGCAATCAATCGATGGTTTTCAAAAAGAAAATACGCTGGTTTTGGTTGTGAGGTCCCCATCAACAGAAGCATTCAAACGAAAGTGGGTGACATATTTTTAAAAATATATTTGCATTCACTACGATCTGGGCTAGATGAGTGCCCAGAATTACTTCTCAAATTTAGGACCCTGATTTGTTCAGACCTGAGCCAATGTTATGGTTCCCATAACATTTCATCATACAACCTGCTGGCTGTCATCTCCCCTGGCTCCTCACTGCCAAGCTGCTAGTTCCTTACTGTATTATTAAAGTCCAAAACATTGCCACATTTCCTTAAAAGAGCTCCACTATTGCCTTTGAGCATGTTTTCATTTCCAAGGCAATTCACAGAGACAGCTATTATATTTTTAATGTACCTAGTATCTCACATTTACTTCTAAACAAATATGCTTTCTCCAAATTAAATATCAACCCTTGATGGTATAAGAAATTGTTTAAATAGCCAGCTTCTAAGTAATTTAAAATCATAGCAGAAACTTCATTTCCTTAGCCATGGGGTATGTGCTACTAAAGGCACAGATATATTAAATGTCCTAATCAACTCAAAGTGGACTCTCTTCCTTACATGCCAGAAGTGGACTTTGCATCCTTACATGCCAGAAGTGTTTATTAAGAGCATCTCAGCCTCATGTCTTGATTCTATACATCAGCTCAGAGATCACACCAAAAGATGGATATATTTCAACACTCTCCTTACCCCAATCACCAGCAATAAGATTGAATAAGTAATCAAAAACATCCCAATAAAGAAAAGTCCAGAATTTAATGGCTTCACTGGTTAATTCTACTAAACATTTAAAGAAGAACTAGTACCAATTATCCCCAAACTCCTCCAAAAATATAGAAGAGGAGGAAACACTTCCAAATTCATTTAATGAAGCAAGTTTTTCTCTGATATCAAAGCCAAACAAAGACACTATAATAAAAGAGAATTATAGGCTAGCATCCCTAATGAACACTGATATAAAAATTTTCAACAAAATATTAGCAAATTGAATTCAGTGCTATGTTAAAAGGATCATACACTGTGACCATGTGGGGTTTACTCCTGAGATACAAGGATAGTTCAACGTATGCGAATTAATAAATGTAGCACATTACATTAATAGAATAAAAGACAAAATCATAAACATCTCAATGGATGCAGAAAATATATTTGAAAAAATTCAATATCCTCTTATGAGAAAAACTCACAATTGGTAGAGAAGGAATACATCTCAACACAATAAAGGCCATATACGACAAGCCCACAGCTGACATCATACTCAACTGTGAAAAGATGAGTGTCTTTAACATACAATAAAAGCATTTCCTCTAAGATCAGGGAAAAGATAAGCATGTCCACTTTTATTCAGCATAATACTAGAAGTCTTAATGAGAGCAATTAAGCAAGAAATAAAAGTCATTGAAATCAGAAAGGAAGAAGTAAAATTATTTTGGTTTGCAGATAACAGACTATTACACCTACAAAAGCCTAAAGACTACACCAAAAAAATCCCTGTTAGAACTAATAAACAAATTCATTAAAGTTGCAGGACACAAAATCAATGTAAAAAAATCAGTTGCTTTTCCATACACTAACAATTAACCATCAGAAAGAGAAATTAAGAAAACAATCCCATGGATGATAGCATTAAAAATAGTACTTAGGAATAAATTTAACCAAGGATGTGAAAGAACTATACAATGAAAACTGTAAGGCACTGATGAAAAAATTAACGAAGGGACAAATAAACAGAAAGCCAGCCTGTGCTCATGGATTAGAAGAATTCATATTGTTAAAATGTCCATACTACCCAGAGCTATGTACAAATTCAACAGAATCCCTCTCAAAATTCCAACGGCGTTTTTCACAACATAGAAAGAAAAATCTTAAAATTTGTATGGAACCATGAGACCCTGATGCTGGGCAAGATTGAGGGCAGAAGAAGGGGTCAATAGAAGATGAGATGGTTGGATGGCATCACTGACTCAACGGACATGAGTTTGAGCAAGATATTGAAGGACCAGGAAGCCTGACACATTGCAGTCCATGGGATCACAAAGAGATGGGCACAGCTGAGCTACTGAACAACAGCAGCAGCAGTAAGACCTCAAACAGCCAAAGAAATCTTGAGAAAGAGGAATAAAGTTGCAGGCATTACACTTTTTTATTTTTTTTTATTTTAAACTATATTTGTTTTGCTAAACAAAATAGTATGCTATTGGCATTGAGACATATAGATCAACGAGACAGAATAGAGAGCCCAGAAATAAACTCATGAATATACAGTCAATTAATATTTAACAAAGAAACCAACAATATGCAATGGGGGAAAAATAGTCTCTTTAATAAATAATGTTGAGAAAACTAGATATCCATATACAAAAGAATGAAATTGGACCCCTATCTTCACCATTTACAAAAATAATTCAAAATGAATTAAAGACTTGAATGTAAGACCTGAAACTATAAAACTCCTAGAAGAAAACATGGGGAAAAAAATCTCCTTGACATTGACCTTGGAAATTATTTTTTATATTTGACACCAAAAGCAAGAATAAACAAGTGGGACCGAATAAAATTAAAAAGCTTCTCCACAGCAAAGGAAACCACTGACAAAATGAAAAGGCAGCCTATGAAATTGGAGAAAAAACTTGCAAACCACATATTTGATAGGGGGTTAATATCAAGATATACAAGGAACTCATACAAGTAAATACCAAAAAAAACAAACAAAAAATCCAATTAAAAATGGAAAATCACCTGAATAGACATTTTTTCCAAGGAAGACATACCTGAAAATGTTCTCAGCACTAATCAGGAAAGTGCAAAAAAATGAAATCTCACCTCACATCTATTAGGATGTCTATTATCAGTAAGAAGAGATTACAAATGCTAGCAGAGGTGTGGAGAATAGTGAACACTTGCATACAACTGGTAGGCACGTAAATGGGTGCAGTCACTATGGAAAGTAGTATGGAGGTTCCACAAGACATTAAAAAGAGAACTACAATGTGGCCCAGCAGCCCCACCTTCAAATATATATCTAAAGGAAGCAAAATTATTATCTTGAAGACATATCTGTATTCCTGTGTTCATTATAGCATTATGCACAACAGCCAAGGTAAGGAAACAACCTAAGTGTTCATCAGAGGATAAACAGATAAAGAAAATGGGATAACATTCACTCATGTGCATGTGTGCACACACACGCGCACACACACGCACACGCCCACACACACATTGGAATATTATTGAGCTTCTAAAAAGAAGAAAATCCTGCCAGTTGTGAAACATGGAAAAACCTGGAGGGCATTACACTGAATAAAATACGGCAGACAGAGAAAAGCAAACACTTCATAGCATCACATATAGGGAATCTTAAAAGAAATGTGAACTAATAGAAAGAGAAAGTAGAGTGGTGGTGGTCAGGGGTTGGGGAGGTGGAGAAAATAAGGAAAGGCTGGTAAAAGGGCATGAACTTCCACTTCTAAGGCAAATAAATTTTGAGGATCTAATGTATAACATGGTTATTACAGTAGATAATACTGTACCGTGTAATTGAAATTTGCTAAGAGGATAGAACTTGTATTCTAACCCTTCCAAAAGAGGTAAATATGTGAAGTGTTAATTAACTGATAGCGAAAATCCTTTCACAATGTATTTGCATATCAATCACATTGTAACTTTAATAATTTTGTGTCACTTTATCTCAAAAAAAAAACTAGAAAAAAGTAATGATCGTGCATTATAAGATCTAGAAATAGAGGCAAATACGTGACCAAAAAAGCCAGTATAAATGACCGAGTGAAAAGTAAAGGTATTTAGAAATCTTAATCTATTGATATAAAGTGTCATTGTTTTAAGGGACACCGTGAAAAGGTAAAGACGTATATTGTGCATGTGTTAGTCACTCAGTCATGTCTAACTCTTTGTGACTGCATGGACTGTAGCCCCCCAGGCTCCTCTGTGCATGGGATTCTCAAGACAAGAATACTGGAGTGGGTGGCCATTACCTTCTCCAAGGGATCTTTCCAACCCAGGGATCGAACCTGGGTCTCCTGCATTGCAGGAGGATGCTTTACCATCTGAGCCACTAGGGATGCCTGATGTATATATAAGATATATATTATAAATCGTAAAACAATCACCAATAAAAACATAGAGGTTTTTTTTTTTTTACCTAAGTAGTGAAAAAATGGAGGTAACATGGAATCTTAAAAAGATTTTAATTTCATGTTATAACAGCAGAGAGGAGCAGATTCAATGGAGACTATATGATCCAAAAACCTAAAATATTTACCATCTGGTCCTTTACAGAAATAATTTATTGTCCCTTGGTCTATATACTCCAATTTACTCTCAAATTGGTCTTCAGAAAAATAGCTAAATGTGATATCCAAGAAAAACACCTCAAATATAAAGACATGGATAAGTTAAAAGTGGAAGATAGAAACAGCTGTATCATATACACATGAATTGTAAGCAAGCTGGGATGGCTAAGATAATATCAAATGGAGCAGACTTCGTGACAAGTATTACAGCCAGAGATAAAAAGAAAGGATAAAGTGGTTAATTCATTTTAAAAAAATAGCAGTTTCAAATGTGTTTGCATTCATAACAGATTCCAAAGGTATGAAGCAAAAACAACAGAAATGCAAAACAGACGAATCCGCAGTTATGGTGAGAGGTTTCCACACTCTTCAGTCAGTAACGGATAGACAAGACAGACAGAAGATTAGTGAGTGTAAAGAGGACTTGAACAGCACCATCAACAAACTTGACATAATTGATATTGATGAATATTTCATCCCCAAACAGCAGAACACACATTCAGGTTGGCAGAACATGTACCAATATTAGTTCCAGTCAGCACGTTATCAGGAGCAGATGCTTGCAGTACCAAAGGGCCCTAGGGGTTTACAGACCCCAAGACTGTGGCTTCCTTTGCACTTCCTGGAATTCTGTATCATTTCTCTTGTGTCAGTACAACACTGGACAACTGGAAGCCTCATTGGTGGTCTGCTATATCAACAACCATTTCTCTAAAAGTGAGTCTTGCCATTGGGACGACTCCCCCTTGAATTTTATGACAGTTCACAGCACAAGCATGTAAAACATCAGTACTAATTATATATTCAGCTGTAGGAGCAATAAAAATGATGCACTACAGTGGGCCAAACAGCCCCACCCAAGTGGTTATGGCTCCTTCTGTCATAACGGAAACAAGACGCCTCTCTCTCTCTTCCCCATCTCCCGCACCAGACGGTGTGAAGCAGCCATGCTCTGGTCAGGCACCTTCTTGGCTGCCTCTTTGGTTGCCTATGTGACCAACTACAGAGACTGCTCATTTGGGGAATTAATAAGCCGTGCAGTCTGACACAGGGCTTCCCAGGTGGTGCTAGTGGTAAAGAATCCACCTGCCAATGCAGGAGATATGAGACACGGGTTTGATACCTTGCTCGGTAAGATCCCCTGGAGTAGGAAATGGCAACCCACCCCAGTATTCTTGCCTGGAGAATCCCATGGGCTGAGGAGCCTGGTGGACTACAGTCCATAGGGTCGTAAAGAGTTGGACGTGACGGAAGTGACTTAGCTTGTACATACACAAATTGGCACACTCATGAGTAATGTTCAGGGCTGCTCACTGACCATGGTAGACTGCCTGTCCTAACACATAATAATAAAGTAAGCAGGTATTGATATAAGGACAGATGGGCAAATAAGCCAATGGAACAAAAGAGTGAACTCGGAGAAGACCATGCATAGGTGGAGAATTTAATATATGATAAATATAGAAATGGGCTTCTCTGGTGGCTCAGTCAGTAAAGAATCTGCTTGCAATGTGGGAGACCTGGGTTCCATCCCTCTGGTGGGAAGATCCCCTGGAGGAGGGCATGGCAATCCACTCCAGAATTGCTGCCTGGAGAATCCCCATGGACAGAGGAGCCTGGCAGGCTTCAGCCCATGGGGTCGCAAAGAATAGGACATGACTGAGCCACCAAGCACACAAATATAGAAATACAGCAGCACAATCAAATCTGGTACATAATGTTAGGGAGAAAATAAAACTGTATCCCTTAATAACATCACATAGAAAAATAGAATCCAGATAGATTAATGAAAGATAAAATAAAAAATCAATAGAAGAAAGTGTCAGAATATATATTTGTGAAGAGAGGTGAGGAAGAATTCTTTTTAACATACTTTAAAAGCAGAAATCCTCAGGCATATATGTGTTTTAAGTATAGTTACACCAAAACTAACTGCTTTTGTTTAATGGAGAAGAGCATGGATAGAATTAACAGAGAAATGACAGATTGTAAGAAAACATTTGCAATATCTAAAACTGACAATATACCAACATACAAGAAATTCCTTTAAGTCCACAAGATACAGATAACTCAAGAAAAAAATGGGCAAAAATATGAATAGGCAATTAAAATAGAACAGACCACAGGAAGAAGCCATTCAAGAGATGTTCACATTCTGTGCTAACCACAGACTCAAAGGTAAGCAATCATGAAATATCATCGTATCCCTGGTTAAAATGTAAAACCGGGCAATCCCAACTACTTCCAGAATGTAGGGATGTAGGAACCCACTCCTTTGGGAAAAGACTTGATGAAGCTTCTTGAGAGCTATCTGTGGGCATTCAGTCAAATCAAGTTTGCACACACTTTATGATCCAGCCATTATGCTCCCAGGAATGTAGCCTAATGAATTCTCACATAAACCCATAAGCAACATATATAAACATGCCCACCATGACCTTCTTACTGTGATAGAGATTCAGAGCAATCTGAGTGCCCATCACTGACTGGGAGAGCGGATAGCTCAGGTCTGGTGAATACATATGGAGTTTTATGAAACACTAGAAAGAATGGACAGGATATTCACTGAGCCCTATGTTAGCACTTCACTGCTAAGTTAAAGAAGTAAAATGAGATCTATAATTTACAACGATTTACATAAATTTAAAAAAGCAGACACACAAGACAAAACCTAATTTTTAGGATTACATATAATCAAATGCTACTAATACATAGGAAATAAATTCATATTTTTGCCAATGGTGAATGAAAAAAATGAAAGTTGATAATGGGGACAAATAAGGAAAGTAAAAGAAAGAGGAAGGAAGGAAAGAAGGAAGGTTGGAAGGGGGGTGGAAGAGAAGAGGGGAGGGAGGAATAAAGAAAAAAAAGAAAGGTGAGGAGGAAGGAAGAAAAGTCAAAGAAAGAAAATTGTTTTTGCTTTTTCTTTTGAAATAGTTTGAGAGCAATGGACTCAAGTAGAGGTAACCACATAAGGAAAAGCACACAGCCAGGGAAGCATAAGTCTGTAGAAACAAAGACAAATGACCCAATTTGGATGGAACATCAGAGCATTTCAAGAGGAACAGAAGGTAAGCCTGAAAAGGTAAGTCGGTAGGCTGAAGTTGGTCTGTTTTTAATCTGTCTTTAAAAAATAAGATACACACTTTACTCATATATAATATTATATACAGATTGACCCCGGAACTCAGGCTCACAATTGAAGACATTTGGGATCCACTGAGAACAAATTTTTAAAAACAGCCAAATTCCGTCCTTTCTCCTAAAATCGATCCTCATTCTCTTCTGCCTCAGTGCAGCTCACTTCCACGGCACTTCCTGTGCTTCTGTGATGTCATTTCCTTTTGTAGCTATTATTTCCCTGCCGCGATTGTGGTTCACTCAACCCAGGCCTGTCTGCTAACAGATGTGACTTCCAGCTGTGTCTATGTACCAACCACAGTGGGTTCATTAATAACAATTATTAAGTACTTTATGATACAAATTGAGCCTGTAGCAATGAAGAAAACATCCAGCCACTTGTTTTATGGCCTCTAGACAGAGCGAACTATAAATTCCCATTATCTCAACATTATCAGCACTGGCAAATGGATCTAAGCATGAGTCATAAATAAAACTACCAAACAGCTCAATCATTCTGAAAAGAACAGAGCATAAATTAACACTTGGCAACATAATGTTATATATGAATTTAAATAGTAGCTCAAGCCTTCCTGTTGGCTAATTATGCAAATTATTATTTTTAAATCTTATATTGGTAGTCACATGACTGGCTCACAACTAGAGTTCAATAGGTATTCAGTCTGTACACTGCCCTCCCTTGACCTGAGAGCTTCCACTAATTATGTATGAAGAACAGCAAAAATGACGAGAGAAAAATTTCAACTGAGAGAATGTCTCTTAGGACTACAAGGAATAGAAAAAAAATCACGTTTTCTCCGAATACTACTTTGCATAGGAAAAATCATGTAATTGGGAAAGATTGATAGAAGAGGAGCCACAAAAACTGTATGCATTATTGGTTCCTGGGCGGTAGCCCATATGGATTTTCAGTCATTTATAAAAATATTTATTAAGTTATCATTCTGTATTGGGTCCATGCTGTCTTAAGTGATGAAGACAGAACAGAAAGATCAAATAAACACATGAAGGTGATTTTTGCAAGAAATATAGCCAATAAACTTGCTAGGAACCAGAGACATGCAAATGAAAACCACAAGATATTATTTTTCATGTTTTAAGTTAATTCCCTGTACTGGGGAGGAGGCAGTGAAATGGGAAATCTAATGACTGGTTAAAAGGCATCTAAAGGGTTCAGACTTGGCAGGTCACTTGGTAATATCTACCAAGAGCTCTAAAAATGTCCATTACTTTTTTTACATTAAGGGATAAATGACATACAACTTGATATTAGTTTCAGGTACATGACATGGTGATTTGATGTTTGCATAAACTGGGAAATAATGACCATCTAGTTAATGTACAAAAATATGGAACATTTCACAAATGTGCGTGTTATCTAGGACAAGGGCCAGGCTGATCTCTGTATTGTTTCAATGTGATAGATGTGCTGCCAAAGTGGGCCTTAGTGTCCATAACTTCTGACCACTACATCTTCTAGTTCTGGAAAATTTATCATGTACCAATTTCATGCCATGTATAAAAGAGAAAAAAGTAAATAAAAAATTCATTAAGGGAATGGGAGAATAGCTAAAATAAAGTCTGCAAGGAAATGGTTAAATAACTCATGGTTCACCCATAGGATGAACTACTGCTGTGCCTTCAAAAATTATTTTGTGAAGATTGTTTAATATGAAAGTGTTCATGGAGCACTTAAAATAGGTTGTAAAATGGTATTATATTATAATTCCAATTATTAATCATATTAGGAAGTTTTACACACAACTATACATGCACCCATACACAAGGCTAGAAGAAATACCCTAAAGTATAAAAAGTTTTTCCACATGATGGTATTATGAATGTTTTTATCATCTTAATAATTTTCTGTGTTTCTAAGAAAAAAAAGTTCAGCAGGAGAGAGCAATTCACATTTTTTTCCCAGGCCTTCTATAACCTGTATTCAATGGACCTGTCCAACCTTATCTTTCACAAAACTTAACATAAAACTGGTCAAACTCACTTTCTCACTGTCCCCAAACGATGCTCTGCTTTCCAATCAGCCTTTGCTCAAGTTCCATTTCACATGTGTGCTCAAGACAACAAAATTAGCTGAACAGCATTAAAATTTGAACCTTAATGAACAAAGTCTCTACTTGGAATCGCGTAGAAGGAGGAATACCACCCCCGTCAAAAGTCATTACCATCCCCCACAAAAAATATATATATTTTTTCTTGCTTCTCTTAAATAAAGCATTTCAAAAGGAGATCTAATCCACAGCCCCACCATTCAGAGCACATGTGCCTCCCCCAAAGCGCCCACAGGCCCCAGCGATGCCAGGTCCCCCCCCCTCACGCCCACACAACTTTCTCGCCTTCCTCTAATGTCCTCTTCTCAAGATTCATCCGACTTCTTCATCTATGTCCTCTCTCTTCTCAACATCACGTCTTGTCTCTGACCAGTCTCCAGGATGACTAAGGCAGAACTAGGAGAGGGTGAGCCTCCATTCCCACATATGCAAAGAAGGTAAAATAATAAACCCTGTCCTACAAAATGTTAAGATACGAGTTCAAATATTTCAAAACTGTAAAGCATTCTGTGCTTTGCAAAATGTCATGACTATCATTCCCCCCCACCTTTTCTTCTCGTTCATACAATAAGCATTACTGTTATGCAAACAGTACTCTGCCAGCACTCTGGAAGTTAGACTGAATTATTTCCTCTGTATGGCTGCCTGAACTGAATCCATCATTAATTCGATTTTTACCTCCAAAATATATCTCAAGTGACCCATGGTTCTTTGTGTCCATTAGCACCAATCTAACCCAAGCATCGGTGCTCTCTCACTTAGACTACTGAAATTATCCCTGACTTACCTTCCCATCCACTCTTACCCTCTCTACCCTATTACCCATACTGGAGCTAACCTTCTCTTAATCAGAAGTAATCAACTCCAAGAGTCAGAATGCCCAGTGGTTTCTTTAACAGACACGATCGGTCCAGTTATTCGGGCAGTGCACACATCATGAAGCTCACACATAATGGCGTAAGAGTACAGATGAGGAACTAGAGCCCATGAAAGGAATACTTACTTGCCAGAGAACTCTGCAGCTCTGTGCAGTGGGAAGAGAGACGTCTGCAGAGAGCTCATCTGATGCACACAGGTGTGCTTCCTCCTTGAATGTGTGACATACAGGAGATGCCTATCAAAACGATTCATTGAATGCATTGAAACTGACCAATTGCTTATTCAACTTAACAAAAGATATCTGAACACATTTAAATTGTTTTCCCCATGGATGACTGCACTAGTGAAGTTCGTAAACCAAGCAGGGACTCTGTTTGTAATAAGAACCTCAATGACTTCTCACTGCATTTAGAATAAAATCTTACCATTGACCTCCAAGCCAGCACATGACATGGTCCCTTTCTTTCTCTGCAGCCCATCTCTCTGTGACTTACTACGTTTTGTCCGTCGTGTCTGACTCCTATGCCATCCCCTGGAACACAGTCTGCCAGTCTCCTCTGTCCATGGGAACTTCCAGGCAAGGATACTGGAGTGGGTTGCCATTTCCTTCTCTGACTTACTATGTTTGCTAACCTGTTATTTCTTTACTGTTTCAGCTCTTTCCCGTGTTTGTGTGGTGCTGTTCCCCCTGCCCTATTCCCCACCCGAATAATTCCCACAAGGGTTCAACCCTGTTGAAGCATGTATGTCAGACTGATGCTAGGAGGTGGCGGGAATGTACCTGTATACAGGGCCAAGGAGGCTCCTGAGACAACGCTCCTCGAAGGGTAGGGAGCATCCAGCTACTGAAAGGAGTTCAACTGTCAGCACTATTCACTGAAATGAAAAAATGATTCTAGACTGGCATGGGCCTATCACGATTATTTGTTTCTTTACAGTCTCACTGACTGAGAGATCTGTGACTTAAAGATTGTTGTGTGAAATCAGCAACAGCTTTTCTCTCTTCTGAGAAATCGGTTCACTACATAAGGAAAAATGAGTTGAATCCCTACTCATCTAGTTAGTTGCTTGTTCAGTGCTCACTTCCTCCTCCTTCTGTGATGATTGAACTTTGATTTTATTTGGGGTGTTGCTGCATGAAGCTAAATGCTTGCTTCTGCATCCTCCCTGAAAGCTCATAGTGTCTGGGTGGCTAATGACACATGTGCAGGATGTTCTTGTGGAAAAATTATGTTTTCTTGGGGAAAGGAATGAATGTACCTGACAAAGTCTTTCCCCTTTCCCATACTTTCCTCCCTTAAATGTGGACATGATGTCTGGATCTCTAGCAGCCATCTGCTCACCATGAAATGACAAACACGAAGCAAAGGTCAACAGATTCACAGAGATGCTGGCCTGACGTCACCAAGCTTCTGAACAACTCTATCATGTATTTATTTCCAATTCTCCATGACCCTCCCCCATTTATTGAGAGAATCAAACATGTTCATAGAGTCTAAATAGCTGCTGTGTTTTTGTGTTCAGGAACGACTGCTGTGTATGTGACCCCATGCTCCAGTAAAGCTAGAAAGCCCTCGAAGTTCTGAATCGTCATGGTGGTTTGTGAGGAAACAAAGGGAACTATCTCTTTTCTTACTTGTCTCAAATTCAATGTAAAATGGCAATTGAGACAGTTTCCTGAACCTTGCATTTCCAAACTGGCAACAACTACAATTGTCGGTGTTCAACTAAGAACAAGTTACTGAATTCTGGAAGTGGAGACATGGACAGAGCCCATAAGTGAAAGAAGTTTTAGTCCACATCCCTCACTCCATGATGAATCAAGGGACTGCCTATAGCCAGTAGTGATATCAATGTCCCAAAAAGCACAAACAATAGGATATCTGTAACTGATACTTATTAAACTCTTTATTCTGAAAGGAGAGGACATGTTTTATTTTTCAAGCATCCATGGAACTGTCATATGGATTGGTTTCTGAGTCCTGGTTAGTAAGAGGGCTTTGAATAAATGTTGATTCTCCAATTTTACTAAAATTCTAGAGATGCTCTGTCCAACGTGATAGCCACTAGACACTGGCAGCTATTTAAATTTAAGTGAGTGAAAATTACATAAGATTTTAATTAGAGTTCTTCAGACTTGCTTGCCACTTGTGGCTACAGATATAGAACTTTTCCATCATTGCAGAAAGTTCCACTGAACAGCGATGCTCGAGAGACTGAGACACAGGCTGTATGGCTCGGATGTTCTTCAGCAAGTAGCATATACAACTGGTTTGATTACCACCAGAATGTAAGCTCTTCAGGGGAAGATATTTTTGTCAGAATTTTATGCACTGCTCTATCTCTAATGCCTAGATGATCATCTTCCCACATCTTGTGGTCAATAAATAATTGGTTCTCAATTCAGTTAGGAATAGCACGAAGCATATCTTATTCTCAGAATTGCTTGCACTTTTCTTGGCCTTGAACACTCAATCTGCCTAGAGCACTCATCTCATTTTCTTTCCAGTCGACTTCTATTTAAATTTTAGTCCAGTCTAATTATTTCCATAATCTGGTTAAAATGGAAAGGCTCACTCTTTCCCTCCCATTGTAGGGAAAACCCCAGTTCTTCCCCACTGTGATTCTCTCCTGTGTGTCTCCTTGGCTGTGCACACAGAACCCTTCACTCTGGGTACTTCTGGTCAGAGGATGAGTAGAGGCTTATCCCCACCACAAGCAATTCTCTGTGACACCAGCTGGGTGTCCCAGGGTTTAACTCAGTTTTGACACTGTCTACCTGGAGGCTGCATTGGGTCCCACAAATTAAGGGCTCAGCCCCACAAGACCACCACCCCCACACACACACACATACTCTCTCTCTCTTTTCAGATGCCAGTCACAAGCCCAGGTTGTCACCTGTGCTTCTGATCAGCCTGCTACAGAGCAGAGGTCCCAGGAGCCCCTCCTTGGGTGTGACTAGTTTGCTAGAGTGGCTCACAGAACTGGGGGAAACACATTTACCAGTTCATTAAGGGATATGATACAGGATCCAGATGAGCAACCAGATGAAGAGATGTGCAGGGTGAGGTCTGAGAGAGTCCCGACACAGGAGGTGTGTCCCCGTGGGGTTGGGGTGCGTCACTCTCCCACTGTGGATGAGTTCACCCCCTGGGAAGCCCCTCAACCTCGCACTTTGGAAAGTTCATGGAGGCTTCATTGCTCCATTTCCAGCCCCTCTCCCCTCTCTGGACGACGAGGGTTTGGGCTGAACATTTCAAGCTTCTAATGATGCTTTGGTCTTCCTGATGATCAACTGCCTTCCAGGAACCCACCTAGAGTTATCTCATTAGAACAAAAGATGCTTTCCATACCTTTATTACTTAAGAAATTACAAGGGTTTTCAGGAGTTCTGTGCTGGGAATCAGGGGCAGAGTCCAATAGAGGTATTTTCTGTTATCTCACCTTCATCCATTGATTAAAATCTCAGTCTCATTCAGGAAAATATTCTGTCAATTCAAATGCTATTTTTAGAGTTCCATGCATCTGTTCTGTGCAGTGTTCCAGTAGGACACTCACTCTAGCCTCCTCTCTCTCTTTCTCCTTCCTTCTTCTGTTGCTGGTTCTCCTGTCCTCATCTGCCCCCTGGAGTACAAACTTCAGGAAGCCCTTCTCTCACCTGTCTTGTTCAGGTGAGGAGGCAGAAGCAGGGGAAGCAAGAAGAGATTCTGACTTACAGTGGGCAGAGGCGTCTCCAATTGTGGTCTTAGCTGTCAAGGTGATCTTATTGTATGAGGTTGTACCATTCTCTTGGGGCCTCTCTGAGGCCCCCTTCATCTTGGAAGAGGTTCTTGAGCCTCTGCCAGAAAAACAACCACTAATGCCAGGGGGCTTCCCTGGTGGCGCAGATGATAAAGAATCTGCCGGCAATGCAGGAGACCTGGGTTCGATCCCTAGGTTAGGAAGATCCCCCAGAGAAGGGAATGGCACTTCAGTAGCCTTGCCTGGAGAATTTCACGGACAGAGGAGCCTGAGGGGCTACAGTCCATGGGGTTATAAAGAGTCGGACACAACTGGGCAGCTAACACTTTTACTTCAATGCCACTCTGGCTCTTCTTTCTTTGTTTTGGCCACACCACTCACCACACAGGATCTCAGTTTCCCATGAGTTTTCCAGTGATCAAACTCATGCCTCCTGCATTGGGAGCACGAAGTCTTAAGCACTGGACTGCCAGGGAAGTCCCACTCTGGCTTAACAGCTGCTTATTTATGCTTCCTATTTTCAATATTGTTATTTCTTTTCAAATACTTCTTATACTTATTTTCAATTGTTTGTTCCACTCCACTAATTATCCTTCTAAAATAAGCACCATATTGTGCATCTTCCTTTTTAATCCTTAAGTAACTCAAATGGTTGCTTGTTCTTATGAGACCATATCCGTTTGACAGCGTCAGTTTCTTTGGATGCTCAGAACAAGATAGTGAGCTTGGATATATAATTTGGCATTGTTGACATATATGTGATATTTAAAACCGTGGAAATGGACGTGATCACCCAGGGAGAAAGCATGGAGAGTGAACCGAGAGGATTATGATAGAGCTGAAAGGAATTCTAATATTTAAAGGTTAGGGAAAAGAAGTGGAATAAGCAAAAAATCCTGAGAACCTGGGGTAAAAAGGAACACAGGCAGGCCGTGGTGTCAAGAAGTCAAGAGTGTTTCAGAAAGGCAGGCGTGGGCTTTGGTGTCAAATTCTTGTCAGATCTGTTTTAAGTGATGTGAGAAGTGAAAAGCCTGCCTTTGCAAACAAAAAGCAACAATTTCACTCAACACTTTGGACTTCATGAAGTCTGTGGAGATTTTCTTGTAACTGTTTTTCTGTATTGCAAGCACAAAGATGGACCTGAAATGGCAAAAATCTCTGCTTTCCGCCGCAGAGTAAATTCACACCCACAGCCACCTCAATCGCCACCTACCTCAGGAGGGACTGCCAGGCAGTGCATGGAAGAAGCTGACATCTGCCATGGGCTTCCACACAAAAGAGAATAAGAGCTTTGGCCCAGAGGTTAGTCAAGGTATGGGTGCCTCTTGACATGCTAGCCCTCAGAAGCAGGGAGATTACCTACTCCCCAGAGATGAGTTAGATTCTCAGTTACCATCTTACAAGCAGTCAGACAGAAAGTGAGAACTGGATGAAACAAACAGTCCCAGGGTTTCCAGACTGTGTCCTGCCAGATTTGGGGGGGGGGGGGGTACTTGACATCTTGATCCAAATGATAGATAAAAAGACAGATAGATTTGATGGATAGATGATAGACAGGGAGATAGGAAAATATATAGATAGGTCACATAGGGAAAGAAAAAGATTAGATAGAAAGATAGATAGATAGATAGATAAAGAGATGCATATATTTAACAAAATAGTGTGTACATGCAAATATATTTTATGTCAGTTTTTAATGCACTGGAGACAAACAGTTGCATTAACTTGTAGGATGACAGTAGGTGAATTTTGTACAGACCTCAGTTGAAAGCATAGCCACCATCTTGAAACTGTAAGATAAGCAGCTTAAAAACATACAGATCATTTGAACTACCTTTGTGTTTCAGAGACTTGTTGATAGAGAATAGGTCAATGGGACAGAAATGCAAATATCATGCATAAATGCTGATTTCTAGTAATTAAGATAGCCTGTTATAATTGAACTTTGTATGTGTTGTTTAACATAGAAAATGGTATCTAATAACAAAATACCGCTTTCGTTTATTTTTTCTGTTCCTCTCGGGTCCTTTCCTTAGTTTCCTCTTTTTTTTTTTTTTTTTTTTACATTTTTTTACTGAAATGTAACAAACACACAGAAAAGACCATGAATCTTAAGCTTCGTGAAAGATCATAAGGAAAACACATTTATGTAATATTAGGAGCAGCCCCCTCCACCAGATGCCCTCTTGTGCCAGCTCTTCATCACTCTCTTTCTCCTCCCTAAAGATAAGTCCTACTCTGACGCCATAAATTCATACTGCCTATTTTTAAACTTTATATAAATGAAATAATACAAAATGGACCCTTTCAGGACTAGATTCTTTCGACAACATTGTACTTATAAGAATTACATATTTTACTATGTACAACAGTAATTCATTCTCATAGACATTTAGAATTTTATTACATGAATGTACCAAATTTATCTGTTTTACTTTCAATGGACACTGAAAGTTTTGTCTGTTTTTTAATTATTACAAGGACAATTATGATTATTCATTACACATATTTTATTAGGAAAGAACTTGGTGGTTATAGGATGTATATACTTAACATGAGTGGACTCTGTGGACTGTGTTAGTCACTCAGTCGTGTCCTACTCTTTGCGACCCCACAGATTGTAGCCTGCCAGGCTTCCCTGTCCATGGAATTCTCCAGGCAAGAATACTGGAGTGGATTGCCATTCCCTTCTCCAGAGGAACTTCCCAACCCAGAGAGCAAACCCTGGTCTCCTGCCTCGCAGGCAGATTCTTTACCATCTGAGCTACAGGGAAGTCTACTTAACATGAGTGAAAAATGACAAATCATTTTTCAAAGTGGTTGTATGACTATGCAAAGCCATCTATAGATTTGATGCAATCCTTACCCAAATCACAAAGGCATTTTTCACAGAAATAAAAGAAAAAATCCTAAAATTCATATGGAACCACAAAAGACTCTGACTAGCCAAAGTAACATCTAAAAAAAAACCAAAAACGAAACTAGAGGCTTTATACTTCTTTATTTCAAAATTTATTGTAAAGTTATAACAATAAGTAAAAACAACATGTTATTGTCATAAAAACAGACATAGTAACCAATGAAACAGATTTAAAGCCCAGAAATAAACACATGCATATACAGTCAACTAACAAAAAGTCAAGACTACTCAATGGAGAAAGGACAGTCTCTTCAGTGAATGGTGCTATAAAAAACTGGATATTCATAGGCAAAAGAATGAAATTGGATTTCTCTCTTACAACCACCATAAAAATTAACCCAAAAAGGATTGAAGACTAAATGTAAGACCTGAAATCATAAAACTCTTAGAAGAAAACATCAGCCTTTGACACTGGTCTTCACAAAAATGTTTTTGGCTGTGATGCCACAATCACAAACAACAAAAGCAAAAATAGACAAGTGGGACCACAACAAGCTAAAGACTTCTGCAGAGCAGAAGAAGCAACCAACAAAGTTAACAGGCAACCTACAGAATGAGAGAATGTATCACCAAGCCATATCTCTGATAAAGGGTTAATAACCAAAATATATAAAGAATTCATGTAATTCACTAATAATAATAATAATAATAATAATAATAATAATAATAATATGATTTTTTAAATGGGCAGAAAACCTGAATAGATATTTTTTTCAAATAAGACATACCCACACCCAACAGCTACCTGAAAAGATGCTCGACATCACTAAACATCAGGGAAATGCAAATCAAAATCACAAGGTATCACCTCGCACCTGCCATTACAGCTATTATCAGAAAATGAGAGATAATAAATGTTCCTGAGGATATAGAGAAATGAGAACCCATGAGCACTGTTGGTGGGAAAGTAAACTGTTGCCGAGTTGAGTTCAGTCACCAAGTCGTGTCCGACTCTTTGCAACCCCATGGACTGCAGCACACCAGGCCTCCCTGTCCCTCACCATCTCCCAGAATTTGCCCAAGTTCATGTCTATTGAATCAGTACAGCCACTATGGAAAATTGGTGCAGCCGCTATGGAAAACAGCAGGGAGGCTCCTCAAAAATTTAAAATATGAAGATTTTTACTATATGATATTGAAGAGCTATCTGCACCCCCTCCATGTTAATCACAGCATTATTCACAATAACCAAATTACGGAAACAACCTAAGTTGTTCTATGGGTATGTATATTTCAAACAATCATTAAGTAAATTATAACATACTAAGGCAGAATTTTCAGAGGCTGCCATTACATGTGGGAGAATTAGGGACCTGTGACAAGATGTTAAAAAGGTCTTTCCTTGTGGCTAAAGGCTCAAAGCCTAGGGTAAAAGTAATAGAGGCCCATACATTCTGAAGAGGTGCTACACACCTACAGCACAACTTACTAAAAAGTGGCCAAACTGGCCTCATGACCATCACTTTCAAAAGCCTATATAACATAATGCTAGAGATTCATTGAAGGAAAAATTCTTTGAAGGAAACTCACAGGAGTAGAGAAAGTTACCTCATTTCCCTTTCTTCCCTATAGCTAAAAATTATTGATCCAGCAATTAATGAGTACTCACCATGTATTAAAACTGCACTAAGTTCTAGAAAAGATTTATCTCATTTAATTATCACAGTATTACTAGGAGGTGAACACTTGTACCTGCCTGGCCCTGAGAGTGAGCACCTCTGTAAATTTCATGCCCTGGGTGCCTTTCTGCTTCACCCTAGTCCTGCCCTCACTCGAGGGAAATAAATACTAAAATAAAAACAAAATCCCACACTCCCCAATCTCTCAGACTGCATCCAACTTGGGTTTTAACCATTGGATCCACCTGAGGGGTCCAAAAAGGTGGAAGTGAACAGAGGCTCCTTTCCTTTGCTGTTTATGCTGGCAGGTAACGTCCTGAACATCTGAGAATCAAGATGCAGTAGTGACAGCCCGGCTTGGCATCCCAGTGCTCAGGCCCCAGCTCCACGGGTGTCAAGAGACATTTGTGACGAAGACAGTGGCTTTCTGATCCCTGGATTGCAGCTCTTGTGATGTGCTCTTGAGCACAACGATTTCAACCCTTGACTCCGTTTTGTAGCGATTCCAATTATTTTGAAGCACCTAATTTTGCATATTAAGTCCCTTTCTGCTTAAGAGATCCAGAGTGGTTTGTGCTTCATGCACTGAACTCTGACAGCAACAATGGATACAGAATAATGCTGGTATTTGATTTCTTTTTTTTTTGCTTTGCCTTAATAGACACACCAAATGCATTATCTAGATAGAGCCAAGCTTTTCCCATCTGGAACTCACTCTGTTATCATGAGCCAAAATAGCCATGGAGAGCAGGGTCAGCTGGTACTCCCATCCAGGCAGCAAGAGCTGGCATGTTCTTAGCTCTGCATTAAAGGCAGCTCTGGGGAAAGACATCATTCTACTGAGCTAAATCAGATCACCCTGAAAACTATTCACTCTGCCCTCATGACCAGTGCCACACACACTTTCCCAAATTACTGATCTTCAGGTTTCCTTTATAAAAAAAAAAGAAGAAAAGAAAATTAACAAACAGAAGCCTCAGTTAAATAGAGCTGGAAGATGAGAATGAGGTGCTCTCACGCCCTTTGAGAAGAGCAGAGCCCAGGAGAAAGAAACAAGACTCTTATTTCCTGGCAAGGACTCAGCCAATGAAAAGCCGTGGACTCCTGGTTCACTCCAGCCTTCCCAGCTTCCTTGTCCCCTCTATAAAAGGGTTCTCCTTCTTGGCCACGTGGGGATGTGCACACGGCTCGCCATGGCTGCAGACCTGGAATTGCTATTCTCCACTGATCTTGAACAAACCCACCTTTGTTGGAAAAAATACCTGGCAGCCGATCTGCTTCAGGTCAACACCTTCTTGGCCGTATCTATAGCCCTTCCAGGGTCACCTCTCAAGTCTCCCTACTGAGCACCTTACCCTGAACTTGACCTTGGTTGTCCCCTTGAACTCTGCCTCTGGGCACACATAAATCTTTGTTCAGTCTCTGCTTCCATCACAGCCACCCTGTGCATCCCAGTCTTTATCCTGCCAACCAGCATATTGGGGCACTAATATTTGTTCCTATTTTTGATTCAGGAAGGAAAATCACCAGAAATCTGCAGTAAATAACAAAGCAGTGATGTTTTTGGCAGGACTCTAGCCTTCTCTCAGTGGGATATTTTTTTGCCTGCAAGGCAGCTTAATCATAACTTTAATGATGTCTCCCCACTGCTTAATATGGTGCTGCCCTCGTCTCTAGAGCCAGGCATAGTGTGGACACAGGGCACCTGGGGCTTCTACATGTTTGAGTTGTCAGACTCAGTTCTTGGAAAGCTGTTAATTTCCTCTGAGGTAATTTGACTGTGATTAAGTTAAGCTGCCACCAGGTGGACATTGGAGCCTTCGTTAAGCCGTTTTAATCTCAGTAGCCAGACTCCCTATAGGCATAATAAAATGAGGAGAAAATATAGTTTGATTTCCACTTCATTAAGTTTAAAAAAATAAACAAAAAGAAAAAATAGCAGTTTAGCATACTACTTAGACAGAATTAAAATGGAGTAGTATAAAATATATCTCACTCATGTGTTTAACCAATATTTATTGAGTACCCGCAATGTGAAAAAGATGGCTTTAGAATCAGGGATGGGGCAGAGAATATAATAAACCAAGCACCTGACTTCATAAAGCTTATGTCATGGGGGAAAAACACAAAAAACAAATAAAAATATATATTTCCCTTATATAACATTATAAATCATGATCTATGATAGCATAGTATATAATATGATAGAATCATATAATGTATGCCCCCATGCATATTAGCTTATAAAGACAGATAAAATCACAATAGTGATTTTACTAACTCTCACGCCCCACCAATCCGTCCACAAAAGACCTTATCACACTATTGAATTTCTCTTGTCCCCAGTGCTGAAGTATTTCTGGAATTTTTTAGTATATATGTCAACTATACCGATGTCTAGTCTGGGCAGTAATTTCAATCAGCTACCAGGAGGTTCACACCAGCCACAATGAATGTTTATGCTGAGTATTCATCACCCACCAGGAGCCATTGCCCCTGCTTTTATCTTCTCCTACTTACTGGTCAAATAGACATTTATTAAATATCCACTTTGATCCAGCAGGAAATAAGACAGCTATGTCTCTGTCCTCAGAGAGCTTATAACCTTGTGGTGACGAAAGACAAGGAAAAGAAATAGAACTATATATGAGTGTGACTAGACGTACAGAATACCATGAGTTCATCTAAAAGGGGAAGTTACAAAAGGAAAGATGCTCAGAGAACTGGCTTCTGAGCAGTCACATGTGGACTGAGACGTAGAAGATGAGCAGGAGGTGACTAGGGGAACAGAGTGTGGAAGGATGCTCTCCATAGAGGGAATAGCGCACCCAGCAATTCTGAGATGTGACTCAGTTCAGGCAGATCGTCTCCTGCCCAGCACGTCTATCCATGTCCCAGGACACTCAAGACGTGAACAACGAGCTGAGAAGAATAACAGCCACTGGATACAACCTCCCACCTAAAACAACTGAAAATCAAGACAGATAATAAAATAATGATCCTGAAAACATTAGGCATCAAGGGACAGTGCTGAGTGACTAGAAATAAACAGACTTAACCCTATCATTTCCCACCCTACTTCCTGGAGAGAGTTCAGCAGAAAGAATCCAGCAGCGCCCAGCACCTCAACAAGTTAAGGAAATAGAGTTAGATAAGAGACAAGAGGAACAGGAAAAAAATGGAAAAAATAAGGACTATACATTATCTAAAACGACAAACCCACTGCTCTGAGAATCTCAACAAATCTTAAGCTCGAGAAATGTGAGGAAAGCTACACCATGACAAATTTCCTAAAGCCAATGATAAATAGAAAACCCAGAAGTTACATACGAAAGAACATATGTCAGAAGGATGACAGCAGATTATTCATTAAAAACAGTACAAGCCAGAACTACTTTAAAGTACTGAAAGGGAAAAGACTTTGATACTGCATTTTTTTTTAACCCAGTGGAAATATCTTTCAAAAATGAATGTGAAATAAAAACTATTTCAGACATTAAAAGTCTGAAAGAATTAATTACCAGAAGACCTGCTCTATCAGGAAAGTTAAAGAAACTGTTTCAGGTTAAAAAATAATAATAAAACAGATAATAGTCCCAATCTATACAGAAAGCACCAGAAATGGAAACTATATAGGTCTGTGTGAAGATAATTTTCCAATTATTTAAATACCTTTAGGAAATATTATGCTGTTAATGCAAAGATAACAATATATTATGGGTTTTATTAATACAGCGTACATAGAATAAAAATATGTTAAAAATAACACAAAGGGCAAGAAAAGAAAAATGAAATATACTGTTGTAAAATTCTTATTATGCATATAATATACTATCACTGAAAAGTGGATTGTGACAAGTTAAAGCTTCATATTATAATGCAACTGAACACAACAAAGATATATAGCTAATAAGTTACAGAGGTATAAAATGGCATTATACTAAATATGCAATTTAAAGGAATGCAGAAAAATATGAAAAGAGAAAATAAATAATTGACAGGATAAATAGAAAACATATAGTAAGATAGTAGATTTAAATCCAGCCATATCAATAATTAAATTAAATGTAAGTGGTCTAAATACATGAATTAAAAGATAGGGATCTCAGATTGAATAAAAATAAATAAAACAAGAAATAAAATATTATTCAGTCTCCAAAATCTCTCTTAAGTATGAGACAAAAGCAGATGAAAGTTAAAAGGGTAGGAAAAGATACAACACTAATCAAAAAAGTTGGAATGACAATATTAACATAAGACAAAGTAGATTTCAGAGGAAACAATATTATTAAAGAGCTCATTCATGAAGTTAAGTGGGTTAATTTATTGAGAGGATATAAAAATCCTAATGATTTGTGCACCTAAAAATTTTTCAAAAAATATTTAGAAAAAAGCAGAGAGAACAGAAGGATATATAGACAAATTCACAATAGGAGGCATCAATGCTGCTCTTTCAAAAACTGATACAACAACTAGACCAAAAATAAGTAAGGATATATTAAGGATATATCAACCAATTTGATCTAATTGACATTTACAGAACACTCCACCTAACAATAGCAGAATGCATATTCTTTCCAAATGTATACAGAACACAAACCAAGGCATATCATATTCTGGGCCAATATGTGAAAAATTTTAAAGTATTCATGTCATACAAAGCAAGTTTCTGACCACAGCGAAAGTAAATTAGAAATGAACTGCAGAAAAATATGTGGAAAAATCCCCAAATATTTGGAAACTAGTGACACACTGCTAACTAGTATGTTAAACAGAATAAGAATCAATAGCAAAACTAGAAAGCATTTTGAACTAAAAATATTGTATATAGTGTACTATATAGATAATACATAACACACAAACATACATCATAATATGTCAAAATTTGTGAGATACAGTTAGTACAACAGGAGGGAAATCTATAGCACTGAATATCCACCTCAAAAATAATCTCAAATCAATGACTTCATCTTCCACCTTAAGAAAAAGAAAAACAACCCCCAAGTAAACAGAAGAAAGGAAATGATAAAGATCAGAATGAAATCAGTGAAATAGAAAATAGAAAAGCAATATAGAAAATCTGTGACAACAGAAGTTTATTCATGGAAAAGATCAGTGAGATTCCGTGCATATTAAAGTGATTGTGGGGCAAAACTATGAATAACTTTATGTAAATAAAGTCAACAATCTACATGAAATGGAATAATTCCTTTAAAGACACAAGCCATCAGACTTCACTCAAGGAAAAAATAATAGATAACCAGAATAGCCCTAAATCTATTAAGAGATAGATTCTATATTCTATATTCTATTTATAGCTATGTATAGCTATAAACCTTTCTAAAAATCTTCCTACTAAATACCCAGACAACTTCACTGCAGAATTCTATCAAACATTTAAGCAATAAAGATTAACTTTGACACTCTATTCCTAGTTATATATCCAAAAAATACAAAAGCATGTGTCCATGCCAAGATTTGCATGTGAATCTTTATACCAACTTTTCAATAATCAAAATCAACACACAACCCACATAGAGATAAACAGATAAGTGGGTTAACAAATTGTAGTATATTCATACAATGGAATATTACTCAGCAGTAAAGGAAAATCCTTTTGATACTTTGATACATGCAACAACATGATGAATCTCAGAATAATCTAAATAATCTCAGAATAATGCTAAATACAAAAGACCAAGAAAATGTATTCTTCTATTTCTAGAAATTTCTAGAAAATGCAAACTCATCTGTAATTACAGAAAGCAGATTAGTGATTGCCTGAGGATATGGAGGTCTACGAGATTCTTAAGGGAAAGATTAAAATGGGACATAAGGAAAGTTTTGAGGTGATGTATATATTCATTATCTTCATAACAGTGATAACTTCACCTTTGCTCAGTCATGTCTGACTCTTTATGACACTTTGCAGTGTAGCCTGCCAGGCTCCTCTGTCCATGGGACTTCTCAGACAAGAATATTGCAGTGGGTTGCCATTTCCTCCTCCAGGGGATCTTCCCAACCCAGGGATCAAACCTGTGTCTCTTTATGTATAAAATTGGACACAACTGAGCAGTATATATAATATATAAAATATTTTCAAATTGAAATGTACAGCTTATTATATATGAATTTCATCTCAATACATCTGTTTTTTAAAAAATCAGTGTTGCAAAATTGTTTTTGTCTATGAGGTAAGAGAGCCCCAATGCCACCCTTGAGTAGACTGGCCAGAGTGACAGCAAGGCCATGCCCTGGTGCTTCAAAGTCATGAGAAACTGCCCATGAGGGAGTCCTTTTCATATTTACTTCTGCACACTCACTTCTCTTCAGAGGACACAGAGCAGGAACCTGGGGCATTTAGGGGCAGGGTGCTACATCCTCTGTGCTCCTACACATCCATGCAGCAGACACTGCATTGTGCTCAGAATCACTCCCCTTTAAGACCCTGAGACTCTCTGTTGAATACAGTTCACGACTGTAGGCCAGGTTCCTCTTCCCTAGGGATGAGCACCCTCATGGGAATCCCTATCATTTCACATTCCAAGTTACATCTCGTCGATTCTTTACTAGGTTGCCAAACTTTTTCTTTTGGCCATGCTCCGCAGAACGTGGGATCTTAGTTACCTGACCAGGGGTCAAGCCTGTGCCCCCTGCACTGGAAGTGTAGAGTCTTAACCACTGGACTGTCAGGGAAATCTCAGGTTGCCAAACACTGAAGGACTTGTCTGAACTCTGCCTATGACTTCTATCTTCCACATTTAAAGGGAAAGGCAATTAAAGCAACACTTCTAAAAAAATAGAAATAATTACCCACTTAATTTATCAATCATTGCTTAATCTATGCTTGGCTTTCCCTGCAGGCTCGAGTTGAATAATTTCTTCACTTCAGCTAGATCTGTAGACCTCAGTTAAAAGCCCCTCTGTGCATAGATGCACAATTCTGAGTTTTCAGCATTTTCATCAGTTTTCTCTCTGCAGTCTTTCTTCTTTAGAGACTCTAATTCTCCTGATAAGGGTATATAATTTTAAAAGGCTTTTGTTACAGATCCTTTCCTAAGCACTCTGGGACCCAGCTTGTGGAAGGCTGGGATGGAATCCTGGTGAACAATGAGGGCGCCCCTTTGAGTGTGAAGGGGAGACAGCAGCAGGACAGGCCATATTCACTCCCATAGGAAATCTCATTTTGCCTCAAGAATTCCAAGATATATGTAGCAAGCAGACAACAGGGGTCTGTTGTTCTAGTTAACCACTGACTAAGTCTCCATTTTCAACTAAGCAGGGAAGACAACACAGACTCTTAACCATATGCTATGATCCTTTCTTATAACTGCTAAGTCTACCATGAGTCTGTTTATTACAAAATTCTGATTACATTCAGATACCAAAAGCATCAACCACATGCCAACAAATAACCTTGACCTCAGAGGCAATTGAATGTGTTACTCATTATAGAAAACATCTCGGATCCACTGAAAAATTCTGTCTTAATCTGTCTTCATCTTTCACTCTTTTTCATATTTTTTTTACCCAGAGATCTCTTGGGCTTTCATCTCTAATATAAATTTTCTGTGCCTTGTAATAGTCTGAAGAAACCATCTGTAAAAAAACATTTCAGTGAGTCCTGTCATCCCCAGCCATCTGATTTTCCTGCTTTCCTTGGGTGTTTTCATCTTCCCCGGGCAAACACACAGACTCACAGTCCTACACTAATTCATCTTTTCTTCTCCCCTTCACTTTCACAACACTTCCAGAAGCCAGACCAGCCCTGCCACAGAGAATCACCTAAGTTCACATCACAACCAAAACTGCAAATGGGTAAAAGACAAACATAACATGATATAATACCATCACAAGCCCTTCTTACGCATGTTTCTTTGGAGAGAGAGAAAGCCAGTCCCTTATTCTGCCCAATAGTCCACCCCACCATGCTCCACAGTTCCTATCAGATAAGGGAAATCTCAGTATATTGCCTAAGCTTACCTTTCAAACAAAAGTGCCTCTCCTTGCCAGTGTTTATGATTCAGCTTCTTTTGAAAAGGTATGTCCCTATTCTAAGTTCAAGTTTATATGAATTTTAAAACATATTTAAGCTGAACATGAACATACTCTGAAACAAACACAAGCCTCAGGAGGTGAAAGAACCTCAGAATCTTTATATATGAAATCTCAAAATTAACCCACTGGTAATGGTTTATCAGAATATGAAACTGCAAGCTGACCATGCCTCAGTGTCCTGCATTGTGGACGAGTACTGTAAGGACTCTGTAAGGACCTTTTCTAGTACTGTAAGGACTCTGGTCCCAAGATGCTGGCCTTAGAATCTTAGCATTCAAGAAAATTCCTTGACAATATGAATATTGAAATTTTAATAGAATTTTCCTATCAGAACCTGTTGCATTTCTATACACTAATAATAAACTAAGAGAAAGAGAAATTAAGGAAACAAACCCATTTACAGTTGCATCAAAAAGAATAAAATACTTAGGAATAAGCCTAATTGAGGAGGTAAAAGATCAATACTCAAAAAAGTTTAAGATATGAATGAAAGAAATTGACGATGAGACAAATAGATGGAAATACATACCATGCTCATGAATTAGCAGAACGTATATTGTTAAAATGACCATACTACACAAGGCAACCTGTAGATGTGATGCAAGCCCTATCAAAATGGGTGCATGCATGCTCATTTGCTCAGTCAAGCCCAACACTTTGACCCAATGGATTGGCCGAAACAATATGATACTGGCACAAAAACTGACATTTAGATCAACAGGACAGAACAGAGAGATCAGAAATAAATCTACACACTTATGGTCAATTAACCTACAACAAAGGAGGCAAGAACATACAACAAAGAAAAGAGAGTTTTTTCAATAAGTGGTGCTGGGAAAGCTAGACAGCTACAAGTAAAAGGATGAAATTAGAACATTTTCTCACATATACAAAAATTAACTCAATGGATTAAAGACCTAAATGTAAGACTGGAAACTGTAAAACTAATAGAAGGAAACATAGGCAGAAGAACACTCCTTGACATAACTTCTAACAATATTTTTTTGTATCTGTCTCCTAAAGCAAAGGAAACAAAAGCAAAAATAAATAAATGAGACCTAATTCAACTTCAAAGTTTTTGCACAGAAAAGAAAAACATCAAAAAATGACAGTACTATTTACAGATGAGGAAACTGAGGCACAGAAAAATGAAAGAGCTTTTCCATGGGCATACAGACAGGAAATGGAAGAGCTGGGATTGAAAATATGTGAAACATGCCTTCACACTTAACCTCAAAACTGTCCAATGTGATGACCAAATTTTTAATAATACAAACAAGAATCAAAAATAGAAGGGAGGAAGGAAAAAAAGGGTAGAGGGTAAAAAAAAAAAAGAGGTCTAAGTGGGAGGTGAAAGGCTTCCAGATTAGGAATAATTTGTAAGACAAGCAGTAGAAATCAGAAATCAAATATGAGGCCAGAGAAAAACATGATCTGAAAGGATACATGCATCCCAACATTCAATGAAGCACTGTTTACAATAGCCAAGACAAGGAAGCAACCTCAATGTCCATCAACAGAGGAGTGAGTAAAGAAGATGTGGTACATTTATACAAAGGAATATTACTCAGCCATCAAAAAGAATGAAATAGTGCCATTTGCAGCAACATGGATGGTCATACTAGAGACTGTCATACTGAGTGAAGCAAGTCACACAGAGAAGGAGAAATATTGTGTGACACCCCTTATAGGTGGAATCTAAAAAGAAACAATACAAATGAACTTACAAAAGAGAGACTCACAGACAGAGAGAGTGAATTTAGGGTTGCCAGGGGGGAGGGACAGTTAGGGAGTTTGGGATGGAAAGGTACACACTGCTATGTTTAAAATAGATAACCAACCAGGACCTATTGTATAGCACAGGGAGCTCTGCTCAAGGTCATGTGGCAGCCTGGATGGGAGGAAGTTTGAGGGAGAATGGATACATGTACATGTGTGGCTGAGTCCCTTTGCTGTCCACCTGAAACTGTCACAACACTGTTCATCGGCTTTATCCCAATACAAAATAAAAATTTAAAGAAAGAAATCAGATATGAGGGACCAAGATCACCCAGGGATAAAAAACCATGCACAGACACACAGAGACAAGAACAGACAGGCACATCCTACAGACAGAAGAGAACCACCACAGTAGTGACTCGGGATGAATTTTGACTTTGTGGATCAAGCTGAAGAATTCACATTTCATCTTATTTTTTCCCTCTAACCCCTTCACCATGCCCCAGAAATATATACAGCTAATTTCCCATAAAAGCTATTCAACCATGTTCACAGTTCATTGGAAATTAGAAGAATCCAAATTATCTGTAAACACTGCCCTGTACATCAAAGCCAGCATAATCCAACAGAGAACAGATACTAACTCACAACTCTCTCCTTTCACTTTAGTGAAAAAGCTGAATTATGTCTCCCATTTATTGGCAAACTGACACAGCTTAAATCTCTCTTCTCTCTTCTGAACATCTTGGAGCCTATGTCTTTATTGAAATTTACACTGGAAATGACAGCCAACAGCCCTGGCTCTCATGTCGTCAAAGGGCCTAGAGTAAGTATAACCAAAGTTATAAGAGAGTGATCTGATTCACTCACTGAATACAAGAGTATAGAAAACTTAAACCGTATGCAAATTGAATAAAATGAAACATTAAAGTGCTTGGTATGACTGTGTGTGTGCTAAATCACTTCACTCATGTTCGACTCTTTGCAACCCCATGGACTATATAGCCCACCAGGCTCCTCTGTCCATGGGATCCTCCAGTCAAGAACACTGGAGTGGGTAACCATGCCCTTCTGCAAGGGATCTTCTTGACCCAGGGATCGAACCCACATCTCTCATGTCTCCTGCAATGTCAGATGGGTTCTTTACCACTAGTGCCACCTGGGAAGCCGTAATGACTGGCCCATGGTAAGAGCTTAAAAATGATAACTGCTATCATTAGCCACAGCAGCTGGATAACTTGGAAATTTCAACTCATGAAATCATCACCATACTATCAACATTTTATTATCTAGGCCACAGAACACTGAAGTTCTTGTAGAAGATACATAACACACTCCTCTGATAAGGTTCTTTTTGAATCCCTAAGACTGCAGAAGACTTCTCTCAAATGCCATGGAAGAGGGGACCCCTGAAGTCCCGAGCTAGGATATTCTTGAACAGTCAAGGCCAAATTCCAGTTGCAGCAACAAATTTTAGCTCTCAGGGCCTAGCCCCGCTCCCCAGCTGTCACAGCTCAAACAGAAGCGGCAAGAAATACCCATAAGGTTCCCCATAGGCTACGTTGATGAACATACTCTGCATTGGGATTCCTGCCTGGAAGCAGGAGGATGACGGGCACTGGATACCCAAGAGGCAGGAAGAAGAAATCTGCACTTTCCATATGGGAGAGCCCTTTTATCAAGGCCTTTATCAACCAACGATCAGCATGAAGTCAACAGAGTGAGTCGGGTGGCTGTTCTTCAGCCTGGAATTGGGTAAGTTATAATTCATGAAGTCTTCAGATGTGCAGGCCTTTGATGAGTTGTGGGGGAAAGATGAGGAGATGGGATGATCAAGGACTTTAAGATGGGCAAGGATGGTACAGAGAGGATGAGCAGCTGTGTTCCATTTCCTCCGATGACACATCAGAAGGATGGACTGAGCTGCAGCAGGAACATCTGGGTGAGTATCCCAGCACCCCAGCAAACCTGCAGCCTCACTGCCCTGCAGCGCTGCCGTGTTCATCTCCAGGTCTCCAGCCTGGATGGTTTCTCTTTAGAGGTGCCCAATACCTGGTGGGCAGGTTCCAACTGGCAGGTGGTCCAGCTCAATCCATCTGGATGCTGAGTTCTCATGCTGCCTCCACCACCTACCAGTTCTGTTCCACCTGAGAACTCCATGCTCAGACAGTAATAACCAGCTGCCAGACTGGGTTTTATACTGGATATAAATTAATGTTTTAATTGGTTTTATTTCCAGTCGAATGTGGAGTATGGGACAAGAGAAGGATACTGACAGGATTTCAGAAAAGCATTTGATTTCACTCTATCACAGCATCCTAGAAGAGATACAATAAAAATGTGGACACCCCCTTTCCCCAGAACCCGCCTGCATCTCAGAGTAATAAACTTTCCATTTCGGTGGAGCAATGAAGCTATTTGTCAGTTCCAATGTCAAGAATGAATGCAATTCAAATTCTCCAGCCATTTATTTCAACAATTCTCTACTCCACAGCTGCAATAACTTAACATAAGAAATAGCTGTTCACTCAATGCAAAACTTGCAAACCTGGTTCCACAAGGCATATTTCTAAAAAAAATAATGAATCTGGAAGGCCTGCTGGGTAAGATGCTCCATCCATCTTGGTGCAGTGGTAACACCCAAGACCACTGGAGCACTTTCCTCCTCCATCCTAGGCTCAGGAGAAACATCCCAGGGGGCCAATCTTCCCTTCCCTCTTCATTACCATCATGATAATTGCTGCCGTTTTCTCATAAACATTCACGATTCATCATCCTTCCTCCTTAAACCTGATATGTTGATGACACCCAAATGGCCCTAAATGTGAAACCTTCAATGACTGAGACATCGAGAAAAATTAGAGATAATGATAAAATTTTTCATTTCACCCCTGACAAGTCCCTACTGCAGAGGGCTACAGAAGACAGACCTGAGTGGCAGCAGGAGAATAGCTCTGTGTGACTGGCGGGACGCGGAGGAGGCTCCTGGGAAACCTGTTGACAGGAAGTACAAAGCATCCATGTTCAGCGTCTGGCCCAGGGCTGAGCACCACACCTTGACGTTGGGAAGGACCTTCGAATTTTATTCAGCATTACCAAGAAACAAGCTGTCAACCCATGAACAGCCATAGCAGAAACTGAACTGTATATTAGCAAGTGAAAGAAGACAATCTGAAAAGTCTGCATACTGCATGATTCCAAACTCTACGACACTCTGGCAAAAGCAAAACTATGAAGACAATAAAAAAGATCAATGGTTGCCAGTGGGGATGAATGGATGCAGCACAGAGGATTTGGGAGGCAATGAAACTATTCTAGACAATACTATAATCGTGGATACTTGTCGCACATTTGTCAAAACTCATAGAAAATACAACACAAAGAGTGAACCCTAATGGAAACTACAGCCTTTTGGTAATAACAATGTCAGTGGAGGTTCTTTGATGATAACAAATGCACCTCTAAGGTGCGGGAGGTTGGGAGGTTGACAATGCAGTCGGCTTTGCACTTGCAGGGGCAGAAGGCGGTTGGGAACACTCAATAGTTTCTGCTCAGTTTTTTAACCTCAAACTGCTCTAAAATATTAAGTCAATTTTCTGCAGAGTGAATAGTGAGACCCTCTCTCCTGATAGATGCTTCTGAAGTCCTCATTCCTGGATGATTGAATTATGACCGACTGAAGCAGTAAAGGGTCATAGCACATTGTAGAGAATCTTTCAAAAATCATTTATCCACTACTTCACCAACCAGTTACTGAGGCACTGGAGTAAACTCTGAGGGTCTAAAAAATAATGCAACCCTGAGCCTGGCCTGAGGAGCTCATGGTAAAGTGGAAGAGACAGACCTGCCAATGACTGTACTGAGAAGCTGCTGCTGCTGCTGCTAAATTGCTTCAGTCATGTCTGACTGTGCTACCCCATAGCCGGCAGCCCACCAGGCTCCCCCATCCCTGGGATTCTCCAGGCAAGAATACTGAAGTGGGTTGCCATTTCCTTCTCCAATGCATGAACGTGAAAAGTGAAAGTGAAGTTGCTCAGTCGTGTATGACTCTTAACGACCCCATGGTCTGCAGCCTACCAGGCTCCTCCGCCCATGGGATTTTCCAGGCAAGAGTACTGGAGTGGGGTGCCATTGCCTTCTCCAGTACTGAGAAGCAGTACTGCCTTAATGCAGTAAATGGAAGTGGTTGTGGGAGCCCAGAGGAGAGAGAAAAAGTGGCCTGGAGGAAACTTCTGGTTAATACTCAGTGAGATATCACTCACAGGTCCTTTCCTAGGTGCATTTGGTGACAACTGTTCTGGGCATTGCACAGGGGACAGTAGTGGGCCACAGGACACAGCCCCTGTGCCAGGGAGATTACAGTTTAAAAGCCTCTATTTTAATTACTGAAGAACAGATGTTTAAGCTGAACCAGGTTAATAAAAAAATTTTGTGTTGAAATCACAGATGATTAAGAGGGACATTAGACATGGTCTGTTACAGTAGTTCGCAGACCTAGTCACAAACAAGCACTGCATGGCAACCTTTAGTTAACATCATAGGCAAGTTTCAACACAAATTTAATCAGAATGTCTGGCAGCTGAGAGTAGGTACCGTGTTTCTTAAATCTCCCTGATTCTGGTACATAATGAGCATTGAAAATGCCTACTAACCTAGCCCTGCCTTTTTCCTGATTATGAATCCAAGTCCCAAGGTTGAGGTCAAGAAGACGGAGGTAGTCAGTACAACAAATCCATAATACAACTTAAGAACGATAACATTTCCAATTTTGTTGTTGTTTAGTCACTCACTAAGTCATGTCCGGCTCTTTAGGGCCCCATGGACTGTGGCCTGCCAGCCTCCTCTGATCATGGGATTCTCCAGGCAAGAATACAGGAGTGGGTTGCCATTTCCTTCTCCAAGGGATCTTCCCAACCCAGGGATCAAACCCACATCTCCTGCACCTCGTGTATTGGCAAATGGATTCTTTACCAATACATTGCATCTACATAATTCAATCCCCTTGGTCCTGGTCCCTCAAACAGTAACTGAATTTTATAACTACACTGAATTTTATAATTGCCTTTTTTGTTATTTTATCCCATATATATGCTCAATTTACCTAAATAACATTGCTTGGTATAGCTTGGTTTTGTGCTCCATAATGAAGCTATTTGCCATATGTAGTTGTAGGACCTTGCTTTGGACCAGCAGCAATAACATGACTCAAAAACTTGTTAAAAATGCAGAATCTAGGGCATTAGCCCAGATCCACTCACTGAGAATCTTTGTTTTAACACTATGCCTGCATTATACATCTGAAGAAGCACTGTTGTTTTGTCACTGAGATTTATCCAGGCTGTTACATGTAGGTGTAGTTCTGGGAATGAGTAGTTAGGGTGTTTGCAATTTTTTTTTTGTATTATGAAAACTACTGCTATGAACAAGTTTATCTGTCTCCTAGTGTATATATGCAGAGTTTTTACCGGATATACACCCTGGAGAGGGACTGATGGGAAATAAACTACATAAGTGTTTCATTTCACTGGGCCAAATTGTTTTCCAAAGTTCTTTAAAATTCACATACTTACCAGAGTGTGTAAGAGCTCCTATTAATTTACATCTATTCTAATACTGAATATTGTTAGATCTTTGATTTTTGCCTATCTAATGGATGTACTTATAATCTTGATTTATATTTTTCTGATTTACTAATGAGTTTTTAAATAATTTTGAATGTTTTCTCATCATTCATATTTTCTCTTCTATGGAGTGGCTGTTCATTGACTTTGCCACTTTGTTCACTGGGTTATTTGGATATCTTTCTTGGTGGTTTGTAGTGTCTTTTTATATTTATAGATACCAATGCGTTTTCAAATACGTGTTACAAATAACTTCTGCTAATACATGGCTAGTCTTTCCACTTTCTTTATCATGACTTTGATGAACAGAAATTCTAAATTCTATCGTAATAAAATTCATCGGTACTTCTATCTTAGTGATTTCTATCTTTTTAAAAGATATTTCTTTACCCTGAGATTTTAAACACACTTGCCCACACCTTCTTCGAACAGTTTTAAAGTTTTGCTTCCATATTAAGTCCTTAATCCATCTGGAATTGATTTTTGCACTCTTTTCACAGTCAAGATTTTATGTCATTTTCTTGGTGTGGAAAAAATCAATTGTCCCAGAACCATTATTGGACACTCCCTTCTTTCTGCTTTCCTCCAGTTAATATAGAAGCTTCTTGGATTATATATATTCCTCAATCTGTTTCGGGACTCTTTCTCGTTTCATTGGACAATGTGCCAGTCCTCACTCCAATGCACAGTCTTAACTACCATAATTTTATAAGAAATTTGATCCCTGGTGGGACAAGTTCTTCTGCCTATTCTCCTTTAGTATCTGAGTATTTTTGACCCTTTTAATTTCCATATATACTATAAAATCAATCTGTCATGTTTCACTCAAAACAATGTTGGTATTTTCATTGGGATTCCAGTATAAATCATTTTGACGAGAATTAATTTCTTTATAGTATTGAGAATTTCTTCCCATAGGCACTGATCATTAATGTCTTTCGATCAAATTTTATAATCTTCTCCACACAGTTTTTACACGTCTTTGGTTAGATTTATACTTAACTATCCCTTTAAAAATTTTATCATAAATTTTATTTTTTAATATTCTTTGCTAATGTTTTATTGATAATATGTAGAAATGTAAGTAATTTCTTAACACTGTCAGATAAACCCTCTCATTACTTCCAATAACTGTTAATAAATTATTTGAGGTTTGTATATTGATAAGTCATTGCCACTGAAAAGACAACAGTTTTGTTTCTTATTTCCAATTGACATGTGAGGCAGAGACTGTTAAATATATGTAGTTATACTTATCATAGTAGTTATATACGTGGGCTTCCCTGGTGGCTCAGTGGTAAAGAATTTGCCTGCCAATGCAGGAGACATGGGTTCGATCCCTGGGTTGGAAAGATCTCCTGGAGAAGGAAATGGCAACCCACTCCAGTATTCTTCCCTGGGACGTCCCATGGACAGAGGAGGCTGACGAGTTACAGTCCATGGAATCACATAGAGCTGGACACGATCGAGTGACTGAGCACACACGCACAACACACAATTGCTACCTGGCAGCTAGGTGTGAACAAATAGTCGAGTTCAGGGCAATAGGTCACAAGCAGAAATACTATGTGAAGCTTCCATGCCATAACCTTAAAGACAGGCTGAAATCCAATTGACTGAAACTAGGATTTGGGGTCTGGCTGTCTTAGAAAAGTCAACTGACCTTATATCCCCAAACAAAAGGCAATGAGCTTGCTACCCAGAACCTTTCTCAAGATCCTCCAGTAAATGCTCTACCAACTGGAAAGTGGGAGATAATCCAGTGGCACAGATCAGATGAAGGATGATGCCTTCGCACACCAGACTATCTTTGCAAATGGCCCTAATACAGCTACCATTCAATAAAGAAGGCTGAGCACCAAAGAACTGATGCTTTCCAGCTGTGGTACTGGAGAAGGCTCTTGAGAGTCCCTTGGACATCAAGGAGATCAAACCAATCAATCCTAAAGGAAATCAACCCTGAATATTCGTTGGAAGTACTGATGCTGAAGCTGAAGCTCCAATACTTTGGCCACCTGATGCAAAAATCTGACTCACTGGAAAAGATCCTGATGCTGGGAAAGATTGAGGGCAGGAGGAGAAGGGGATGACAGAGGATGAGATGGCTGGATTGCATCACTGACTCAATGGACATACATTTGAGCAAACTCCAGGAGATAGGGAAGGACAGGGAAGCCTGGCATGCTGCAGTCCATAGGGTAACAAAGAGTCAGACGTGACTGAGCTACTGAACAACAACAATCACTCAATTGACTGAGAGAGCTATGCGCTGAGCACAAAAGCTAGTAAGTAAAACAGATTTCAAAGATGTAAAAACTACAGTCTGAAGTGATCACCAGATGTGTTTACTTTTACATGGAACTCATTAGAAACTCAACGATTGAAAGCTGTTTAGTTTGTGAGGCATCACATTAATGCAAAATCCAAACCCCTTGCCTTTAGAAGTGTAAGACTGTTTAGTTCTTAAAGCCACACTCAGGCCTCAAAATTGTACTAGCAGGAACTGGGCTGTGAAGACTGTGCAATTCCAAAAAGGCATTTTTTCCAATACCTTTTCTACATACATCTGTACAGAACAATGGGAAAGGAAGAAACAAAAGCAAAAATAGAAACAGGATGAAGACAAGGAACTGACACCGGACTAACTTCCAGAGAGCAAGGGCAGTCAGCTGGCCTAGGCAAGGTCCAGCCCTACTGCCAAGGTGGGCACTGTCACAACTCACATCCAGCAAGATCTGATGACCTTTGGAGTTTCTCATTCTTTGCTTTCCAAGTAGGAGTTTCATTCTAATTATCTTTCCTTATTTCCTTGTTTGTATTAGTAAAGATAAAGGCTAGGTTGTTACAGAAAACAGACACCAGAATAGAAGTTTATTTTGTTCTGAGCTAATATTCCAAAGAAAATGGACTCTAAGAGGTAATCCAAGACCTTAGGCTGCCAGGGCAGAGCTGTCATCCTTAACAAAAGGTTGTAGCCTCTTTTTCTGAGTCCACAAGGAATTTGTCAATTTCTTGTTGGCTAGAAGTCCACAGTGAGTATCTTGTCATTAAGGAGGTAACATAAAAGGTACTCACATCTCTTTTACATGCATTGCACTGACCCCATGTTTGTTATATGTCCACCCCTTGCTGCAGGGGCTTCCCTGGTAGTCCAGCTGGTAAAGAATCCACCTGCAATGCAGGAGACCCTAGTTCACTTCCTGGGTTGGGAAGATCTGCTGGAGAAGGGATAGGCTACCCACTCTAGTATTCTTGGGCTTCCCTGGTGGTTCAGCTGGTAAAGAATCCGCCTGCAATGTGGGAGACCTGGGTTCAATCCCTGGGTTGGGAAGATCCCCTGGAGAAGGGAATGGCACCCAATTCCGTATTCTGGCCTGGAGAATTCCATGGACTGTATAGTCCCTGGGGTTGCAAAGAGTTGGACATGACTGAGCTACTTTCACTCTTTCACTGCAGGGAAGTTTACAAAATTTGGTCAGTAGCAGAGCAGCCATGTGTCTGTCTAAAACTCTACTATATTTTTTCTTAATTTTAAACTTTTTATTTTGTATTGGGGTAGAGCCGATTAACAATGTTGTGGGAGTTTCAGGTGAACCTCGAAGGGACTCAGCCATATATACACACGTATCCATCCATTCTCCCCTAAAACCCCCTCCTATCCAGGCTGGCACATAACATTGAGCAGAGTTCCATGTGCTACACAATAGATCTTTTTGTTGATTATCCATTTTAAATATAGCAGTGTATACATGATCTTCCCCAAAAAACTCTACTATTAAAGAAGGAAACGGAGAAGAAATTCCTGGAGACAATTAGCAAGCCCATTAACCCATTATTTTACATTGAGTGTGAAGTTTGGGGATGTAGGTAGTCTGCCTCTTAATTTCTTGTCAGTAAACCACAAGAAGGTAGAAGAAAGCCTGGAAGAACATCACTCAGATAGCCAGATTTTGAACCAGGTGCATGACTTGAATGGGACCTTAGGTTACTAGAGAAGAGTTTTTGCTCTTTGTGTGGGGAGAAGAGGTCCCATAAGGGGGGCAGTAGCGGTTTTCTCAGTTAAACCTAGGAGAGAAAATGTACAAGGCTATCCATCATGCCATTATTTGTTGACCGGATGTGGAAGGAAATCTAACCATTTGTCTCTGGGAGAGTAAATACATAAATGTGTTAGATGCACACGATGATTTCCTATATAGCAGAGAGCAGTAGTAGATTAGATGTATGCATTGTTACATAAATGAAACTTAAGGACATAGTGCTAAGTTTCAAAAATGATTTATGCCTTAAAGCCATTTGTATAAATGTAAAATACACAACAATCCAACACGCATATTTGTATGAACTCCACCAAAAATAATACAAATTAATTTGTTATAGTAGTGACTCGAGGTAGGGGAAATAATGAGGAGTCAAAAGAAAAAGATGGAAAATTAAAAGAGAAGATCCCTTCAACATGTACATACTGCTATATTTAAAATGGATGACCAAGAAGGACCTAGTGTATGGCACAGGGAACTCTGCTCAGTGTTATGTGGCAGCCTGGATGGGAGGGGATCTTGGGGGAGAATGGATACATGTATATGTATGGCTGAGTCCCTTTTCTGTCCACCTGAAACCATCACAACATTCTTAATTGGGTATACTTCAATGTAAGATAAAAAGTTAAATATAAATTAATTTTTAAAAAGAAAGATAAGCTTAACTTCTTTAGAAAATAAAATATCTTCTGCCCAAAACAAGAAAAAAGTTACCTATATAGACCAACCTTACCTGCCATGAATTGCAAAGAACCATGAATCACCCTCTGCATCTGAGATCTGAAAAAAAAGAAAAAGAGTGACTTATGAATGACTCAGAAGGTAAAGAATCTGCCGGCAATGCAGGAGACCTGGGTTCAGTCCCTGGGTTGGGAAGATCTCCTGGGGGAGGAAATGGCTATCCACTCCAGTATTCTTGCCTGGAGAATCCCAAGGACAGAGGAGCCTGGCAGGCTACAGTCCAAGGGGTCATGAAGAGTTAGACACAACTGAATGACTAACTGTGATGAAAGAGCAGTGAGACTTTCACATTGAAAAAGATGGAGTAAGAGGGGTCATATCTCCCTTCCCTCCTGAAATAATTATAAAATCAGAAAAAAACATATGAAACGATGCGTCTAAGACACTGGACGTTAGACAACTCACAATGTGATCCCTGAGAAACAAGAAAAAGCAAGGTGACATCTATAATCACTTTGCTAATGAATGGCCCAAAGAGGGTTTCCAGATCATACTGTAGGCAAGAACTGGTGGTCTGATTTGAGAGGCTGTAATTGGACATCTTAAGGCCAAGATGCCTAGAGCTTGCAGGGCAGCGTACTGGAGAGAATAAATCTCAACAAAGAGAGAGCAAGAATATCTGCAGAGAATACCGCTAAAATCTTCCACTGAGTACTGGTCAGCACATGCAAGGGAGGAGACCGACCAAAACCAGCGGAGCAGACACTCTCGAACAGATCGGAGGAGATGGTATCCAAGACTGACACAGGTGAGAACAGTACAGTTTGCTGGTAAGCCACACTAGAAAGTCTAATAATTCAAAAACCATCAGGTATGGTACCCAGGTGGCTCAGTGGGAAAGAATCGGCCTGCCAATGCAGGAGACCTGGGTTTGATCCCTGGGTTGGGAAGATCCCCTGGAGCAGGAAATGCAACCCACTCCTGTATTCTTGCCTGGAGAATCTCATGGTCAGAAGAGGCTGGCGGGCTATAGCCCATGGGGTCGCAAAAGAGTCAGACACAACTTAGTAACTAAACAACAAATGGTCCCCAGAAGTATTTAGCTTAAGTAGTTGGGCAAAATTAGCCCCAACCCAAACATTGCTCTGGTCCTACCTAACAATGCTGAAACGTTAAGACCTAAAATTATTAATTGGTTCCAAGTAACTTAACCATGTCTTAGAACAAAGCTCAAGAATATTTATAGAGGGGACATATGTATACTTACGACTGATTCACATTGTCATATGGAAGAAATCAACACAATATTGTAAAGCAATTATCCTCCAATTAAAAATAAATTTTAAAAAAGAATATTTATAGGAATATAAAATATCTAGCATATAACAAGAAAAAATTTACAACTTATGACATCCAATAAACAATTACCAGGTGTGCAAAGAAGCAGGGGAAAATATGCTAAATGTAATTTAAAAAATGAATCTCAGTAAAAGCCATCTAGAAATGATACAGGTCATAGGATCAGTAGACAAGGACATAACAATATCCCATGTGTTCCAGAATCTAGAGGAAATATTTAACATGTTAGAGATGGGGAACATCTTTTTCAGTTCCCCAATTGGACTCCAAGAGATGATAACTACAATTTCTGAGATTGAAAATACAGTAGGTATATTAATAGTAGATTAGATATTGCAAAAGGAAATATTAGTGAGTTTGAAGACATAGCAATAGAAACTATCCAGCGGAAAACATGGAGAGGAACAAGGCAAAACCTGCAAAAGCTGAACAGGGCCTCAGTGAGCTGTTTGCCAGTTTCAAGAGACCTAATATATGTGTTTTTGGAGTCTGGAAAAAGAGGATATATTGCAGAAATACAAGTGAAAACTAGTGACCAAAATCTTCCCACAACTGATAAAAATACACTTTCACAGATCCAAAAACCTCAAGCACAAAAAAACATGAAGAAAAAATATACTTTCACAGATCCAAAACCCTCAAGCACACAAAAAAAAGAAGGAACATCATAATCCAATCAGTAAAAAACCAGAGTTTAAGAGAAAAGTTCAAAGCAGTCAGAGATAAAAGTTGTGTTTTACATAGAGGAACAAAGGTAAAAATGATAGTAGATTTCTCATCAGAAATTATGGAATCCAGAAGAAATATCCTTAAAGAACTGAGGGGAAAAAGTAGCTGTCAACAGCTTTGAAATCCATTTCCAGAGAATATACCTAAGGTGAAATAAAGACATTTTCAGGCATGAAAAACTGTGGACATTTTTATCACCAGTGGAATTACACCACAAAGAATGTTAAGGAATCTTTCAGGCAGAAAGAAAATGATTCTGGAAGGAAATCTGTCTCTACCAGAGACATGGCCCCAGAGATGGTAGCTACATCTGTAAATATTAAAAAAAATGTTTTTGTTACTTAAGTCTCTTTAAAAGGCAGTTCACTCATTAAAGCAAAAATAATAAAATGTATTTTGGGATTTACAAAGTGTGCTGAAGTTAAATGCATGACAGCACTACCACCATGTCAGGAAGAGAAAAATGGAAGTAGACTGTTGCAAGATCCTTAAGTCACATGTAAAGTGGTATAATATTACCTGAAAGTAGACTGCCTTACATTAACGATGTATCTTATAAACCTTAAATGAAACACTTAAAAAATTATAGCAAATGAGGTAGTAAAGAAGAAAATAGAGTATCATTAAAATGTTCATTTAATCCAAAAGACAGAAGACAAACAGGAAAAAAAATAAAAAACAAAGAATAGATGGGACAGATGAAAAACAAATAGCAAGATGGCAGACTGAAACTCAAATATAAATTGGCATGTTAAATACAGAATGTCTGAACATCCACATAGATTTTTAAAAAGCAAGAAATAACTTCATGCCTTCAAGAAACGCACTTTAAACAAAACACAAACGTGTTAGAAATAAATGCACAAAAACTACATAATCATTTTAGCACTAATCAAAAGAACACTAGACGACAGCTTGAAAGATCTTGTTAGCCAAATTTGTAGCAGAGCATAAAAAAAGAATAATGGCAGAAAAATGGAAAATGAGGGACGTCTTCCCAATTCATTCTTTAAGATCACCATTCCTCTGATATCCAAACCTAAGAGATTTTAAGAAAAGAGAAGTACAGCTATACACATCCCTCAAAAATATAGATGCAAAAATTCTTCACAAAATTTTAGCCAATCTAATCTAATGATATTTTCAAATGGGCTTCCCTCATAGCTCAGTTGGTAAAGAATCCACCTGCAATGCCGGAGACCCCAGTTCAATTCCTGGATTGGGAAGATCGCCTGGAGAAGGGATAGGCTACCTACTCCAGTATTTTTAAAAGAATAATATATTATGATCAAAAAGGGCTTATCCCAAGAATCCAAGGTTGGATTAGCATTAGAACATTAGTCAAAGAAACTTATCATATTAACAGACCATGTGATTATCTCAATAGACACAGAAAAATTATTAGATGATGTGAATGTTGGTTTTAATGCATTGACTTGGCTAGGGATGGTATCCAGTTATTTAATCAACACCAATCTAGGTGGGTTGCCGGCTATGGGGTCGCACAGAGTCGGACACGACTGAAGCGACTTAGCAGCAGCAGCAGCAATCTAGGTGTAGCTGTGCAAGTGTTTTGTAGGTGTGGTCAACATCTACAATCAATTGACTTTAAGTAAAGGAGCTTGCCCTTGATAACGTGGGTGAGCTTCATCCCAACAGTTGAAAGGTCTTCAGACCAAACACTGCGATTTTTCAGATGAGAATGTCTGCCTCAACACTGCAGCATAAGTTTCTTCCTGTGATTTGCCCAATAGACCATGGATATGCCAGCTGTTACAGCTGCATGTGGCAATTCCTTGAAATAAATCTATAGATACATAGATCATTTATACATAAAAATATACATTTATTATTTAGATAATATATTCAAGTGAAAGTGGCAGTCATTCAGTCCTGTCCAATTCTTTGCGACCCCATGGACTATAGCCCACCAGGCTCCTCTCTGTCCATGGAATTTTCCAGGCAGGAATACTGGAGTGGGTAGCCATTCCCTTCTCCAGGGGATCTACCCCACCCAGGAATTGAACCCGGGTCTCCTGCATTGCAGGCAGATTCTTTACCATCTGAGCCACCAGGAAAATCCAATATGTTAGTAATATATATGATCTATAATAACAAATATGTACTTGTTATTTAAATTCTCTATGTAGGACATGTATATATATATAAATTTGTGTGTGTATATATATATATATAGAGAGAGAGAGAGAGAGACAGAGAGAGAGAGAGAGAGAGAGAAACAGAATCTTAAGTACAAGTTTTATGAATTGGTTCAGAACCTCTGGAATTGGTTCTCTAATCAGACTATATTTAAAGGCATTAATGACTCTATTCCAGCAGTAAAGAAGCACTGATATGATGCAGGTGTGATGTGGCAAGAGATACACAAATATCTTCTTTGGATACTCTAATCAAATACTTATGAAAGGCAAGTTTCTGGGTGACCATGTATCTGATATCTAGTTTAGTTAAAAGAGGGGCTTCCCCAGTGGCTCAGCGGTAAAGAATCCACCTGCAAAGCAGGTGACGCAGGAGACCCGGGTTCGATCCCTGGGTCAGGAAGATCCCCTGGAGAAGGAAATGATAACCCACTGCAGTATTCTTGCCTGGAGAATCCCACGGACAGAGAAGCCTGGCCGGCTACAGTTTACAGGGTCGCAAAGAGTCGCACACGACTGAAGCAACTGAACATGCATTCATTAGTTAAAAGAACAAGGATAATGAGATGGACCAGCTGCTCCTCAGTGCACTGGAGAAAGCAGGAAATTAAAACTAAGAGTTCAGGGCCTTGAGTTCCCAGATCAAACTCAGCATCAATTACCTGAAAGTGTCTGTCATCCCTGAAAGAAAACTGCATCTCCTAGAGGTGCAGAGCTGAGATTTCCCAAAACCTAACCCAGAGCCTCATCCTACAAGCAGCTGACTTACAAAGCAAACTGAATTCTCCACATCACAGCCTTGTTCATTTAAACCGAGAGCACTGTCTGGGAAGGAAGGGGGATCCTGAATACTGGGAAGGAGACTGATGAAGCTGGCGGGTACTGAACCCTTAAATGCCCATCTTCTCTGCCAGGGGAAGCAGCCCTCCTTCCCTGTCTGAAGAGGGTGGCCCAGTTTTGTCCGAGGAAGCTGTAATGACCCATCCTGAGTAAATGCCCTGCAAGATGCTGCTGGTTCCCCTTGGCTACACCCACCGCCCCCCCCAGGATGACTTATTTTTGCTCCTAGATTACATGTGTGCATGCTAAGTCGCTTCAGTCATGTCCGACTCTTTGCGACCCCATGGACTGCAGCAAGCCAGGCTCCCCTGTCCACCATCTCCTGGAGTTTGCTCAAACTCATGTCCATTGAGGTGGTAATGCCATCCAATCATCTCATCTTCTGTCGCCCTCTTCTCCTCCTGCCCTCAATCTTTCCCAGCCTCAGGGTCTTTTCCCCTTACTGATACTAATTATTAATTACAATTCATGTTCACTCCTAGGGTTGAGAGGAAAGAGCACCTCTGGTTCTTCACCTGCTCTTGAAATTCAAATCATACATTCATAAACTCTCCATGAACAGTAAAGGTCTTCCCAGTTAAGAAAAGATACATCAGGGTCTTTTCCAATGAGTCGGCTCTTCAGATCAGGTGGCGTGTGCAGTCCACGGGGTCGCAAAGAGTCAGACATGACTTAGCAACTGAATAACAACAACAACAGAGAGATAACCTGAGCCCACCCATCTGTGAAGGGCTGTAAGGAAGTGACGCTAAGGCATCCCTCTGCCTAGGCCTGCCATTCCAGGAGACATTTGCAAGAATTAAATGGTCTTTTTTCTTTGTTTCCTCACTTCCCCCATCTCTGATCCATAAAAGGACATGTCATCCAGGCTCCAGCAAGATGGTTATTTGGAGACACTGGTCTACCATCTTCTCGAACAGCTGGCTTTCTGAATAAAGTCATAGTCCTTGCCCCAACATGTCATCTCTCGGATTTGTTGGCCTGTCTTGCAGCAAGCAAAGAGAGCTTGGACTCGGTAACAGCATCAGGTTTTCCACTTCACCTATAACTATATCACATAGTATTTGTCTTTCTCTTCTGACTTACTTCATTTACGATAGTTATCTGTAATTTTATCTATGTTCCTGAAATTCACATTATTTGATTCATTTCAAGCCTGAGTCATATTCAGTTGTGTACATGTTTCAGTTTTCCTTTATCCATTCAGCTGACCCTGGATGGTGAGCATCTTGCAAGATGCTTTATGGCCATGTGTTATGCCTTCTTTTGGAGAAATGTCCATTAGATCTTTGGCCCACTGTTTTTATTGCGTTGTTTGTTTTTTTGATATTGAGCTTCAGGAACTGCTTTCATGTTCTGGAGATGAATTCCTTGTAGGTATTTTCATTTGCAAATATTTTTTTTCCATTTTGCGCATAGTCTTTTTCTGTCATTCATGGTTTCCTTGGCTGTGCAAATGCTTTTAATGTTAATTAGGTTCCAAGTGAGCCATGAGGGAAACTGTTAATCAGGTTACATTTGTTTATTTTTGTATTATTTTTCATTCTTGTAAGAGATGGGTCCAAAAAGAGCTTGCTGTGATTTATGTCAAAGCATGTGCTTGCTATACTTTCCTCAAGAGTTTTATACTGCCCTAACTCCCATTCGGATGTTTAAACTCTTTGGGGTTATTTTTCTGCATGGTGTTGGGGAGCACCCTCATTCCATTCTCCTTTTCGTGGTTTCAGGAAGATGCACGCTGTCCTCCACAGTGGCTGGTCCCAATTTCCATCGCCAGCGTCAGTGGAGGAGGGTTCCCTTTTCTCCATCCCCTCCCCAGCGGTGACTCTTTGAGATTTTGACAGTGGGCATTCTAGCACCTCACCAATGGTACCTCGTGGTAGCTCTGATTTGCATTTCTCCAGTATTTAGCAATGTTGACATCAGATTATGGGATATATTTTTCAAAGGGTGCGAGTTAAACTTGCCTCTTGAAATTGGCTTCTTGAACGTCTGCTCTGTTTCGAATTCTATTTCCGTGAACCCCGCCTAGGACATTTCTTCAGAGCAGATGTTTTTTACTGACAGCCCTCCAGGCCTTCTGAATATAAAGTGTTCATCAGCCCCGCTTGCCAAGTTGTTGTTACAGAAAATGGCCACAAGGCGGCAGCATTTCTTCACTCCCCACTTTTTTTTTTTTGTAATATCATTTTCAAGTTATATCGGAGTAGAGTTGATCTCCGATGTTGTGTTTAAGTGTCCAAGAACCTCATTCAGTAATACAAGGACAGAAATCTATTCTTGTCCTGAGTTCTTTTTGGTCATATAGTTTATTGCATATTTCTTTCAATAGAGTTCTGTGTACAACTCAGTAGGCCAGTTTTGATTATCTATTTGATATATTTTAGTGATAGATGCTAAATCCAAAAAGTTTATCCCTCTTCTTAATTTTTTTATAATCATTAGTTGGTTTTCGAAGTTTGTGAGTCTGTTTCTCTTCTGTACAATAGTTCATTTTTAAGATTCCACCTGTATCTTATGATTTTTGTCTTTTTCTCAATGATTTACTTCATGTGATAATAATAATTTTCTCAGGATCTGAGCTGGGAGTGGGATTGCCAGATCATAGGGTACCTATCTGTTTAGTTTCTTAAGGAAGCTCCATGCTGTTTCCCATAGAAGCTGCATGCATTGATGCATTTACATTTCCTCCCAGAGTGTAGGAGGAATCACGTTTCCCTATGCCCTCCGCAGCATTTATTCTTTGTAGATCTTTCTGTTGATGGCCATTCTCACTGGTTTGAGGTATTTAATCAGTGGGGTTTTGATTTGCATTGATTTAATCATTCATGAGGTGGAGTGTCTTTTAGATCTGTGAGTACAATTTACCTCTTGAAATTGGCTTCTTGAACATTGGCCCTGGTTTGAATTCTTTTTTGATTTACCCTAGGAAGTTACTTGAGGGCAGGCGTCATTTAAAGCCCTCGGGGCCTTGTGAGTATTAAGATCCCATCAGCACTGGTTTTAAACTTGTTATGAGAAAGGGCCACAAGGCGGCAGCATTTCTTCCTGCCCAAATCTGGTTCCTTAGGCAGGAACCACAGCCTGAGGGAAAGTCTTGTTCTGGGATTGTCGACTCCAGAGGAATATGCCAGAAGAGACAACCAAGGCTTGTGTCTCCTGACTGCTTCCCTGTTACCCAGTATCCCCGGGACACATCTCAATTCCCACAGCACCTGTGGGAGGGTGCTGTCATCTGTAGGTGGGGTGACCCTAAGGAAGGAGGCTGGAGCTGGGAACCCCATCCCCAGGAAACATGGAGCCCAGGGGACCGTTCAGAGCTCTTCCAGCCCAGAGGCTCCACCATCCTTTGTCTGCTGGAGGCTTGATTTCAGTGTTGGAGGGCCAAGGTGGAGTTCAGCAGGCACTCCAGGTCCACCGGGGGCTCCATGGCTGGCACATGTTCTCCAGCTCCCTCAGCCCCCGACACTCCAGCCCTGGGACCGCAGCCTACTCAGGCTCCAGGGATGTGACACCAGCAGAGGTCATCCAGGCCTGAGGGACACAGAGTCAGCATTTCTTTTTTTTTTCTTTTTTTAATTTTAACGTCAATTGATTATATCAGTTCAGTTCAGTCATTCAGTCATGTCCATCTCTTTGCGACCCCATGGACTGGAGCACGCCAGGCCTCTCTGTTCATTACCAACTCCTGGAGCTTGTTCAAACTCATGTCCATCAAGTTGGTGATGCCATCTAACCATCTCATCCTCTGTCATCCCCTTCTCCTCCCACCTTCAATCTTTCCCAGCATCAGGGTCTTTTCCAGTGAGTCTGTTCTTCACATCAGATGGCCAAAGTATTGGAGCTTCAGCTTCAGCATCGGTCCTTCCAATGAATATTCAGGACTGATTTCCTTTAGAATTGACTGGTTGGATCTCCTTGCAGTCCAAGGGACTCTCAAGAGTCTTCTCCAACACCACAGTTCAAAAGCATCAATTCTTCGGTGCTCAGCTTTCTTTATGGTCCAACTCTCACATCCATACATGACTACTGGTAAAACCATAGCTTTGACTAGACGGACCTTTGTCAGCGAATGAGTATATAGGCCATTTAGAATATTGTGGGGGGTTGGGGTGGGTTTCTATTGGATGTACAGCAATTTGATTCACTCGTACATAAATGTATATATGTTCTTTCTTGGCTTCTTTTCCTCTATAGATCATTACAGAGTGTTGAGTAGGGTTCTCTGTGCTATCTAGGGGTCCCTGTGGGTTACTATATAAATAGTAGGGTGTGTGTGTGTTTATCTGAACTGTTGCTGGCCAAAATCTTGGACTTCTCTGCCCACCGAAGCTGAATAAAATATATGGAGAGAGACTTTGGAGGAAATGGAAAGTTGGCTTTTATTCTCAGCCAGCAGAGAGGGGAATACAGTAGGCTCTTGCCTCAAGAACTATGCCCCCCACTCCATGAGGAGACTAGAGACTTATATACGGCAAGGGCTCCTAGTCAGGAGTCAGTGATGAGGAACAAAGGTGATAAGATATTGATTTCTTCCTCTCACATTGTTGCAAAGACAATCATAGGCTGGTGTCAGTAACCTAGTAATTGAGTCTGGCAGTTCGGTGGCTCTGCGGCCTTCTTTCTGATATGTAACTAGAAGAGGAAGGGTGTTGTAAGGGTAAACACTAATTAGGGGGTGTATTTAGCATAGAGTCAAAGGAAAATAAGTTTGAAGTGTAGCTCCTGCAGAGTTAGGGGGCAGAAAAACAAACTTAGTTACAGGCATGCAGAGTTAAGAGCAGTTACAATAAAACTAGGAATTTTTTAAAACAGAACTGTTCACTGTTCTCTTTATCTCCTTTGTTCTCAGAAAAGGGAAAGAAAAAAATACTCATTCCTCTTTTTTCCTTTTCACTGCAACAAATTCCCCCCTGTCAGGGTACACCCTCCATATCAATGGAGGAAGGGAATTTGGTATCTTTCTTATCTGGCTGAGAACAAAACTTCAGGATTTCTCCGACAATCACCAGCTGTTCAGCCCAGGGGCCCATCTATCTCCTACTTTAAATTTTCCTTGAGAGATGTGAACCCCAAGAAATCTTTATTGGGGTGATGAGAGACAGATGATCAGTCTTCTGTAACTTCTTCAATGCTGACACAGGACTCATAGACCCTACCTAGTTGGGGTCATGGAGCTCTTGTCCTGTCTTATTAAGGGGCCCCAGGGTTATTTTTGTGGTATTCCCATGGGATCTGTTCAGAGGAGTGGCTGTGATCTCTTTGGGGGCATGGGTTTTCTTTCCACATCATCATTGTTCTGATATAAATCTGTTGTCATCTGGAGGAGACAAAACTTAACAGATATTGACAAAAAAAAAAGTGGGCATAGATAGTAAAAGAGTTACTGGTGGCTCAGATGATAAAGAATGAGCCTGCAATGTGGGAGACCTGGGTTCAATCCCTGGGTTGGGAAGATCCCCTGGAGAAGGAAATGGCAACCCACTCCAGTATTCTTGCCTAGAAAATCCCATGGACAGAGGAGCCTGTCAGGCTACTGTCCATGGGGTTGCAAAGAGTCAGACATGGCTGAGAGACTTTCATTTTCAGGGGTCAAAGAAGGAGTAAGAACCAAGTTATGTTTTAAGACAGTTTTGGTTGTGGTCCAGGTAGGGTGAATGCTTGGGTCTTTCTGTCCAAAGTAATGGAGCCATTTGGACTCAGAAGTAATTGAAAGAATGACAACCTGAACATTAATAGACAGAACAGAAAAAGTTAAGGCTGAGATTAAGTCTGAATCCTAATTTAGATTTAACACTTCAAGGAGACTTGTAGTCAGGTAGCCGGTTGTCTAGGTTTATCTAAGTAGATCTTAACCTTTAATGTGCTTATTGGTCATTAACCATGTGGGGTTTTTTTCAACATATGATCCAGAGCAATTTCATTGTCTAAACATATAAGTTATGAGAAGAGATCTGTAAAAAAATACGGTTATAGTCAGCTACTGCTGGCAGATTTTGTTTTTAGAATGGCTGATGGCATCCTAAGTCTGACAAAGCTCAGACTTAGCAATGCCAAGACTTGTCTGAAATCATACCATAGAGTCACTTAGTTATTTCCATAGCTACTCTATTTTGACTTTAATTGCAATTTGTCTTTATAGCCAAGCAACTGTCACTGTCAATTATGTTAGTGTTTCTCTAGGTATGAGAAGATAGATGCAAGAATCAGGGGTCATAAAAATAAACAAATGGAACCTAATTAAACTTAAAAGCTTTTGCACAACGAAGGAAACTATAAGCAAGGTGAAAAGACAGCCTTCAGAATGGGAGAAAATAATAGCAAACGAAGCAACAGACAAACAATTAATCTCAAAAATATACAAGCAGCTCCTGCAGCTCAATTCCAGAAAAATAAATGACCCAATCAAAAAATGGGCCAAAGAACTAAACAGACATTTCTCCAAAGAAGACATACAGATGGCTAACAAACACATGAAAAGATACTCAACATCACTCATTATCAAAGAAATGCAAATCAAAACCACAATGAGGTACCATTTCACACCAGTCAGAATGGCTGCTATCCAAAAGACTACAAGCAATAAATGCTGGAGAGGGTGTGGAGAAAAGGGAACCCTCTTACACTGTTGGTGGGAATGCAAACTAGTACAGCCACTATGGAGAACAGTGTGGAGATTCCTCAAGAAACTGGAAATAGAACTGCCATACAACCCAGCAATCCCACTGTTGGGCATACATACTGAGGAAACCAGAATTGAAAGAGACACATGTACCCCAGTGTTCATCACAGCACTGTTTACAATCGCCAGGACATGGAAGCAACCTAGATGTCCATCGGCAGATGAATGGATAAGAAAGCTGTGGTACGTATACACAACGGAATATTACTCAGCCATTAAAAAGAATGCATTTGAGTCAGTTCTAATGAGGTAGATGAAACTGGAGCCTATTATACAGAGTGAAGTAAGTCAGAAAGAAAAACACCAATACAGTATACTAACGCATATATATGGAATTTAGAAAGATGTTAATGATGACCCTATATGCAAGACAGTAAAAGAACAGTCTTTTGGACTCTGGGAGAAGGCAAGGGTGGGATGATTTGAGAGGGTAGCGTTGAAATGTGTATATTATCATATGTGAAGAGGGTCACCGGTCCAGGTCTGATGCATGAGACAGGGTGCTCAGGGCTGGTGCACTGGGATGACCCTGGGGGATGGGATGGGGAGGGAGGTGGGAGGAAGGTTCAAGAGGGAGGGGACATATGTTTACATATGTGTACCTATGGCTGATTCATGTTGATGTATGGCAGAAAACAACACAATATTGTTAAGCAATTATCTTTCAATAGAAATTAAATTTTAAAAATATATTCATAACCTAAGAGTTGAGAGTTATGCTTTATTCAGCAGGAACTTTTAGGACTTAAGCAGAGAGACAGCATCTTAAGTAACCCTGAAAGAAATGGTTTGAGGAGGCTGGGGGAGGAGCTGGGTAATATAAAAGTTTCACTGCAAGTTCTCTTCTGCCAGTTTTTCCAGAGCACAGAGTGCCTCATTCCTAATTTCCACCCTGAATTCCTTTCAGGGGGTGTTGAAGGTCAGCAGCTTCAGTGGCCATGGTTTAATCTTTGTGGAGATAGAAGGCAAGTGCCAACTTCTAGTTGGCAGAACCCCTTTAGGGTCATGAATCTGACCATGGTTTGGGGACATTACATGACCATCGTGTCCCACAGTGCTAAGAATGCTCATTCCCAGGTCTGGTGAAGATTTCATTGACAGGCCACTCAATGTGCTGTTACTAGACTAGGCCATAAAACAAAATGGTATTCAAAATTCTCTAGATTACTTGTACTTCCTAATCTCTTGTGGCCCAGGAAATATTCCGTTGATTGACAAGGTGAGGGGATCTTATGATATCAATAGTGGCCTGAAGTGACTATAAATTTTTTCTTTTAAGGTAAGTTTCCTAGGAGTCAACCAAATAGAGCCATGGAAGGGAGAAGCCCACCGAGGTAACTCAGAAGCACTGGACATGGGGAACGGGCACAAACCCAGCAATTGGACTGACTTTTAAAACTAGCATAGGATCATGTCTATGATAGAAAAACATTTGATTCATATGCAAAGGTCCAAGAAGTCAAGAAAACATTATAAAGCATCATATGAACCAGGTCAAGGATCTTGGGCAAGTTGTCTACTACTGATGTCATTTTTTTATTCTCATGTGAGTATAGTTTTTCCTCTGAGCATTGTTGGAAGGTGATTTTGAGATCAGCAGTCCTCTCTATAGGCCAGTCCAGTGCAGGGAAATTTTGTGAGTGGAAATTAATCCAAGAGTTAATTCTCTTCAGTGCTACTGTGCATGAGCTATGTTAAGAGTGCCTGATAAGGGTCCTTCTGTCCAGGTTAGTGATAGTCCTTTGAAGTATGTCTTTTTCAGAATGTGTGATCCTCTGATTGCAGGTCACGAGGCACCTGATCTTTATCCAAAGATAGATTAGTGAAATAAACTTTAGGAACAAACTTAGAGTGTCCCTTAACAGTTCAATTGAGCTTTTTAGCAATATAACACAACAGCAAGGAACTAATTGGGAAGTGAGCCTTGGCAAACACAGACCCTAATTAACAAAACTAGAATCTAGTATTTAGTGAAACAACAACAAAAAATTTTGTGTGTGTCTGTGTGTGAGACCATTAACCTCACAGCCAGGGAATACTTTATCCCATCAAATAAAATGAGGATTGTCGGGGGGCTGGAAAAAGCCCAGCATCCCTCTTGGATTTCCCATAACCCTGACTGTTTGATTTAAACAATAGTTATTCACTTAACCAAGGTAACAGTGAAAGATTTCAGAGGCAGTTCAAAATCTTAAGAAAACTTGTACCATGGACAAAATTCTTTCATTGGCTTCCACTTTCCACAAGACTTCTTTTTACTTTCTGTGTCTTTTTCCATTCAGAAACAGTTACCTGTAAGCCAGACCTACTTCCTTTTTTTTTTTTTTGCTTTAAATCTCAGGCAAGGTGGGCTGTGTATCTCAAGGACATGATAAGAGTTAATTTCAGGGTTTTTTTCTAGGCATGTTTTTAACAAGCTAGCTGTTCTTAATTGCATATGAAAAAAGAACTGTTTTTTTAATTTTAAAAGAAATTTTGTCTTAGCCAATTTTCTCCGGAGTCTAAAGGATATTGCGGCCACACTGTTTTTTCTCTTTCCATGGTCTTAATTTTTATATTATTTTTTAGAATTAGAGATATCTCATATATAATGTGTTCAGTTCAGTTCAGTCGCTCAGTCGTGTCCACATCTTTGCAACCCTATGAACTGCGGCACACCAGGCCTCCCTGTCCATCACCAACTCCTAGAGCCTACCCAAACTCATGTCCATTGAGTCGGTGATGCCATCCAAACATCTCATCCTCTGTCGTCCCCTTCTCCCACCCTCAATCTTTCCCAGCATCAGGGTCTTTTCCAATGAGTCAGCTCTTCGCATCAGGTGGCCAAAGTACTGGAGTTTCAGCTTCAACACCAGTCCTTCCAATGAACACCCAGGAATGATCTCCTTTAGGATGGACTGGTTGGATCTTCCTGCAGTCCAAGGGACTGTCAAGAGTCTTCTTCAATACCACAGTTTAAAAGCATCAATTCTTCAGTGCTCAACTTTCTTTATAGTCCAACTCTCACATCCATACATGACTACTGGAAAAACCAGAGCCTTGACTAGATGGACCTTTGTTGGCAAAGTAATGTCTCTGCTTTTAAATATGCTGTCTAGGTTGGTCATAACTTTCCTTCCAAAGAGTAAGGGTCTTTTAATTTCATGGCTGCAATCACCATCTGCAGTGATTTTGGAGCCAAAAAAATAAAGTCTGACACTGTTTCCACTGTTTCCCCATCTATTTCTCATGCAGTGATGGGACCAGATGCCACGATCTTCGTTTTTTGAATGTTGAGTTTTAAGCCAACTTTTTCACTCTCCTCTTTCACTTTCATCAAGAGGCTCTTTAGTTCTTCACTTTCTACCATAAGGGTGGTGTCATCTGCATATCTGAGATTATTGATATTTCTCCCAGCAATCTTGATTCCAGCTTGTGCTTCCTCCAGCCCAACGTTTCTCATGATGTACACTGCATATAAGTTAAACAAACAGGGTGACAATATACAGCCTTGACGTACTCCTTTTCCTATTTGGAACCAGTCTGTTGCTCCATGTCCAGTCCTAACTGTTGCTTCCTGACCTGCATACAGGTTTCTCAAGAGGCAGGTCAGGTGGTCTGGTATTCCCATCTCTTTCAGAATTTTCCACAGTTTATTGTGATGCATACAGTCAAAGGCTTTGGCATAGTCAATAAAGCAGAAATAGATGTTTTTCTGGAACTCTCTTGCTTTTTCAATGATCCAACGGATGTTGGTAATTTGATCTCTGGTTCCTCTGCCTTTTCTAAATCCAACTTGAACATCTGGAAGTTCATGGTTCACATATTGCTGAAGCCTGACTTGGAGAATTTTGAGCATTACTTTACTAGCGTGTGAGATGAGTGCAATTGTGCGGTAGTTTGAGCATTCTTTGGCATTTCCTTTCTTTGGGATTGGAATGAAAACTTACTTTTTCCAGTTCTGTTGCCACTGCTGAGTTTTCCAGATTTGCTGACATATCGAGTGCAGCACTTTCACAGCATCATCTTTTAGGATTTGAAATAGCTCAACTGGGATTCCATCACCTCCACTAGCTTTGTTCGTAGTGATGCTTCCTAAAGCCCACTTGACTTCACATTCCAGGATGCCTGGCTCTAGGTGAGTGATCACATCATCGTGATTATCTGGGTCGTGAAGATCTTTTTTTTACAGTTCTTCTGTGTATTCTTAACACTTCTTCTTAATATCTTCCGCCTCTGTCAGGTCCATACCATTTCTGTCCTGTATCGAGCCCATCTTTGCATGAAATATTCCCTTGGTATCTCTAGTTTTCTTGAAGAGATCTATAGTCTTTCCCATACTGTTGTTTTCCTCTATTTCTTTGCACTGATCACTGAGGAAGGCTTTCTTATTTCTCCTTGCTATTCTTTGGAACTCTGCTTTCAAATGGGTATATCTTTTTCTTTTCTCCTTTGCTTTCGCTTCTCTTCTTTTCTCACATTATATAATGTGTACACAGACATAAATGGGCAGACTAGAGATCTCATGGCTTCAATTAAAAGCTTAGTTATGAATCAGGTGTTACAATACCAACTTACTAGTGTCGAGGGAATGTGTAATTTCCCCAGTTCTGTCTCGCTGCAGCAAAAATTTGAAGCAGTGGACCAGTGTTACAGTTCAGTTACAGCTCAGTTTTATTTGGCAACCAAAGGGAAATACATCCTCGAGGCATGAGTGTGGGTCGACCCAACAGACAAGAAGAGAAGACAAGGCTCAGTTGTGGCTCCTCTTTTTATATGTTTTTTCTTCTCCCCCTGAGCCTGCACTATGTGAACTGGGCTAGCCAGGAGGGCTGTTTGTTTCACCTGAGGTTCTCACTCAGGTCCTCACACCTTCCTTTGCTGTATATTCGTGGGCTTTACCCTTTCTTTGTCTTTTAGCCATCCCTATTTTGGACTCCTTTTTCCTATTCTAACTACCTAACACTAGTTTATAAGCATTTGGTATACATTAAGCTTGCTGGTTCAGATGACCAAGGCCTTCTATCTGTAAATTTGGCTGAGGGAACTTTATTTAAAAGTGCTGCTTTTTTCCCTTGGTTCCAGGCCCTTGAGGCCTGTATTTATACTCAAGTTTAGATATTTGCAAGATAAACACAGCTGCTGCTTAGTTTTTTGAAGAACAGTTCTGTCACCTAAAGTTACTAAAATCAGTGACAAGATTTTAATCAAACTGAAATTTACAAAGTTCCATGTTTTATAACTCTAGAGCTAAATCATTATTCCTTCAAAAGTTTGTATAAAACACTAAGCAAAGACCTTTCTGAATTTATAAATTGAACCAAAGTAAAATCACTATTTTTATGTAAAACGCTCTGGGATCCCCAGAGTCGGGTAGAGCCTAGGAGGTCAGGCCCTTCTTGCCTAACTGTCCCCAAGTAATTGTTGGACAGATATCTGAGTGTAAGTTTTTCTAGGCCCTTAAATATATAACTTAAAACTAGGGTAAACAGAACTGACTTGTTGGACTTTTACTGCCGGGGACTAGTCTAAAGATCTCTTCAAGAAAATTAGAGATACCAAGAAAACATTTCATTCAAAGATGAGCACAATAAAGGACAGAAATGGTGTGGACCTAAAAGAAGCAGAAGATATTAAGAAAAGGTGGCAAAAATACACAGAAGAACTGTACCAAAAAAAGGTCTTAATGGCCTGGATAACCACGATGGTGTCATCACTCACCTCAAACCAGACATCCTAGAGTGTGAAGTCAAGTGGGCCTTAGGAAGCATCACTACAAACAAGATTGGCTGGAGGAAGAACTAAAACAGGAAAAAAGTAGCAGCTTGCCTCAAGGCTAGTCCAAACAGTACCATCTACCACAAGTCCTTTGTTCCCAAAGAGAGACCAGACCCCTCTACTTCAGCAACCTTTTCTCCCAGCCACAGAGAAGACAGCAGAGGCATTGCAAGAGTTGGAGAAGAGAATGACTGAGCTGAAGGGCTGGGTAGCCCAGCATTTGGAGGAGGCCAGGCAACAGGATGAAATGCAGCAGAAGCAGGAGCTGGTCAGACTCCGCAAAGGGCTGGTGTACAAGGCAGCTCCAACACGCAGGTACTGGGTATGACAATGAAGCCAAGTGACCGGCTCGTGACAGTGCCCGTTTCACCAAAATTCTCCACTTAATTCCACAGCAAGACTTGGCTGCACTCTCAGGAAGGAGGCTTCAGCTGGGGATTCCAGCACCAGGGGACGTGGATACTTAGTGACTTTCCCCTGATCCTCCAGGCCAGAGAGTCAGGCCACCATCATTGTGGTGCACTAGGGATTCTGGTCCCAGCCAGGGCAAACCACACAGTACAGGGGTCTAAATTAAGGGTCTCTCAGTTTAAGAGAGGCCTCAATTAAGTGTATCCTGCCCAGTTGTCTCAACCCCCAAACAGTCCAGCCCTGGGATTTAAGCCTATCCAGGTTCTGGGGATGGGGGGGTACAGCCCAAGCCAGCAAGGTCAGAGGGAATATAATAGGCATTACTTTTCTTTCTTTCCCTTTACTTTAATCTCATACTGATGCTGTGTTGAAGTATAGTCGATTTGCAGTTTTGTTCTTCACAGTGCGTGGTCAGCTGATTCAGTTATGATATATAAATATCCAGCACATACGTTCTCTTTATCAATTCTTTTGTATAGAGGTTATTAAACAAGGTTGAGTAGAATTCCCTGTGCTGAAAATTAGGTCTTTATGGAGTATCTATTAGAGATACAGATTTTTTGTATACATGGAAGGAAGGGTACACAATTATTCGATACACACATTTCTATTAGATTCACAAATTTCTGTGTGTATGTTAGAGATATGGATTTCTATATATGTGGAAGGAAGGGAGATAGGAAATAATCCTTGTGGATCATCTATTACAGATACACAGTAGGTAGTGCTGCAGTGAAAGTTGGGGTGCTTGTGTCGTTTTGAATGATGGTTTTTTCAGTGTATAAGCACAGGTGAAGGTATGTCAGATTCTAGGCTTAGCTTTTTTGAAAGATTTTTGTCTAGCATGCAGAGGCTGGCCTTTCTAGAGGCTGTTGGTCATGTCCATTCCCACCAAGCATGTTTGGGGGAGCAGGGGGGTTCCAGAACCTCCTAATGCTCTCCCACATTTATTGTTTGTAGAATCGTGACGATGGCCATTCTGACAAGTGCGATTTGATTTCTTGTGTCGTTTTGATTGGTATTTCTGCTGTAATAATTAAGGGTGCTGAGCATATTGTCCTGTGGCCATTTGAGGGTTTTTTTCTTTTCCTTTTTTTTTTTTCTTTAAAAGGTGTGAGAAATATTTACGTGTTGCAATTGGCTGCTGAAAAGTTGGTTGTTTTGGAATTTATTTCTGCAGTGCCCACTCCAGGACCTTTCCTGAGGGTGGCTGTTATTAACAGCCCTCCAGGCATTGTGATGGAGTAGGGCACGGCAACCCACTCCAGGATTCTTGCCTGGAGAATCCCAAGGGCAGAGAAGTCTAGTGGGCTACAGTCCATACGGTCGCAAAGAGTCGGATACGACTGAAGCCGCTGAGCACGCACGCAAGCAGGCCTTGTGAATCGAAGGTGTCAATAAGTCCAGGTGGTTAAGTTGTACTTACAGGAAATGTCCACAAGGAGGCAGCACCTCTTCATTTCCAACTCTGGTCCTCCAGCCAACCAGAGCTTAGGGAAAATAAACTCTGGGCTGTGAATTAGAGTGGAATGTGCCTGAGAACCCCAAGGGTTTGTGTCTCACTGCTTCTCCTCCCTAAACCTTCACACACACACCCTCCAGACTCATCCCAGCCTGGGCCACAGCACTTTGATGAAGGGCTAGGAGGCTGCACTCTCAGGAAGGAGGCTTGAAATGGGGACACCAGTACCATGACCCCTGGTGACTAGATGAGTTTTCCAAGGTCCTCGAGGTCAGAGGGTGTGCACCATCCTTAGGTTTACTAGGGATTCTGGTGCCCATCAGAGAAAACCAGACAGTACAGGTTAAAGAGGAAGCTCAATCCAGGACACCCTACTTGGCTGTTTGACCCCACTACAGGCCTGTCATGGGATCCAAGGCTGCTCAGACTCCAGGGATAGGAGAGCATCCCAAGTCAGGAGGTCAGAGGAAATAAAGTAGGCACTGATATTCTTTCCTTTTCTTTAATCTAATGCCAATGCTATGTGGGAATATAGTTGATTTGCCCTTTTGTGCTTGTTCTCAGTAGACAGCCACCTGATTCAGTTATGACATATATTTACATACAGAATATCTGTTCTTTTTAAATTGTCTTGCCATAAAGATTACTGCAGAATTTCAATCCAAGTTCCTTGGGCTGAGCATCACATATTTGTGGAGTGCATGTTGGATATACAGATTTCTATGTAAATATGGAAGGAATGAAGGAAGGAGATAATCCTTGTGGATTATCTATTATAGATATAGATTTCCGCATATATGTAGAGACACGGATTTTTCTATCCATGTAAGTGAAAGGAAGGAAGGAGATATTATTTGTGGATTATCTATTACAGATATAGATTTCTGTGTATACGTTAGTACCTACTTCCTAATTCATCCCTGGCCCTTTCCTTTTTTTTTTTTGGAATCCATTTTTCTATTTGAATCTCAGAGTCTCTTTTTTGTGTTGTAAATTGCTTCCACTGTATGTCTCTTTTTAAATATTGTCTAGAAGGGACATCATCTGCTTTTTCTTCCTCTGTTGCTGACTTCACTTATGTATGATCCTCCAAGGTCCATTCTTGTGGGGACCAGTGTCATAATTTCATAATTCCAGTGGCGGTTTTTCATTGAGGAGTAATAGCCCATTGTATATATGTACCATGTTTCTTTAATCTGTCAATCAACCTTTTTCTTGGGTCTGTATCTTGGCTATCACTTGGCTATCACTGCAGTGGGCATTGGGGTGCATCTGTCATTTTGAATGATGGTTTTTCACAGCATTGGCCCAGGTGTGGGCTTTAAAATCAAAGGCTTGGATCTCTTGACATTTTTTGTTCTGGTCAGTGGAGGCTGTCCTTTTTAGGTGCTGTGGCCACTGTTCATCCCCAGGGAAGTCTAGGGAGGTATCAATCCTGTCTCAGCCGTCTCCCCAATTTGCTGTTTGCAGGAAATCAGGATGGCCATTCTATAAGATGGAATCTGATTTCTTGTTGTCATTTTGATTGCCATTCCTTCTGTAATAATTAGGGATGCTGATCATCTTGTCCTCAAGCTGACTCTTTATTTTTTTTCTTTGTTTTTCCTTAAAGGGTGTGAGGAAAATTTACCTGTTATAATTGGCTTCATGAAAGCCAGTTGTGTTTGGAATTGATTTCTGCAATACCTGCCGCAGGACCTTTCCTGAGAGCAGCTGTCATTAACTGCCCCACGATGGCTTTGTGAATTGGAGGTGCAGTTAATAACAGGTGGTCACATTGTGGTTACAGGAATGTCCACAAGGGGGCAGTCACTTCTTCATGCCCAATTCTGGTTCCACCTGCAATAAGAGCCTGAGAGAAAGTCAGTTTCCTGGGCTGTGAGTTAGAGTGTAATATGTCTGAGCAAACACTCAAGGGCTTGTGTCTCACTACTTCTTCCCCTGAAGCTTTACTACTCCACTTCAGACTTATCCAGCCTGGGGCACGCTCCCTGCTGAAGTGCCTAGGAGGCTGCAGTCTCAGGAAGGAGGCTTCAGCTGGAGATCCCAGCACCAGGGAACCTGGACAGTTGGTGAATTAGCCCTGGTCCTCAAGGCCAGAGGGGCTTCCCTGGTGGCTCAGCTGGTAAAGAGTCTGCCTGCAATGTGAGAGACATGGGTTCAATCCCTGGTTTGGGAAGATCCCCTGGAGAAGCGAAAGGCTACCCACTCCAATTCCATGGACTGCATATTCCATAGGGTCGCAAAGAGTCGGACAGGACTGAACAACTTCCACTTCCTTCAATGAAGGGCACCCTGCCTGGCTGTCTCAACCTCAACCCAGTCCATCCCTGGGACTCAAGCCTGCTCGGTCTCTAGGAATGGTATGTCAGCCCAATTTAAGGAGGTGGCAGGGCATAAACTAGTAATTCCTTTTCTCCTCTTCTTTAATCTCATGGGATGAGTTGCTGGATTATTGTCAGTTCTCAGTTTCGTGCTTGCTGTCAGTGTAGAGTCACCTGAGTCGGTTGTGACACATATAGACAGCACATCTCTCCTTTTCTCCAATTCTCTGTCACAGAGGATATTGTAGAAAGTCACGTGAAGTTCACTGCGGTGACCATCAGGTCCTTGTGGAGTATCTAGCACAGATACACATTTTCTGTACATGTGGAGGGAGGGAAGGAGATAAAGCCCTGCCCTTCATCTTTCTTTGGTTCCCTTTGTTCGTGTTTGAAATCTCAGAGTCTCTTTTTGTCTTGTAAATTATTTCCTTGTTTCTGATTTTTCATTTTGCCTAGAATGGGCGTCATATGCAATTGTCTTTCTCTGGCTGGGTGACTTCACTTAGTGTGTGATCTTTCAAGATCTATCCCTGCGGCTAGCAGTGGCGTTATTTCAATTTCAGTTGCAGTTTTTCTTGGGTGAGTCACAGTCCGTTATTTACACGTACCACATCTTCTTTCGGCTTTAGTCTGTTGGTGGACGTCTTGCTGGTTCTGTGTCTTGGCTATTGTAAGTAGTGCTGCAGTGAAGGGCGGGATGCACGCGCGTTTTTGAATGGTGGTTTTCTCAGGATATCCACCCCGGTGCGGGAACGTCAGATCCTCGAGCTAGCTGTCTCATCCCTGTCTCTACCCCATGCTGGTCCTTCCTTCCTTATTTATTGTTTATCTTTTTCCCCAGGTGTGTGTTTCAATCCTCACCACATTTGAATGTGGTCCTTTGGTAAAATTTGAGAACAGATCCTCTATCTGATATGTGTTTTGGAAACTGTCTCTTCCAGTTTGTGATTCATTTTTTGATTTTCTGAAAAAGGTGTTCCATAGACTAGAAGTTTTTAATTTTATAAATAATTTTATAATTTTTAATATTATGGGAAGCTTTAAATTTGATGAAAAGATTTTTAATTTCATGAAGTTTTTGATGTTAAGAAACTTTTCCATTTTATGAAAGTTTTTTATTTTATTAACATTTTTAACTCTTTGTTGTTGTTTAGTTGCTAAGTCATGTCCAGCTCTTTGTGACCCCATGGACTGCAGCATGACAGGCTTTCCTGCCCATTGCTATTTCCCACAGTTTGCTCAAATTCATGTCCATTGTGTCGGTGATGCCATCCAACCATTTCATCCTCTGTTACCCCCTTCTCCTCCTGCCCTCAATCTTTCCCACCATCAGGGTCTTTGGTGCTCAGTCTTCTTTATGGTCCAATTCTCACATCCTCACATAACTACTGGAAAAACCATAGCTTTGACTATACAGACGTTTGTTGGCAAAGTGATGTCTCTGCTTTTTAATATGCTATCTAGATTTATCACAGCTCTTGTTCCAAGGAGCAGGTGTCTTTTAATTTCATGGCTGCAATCACCATCTGCAGTGATTTGGAAGCCCAAGAAAATAAAATGTGCCACTGTTTCCATTTTTTCCCCATCTTTTTGCCATGATGTGATGGGACTGGATGCCATAACCTTAGTTTTTTGAATGTTGAGCTTTAAGCCAATTTTTTCATTCTCCTCTTTTACCTTCATCAAGATACTTTTTAGTTCTTCTTTGCTTTCTGCCATTAGAGTGGTATTGTCTGAACATCTGAGGTTGTTGATATTTCTCCCAGCAATCTTGATTCCAGCTTGTGATTCATGCAATCTGGCATTTCATATGATGTACTCTAGATATAAGTTAAATAAGCAGGGAGACAATACACAGTCTTGACTTACTCCTCTACCAATTTTGAACCAATCCATGTTTGCTTGTTGATCCTTGACCTGCATATAGGTTGCTTAGGATGCAGGTAAGGTGGTCTGGTAGTCCCATCTCTTTAAGAATTTTCCACAGTTGTTGTGATCCACACAATCAAACGCTGTAATTCTTTGAATGTTTTTAATTTATGAAAGTTTTTAATTTTATAAAAGTTTTAAATTTTATGATTTAAATATGTATACCTGTATTTTCATATATGAAATAAATACCTCTATTTTCATATATGAGATATGTTCCTATATTTTCATATGACATATATACTGATATTTTCATATGAGACATACCTATATGGCCATATGCAATATATATACTTTTATTTTCATATATTAAATACATATGGGATACTACTCAGGAAAATAGAGAAAATAAAAATGGGAAATTTTTTTTAAATAGAAGACTTCTTCAAGAAACGTACTTTGATGAGATTTTTAAAAATCACATGAAGTAGTTTTACTCATTCAATTTTTGCTTTACAATGAACTTATCAGTCAAGTCAAGCCAATTAAAGTAACTACAGGGTAGATATGGGTTTTTTTAAACTTACTTTGCTTCTGTCAATGTTTCTGACAAAACATTTTATTTTCGTTATTTTTGACATCTGCATATTGATTTCAGTTCACAATGCCCTATAAACAGAAGTCACTTAGCAGTCTTGGTAGTTTCACATTAGGACTTTTGTATGTATTAAGATGTAAGACAGTATACTTCAGTTAGAAGAGTTATCTTAAGTCTCTAAAAGCATTACTCAAAAGGCACAATGATCTTCATTATGGTCCATTGACTGGTATTTGCAAATCCACTAACTCAAAAGCTCTGGAACTGCAGTGTGACAATTTGAGGTAATAAGCCCTCCAGGTGATTCTGAAGCACTGAAGCACACTGAAATTTAAGAACTATTGCCCCAGAAATCCCGGCACAACACACACATTTTACCAAGCCCAAGTTGTAAGAATTAGCATCACAGCTCAGCTGGTAAAGAATCTGCCTGCAATGCAGAAGACCCTGGTTTGATTCCTGGTGTCGGGAAGATCCCCTGGGGAAGGGATAGTTGCTGACTCCAGTATTCTTGGGCTTCCCTAGTGGCTCAGACAATAAAGAATCCACCCGCAATGCGGGAGAGCTGGGTTCAATCTCTGCGTTGGGAAGGTCCCCTGGAGAAGGGAACAGCTACCCACTCCATTATTCTGGCCTGGAGAATAAATCCCATGGACAGAGGAGCCTGGCAGGCTACAGTCCATGGGGTTGCAAAGAGTCAGACACGACTGAGCGACTTTCACTTTCATAAGTTATAGAAAATTTTGATTATTTTGGTTGAAGAACAAGAGCAGAGACTCCACACTGCAAATATATATACCTATAATTTCATATGTGAAATATACGCCTGGGTGTCATATGCCTAGGTTTTCATTATGACATATACACTGAATACCACTCAACTATGAAAAAGATTAAAATGATGGCATCTTCAGACAGTCCTAGAGATTATCGTAATAAGTGATGTAACTCAGAACTACAGAGAGAAATACCATATGTTATCACTTATCTAACTGAAATCTAAAATATGACAAAAATGAACTTATCCATGACACAGAAACAGACTCGTAGATATAGAGAACTCGTGGTTACCAGTGGGGAGAGGGAGGTGGGAGGGGCAAGATAGGCATAGGGCATTGGGAGATAGAAACCACTATATACAAACTCAATAAGCTAGAAGGATGTATTATACAGCACAAAGAAATATAGCCTTTATTTCTAATACCTTTAAATGGAGTATAATCCATAAAAGTACAGAATCACTGTTGCACACCCAAAACTAATGCAGTATTGTAAATAAACTGTACTTCAACTCAAAAAAATTGTTGATGGCTATCTATAAAAACAAAGTAATCAAAATGAAAAAAAATAGCAAAATAAAAATGGGATTTTTTTTTAAAAAATAGAAGATTCCATCAAGAAACTAATTTTGATAAGAATTTTAAAAATCACACAAAGTAGCTTTACTTTTTTAATTTTTCCTTTCTAAGAACTAATTAGTCAAGTCAAGCCAATTGATCTAAATAACACTGATCCTTACCAAGCTAAGAGCACTAAGCACATTTTTATCACCAAGTGTTTCCAAGACACCTCTAGTTGGCAAAGTCCTTGAACTCTAACCTTTCTTGTCACTAATTGTGGCCACTTCAGGAACAATATTGTTTTGGTGCCAATATCGTTCGGTCCAACAGGTCCTGAGACCACATTACCAAGGGTTTTTTTTAACTGAGAAACTTAAAAAAAAAAAAAAATGCTGTTTTTTGTCACTGTTAACTTCTCATTGGAGAGAGTCACGTGTGAAGTTTTTAGCCCCAAAGCCTTCTATTCTCCTCCTAAAGTGTGCCTGTCTTGCCTCACTAGGAATCTGGGAACTGTGAAGTGAAGAGATAACCCTGTTGAAGGGCCTGGGAAGTGGCCAGTTTGGAGCGGTCCATCTGGGCAAGCGGAAGGGGCGGGATGATGTTGCTGTGAAGGTGATCAAGGAGCTCCCTGTCAGAAGATGAATTCTTCCCAGAGGCCCAGACCATGAGTTAAGATTCTGCTGGGGAATCGTGGTTTAGTCCTCACCACGAGAGGACATTTATGCCAACAGGCTGTCGCTAATATCTGTAGGGCCTGAATCAAGAGTCCACATATCATAGAATATACAATGGAATACTACTCAGCCATAAAAAATAAAATAATGCCATTTGAGCAACACGGATGGACCTGGAGATAAGCATATTAAGTGAAGACACAGAAGGACAAATATCATATGTTATAACTTAGGAGTGGAATCTAAACTTTGATGCAAATGAACTTCTTGACAAAACGGAAACAGTCTCAGACATACAAAACAAACTTAGGGTTACCAAAGGGGAAAGGGATGGGGGATTAATTAGGAATTTGGCATTAACATACACACTACTATATATAAAATAGATAAGATCCTACTCCATAGCACACCTGGGCTTCCCTGGTGGCTCAGATGGTAAAGAATCTGCCTACAATGCAGGAGACCCAGGTTCGATCCCTGGGTCGGTAAGATCCCGTGGAGAAGGAAACGGCTACCCACTCCAGTATTCTTGCCTGGAGAATCCCATGGACAGAGGGGCCTGGCGGGCTACAGTCCATGGTGTTGCAGAGAGTCAAATACAACTGAGCGACTAATACCACTTCACTCTATAGCACAGAGAACTATATTCAATATTTGTAATAACCTAATAATCTGAAACCTAATAACCTGAAAGCATGTGTGTGGGTGTGTTTATATATATATATATATATATATACACATATATGTGTATATTTATATTTATATGACTGAATCCCTTTGCTATACACCTGGAAGTAACACAACAACATAAAACAATTACTCTTCAATTGAAAATGCCCCAGCTTTCAATAGAAAACATATCATTTATACAAATATTTGCAGTTCTGAATCAATTTAACACACTATTACACAAAATTGGCTCTATGTGAGCAGAATCCTTTGTCTGGGCCTGTCTTCATGAATACACACTCTACACAGTGTCGGGGGCTCCTGCACTTAGAAGGGCTCCGTGCTTGGTTTAAGGCTGTGCTGTCAGCATTCACATTCTTAGTAATTCTTACCCAAGGATTCCTGCCTTTTCATTCTGCCCTGATCCCTGCCAATGATGTAGCTCATCAAGTCTCTGGTAATTGTGCTGTCATAAAACTGGGGAAGGGGCCTTGATGTCAGAACAGAAAAATCTGCAGAAACTCCCTTAGGCTCTTGGTGGAAGCCCCGCGTCCTGGTGTAACTTTAAAACATATATTTTGCTAGTAGGGCGCTGGTAATCCTATAGAATCTGAAAAAGCTATTAACAATTGACCTAGACATACAGAAGGAGGTCAAGCTGTATCACCAGGGAAAACTGCTCCACCTCAGATGGAATGGTCACACTGAGGCCTGAGATGTGGGAGGTGTCAGGTGACACGGTGGTCTCACCGTGTGTCCCCTGGGCAGTGACTGAATTTGCTCAAGGAACAGCTTTCAGTGGGAGGTGGACCTTGGTCCCAGCACAAGCCTTCCCTTTGAAGGGAGCGATGCACGTCTTTAAAACTGCTCAAAGATACATAACAAACTCATCACCTTGAGTGACAGGATAACGCATGTCCCTATAGTTAACTAAGAAAGGAAATAGCCAAATATTTTATAAATCCTTATCTGTGAAAAAATTGTCAAGTTGGCATGTTAAACTTAGTTTACACATCTGAAATTTAAAGGATCATCCTATAATGCTCCTCACTGTTAATTATCAGAGACATGCAAATCAAATCTAAAATGAGGTACCACCTCACACTGGTCAGAATGGCCATCATTAAAAAGTCTCTCAAATAACAAGCAATGGAGAGGGTGTGGAGAAAAGGGAACCCTCGGACACTGTTGGAGGGAATGTAAATTGAGAACAGAACAGCTTGGTGGCTCCTCAAAAAACTAAAAGCGAGTTACCATATGATCCAGCAATCCTACTCCTAGCCATACATTAAGACAAAGCTATAATTCAAAAAGATACATGCAGTATTTTAAAAAAACAAAACTGTATATACCAGCTGCAGATCTGACAAGAAACCTTTACTCTCACATGTGAGGTATCAAATTTGCCTTCACACATTGCCTGCTATATGTAGACCCTTGGTTCATACTCCATGGAACTACACACTGTCATAGTTAAATCCAATTTGAATTTTAGCCTTAATTTTAGGATGTAGTTTCCCTCCAGCCACGTAGGAACATTCCCTTTTCTCCAGGCCCTGTTTCCCTGGTATGACATTTCAAACCTCAAAAACTGTCACTTGTTGATATGAATATCAATTTCACTTTAGCTCAGTTTGAACAGAGAAGCAAAAAAATCAGGGGAGGGACCTATTTTTTCTGTTTTCTTCATGGAGAAAAATGAAACTGTCAGAAGAAAAATTACCTGCAGCTCATGTGCTCTTTGAGTCACTCACTGTTTGCAGGAATTTGCTTTTATTATTTTTTCAAGTGTGAGCTTTGATTCATATAATAACACATAACAGAATTAAAAGAAATTAGTTTGAAATGATGGCTTGTTTCTGCCTAGAAATTCTCAACCAAAGGAACCAACGGAAACCACAAAGGTCAGGGTGCCAAGCTTTTAAGACTATTTTAGGTTGCAAATAATAACTAGTATGGTTGAAATTTCAGCAATACATCTTTATTCTGATAAAAAAAATATATATATATATATCCTTTTCCAGAAGGTTTGCAGTGTGGCCGCCTCCTGCTGGAAGCCTGGGATGCTGGAATCAGGCTACATCCTGTGTGTCTTTACACGACACTGGGCTGCACTATAAAAAACTCCTGCCTCTCCCATGGATCCTGAATGTAGGGAAAAAGCAAATTCGCCAAGATGGCGATGTCAGGCTCTCTCACCCCACAGCCTCTCGCTCTGGCACCACGTTTTGCAAATACATGGTTACGTATCCGCTGAGCGCGCTTACAGCACAGCACATGCGCTTCACGAGTACCCGCTTGGCCGCAGACCAGTTTCGCTCTGTAAACATCAGCAAGTCCCACCAGAAGAGCCCTTGCGGCTACCTTGTGGCTGCGTCCGCTGGATCACCACGAGACCAGAGAAGACAGCGAGTCTGCTGTTACAGCCCCTGCGCCAGCCGGGAGAGGTTAAACGAGCCTGCAGTTCCTACGGGTCCCCAAGTTTTCTTCCAGCGTCCCTGCTGGCACCTCGCCTACCTTGGGTTCAACGAACAGTGAGATAGACCGAGACGCTGACCATCGTGTGGCCAAAGCAATTGGTAACACTTTGTTTTGCCGGTCTAAATGATCAGTGACACAGATGCTTTCAGTTTCACCCTGTCCTGATGTGGGTGAAGGGTGGAGCTCCCTGATTATTTCTTCTTCAAGAAATGTACATCCTAGTTCCCAGCGAGGGTGATCTCCCTGTCCAAAGATGAGAGACCCTGCATATGTGTGACCTGTGCGTCCTGGGAGAGCAGCTTTAAGCTAGTTTGAACCTGACCAAGGTCTGTGAAAAAGTTGGTTTAAAGCTCAACATTTAGAAAACTAAGATCATGGCATCTGGTCTCATCACTTCATGGCAAATAGATGGGGAAACAGTGGAAACAGTGGCTGACTTTATTTTGGGGGGCTCCATAATCACTGCAGATGGTGACTGCAGCCATGAAATTAAAAGACACTTACTCCTTGGAAGGAAAGTTATGACCAACCTAGACAGCTTATTAAAGAGCAGAGACATTGCTTTGCCAACAAAGGTCCATCTAGTCAAGGCTATGGTTTTTCCAGTGGTCATGTATCGATGTGAGAGTTGGACTATAAAGAAAGCTGAGCGCCGAAGAATTGATGCTTTTGAACTGTGGTGTTGGAGAAGACTCTTGAGAGTCCCTTGGACGGCAAGGAGATCCAACCACTCCATCCTAAAGGGATCAGTCCTGGGTGTTCATTGGAAGGACTGATGTTGAAGCTAAAACTCCAGTACTTTAGCCACCTGATGCGAAGAGCTGACTCACTGGAAAAGACCCTGATGCTGGGAAAGATTGAAGGCGGGAGGAGAAGGGGACAACAGCGAATGAGATGGTTGGATGGCATCACCGACTCAATGGACATGAGGTTGAGTAAACTCCGGGAGTTGGTGATGGACAGGGAGGCCTGGCGTGCTGCAGTCTATGGGGTCGCAAAGAGTCAGACACAACTGAGCGACTGAACTGAACTGATGCCTAGGTATGAGATTGCTGGGTCACTTGGTACTTCAACGCTCAGTTTTTTAAAGAACCTCCATAATGTTCTCCCTAGTGGATGTATCCATTTACATTCCCACCCACAGTGGGAAGGTTTTCTTCTCTCCACACATTCTGCAGAGTTTATTGCTGTGGATTTTTTGAGATGGTCATTCTGACTGATGTGAGGTGATAACTCATTGGACTATTAATTTGTCTTTCTCTAAGAATTAGTGACTTTAAGCACCTTTTCATGTGCTTTATGGCCATCTCTATGCCTTCTTTGGAGAAATGTGCATAGAGATCTTTGGCTGATGTTTTACTGGATTGTTTGTTTTTTGATATTGCTCTGTAGGAGTTGTTTGTATGTGTTGGAGGCAAATTCCCGTGGGTATCTTCGTTTGCAAGAATTTTTTCCATTCTGAGGGTTGTCTTTTTTTTCACTGCAGGTGTCCTTTGTTGTGCGAATGCTTTAAATGTTTATTAGGTTCCATTTGTTTATTTCTGTTTTATTTCTCCTGATTCTAAGAGGTGGATCAAAAAAGAACTTGCTGCATTTTATGTCAGTGTGTTCTGCTTTTTCCTTAAGAGTTTCATTGTATCTGTCCATTTATTTAGGCCCTTAATCTATTTGCAGTTTATTTTTGTATGTGGCATTAGTATTCTAATTTCATTCTCATTTTCTTCTGCCCGGTGTCCTCCACAGTGGGTGCTCCCATTTTCCATTCCCAGCATCAGTGTCGGAGGACTCTTTTTTATCCACACCCTCTGCAGCATTTACTGTTTGTAGAATATCTGCCTGTGACCATTCTAACCAGTGTGAGGTGATAACTCGTTGAAGTTTTCTCTCATATTTAGCAATGTTGACATCTTTTCATGTGATTTTTTGAAACTGTGTGAGTTAAACTTACTTATTGAAACTGGCTTCTTGAAATCCTGCCCTATTTTGAATGTTTTTCCAATGACCTCCCCAGGACATTTCTTGAGGGTAGGTGTGTTTTACTTACAGCCCTGCACGCCCTGTTCATGTAAGTGCCCAACAGCAATGGTTTCAAGGTTGTTATTGTGGGAAATGGCCACAGGACAGCATGTCTTTATGCCCAACCCTGCTTACTGGGGGAACCAGAGCCTTAGGGAAAGTCCTATTCTTAGATTGTCAGAGTGAAAAGTGCCAGGAGAAACACCCAAGGCTTGTGTCCCATTCCTTCTTCCTTCCCCCATCCCCTGGACAAATCCCAATTCCTTTAACACCACTCTGTGGAGGATGCTTTCATCCATAGGTGGGGTGACCCCAAGGAAGAGGCTAGAGGTGGGAACCCCAACACCAGGAGACATGGAGCCCATGGGGCTTTTCAAAGCTCTTCCAGCCCAGAGGCTCCACATCCTTTGGGTACAGTAGGCATAGTTTCACTGCAGGAGGACCCCCTGGATCTGGAGGTTGTGGGCCCATGCAGAGGGGAGCAGGCATGCCAGGTCCATGGGGCAGGGCCCATTGGCTGGCACGTCCTCCCCAGCTCCGTCAGCCCCATGACAGTCCATCCTTGGGAACCAAGCCTGCCCAGCTTCAGAGATGTGCCAGCAGCCCAGGTCACCAAGGCCTGAGGGGAATAGAGTCAGCATTCTCTTTTCATAATTTGTATTTCATATTGGTGTATAGGTGATTTACAATGTTGTAGGATGTGGGCTTTTTTTTGGGGGGGGGATCTTTGTTTTAGGTATGATTCCCTTTGCATAGACGTGGACATGTCCTTTTCTGGGTTCCCTTCCCTTATAGTTTATTATGCAGTGTTGATTAAGGGTCCTCACTGACTATTTTATAAAGAGTAGTGTGTGTATGTTCGTTTGAAAGTGAAAGTGAAAGTCACTCAGTCGTGTCCAACTCTTTGCGACCCCATGAACTATACAGTCTGTGGAATTCTCCAGGCCTGAACACTGGAGTGGGTAGCCTTTCCCTTTTCCAAGGGATCTTCCCAACCCAGGAATTGAACCAGTGTCTCCTGCATTGCAGGTGGATTCTTACCAACTGAGCTATGAGGGAAGCACATTTACACCTGCTCATTTCTCACCACCCACCACCTTTCCTTGTCGGTAACCATAAGGTGCTTTGCTATGTTGTGAGACCCTTGCTATTTGGTAAAGAAGTTCATTTGTGTCCATTTTTAGACTCCACCTCTAAGTGACACCATATGATAGTTGTCCTTCTTTGACTTCACTTTTTATGATCCTCTCTCCTTCCTTCCTTGCTGCTGGACAAGGCATGATGTCATCCTTTTTATAGCTGAGTGATATTGCACTGTGTGTACCCCATCTTCTGTATCCATTCATCCGTCCTTCTCTGATTAGCCTGCTTTCTTGTCTTGGCTAGTGGGACCGAGATCGAGGGTTACTCATGCTTTTAAATTTTAGGTTTTGTCTGGATTTATTTCCAGGTATTGGATTGCTGGGTCCTAAGGTACTTCTGTGTTATTTTTCAAATAAACATCCATACTGTTCGCCCTATTGGACATACTATGTGATTGTGAAGAACGCTGCAGGAGGGTTCCCTTCTCTCCACACCCTCTCTAGCATTGACTGTTTGCAGAGTGTTTGGCCATGGCCATTCTGACCAGTGTGATGTGATATTTCGCTGTAGCTTGGATTTGCATTTCTCTAATGTTTAGGGATGTTGACATTTTTTCATGTGATTTTTTAAAAGACTGTGAATTAAACTTACATCTTGAAATTGGCTTCTTCCAAAATTGGCCTGCCTTCTTTTGGATTCTTTTCCGATGACAACCCCTAGGACATTTTTCGAGGGCAGCTGTTGTTTACTTACAGTCCCTGGTACTTGAGAATATTAAATGCCCAACAGCACGGCTCTCCATGGTGTTATTACAGAAAATGGCCACAAGGCGGCAGCACTTCTTCATGCTGCATGCTTTTCTTTTTTTTCCTGTAAATTCCTTGTTATCTTCTATTGGAACAGAGTGGATTTCTGATGTTGTGTTTGTTTCAGGTGTACAGGAACTTGATTCAGTTATACACAGATGTTTATTCTCTTTAGGGTTCTTTTTTGCATATAGGCGATTACAGTATGTTCAGTAAACTTCCCTACGCTGTTCAGTAGATACTTTTTAATCCTCTATTTGATATATATATATATATACATATATATGTGTGTGTGTGTGTGTGTGTGTGTATGTTACTTCCAATCTCTTAATTTATTCTGCTTGTGTCTGGAGGTGGGGGTCTCTCCAGAGGGAAACAGGCACTCCAGGTTCATTTTGGGGACACACCACCTGCTACATGCTCCCAGCTCGCTCTGCCCCAGGACACTCCAGCCTTGGCACCCAAACCAATCGGGCTCCAGGGATGTGACACCACAAGTCACTAAGCCCTGAGGGGAATAGAGTTAGAATATCCTCTCCGTTTTATCTGTTTCTGTCCCATCATTTGAACTGGAGCATACAGGTGAATTACGATCTTGTGAGTGTTTCGTTTTTTCCTTTTCCTTCTTCGATAAATCGTTTCACTTCTACATAGTTGTATATATGATTTGTTGGGGTTTTTTCTTTATAGGTTAATACAGAGTGTGGAGTCTGCTTCCTTCCGTTACATGGTGGGTCCTGGTCACTTGTTTTATCAATAGTAGTGTGCATATATTAGTCTAAAGCAGCTCTTTTCTCCCTGTCTCACATCTTTATATTTTGATGACCAGAAGTTTCTTTTGTAAGTCAGTGAGCCTGCATCTCCAGGCAGTGAGTTCATTTGTATCCATTTTTAGACTAGACCTAGAAGTGATATACTATGGTATTAGTCTCTCCCTGTCTCTCTTACTTCACTTGGAATGATCATTTCTACTTTCTCTCCTGAAGCTGGACCGAGCATCTTTTCTTACTTCTTTATGGTTGAGCAATGTTGCATCGTGTACATGTGCCCCATTGTGATTCCCTTCATCTGTGCTTCTATAATTAACTTGCTTTTCTGTCTTGACTGTTGTACATAGTGGAGCCAAAATTGCAGGGTTGCCCGTCTCTGTTAAAATTTTGGTTGTCTCAACCCAACTGCATCGACCCCGGATGATTCTGGACATGAGACCCAAGCCTGCTCAGGCTCCCAGAATGGAAGAGGAGCCCAAGTCAGGGAGGCTGGGGGGAATAAGCTAGGCATTGCTTTTCTATTCCTTTTCTCTAGTCTCATGCCTGTGCTGTGTTGGACTATAGTCGATTTGCAGTTTTGTGCTTGTCTTCAGGGTACAGCCACGTGGTTAACTAATGACATATACATACAGCTTACCTGTTCTTTTTTGGATTATTTTCCCGTAGAGGTTATTGCAGAAGGTTGAGCAAAGTACCCTGTGTTGAATATCGGGTTCTTCTTGAGCATCTATTAGAGATACAGATTTCTGTGTATATGTGGTGGGAAGGAAGGAAATAATGATTTTGCATTATCCATTACAGATAGAGATTTCTCTGTATATATTAGAGGTACAAATTTCTGTCTATTTGGAAGAAAGAAAGGACAGAGATTTGTTATTACAGATACAGATTTCTGGGTATATGTAAGCCCTGACCTACTAATTCAGCCTTGTTCTTTCACATTTTCTTGGAACCTTCTGTTTGTGTTTGAATTCTCAGAGTCACTTTTGTGGTATAAATTTGTTCCTTTGTATCTCTTTTTTTTATTTTGCCTAGAAGGGACATCATATGTTTTTTTTCTTTCTCTGTCTGGCTGAGTTCGCCTAGACCGTATTCCTCCAAGGTCCATCCTTGTGATTATTACTGGCATAATTTCATAATTTCAGTGGCCCCTTTTCATGGCTGAGTAATACTCCATTGTATATATGTACCACATCTTTTTAAACTTTTAATATATTCAGAGATATCTTGCTGGTTCTCTGTCTTGGCTATTATAAGTAGTGCTGCAGTGAATGTGGGGTAAATGTGTCTTTTTGAACGATGGTTTTCTCAGGATATAGGCCCAGGTGTGAGTATGTCAGATCATGGGCTGCCCTCTCTTGAAATCTTATTTTCTGGCATGCAGACAAACTTTCTAGCGGCTGTTGCTAATGTCCATTCCAATGACCGTATTAGGGGGGTTCACTCTTCTAGCTGTTGCCTGAATTTATTGTTTGGAAAACTGTGAGTGTGGCCATTCTGACAGGTGAGATTTGATCTCTTGTTGTCACTTTGATTGGCATCTACCCTGTCATATTTAGGGATATAGAGCATCTTGTTCTCTGGCCATTTGGGGATTTTTATTCTTTTTTCTTTACCTTAAAGGGTGTATGGAGAATTTACCGTGAAATTGGCCTCTTCAAAGCCAGTTGTGTTTGCAATTGATTTCTGCAATAATCTCCCCAGGTCCTTTTCTGATGGCAGCTCATTAACAGCCCCCACAGGCCTTGTGCCTTGCAGGTGCAAGTTCAGGTGCTAAAGTTGTAGTTACAGGAAAATGTCCACAAGGTGGCAGCACTTCTTCATGCCCATCTCTGCTTCCACCTGTAACCAGAGTCTTAGGGAAAGTCAGCTTCCTGGGATATGAATAAGTGTGGAACGTGCCTGAACCGACAGCCAAGGGCTTGTGTCTCCTTATTTCTTCCCTCTGCAGCTTCACCTCTCCCCTCCAGAATCATGCGTACCTGGGACACCCCTCCCTGCTGAGGTGCCTAGGAGGTTGCACTCTCAGGAAGGAAGCTTCAGCTGGGGAACCTGCCCCGTGGATCTGGATACTTGGTGACTTTACCCTGGTCCTTGAGGCCAGACGGTTGTGTCACCATCATTAGGGTGCACAGGGCAAACCAGAATGTACAGGTATAAGAAGGGTCTCAATGCAGGGCAAACTGTCGGGCTGTGTCGACACTGCAAATCCAGCCTTGGGACTCAAATCTACTCTGGTTCCAGGGATCGGATAGCATCTCAAGTCAAGGAAGTTGGAGGGAATAAACTAGGTATTACTTTCCTTTCCTTTTATTTTTCTTTAATCTCATGCTGATGCTGTGCTGAAGTATAGACCAGTGTGTTTTGTGCTTGCCCTCAGTGTACAACGGACTGATTCAGTTACGAAATATACATCCACAGATTTTTGGTTTTTTATTCTTTTGCTATAGCGGTTATTAAACAAGGTGGAGTAAGTTCTCTGTGGTGAACATCAAGTCCCTGGGAAGTAACAGTTAGAGATGCAAATCTTTTGTACAGATGCAAGGAAAGAAGGAAGGAGATAGTCCTTGTGGATTATCTATAACAGCGATAGATTTCTTTGTATAAGTTAGAGATAAATAATGAAAAAAGAGAAGGAAGGAGAAAATCCTTGTGGATGATCTAATAGAGACACAGACTTCAGTGCGTATGTAGAGGAAGGAAGGAAATAGCCTATGTGGTTTATCTATTACACACACAGATTTCTATGCACAGATTAGTTCTGCCTTTAAATTCATGCCTGCTTGTTTCCTTTTTTTCTTAAATTTGATTTGTGTTTGAATCTAGAATCTCTAGAGATTCCCAGGTGGCTCAGTGGTAACAGTTCTGCCTACCAATGCAGGAGACGTGGGTTTCATCCCTGGGTCAGGACAATCCCCTGGAGGAGGAAATGGCAATCCACTCCAGTATTGCATGCCTGGAGAACCCATGAACAGAGGAGCCTGGCTGGCTATACAGTCCATGGGGTCACAAAGAGTTGAACACGACTGAGCATGCATTCAGTTAAAAAACAACACCTCAGAGTCTCTCTTTGTGTTTTAAATTACTGCCCCTGTATCTCTTTGTTTCTTAATATTGCCTAAAAGGGACATTGATGAAGGGAAGGTTTCAATGAAGGTCACCTTGCCAGGCTGTGTCCAACCCATCCCTGCCCAGCCCTGGGAATCAGGCCTTCTCCGGTTCCAGTGATCAGATGGCACTGCAAGTCAGGGAGGGTGGAGAGAATACACAGGCATTACTTTTCTTCCCACTCTGTTCTTTTATCTCATGCTGATGCCCCGCTGAAGTATAGTAAATTTGCAGATTTTGCATGTCCTCAGAGTACAACAGACTGATTTGACTATTCTATATAAGTAAAGCATATTTGTACCTTTGATTCTTTTGCCATAGAAGTGATTGAACAAAGTGGAGTAGAGTTCTCTGTGCTGAACACCAGGTTCCTGTAACTGGAGTAACTGTTAGAGATCCAGCTTTTTTGAATTGTGATTGAACAAAGTGGATTGTATGTACATGTCCATCGAGTTGGACACAGATACACAGTTATATGTACACATTAGGACCAACTTCTAAACCATCCATGGCCATTCCTCTGCCATATTTTTTTTTAATTCTTGTTTTGTGTTTTAATCTAAGAGCCTCATTTTGTGTTTTTAATTACTTCCCATGCATCTCTTTTCAAAATAGTGCCGAGAAGAGACATCCTGTGCTTTATCTTCCTCTGTTGCTGAGTTCACTTTTTGTATAATCCTCCAAGGCTCATTCTTGTGGGGAGAAGTATCATAATTTCATAATTTCAGTGGCAGTTTTTCATGTCTGAGTAATAGCCTATTGTGTATAAGTACCACATTTATTGACCACTTAATCTCTTGAGGAAACTTTTCTTGGGTCTGTGTTCCGGTTTTTGGAAGTAGCGGCGCAGTGAGTGTTGGGGGACACGTGTAATTTTGAAGGATGGCTTTTCATAGCATTGGCCCAGGTATGGGTATTAAAATCCTAGGCTTTGGTCTCTTGAATTATTTTGTTCTGGCCAGTGGAGGCTATTCTTTCAGGGGTTGTCGCCAATTTCCATTCCCATGGAACTTGCAGGAGGGTTGAGTTATCTCCCGGCGCTCTCCCCCATTTAGGGTTTGCAGAAGTCAGGATGGCCATCCTGTCAGATGGAATGTGGTTTCTTGTTGTTGATTTGATTAGTATTCCTCCTGTAATAATTAGCAATGCTGAACATCTTGTCCTGTGACTGTTTAGGGTTTTTTTCCTGAAAAGGTGTGGAAAAAATTTACGTTTGCAATTGGCTTCTTGAAAATCAGATGTGTTTGGAACTGATTTCTGCAGCACTCACCCCAGGTCCTTTCCTGAGGGCAGCTGTCATTAACAGCTCCGCAGGCCTTGGGACTTGGAGATGCCAGTAAGCACAGGTGCTCAACTTGTAGTTATAGGACATGTCCACAAGGTGGCAGCACTTCTTCATGCTCACCAGTTCAGTTCAGTTCAGTAGCTCAGCTGTGTCCAACTCTCTTTGCGACCCCATGGACTGCAGCAGGCCAGGCTTCCCTGTCCATCACCAACTGCCGAAGTTTACTCAAACTCGTGTCCATCGAGTCTGTGATGCCATCCAACCATCTCATCCTCTGTCATCCCTTTCTCCTCCCACCTTCAATCTTTCCCAGCATCAGGGTCTTTTCCAATTAGTCAGTTCTTCGCATCAGGTGGCCAAAGAATGGGAGCCTCAGCTTCAACATCAGTCCTTCCAATGAATATTCGAGACCGATTTCCTTTAAGATGGACTGGTTGGATCTCCTTGCAGTCCAAGGGACTCTCAAGAGTCTTCTCCAACACCACAGTTCAAAAGCATCAGTTTTTCAGCGCTCAGCTTTCTTTATGGTCCAACTCTCTAATCCATACATGACTACTGGAAACCCTGCTGATTTAACTTATATGCAGAGTACATCATGCGAAGTGCCAGGCTGAATGAAGCACAAGCTGGAATCAAGATTGCTGGGAGAAATATCAATAACCTCAGATATGCAGATGACACCACCCTTATGGCAGAAAGTGAAGAGAAACTAAAGAGCCTCTTGATGAAAGTGAAAGAGGAGAGTGAAAAAGTTGGCTTAAAACTCAACATCCAGAAAACTAAGATCATGGCACCCGGTCCCATCACTTTATGGCAAATAGATGGGAAAACAATGGAAACAATGAGAAACTTTATTTTGGGGGCTCCAAAATTACTGCAGATGGTGATTGAAGCCATGAAATTAAAAGATGTTTGCTCCTTGGAAGAAAAGCTATGACCAACCTAGACAGCATATTAAAAAGCAGAGACATTACTTTGCCAACAAAGGTCCATCTAGTCAAAGCTATGGTTTTTCCAGTAGTCACCTATAACCACAGCCTCAGGGAAAGGCAGCTTCCTGAGCTGTGAATTAGTGTGGAATGTGCTGAGCAAACACCCAAGGACTTGTGTCTCACTCTTTCTTCCCCCGAAGCTTCACCTCTCCCCTCCAGAATCATGCGTACCTGGGACACCCCTCCCTGCTGAGGTGCCTAGGAGGCTGCACTCTCAGGAAGGAGGCTTCAGTTGGGGACCCCAGCCCCGCGGATCTGGATACTTGCTGAATTGACCCTGGTCCTTGAGGCCAGACGGTCGTGTCACCATCAGAGTGCACAGGGAAAACAGGACAGTTCAGGTTCAAGAGGGGTCTCAATGCAGGGCACCCTACCAGGTGTGTCAACACCAACCCAGTCCAGCCTTGGGACTGAAACCTACTCTGGTTCCAGGGATCAGCTGGCATCCAGGGACATTTGAGGGGATACTAGGCAATACTTTCCTTCCTTTTGTTTTTCTTTAATCTCATGCTGGGTCACACACCTGGGTCTTAATCACCTGGGTCACACAGCCTGTGGCATAAGCCTTCTTGGAGGAGGTCACCATTAATCCCACCATAGAGCCAATGAGCAGATGACCCACAAATTGCAGAACAATTATACCAAAGAAATTCTTGCACTGTTAAGAAAGTTTTAGGACCCACAACAGATTTCCCAACCTGGGGATCTGGCAAAGGGACTGAGAACCCCAGGGAATTTGACTTTGGAGGCCAGTGGGATTTGATTACAGAACTTACACAGGGCTAAGGAAACAGACTCCTGGAGGGGACAAACAAAATCTTGTGCAACTAAGACCCAGGAGAAAGGGGCAGTGGCCCACAAGAGACTGACCAGACTTGCCTGTGTGTCCAGGAGTCTCCAGCAGAGGCATGGGTCAGCGGTGGCCTGCTGCAGGGTGGGGGACACTGAGTGTGACAATGTGTGCAAGGGACCTTTTGAAGGAGGTCTCCATTATCTTCATTACCTCCACCTGCGTTTGTCTCAGGTCAAACAACAGGGAGGGAACACAGCCCCACCCATTAACAGAAAATTGGATTAAAGATTTGCTGAGCACGGCCCCGCCCATCAGAACAAGGCTCAGTTTCCCCTACACTCAGTCTCTCCCACTCAGGAAGCTTCCATAAGGCTCTTATCCTTATCCATCAGAGAGCAGACAGAATGAAAACCACAATCAAAGAAAACTAATCAAACTGATCACAGGGACCACAGCCTTGTCTAACTCAATGAAACTATGACCCATGCCATGTAGGGCCAGCCAAGACCCATGATGGGTCATGGTGGAGAGTTCTGACAAAAAGTGATCCACCGGAGAAGGGAATGGCAAACAACTTCAGTATTCGTGTCTTGAGAACTCAGTGAGTAGTATGAAAAGGCAAAAAGATATGCCACTGAAAGATGAACTCTCCAGGTCGGTAGGTGCCCAATATTCTACTGGGGAAGAGTGGAGAAATAACTCCAGAAAGAATGAAGAGACAGAGCCAAAGCAAAAACAATGCCTAGCTGTGTATGTGGCTTATGATGGAAGTAAAGTCTGATGCTATAAAGAACAATATTGCATAGGAACCTGGAATGTTACATCCATGATTCAAGGTAAATTAGAAGTGGTCAAACAGGAGATAGCAAGAGTGAGCATCGACATTTTAGGAATCAGTGAACTATAATGGACTGGAATGGGTGAATGTAATTGAGATGACCATTTTATCTGCTACTATGAGCAAGAATTCCTTAGAAAAAAATGGAGTAGCCCTCATAGTCAAAAAAAGAGTCCAAATGCAGTACTTGGGTGCAATCTCAAAAACGACAGAATGATCTCTGTTCATTTCCAAGGCAAAACACTCAATATCACAGTAATCCAAGTCTATGCCCCAACCAGTAATGCTGAAGTTGAATGGTTCTATGAAGACTTACAAGACCTTCTAGAACTAACACCCAAAAAAGATGTCCTTTTCATCATAGGGGACTGGGATGCAAAAGTAGGAAGTCAAGAGGTACCTGGAGTAACAGGCAAATTTGGCCTTGGAGTACAAAATAAAACAGGGCAAAGGCTAAAAGAGTTTTGCAAGAGAGCGCACTGGTCATAGCAAACACCCTCTTCCAACAACACAAGAGAAGACTCTACACATGGACATCACCAGATGGTCAATACCAAAATCAGATTGATTATATTCTTTGCAGCCAAAGATGAAGAAGTGCTATACAGTCAGCAAAAACAAGACTGGGAGCTGACTGTGGCTTAGTTCATGAATTCCTTATTACCAAATTCAGACTTAAATTGAAGAAAGTAGGGAAAACCACTACACCATTCAGGTATGACCTAAATCAAATCCCTTATGATTATACAGTGGAAGTGACAAAAAGATTCAAGGAATTAGATCTGATAGACAGAGTGCCTGAAGAATTATGGATGGAGGTTCGACATTGTACAGGAGACAGTGATCAAGACCATCCCCAAGAAAAAGAAATGCAAAAAAGCAAAATGGTTGTCTGAGGAGGCCTTAAAAATAGCTAAGGAAAGAAGAGAAGCTAAAGGTAAAGGAGAAAGGAAAGGTATACCCATTTGAATGCAGAGTTCCAAAGAATAGCAAGGAGAGATAAGAAAGCCATCCTCAGTGATCAATGCAAAGAAATAGAGGAAAACAACATCATGAGAAAGACTAGAGATCTCTTCAAGAAAATTAGAGATACCAAGGGAACATTTCATGCAAAGATGGGCTCAATAAAGGACAGAAATGGCATGGATCTAACAGAAGCAGAAGATATTAAGAAGAGGTGGCAAGAATACACAGCAGAACTATACAAAAAAAGATCTTCATGACCCAGATAACCACGATGGTGTGATCACTCCCTTACAGTCAGATATCCTGGAATGGGAAGTCAAGTGGGCCTTATGAAGCATTGCTATGAACAAAGCTAGTGGAGGTGATGGATTTCCAGTTGAGCTATTTCAAATCCTAAAAGATGATGCTGTTAAAGTGCTGAAATCAATATGCCAGCAAATTTGGAAAACTCAGCAGTGGCCACAAGACTGGAAAAGGTCAGTTTTCATTCCAACCCCAAAGAAGGGCAATGCCAAAGAATGTTCAAACTACCATACAATTCCACTCATCTCACACACTAGCAAAGTGATGCTCAAAATTCTCCAAGCTAAGTTTCAACAGTACATGAACCGAGAACTTCCAGATGTTCAAGCTGGGTTTAGAAAAGGCAGAGGAACCAGAGTTCAAATTGCCAACATCTGTTGGATCATAGAAAAAGCAAGAGAGTTCCAGAAAAACAACTACTTCTGCTTTATTGACTACACCAAAGGCTTTGACTGTGTGAATCACAACAAACTGTGGAAAATTCATCAAGAGATGGGAATGCTAGACCACCTGACCTGCCTCCTGTGACACATATTGCATTGTGTCACATGTTTATTATCTATTCACTTCTCCCAAAATACTGTGTTTGCCTCCATTTGTTGAATTGGGAGCCGTTCTGGGACTACTGCTGATAACAAAGTCACGGCACCACTCAAGAAGAAACTGCAAAGCAGTTTCTCTCCTGGATGGGAACCTTCCCTCCTTCCTGTTTCTATGCTTTTGTTGTGGCTAACTCGGTTTCATTCTTTGATGGCTGGAGTTGTAGGGGCTTCCATGAGGAGGTCATGAGAGTCCAGGATAAAGAAAAATGATCCCTTGCCCCAGAGAAACATTCCAAAAATGATTAAACCTATTGAGGCCCCTGGCTGATGGATCCCTAACACTCAGCCAGGGAATAAGGCCATGTTCATTTGGAAAACAAGCCCTAAGCCTATTGTGACCTGGCCTCATGAGGAGATTGTTATTGATGACTGGAAAACTTGGGGCATGTATCAGGGAAAATTACAGAAACTAAGCCTATTGCCTTTTCTCATAAAGACTGGGATGCTAGAGATGTTTGTGCCCCTTAGAATCTAAGCGTAAATGGAAAGAAATATGTGAATTGTATTGTAAATGGTTTCTAGGTAAACTGCAAAAGACTTGTCCCTGCCAGAAATAGACTTGTGTTATGTGGGTAGATGGTAAACAAACCACCACTGACAATGGCTGTACTATGAGAAATTTTGCCCTTAGACACCACTATAGTACTTATTCACTGAAGCAAGATGCTGTATTTGCTGTAGTAGCAGGCTGTACAGAATAAGTAGATGGAATAATATGATTCACAGACTATGTTTTAGTAAAATAAAAATAGGTTTCTGGGTAAACATGTAAACAAAATGTGAAAAAGGATTAGGAAAAAAACTTTTAACACATCTTAGAATCAGGGGATGTTGATCTGAACGGAAAAATATTGTAAGAATCATTATGTAGAAGAACATGTGCTATATAAATAGAGACTAGAGCAATAAAGATTATGGTCCTTGGGCCATCAAAAAAAACTGTTTCTTTCTCTCCTCTCGCCGACGCCGTTCATCCCTTGGGTACCCTTGGACCAACTGGAGCAGGACTCCAGCATTGTTGGATATTATAAATCTAGTCCACTGCAACTTGGCTGCATGAATTTTTTCAAAATTTTGCTTTCTCCTCAAGCACTCTTTGTTGTGGTTCTGCAGGATTTTATTATGGTAGACCTATTTTTATCTCTTGAAGGCAGTTCTGTACTTCTCTCTATAGTGACCTTTATTGTTTACATGCAACGAGGACCTTTGTGTTAGTTGCTCTGTTGTGTCTGACTCTTTGCAACTCCATGGGCGTAGCCCGCCAGGCTCCTCTGTCCGTGGGATCCTCCAGGCAAGAACACTGGAGTGGGTAGCTATTACCGATCCAGGGATCGAGCCCCGGGTCTCCTGCTTTGCTTTACAGGATACCATTTTCTCCATGCCTTTTCCACCATTGATTCTTCGTAGATTTTTCATGACGGCCTTTCAGGTTGACGGGGAGTGATCCCTCCTTGTAGTTATGATTTGCATGTCTGTCGTAAGGCACCAGGTTCAGCAGCTTTTCATGGACTGTTTTTTTAAACAGCGTATGAGTTGAAGTTACTTTAGAAATTTTCTTCTTGATCGCTTGCCCAGTTTTTATCATTTTCAACTGGTTTCCCTTAAACATATTTCAAGTGCAAATATCAGTTAATGCCCAGTAGTCCTTGTGAATATGAAGCAACCGGGAACAATAGTTAGAATGTTGATTTTTCGGAAAGGACCACTGGTGGCAGAATTTCTTTTTGCCCTACACTTGTTACTATGGTAACCGGAGACTTAGGTTTAGTCCTGGTTCCTGGTTGGGAATCGGTTTGGGATGTGAGAGCTTGTGTGTCCCTACTTTATCTTTTTTTTCAGTAGAGGTAATGTGTATTTGAACTGGAGTAAATTTGACTTCCACTGTTGTTTTTCCTGCAAAGTTTCGAAATCTTGTTCTTTTACACCCACACACGTATCTATTTATGTTTGTTTCTTTTTCAACATACAGGTTATTTCCAAGTGTTTAATACACCTCCCTTGGCAATGTAGGTCCATGTGGGTTATGTATTTCACATGTTTCTTTGGTATAAGTTGACCCCAACCTCCTAATTTAACCCTTCCACCACCATTTTTTTGGGGGGGGGTTAATTATGATTTCCTATGATGTGTGGTTATTTGAAATATAAGTGAGCTTATTGGGAACAATTCCTCAATCCTGCCTGTGAGTGATATCGTATGATATTTCTATTTTCCTAGTGAATGACTTCTCTTACTAAGATTATCTCTCAGCCTATGCTTCTGAAAATGACATTATTTCATTTTTTTCATGCTTGAGTCATACTCAAGCATGTAGATGTATGTAGATGTGTAGATGTATGATTTTTCCTTTATCCATTCGTCTGCGCCTGTGCGATTTCTTTCATTTCAGGTCTTTCTGATCGTGTTTCCTATTGCAATGCACTCCTTGGTGAAGGTGTTTTTCAAAGTCAGGTTTTCTCTATTTGTATTCATAGGAGTGGGACTATGGAGTCTTAATGCACTTTCATTTTTACCTTAAAAATGCCCTTCCATGTTGGTTTTTATAAGGCTGTTACCAGTGACATCCCACCAGCATGAAAAGGGGCCCCTCTTTTCTTTACCCCACTGCAGCGTTTCTTGAATGTAGACTTGTTGATAGTGGCCTTTTTGCCTTCAATAAGGTGGTACATCATTGCCATTTAGATTTTCAGTGTCTCATGATTTGCCTTATTGTGTAACTTTTTATGTGCTATATTTTAAACGTTTATTTACCTTCTTATATTTTCTTGTGATAGTTTTACCTGTTGCATTTTTTATATTATATTCGGTTTTTTTTTTTTGAGTGTAGGTAGAATTTAAGTTCCCTAAAGGACAGGGAAGCGTGGCGTGCTGCAGTCCATGGGATCACAAAACAAACCAGTTTAGCAACTGAACAGCAAAGCAATTATTTATAGGTTGCTCTGTGGCGGCAGGATTCCCTCATGTCCAACTGACATTACTCATTCTATGAGAGCCTGAGTGAAATTTCTGCTTTGGGCTTGTAAATTACGGTAATCGGAGTTTTAGGGGTAGTCTTGCTTCCGCATCATGAATTAGAGTGGAATGTGAGATTATTAGCCACCAAACCTTGGGTCTCATTATTTCTTCTTTGTTTTCTTAAATAATGTGTTTTTTAATGGAGTAAAGTTGACTTACAAAGTTGTGTTTGCTCTAGTGGTACAGAATCTTCTTTCCTTATAGCCAGGCGTGTATCTGTTCATGTTTTTTTTTTTTTTTTTTTCCACAACTAGGTTATTACAGAGTGTTTAGTACAACACTCTTTAGTACTGTCAGACTATGTTGATGAAATATTTTACGTTAGTCATTGGTATAATCTTATCACAATCTTTTAATTTAGTCCTTCAACCTACCATTTCCTTTTGGTAATTATAACTTTGTTTACAAAGACAATATGGTCATTTCATACGTAAATGAGTTCATTGAGAACAATTTCTCCTTTCCACACACGATAGATATCATAGGATATTACTTTTCTTGTTCTGATTTACTTCATGAAGTTCCTGTGATTGTCTCTAGACTGATCTATGTTACTGCAAATGACACTAGCTCATTTTTGTCGTGGCAGAGTCATATTCTGTAGTGGACGTTATGACTTGTTCTTTATCCAGTCATGTGTCCATGTACATTTTGTTTCCTTCCTTGTCTTGGCTAATAGACATCCTGTTCCAGTGTACTTTTGGGTGCTTTAGTTAAATTCTGATGTCTCTGCATTTATTCTTAGGAATGGACTGCCAGATCATGTGGCAGCTCTATTTTTGACTTTAAAAGTTACTTCCCTATTAGTTCATAAAATAGCAGTGACCAGTTACATCCCACCAGTAAAAAAAAAAAAGGGGGGGTCTCCTTTTTAAACCTGACATCAACATTTCTTGAACATAGATTTCTTGATAGTGGTCTTTTTGACTTCTCCGAGGTGATACTTTGCTGTCATTTTAATTTTCATCCTCTCTGATTTGCCACGTTGTGTAATTTTAATGTAATCTTTCTTTAAGCATTGTAAATTTATTTACTTTTTTATATTTTCTTCTGAGAGCTTGCCCTGTTTTACATTTTTTATTAGTTTCCCTTATTTTTTTTTTTTGATGACAGTTACCATTTAGAATCCATCAAATTTTTTGAATCTTAACTGCCCATAAGGAAGAGTTTTTAGGCGGCTATTGCAGAGCATAGTCAAAAGGCGACAGAGGCTCCTCTTGTCCAGGTGTGGTTACCGAGGCACTGAGAGCCTTGTCAAAGCACTGAATTGGGGTTTTACATTAGAGGGTAGTCAGTCATAATAAACACACAAAGTTGTGTGTTTCTTTCAGTTTTTTAATAAATATACCTTAAGTCCTTATTGTAATTATCATTAAATATACTTTAATTTCTCATTCTCCAATGCAAGTTTCTTTGAATTATAGTTCAAAATGTGGTCTTTAATTTTAAATATACACATATCTATTCACATTCATACTTCTCCCCATATTGGTTACTAGACATTGTTGATAGAACTCCCTTGGTATATACCTAGGTCCTTGTTAATTATTTTATATGGAATGATTATTGTTACATCTAAAGTTTTAAATTTATTCCTGGCCCCATTCCTAACTCCTTGTGTTTTCTTAAGTCTTTGAGTCTGCTTGTGTTTTTTCAATTAATTCATTGGAATGTATTTTTAGAGTCTAACTGTAAGTAATCTATTTGTCTTTCTCTGATTCTGACTTCTTCACTTAGTTTGATGGTCCCTAGTTTTGTCTGTTACTGAAAATGTCATTATTTCTTCTTTTTCCTACTGAGTCATATTGCACTGTGTACACGTGTCCCATCTTCTTTATCCATTCACCTTTCCAAAAGTACTTTGTTTGCCTTCATTCGTTGTAGGTTGTAAATTTAGGCCAATGTACACTTGGGAGCTGTTTTCAAAAGTGTACACAGTGTACACTTCTCAAAATCTTATTTTCTCCTCAAGCACTCTTGGGTGTATTTCTGCAGGATTTTATAGCAGGCCTATTTTTATCTCTTGAAGGCAGTTCCATACTTCTCTCTGTAGTGATCTTTACCATTTATGTGCTACTTATACTTTGCAGATTCTTCATGATGGCCTTTCACAGTGGCACTGAGTGATGCCTCATTGGAGTTATGATTTGCATGTTTGTCATAATTCGTGACGTTCAACAGCTTTTCATGAATTTTTTTAAACAGTGTGAGTTGATGTACTTCAGATATTTTCTTCTTGATTGTCATGCCTGCTTAGTTGCTCAGTCCTGTCCTACTCTTTGTGACCCGTGTGGACTGTAGCCTGCCAGGCTCCTCTGTCCAGTGGATTTTTCAGGCAGGAATACTGGAGTGGGTTGCCATTTCATCTTCCAGGGGATCTTCCTGACTCAGGGATCAAATCTGCGTCTCCTGTGTCTCCTGCACTGCAGGAGGATTCTTTACCCACTGAACCATCAAGGAAGCCCTTGATTGTCCTTTGTATTATTTTCCATTTGTTTCCTTTACTTTTTTTCAAGTGCAGGCATCATTAAGAGCCCAGCAGTTCTTGTGAATGGGAGCTGACCATGAGCAATAGATTAAATGGTGCCTTTTTGGGAATGTCCACAGGGTGGCAGAATTTCTCCCTGCCCTACTCAGTAATGTATTAATGGGAGTCATCCTGCTCCAGATGAGTTTGGAATGAGAGTGGAAGCCACTAAAAGCTTGTGTCCCCTTCTCCTCCTGCCTTCAGTCTTTCCCAGCATCAGGGTCTTTTCCAATGAGTAAGTTCTTTGCATCAGGTGGCCAAAGTATTGGAGTTTCAGCTTCAGCATCAGTCCTTCCAATGAATATTCAGGACTGATCTCCTTTAGGATGGACTGGTTGGGTCTCCTTGCAGTCCAAGGGACTCTCAAGAGTCTTCTCCAACACCACAGTTCAGAAGCATCAATTCTTCAGTGCTCAGCTTTCTTTATGGTCCAACTCTCTAATCCATACATGACTACTGGAAAAACCATAGCTTTGACCAGACGGATCTCTGTCGGCAAAATAATATATCTGCTTTTTAATATGCATTGCTTTAATAAGCAATGTAGAGAAAAACATTTGTCCTTTGCTTCTCCTTGTGAGCCCCAGACCCCTTTCTCCTTCTCAAGGGCCCCGGACTCCTTATCAACCCTTTAATCTCTAGCATTTTATTAGAGTAAATTTGATTACAATGTTGTTTTTTCCTCTAAAGTTCCCAAACTTTGTTCACATCTTACCACGCGGGTATGTATTCATTGTTGGTATTTTTTTCACATATAGATTATTTCAGAGTGTTTAATATTCCTCCCTTGGTAATGAAGGTCCATGTTATATATTTTATATCCTTCGTTGTATACATTAATCCCAATCTCCTAATATAAATTTAAACCCACCATTTCTTTTTGTAATTACAAATTCATTTCCTATGATGTATGGTTGGAAGGTCTGATGTTGAAGCTGAAGCTCCAATACTTTGGCCACCTCATGCGAAGAAGTGACTCATTGGAAAAGACCCTGATGCTGGGAAGGATTGGGGGCAGGAGGAGAAGGGGACAACAGAGCGTGAGATGGTTGGATGGCATCACCGACTCGATGGACATGGGTTTGGGTGGACTCCGGGAGTTGGTGATGGACAGAGAGGCCTGGCGTGCTGCTGCAATTCATGGGGTCGCAAAGAGTCGGACACGACTGAGCGACTGAACTGAACTGATGTATGGTTATTTCAAAACTAAATATGCTTCTTGGCAATGGTTTCTCAATCCCGCCTGCGAGTGACAGAATATGACATTTCTATTTTCTTTCTGACTTCTTTCACTCTGTTTGTCTCTGGATCTATGTTCCTGCCAATGAGATTAGTTTACTTTTCGCAGCAGAGTCATATTCCATCGTGTAGATGTGTGCTTGCTCTTCATCTGTTCGTCTCTGCATGTATGTTTTCTTTCGTGTCTGACGTAAGTGTACATCCTGTGACAGTGCACTTTGGGTGCATTTATTTATCAGAACCTGTTCTCCTCTGCGCCTCTCTGCACGAGCTAGACCGCTGGACCACAGTGCCCTGTCACAGCCCCTGCACACGTCCACACTGGCCTGTGTAGTGGATTTGCCAGCTGCATCCTGCAAGCATCCTAAGACACAGGAGCTGAGAATCTGAGCTCATCTGTCAGAGGCCTCAAAGACACAGGAGCTGAGCATCTGCATCTGACAGCATCATCTGTCAGAGGCCTCAACGACACAGGAGCTGAGCATCTGCCTAGAGGCCTCAAAGACACAGGAGCTGAGCATCTGTCAGAGGCCTCAAAGACACAGGAGCTGAGCATCTGTCAGAGGCCTCAAAGACACAGGAGCTGAGCATCTGTCAGAGGCCTCAAAGACACAGGAGCTGAGCATCTGTCAGAGGCCTCAAAAGACAGGAGCTGAGCATCTGTCAGAGGCCTCAAAGACACAGGAGCTGAGCATCTGTCAGAGGCCTCAAAGACACAGGAGCTGAGCATCTGTCAGAGGCCAAAAAGACAGGAGCTGAGCTGAGCATCTGCCTCAGAGGCCTCAAAGACACAGGAGCTGAGCATCTGCATAGAGGCCTCAAAGACACAGGAGCTGAGCATCTGTCAGAGGCCTCTCAAAGGACTGAGCAGGAGCTGAGCATCAAAGACACAGAGGCCTCAAAGACACAGGAGCTGAGCATCTGTCAGAGGCCTCAAAGACACAGGAGCTGAGCATCTGTCAGAGGCCTCAAAGACACAGGAGCTGAGCATCTGTCAGAGGCCTCAAAGACACAGGAGCTGAGCATCTCTCAGTAGAGCCTCAAAGACACAGGAGCTGAGCATCTGTCAGAGGCCTCAAAGACACAGGAGCTGAGCATCTGTCAGAGGCCTCAAAGACACAGGAGCTGAGCATCTGTCAGAGGCCTCAAAGACACAGGAGCTGAGCATCTCAGAGCCTCAAAAAGACACAGGAGCAGGAGCTGAGCAACTGTCAGAGGCCTCAAAGACACACAGGAGCTGAGCATCTGTCAGAGGCCTCAAAGACACAGGAGCTGAGCATCTGTCAGAGGCCTCAAAGACACAGGAGCTGAGCATCTGCGTAGAGGCCTCAAAGACACAGGAGCTGAGCATGAGCATCTGTCAGAGGCCTCAAAGACACAGGAGCTGAGCATCTGCATAGAGGCCTCAAAGACACAGGAGCTGAGCATCTGTCAGAGGCCTCAAAGAGGCCTCAAAGACACAGGAGCTGAGCATCTGTGTAGAGGCCTCAAAGACACAGGAGCTGAGCATCTGTCAGAGGCCTCAAAGACAGGAGCTGAGCATCTCCAGAGGCCTCAAAGACACAGGAGCTGAGCATCTGTCAGAGGCCTCAAAGACACAGGAGCTGAGCATCTGTCAGAGGCCTCAAAGACACAGGAGCTGAGCATCTGTCAGAGGCCTCAAAGACACAGGAGCTGAGCATCTGTGTAGAGGCCTCAAAGACACAGGAGCTGAGCATCTGTCAGAGGCCTCAAAGACACAGGAGCTGAGCATCTGTCAGAGGCCTCAAAGACACAGGAGCTGAGCATCTGCCTAGAGCCTCAAAGACACAGGAGCTGAGCATCTGTCAGAGGCCTCAAAGACACAGGAGCTGAGCATCTGTAGAGGCCTCAAAGACTCAGGAGCTGAGCAGCTGAGAGGCCTCAAAGACAGAGAGCTGAGCTCAAAGAGGGCTCAACACAGGAGCTGAGCATCTGCATAGAGGCCTCAAAGACACAGGAGCTGAGCATCTCTCAGAGGCCTCAAACACACAAGAGCTGAGCATCTCTCAGAGGCCAAAAAGACAAGAGCTGAGCAGGAGCTGAGCATCAAAGTCAGAGGCCTCAAAGACACTGTCAGAGCTGAGCATCTGCTCAGAGGCCTCAAAGACACACAGCAGAGCAGCAGCAGAGAGCTCAAAGACACAGGAGCTGAGCATCTGTCAGAGGCCTCTCACACAGGAGCTGAGCATCTGCTCAGAGGCCTCAGGAAAGACACAGGAGAGAGAGCATCTGTCAGAGGCCTCAAAGACACAGGAGCTGAGCATCTGTCTGTCAGAGGCTCAAAGACAAGCAGAGCACTGTCAGAGCTGAGCTGCATCTGTCAGAGGCCTCAAAGACACACAGGAGCTGAGCATCTGAGGCCTCAAAGACAGAGAGCTCAAAGACACAGGAGCTGAGCAGAGAGCTCAGAGGCCTCAGAGACACACACAGAGCTGAGCATCTGTGTCAGAGGCCTCAAAGACACAGGAGCTGAGCAACTGTCAGAGGCCTCAAAGACACAGAGCTGAGCATGAGCATCTGCCAGAGGCCTCAAAGACACAGGAGCTGAGCATCTGTCAGAGGCCTCAAAGACACAGGAGCTGAGCTGAGCATCCTCAGAGGCCTCAAAGACACAGGAGCTGAGCATCTCTGTCAGAGGCCTCAAAGACACAGAGCTGAGCTGAGCATCTGAGCAGAGGCCTCAAAGACACACACAGAGCTGAGCATCTGTCAGAGAGCTCAAACACACAGGAGCTGAGCATCTGTCAGAGGCCTAAAAGACACAGGAGCTGAGCATCTGTCAGAGGCCTCAAGGACACACAGGAGCTGAGCATCTGTCAGAGGCCTGAAAGACACAGGGGCTGAGCATCTGTCAGAGGCCTCAAAGACACAGGAGCTGAGCATCTGTCAGAGGCCTCAAAGACACAGGAGCTGAGCATCTGTCAGAGGCCTCAAAGACACAGGAGCTGAGCATCTGTCAGAGGCCTCAAAGACACAGGAGCTGAGCATCTGCTAGAGCATCAAAGACCTGAGCTGAGCATCTCAAAGACTCAAAGAGCTGAGCAGCATCTGTCTGTCAGAGCCTCAAAGACACAGGAGAGCTGAGCATCTGCCAGAGGCCTCAAAGACACAGGAGCTGAGCATCTGTCAGAGGCCTCAAAGACACAGGAGCTGAGCATCTGTCAGAAGGCCTCAAAGACACAGGAGCTGAGCATCTGTCAGAGGCCTCAAAGACACAGGAGCTGAGCATCTGCCAGAGGCCTCAAAGACACAGGAGCTGAGCATCTGTCATAGAGGCCTCAAAGACACAGCTCAGCTGAGGATCTGAGCTCTTCAGAGAGCTGAGCATCTCAGAGGCCTCAAAGACAAAGGAGCTGAGCATCTGCGTAAAAGCCTCAAAGACACAGGAGCTGAGCATCTGTCAGAGGCCTCAAAGACACAGGAGCTGAGCATCTCTGTCAGAGGCCTCAAAGACACAGGAGCTGAGCATCTGTCAGAGGCCTCAAAGACACAGGAGCTGAGCATCTGTCAGAGGCCTCAAAGACACAGGAGCTGAGCATCTGTCAGAGGCCTCAAAGACACAGGAGCTGAGCATCTGTCAGAGGCCTCAAAGACACAGGAGCTGAGCATCTGTCAGAGGCCTCAAAGACACAGGAGCTGAGCATCTGTCAGAGGCCTCAAAGACACAGTCAGAGGCCTCAACACACAGAGCTGAGAGCCTCAAAGACAGCATCTGAGCATCATAGAGGCCTCAAAGACACAGGAGCTGAGCATCTGTCAGAGGCCTCAAAGACACAGGAGCTGAGCATCTGTCAGAGGCCTCAAAGACACAGGAGCTGAGCATCTGTCAGAGGCCTCAAAGACACAGGAGCTGAGCATCTGCATAGAGGCCTCAAAGACACAGGAGCTGAGCATCTCTCAGAGGCCTCAAAGACACAGGAGCTGAGCATCTGTCAGAGGCCTCAAAGACACAGGAGCTGAGCATCTGTCAGAGGCCTCAAAGACACAGGAGCTGAGCATCTGTGTAGAGGCCTCAAAGACACAGGAGCTGAGCATCTGTCAGAGGCCTCAAAAACACAGGAGCAGGAGCTCAGAGCATCTGTCAGAGGCCTCAAGAGGCACACAGACACTGAGCATCTGCATCTCAGAGGCCTCAAAGACACACAGGAGCTGAGCATCTCTCAGAGGCCTCAAAAAGACACAGAGCTGAGCATCTCAGAGGCCTCAAAGAGAGCACAGGAGCTGAGCATCTGCGTAGAGGCCTCAAAGACACAGGACACAGAGAGCTGAGCAGATCTCAAAGACACAGAGCTGAGCATCTCAAAGGACACAGGAGCTGAGCATCTGTCAGAGGCCTCAAAGACACAGGAGAGGAGCATCATCTGTCCATAGAGGCCTCAAAGACACAGGAGAGGCCTCAAAGACTCAGACAGGAGCTGAGCATCTGCGTAGAGGCCTCAAAAAGACACAGCAGCTGAGCATCAAAGACACAGGAGGCTCAAGAGGCCTCAGGAGCAGGAGCTGAGCATCTGCATAGAGGCCTCAAAGACACAGGAGCTGAGCATCTGTCAGAGGCCTCAAAGACACAGGAGCTGAGCATCTGCCTCAAAGACACAGGAGCTGAGCATCTGTCAGAGGCCTCAAAGACACAGGAGCTGAGCATCTGTCAGAGGCCTCAAAGACACAGGAGCTGAGCATCTGCCAGAGGCCTCAAAGACACAGGAGCTGAGCATCTGTCAGAGGCCTCAAAGACACACAGGAGCTGAGCATTTGTCAGAGGCCTCAAAGACACAGGAGCTGAGCATCTGTCAGTCAGAGGCCTCAAAGACACAGGAGCTGAGCATCTGTCAGAGGCCTCAAAGACACAGGAGCTGAGCATCTGTCAGAGGCCTCAAAGACACAGGAGCTGAGCATCTGAGTAGAGGCCTCAAAGACACAGGAGCTGAGCATCTGAATACACGAGCTGAAATTCTGCCTAAAGGCCTCATTGGACAGATGATCTGAAGGTGTGCCTAGAGGCCTCAAACTTATACATGAGCTGACAGTTTGAATAAAAGCATCATTGTTATCCATGAGCTGAGAGTCTACCTACAGGCCTTGTAGTTATAAACGAGCCGAACCTCTAACTAGAGGCCTCATATTTGTACACAAAGTGAGCATATGCCTGGAGGCTTCAAGGTACTACATGAACAGTTCTATAGCCCAAGAAAACCATCGTTCATAGAGAGACATGCACCCCACTGTTCACTGTAGCACAACTTCCAATAGGCAAGGCAGGAAACCACAAATTTCCACCCACAGCTAAAGCTTAAACAAGATGTGGTACATATATACAGTGGACTATTACTCATTCAAAAAAAGCATTACTGAAATTGTGGTATTTTCCACTCTTCTCTACAAGGTTGGACCTTGAAGGATCACATGCTACGTGAAATCCGCTAGACAAAGAAAGAAACTAGCAGATAGAGAACATTCCAGGCAAAATTGAGATAAAAAAGGAACTAGTTTACAACATAAAAGGAGCCTCTGAAAAATCAAATACAAAGAATTATTTAAAAAAAAAAAAAAAGTAAAAGGCCAGTATGATATGCAGGAGATTGGGATTAACATACACAAAGAAATCCATTACTCCAACATATACACCAAAATCTGTATATGTATAGATAATCCACAAGAATTCATGCCTCCTTCCTTAGACATTCACTTAAAATCGGTATCTCTGATAGATACTGCACAAGGATCTGATGATCAGCCCAGGGAATTTTTCTCTACCTCTGCAATCACCTCCATGGAAAAAGAACCCAGAGAAGATGAATCAAGCATCTGCACACTCAAGACAAGCTCAAAACCACAAATCAGCTCTATTCAAATGTAGCACTGGCATGAGACTAAAGAAAACAAAAAGAAATAGCAGCAATATCTATTTCATTCCTCCCAGCCTCCCTGACTTGGGTGGCTACGCCATCCCTGGGACCTGAGCAGGCTTGGTTCCCATGACTGGAATGGGGGCGTGACACCGGAGAGGGGGCCCTTCATTTAGAGCCGAGTCCACCCGCACTGTCTGGTTTGCTCAGTCTGGGACCCCACTCCCTCATGCACCCAAAGGATGGGGGCACTCCCTTTGCCTTTGATGACTTGGGAAAACTCACAGAGTCGCCAGGGTTCCTGGTGATGGGATCTCCAATTCAAGTCTTCATCCTGAGAGTGCAGCCTCCTAGGCACCTCAGCAGGAGTTATGGCCCAGGCTGGGATGAGTCTGGAGGGGAGGGGAGAAGCTTTAGGGGAAGAAGTAGTGAGACACAAGCCCTGGAGTGTTGCTCATACCCATTCCACTCAAATTCCTATCCCTGGAAGCTGACTCTCCTTAAGGCTCTGGTTTGCCGGACCTGAGTTGAGAATGAGGAAGTGCTGCCGCCTAATGGACATTTCCTGTAACTACAACTTGATCACCTGGGCTGACGGACACCTTTCAATTCACAAGGCTTGTGGGCCTGTTTGTGACAGCTGCCCTCAGGAAACGTCCAGGGGCTGGTATTGTGGAGGTCAATTCCAAACACAACCAAGTGTACACAAGCCAACTGCAACAGGTATATTCCCCAAACTCCTCACAAAAAAATTAGAGGAAAACAAAACCAAACGGCCACAGGAAAGATGTTCAGCATCTCTAATTATGAAACGAGGAAATGTCACAACAACACCAAGACATCAAATCCCACCATGGAGAATGGACATCCTTACAGGTCTACAAACTGTAAATGCAGGAGAGAGGAAGCAGATGATGGAACATAGTGGTTGGAAACGGACAAAGCCAACCCCTCCCCCTAGAAAGCATAGCCTCTGCATACCAGGAAAAAAAAAAACAAAAAAACTTTCAAAAGCTCTAAGCCTAGGATCTGACATACCCAGACCTGGGCTCATATCCCGAGAAAGCCATCATTCAAAAAGACATGTGACCCCCACATTCAGTGCAGGACCACCTTCATTACCGGAGCCAGAGTCCCAAGAACATTTTAACTGACAGATTGAAGCTTCAGGAAAATGTGCTACAATATACAATGATGACTACTCAGCCAGGAAAAGCCACCACTGAAGTGATACAGTTGTGCCATGAAGAAAAAAAGAAGTGATATCCCTTATAGGAAAACTTTAAGACTTTACAGGGGAAGCAATTTAAACACAAACTAAATCCCTTAGAATTTAAACACAACCAAGCATTTGTTTAAAAACAAACACAAAAGGGTCAGGGATAAATTTTGTGTATCAGAACTACAGTAAGGTTTCACCTCACACTGGTCCCCATCGCCATCACTGAAGAGATCTACAGAGAATAAACACTTCAGAGAATGTACCGAAAATGGAACCCTCCTACATTCTGGAGGGAATATAAATGATGAAGCCCCGATGTGAACAGCATGGAGGTTCCTTGAAATGCTAAACACTGTGGTGACATATGATCCTATGGTCCTATTTCTGGGCTTAGATCCAGAGAAAATAATGGTATATGCACCTCGATGTTTACCGCAGCACTATTTACAATAGCCAAGACAGAAAATCCACCAAAATGACTACTGACAGAGAAATGAAGGCTACATTGTCTTCCTTTTTTCACAGGAATACTATTCAGCCTTAGAACAAAATAATTAGACTGGCAGCAGCATGGATGAACCGATCAATTTCATCTAAGTGAGGTAAATCAGAAAAAGACAAATATCCTAAGATATCACATACAGGTGGAATCGATAAAACCATACCAATGAACTAATGTACAAAAGACAAACAGACTCACAGCCTGAGAAAACCAAATTATGTTTACTAAAAGACAGAAGAGAAGGATAAATTAAGAGTTTGGGATGAAAATATATACACTAATATATATTAACTTGATAATGAAAAAGGAGCTACTGTAAATAGAACCAGGAACTTTACTAAATAAACTGTAATAACCTATATGAGGAAAAAACAGAAAAGGAATAGATAGGTGTCTATGTATAGCTGAAGGCTTCCCTTGTGGCTCAGCTGGTAAAGAATCTGCCTGCAATGCGGGAGACCTGGGTTCGATCCCTGGGTTGGGAAGATCCCTTGGAGAAGGAAAAGGCTACCCACTCCAGTATTCCGGCCTGGAGAATTCTATGCACTGTACAGTCCATGGGGTCACAAAGAGTTGGAAATGACTGAGCGACTTGCACACATGTATAACTGAAATCAAGTTCATGTACACCTAAAACAAACAAAACATTGAAAATCAATTCTACTACAATACAAAGTAAAAATTAAATTACATGAGGTCAGTCTAGAGGATACCAGACACCGGTGACCCTATGAGTTAGATATATGACATGTCATGATATGACTAAGACACCACCAAAGTTTTCACTCAGTAGAACACAGAGCAGCAACTCACTCAAAGGTCCTGACCTCAAATGAGAGCGACGAGAGAGGAAAAAGCACGGTGGGTCAATCAGGGCAACGGTTCAGAGGTTGGGAATCTCAGAGGAGACAAGGCACGCTGCAAGTAAAGGGCAGATATGGGGTCTCCAGGCACAGGTTCCTGACCCACGCGGATGGGGTGAGGCCCGCCCCCTCCCCAGACCCAGCGCCTGGGGACACACGTCCACAGTCTGCAAGGTGACACCCCCTCCCCAGTCCCCGCACCTGGGGTCGCATGACCCTTGCTTGGGACACCAGGTCTCTGCTGGTTGGACCCCTAAGGTTACATTCCTGTAACCTCCTGGCTTGGTAGAAAGAAGTGCCGGTTCCATCCCCTCTCCCGACACTTGTCCAGAGAAGTCCTGCTCTTTTCTCTTTGGTTCTGTGTGATATTAACAGTTTCTACAGCTGTCGTGACAATGTTGAACACACTACCTTGGTTCTGGCAGCCTCTGTCTTTCTCGTCCCGCTGAGGTGTAAAGAAAACAGGAGAGCTGGGCTGGAAGTCAAGCGGCATCTCTGTTCTCTTCTGAGGACAGAGTCGACCGGAAGGAGGTCGCAGCGGCAACCTCACCTGCCGCCTGTTGACTTCTTGCCCGATCCCTGGAATCAGTTCACCAGGTGAACCTGCCTCCCAACTCAACCTGAATGCACTGGAAAATCGGAATGATTACCAGGTAGCCCACCTGAGGAGCCTCCATGAGCCCCAGGGAAGGTGAACCTGGCAGGGGAGAGACTAAGAGCCTACTGCAGCCCTGCCCCCTGGGAGGGCCATGGGACCCCCTCAGAGAAGAGCACGTTGCCCAGAGAAGCCCTCCTCAGCCCCAGACCCCAGACATCTGAGCACTGACATTCAGACGCAGGCGCGGAGTTTTCCAGGACAGAGGCAGGCCAGGTCTCTACTCAGGTCTCCACGTCCCAGTGCACACAGAACAAGGTCAGGTCTAAATGTTCTCATTGTAGAAGCAGCACAGTTATGTCTAAACATCATCAGTGTAGATAGGACTTTGTTCACTCGCTCTACATTCATATATAAATAAAGGAAATTCTACCACTTTCATATATGAAATATGCACCTCTACTTTCAAACAGAAAATATAGAAAAAGTTACCACTTTTATATATGAAATATGCGTCTCTATTTTCATCTGTGAAATACAGAAAATATTAAAATAATGTCATTTTCAGCAACATGAACCTAGAGATTACCCTACCAAGTGAAGTAAGTCAGGAAGACAATGAAAAATACTATGATATCATTTTATGTGGTATTTAATATATGAATGAATTCATATGAAATGAATTTATCTCTGAAGCAGACTCACTGATATAGAGTACTAATGGTTACCAGTGGTGAGAGGGGACAAGGTGAGCAAGGTACACATTTACCACTACATGTAAATGCAAAACTAGAAAGTCAAGAGATACCTGGAGTAACGGACAAGTTTGGCCTTGGAGAACAAAATGAAGCAGGGCAAAGGCTAAATAAGACTTTTGTCAAGAGAACACACTGGTCGTAGCAAACACCCTCTTCCAACAAAACAAGAGAAGACTCTACTCACGAACATCACCAGATGGTCAATATCAAAATCAGATTGATTATATTCTTTGCAGCCAAAGATGGAGAAGCTCTATACAGTCAGCAAAAACAAGACCAGGAGCTGACTGTGGCTCAGATCATGAACTCCTTATTGCAAAATTCAGACTTAAATTGAAGAAAGTAGGAAAAACCACTAGACCATTCAGGTATGACCTAAATCAAATCCCTTACAATTATACATTGGAAGTGGCAAATAAATTCAAGGGATTAGATCTGATAGACAAAGTGTCTGAAGAACTATGGACGGAGGTTCATAACACTGTACAGGAGGCAGTGATCAAAACCATCCCCAAGGAAAAAAAAGTGCAAAAAGGCAAAATGGTTGAGGAGGCCCTACAAATAGTTGAGAAGAGAAGTGAAAGGCAAAGGAGAAAACGAAAGATATATTCATCTGAATGCAGAGTTCCAAAGAATAGCAAGGAGAGATAAGAAAGCCTTCCTCAGTGATCAATGCAAAGAAATAGAGGAAAACAATAGAATGGGAAAGACTAGCGATCTCTTTGAGAAAATTAGAGATACCAAGGGAATATTTCATGCAAAGATGGGCACAATAAAGGACAGAAATAGCATAGACCTAACAGAAGCAGAAGGTATTAAGAAGAGGTGGCAAGAATAAACAGAAAACTATAAAAAAAAGGTCTTAATGACCTGGAACCACAATGGTGTGATCACTGACCTAGAGCCAGACATTCTGGAGCGTGAAGTCAAGTGGGCCTTAGGAAGCATCACCGCTAACAAAGCTAGTGGAGGTGATGGAATTCCAGCTGAGCTGTTTCAAATCCTAAAGGATGATGCTGTTAAAGTGCTGCAATCAATATGCCAGCAAAACTGGAAAACTCAGCAGTAGCCATAGGACGGGAAAAGGTCAGTTTTCATTCTAATCCCAAAGAAGGGTAACGCCAAAAACGAAGGGCAATGCCAAAGAATGTTCAAACTACCACACAATTGCACTCATTTCACATGCTAGCAAAGTAATGCTCAAAATTCTTCAGGCTCGTCTTCAACAGTACATGAACAGAGAACTTCCAGATGTTCGAGCTGGATTTAGAAAAGGCAGAGGAACCAGAGATCAAATTGCCAACATCCACTGGATCATCGAAAAAGCAAGAGAGTTCCAGGAAAACATCTACTTCGGCTTTATTGACTAAGCCAAAGCCTTTGACTGTGTGGATCACAACAAACTGTGGGAAATGATGAGATGGGAATAGCAGACCACCTTACCTGCCTCCTGAGAAACCTGTATGCAAGTCAAGAAGCAAGACATGAACCAGCAAGTTAGAACCAGACATGGAACTATAGACTGGTTCAAAACTGGGAGAGGAGTGCATCAAGGCTGAATATTGTCACCCTGCTTTTTTAACTTATATGCAGAGTACATCATGCAAAATGCCAGGCTGGATGAAGCACAAGCGGGAATCAAGACTGGAGGAATACCAATAACCTCAGATATGCAGATGATACCACCCTAATTGCCAAAAGTGAAGAAGAACTAAAGAGCCTCGTGATGAAGGTGAAAAAGACGGCTTAAAACTCAACATTCAAAAAACTAAGATCATGGCATCGGGTCCTATCACTCCGTGGCAAATGGAAAACAGTGATAGACTTTATTTTGGGGGCTCCAAAATCACTGCGGACAGTGACTGTAGCCATGAAGTTAATAGACGCTTGCTCCTAGGAAAAAAGCTATGACGAACCTAGACAGCGTATTAAAAAGCAGAGACATTACTTTACCAACAAAGGTGCATGTAATCAAAGCTATGGTTTTTCCAGTAGTTGTGTACAGAAACAGATGTGAGAGTTGGACCATAAAAAACACTGATGCTGAAAAATTGATGCTTTCGAACTGTGGTCCTAGAGAAGATTCTTAACAGTCCCTTGGACTGCAAGGAGATCAAACCAGTCAATCCTAAAGAAAATCACTCCTGAATATTCATTGGAAGCTCCAATACTTTGGCCACTTGATTCAAACAGCCGACTCATTGGAAAAGACCCTGATACTGGGAAAGATTGAAGGTGAAGAGAAGGGAAGACAGAGGACAAGATTGTTGGATGGCATCACCGACTCAATGCACATGAGTTTGAGCAAACTGCGGGAAATGGTGGACAGGGAAGCCTGGCGTGCTGCAGTCCATGGGGTCACAAAGGGTTGGACATGCCTGAGCGACTTAACAACAACAACATATGATAGAAAGGGCATGTTACACCATATTTAACTACTCCCATATTGAGAAACATTTGCTATAATAAATAATTCTGCAGCCAGAATCTTTAAAGTTTTTTTTTATGCTATACACGTGTGTGTGTGTGTGTGTGCGCGTGCGCGCACGCGCGCGCTCAGTCACTCAGTCATGTCTGACTCATTGTGACCACATGGACTAGCCCACCAGGCTTCCCTATCCTTGGAATTTTCCAGGCAAGAATACTGGAGTGGGTTGCCATTTCCTACTCGAGGGGATCCTCCCAACCCAAGGATTGAACTTGTGTTTCTTGCATCTCCTGCATTGACAGGTAGATTCTTTGCCACTGTGCCACCTGGGAGCCCTTAAGGTTCTTACAATGTATTGATTCTATGCAGAGACTCCAAACTGTGATTATTGGTAAATGGTATATTTAGATCATTATTTAATTCATTTAAAAAATATTTATTTTAGGCCGTGTGGTGTCTTAGTTGCAAAGCAGAAGATCTTTGTTGCGGCACTCAGGCTTAGTTGCCCCATGGCATGTGGAATCTTAGTTCCCCAACCGGAGATGGAACCCAAGTCCTCAGCATTGGAAGGAGGATTCTTAACCACTGGACCACCAGAAAAGTCCCTATTTAATACATTTTAAATTTTTGTTTGTTCAGGGTATCAAGCAGGAAGGAATGCGTTCTACATTAGTTAGGTTATGGATTTGGCTGCAGGTAACAAAAACTTCCAATAGCTATTAACTTATATAGCAGTCAGTTATGTCAGCAATATTTATAAAATAAACCATTTCCCACTGAATTAAAATGCCCTCCTTGTGTTTATTTAGGCAAACCTACAATTGATCTGTTTCTAAATGCTAATTTGTTCCATTTTTTTGATGTAGACCATTCTTAAAGTCTTTATTGCATTTATGGAATATTGCTTGTTTTTTTAAATTGCTGTTAGTTTTTTTTTTTTTAATTTTATTTTATTTTTAATTGGAGGATAGTTGCAATATGATGACGGTCTGCCATAAATCAGCCATAAGCATACATATGTCCCCTCCCTTTTAAACCTCCCTCCCACTTCCCTCTCCCTCCCACCTCTCTAGATTATTATAGAGCTATTGCTTCTGTTTTCTGTTTTGGTTTTTTGACCTCAAGGCATGTGGGGTTTTAACTCCCTGACCAGGGACTAAACCCTCACCGATTACATTGAAGGTGAAGTCTTAACCACTGGACTGCCAGGGAAGTCCCTAAACTGTTCCATTTTTATATTAAAAGAGTTTTATAATAATTGTTAGTTACTCTTATTATATTAATTTATAGTGTTGATATATTAGTAATTTCTCTTCTGTTAACTGTTTGATTTAAGCTATTTGATTTATACTATTTCCACAGATCAATTTAAAGTCGGTCAAACTTGTTTTGTAAAAACTGGTTTGTCCTGGCACCTGGATATTATCATTTGAGGCAGAGGTCATTTTCTTAGTTCCGGGTTTTCAATGTTAAGAAGCATCTCTACCCCACTGTAACTACAGCTAAGACACTACATATTTGTTTCATCGACATAGCCTTAGAGGAAAAGAAGCCATTACTGAAGTAAAAGCATGATCACAGCAGAGATCTAGAGAGAGGGACCGAGTTTCCCAGGGTAACTGGACTCCACCTTCCCACTCATTTCACAAACAATGGGTGTGAGCAAGTGTCAGGATGAGCTCTAATGTTAAATCAATTCCCACGTTGATGGGAAATTGAAGAGGTGCTCTCCAACCTCTGGCTCTGGCACACTGTCCATCTCAAGTATGTGGCTCCATTAGCCTCTTAATTGACAGCACTGCCTCTGGCATCATCTCCTGATAGCACTGCCTCTGGCATCATCTGTTTATAGGGGAAAATTTTGGTCAGGTTTATGCCTTATGTGCAAAAGTCCTTCCTTTGACTTCAGAGAAAAGCTATGTGATCAAAAGAAGCTGCACTTGGGATCCTGTCCCCTTTCCACCCTGCTAGAGTACACCCTTTTAGTCATTCAGAAGTGTCCAACTCTTTGTGACCCCATGGACTGTAGCCCCCCAGGATCCTCTGTCCATGGGATTTCCCAGGCAAGAATACTGGAGTGTGTTGCCATTTCATTCTCCAGGGTATCTTCCCAACCCCTGGATAGAAGCCACGTCTCCTACACTGGCAGGCGGGTGGGTTCTTTACCACTGAGCCACCTGGCAAGCCCAGAGGATACCCTTTGTCTCACTCCAAAACCTAAATACACCATCTCTTCTGTGAACCCTTCCTGGTTTCCAGCGCCTGCAACAATAAAGTGAGCTGGAAGGCAGGTGGGAGTCTTGGGTCTCAGCCCTGACTTCCTGTGGCCCCTGAGAAGCTTTTACCAGGAGCATCTGTCCACACTCCTCTCCCAGGTTCTGATCAGTGGGTCTGAAATGTAGCTATGGCTCTTGCATTATTTTAACTTCCACAGAGGATGGGCAACAGATGGGGTGGGAATAAATGCAATAGGCCAACCCTTTAGCTTAGAGATGAGGGCAGAGAGACCACAAGACACTACACAGACAGATGTGCGTTCCCTCCTGGGAGCAGCTCCTTCAAAGGCTGGGACTTGAACTCCCTTGTAGCAGTGTCTCCAGAACCTAGAACTGCGTCTACCTAGTAGGCAGATTTGTTGGCAGAATTGTGAAGTGAATGAATGAATATAACACCAAGCTTCGGCCAGAAAACTGGTCCAGGATAGCGCAGTGGAGCCCGTGGAAGGTGCTCCCTCACTAGTTTGCTGGCTTGTTCACCCTGTTTGCTCCACCTAGTAAACAGTCTTCCTTGCACCAGCCTGCGCTGTCGCCTCCCAGGCTCTCTAATTGCTTTGCATCATAGGAGGTCAAGGTTAGTCACAGCCAGCCACAGGTGACCGGGCCCGGACCCTGTGGGAGCACACGCCTTAGGGAGTGTCTGGAGTCAGGGAAAAACCGGGCGGGAAGGTCAGGGGCGTGGACACCAGCGCCGGCTTTGAGACGGGAGGCCCAGTACCCGGGCAGGTGCGGGAGGTGGAGCGGGGACGGGGAGGGCCGGTTGGTGGCAGCCTGGCGGAGAGGGAGGGGCCGTCAAACCTCTGCTGGGTGGCGGCTGCACTCTGCGCCCAAGAAGGCAACGGACCGACGGCGCAGAGGCGCTCGGCGCAGGTAAGACGCTGGCTTCGGGTAAAGGGCTCGGAGCGCGGCTAAGGAAGGGGGCTCGGTCAGGGGAGGCGGCGCGACTCGAGAGGGCAGGGAGGCGCTGGAGGCCCAGGGATGGGAAGCTGACTCGGGGCCCCCTCGGGGCTGGCCGATTGCGCAGTTGGCGGCTCCCGCCTCGCCCCGCACCTGGGTCCGATCGCGGGCTGCCCTGGGGTGAATATTGCCGCGTCTCCAGCCTGGCAGCGGGGACGGCTGGCGTCCCGCCTGGAGACCCGAGCTGCGTTGCGTCCGGGGCTCATGGCGCATCCACCGCGACCCTCACTGGGCAGCGCCATCACCGCGAGGGCGCCGACCACATCCCCCCCAGTAGGCAAGGAAGTCTGGAGGCTAACAGCAAGAGGCGATTGACAGATATTGTTCCCTGAGCCACTATTTAGCTTCCACGAAGAGACTAGTGGGCCGAGAGATGTGAGGGGCAGAGGGTGAAGGTTAGCGGTGCTCGGAGAGGTTTTAGGTGTTCCTGTCTGGGTTCAGAGCGAGAGCCCCTGGAGACAGGAGCTAACCCTAGACGTGAGAAGCGTTTGTGTTGCAGCAACGGGGAAACCCGTCACTTTCTGAAATAAATCACTTTAAAATTTTAGCCAGGCGCCTGTCTAAAAGCGGAAATGACCCCTTCCTTCACGTTCTCTTCCACCACGGCCCTCTGCGACTGCTGTTTTCCTCGCATCCCTGACCCTTGGCACGGTCGCCCCACCCATGGCTCTGCTTGGCTCATAAAGTGACAAATGCATTTTACCTGTATTTTTACATTCACTTTAATAAGTAATATAGCTTATGGTTAAAGGAAATGTGTCCTGTTTTTAACCCGACGTGCAACACATTCAATACCATCTGGGGGTTGCTCCTTGTTGAACACCGTTGGGGAGAAAAATACTTCGCTGTGAGCTGTGGGGCAACACCTGCTCTTCATGACTGAGAGCTTGTCTGCTTGATGTGATGTAGTTACCCTCTGTTCCAGAGTCTCTGGAAAAGATGTGGGATTAATATGAGGGCTCTATTGAATATGGCCCGTTAATTTTACAGAGGGAGGGCACCTCACATAGGCTGAGGAAAAGGTGTGGTTTCTGGTTATGCATTATCTGTTCTGGTACTACAGGAGGCAAACATTCGATTTTCTTTTCAAAGACCTTGGATTTCCTCTCACTTCTTCCATGCACAGTGGAAACAGAAGCACCCTGATTTGCTTATCTCACACTCTGCAATTTTCCTTACATTCTATAGGTTCCTCCCTGCCCCTACTGGGGGATGTTGGTTATGATGGGCTAGGTGAAGTTATTCAATCTCACCAGTAACTTTATTTAAAGTATACCCCCAGAATATCCTTGGTAATGTGTCTTCCCTAATCTTAGCACAGGGCATTTCAAAACTGTTGGGATTTGGCCAGGGCTGAGGGAAAAGGGGGATAAAAAGAAAGAAAAACTTCCGCTTTCTTATCTCACCACCACCTTCAAGGTAATGTTGGCTGCCATGCTTAGCTGGTCAAAGTACAGATGTTACCTATGTAGGCTGTAATCAAAAGATTATCTCTTTCCCTCAAATGCATCTGCTCATTGAAAATGGATAAAGGCAATTTTCCTGTACATAGAGCCACTCCCGTAGCCAAAGTTCCTGTTATTGCAAACCTGTTTATGATTGTAAGAGAACAGAAGTCACTACTGTGTCATCAGCTAATGGCTGCATCTGTAGACAAATCTCCAGTCTACACTTGTTTCTATAGACAGGTTTTACAGCAAAAACTAGATTATTCACAATACTACATTATTGAATATGGACAATTATTAGCCAAAGATAAGTGATATAATTCCCACATTTTGTTTGAACCCAGCTTCCCTTTTAACCAGCCAGCCTTCTCCCCTAGGGTTAGAAACAGAGATGATTTCAATTTTAGCTGTTTTTGTTTCTCTTGTCTGTTCGCCTACATAAAAATAAAATGGGTCTCAAGGTACACGACAGAAGGAAGAAGGAGACTCGAAAGATCTATCCACCTTGTGTAAAGAATTAAACGGCAAACATCAAAGCACATTCATGTATTCCCCTGGCAGGATTTAGATGTCCAAGCCATTATCCATCTCTTCCTGGTATCAAATCATAATGGGGTTTTACAGAGTACTGGGCACTTTCCTTAATAAGCAGCACTGTGAGGTCAGAGTGTTGTTGTTGCTGTTTAGTCACTAAGTCGTGTCCAGCTCTTTTGTGACCCCACGGACTGTAGCCCGCCATGGGACTGTAGCTATCCATGGGATTTCCCAGGCAAGAATACTGGAGTAGGTTGCCATTTCCTTTCCAGGGGATCTTCCCCACCCAGGGATTGAACCCACATCTCCTCCATTGGCAGGCGGGTTCTTTACTGCTGAGTCACCAGGGAGGTCAGAGTTACAGCCCTATTTCATAAGTGAGGAAACTGAGACTTAGAGACAGTTCTGTCCCAGGCCTATGTGGCAGAGCCAGATCTCAAGCCAGAAATCCCTCTATGACAGCACAACTCTTTGTCATGTGCTCTTTGTCGCTTAGTTTGTTTAGATTGGGGAGTGGTTTGTGTTTTGTTTAATATATTCTGACTTGAACTCTTAGAGTCTAAATATAGAAACACTCTCTTGGGTACATTTTATGGCCATCTTTGTTCAATGTGATCACAAAATATTTTAGGGCTGAGGATAGCCTTAAAGATTATTAAGACCAATCTTCTTGTTTTCAAAGAAGTGGAATCAGGGAGAATTAGGCAAACACCCCATGAAGCTTCCCCAAAAGTACTTTGCTAATGAATTACAGAGAAAACCTAGGTCTCCCAGTATCCAGACAGTTGCTATTTCTGACATGTGGTCTCCTGAAGATTTCCTACCTACATAAATTGAGTGGTTTATTTCCATTGACTCTGTTGCTTTAGGGTCTGTGACTGCAAACCATAGCCCCTCTGAATCCTGGACTCAGATACCTGTAGATTCTTCTACTCTAACTGTATTCCACACTACATGAGGGAAAGAATCTTATTTATCAGACCTATTGTGTTATTCCTAGCACACTGCCAAAAGCCCTCAAAAAAAAAAGTGTTCAATATACAGCATATCAAACACACTTTTGAATAAGTATGAGATGTCATGAGGACTTTGTGTAGCTACAAGTCACAGAAGACCCTGCTATGGGGGCTCAGTAAGTAAAGAGTTTGTTCTTCTCAGCACCAGATGTCTGGAGGTGCAAAGTCCAGAGCTAGAGTAGGCTCATTCCACTCTTCCCATGCTTTCATCCTCACTTGAGGACAGGCAGCTCTTCTGTGCTTAACAGAAAGAAGGGCAGAAGGCATGTACCACTCGAGTCTGTCCCTTTTTTATAATATAATAAGTCTCCTGTATATGAACCTTCAAGTTGTGAACTTTCAAAGATGTGAACATGAATTCCATCACCATCAGGTGTGTGGAAAACTGCAGGCTGCCCTCCGTCTCCTGTTGCTGACAATCCTTCAGCTCAACCATCTCCCCCCTCCTCTCCTTCCTCCAGTCAGTAACTGTTCTTGCCTGTTCACGCAATACCAGCCCCTGTGTGCCTGCTGTTGTACTGTACTACTGTACATTTCAAGGTACTGTTCAGTTCAGTTCACTCAGTCATGTCTGATTCTCTGTGATTCCATGGACTGCAGCATGCCAGGCTTCCCTGTCCATCACCAACTCATGGAGCTCGTACCAACTCCCAGAGCATTACCCACTACAAGGTACTGTACTATAGGATTAAAAATATTTTCAGTATTTTTTGTGTATGTTTTTTATACATTATTTGTGTGAAAAGTAATGTAAACCTGTTACAGTACAGTACTATACAGCCAATTGTATTGGGTACCTAGGCTAACTTTGTTGGATTTGCAAACAAACTGGACTTACAAACACACTCTCAGGGCTTCCCTGGTGATCCAGTGGTTAAGAATCTGCCAAGCAAGAGACTGGTTTGATGCCTGATATGGCAAGATCCCACATGCCATGGAGCAACTAAGCCCACGAGCCACAACTACTGAACCAGCACTCTAGAGCTCTTGAGCCATGCTCCCCAACAAGAAGTCTGCACACCACAGCTAGAGGGTAGCCCCTGCTTGCCACAACTAGAGAAAAGCCTGAACGCAGCAGTGAAGACCCAGCGCAGCCAAAAAACAAAAACAAAACAGACTCAGAACGGAACTTGTTCATATGCAGGGGACTTACTGTAACATCAAGATCTTCCCAGGAAGCTCCACCCAGTAGACCTCTTACATCTCACTGTTATAAAAATTACACCACACAACCACCCCAGACTGTAAGGAGCCTGAGAAAATCCAGTGTTTTAGTTGGATGTGTTGCCATTACAGCAAAATAAGGATCCTGTGAATAAGAAAGAAAGGATATCTGGTAAAGCAAATGTCAGCGTCTGCCAGTGTGTTTTATGGGTCACTGACTTTGTTTTCTACATCTGCTGTTGTTTTTCACTTTATTCACTTTTTGTTGTTTGGTTAACTAAAAAGCAATAAATAAGACAGTGGATCTAGGGAACATTTTTGAAATTGCAGGTTCCAAGTCTGGCCCTGAGAAATGCTGATTATTTAGGTCTGGGATGGGTCTATGAATCCGAACTATAAACTGGGCACTGCAGGTAATTTGAATGCAGGTAGTCACAGGACTCCAACTTGAAAAACACTGAATTTGGAGGAGTTTGGCAAAGGCTGCTTCATTTTATTCCAACAGCTTTCTGTCTGTCTCCTCTTGAGGTTATTACTTTTTTTTAATTCCCCATTTTGGTCAAAACAAATCAAATAGAAAATATAGGAAAATTAGAATTCAGATTCAAGAGATCCAACATCTAAGTAATTAATGTAAGTTTCAGAACGAATAGTAGGAATTATATAACAGAAGAAAACCACCCACAACTGAAGAGTATGATTTTTAGATTGAAAAGGTCTTTAAAGTACCTAGAACAATGACTAAACCAAACAAATAAAGTCCAACATCAACTTATAACACCGTGAAATATCAGAACATGAGGATAAAAAAAGAGAAGGCCCTACAAACTTATAAATAGTTTTAAAGAATCTGCCTGCCAATGCAGGAGGCACGAAAGATGAGGATTCCATCCCTGGGTCAGCAAGATTCCCTGGAGAAGGAAGTGGCAACCCACTCCAGTATTCTTGCCTGGAAAATTCCATGGACAGAGGAGTGAGTGTGGCGGGCTACAGTCCATGCACACACATAACACAAAAATCTGTTAAGTTCTAGAAGGTTTGTACGGAGTCATTACTAAGCTGCCTCTCCTGAAGCAACTACTTTCAATAATTGCCATGTTTTTCTTTTATTTACCATCATATTCCCAAATAACATGCAAATATTGGCTCGTTTTTTTGGTCCACCATTCTAGATAATATATGCTGACATCCTACCTTGAAGGATGAGGTGTTTCTTTTTTATTTTTTAATTGAAGGATAATTGCTTTACAGAATTTTGTTTTCTGTCAAACCTCAACATGAATTAGTCATAGGAGAGATGATGTTTTAGCTCTCTTAAACCCTCATAATTCCACCTCACATTCGCTTCCCTTTCTTGCAAGGTCTCTACATAGTTATATTCTAATATTTTCTGGTATAGTAATATTTAGGGTTTACATTTTTATGCCTATGTAAATATTCACAACTGAGCCACGTGATAAACCAAGACTTTTTATACCTCCTTTCTTGTATACCTTTTCTCTGCCGACTGGAGTTAGTCATTGCTGAATCTTCTTCAACTGCTTAGGTGTTGAGTACGCGTTACTATTAAGTTGGCCAAAAAGTTCATCTGTGTTTTTCTGTGACATGGAAAAAACTGAGTGAACTTTTTGATCAACCTAGTACTTCTAGCCTAAACTTTGACAAATGGTAAAATCTCAGTAGAGTTAACCAACATCAAGTAAGCAGCCAGTTCAATTTTTTTCTTTCTTGGAAACATCTCTGACTCAGCCATTCCTTCTCTGAGCTCCTTCTTATCCTGGGAGCTCCTGGTTGGCCCTCCTTCCTGAGTTTCCTCCGGGTTCACCAGCTCACTTTGGAGGGCTGCGATTGCTGATGACTGTGACATCCTTTGCAGCTGACACGGCAGGAAACATTCCACTCAGTGTTAATAGAATGAGAACAGGTTTATCTGGAGCTGGCTGAACTCAAGTTTGAGGGAAGCTAAGTGTTTTCAAAACCTGTCTATGGGAAATGGGAGGAAGAGCTTGCCAGAGCAAGAAGGGCCACTAGTGAAGCCGGAGGCTGGGCAGCCATCTTGTTCACTGAGGAAGTGCTGGACAACTTCACTGAAAGTAGGGTAGGGAAATATTAAACTTTTTTTCCCTTGTTGCTTGAAAAATAACTCATCTTTCAAGTCCAGATATCCCCCTTTTACTCTAAGTATGTTGAAGTGGCAGCTGGTAACTGGCCCTCTGCTGATGACATCCATAAGCTGACTTTCATCTTCCTTCACCATGACTCAACCTGCTCAAATTCTGTTAACGTAAATTCTTTGTGCCCAAAGCACTGTGAAGCCAAAGTGAAATGTCAGAGTCTGAAGCAGAGAAAGGTTTATTGCTAGGTCACATAAGGAGATGAGGTGGCTCAAGTCCTAAAAAAGCCCAAGGTCCCCGAAGGGTTTCAGCAAAGCATCTTGAAAGGGCAGGTTGGGCGCGTGGGGGTGGGGGTGGGGGTCTCGGAGTAAAGGTGCACAATTCTCTGACTGGCTGATGGTGAGGCAATAGGGTGATGTCACAGGAGTTAACCTTATCAGTCCTTAGGCTCCAGGAGGTCTGTGGCTATATGCTCACGGTCATCAAGTAGTTAACATCTTCCACTTGCTAGAGAAGGGGAGGTTTTTACATCTGCAAAACAACTCAGGAAATGTGCATCAAATACTGTTATCTGGGTACTTCAGTTCAGTCTCTCAGTCGTGTCCCACTCTTTGTGACCCCAGGGCTGCAGCATGCCAGGCTTCCCTGTCCATCACCAACTCCTGGAGCTTGCTCAAACTCATGTCCATCGAGTTGGTGATGCCATCCAACCATCTCATCCTCTGTCATCCCCTTCTCCTCCTGCCTTCAGTCTTTCCCAGCATCAGGGCCTTTTCCAATGAATCTGTTCTTTGCATCAGACGGCCAAAGTATTTCAGCTTCAGCTTCAACATCAGTCCTTCCAATGAATTCATAAAGGAGCTAAAGCAGAGGATATGGGGAAAGGTCCCATAGGGTCGTTCTCAGTTAGTTCCTTTTCATTTTTTGTTTCACAAAGGGATTTTAGAATTAGGAAGGGCCATGGAAATTACCTCTTCCAAACTATATCCATTTAATTGTTGACAAACACACATACAATGTGAGAGTTTCAAGTTAAGTTTTATTTGGGACAAAATGAGGACCATAGGCCAGGAGACAGCATTTCAGATGGCTCTGAGAAACTGCGAGGGAGGAATTGGGATATATAGAAGTTTTGCAACAAAGGACTGGTAGTTTCCTCTGTGCTCAGGGAATATCTCCTGGAGAAGGAAATGGCAACCCACTCTACTAATCTTGCCTGGAGAATCCCATGGACAGAGGAGCCTGGTGGCTACAGTTCATGCAGTTACAAAAAGTCAGACACAATTGAGTGACTAAGAATTTCACTTTTTCCTTCCATCCTGTTGGAGAGGGAAATTGTTCTTGGACTGTTCCTGAGTTAGAACTGGTTCGTTAGGGAACTATTTCTGGAATTAGTCCATTTGTTTTGTAGGGTAAGATTTGAGTTGGGAACCAATTCAGTTGGAATCAGTTCTTTGGGGAAATAGTTCTTGTCGGGATAGGCAGCCTAGTTGGAATTTGTTCATTTGTTTTGCAGGGTAAATTGATTTACCTGAGTTGGAAATTGGTTCATCTGTGCATCAGTGCTGGGCTTTGTGTCATTTGTGTAGGAATTTGCCTACATCTTTTGTGTTTTGGTGCTATCAAACTTATAAAAATGGGAAATATTTCATCTATCCCAAAGCAAAACTCTTTGGGGCATACATCAGATACATTAAGACCAGAAGAGCAATGGCCCCTGAATGGCTCACAGTTACACAGTCTCACAGTTAGAAGCATTTTGCAAAACAGAGAAACACTGATAACGAACCAAGGGGCTCCCTCGGTCATGAGGCATCCAATTCTGTTGACTTAAAAAAGTCACAAATGGAAAGTTGAGAGTTATGTTTTATTCAATGGGAATTTTTAGGACTTCAAGCCCAGGAAACAGCATCTCAAGTGACCCTCAAGAGACCTGCTCCAAGGAGTGAGTGGACAAGCCATGTTAAATAGAAGCTCGCAACAAAAGGGAGGTAGTCTGAACATCAAAAGTATTCTGTGAATTAAAGAAAACCAGATATCCCAAGTTAAGGAATTTAGTGCTTTTCTATGTACGGGAAGATGTAAGAGTCTGGGCTCACTGAAATCATTCCTTTCATATGCATCTCAGCTATCTGGGGCCAGTGTCCTATGTTTTCACATCCTGAGTTCCTCCAAGCTTACTGTAGGGAGTGGCTGCAGCCAATGGTTATGAGATCACACAGGTATTCTCCTCCTTCCTGAAATCCCTGAGGGCTCAGAAGCTTACACTGGAGAGCTAGATTCACTGATGATTGTGAAATCCTTGTGTACAATATGGCAGGAAATACTCCATTTCTCAATTCTGATTTCCCCTATAGGAGCCCCAGGTAATTTGACAGTGGAGAGCTTCAGCTCCAGCTTGGGGAGCTCTGCCTGTGAAGGAAAACTCCCTTTACAAGGCATTTTAGACAAAGGCCACAGGTCTAATGGGACTGGGAAGTCACATTAGAGTGGCTTTCTGGCTGACTAAGTTTTGGTTTATTCTGGTTATTCTGGCAACACACAGACATCTAGTACTAACTGCTGGAGCTTAAATGAGAAGAACTTCTTTTAAGGTCCCCACCCCACCCCCACCTCGCTTCTCATTTCTTTCTCCTCAAACCCTCTGCAAACAGGCAAGTGGCTGTGGAAGCAACTGAGGAACTCTAGGCCAGGCTTACTCTCGGGCATGTTCCAAAGGTCCCACGGCCCACTGTGCCCCAGTAGCTGCCACCCAGTTGGATGAGAACTCTCCTCTCCTCTTTCTCCTTTAAGCTGAGCAAAAGGACAATTAAAACTGTGTGGGCATGGGTCAGGCCTTAAAAGCCATTAGGGCACCTGCCAATTGAAGGCTCCCATGACCGGGTAAGGGGGTCACAGAACAGACCAGGCTACCAGGCAGGGCGTCTTCCCCCACAGCAAGATTTCCATGTGCCATCTGGCACATACTGGTTCAAGCAAAACACTGAGTGCACTCCCCTGGCCACCACTTTCCTGGCAGAACCATAAGGCAGGCTATTCAGCCTGACTTTCCTCTTACTTTCACCTCTTTCCCTTTGGCATGAAACAAAGGGGAGACCTAGTCATCTAGGAAAAACCGGCCTACGTCTTTGAGATGGAAACGTCCCATCTGGTCTTCTCAGGAACCCTCCTGTTGTCTTTTAAAATGCCAGTTTTAGAGAGGGTAATGTAATTTAGAAGTTGGCTTGTCCAAGGTAACTAGAAATCCTAAATTCTCTTCCTGCAAATATTCAGCTGTCTAACCAGGTGAGCTTGACTTGTTCCATGTGGCAGTAACGCAATTTTAATAAAACCTCTTTTGTAAAACGATTGGTTTTACATCACTATTACCTGATTCAGGGCTGAAATCTTGAAATAAGAAGTGAGGCCTCTCTATTTTGTGTGTTTGTATGTGGTGATGGAAGTTTATTGAGCAGCTAGGTCACTCCCAAGTAAAATAAGTAAGATACTGAAATAGTAATTACTGAACCCTGGCTTCCTTTTACAGAGAAACTAAAGATATTTTTGACTATTAATGAATGTTTGGTGCCATCTTGAGATGTTCTCTAAGAAAGCAAATACTTTTAGAAATTACCACTGGTATTTATGCTCACCAATCTACAGAATGCTAATATAAAGGTCAGCTCATGGTTGCTGAAGGAAAGTAGGATGTATGTTTTCAGTAAAGAAGGCATGTAGAATGCAATTGCATTTTATTAAGGAAAAAGGAAGTAAGTTTGACTTAGAGGTGACTAAGTTACCTCTAATGATGAGCAAAATAAGTAATGGCTACAGAAAGGTTTGTGGAAAGTTGACACTGCATGGTATAAGTTTTCTGGTGATGCTGAACTACGTTTATAACAAATTTTAAGTTCTTTACTTTTACATGATTTGCTCTGTATTTGCCTTTGAAATCTTTGTTACTTTGGCTAAGTAAATAGCTATTGTTTCACAATGACCTATGACCCTACTGTGTTTTAAATTTTTTAAAGTTTGACAAAACTTCCCAGATCAAGTTATAATAGAGTTCTTTTGACCACTAGCTAACTTTGGGATGCTTCAAAGAGCCCCTGAAACACCCCAAAGTGAGATATTAAACTAATTAGGTTCACTTAGTATATTAAATTACATGGGAAGTGTTGTCAAATGAGTAACACATCTTCTTAGGTTATATAGTGTGGTAAATGGTACAGGGATTCTACATACTAGGTGGAATTCTGATATGTCCTGATAATATATTACCAATCATAATTCTAGTTATTATCTGAAACAGTTGCATGTCACAACAGTAACTGGGTTGCTTTGTCAACTGCACTGTCATCAGACTTAAACATGAGTTCTTAAGTCTTTTGTTATTACAGACAGTTATGATTTCACTGTGATGCCTTTGCGAAAATGCCTCCCCTTCAAGATTTATAGAAAGGACTTTTGGATAAATACAAGTTTCGGACTTTCTGACCATAGTGCTGAACTGAGTAAGAAACTGAAGAATTCTAATGGGAAACCTGATGGCTTCATAAAGCTGTTAACAAAAAGGATTAGTTACCTAGGACTGAGTGAACTGGTAAATATGGTCATAATTTTTGTGGTTTCCATCTAAAAATTACTGGTTCAAATCTATGTTTTCCAGGTATAAGAAAAACCTTCTCCTTAAACTAATTATGACTTACAGTAACTTGGTAAATTTTACCTTTTGTGAGCAGAACTGAAACATTTACCTTTTTTTTCCCCTCTCTACCTGGTTGATCCCGCCAGTAACATATGCTTATCTCAAAGATTAAGCCATGCAAAGTATGTGTGGCCAGTACAATGAAACTGCAGACAGCTCATTAAATCAGTTATGGCTTCTTTGGTTGCTCAATTATTGCAACTGGATTACAATTAGTCATACTGATCACTGTTTGGTGATCATACTGATCATCTTTGGTGTCCACTGTGTCTCCCTGTGCACGATGTCACTGTCAATGTTACTAGCTGTATTACTTACATCCTGTCTAACGTATTCTTATACGTTGTTTCTGACAGTAATCAGTGTCATCACGCCTCCAACAAAACATCTTGAGAAAATAGATCATATTTATAACATAAAATAATTGTAATAGTGTGATTCTAGGTTTGGGAAGAAGCAACAAGGGAAAATGTCTTCTGGATTATAATTAGAGAGAACCCAGAGAATCTTTAATTATTGATGGGGCCTGGTCCAAAATTTAGCAACTGGAATGGCATATCAAGAATTTTTGCCTGAACTGGGATGAGTCTTCCACTACCATAGGGTAAAAGTTGATCATGAAATGTCTTCCAAATATTGATCAAATTCCTAACCAAGAGGGGAAGACCTGCGAAGTGCAATCAGCAGTTGCAGCCCTCCAACATGAGCCAGCGAGCCCTGAAGAAGGAGAATATCTGCCATCTGGCCACTCCCTATGGTGAACCCTGAGGAGTACAGGACCGCAGGCCCCAGATAGCTGATACACTATCAAGGAAATGATTTTAATGAGCCCTGATTCTTGCATCTTCCCATACATAGAAAAGCACAATTCTTTAACTTAAAATGCTGCCTCCTGGGTTTGAAATTCAGTATTTCCAAGTCTATAGGAATAAAGTAGGGACTTTCAAGGGGAACGAAGGAAGACAAGTCTCAACATCTGGGACACTAGCACTGATGGTGGACACTCAGAAAAAGATCCATCTGACAATTAGAAGAGTCATCGCCTGATTTTCCACATGACTGTGGAATGAACTTGGACAGTGGGAGACTGTTTCAGGGAAAAATCGATTCTAATTCCAGGTTGGAACTGTTTATTTGACCTGCTTTTCATTGCTTTTGTTATCATAATCATGCATAATGGCCTGCCTCAGAGAATCCTGCCCCTCTGCCTGACTGTTAAAAGTGCCTTTGAAATTCACCCAGACAACATGGTTATTTTGAGACAATAGTCTGCATCTTCTCAGTCTCCTGGCTCTCCAAATAAAGTCGTATTCCTTGCCTCAACACCTCGTCTCCAATTCATTGGCCTGTCGTGTGGTGAGCAGAGCAAGCTTGGACTCGGTAGCAGCAGGAAATATTCCATTTCTCATAACAAACCAAGAAATTCTGATCCTGAGAGCTTATGTATCTTACTCAAGATCATGGAGTAAGTTCACAGCAAAATTTGGACCCAGGTCTTCTGACTCAGAGGCTAAAGTTCTTTATTAGAGCTTCAGAAATAGTGGGACTTAGCCCAGGTTTGTTCTTCAGTCCTTAAGACAAGATCCCAGTACCACCTGATTTTCATGACAGTTTGAAGAGGCTATCAAGAAACGTCCAGCTCCAATGCCAGCCCTTCTGTGGAGCCTTCTCAAATTCTCTGTTGCGAGTTATTCTGTGTCCCCAAGCAATCACTGTCAGTATACCTCATGACATTCAACTTTTCACAAGTATCTAGCTCCCTGTTAGATTATAGACCCCTTGCTAGTAGGGATCCTTTCTTATGCATAAAGTCTTGTATTTCATAGGTGCATGTCAAGGAGAAAAAAAAGGAGGAATGAGGTCATCTTTTGTTGAGGAATCAAACGGAGCTGGGGGGTAACTGAGTTCATTTTTTTTGCTGTTTTTTAGCTGTACTGGTTCTTCGTTATGGCAAATGGGCTTCTCTAGTTATGGCACTTGGGCTCCAGAGCATGCAGGCTCAGCAGTTGTGGCTCACAGGCTTCGTTGTTCACGCATGTAGGATCTTAGTTCCCTTACCAGGGATAGAACCCATGTCCCCTGCACTGGAAGGCAGATTCTTAACCACCAGACCTCCAGGGAAGTCCCTAATTGAGCTCTCGTTTGTGCTAATTTTGTTCCATATCATAATGAATTCATGCCAGAACAAGGTTCAGACTCATTCTCGTCTTATTCCTTTTGACCATGCTGTTCTAAGAACCCATCTCACAGAGAAAATAACAAAGGTATAGTAACTGTCAAATTCTGAAGACAAGTGATGGACTTCAGAGGTGCTTGCGGTCTCTTAGGCTAGCACAGAGTAGGGATACACCTTGCCTGAAGTTCAGGACTAAGCCACAGTCCCATTAGCCTGTTGGAACTTTCAACACCACACCCTGTGATTCTTCTGCATTCTATTACTTAAGCAGCTCACAGGAGTGGTAAACAAGGAGTGGTGGGAGCAAAGGGACAGCAAACTGAGTCAGGCACTGTTGGTTCTATTCCAAAGTAAACGCAGACCAGGAATCATGAGTGTTTCTCCTGGGAAGGACAGATTCACAAGGTATAAAAACCATGCTCTGCAGTAAAAGAATGCACTATATTCTTCCCATAACCTATTCCCGACTGACCAAACACATCCCCTGTTCCCATTTAAAAAAAAAAACACCACCACCCAACCACTGGCATCTCCAAGGTGACATGAAGTTTCACAGTGACTTCCCCACCTCCGGGTCAGCCACTCAAAGTGAAGGACAGTAGCCTTGGTTCTAAGTGAGAGGACTAGGTTTCTCCCCCACTGAATGCAGGAATGGGAATTAGAGACCACAGAAGAGACAAAACTGACACTTATTACACACTTGTTCTAGTTAGCTCCTAGACATTTTCGGTTCATCCTCACAAGATCCCTGTGAGGTAGATGTTAAGGTCCCTTTTTAGAAGGAGGGGTATTGAGATTCAGTGAGTTTAGGGGACTCAGCCAAGGTCTTTGACTTTTGAGTAAACTGTTTTTTTCCATTCCCAATTGAAGACAATTTCAAGACTTAACGCATTCCCCCCCGCCCTCACATACATACCCCATGGAAGGGAATAACATCTGGTCTTTTTGGTAAAGACCGTAGTGATGGTAGGGCACAGAGAGAGTGCTGGGCAACCTCATCCAGCCACAGGGATGTCTGGCTGCAACCGTCTTTCGGCCTTTGTACCCACACTACGTGCAATACTTGTTTTTCAAGTAAGCTTCAGTGATACTTCCCTCTATCACCTTCTTCCTCTTTTCCTCAGGCTGGAGTCCTCCCTTTATTGTCAAAACACTGTACACTGCATTAAAATAGTTAAGATGGACCAAGGAGCCTGGTGGGCTGTAGTCCATGCAGTTGCAAAAAGAGTTGGACATGACTGAATGACTAAACCACCTATTAATTTGTGCTTTTTAAATTTTGATATTGGAGCATAGTTGATTAACAATGTTGTGATTGTTTCAGGTATACAGCAAAGTGATTCAGTTATGTATACACGTGTCCTATTCTTTTTCAAATTCTTTTCCCATTTAGGTTGTTACATAATATTGAGCAGAGGTCCCTGTGCTATATACAGTGGGTCTTTGTTGGCAATAACATTGATTTGTTAATGAAGAAACTTCTCCTGCTCCTCTCCCTTGTCAAATCAGGATACTCTGCCTTCCAAGTACATGGGAAGTTAAAACTGGTTTCTCCAGACAAGGTGCAGGTCCTAGGATCCACTGGTGTGAATTTTGAAACAGGTAGATGGGAAGGGTGAGGCTGGACAAACTGGATGGACGCCACTCAAGCAGACAAGGGCTGTTTCCATTTAGGGTTCTGCTTTTCAGAAGAACGGGGAAGGGCAAGGAGGATTTGCAAAGGTGGCTTTCTGCACTCTGACTAGGAAAGCAAAGGAGTGTCACAGGCTTGATCTGGAAAGGGACTTGGTTAAACATTACATGAAAATGAAAATTTTGAAAAATGTTTTCCAGTAGAGGATTAATAAAGAATGAGAAGGGGGCCTTCCACTTATGACACGGATAGGCAATTCCTTTCTGCAGCCCCTGCCCCCCTCCCCCTCCACAATAAGCATACCGCTAGACAAAGTTATCAAAACCACCTATTTCAAGGAACTGGAAATTGGCCAAGGTAGACAATAAATGGAAAAGCTGTGGTGACTGTTAAGTTACTTGTTAAATAGGGTCCTGGAATGTCACACGGTGAGCCCACAAAAGAACTGAAATAAAAAAGCTGGTTACCCACAGGACCTGGAAGAGCACATTGTGGGGGGCAGGGTGGGGAGAAGAAAAGGCAGGGTGCAGGCAGGACGGGCAGGACTGGGGACACACGCCCTTACTAGGGTCCACAGATGGATTGTTCTAGGGTTCCCAGGGAAGCCAAACTGATCAATTCAGACCAAAAAGAGCAGGGCTTGGATACGATTCGCAGGCTTCTCATCCAAGGGGTACACGGTGGGGAAGGCCGTGGGACCTGATTGTTTAGCACTGTGACTCAGCAGCTGTTTCAAGGGCATGCTCACAAGAGGTTTGTGTCAGTTCAAAGCCCCTGCAGGCCACCTGCCACACAAAAGGTGCCAAGGCAGCGATGTTACAGAGGAGTTCAGCTAGACTCTCAACAGAAGCATTTATTCTTAAGAAACGATTTAGACCTTCAGATAAGAACGGCAGGAGACTGTGGCCTTTCGGGTGCACCCTAATGGGGTCCCCCTCACTCAGTCCACATGATTTACTAAGATTTTTTTTTAATGTGGACCATTTTTTTTTTTAAAGCTTTTATTGAATTTGTTACAATACTGTTTCTATGTTTTAGTTTTTTGGCCGCATGGCATGTGGGATCCCAGCTCTCTGACCAGGGATCAAACCCCCACCCCTGCATTGAAAAGCAAAATATTAACCACTGGTTTGCAAGGGAAGTCCCCCTCAGTCCGTGACTTTTAAATAAGGTGGTGCTGGCCATGAAAACAAGTCACTCGGCTGCCTGGACAGACACAGCTCATGATGGTGATGGAGGCAGGCTAAGAAATGTTTGGCTTCACAAGCTAAACATGGGAACGAATGCTGGGCAGTGAGCAGGGGAAATAAATGCACAGCTTTGCTAGCCTGCGGTCATAGCCCCAGCTGGGTGAGCAGCAGGCCAACCAGGAATTTAACAGGGAAAACCCTAGAAATGAGTCATGGAACAGTTGAGATTAAAGCTCTCTGCGTATCTCTGGCTGAATGACAGGCTTTGTCATTTTACCAAATTTCAAAGACCTTATACTTAGAGGGGTGCATAAAAACCCTTAATTTTTCAAATTAGGTGAAAAAACAGAATTTTCAACAGAACATCTTTACAGTGAGATTTATTATCAATTAGCATTCTTTTGTGAATAACAGGGTGTGTCTTTTGCTATTCTTCTGTAGTCTTTCCTTACTAATGTGTAACAGCTCCATAGCGGAATATCCATTTATCACAGCTCCTGCAAACGTCTTCTGGAACAGTTTATCTTCTGATTGTTTTATATGTAAGATGCTTATGCAGGTGATTTTCTTCTTTACAAAGTCCCTCTTTTACCCTTATGTTTAGGAAGGCTTTTCTAATGGAAGATCAGGAAGTATTTACCCATCCTTTGTCCCCTCCCATTAAAAAAAAAAAATTTTAGCTGCACCTGATCTTAGTTGCAGCACTGATTTTCTAGATGCAGCATGCAAACTTAGTTGCAGCATGTGGGATCTAGTTCCCTGACCAGGGATGGAACCTGGGCCCCTGCATTGGGAGCTCGGAGTCTTTGCCACTGGACCACCAGGAAAGTCCCCACGACCCTTTTATTTTACCCATTTTTTTTAAAGCCTTGGACTTCCCTGGTGACTCAGATGGTAAAGAATTTGCCTGCATTGCAGGAGACCCAGGTTTGATCCCTGGTCTGGGAAGATCCCCTGCAGAAGGGAACGGCTACCCACTCCAGTATTTTTGCCTGGGAAATCCCACAGAGGAGCCTGGCGGTCTGTAGTCCATGGGATCGCAAAGTCAGACATGACTGGGCAACCAACAGTTTCACTTTAAAAAAAAAAAAAGCCTCAGAGCTAGTGTATTCTCCTGGGCTTGTTAACTCACTGAACAGATAAGACTTCAGTGACATAACAGGTTTGTTCTATGAGAAGGAGGGGCTCTTTCTTAATTCAGCTTACAACTCGAGATCATCGAAGCCGCAATCAGAACTTTATTTTCAGTCATCGGTAAGGGTCCACAGGGCCGTGGCCACCCCCACCTGTCCCTGGGGGTCACTTGGCCATCTGTTGGTCCTGGAGCGGTTCTCCCCTTCCTGACCTCCATTCTCGTTTCCCTGCAGGGATCCTGGCAGAGCAGTTTGTTCCTGACGGGCCCCACCTCCACCTGTACCACGAGGACCACTGGGTAAAACTCATGAACTGGCAGCACAGCACCATGTACCTGTTCTTCGCAGTCTCGGGCATCGTGGACATGCTGACCTACCTCATCACCCACGTCCCCCTGGGGCTGGACAGACTGGTTATGGCTCTAGCCGCCTTCAATGAAGGTAACGAGGTGGTATGGACGGAGATTTAGAGGGACTGGAGCACAAAAGATCAGAAATACTGTGAATTTAGTTACCTTCCCCAGAAAAATCCCACTCTCTGAACTTGAAAACCATACACAGGACCTGATCCTATGCCCTGGATGGTACAGATGACAGACTCTATAAAGCAGTGCAGGAAAGTACAGGATTTTTAGCCAAAGTCAGGTGGTATCAGTGGTAAAGAACCCACCGGCTAATGCAGGAGATGCAAAGGACACAGGTTCAATCCCTGGATCAGGAAGATCCCCTGGAGAAGGGAATGGCAATCCACTCCAGTATTCTTGCCTGGAGAATCCCATGGATGGAAGAGCCTGGCAGGCTACAGTCCATGGGATCACAGAGTTGGACATGACTGAAGCAACTCAGCACACTGGACACAGACTCCTCCTGCCCACCTGCACGGCCCCTCCACACACCGTGAAGCAAGGGGGTAACCCTCTGGTTAGGAAAGAAGGGCTCTGCCCCTCACCCTGATGCAGTGCAGTCACTGTCTGGCTCCATCACGAGGCCCACCAGCTCCCAGTGTAACTCATGTTAACTGGGAAAGTGCAAGCATGTCGTGATCCAACCCCTTCATCTGCTTCTGTACTGCAGGAAGAACTGAATAAAGGCTGAAGGAGGATAAAACTGAATTTCAGGTATACGCACACAACTTGTCACACATCAGCAACATCTCACCATCCTGGGTTGCACCCTACCATCTCGGTGAAGAGATGTTAAGATTCATCCTGTGCTGCTTACACACTTGCACACACACCCTGCATCAGTGTTGCCCCTGAGCATTACGCGAACAGACTTCCTGAGTGTTGGAAGATCTAGCTTTCACACAGACATTTCCCAACAAGGCTGAGGTCAGGAGAGGATCCTCGGGCCTGATGGTCCTCTGCTCCGTGCAGGCTTCCTCTTCTACTACCATGTGCACAACCGGCCACCGCTGGACCAACACATCCACTCCCTGCTGCTGTGTGCTGTATTCGGAGGCGCCCTCAGCCTCGCCGTGGAAGTAGTCCTTCGGGACAACATCGTGCTGGAACTCTTCCGCACCAGCCTCCTCCTCCTTCAGGGCACCTGGTTCTGGCAGGTAAACCCACGCTCCTCACCTGGTGCAAGCCAGGATGAAGCAGGTGTGCTGAGCAGGCCAGGAGAGGCAGCACTGATGCACCACGTGAAGGGGCTCAGGGCCCGCTTCTCTGCCCACCCATGACCTGTGTGACCTTAGCCATCCACATCCTGCTGACGCACAAACAAGCGAGCAGGCTGAGGCTGTCCCTGACCGACCTTCCCAGCAGAGCTACTAATACCGTTATCAGACTCTCCTTGCTAAACTGCTCATCTGCAACGTGGGCCCTGAAACTTTAAGCAAGGCCACACTGAACCCAGAGCTGACAGCGATTCCCTGCACAGAGGCCGCTCGATACCAGCAGAGGGGTGGGGTGTGAGCTGTCTGGGTAACTGCAAACACTCTGGCAGGCTCGGGGCTTCGCGGGCCCAACTAACGGCAAGGCTGGCTCCTCTGTTTTAATCCACCAGATTGGGTTCGTGCTGTTCCCGCCTTTTGGAGCCCCTGAATGGGACCAGAACAATGACGACAACATCATGTTCGTCACCATGTGCTTCTGCTGGCACTACCTAGCTGCGCTCTGCATCGTGGCCGCCAGCTACTCGCTGGTTTACTGGTAGGTCCAAGAGGAGGAGATTCTTGTCAAGTGAGTCCTCCTCACCAGCCCTGTCCTGAAAATGTATCACCCCACACTGTTCTTACCTCCAGTGACCACCCCTCCTAACTGAGCAGTGCAAACATCCACCACTTGATGAGTGCCAAGCATACACCTACTTCTGTACAAGGTACTCTGTGCCTGCACACAAGGGTGATGAAATCTGAGAAGACAAAGGACCTGTCTGGTCACAGAGATCCGACTGACCCAGGTTTTGAAGGCAGTTCTGGTGGGTTTTAGGCCGGAGGTTTGACAGGAGCAGCTCTGCATCAGGACTCTGTCCTGGTTCACTCAGAGCCCATCACCTAAGTGCTGGGTCCAGGCACACGTGACCCTCAGGTGAGACACCACAGCAACAGGTGTTCACTACAGCACTGGTACTCCAGGTCAGGAGAGCAGCTCTGAGTGCCAAGCACTGCCTGTGCCCCGGCACTGTGGTTACACTTAGTGTATAAATCACCTCGCTTCATGCTCCCCCTGTGAAAGATGCACGTGATGTCTGTAGCTGGGGAAACCAAGGCTTCGCAAGACTGGGTAACTGGGTCAAGGTCACCCCATAAGTAAATGGCAGAGCCCAAGTCTAACCACCACGCACCTGGTCCTACTAGTTCTGTGTGGTCAGAGATGCCTTGTTCTCTCCTGGTTCCTGATTTCCCTACCCAATGCAGAGATGCTTCACCCAGAGAGTTCCACACACATTAAACAGCAGGGAAACAGGACATGGTTCCTTTTAGTTCTACTGCCCGGTCTGTGAAATGTTTACCTGGGGGTGGGGGGAGACCTAGGTCCAGTCTCAGTTACGACACTAACCTGTAAGTACTACTGACCAGAGAGTCCTGTCTAAGCAGTCAGAAAGGCAGTATTTGAAAGAGACAGAGAGGATGCTCTGAGAGCCAGTGAATGCCTCTGCACCCCTGGATGATGGAGTAAGTCAACCTGAGGGCTTACCCATCTGCCCTTGCTGTCCCCATTACAGCTTCTTGACGCGGGTGAAGAGGCCAGAAGACAGAGAAGTCATTGGGATTCAGAAGCTGAGGTCGGATCACACATACCAGAAGGCCCTCCTGAGTGGCTCCGACGAGGAGTAGGGGCAGCTCCCGGTCAGCAGCGGAGGGTGGCGTGTCCTGTAGGTGCTCGGCCAGCGACTAGCGGGCCAGCTCCCTGCCTCCACTGCCGCCCTCACTGTGATCTGCTCCCAGGGTCCCACCTTCTCGCTTAACCAACTAAGGTCCGTGTGGGTGTGCTATTCTGTTGAGAAAAATGAAATCAAGCTTTATGTGTGTCTCAGAATAAGGAGAAATCAGACTGCAAGTTTCAGAACAGGAAGTGACCTCCTGGATAAATTCAGAATACAAATCCAGAAGAATTTACTGTTTTGATAATTTAGCCCCGTTTCTCTCAAATGCGGCAGGTACTTTCCTATCAAAAATCAAGTCAATAACAGAACCTTTAAGAGAGACAATTCTAATTTTTTTAAGTAAAATAATCCACAAGCTTTGGTATTTTAAGTATTACTTGTTAAGCATCTCCTAACTAATCCTAATACTCCAGAAGACTGCAATACCACTTACTGTTGATAAACAATGAGGTTGGGCCAAAGTGACTTTGTATTTAACCAGGAAGCCAGTCTGGTCCAGCTGAGGGCTGAACTCAGATGTTCTTACTCCTCAGAAGTACCTAATGACAGGGTGCTGAGAGAGCTCCATAATGAGACAGAGAGAAACGTCAGGTCAAGGGAGGCCTTGAATTTAAATACAGCTGAAAGCAAAGGATAAGAATCCTGCAAATCCTGCAAACAATGTGAATCTTGAATGAAAACTCTGGATACGTAAGTCTTAGTTCTGGATCCTTTTTTCTTTTTTAATCTTCCTTCAACAAATATTTATTAAAGATTTACTTTGCACCAGCATAGCAATGTTTGTTAAGGATTATAAAATACGTGTCCAGCATGGAATTCAGCCTAAAGGGAGAGCTATAAGCAGTTCCATGCAGGGTGACGCGTGTCCCCAGGACATGAAGGAGGGGAGAAGTGGGGTGGGGGTGCCCTGTAGAAAAGCACATCCCAGGCAGTGAGAAACCAGGTATGAACTCTCCAGTGAAGAAAACATGGAGTTAATCAGGCTCTGTAAGAGTGGGTTAGGCCAGATGTGAAAGGCCACGTGGGCCCACAGTGCCACTCATTCATACAGGATTTCCCAGACCTTGAAATGCACTCAATCTTGTGAGGTTCTCACAACTGCCTGCACTGCAAGAACATGGGGCCCTTCACGGAACAGGACTAGCCTAAGGCCACAAAGTCATTAAGTCCCTAAGCCTGTCCTCAGCAAGACTCAGAGGCCAGCTCCTCTGTCCTGCACCCTCCACTACTGCACACCAACCTGGCAGAGGTCATTTGTGTGAAGCACGGATGCTTTGTGGAAGGGACGCTATACTTACATGACAGGCAGCCAACCTCCCAGGGTGAGCCAGCAGCTCAGGGCTGAAGTCACACCTCGGGGATTAAGAACGAGCTACCTTGAGACACTGAATTCTGAGAAGAGAACCCATGGGTCCCCTTTCAGGATTCACTTTGGTCTGCCTGCTAAGTAGGAACCCAAACGTTCACTGGGCAAGTCCTGAGTGAAGCAAGTTCTACTACTGGCAATTAATGTAAAACATGTTCTTTCCTCAGGGACTGGAGGTGAGAATAAAGAACCTAGTTCCAGTCTTCCTTTCACCGGAAGGGGACAAAACACTTTAGGGAATTGCAGCATTTTCTCCAAAGTGAGGGATGAGGTGTTGAGGGTCAGACACAAATGTTAAAACTTGTTTTGACACCCCCTGCACAGTACAGGTTGAGACACCTTCACGGAGGTGTGTATGATGAAGTACAAACCCATCACCATGCCCTGTACCAAATCTAGTCTCAGATACGTGGTCTGAATACTTACACCAGCCTCTGAACCAAATTCTTCTGGATTTGTTCCCCCCAAACCTCCACGATAGTTCCCAAGTCTCTATAAGACCCCTGAGGGCTGCCCGGAAGCAGCCGCAGCTGGTGCCTGTGCTGGCAGCGTCACTCGAGCAGCTTGAGGGGAGGAGGGGCTGCCACCCTGGGGACCCACAGACAGGCTGGGCAGGTAGCACCAGATCACACATCACCAGGGTTCTGAAAAAAACCTGTCTGCTAGGATGTAAATGTCTGTGGGCACCAAGGAGACATGTCAGAGTCAGGTGACTTCAGCAAATAAAGTGGGGGTGAGGGTTGAGGCTGGACACATCATTAAATCATTTGTTAAGTAAATTCAGAAGGGGTTTGTTTTAACCAGCAGTAAATACCAGAGCCAGGATTCCTCAAATTACTGCCTCTTTGTCACCCGGAAACCAGGACCGGGGTTTCCATGTGCAATGTGCTGCAGGGAGTGACGCTGTGCGGATGTGCCCTCCTCCACTCAGCTCAAAGGCCGCTTTCCCTCCCTACAGGCTCCACCTCTCCCCATCATCAACCTCCTCTCTGCGCCAGCCCTCCACCACCCATCACCAATCTCCTCTCCGTGCTAGCCCTCAACCACCCGTCAGGAGCTCCATCCGGCCCCACCCATTCACCCCTGCAATCTGGCCCCCAGGTTCACCCCTCCCAGCTCGGGGCGGCCACCAGGTCTTACCAGGACACGTCACTTCCCCGCAGGAAGGCAGCAAAGAGGGCGCTTGACTTACAACCAGAAGGCTGCACTGAAGTCTTGGTCCTCTCTAACCTCAACTCAGACACAGATTCTCTCAATTAAAAGAGTGCCTGTTTCATAGACCTGCTTTAGGAATCAAACGTCTTTGTGTCCAGTGAGCTGCTCTAACTTTCTCTGCACCACTGCAACTTGCCTGATACTCAGCTTCCACCCAGCAATCCCTCCCAAAGACGCCATTCCACATCTCTGCCCTCCAACTCCACTTCATCACCCTGACCCTATCAAAGAGTGTCACTGAACTTTCATGGGTGAGGAAAACATTCTTAATAACCTGGATACTTTCCTGAGAGACAGGAAAGCCCCATGGCTGCAGAAAAGCTTTACCACCCAACGCCCACTCCAATATGAAAGAGGCACATATTGTTGACAACCAGTGCTTTTAATTACATTTTAAAACAGCATTCTGAGCTCTGCCTATGGCTCAGTGGAGACTGAGAACCGTGAACATCCAGGAGCTAATGAGAATAAACCCAGACCCATCTCCTCTGCAGCTGCTGCCGCTTCGTGGCCACATACCCCCCGGCCCCGCCATATTCTGGTGCAGAAGCAGTGAAGTTCTACTCAACGGGTCACACAGGAAATTTTTTGGACTTGAGGCTGTGCAGTCTCTGTGACAACTACTGAGTTCTGCCTTCTAACTGGAAGCAGCCACAGACCATACCTAAGTGAATGGGTATGGGCTATGTTTCAGTAAAACTTTACTTACAAAACCGGGTAGCCAGCCCAAGGAGCAAGGTCTGCTGACTCTTGCTCTGGAGCAAAGCAAAACGTATCATCTCTAAACCACAATAAAGCTTGTGCTGCGAAAGCAGTTATGTGTCCTGGCCTCTGCCTGCTCTGTCCACTGGCTCTGGACGTACATGTAGACAGGCTTGACAAGGAGGACAGAGTCAGCAGGTGAAGAGTGGACCACAGTCAAGATCCTGACTGCCCGTCTTTAACCAGAGCTGCCACACTAATTCCACTTCTGGGACCCCACATGACCTCAACTGCCCACGTTTCTCCCCCACCTCATGGCCACTGTTACCATGCAGCTATCAAGTCAGCCACTAGCTTACTAGGAATCTTGCTGTTCTTTCACTCTGGTCAAAAAATTAAGTAAATCTGCCTGCAAGGCAGGAGACCTGGGTTCAATCCCTGGGTCAGGAAGATCCCCTGGAGAAGGAAACGGCAACCCACTCCAGTATTCTTGCCTGGAGAATTCCATGGATAGAGGAGCCTGGGCTTGCTGCAGTCCATAGGACTGCAAAGAGTCGGACACTACTGAAGCCAACTTAATACACATTTTTTGGGGGTGAGGGCGTGTCTAAGCCCAGGTTTCTACTTGATAAGAGATGTACAACAGGTTTTTGCAAAAAATGTTACATAAAAATATCTGGACACAGAACACTGACCCAGACCACCAATCACAGACAAGACCAGGGTAAACACAACCCCTGCAGAGAACGAGTCTCGCTCACCATACACATACCTGTGACATCAGCCCGTCCCCAGTGTCTCCTCTACGGAGAGCTGGGCTCGTGTGACCACGGTGAGTTCACACGACCCCACCAGAGACACTTCTCCTGGACCAGACAGGACAGAGCTCAGGGGCCCAGGACACCTGCGCAAGCCCACTCCCCGCGGAGTGCAGCTGAGCGGCCAGCGTCCCATTGCTGGCCTTCCTCAGACAGACACCCACCCAGCCGGGCGGAGCGGGGCGAGTCAGCCACCACGCTCCTGCCCTCCCAGCCTGAAGGCCGACTGGCGTGGCGTCCAGCCGCCGAACATCTTCCTGAGAATCACTGCTGCTCGGGCGCCTGCTTAGGAGACGGGGCCGTGGTCACGACGACGGTGGAGACGGCCTTGGAGGAACCAGAGGCTGTTCCCTGCTGGAGGTGGGACGCCGGGACTGTCTGGATGCGCACCTGTTCACAGAAAGAGCGTCTGGTGGGCAGATGGCCAGTGGCCCGCAGTGAGGATGAGCACGTGGGGAAGGGAGTAGCACGAGCCCCGCGAGGGCACTGGGCCTCACCTGCGTGGCCTGACCCTGCTGCTGGAGCTGCTGCAGCTGCTGGGCCGTGAGGAAGCTGACCGGCTTGTTGCCAGCAATGAGCTTCGCGCCCGCCGGCATAGTGGTGAGGATGATGTTGCGGCCCAGCCCGCCGAGGCTGTGGGGGAGAGGCGTGAGGCCAGGCCCGAGCCAGGGGACCCCAGCACTAGACTGACAGGACACCAGCCAGAGATCCCCCCTCTTCTTCCAGCTGCCACACTCCCGTGTCAGACAAAGGCCCCTGGTGCTCTGGATGAAAAGGCTGTGTGTCTACTTGGTGACCGGCCGGGGTCAGGATGGGCATCCGGAGGTGTGCACTCCCAGCCAGAAACCCAGCCCCAGAGCAGCTGCCCTGAGGCCTAGACTCCTGTCTTCACCTTCACTCTCGTCAAGTCAGAGCCACAAAGCCCTGGTCCCAGGGAGGCCCTCGCCCTCTGCGCCATCACACCCCAGGCCTTGACTTCGAGGGGAGGCTTCCCTAACAGCACGCCGGTCACCGCCCACTTCACCCAGTGCCTTCTGTCGGTCCCTTGCTCTGTCCCCAGAGCATGCACTACCACCCCATAGATGAGGTTAGTCCACTGTTCCTGCAGCATGAGCCTGTCAGCAGCCCTGATCTCACTTTATCCCCAGCACCTGAAACAACCTGAGGTGCTCGAGACACTGTCGAGCACAATGAAGGAACCCAGGAAACCAGCCGCCTTCCCCATCCCCTTGTGTCCAGGGGCCCCCAGCACTGCCTCCCCCACCACCCACAGCACTTACTTGGCCCCCAGGCTGCCTTTGATGATGGGGGCTGTGACCACACTCTTGCCCTTCATGGGCTGGCTAATGACAGACAGCGGAACTGTGATCCGTGTAGGCAGCTTCCCCTACAGAGAAAAAGAATCGGGTTTATCGGGAGGAGGCGGCAAGAACCACTACCCAGTGTCACCCAGGGGCCGCAGGAGCCGAGAGGTCCTCTGCGGGGCCCAGTGCTTCTATAGCTGGGGTCCAGGTGAGGGCTCACGTGTTCTACCAAGGGGTCATCTGTCCGTGAGCCTCCTCCTTCCTGCCAAATCAGAGCAGCCGAGTGCACCTGCCGGCATCAGGATAAAATGTGCGCCCAAGCCACAAAGGAAAGCGTGTGTCCCCTTCAGCGCAGTAGAATCTGGGCTCCCAGAGGGGAGGCTCTCACTCATCCACGCACCCTGACACTTGGCACACGGCAGCCGGGCGGAGGACCCAAGCAGGGACAGAGACGATCAGGAGTTGTCACAGTTAGGTGCAGAACAGGGGAGCACACAGCAGGGCACACTCCCGGGTGCTGTTCCTCCCGGAGATGAGGGAGGTGAGCTGGAGACACTAATACTAAACTTGCCCAAGAGAGAAGTGCACCCCACAGTTAAGTGTGGGGGAGGAGCGCAAAGGGAGCTGGAGATGCCTGGTGTGTCTGGGACTTCAGGATGGTCAGGGTAGGTCACTACGGCCACCTGGTTTTAACCTTTGGTTGATAAAATTTATATATGGTAAAATCTTGTGTAAATCTGACTTGACAAAAGTAACTAGAGAGGAGCAGTTGACAAGATGCAAAGAAAAGGAATCAATATTTCCTACAGGCAAGCTGGTTCTACAGGAGCCAGGCACTCAGGAGGAAACCTGTCCCCTGGGCTGGTCACTCATCTCCAAATAACTCCTCAATTGTATGCAGCCCGTCAGAAAGCACTGAACAATGCCAGCAGGCCAGAGAACACGGCCAAGTGGTGACTTCAGGGAACCGACTGAGGGCTGAACTCTTGTCTTAAGAAGCCCAGTGCGGGTAAGACTTCGCAGCAGCATCTACCAACCGAGCGTCCCTCTGTGAGCTAGGTAACCAGCTGCCTAGGCACCACCCCTCAACCTGTCTGCCCCACCCGGAGCTCTCTGCTTACAGTCACCCTGACTGATGACCACAAGCTGGGTGCCGCGGGACACACCTGTGTCAGAAGGACTCAAGAGAAAAGTGGGTCAAGTGAGCGCTGTTCCCTCGGTGCCTTAGTTCTCTGATGTGAGAACCTGAACAAACATTTCCTTTAAAGCCACGCTGCACTTTCGGGTCGGTTGGCTGGCTTTACTACCGTATTGGTCCTCCTCTCCCCATCACTCTGGATTTTATCCTAACTGGTGAGGTTTTACTTACTATACGGCTTACTTAGAGAAGTCAGACTGTGTTCTGTACTGTCCAGATGCACCCACCATACAGAACAGTGCCCCTTACCTAGAGGCTAAAGAATAAATACCTGCACCCCAAAACACACCTGTTGATACAGGAATCTGGTTTATAAGGGTAGTATCTCAAATTAGTTGGGAAGAGACACACTACTCAACGATGCTGAAATAATGTGAAAAATGTAAGATGAGCTCTATCACACATGACATTCACAGAAATACATTTCAAGTAGATTTATCCATTATACTGTTTTTAAACTCTAAAAATATTTTATGAAAATGAGAGCCGACATCTTCATAACCCTGGGCTAAGGCATAAGACATGAAACCTAGGAACCAGAAAATGCTGATGATCTAATCAGATAAAATACCTGCAGAGCAAAAAGGCTTCATATGCCAGGTTAAAAAATGACAGACTGGAAGAAAATATTTTCCACACAACTAATATGTGGAAAATAGAAAGGTTGGTACAAGCTCACACAACATGAAAATACCAGAAAAACACCCCAGTAAAACAATGGCAAAGATCCCGTTCACCCCTGGAGAGCTCTCACCAACCCCCAACGAAGGGATGCCCATCCCCACCAAAGACCGGGAAAAGAGAAAAGAACTCTTTTCAACAGTAAGACAGGGACATAAAGATTTATAGAACAGGCTCTGAAGTGCTGGTTAGGGGATAAGGGAAACAGAAGGCTAGCTGATGGGAGTGTAAGCTGGTGTGGTCTTTCTCTGAACACAGCGGGAGTGTCAGAACATTTGATGCATACCTCCTCGACCCATTCCAGGAACCTCCACTCCTGAAACACTGCCCTGTGTTCACACAAACAGGCCCTGTAGCACCAGGTGTTAACAAGGGACAGCAATGTCACTAAAAGGGCACAGTCTCTGCGTAGAATCTGGAACAACCCCCAGGACGTACTTTCAAATGAACAAAGCAAATCACAAACAATATATAGACTGAGGTTTCTACTAGCAAACTTAAAAAATTTTGTACATATGTAGGAAAATGCTCAGAAAAAGGACTTAAATGGCAAAACACCACTAGTGATGAGCCTCATGAAAGGGGAACCAGAGGGTGGGAAGAGAAAGCGCATATTTACTCCACGGACCTCCGCGCTGCTTTACTGTTATGAGAACTACTGCCTGTGCCACACCTTCACAAACGTGTTTCAGGACTAAACAAGAGTCACATAGTGAATAAGCCTGTCCGGGTCAAAAGAGGAGACAGACTGGGCTTCTAGTCTACACCCCTGAAGCTACTCACGGCCTGGGACGTGGAGACGACCGCGGTGCTGACGGGGACCTGCCGCACGGCGGGGGCTCCGGTCCCGATGCTGATGGGGGCACTGGCCGCCCCAGAAGCCACAGCCACAGTCTTGGACACGGCAGCGTTCACGCTGGGCAAGGACACGGCCGACGTGTGAACAGTTCCAGACCCACCAGCCACTGAGGGCCCTTGCTTGGTGTGGGCTGCGACCGTGATGGTCTGGCCTGCTTTAGGGGGCATGACCCCCAGGCCCTGCACGATGCGAATGGTGGCAGCTGGTTTCGCTTCCGATGAGGCCACTGTGCTTTTCCCCTTTTGGTCGGCCACGCTCACGCCGAGCGCTGGCATCAAGCGAAAAGCTGAACTTGATGCTTCCGCTGGCTTGAGATCAGGAGTCACTTTGACCACAGTGGTCCCTGTTGGAGTGGACGATGGGGCAGTGGCCACACCAGCCTTGGCAGGGCTGTCAGCGGCATGAACGGGGTTGGATGTGACATGGAGGGTCGCCGAGATGCCTTTGCCCGTGGCACCGGTGCCCGTCCCAAAGAGGTCCTGGGTCAGTTTGACGGTGGTGACCTGCGACTTGGCCAGCGTGGCCATCATGTCTGGGGTGATGCGCAGCACCGTCTGGCCCTTGGCGTCCGTGGTGATGGACGAGGGCGGCAGACGCAGCACGTCCTTGCCCTGGATCCGGAAGTTGGTGGCTGTGAGGGGGACGCTGCTGCCCGTCTGGGGCTTCACACCAAGCTGCCCAGTGATCGCCACCTGCAGGGAAAGAAGCGCACTGACACAGGTCTTCTCGGGGCTCAACAGGTTTCAGGGGAAAGCTGGAGAATCTCCACTGCAAGAGATGTGCGTTTCATGTACTTTGCTAACTTTTTACTTTGAAAAATGGAGGACAGTCACCAAAGTAGAGAACAGCCTAACAAAGTCATGTACCACCAAGCTTCAGAAGTCACCGCACGGCCAGCGGTATCTATTTTTCCCCACTCTTCAGGGGCCCGGGTGGAAGGAGGGAGGAGTCGGAATATTTTAAAGTAAACCAATAAATATCATTTTGCTCATCAATACACTCATCCCTGGGTATCCAAGGCTGCTACAGTCCTTCACATAAAATAGCCCAGGACCAAACTTAAAAGTAACTATCTATTCTTATCTAATAACCACCTGGTAAATATTATAAGACATGCTCACATTTCTCCTACTGTCTCAAAAACATCTAATTATGGCGGAACCAACCTCCACTTTGAGGCAGCACCAGGCTCGGTGCTGAAGGGCATAAGCCCTGGGGCCAGACTTCCCAGGTTTTCACACCAACGCCTACTTACCTATGACCAACGTCCGCATGCAAAAGGTACGACTCTCCTAGCTGGGGAACTCTGTTTCTCGTGAGCCACCGCCCACCTCTGCTGGACCACTAAGTGTCACAGTGCCACCCCCACCCTAAAGCAAGCCCACCCCCGCCTCACTCCATATCCCCCTGCAGCCTCAGGTCTCCACCCTCAGCAAAAGCAAGGCTGTCTAACAATTACCCACGTTCACTGTCTCCCTGCCTCGCCTCACATTCTATTGTGAACCTGTTCCCCAAAATCCACAACCCAGTGTACCAGTCAAGTTCACCCACTACCCCTGTCCACTGAGTGCTCACTTCTCAGGGCTCGTTTCACGTCCTACACAAGCCTAGTGCTGGAGCTACACGGCTGCTACCCCCTCTCTCGTGGCTTCCCTGCTTCTGCTCTTGGTCCCTAGTGTCCACAGTGTGCAAGCAGGGTTGTTTTTTTTTTAATTTATATATTTTTAATTGAAGGATAATTGCTTTACAGTATTATGTCGGTTTGTATCAAACATCAACACGAATCAGCCACAGTTACCTATGTTCTCTTCCACTTGAACATCCCTTCCAGCTCCCTCCCCAAGCAGGAATTTCTTTACTGGTAAACTAGGTCAAGTCACCCCAGCCCACAATCTTTCGATGGCTTCCATCACATCTAAATTAAAGGCAAAGTCTGACCTGACTTAACTGCTGGCAACCTCGCGTTCTAACACCTTCACGCTTGCTCAGGAGATTCCAACTGCTTTCCTGTTGTTCCTCACGCACTCCTGATGGAGGCTTCTTCACATGCCACTCCCACGCGTGGGAGGCAGGGCCCGACAAGCACAGCACGGCGTGCTCCCCAGCTTCACTCACCTCGCTCATGAGCCCCCTCCCCAAACAGGCCTTCTCTCATCAGCTGCCACCTCAGCCCATCACCCTTGACCCCACCTCCAACCACTGACCGACTGTCCCGGCCTTATGGCACCTGACCCGGAAGTACGTGCCTGTCCTCCAGCGCTGTGACATGTGACACTACAAGCCTCGGGACAGCAGGGATCCGGTCTGTGGGATTCACCCCTTGACCCCACACCCCGCACGGCGCCCGGCACACAGAAATCACTCAAGAAACCTTCGTGTGATGGAGAAATAACGTTGCTTCATCATCAGTGATTGCATTTCTTCATAGTAAAATGAGAATAACGCAAGTGGCTGCCCCGCAGGGTCGTGAGAACGACAGTACTCAGCATCTACAGCATGTTTGGCACCACGCAGGCCCTGCTCTCAGCAGTCGGTGCGATTCTGCCCAACCCGTCCCTGCAGCTCAACGGTTACCTTCGCACACTCACCACCAAGAAAGCACAGACAGACATGCTCCATTTCTACAAGTAGAAAGTAAAATGCCAGTAACGCCTGTCCAGTTACTCTACAGGGTTTTAGGTAAGCAAATCCATGAAAAGTTGACTCCAAATCCAAAGACTCAGCTACTAAATCCTGAATTACATGGAAAGGAAGAGAAAAACCCTTTCCAGCATCTCCCAAGCTTGCACTATCCTTGCTGCAAACTCACACTTGAATAGAAATGAACTCAGAATCAGAGATCACAAACCACTAAGGTCTCCAACTGTCCTCTTGATTCCAGACAAAGGACTCAGACCCACCCAGAGAGATTTCATGTACCTGCTTGATAATGTTCTGTCCTGCGACGTTCTGAAGAACAGCTGCCGTGGGGGTGCTGGGAGCGGAGCCCCCAGGAGAGCTGGTGGCAGGCTTGCTCGCGGGGTTGGCCGCCGCAGGGAGACTTGTCACTGTGAGCCCTGCCGACCCAGGTCCTGGCCGCTGCACGGTGGCTGTCACCGTCTGCGCTTTGACCGGAACGGTGGCCATGACTGTCTAGTTCAGGGCAGGAGGCCGAGAGCTTAATTAGACAGGAAGCCACAGACCGGCACCCAGAGAGGTCTCCAGCTGTCACCACCCCAGACGCACTCCCCAGGAGGGCTTCTAAGCTTATGGTGCCGAGGGCTCACTACCTCCTGAAATGGACAATGTGGAGCTCTGACATGCTGGTAGAACAGTTCAACTTTCAGAAACACTTTCATGTCTAACATCTCACTCTAACCATGTAAGGAGAGGGGAAACACCATACCCCTTTACAGCACAGGGGCCTGAGGCAGGAGACCATTGTCTACAGCCCCAAGGTCAGTGGCCTGGAGAAGGTTAGAGTCACAACAGAAGGAGCCTGACAACAAGAATCACAGGCCTCGTTCACACCCTACCTTCATTTTCCAGGTTCCTGACGTCACAACTTGGGGTGCATCACTAAACTTCCCAAGTTCTGACTCCCAACGTGCAAACACAACTCACAACTCAGCCACCGGGCTCTGAGCATTAACTGAGCTGTTGTGATAAATACCATCAGCAGCAGCAGCAACCCAGGTCCTGGGTCCCGACCCAGACTGCCCACCGGGCCCATGAGCCCACACGAGCAGCCCGTCCCTCTCACCTGTGGCCCGCCTTTGGCCTGCACGCCAGTGGCCGGCATGCGGATCTGCGTTCCCGCGGGCATCGGTGGAAGTGCCGGGGCCAGCCCTGCCGGCTGCGTCACCGGGGGAAGGCTGGGTGGGGCCACCACCCGCACCTGGGGGACCCCGGCCGAGCCCGAGTGGCTCACGACACGGGCAGCAGCCTGAGAACTCGGCGGGGCCTGGCTGGATGCTGGGGACAGCATGGCTCCCAGCTGCGGCATGGTTGGTGAAGACACGAGAAGAACGCTGCGAGGAGCACCCAGGGAAACAAGACACGAGTCAGGGCACCACACGAAAGGAGCCTGCAGGGAGAAGGCCCGACAGGAAGCGGAATCGCTCACCCTGACGTAGACTTGGCCGGTTCCGAGACTGTCGTGGGGCCGCTCTTGTTCACTGGCGGCACCGGCGGGGGGGAGATCGGCGTGGCAGGCAGAGCAGGCGTGGTGGGCGTCACGGGCGTGACCGGGGTCGGGGGCATGCTGGAGTCGCTGAGGCTCAGCTGGCTCTGCTCAGACGGGCCACCGCTCAGGAGTTTCACCGGACCCTCCTTGCTGCTGGACTTCTGCAGGCACACGGGAGGGAACACACGCGGCATGAGCAAGGCTGCAGGGATGGCTCAGCCTCTCCACCACTGTCCCACGAGGTCACTCACCACCTTGGACGGAGGCTTGGGCTTCTGCTGGAGGGCTTTCCTGGCTTTGGCCGCAGCTGCTTGGGCTTGGTGGATCCGCTCTGTGGGCAAGAGTGGGCAGCTGAGCTCACAAAGGAAGGTGGTCTCCCTGAGAGCCAGGGCTCCGTCCCCCCCTGCACAGTGGTGTCCTGCCTGAATGCCAAGGAGGAGAAGAGTGGGCCAGGACAGAACGTCAGGGCTCTGGGCTAGCGGGGCACACACCAAACTCCTCCTCGCTGCGGTCCCGATGCAGGTAGATCCACAGCTTCCTCCCAATGTCATACTTCACGCACGGATCCTTCTCATAATGCAGCCGGTCCAGGGCACCGCTCACCACCGTGTTCACCTGAGACCCGGGACAAGGGGAGGGAAAACCACTGGCTCATATGCCAGAGGAAAACTCGGGGTGAGAGGGAGGCACAGCCCCCACACAGATCCTACTCCCAGTGGCTCACCTGTCACTCAGCAAAACAAGAAACTATGAGTCCTGGGGGAGTCGCCCTGAAGACGGTGAGTTGAGGAACCTCAGCAGATGCTGAAGGAAAGCCTCACCATCAGCAAGGTCACATGGCAGCTCTGCTCACCCTTCTCCAGACAGACTCCTTTCTTTTGGGTTTTTTTTGGCCACGCAGTTCGGCTTGTGGGATCTGTTTCCCAATCAGAGACTGAACCCAGGCCCTTGGCACTGAAAGCTCAGAATCCAAACCACTGGACCGCCAGGAAATTCCTCATCAACTTTATTAAATTTATGTTATTTCAGTCTGTATTCCCTCAGGCGGGCTTCCCAGGTGGTTCCAGTGGTAAAGAACCCACCTGCCAATGCAGGAGACAAAAGAGAGGAAGGTTCAAACCCTGGGTTGGGAAGATCCCCTGGAGGAGGGTATGGCAACCCACTCCAGTATTCTGGCCTGGAGAATCCCCATGGACAGAGAAGCCTGGCAGGGTACAGTCCATGGGGTCGCAAAGAGTCAGACATGACTGAAGTGTCTTAGCACACACATTCTGTATTCCTTTGTAAGCATCCTTAAACCACCCCTGAACAAAACACAAGCAGCCCTTCCCCTCACACCTGCGTGCTGGTGACGTCAGGCGCCAGGAACTGGGAGTCCTTGAGCAGCTCACAGATCTCCGCCCGTGTGCCCTCCCCGTTGGGCAGCCGTGCTGCCGCGTCACGAACTAACACCAGAAACAGCAAAGTGCACGTTAGCAGGGTTCCTGGGGGAGCCAGCCCTCAGCTGCTGACCCAGCAGCAGGGGGACACAGCCCTCTGGGGGTGGCTTCTTCCACACCCCTCACACTTTCAGCCAAGGCTAAAGGCCCTGAACTTGAGAGTTCAGGGGTCCAGGGGATAATTACAACTTAAACTGAAACTCAGCATTTCCTTCCACTGTGAGCCAGGCTGACACAATCTTTGCTGGCATATGTTGCCAACTACATGCTGGCAGTGCTGTGATGTTGTAACAGAAATCAGATGATTTCTTACCACAGCACAGCTGCTGTGACAACTCAAAGTCTCATTTCTACTCATCACTATGTGGGAATCAGAGGAGTCAGAACACCTGCAGCAGTGTCGCCTCATTTATCATAATAAAGACTTATTTCTGCACCATAAACCTGCTTGAATATTTTTGCATTTTTGCATTGTTTCTTTCGTAACTGTGCATTTTATTTCAGGCATTTAAAAACCTAATTCTGAGAAGGGGACCAGAGGTTACCAGACTGCCAGCAATTCATGGTACAAAAACGGTGAAAAATCTCACCTTTAAAAGAATCTCAGTCTGGAGGAAGCAAATTCTGGCACCTAAGCTAACTGAACAATTCCTAAAGGAACGTAAACATGAGCACAGAACCCAGGAAGAAAACAAGGATTCCCTGTGACTCTCTGGGCAAGAGCCCGCCTCCATGTCCCCACTGCAGAGCTTCCAGGAGCTACACTGACCCTCCAGCCTTTGCTGGGGGGTGGGGGTGGGGGCGCACCCAGGGACAGGATGGTGACGTAGGCGGGCCGGTCAGAGCGCAGCAGGGAGTGCTCCCGCGCCTTGTTGAGCGAGGTCTCCTTGTCGAACACACCCTTCACGGGCCCCACCACGGACTCGAAGCCGTGCATGCGGAAGGTGAAGGCCTTGTGGGGCTGGCTGTACCGGTAGCGCTCCTGTCAAGAGAAGGGACAGAGCTTCTGAGTCAGTCAGAGGGCTCTCTCCAGCCACCCCGAGCAGTAAGGGGTCGGCCTGGAGAGACTGGAACAAGGAGGAATCAGGCTATTCCACTAGGACCACTGAGCCGACCAGAGTGGGGAAAGGACAAGCCCCAAAGGCCAGTCACTAGCAAAGTCATCAAGAAGTCAATGTGCTTTGCTATCTGCAAAAAAACCATCAAAAGGTTTCTCATTCCCTTCCTCACACCATCTCTGTTTCAGAAAAGCAATCTCAACTAAGGGAACAGCTGAGGTTAAGAGTGTGAGCTGCTTCCAAGAATTCTGGGCTCAGAGCATCTCTTTACCTGGTCTCGCAGACACAGAGGTTTATACTGGGTTCCAGTTTTTTCTCACCTGCTCCTGAAAAACTCGCTTCTCCTCCCCCGTGCTGGGCCGCACCACGTAGTCAGTCCTTCTGGAACACAAAGACCTATGGGTCTGCTGCCCTTCTCCAGTGCCCAGAACCACCAGGCCCATCGCCCCTTCTCCAGCACCCAGAACCACCAGGGTCCATCACCCCTATTACAGTGTTCAGAACCACCAGGCCCATCGCCCATTTTCCAAAGTCCAGAACCACCAGGGTCCATTGCCCCTTCTCCAATACCCAGAACCACCAGGGTCCATCACCCCTTCTCCAGCACCCAGAACCACCAGGGTCCATCGCCCCTTCTCCAGCACCCAGAAACACCAGGCCCATCACCCCTTTTCCAGTGTCCAGGACCACCAGGGTCCATTGTTCCTTCTCCAGCACCCAGAACCACCAGGGTCCATCACCCCTATTCCAGTGTTCAGAACCACTAGGCCCATCACCCCTTTTCCAGTGTCCAGAACCACCAGGGTCCATTGCCCCTTCTCCAGCACCCAGAACCACCAGGGTCCAACGCCCCTTCTCCAGCACCCAGAACCACCAGGGTCCACTGCCCTTCTCCAGTGCCCAGAACCACCAGGGTCCATCAACCCTATTCCAGTGTTCAGAACCACCAGGGTCCATTACCCCCATTCCAGTGTTCAGAACCACCAGGGTCCAACGCCCCTTCTCCAGCACCCAGAACCACCAGGTCCATCGCCCCTTCTCCAGCGTCCAGAACCACCAGGCCCATCGCCCCTTCTCCAGCGTCCAGAACCACCAGGCCCATCGCCCCTTTTCCAGCGTCCAGAACCACCAGGGTCCAACGCCCTTTCTCCAGCACCCAGAACCACCAGGGTCCATCGCCCCTTTTCCAGCGTCCAGAATCACTGGGTCTATCACCCCTTATCCAGCACCCAGAACCACTGGGTCCATCACCCGTTCTCCAGCACCCAGAACCACCGGGTCACCTCTTCTCCAGCACCCAGAACCCCATTCTCCATGGGAACTGAAGGGAGACCAGAGAAAAGCACACACCCACAGGTGGATCCTGAAACTCAGACTCCTGGGGCAACACTCCCACTCTGGGAGCATGCTGCCCCCCAGGGAGGCTGAGGCAGGCAAGGACCCATGGACCCAATCTCTCTCAAGCTCTCCGGCTCTAAGGTACAAGGACGTGTCAGCACAACCAGGGTGGGACTGAGACAAGGGTTTCCTGGGACACCACCCTCAGTCAGGGTACTGCTATACTCACACCCGAGGAACAGGCGTTGTGGCATCTGAGCTATCCTCAGTTTCTTGCTGGAGAAAGGAAAACAGTGACAGGTCAATGGACTGCAGAATTCTGGTTAACTCAAGGGTTCTGGAAGCCCAAGACGAGAGAGCTGGTGGTTCTCAACAACATACCCTAAGAAGGTTCTCAACAACATACCTTACAGAAGGCCTGGTCTTTGGTTTCCAGCCACAGCTGGAAGAGTGCAGCTAACTCCTTTTCATTATCTTGGGACTGGCCTATTAGAACAAAAAGGCAAAAAATAACAACAATGTGATCTAAAGGCACAATGTAAGGACCCTGCTTCCTCCTTCTCGCTGTACCTATGCCCAAGGAAGAACCTGTCAGGGCCGTGGCAACGGTCCTGTGTAAAGAACAGCCCTCAGCCTGGACTTCCACACGCAGGATGAAACTGGACCTGTCTGACAACACTCACGGAAATTAACTTGAAGGGATTAAAAACCTGACAGGATTAACTTCAAGTGTCTGATGGACATCCACACAGGCGGTCTAGCCAGCACCTTAACTCCTCAGTCACGTGACCTCACTGGCCTCCCTGGCCTCCCTCTACCCCAGCCAGTCACTCCCACAATCACAACTAGATCTTGTCATTCTCCAAAACAGGAATCTTCAAGATGCCTAATCCAGTTTCTCAACCCTGGTAATACGGGATTACCTGGAAACTTTTGAAAATGCTGAGGGTCAGGCTCCTCCAAACTAACCAATCAGAACAAGTGTGGGGAAGGCCAGGCATCAGAATTTTTTAAAGTTTCCCAGGACATTCCTGGCAGTCCAGTGCTCAAGACTCCATGCTTCCAATGCATGAGGTGCTGGTTCAAACCTTGGTCAGGGAATGAAGATCCCACATGCTATGCAGCACGGCCAACAAAAAATTTTTTAAATAAATAACAACAAAAAACACTTGTAGAAAGTGCGGTCCAGATCCACTGTCTCCCTAACCGGAGGGGAGCTCAGGAGAGGGCCCTGACAGCCAGGACACGCAGCTCTCCACAGTGCACGCGGAGGTCAGCTTTGTGGCTATTTGCCTACGTCATGTCTCTGGCTGCCCTGCACAGGGCAAAGCTGAGCAGCTACAGTGGAAGCATCTGACCCATGACCCCGAGACACTTACTCCCTGGTTGGGTCAGGCCTGCCGCCCCCAGCCCCACGCCAGCTGGACCCATGGCCTCAGCGCACCTCTGGCCACAGCCTGCATTACTCTTTCAAGAGCACCACCATTTCTTCCATGTCCACAGACCCTGTCATGACCCTCTTGAGTTGTAGGAACCATGGAAGCTAATGAACACTCCCTATCTCCTGACTCAGACCTCATGGCTTCCCCCCAACTCTGTGGTCACTGCCTCCAGTGTCCCCATCTGTCTCTCCCACCTCGGAGTCCCTCAAGGCTTCATCCCAGGGCCTCTGGCCTCCTCACTGGGCCCATACCTCTGGCTTCTCTTACTGCACACATGCCCACAGCTCTCTACCCTGACTCTCTGGTCTGGACTCTAAACCCACCATCACTCAACACCCCAAAGGAAGCTCAAGGCAGCATGTCCACAACCACACGCACGCTCCTTACCCTCACCAAGCCTGACATCCTCCCCAGCTGCCCAGGGCGGACCCCGTTTACCAGGTACGAGTCCAGCACAGTGACACTTGACACCCTCTTCCTTCACTCACCACACAGTCCATAACCACCTCTCTGGCTTTTACCTAAAACTCTCAAGTTCATCCACTCTTCCTACCCAGGTCCAGATTATCATTATCTCTTTGCAGGCTGGTGTGATCCTGAAAGGAACCTTCCCCGCCCCACTGACCCACAGCACTCCCTCCGTGGGAGCCTCTTCCCCTCCCGCTGCTGGGCTGTTCCCTAGGCATCGTGAAGAACTCTGCTCAAATGACCTTCCCCAGGACAGCTGTCTCGAACTCTGCATGCACTACACACCAATGCCTCATTACAAATATCTACCCCTACCAGCACTTTCCCTTACAAAATGTGCATGTTTGCTATTTCATTTGAGTATTTGTTCCCCAAACAAGTCTTAAGCTCCACAAGGGGAGCACACTGTTTATGTCACAAACTATTATCTCCCCAACACCTAACACTGCCTGACACCTAGAAAGTGAATCACTGTTATAAGGAAGGAATGAACCTACTGCTTCACAAGCTTATCTCCGTGTTTCTCTTCACAGACCACTGGACAGAGTGGAGAGAGGTTTGAGTATTTCCATAGGAAATCAACATGAATCTTCTTCTCATCACCAAGTTATTTCAAGTACACGTTACTACAACTTACACAGTAAGTGGGACTCTACAAATTTATAACAAAGGAAGTCTTTCCTGTACAAACAGCTTACTTGGGGCTGACACATTATCCTCAACAACAAAGCCCATTTTAGGAAAGAAAAACAATCATATTACTATAAGTTACCCTCAGGGCACAGATACGAATGATACAAATACAAGTGTTACTATAAGACCCCCCCACAGATTTCGATTCAGCAGCCCTGGGGTGCATCGGGACAGAGGGTAATTTCACCTTAGCCAAAACCCAATGGGGTTCATGAACTTAGACCGTGAGAGTTCCTAAGGGCCTGGAAGGATCCTCTTACTGAGCAAAACACAGCCTAACACTGCCCTTCTCAACATTCTCGTGGCCTGCACTGCCCGGAAGGCACCAGAAGCTTAGGGGAGAAAATGAGAGAGAGAGAACCTCTGTGATAGGTCGGTGGTATGCAGTACTCACCAAGCAGTTTCCACTGCTGGGTTTTCTCCTTGAATTCAACAAACGGAGAGAAGCTGGATGGCACAGCTACAAGAAATGGACACCCATGAGCAAGCCACACAGGCCAGAGAGTGCTGAACCCAGAACCACCAACTCCCCTGGGCTGGGAGGTCACTTCTGTATATCAATGGCGTTATCAGGGCAGCACAGCCCATCGCCACATGGCGTCAGGCAAAGTTACCATGGATCTAAGCAGTGAGGCTGCATTCTAATAGGAAAATCAGACAAAGGTGGGGGTGGGTGGGAGGGAGATAGACCCTGTAGAAAAAAGCACCTTACCACGGCTTTCTCCACCAAGATACTGCAGGGCTGGTAATACCAACTCTGCCCAGTTGGGGGCCACAGAGAACCAGCTATTGAGGGAGCTGGCTGGAGAGGACTGCCAGTCCAAAACCCGCTCTTCTAGCTGAAGGAGAGAGTAAAGGCAGGACCCAGTTAGATTTCCATTCGGTTTCAACACACCGGCAATTCCATGGCTGTGCCAGAACAAGCTGGAGGTGTCTGTCCAGTGAGCCCAAGTCACAAAGCAAGTTGGCTGCAGATCTCTGGGGAGAGCCCAGAGTTCTCAAGCCACAGTCTGCTGAAGATGTCTACCACCTGAAACTGCAGTGCCCTTGGCTTTTCCTAAACTCTTACCAAAGGAAGGCTTGCCTGTCCCTCCAGCAGCAGGATCTCCAGCAGAAGAGAGAAGAAGCTGGAAGATATTTCATTGATTCCAAGGCAAGGCTTGAGGTCTTCGAGAGGCCTAGGAAGGGAAGAAAAAGATAAGGACCACCAAAAAAAACCCACACCTCTCAGTTGCTGTAGGCCCTCCAAGCCTCCTAGCAGTCACAGATACAGTTCAGGGAAGGACCACACCACGTACTTTCCGCAGGACCCTGGGATTCAGGGCTCAGAGATGGCACCAGCACAGGGGTGGCCCTGAGCCACGAACCCCTCTGCTCACTTACTCCTCCTTGATGGCAGGTACGGCCAGTGGGGATGGAGCCTGCGAGAGGGGTGGGAGCCCTTCGGGACCGCTCAGGGGTTCAGCCAGGTCCTCTGCCTCTGACTTGATCAATTTTATTTTCTTCTTCTTCCTTTCCTCTTTTTCTTTAACCTTTTTTTTAAGGACAGCCAAGTCATATAGGGCTGGGGGAGGAAACAACATAAGTCATAAAAGTGCAACTTCTACATCAGGAAATGATGGAGCTTATCTGCTTATTATTTCCCCAAGGCCCACCAGTAAATGAAAGAAAAGCCTCAGCAATAAGACATAGTTTCGTTTTTAAAACCAAACCCAATGAGTGCTTTAAAAAGCCAATGATCTGCTGATCTAATAACCATTCTCCACCTACAAATCCATAAGAGGCGATAACGAAACAAAGATCATCAGCAAGGAAGAGGCTATGGCTACATTTCCTTCTGCGCTATGCAGAGAGGCCTGTATGAGCAGACACCAGTCGGACGTTCTGCAGGATGTTCTTACCTGCTAGTGAGCCCTTCCTGCCAGCGTTCACTCGAGTCATGATGTCATTCAGAGTCAAGTCCCCTGTCAACAGGTCCGGATGATCCTAGACACGATATTCAGGGATGTGTTGTCAAGGCTCCAGAGAGGAGCTAGACACTGCTGGTGATTTTGCCTGTGCACCTAACAGACACAATTAGATGGTAGATGTGCCTGAGGAAACTGTGTTGAGTTTAGAAAGTACACAGAGAAAAACTACTGCTCTTTCTAACAGGGTAGAGAAGATCCTTTCATGTGTGGCATTTACAGTTCATAAAGCTCTTGTGCATTCTTTATATGTTCTTCAAATAGTATTGTTAAGTGGTGCTGTATTTTACAAAGACAGACAATGTGACTCAGAGAAAGAAGGGATTCACCCAACATCACAGTGAGTGGAAAAGACAGAGACAGAACCTGGATTTAACTCCCATGGAAACTCCGCCCATCTCACCCCTCCACCTTAGAAGGACTGCCTTTCCTTCCTCCACTACACTCTCTGGCTTGGCGTTACCTTGATTTGGTGGTATGGAGGAACAGAAACATAAAATGTGGGAGGAGTTCAGGCTCTGCTGCTTGGCTCTGCTGCTTGCTAGCCACCAGGCAGAAGACAAGCTCCCTGGCCTCTCTGAGACCTGCTAACTGGACACAATGATTCACACAGCAGTACTGTCCTACAGACTAGATGAGACACCATGGTGAACATGTCTTATGAAGACAAAGCGTTTGTCTTCTCCTCGCATCTTTGGTGTTCCTGGGCCCCCATGCCGCTCCTGCCCTCTAACAAGTACAAGGAAAGGGGACTGAGGACGTAGTGACTCCTTATATGGTCCTCAGGACACCTGCTCGGAGATTAGACTGGCAACCTACCCACTACCCCTCCAATCTTACTGGTTGGTATTTCCGCTTCTCGTGGTGCTTCTTTAACATTATCTTCAGGTCACTGTCCCCCAGCTCTATTTTATCTGACAGAAAAGGAATTGAACCACATGAATAGTCCTTATTTCCACAGGGCTCAGACTCACATTTTCCTGGCCACTTTAGTATTAAAAAGTAAGACATTTCTGGGTTTCCCTTCTGACGCGTGTGCTACAAGTACCACAGTCTTAAAACAGGAACAGTCACTGACTCAACTCTGCAGCCCTTCTGTAACCTGGTCAGTAACAGTAATCTCCGTACTCAGCTGCTCCTGAAACGACTAGAAGTTTCCTCACAGTCTTCTTTGATTCCTAGCCAATTAAAAATATTCTCTAACTCCATGGACATGCCAAGACACTGTTATGCCTCTGGTTACCTCTCTTGTTCTATTATTAAACTGTCCTTTAGTATTGTTAATTTAAGATTCTGCTTTCTTTAGGCCAAAATGCCAGCTGATCAACTCCTAAGGGAAATTTTCAAAGTAAAGGAAGGAATGCTAGCTGGCCTATTTGTAAAAAAGTAGAGCCAAACAAAAACTTCTCCAAACCTCCTAGTTCTAAGGAACACTGCTCTTTTCTGGCAGGAAGAAGCCAGTGCTGCTCCCCCCACCAGAGCCCCCCAACGCCCCAGGTCCACGCCCCAGCACCAGACCAGCGCTCACCTGCGGTTTTCATGTCCGTGGTGGAGAGCGTGGGCACCACCCTCAGGGGCACAGCAGGGCTCGGGGAGCGTGCTGGGGAGCTTGGAAGCCACGAGCTGAGATCTTCAAAAGAAAAATTTCCTTGTAAATCCAACATGGCCTTGGACCCCGGCAGGGGAGTCTGGCCAAGTGGTTGTTTGGGTTCAAGATGGCCAAGCCAACAAGCGGGAAGCCAAGTTCTAGCACTCCCTCCGGACCCCTCCCAGTCGGACTGTAGCTCTGAGGTCACGTAAGCAGCTTTTGCAGGAGGAGAGACATCCACAGAGGTGGGTCACTGTGGAGGCCAGATTACTACGCCCCTCCTGTGGGGAAGCAGTCCTCTCAAGCAGCCGGCAGAACCAGAGAGCCTGGGGTAGGTCTGCGTGCACCCGAGCGCCAAGGGTGAAGGGGTCTGCAGTCACAGCCGCCCAGCGGGAGTGTCTCAGGGCCCGAGGACCAGGGGCTCTGAGCCCCACCCCCAGCCCAGACAGACCACAGGGCACAGGGAATGGCTTCATCGCGGGGGTGGGGAAACGGTGCCCACTGGCTCCAGTCGGACAAGCAGCGGCGGTGCAGATGGGACGCCAGCCCCGGGGGCCCAAAGACACGCACCCTCCTCGTCGGAGGACAGCGCCGTGTCCCCACACTCTTCCTTCACCTCCCGCAGGACCTTCAGGTAGCGCTGCTGGGCACGCCACTCCCGCTCCTCTGGTGTGCGCGATGGCCAGGGCCGCTTCTGCCGGGACGGGAAGGTGGGGCCGCTCCGCCGGGCCATCTCCAGCAGGTCCTGCATTCAGACCGGACAGGACGGGGTCCTGGCAGCTTACCCTGGCCAGTGCCCCAAGTCCATGCTTCCCTCTCTCCTTCAACAAGCTCAATTCCCTCCCTCCGATCACAAAGATGCTCGTGGATGAATATGTTCAAATAAAAGGGGCTTGTACTGATTATGGTGGAAAATCCCAAACCGGAGATACTCCATCAAGAATGAATACTTATACCAGACACCTAAGTAATTCCACTCTGAAACTTACAGGTCCTCTAAGGGCCACAACTACCTGACCCCGAGGCCTCCCGAGGCTGGTCCAGATCTGGGGCCACTAAACCTGGCTCCCCTCAGGAACCCAGACATGAACCTGAGGGCAACCTGGTTCTCCTGCACGACCCACCATGGACCTGAAAGCCACCTCTCTAGGTAAATAAAGAAGCTACAACACTTCATCAATTCTAAGACATATCCTTTTTTCCCTCTGTCCTAACATCTCTGAAACCACGACACGTCTGAAAATGCACCTTAAGAAGGAAGGGTGCACTAGGCCATCTTGGGGGTGGACAGGCAGCTTCCTTCCTCATGGTCTTTCCTTGCTGCCCCACCCCTTCAGGTCACCAGCTGCGTGTCCGCGTGGCTCCCGGGAAGCGGGACACTTACGCTGCGCGAGGCCAGGATCTGCTTCAGCAGCCGGTGGAAGTACTGCTGCTGGGAGCTGAGGTAGCGCTTGTACTGCGACCGGAAGCACAGCTGCCGGTACTTGACCACCTCGGGGTTGAAGTGTCCATCTGCAGGAACAGGCACAGCCACATCAGCCACCGTCCACGTGGGCTGGGGAGGCGACAGCTCTGCACTGACCAAGGGACGGTGCTGGGGGAGGGGAGCGTGCAGACAGGGGCAGGGGGAGGGGAGACACAGGAAGCACACACTCCGGGACTCAACTCTCTGAGGCTGTGCAGGAACCAGCCTGGAACATACTCAACAGCAAGAAGAGTTACCCTAGAGGCAGTGACATAAAATGAGGCCTGATTAGAGCAACCGTGGGAAACGTCAACTAATGAACATGGGTCAGTTTCATGGGTGTGCGTTGTATATATTGTTTTTCAACTTCTCTTATGTTTAAAACATTTCAAGATTGGAATCGATATATATATACCACTACGTATAAGATAGATGATGAGAACCTACTGTATAGCTTGGGGAACTCTACAGGTTTGAAGCAGCAGAATAACACAACCAAGAGCAAAAGAGAAAGACGGTCACCACTGCAGTGGTCCAGGTGAGGGCAAACAGTGGCCTGGTCCCACCTCATCTCCCCACACCCAGGGCAGAGCCGAGGCCCCAGGAGGCCTATAGACCCTGCTGTGTGAGCCCCATGCATCGCAGCCTCTTCTTCCACCAGCCTCCCTTCTGCTCCCTCCACCCCAGCCCCACTGGCCTCCATGCTATTTCCCAAGTGCACCATACTTTCCCGAGGCCTTTCTCCTTAGAGTCCCCTCCACCTGCAAGGCTTCCTGCTAAGACCCAGTGTCTTCACAGCTTGCTCCTCAGATCTTCACGCAGCCTCTGTCCAAATGCACCTCATCAGAGAAACCCTACCCAACTACCACCCAAGACAGCTCCTTCATGTCACTCCCGGGCCCACTACCCTTCCTTAGTCTCTGCAGTGTGTAACACCAAGACACACTTGCTTATCTATCATCTTGTTTTCCACTATTAGAATTAAGAGCATGACTGTACCTCCAGAATCTTGAAGAAAGGCATATGTCAGCTGATCAGTTAAGTAGTGGTTAAGTCAGCGGCAGTAGAGCCTTGAGATGTATTTCAAGGGACAAAGATTAGACCTGCTGACAGCCTGGATGCTGGGGCAGGAAGAAGAGCGTGGTACCCAGATCACTCGACACGGGCAACTGGTGCCATCGCAGGAGCCGCAGTGAGAGAAGTCCATCTTGGAATACTAGACCTGAGCAGGGTGCTACAATGTGAACTTAAGGAGACAGATGGAACAGCTAATCTCAGAAAGCTAAAATACGGCATCAAAATGTCTGTTTTTATTCGAACCGCCTTTAATGACATTCCAACGTAATCAATAACAGCAAACACTTAGAACAGCACCTGACACGTAACTGTCATCATATAAGGGCCGTGCATATATTAACTCACCTCATCTTCACAACCCCCCTTCCCTGCATAAAGAAGATACCACTACATTCTCACATTACAGAAGAGCCTGAGGCTTGGAGAAATTACATAACTTGTCCAAGGTCACACAGCTAAAAGGGGAAACTGAGTCTGAAAACAGGCCATCCAGCTCCAGAGCTCAAGCTCTCAGCCACCACGTTGTAACGCTGCCTGCTGTAGAGAAATAGGGAATTTGACTTTTAAGAAAAGAGGCAAGAGTTTAATGCTACTGATGCTGACACACAGGAACTGGATGAAAATTCTACTTCTTTACCTCTGTACTTCTCTGATGTGACCTTCCTTCAGTCTTTAGCTTCCCCCACTTTTGACAACCACAACAGACAAATACTCTATTAAAACAGAATTCTGAGTACATTAAACTAAAGAAAACACATCATTAAAATCAACTGTTTTTAGTATCCTTAATGTGGTCACTGGAAGTTTTTTACCTGAATATGTGGCTCATGTAGTATTTCTATTGACCGCACTAAGCCACAGAGCAGTGGAAAAGGCAAGTACAGCCCTGGGTGAGGTTGGTAAGAGGGCACAAGAGCCTGGTAGGCAGTGGATTTTATTCCAAGTGAAGGCAATTGGCAAATATTCTGAAAACTGAAACTCTGAGATGCTCACGCTGGTGGCTATGTGGAGACGGTGTCTGAAGTAGCCCCAATAAGAGCTCCCAGAGGAGAGCTAGTAGATGGGAGCAGGCAAATAAGGAGGGAGAGTGGGCCTAACGGCAGGAGCAGAGGCAGGAACAGTGAGTCAATGAGGACTCAGCAGAGAAGGGTATGCTGGAAGGGTGTGCAAGGCCTAGGAGGAAGTCAGGAACTGGAGGGCCACGAGTGCAAAGTGGGGAGGTGAAGGTCTCACTTCCGATATCAGACACTATGGTCAAGACATCAGACATTTCGGATGGGTTAAGAAGAGAACTGAAAATCATCTGCTAGTCTGCAAATTGCATTTTCACTGAAAAGAAATATGGACCAGAGGAAAAAATGAGCACTGGAACAAGTAGCAATATAGGAATATGGGCCACACAGTAGCATAACAGTGTTAAACTCCATACTGACATTCAGAATTTAAATTCAATACAGTACTTTATGTATTTCTGAACTTGATCATTTCTGGTTACCTAAGAGAATGTTCTTGGTTTTTGGAGATGAATGCTGAAAAATTAGGATTTTTCAAGTGGTTCAGGGAAACTAAAAATAGTGGTAATAAGCACAATAAGGACAAGAAAATAAATGAGGCAAAATGTTAATAGTTGGTGAACCTGGTGAGGAGTATGTGGATGTCAATTACAGATTCTTGTCACTTTTCTGTAGGTTTGAAGTTTAAAATTTAGAAAGGTGCTGACAGGTACAGGGGACAGCCCCCCAAGGACTGCAAGCTATGATGTCTTTCCAGAAGTTTGGAGAAAAGGGAAAATGACAGAAGACGATGAATGGCACAGATGGTTAAGGACTTTTTTAGTGTGAGATCCCTGACCCCATCTACAGACTGAAAAAGAACAAGTACAGCAAATACACACGGTGGAACAACTGCTGAGAAATGAGGTCCCGGAGGACGCAAAACATGAAAAGAGCAAGAGCAGGGGTCAGCCTTAAATGAAGAAAGGTCCTTCCTCCAAGACAAGTAGGTGAGGTGGCAATGACCACAGTGAGCTGGGGTGCGGCTACAAGTGGGAAGCTGAGTCCCTGACTGATGAGGCTTTCCTCAGAAACAGAAGACCAGGGAGCCTGACAAGCATCTGGGCTTAAGAAGAAATAGGAGTCTATTTAAAACATTACCAAGAAAACAAAACCAAAGGTAAGAGAACACCGGCAGCAATGCCAACTCAGTCAAGACACATAACCACAGTAACCATGGTGACGCAGCCATCCTCATCAACACTGGACCTGAAACACGATGCAGGACAGTGAGAATCACAGAAGTCCTACCCTTGACGTTCCTTGTCTGCATCCTCACCAGAACCATCACTTTGATTTGGAAGGAAACGTGCCAACGTCACAGACAGTCCCTGACGTGGCCTTAACCACCAACCAGGCCTACCAGCCTAACTCTCCCCTGAGACCCTGGCTTCAGCCACATAAACCCTGGCCAACCAGAGGGGAGATCCTCCGTAATAACCCACCAAAGAAGGGAATACTCGTTTGAACCCCTAAGATAACAAGGTATGAAATGAGAAGCTTTTTCTCTCCAATATTTCGGCAGCTGTCACACTGTCCAGTTTAACAAAACTCAAGAGGTGGTGTTTTTCAGGGGCTCCTGCCAAAGCAAAGTCATCCCAGAAAGCGGGAAGGGGAGGAGCACCTGCTGCTCCTCTCCATGGGACAGGGAGCAAACGGGGACTTCAGAGTAACCCCCAACCCACTCTGGAATCCCCAGTGTAATTAAGGATCTAGGAAAGGATTGGTGGGTGCTAAAACCACCGGGGAAAACAAAGGCTTCTTGAAAATAAGATTATCACATGGTCCCTAAATACGATCCTAGAGATTGCATATTAATTACAGGGGGAAAAAGGTGCCCTTACAGTCAGTAGGCCCGGCAGACACCACAGAACCAAGTGATGAAAAGCAAGACTGACATCACATGCCCCCTGTGGGGGTGGGGTGGGGGGATGAAATTTCCCGTTTCCTTTCTTGGCAAAATGTTTAACCCATTTATACTGTAAGGAAGCAACATGGTAACTCCCCAGAAAGCAAGACATTTTACAATTCAAGTGCCCTGGGCTTGTCACAAATGTATTTTGAAAGACAAGGGAAAAAGGTCCTAGATTCAGGGAGCTGAGAGACAGGAAATTCACACATCACACACAAACCATGAGCGCAACCTGGATTTAAAAGTTGACCATAAAGGACACTGAACCACTGGGAAAATCTGAACAAGGGCTACTATGCTATTACCTGTTCACTGTGAAGTTTCTTGGGTGTGGTACGAACACTGTGATTATGTGGAAGGACGTCTTTGCTAAGAGATACACTACATGCTGAAGCGCCTGGTGGGAAAGTGTCAACTCTTCTGCAGAAAAAAAGTGTACAGGCATCACACACACATACACATGTGTGATAAACCAAACGGTAAACTGTCTTTAGTGAGTTTTGAAGACTAGTCATAAAGGGTGTCCTCAAGATGCTAATAACGTTTTGCTTCTTAATCTCAGTCGTGGCTACACAGCTAGGTTCATATAACAAATCAATGAGCAATACCTACTATGATTTATGTTTCCTATTAGTGAAAAATTTTTTTTAATAAAAAGAACAGCCTAGGCAGCAAAGTGCTTCCTGAAACCAGTCTGACTGAGTGGACAATGTCTGCACATAAAGCAAAGTAAAGCAAAAGGAGGAGTATGCACAGCAGGGGCGTGTTCCCACCCCCGTGCCTCCAAAGGCAAGACTGTGGGGCTACACACCTCGGAAAAGCTTCTGGGCGATGTGCAGAGGGTTCCCAAAGCGGAAGTTCTCCCCACTGAACAGGGCAAGGATGAGCTGATTCTGCTGCTCCAGGCTGTCTTCAGGAAAGCGGGGCAGAAACTGCTGGAGATGTTCACGCTGCGAGTCGCTCAGCACTTCCTGCCACGTTGAGAGGCTGACTACGTCGAAGAAGATCTCGGGCTGGGAGAATCAGAAAAAGCAGGAGGAAAGCCAACAAGAAAAAAAACAAAGTTTTTAAGTTTTCTGTGCGTAAGTGGTAAAATACACATAACATGAAATCTACCATTCTGTCCACCTTAGGGTGTACCGTTCAGTGGCATTAAGTACATTTACAATGTTGTGCAACCATCAACACCATCCAAGTTTTTATGTTTTTTAAACAAACTAAAATTCCACTAATCTTTACTCAATTCTGAAATCTTGAGAGATTTGCCAGGAATCCCCTGGCAGGCCAGTGGTTAAGACTTCGTGCTTTCACTGCCGGGGCCTGGGTTCAACCCCTGAGTGGGGAACTAATATACCAAAAGCCACATAGGACAGCAAAAAAAAAAAAAAAACCTTGAGAGATCAGTAAAGATTACATATAAACCACAATCTTATACCCAGCAGTAAATAATAATCCTCAGGAAAATGAGCTCAGCAGAGAGAATCTCATTTAGAAACCACTTCTGCCAACAGGGGACAGGATGGTGAACATCTCAGTTCAGCTCAAGATGAGGGGCAGAAAAAGTCCACGTGGGAGGCAAGAAATCGAAGAGCTGAGGGCATCTGCTGAGAACCCGAAGCAGCAGGACCGCGTCTGTTCTCCACTCGACAGTTACGTACAAGACACATCCTAAGTGCTGTGTGCTAAGATGGACGAGTAAATACACCGTCTGGAGGGAGAACAATTAAACAAGCTATTTCAATGGAGTGGAAGTTTACCTGTGAGTACATGAGAGAAGTACACCTCCCAGACTTACAGTCTCAGAGAACACCTTTCATATGAAGTGACATCTAAGACAGCAAGGGATAAGAGGAAAATGTGCTGAGGCAGAAGGGTTAAAAACCCACAGAGCAAAACCCAGATTATTAAAAGAATAATTACTACAAAACAAAAGACAGCAGCGACCTTTAGGGGCAATAGAGAGGAAGAAGAGGAGAGTGAGCATTCAAGTGGGGGTTCCACAGGTGTTTTATTACTGCTTAAACTGCATATATATGTGTGTATAGACATATGTGTGCACTTTATATATTCTTACGTGAGACATCTTTCACTTTTTAATTAAAAAAGAAAATGTTCAGGGGCCTTTCCTGGTGGTCCATCGGCTAAGATTCCACTTCACCCTAAGTAAGACCTGATTCAACCAAGTAAATAAATAAACAAACAGAAGTCCAGGCAACATCAAGAAGCTCAAGAAGAAAGAGGGCAAGGGAAGCAGCAGACAGTAAGACGGGAACAAGGGACCTAGGAACACGGTGAGTACTTGTCACTGTATCCTAAGTGACAAGGACAGACAATAGGGAGACACTGAAGGGTTTAAGCAGGAGACAACCAAGAAATCAACCACCTGCAGGTGTGTTAGCAGGCAGGCAACATAGCACCTCCGGCTCCCTGTCTAAGACCTCCCCGCACAAACCTGCTTCTACACACCACGTTACTACTGGCATCTCAGCATCTGGCGTAGAGCAGGTACTTAGGTAAAACAAGTGCTTGCTGGCTGACTGAACGACATACTGAAGTTTACTTGAAAGAGCGTGCAAAGAAAACATGGATGGGAAAGACAGATACCAAGTTCAGTAGCTGTTACTTTGGGAAAGGAGGCAATATGGGCAAAATGGTGGCTTTAATTTTATCTACAATTTTTAACATATGATGAAAGAAAAATCTGAACCAAATATGACTCAATGAGAGTATCTCCCCAAACTGAATGCATGGATGGATGTTCACCTTATGATACTCTATACCTATCCGTGTATTTGAACTTTGGCAAAATAAACAAGTAAACACGTTTCAGCATACCTAGTGCCTTGCACATAATAAGCACTAGTAAATGGTAGCCACCTTAACAATGATGACTGCACAGCTCAACTGTGAAAAGGGGTCAAAAGCACACTATTAATACTATCTCAAGAAATGAACTATTAATTGACTACAAAGCTGGTTACCTTTTGGACAGATAATGTATGTGTCGTGTATCGTGATTCACAACTTGGGTAAACATCTAATATAAAAGATACACATAATTCTGTCCTTAAATATAAAACTTCTTGGGACTGCTCTGGCGGTCCAGTGGTTAATAAGACTCTGCTTCCACTGCACAGTGGTGCAGGTTCAATTCCTGCTTGGGGAACTTAAGATCCTGCAGGCCGAACTGCCAAATAATTAAAAAAAAAAAAAAATCTAGCGAACTGTTGAAAATTGTCTTGTTAAAATATGGCTCATGCCATATTATCGAGGGAACATGTTATTAAACATGTAGAATGCAGCTTATACTTTCTTCCTTTATCAGAATATTAAACCGATTTACACTTAAAACATCGCTCTGGTTGCAATGTAGAAAATCAGAGAGAAGGGAGCACAAAAGACTAAATACTTGCAGAGTGTAGAAAAGGCTGAGAAGAACTCTTAGAAGGAAACAACGGCGGGGCTGTCACTACTCACGTCCTCCAGAAGGTCCTCAGGCAGACTAACCCTGGTGCCCCCTAGGAGGCAGTCCTCCATGATCCGCGAGCCTTGGCCATCCCCACACGGGCCCAGTTCCAAGGGATCCGTCAGCATGTGGTCCAAGGAATCCATTGTTTATGTTTCACAGGTAAGCTAGACAAATCCGTGCAGTCAGACCATGAGACACAAAGACAGAAACCCGAGGGATGTGTTGACACTAATGTTCCTTCACAAAATATCCAACCCAGAAAATATTCAATCTCTAATTTCTTCTTTTACCTTATCCTTAAACCCTAACCACTGCTACACAGCTCTTCTGTCTCCCTCTCACCACATCCTCATCAGAATTTCACATCTTATCCAGCAGGTCTCCCCCAATACTCAGGACACTTCTACAGCAACTCCCCCATCAACAGAATTTCTTATACCTTCATTTTACACACGAGCAATTAAATGATAACTAGATCAGAGTCCACCATTTAGACTTCCCTAAGGGACTAAAACTTTCACTACTTTTGGGGCTTCCTTGGTGGCTCAGATGGTAAAGAATCTGCCTGCAATGCAAGATCGACCTAGGTTTTGATATGCAGGTCGGAAAGATCCCCGGGAGAAGGGAATGGCTACCCACTCCAGTCTCTTGCTTAGAGAATTTCATGGACGGAAGAGCCTGGTGGGCTACCGACCATGGGGTCACAAAGAGTCAGACATGACTGAGCGACCAACACTTGAAATCTTTCACGCTAGTCTAGTTTACTTAATATTGTTTTTTTAAGCAACTCTTTGCTGTTCCTTCACGAAAAAATTGACTGAAAATCCAGAGACTAGTGAAGTTCAGAAAGTAACACTTACTTAATAAGGGCCTATTAAGTGCCAGGCCTTTCATTTAATTCTTATAAGTGTGCAAGACAGGGTTATTACATCTGCACTACAGATACTAAAACCTAGAATCAGAATAGATAAGCAACTTGCCCAACCCCAGAGGCAGGATTGAAATTCAGGTGTGCATGACTGCAAATCCATGTTCTTAACACTAAAAGTCAGTGGCCAATACACCTCAGTTGGTCCAGCTGATATGCATAACCATGCAAATATAAGCTATTTTTCTCCTTCCTGTAATAAGTGAACACTGTTGGCTACCTCTAGAAATATACATACAAAAATTTTTTTAGAGAGCATCTCATAAGGCTGATGGCTGAATTAGGTGCAAAGCAGAGGCCATAGTTATTAACAACTGGTTCAAGGGGAGGCTGAACTCAACCACTCTAAAAACATTTGCTAAATCCCTTCTCCAACTCTGACTGCTACCAAATGGAAAGGAATAAAAACAGATTCAATACACACCAAACTCCTACTCTCATCTCAGCGACTCTGAGCACATCTTACCTAACCAGCTATCAATTTCCTTACCTATCTAAGATGAAGAGGAGCAGGACCTGGTCCTCTGGTCCTCTCTACAGTTATTCCCAGTCCTGGAAGCCTGCAGTGAATCATTTCCAGATGGATGCATTTATATAACTTAATGCAGTCATGTAATGACTTCTCATTCTGAAAAACTCTCAAAGGATACAGAGCAGGCCTGTAATATTACTGTTAAAACAAGCATCTTTCCGCTAATTATTTCAAGTTATCTGGAAGAGACGTCAGATCCACATAATGATACAGTGGAAAGACTCCTGTTCAAAGCAGCTGCGTGGTCCCCAAGGGACTATGTCCTACCACCCGTCAGTACACGATGAAGGACGGCATCTTGAACACTTCTGATGCCTAAAATACTGACACCGGTGAGAAAGCACATGGCATTTGCCTTTAACAAAACTTTTAGAAACAAAACAAAAAAGTAGATGCAACCTGATGCTCAGAATAAAGCCCTCTCACCAGAACTGGCACTGAAGAGGGTTACCAGCGGCAGAGTTTTACCTGACTCTTAGGAGTACCACCTGTTTCACAAGCGGCTCACCAGTTTCTTCAGTTACACTGAACGGATCGCTAAATGTAACCTATCCGAGTGGCAACCTTTGCCCTGCAACTATTCTTTAGAGAATCTCAAAACACAAAAAAGCAGGCAGCTGCCAAAGGGTCGGGACCCCGGAAGCCAAGGGATTTTTAGGGTTTTTAACTCTTGCGGCTTCCAGCACCGCTTGACCAACCAGGAAGGCCTCTCTCAAGGCCCTTCCCCGGCACCTGGGAGAGCCTTCCCTCCCGGCCCCTCCCCAACACAGAAGTCAAACCCCAGGCTCTGGCCGCGACAGCCGCCCGCTTCAAACTGCAAACCCCGCCGCAGCCCCAGGCCCGGTCCCGCGCCACCTCCGCGCCCACCGCCGCCCTCCCCCACACCGCGCTAACCCTAACCCCCCCACCCACCCAGGCCGCCCGGCTCCCACCGCGCCCGCTCCCCTGCTTCGAGCTCGAGGGGGCAGCGACCCTCGGAGACCCGGCCGCTCGCTTCCTCCCTCTGCTCCCCACACAAACACTTCAACGCTTTCGCCGCCCCGGCCCGCCCTCACCTGCGCCGCGGGAGCCGGTCGCGTAACCCGCCGCACCTCTCAGCCCGCGGGCTCCCGGACCGGACGCGCTCGCTCCCGCAAGGCGTCTCGGTGCGTGCACGCTCCGGGGTCGGGCGGCGGGAAGGGGCGGGGCTGCGAGGGGCGGGGCCCGCCCTGAGGGGGCGGGGATTTCAGGGCGGGGCCGGAGGTGCCGGGGCGGGGCTCGCGAGGCACACAGCCTGTAGTGCCGAGAGACCGCGGGGCTGGACCTTGGAGGGCGGGCTGCTGTCTGGCTCGTTGATCTCACCAGGCTTAGAAGTGTCCGGAGGGCGAACCCGGTGTGGCCAGTCTTTACCTGGGCGCGAGCTGAGGCTCCGGAGCCCATGAGTGAGTGAATGCAGTTTTATTAGCTAACTTTTGCAGAGCGCAATACCCTGTTCCCGGCACCTGAGCCCTTTGCATCCAAGAATCTTTGTACCAGCCACGTGGTGCGCTGTTAGCTCCTATTTTGTGATTTCTCAAGTTTCATCGAGGAGAATGTTGATCAGAGCCTGTGCCGCTCCAACTAACCTGGGCGTGGCCCCAGTTCTCTCTCCCATCCCTGGATCCTCGACGTCCGGAAAGAAAGTACACACATTTAAAATAAATGTTTAAATCAAACTCGATAGCCTTCTATTACTGTAACTTCTCTCAACTATTCTCGATAGTTAAGGACCTAGGCCCCTTTCTTCTAACTCGCTAGGTTTTATTTTGAACGGCTTCGAACTTATTTATTACACAGCTACTTCCAACCAGTTGTTCGGGGACCGTCCTCTGTTCTCTGCTTAGAAATATGTCAGACAAGCTGGCAGGCCAAACTAGTGTTCCTCCCTGCTTGGAAAACAGTGGTTTCCAAACAAAGCCAATCTCTGTTCCCTTGTTGACTGCACGCCTGCCTCTAGTTCCCTTTAGATTGTTGGGAGGGGTCTGGAATTACACACCACCAAGTAAAAGGGCAGGGAAACAACGTTGCATACTGTCATCCATAAATTCCCAGACCCCGTGTCTCTGACCACGCCAGAGTAAACCAAAGGGTCAAAACAATGTAAGTTGTACTATTTAAAAAAAAAAAAAGTAACTATCAGAAGCTCTTGTATTTTGTACAGATACAAACAAGAAGGATGTTTATTAAAAAAAATATTTATTAATTTTTACACCTGCTGAGTAGCACAAGACTATTAACACTATAACTCACTGAATGTACATAAATGTTCACATTTAAATAACAAGGTAGGGTCAACATTTCCAACCTGTGGGTCAGCTTCAGCAACTAACCAAGTGCTTTTTAGCCCTACACGTCTTAAGAGTTTTTTGAGAGGATAATTCCAAATCAGAAAACAATTCAAGAAGACCAAAACAATAGATTTTTCTAGAATAACAGTTAAGTTTACATGATGAAACGCCTGTTTATGTGGGCACAAATCAAACAGTAAAAATGTAAACTCTGTATGTAACCTACTCCAAAATTTCCACATTGCACTGAAGTTTATAGTGCCAGTGTGTCCTAGGAGAGACCACAGTATAAACAGTGGCTACAAAATTTTTCCTCAAATTGGGTCTTAGATGGCTTATCATCTGCCACCTCTTCAAATCCAAGTCCTTTTCAAAATCCATTACCTTAAAATAAATGTGCTGAATACCTGACCTTAAAGCAAATTTGTTTGGCTCAACTGCCACACCTGCATCTCTGGTTGATAATATACAAATTATCAATAGTTCTCGAGTCCTTACTTATTCCACATAAGGACAAAAAAAAAAGGAAAAGAAAGAACTTAGATGGGAAAGAAACAGAAGTCCTTCCACAATATTTTTTCTCTTCTGTGTATTTTAAAACTTGAAATAGCTGGCATAAAATGAACATTCCATTCAATGATAGTTTTGCATCTTAGTCAATAGGTTATTCCTGAGGGGAGGGAGGTACATTGCTGGTTCAAATAAAAAAGGAACCCAACAGGGCCAAAAAACTAAACTGGACCTTTGGGAAAGCCTGATATTCTTTACCTAGCAAATCTTTCGAGGATGGACACTAGGACATTTGTAATCATCACAGTGGAGGACTGTGGGACTCAGAATCTCTACATTGTGACACACAGTCTGTATTTTCTATTGAAAACATCAGCATTACCTCTTTGTTACCAAAGATACAGAGTCCGTTTTCATTTTCCACACTACTACCTAAGAACTCTCAGGTTCTCTTAGTGCCTAAATTTTCAGGTCTCAGTAATAAAGTGCAAAATCTACATATTAGTAAAGTTACTTCAATAGAATTGTTTACTTTTCAGAAAGGTATCTTTTCCATAAAGAAGCTACTATACTTCTTAATTTATAGTGCCAGTTTTTACCCAGAAATGTAAATAAAATAAATTAGTTAACCTCATTTGAAACTGAAGGTCAGTCTTCCTGTCCTAGAATGATAAATTCTACCATTTCCATAATTATTCTAAAAATGTACGTCACAAAAAGTTGTTAAAATACATACTGGTTTCTGCAGTGTTTTATGTGCACAACTGGAATGTACAGTAAAAAGAAGGCAAATACCTTCCCCCACTGAATTCATAGCTACTAAGATTCCCAAACAGGAACAATGATAAGAAAAACTATCATTGAGGCAAAATTTTCTCCCTCTCCTAACTGACAATGTAATATGAAGATTGAGTTTCTTCCAGATCCCTTATAATTGCCCTAACAGACATTATAAATGGTCCCACCTGTTAAAATTTTTCCCCAAGGTGTGAAGTTAGTTATCTTACCAAAAGGCCCAATAAATTGCAATATATTTAAAGTGTTAAGAAATAATGAGGACCACTTTTCCATCCAACCTGAAAGAATGTTCATTTTAAGACAGTATTGGAAGGACTAAAATACACTGCACGCTGTGAGCGAGGGTTGCGGGTACACCTGGGAAGAGCGAGGGTTCGCCCTTTATCAATGAGTGGTAAACGGATCCTGAAAGGCAGGACGAGGTCTCAGTGCTTCTCACTCTCTGTATAGCTGCTTTAGCCATTTTTCTTGATACTGCCATCTTCAGTACCTCCTTCATACAAGTTCAACCAGAGAATGGGAGGCCAAGCTCTAAGGTGGGAGTTTAAATTCTGCTGACATCAAGCAACCTTTCCTTGTACAGGGAGTCCATAGTTGTGGAGTAATAAAGTAAGATCTATCAGAACACGAGGTTCTGACCTAATCTGCTAAGGACCAGGGTCTGCGCAAAGCACTACCAAGAGCCCAACAGCTCTTTTCCCTAAAATGGCAAGTTTTTAAAAAATCAGCAATAAGAAAAATTTAGATGATAGTTTTTCCTTCAGACCATCGTAAGGTTTCATCATTGTAATTTTCATATGCAGTGGGCTCCCTTTGTTAAATTACTGAAAATGCAAACTCACAAGAGGAAGCAGTTCTGACCTAATATGCGCCTACAAAATGCCCCTTTGCCTTTGGTGCTGTGGCTTGGGATTAAGAAGTCCAGTGGCCGTGGACTTGGCACATCCTTTCTCCACCTTTGGTACAACACAATACATCACTTAATATTTCCACAAAGGAAAAGTAAGGCTTATCCATGTGTTAAAAAACCAGTTCAAGAGCAAGGCAAAGTTTTTCCATCTTGCAATCTGAATGACCTCCATTCCATGGCGGGAACTCCTAGGGTTTGAAGAGTCCATTTGGTAAAGATGATCTTGATAAAATAAGCCCTGGTGAGGATCAAAACTGTGATTTCCAAACTCTTGAGTGAATGATAAATCTTAAAAAGGAGTTGTAAGTGTCAGAAGCTTCCAGACATATGAATAAGAAAAGATACGATGTGACTGCTTGATTCTGGCTTGAGGGTGGGAGTTACGGTTTAGTGATGTGCACTTCGCTGTCCCCATTCCCATTGGTGGTGGTTGTGATGATGTACTGGGTGGGCTGTTGGCTGGTGGTCTGGGGGTCCAAGTCACTGTGTCCACCTGGCTGAACCTGGACTCCTCCAGAGAGAGCAGATGCTTGCTTTTCCTCCAATTCTGATTGACTTTCTGATAACACATAATGACCCTAGAGCAGGAAGAAAAGGATCTTTAGAAGTCTGAGGCCAGAGGTCGGGGTGAGAGCCATGGTGGGGGGCAGAGGAGAGAAGGAATATGCAAAGAAATGTTATAAGGGGAACCCAAATAGGAACCTATGGGGGGAGATGGTTTACCTAAGTCCTTTAGAGGGGATGGTCCAGCCACAGAAGTAGACTACAAAGGTGACTTAAAGGAGGACCTTAGTTGTCCTACCAAATGATAGAGTGAGGAACATCAGGTACAGAAATTTGCATCATGATGGTAACCTACCTGGCAAAGGAAATGTGCTATATATTGTCCCTAAGAATTTAGAGATTCATAAAATAAGGTGACTGTGTCAGTTAATGTCTAAACGTGAACACAAAATGGATCAAAGGAGAGATAGTTAAATTATCCTTAAAGAGGCAGAATGACCCCCTCCCCAAGTCAAGATCCACGGTTCCCAGAGTTCAGAATTTCAAAGACCCAGGAAAATTAAAGTAAGGATTGATGTTCCCAAATTTTAATTTGCCAAGTGAAATCATTTTTTAAATGCTGCTGTCAAATGAGAGACATTTTAACACTCAAAAGCACAGGAAGAACATAGTCTTAGAATAAAGTCCTTGCACTGAATAAATTTGACTGTATGAAGACATACACTGTCTTAGTTTTTCCTCATTTTTCCCTCTGATCATAAAAAACATCTCCATGTCAGCTACCTTAACATTTTTAAAGGAAAGATGTGTCTGTCAAAAGAAAGATTGGTCAGCTATATAGACCGAAAGAGAAAAAAGTCACGGAGGAAAACTCTGATAGCAGCCTTTCCAAGGACTGTCCAGAGAGAAAGCCACAGCCAAATATGAATTTGATTTATCTGGAGCATATGTTCTGAGTCCATGCTCATCAAAGCAACTCTCTGATCAGCATTTGGTTTCCTGAATGGGTCTTTCTCTAGCTGGAGGGGGCTGATTCTCAACCAAGGGTCCATGGACACCTAAGTGGTTCATAGGTTGGCTGCAGACAATCTATGACCAAAACTGTACATTAAATTTGTTTGTGTGTATACTGTTGTTGTTGTTTGGTCGCTCAGTCGTGTCTGACTCTTTGCGACGCCATGGACTGTAGCCCACCAGGCTCCTCTATCTATAGGATTTCTCAGGCAAGAATACTGGAGTGGGTTGCCATTTCCTTCTCCAGGGGATCTTCCCTACCCAGGGATTGAACTGGAGTCTTCTGCACTGGCAGGCAGATTCTTTACCACTGAGCCACCAGGGAAGCCCAGTGTATATCGTGGCAGGGCCTAAAAAGAGTCAGTAAGTCCTTGTGGGACTCACAAAAAAGAGCAAAAATTCCACTCATCATGCCAAGGAGACCATTCCATTTTACATTAGTTACTGTTTCCATAACAAAAGTGTTACTTCAGATTTATACAGCTCTTCTCAGTCTAGTTAATATGAGTTCGTGTGCTGAGAAATGGGTGAGCTCTTGGTGTGATTTGGAAAAAAAAAAAAAAAAAAGCCAGGTTTCTGAGGCCACTAAACTACCCTGTTACACATTGAGGCCTCTTGGGCAGTAATCAGTCTTCCCCTGGGCACATCTCAATATCCCAGGCCAGTTAAGAATATCTTTCTTAATTTAAATTCACATACTCTGTCTTCCAGAGGCAGGCCAGAAGAACCTAGTGAGGATAAAAATAGAGGTAGCAGATGCAATACAAAAAAATAATTTATGGCAAGGAATTCCCTGGCAGTCCAGTCGGTAGGACTCTGCTCTTACAACCAAGGGTCTGGATTCCTGGTCAGGGAACTAGGAACCCATAAGCTTCACGGCATGGCCAAAAGAAAAAAGAATTTCATAATACATTCATTATAATATTCTCTCCCTACTTGAGGATCAACAATCATGAAGACTCATATATTTTCTAAGAAACACATAAAAAGATGATCAATTATCTACATGTATCTATATATATGGGCTTCTCTGGTGGCTCACTGGTAAAAGAATCTGCCTGCCAATGCAGGAGACACAGGTTCCATCCCTGGGTCAGGAAGATCCCCTGGAGAAGGAAATGGCAACCACTCCAGTATGCTTGCCTGGAGAATCCCATGGACAGAGGGGCCAAGTAGGCTACAATCCATGGGGTCACAAAAGAGTCACACATGACTTAGTGACTAAACAACAAGACAACAAATACATATATGGATCCAGAAGGTTCACTGTAGTTATTAATTGAATAGATCTTTACTGAGCATTTGCTATAGCCCAGCCTCCTGTGCAAGACATTAAGGATAAAGAGTAGGACCCAGCTTTTGAGGAATTCACTGCCTACTAGGAAAAGATGGTGAACCAATAATTAAACAAGCTGTGCTATAATACAGTACCACAAGATATTATGGGAAAACAGAAGACATACTTCTAACTCAGATATAAAGAGTTTGGGAGGAGAAGAGTTTGGGAGGAGGGCGGGGGTGGTGCAGCATGGGAGACAGGAAAACCCTCCAAGCAGCACAGCTTACCGAAGTGACCGCCTTCACTTGGCCAGTGGTGACCGGAGTTGCCACACCACTGTCTGTAATCACAAACTGACCTGGGGGAAGTGTCATCATTTGAATCTCCGATGCTGAAAAACAGGAAAGAACCACAGTTCGGTGGTCTCAGATTTCAATACAAGTGGTAGAAACAAATATCTCATCAGTGACCACTTTCCCCACTGAGTCATTTTCTATGGGTTTGCTTGCTCCCAGAGTCTTATGTTGATGTGATTAGATAATACAAGGAGACAATTCATTATTTTGAAAACTGGTAAATTAAGGAGATGAGCCAAGTATTTAAAGCATCTATCCTGCCGTTCCCGTGCAAATTGTACCCCACAATAACCTGATAGTTAATATACAAGTGTTTTCATTATGGAAGTTTCCTAGCAATAAGTGTATAAAGGATGATAGAATCAAGGGACTTCCCTAGTGGTCCAGTGGCTAAGACTCTGCTCTCCCAATTCAGGGGGCCCGGGTTTGATCCCTGGTCAGGGGACAAGGTCCCATATGATGCAATTAAAAGATCTCGCGTGCTGCAGCTAAGACCCAGTGCAGCCAAGTACATAAATGTTTATCAAAAAAGAAGAAGAGTGTGATAGCATCAGAACACCACAACTCTGCAGTGCCTAATGAAATGGCGGGGTAAAGGAAACAGACAAGCATCATGTGCCTCCTGATGGAGGTATATATCAACAGCTATGGAGTATTTGAGAGGAAAAAAACAGAACCTGATCTGATCAAGCCTCTAGATTTAACTACCCATCTATAGGAAATAAAAGAGACAGAGGAAAGCATCTTAAATGACAATACAGGGATATCAACAGCAAAATCCGGAAGGTAGGGAACATAAGTGACCCAGTTTCTTCAACATGTTAACTGCAACTTAGGAGAAAGAAAGAGAACACATATACTAAATGAAACTCAACAGACATGATTGATGGCAATGTATGGCCCTTATTTGGAACCCAATTTGAAAAACCAAGTGTTAAAAAAAAAAACATTTATGAGACAGTCACAGAAATATGAACCCCAGATATTTGACAGTATTAAACAATTACTGTAATTTATTTTTAGGTGTGATAATGACATTAGGGTTGTGTTTTTTTGTTTTTACTGCCTTTGATTTTAGAGATAGCTACTGACATATTTATGGATGAAATGATATGGATTATATTATACAGTTGGAGGACGGGGAGAGAATGACAGTGGGTACATATCAAACAAGACTGCCCGTGAGCTGGTAAGTGCTGAAGCTGGATAATTGGTACAGGGGAATTCATTACTGTTCTATTTGTGTGTGTGCATTTTTGTGTCTATATATATGTTTTTTGGGTTTTTTTTCCCCCCACACTGTGCACCTTGTGTGATCTTAGTTCCCCAATCAGGGATTGAACCCACACCCTTCACAGTGAAAGCGCCGAGTCCGAACCACTGGACTGCCAGGAAATTCCCTATTTTTGTATATTTTAAACTTTTTTTCCAAATAAGAAATTTCAGATCGTTTCACCAGGTTAGAATGCTAGTTCTTACTAGGACTACCACAACAGTTGGCATCATTCCACCGGAATGAGACTGAGTGTAATTGTCAGTCTATTTACCAGGACTACTGGGATTCATCATGAGGAGGAATCCTTCCCTGACACACTAGGCTCAGCTCTCATTGTGACCACCAGTATTTAAGAGAACAGATTGTAAAGATAACTAAACAGTAGTGTTTGAGCCTGTCTCCACACCAAATCTACCTAACACAGCCTAAGATCAATCACAGCAGAGATGGACCCGAAAACAAAATCAGCAGTAAGACAGAGACCAACACAGCCCCTGTTCTCCTAGTTCCTGCTATGGAGCTCTTAACTGTTACTATTCCTGTTTCTTCCATGTCCTCGGTGATAAAGGTCTCATACTTTTCAGCTGACACCCAAACCTGTTGTCCCCACCAAGATTGCTACTTGTTCTGACCTTTGGCAGCCAGCCCAACTGCTTCTGATAACACTAACCTCAGGGTTTTGAAATCAGCTACTCATATATCTGTCTCCACCTGATGCGAAGAGCCGACTCACTGGAAAAGACCCTGATTCTGGGAAAGATTGAGGGTAGGAAGAGAAGGGGACGACAGAGGTGAGATGGTTGAATGGCATCACCGACTCAATGGACATGAGTTTGAGCAAATTCCAGGAGTTGGTGATGGACAGGGAAGCCTGACATGCTGCAGTCCATGGGGTCACAAAGAGTCGGACATGACTGAGTGACTGAATAACAATGAGATAACAGTTTCTTTGAGCCCAAGACTATCTGGTGAGGAGAAGCAGCACAGTGTGCTGGTTTAGAGTGTAAACTCTGCACCCAAGCTGCCTGGGTCCTAGTCCTCTGTTTAGTAGCTGTGTTCCTTGGATGAGTTACTCTGTGTCCAAACTGCCTTATCTATAAAATGCAAGTACTAATAACTTACCTAGGAGGCTGCTGTGAATATTAGATGTGATATAGATTCAGTTTAGAATCTTTCCTGGCACACAGTAAGAGCTTAATGAAACTTGGTTAGCATGATTATTGTGTGGTGTTACATGTATGAAAGTCAGTATTCATCTTTTGCACGCACAGGGTCTTGCACAGTGATTGATACATACACATTCAATAAACACGGCTAGAAGAGATAAATCATGACCTCAAATCCTAAATGCAGCTACTGTACTACTTAAACCACCTGCCTACACTTGCTCCAGCAATATTCCTGACTTCTTAGAAAAATGTCATTTAGGGGTGGCCCTGACATCAGACGCTGGCTGAATAGTGAAACTCATCGAAGTACAAGTTCCACAGAGTGTAGAAAATGGCTAATGAACCTTTAACCCAGAAAATCGATGACAAAGCTGATGAAATTCCGTCCTGTAGCTGCAGGTTCCCCACCTGCACCCTGGAGTGCTAGCCTTACTTACAATAGCCACGGAAGGAATTCCAGGTGTTGGGGAGGTACGTGTGCTGGACCGTGGAGCCCTGGGGAGGCTGCTGGAGGGCCTGGCCCTGCGAGGAGCTACCTGCCACGTGCGAGGGGCTGAGCCCCTGCTGAGACTGTTGTGGGGAAGGACTCAGCGGCTGCCCAGCCACCTGGAGAGAAAGAGAGTGGGATGTGTGAACTGTCAACCAGTTGCTGAAGAAAATAAATCATGCTCATGGGAATTGTAACACTGAATGCAGAACTGTTAAAATAGTAAATTTTATTCTTGACTGCACCATATTGCATGCGGAATCTTAGTTCCCCGACCTGGGATTGAACTCATGCCTCCTGCAGTGGAAGTGTGGAGTCTTAACCACTGGACCACCAAGGATGTCCCTAAAATTAGACCTATTTTAAATAAGAACAGAATTAATGAAAAGCAATCATAACTATGAAATCCTAATTACCTTCCAAAGGATGATTATCTACAAGGGTATCCAAAGACTTAATTGTTAGGAAAGTAAAGGAATGGAAATATAATTATCTTCACTGCATAGGTTTAAAAAAAAACATAAGAAGCTCAATGCCTTTCCTGTGTCACAAAGCTAACCTGTAACACAAACTGAAGTTGAACCCAGAAGTCGGAATCTCCACTTCCGTGCACTAGATACCCCCCAGTTAGTGGAGATAAACACAGGGACCCATTCTGTCTACAGGATAAACCCCATCCCACGCCCCCACCACTGCTGTCTGCCACTCAAGCAGTCCATACTTCAGTTCCAAACCACCTTCCTGGCCTTGTTTCCAAGCATGATTTCCTGTCACTAACACACCACATCACAATTTATAGACACACCACAATTTTCCACATCTGTGTCTGTCTCGCTCATCCCCCCATGTCTTTCTCACAATGAGAGCATATTCAGATCATACAGCCTCCCCCAGTTACTATGTCAAAATCATACCCTCCTCCGAGACCTAACTCAAACACCACTTCTACCTGATTTTCCTTGATTCCCTGCTAAGCATCATCTTTCCCTCCACTGAGCTCCCATAACCTAATGACACATTCACGTCGTCCTCAGACGTGGGCAAGAGGCACCCTGCAGGGATGTTGGCCGGCCCTTCTCACGTGAGGCCTCCTGGACCTTGGAAATGGCCCTGTATCCACTTCCAAGACCCCCACAAGTCTCTCCTCTGAGCATGGCCTCCCGCAGGGCTCCTGTCTCCCGCACAGGGCTCCTCTAACTGTATTCAGGCACCTGAGACCAACGGGGTGGCCTGGATTGCCAAGTGCAGGGGTGTGGATGGAGCTGAGACACGTGGGCTGAGGTGTCCACATGGTACAGAGGCCCCGTGAGTGCAAGATGGAGCCTGGGTGAGGAGAAGGGGGCAGCAGGCAGCCCCTGCTTCCCACAGGAAGATAGAACAGCCACCTCACCCCGACAAAGGACTCTGGGGAGCCCGTCTGGGCCCTCCAGCCTCCGGTTCCTTTGAGAAACTCAGAAGCGTGATGTTAGTGGGCCTGAGAAACTCATGGCCCTTTGTGGATAGAGGCTGCCTGTCTTGGGCTGGGACAAGTCACCAGAAACCTTACACTAGAATGAGGGGAGGGGAAATCAGACAGCAAGCAGCAGAGGCCCCCCCTCAAAGAAATAAATAGGAGGGCAGAGAAAGTGCATGTTTATCCTATGGATTTCCATAGCAGTTGGAGCCAGGAAAAGAGGGATACATAAGAGGAAGCAGTTGGAGAACACAAAAAAGGGCTTCCCTGGTGGCTCAGTGGTGAAGAATCTACCTGGCAAGGCAGGAGACGTGGGTTCGATCCCTGGGTTGGGTAGATCCCGTGGAGGAGGGCATGGCAACCCACTACTGGAGAATCCCATGGACCGAGGAGCCTGATGGGCTACAGTCCAGAGTTGGACACAACTTAGCAACGACAACAATCCTTTTCCCTACTTCCTCCCACCTCTACCTGGCCACTGCCAGTGCCAGCCATGTGTTTGGCAGAAAAACACATTCAATTTTTTTTTTTATTTCATTTTTACTGTTTTCCAGTACACACTATTTTAGTATAACAGCTAATTTTGCACAAGTCTATAAATATTATCCCACTGCATTGTGGATACATTTAATTTTTAATCAGCACTATCCACCTTATTTAATATCCATGGTTGCTGCTGCTGCTGCTGCTGCTAAGTCGCTTCAGTTGTGTCCGACTCTGTGCGACCCCATAGGCGGCAGCCCACCAGGCTCTGCCGTCCCTGGGATTCTCCAGGCAAGAACACTGGAGTGGGTTGCCATTGCCTTCTCCAGTGCCCTGCATGAAAGGGAAAAGTGAAAGTGAAGTCACTCAGTCGTGTCTGACTCTTTGCGACCCCATGGACTGCGAAGCCTGGAGCAGCCTGGTAGGCTCCTCCGTCCATGGGATTTTCCAGGCAAGAGTACTGGAGTGAGGTGCCATTGCCTTCTCCAATATCCATGGTTACTTTATGTATATTTTCCAATGTGATCATTATGAAAGTACCACGTCAAGCAAGAAGATAGAACATATTTATTTAATGGTTGGTGGGTTTGAGTGAAACCTTTAACCACTCAGGGTGATGACATGCGGCCTTCATGTGTGCTCCTGTCCTGGCCCCTGTGAATGTCAGGAGAGAGTCTGTGGGCATCCTTCATGGTTCAGGTACCTTCCCTCATGCCTTGTTTGCTTGTGCGCATGTGTTACATCCCCACCAGACTCTAAGCTACTTGGGGGCAAAATCTAGAAAAGTTTCCTGCAAAAAGTAAGAATTTAATAAATATTTTGCAAGCGGATGTAGCTCTGCTTTTGGAGAAGGAAATGGCAACCCACTCCAGTGTTCTGCTTTCTCAACAAAGGCCTCTGTCACACATACAGTAATCCTTCACAATGTCACTGCTCCAAACTTACAGAAACAACCCCGCTCTTGCCGACCGTCACCCAGCCACCGAGAACAGGAGATCTCCAGGAGATCAGAGGTCAGGCTCCATCCAGACAGAGGAGGCTGAGCACTCAATGGTGTGTCCCTGATGAAGGCATGCTCAGTCAGTCAGGGGATCCTGCAGACCCAGGGATGGAACCTGGATCTCCTGCACTGGCAAGCGGATTCTTTACCAGTGAGCCACTGGAGGCAAAGATGGCTCTTTAAAGGCCCCCCAAATAAAGATATACTCCCACAGTCAAGGACACTAGGTCTGAGATAACATGTCTCTGCTCTTAGTATGTCTTCAGAATCCCTGAGGCCACGTTATACTAGGACTAGTCCCTGGAGCAGGGGCCAGCGTACCTGGGATGTGGACACAGCAGGGGCAGGGGGCTCGGTGACCTGGATGTGCTGCACCTGGATGGCATGCTGTGTGTAGGTCTGAGGGTCGTGGAGCTGGGTGACATCCACCGTGGACTGCTGGGACTGGTGTGGGGAAGTGGCCTGTGGGAGGAGAAACCCAGACCCATGCTGAGTACAGTTAAGGGAAAGCCTTCCAGAGAGAAGTTGCAGCTGAAATCATGTCCCCTAGAAGAGATGGAACTTCAGAGTCAGGGCAGTCCCAAGAGCCCATACTGAAGCCAAGCTGGAAAACATCAGAGGAAAAGACAGCCTTAAAAATTATGCTTGCTAGCCTAGATGTCCATCGGCAAACGGATAAGGAAGTTGTGGTTCATATGCACAATGGAAAACTACTCAGCTATAAAAAAGCACACATTTGAGTCAGTTCTAATGAGGTGGATGAAACTGGAGTCTATTATACAGAGTGAAGTAAGTCAGAAAGAAAAACACCAATACAGTATACTAACACATATATATGGAATTTAGAAAGATGCTAATAACGATCCTATATGCAAGGCAGCAACACAGATGTAAAGAACAGACTTTTGGACTATGTGGGAGAAGGTCAGAGTGGGGTGATTTGAGAGAATAGAACTGAAACATGTATATTACCATATGTAAAGTAGATGATCAGTGCAAGTTTGATACATGAAGGAGGGCACTCAAAGCCGGTGCTCTGGGACAACCCAGAGGGATGGGGTGGGGAGGGAGGTGGAAGGGGAGTTCAGGATACGGGGACACATGTGCATCCATGGCTGATTTATGTCGATGTATGGCAAAAACCACCACAATATTGTAAAGTAATTATACCCCAATTAAAATAAGTTAATTTAAAAAATTGTGCTTACTAACCATGAAACAGTAATGTGATTTAATACTGGAAGGGAAATGAGGGAATATAACTCCTAATAAGAAGCTGAATGAGAAGCTCTCAGGAATCAAAAATCTTTCCCCCTTAAATTTCAATTAAATGTAATGGCCTACCCTTTATCAGCTAAAAGAGATCAAAGTAGAGAAGTTGCTTTTGGCTTGTCACTCTTGATCATGAGAACAGTGGTTCCTAACCTTCTTTGTAGCACAGACATCTGTGAACATGTGGACAAAGTAGAGACACTTTTTCCAAAATAATGTACCTATGTACCATAATTTACAGACAACTTCAGATATTCAAAGATTCTTCCAAAGCCTAAAATTAGTAACAGTACTATATATTAAAAAAAGAACCCTCCTATAAAAAAAGTAAAGGACAGTCAATGACAACTTCCAATTTCCTGCTTTCATACTAGTTTTAAATCTTCAGAGTCCAGTTTATTTCAAAGCAAAATGTTTGTTCACGTGTGTCTTGAGTACAATTTCTCAGCATAATTAAGTGAAACAATAGTTTGGGAAGGATTTTTTCCTTTTAGCTCCTGAATTAGTAAGAATGAGCTACTAATTACCTTGCAGGAGGAAAATTATACCTCACTACTAATAAGGTACTGATACTCAAAATTCATAATTATTCCTTATAAGCTCCCACTGATAGACATCATTCAATGCCCAGGTAGGGGTTGATCAAACAAGCTCCTCAAGTAGTCAACCTGGATGCCCAGGGTAAGGGTTCAGAAGAGGCTCACGCTGTCCTGCAGTAAGGCAGGATAATGGTACACACTGCAGCTGAAAATCTCTAGACACTATTGACAGAAATCCTTTACACCACTGAGTCTACAGCCATCAACAGCAGGGGCTGTACAAAGGCCTTCAACTCCAAGCTGACAGGCACAGTGATGTAGGGCCCAGCTCCAGCTCTGAGCATAGGGTGCTTTAGGGGACCCCTGCTGCCCTACTGACAGACGGCAATACGGTCTTCACGCAGGTAAAGAGAAATAAACGCGGGACAGTACCGGGGCCACCTGTACCACTTGAAGCTGTATGTGCTGAGGCTGCTGCAGGCCAGACGCAGACTGTGACACAGGGATGTACTGGATTCTCTGGTAGTCCCCTTGTGGCGTTCGGTAATCCGTCGTTAAGGTCTGGGACAGCTCTGTCATCGCCTGGGTTAGCAGGTCTGTCGTCTAGAAAAATGACGAGAAGCACGTTGCTGATAACACTACTGGTTGGAGCTATTTCAGTGCTCTGAAATCCTACAAAAATTTGGTTTATCTTGGGACTTCCCTGGTCCAGTGTTAAGACTCTGGGCTCCCCATGCAGGGGGCATGGGGTCGATCCCTGGTTGGAGACCTAAGATCCCACATACCACACAGCACAACCAAAAAAAAAAAAAAAATTTCTTCGGTTTGTCTTACTGGTGGATCAGGGGACTACAGATAAGCCTTAAGCACAGATAGAGAAAAAAATCCAAAGTTAAGAAGATGTTGGGGGACTTCCCTGGTGGTCAAGTTGCTAGGACTCTGAGCTTCCAATGCAGGGGGCCTGTGTTTGATCCCCGGTCAGGGAACAACAGCTCTCACGTGCCAAACCTAAGGGTTTACATGTTGCAGCTAAAAGATCCTGTGTGTGTTTGGCAGAAACCAACACACAAAGTAAAGCAATTATCCTTCAATTACAAATAAATAAATTTAGAAAAAGATCCTGTGTGGCACAACTAGGATCTGGTGCAGCCAAATAGATAAATAAATATTAAAAAAAGAAAAAAAAGAAGGTGCTGGAAGATGACCTCTCTATCTCAGTCTGTCAGTGTGAGGCCGGGGAGTTACCCCAGAGGTTCTGAGAGTCTTTCAATGAACAGGCAGCATTTAGGATTTCCTGCTATTCCTTTCACAGAGAGCTTTGGGAAGCACCGACTGGGAGACCCAGGCGTAAACATCATGCCTCGCATAGGACACTGAAGGGTGGCGGGCTACATCTCCAGCCAATTAAATGCCAAGAGACACGTGGCCTTGGCACTGGAGCTGTGACAGGCAGAAAGGATAGGAGAGGTACTTTCCACTCACACTTACCACCACGGTCTCTCCAGTGGCGCTGTCGGTAGTTAGGACGGCTGGCGCTGCACTGATCACAGCTGTGGTCAGAGGTGTGTGTATGGTGTTGGGGAGCTGGGCGTACTCTGGGTGCTTCTTTCGAATGTGTTGTACCATCTTGGTCTGAAAAATGGCAAAAACCAAGAATAATTACTAAAATTGGTTATTTTTGAGCTTTCCCAAAAGCAAACCCTCCAATGGTTCCTAAAGTCTTTCATGTTATGCTTTTTTAAAAAAAAAAAAGTCAGAGAAACACTGACTCTACCTGCCTTTCCTGAAGTGGTACAATGGTGAAAAGGAAAAAAGGGAAAGGGAAAGGGAAAAAAGAAAGGGAAAAGAAGAGGCGTGTGACTCCCCCTTCCCCACCCTCCCACACTCACACACACACCCCCCACCATGCTAACAGGCAAGGTCAGCATACCTCAGAGCATGCCTTCATCTCACCCATACCTGCAGCAATTGGTGATAAGCCCCCAGCAAAAGTGACTTGCTTTTCAGGAACCATAATTTAAGTTCTTATGGAGTGCTGCTGCAAGCCTGAGCTCATAAACCACGAGCACAGAATATTCAAAATCCGAGACCCTCCTCGGACTAAGGGAAAAGGAAACCATTTGAGTGCTCGGGCTCTCAGATGGCATCCATCTGTATTCTCTTCCCGTTCTGTACTGTGGTCCCTGATCACAGAAAACAGCTCCTCTAGCCCCCCAACCAAGGCAGAAGAAGCCATCACAGCACCTGGACGAGAAGCTGTCTTAAGTCACGTTTCCCTAAACCGGGACCTTGGTTTCCAGGCAGTCAAGCCTTCCACATACCTTGCTGCTGTACTGTTTGGAGCAGTGAGGACAGCAGACGGGCGGGGTGGCTATGGTGCCTGTGAGCTGGGTGTGGGTGCTCAGCATAGGGTCTGGCTCTCCGGGGCCCGCGGGGCGAAGTTTCCGAATGCTTGGTGGAAGCTCGGCCCCAGGATGGTTCTTCAGAATATGGGCTTTTCGCTTGCTGGCACTTTTGTAAACCTGAAAATTCAAAAGTTTTGCCATGAAAGCAGTATATAGTTCTGCTGTCTTGCTTCAAGTAAACTAACAATTTCACTACAAGGAAATGAGAAAGAGCATTCACATAGCCCAAAATAAAATATATTAACAGACATATTGGAGGATAATGAGGATACAACATACATTAGAATAACATAAGAACATAATATGGGGCTTCCCAGGTGGCTCAGTGGTAAAAGAATCCACCGGTCAATGCAGGAGACACAGGAGATGTGGGCTCGATCCCGGGGTCAGGAAGATCCCCTGGAGGAGGAAATGGCAACCTACTCCAGTATTCTTGCCTGGAGAATCCCATGGACAGTGGAGCTGGGTGGGCTACAGTCCATGGGGATATAAAGAGCTGGACATGATTGAGCGACTGAGCACAGCACGCAGGGCAAGAACATAACAGATATGTGAGGCATCCTCCTTGAAGTTATGCGTCTAAGACAGAAATAGTAAAAATATCTATACCTTTAAGAGGTGGATATATAGTCATAGAAAGAACTGCTTCTGAGGCCAGCCCACCCTTTGGTCTTTCTGAGAAAGCTCTCACGTGATGTACGTAGTTGACTCATACGTCAAAGAATCTCCCGAAAGAGCAAATCTAATAGCAACTAGAACCCACAGTGGTGAATCTGTGCTTTAAAAATGTTTCTTACTTTTAAGTTGACACTACTTATATGTAGCTTACCCCTTATACAGCTGACTTTGGATAAGGGAACAATATTACAATGAAACAATAAACATATATTCTATTCCTATCTTTCTTCCTAACTACTAAAAATCAAGAATGGATGAGTACAAGTAGAGTATTACACCACAAAACTTCTTCACATCCTACTCAATCTCCTAGAAACCCAAAATCTACTGTAAGGATGATAAGCACTCTCATTTTAGAGCTTATGAATTTAAAACCAATTCATAAACCAAGCTCTTGGCAAAAAGCCTCTTCTATAGCAAAAAAAAAAAAAAAAAAAAAAAAAAAATCACAGAAAGAAGACACAACAAGAAAACCAAAGTCAACTAATTTTTAAGAAAAAAAATTTTGGCTTAAAATGAGGCTGCACTTCTAGCCCTTTCTTGTCTAAATAGAAAACTGCTGAGACAGGGAACCATCTGTTAAGAGAAACTGTGAGATCCTAGTATGTATTTATGTGTGTGTGGGGTCAGTTGCTCAGTTGTGTCCGACTCTGTGCGACCCCATAAACTGTAGCCCTCCAGGCTCCTCTGCCCATGGGATTCTCCAGCCAAGAATACTGGAGTGGGTTGCCATTTCCTTCTCCAGCGATCTTCCCTGGGTTGGGAAGGAGGACTCTACTGTTGAGCCCTGTGGGAAGCCCAGTATGAATTTATACACACAGACAAGCCAGCCCTGAGAGGAGCTCCCACAAAGGTGTCCTCCTGTGGACGGTCTTCTTTTACCTTATCACAATACTGACAGAAGTAGTCACGGTTGGGCTTTATGATGGGTAGAGTTAACTCTGGCACCTCTTCTATCTTCATGTCTGGGTGCCTCTTTGATAAGTGATTTACCTAAAAGGAAAAAAAGCAAATGAGAAAAAGAGATCCCATTACAAGCACTGAACAAACACCTCCGATATTGACTGCTGGAAGTTGAGGTTCTCTGAAGCAATGTCTTAAAACGTAAGGCATTCAGCCAGAACCAGCATGGCCAGGTCCCTCTGAGACCAAAGCATTAACAGGAGTTAACGGTAATTCACCAAATTTGAAGGTGAATTGCATTGCTGTGGATTCCATTAACAGCCTTTGACTAAAAGAAAAGGAAAATTATACTAGCAGGAATTTCTTTAGTGAATTCTACCGATGCAAGCCTGTCTCTCATTACTTAGGGCCCTAACCTTACTGAGGATGTTGAATAGAATGCAAACGAAGGTTCTGCATTATAAGTAATGGTCTCCAAAAGAGAAATATCAGAAATATTGTATGATATCTCTCATATGTAGTCTCTATAAAGAAATGATTCAAATGAACTTATTTACAAAACAGAAACAGACTCACTGACTTAGAGAACGAATTTACAGTTGCCAGAGGGGAAGAATGGGGGGAAGGGGTAGTCGGAGAGTTTGAGACGGACATGTACACACCACTACATTTAAAATGAATAACCAACAAGGACCTGTTGTAGAGCACAGGAAACTCTGCTCAATGTTATGTGGCAGCCTGGATGGGAGGGGAGTTTGGGGGAGAATGGATACATGTATATGTATATAGCTGACTGCCTTTGCTGTCCACCTGAAACTATCACAACATTGTTAATCAACTATACCCAAATATAAAATTTAAAAGTTAAAAAAAATTAAGTAACGGTCTCCGATTTTACTGTCAGGTCCTGGCAGAAATATATGTTGCAAAAACTGTCATCGGGGCAAAATGAATTGAGAACCAGCTCTTCTGGTGTCTCTGCTAAGCTGGTCCCCATGCTCTGCCTACATGGAAAGTCCCATCTACTGTTGTGTCATATCTGGGACAATCAGAGTGGGCGGCTGGAGGAGAGGCCCCCACCAGAAAGGCCAGTTTAGGGACACAGAAGAGAACAGGGATGGGGCGAGGACCCCACCAGAAAGGCTGGTTCAGGAACACAGAAGAGAAGAGGGAAAGAATACATACAACAAAGACTGAGCATGGCAAAGCAAAGCAAAACCAGCGAGGAAAAGTGATCACAAAGACCTCTTTCAAGAGACACCAGAAATGAACCATGGCAAGAGGGGGCAAGGGAGCCTGGGAAGGAGAGGAGCCCCATGCTGGGAACTGTTTGTCTCCCCATCATGCCCAGCCAGCGAGGAAACCCGGTGACAGGCTGAGTGCAGAACTCTGTTTAGGAGTAGGGCAGTGGACACTGACCAGCATGCCCCGCCTCCGGAAGCCCATCATGCAGAGGCGGCACTTGAACGTGAAGCTGTCGTAGTCCGTGGACGTGATGCGGGGCTTGAACGTCTTGGAGCGGCTGCTGCGGTCGGCTTTCTTGGCCTCCCTCTCAGGATTGTGCATCCTCTGCATGTGCTCCCGGAGTTTGTCTTTCCGCTGTTTGCAGAGAATTTTTGAGCAGGCAGCGGGTGGGGTTGGGGATAGAAAAATTTTAATTGAAGAGATTAAAAAAAAAAATCAGTACAAGTTAGCAGTAACAGGACCCACCAGGCTGCATCCAAGTTGCTAGAAGGTACAAGGACGCGGCAACACTGGCTGGGACTCATTCCGTTCATCAGGGAGTAAGTGCATTGCAATGAGCTGGGCTTTAAAATAACCATTCAGTTTGAAAGCTACACACTGACTTCTGAGAAGAAAGACTTGGCATTTATGCAGCAGCAATCAAAGGGCACATGGAATAAATTTGGTATTAAGAACTACAAGATAAATTGATACTGAATGGTAGGTGATACTGGATTTACAAAGCCATGTATGTACTCAATTCCCACGTTTTGTTTTTTTTAAAAATAATTCTCACATGTTTTCACACACATCATGGCATTCCTCTAAACACCGAGTGAATTTAAGTGTTTTTCACCATATGGATTTAGAAGTGTGTAAGCAGTTATACTACCCATTATGGATGCGGTACACGATCTAGGTCAAGGTCACAGATCTTAGTCTGATGATCTGATCGAGAGATTTGTGTTGATCTGAGTCCACAGACAGAAAATTAGGCAGAGCCCATCCTGAATAAAAACAAACTCCAAAAATGCCAGCTCCCTTATCCAGTGAGGCTCTGCTCTCAGACATGTAATTACACTGTTATTGGTCTTATAAAGACTTTGAACCTTTCCACCAGACCAGTTCTTTCCATATTTTGGCTTGAGGATGTTTCTGTAACCCCCTTCATTTTTCAGCACATTTATGTAACAAACGTTTCTTGAATGCCCACCGTGCTAAGTTCAGAGGTGCATGGTCAGGCAGTCCCACCAACCTCCACATTCTACACAGGCCTTCTTTTCAAGTCAGTTCTCCCCTCCTGAATCCATTTCTGATTATTTTCCAGGTTCTGTGACGGATGACCTACATATTTTGCAGAATGTCTCAGTGACGTCTTTGCAGAAACATCTGGCTTCCCAAGGAAGCTTGTGTTACCATTTTCACAATTACTTGTTTAACTCTTATCTCTGAGTCTCTTGTGGGGTTTTCCTTTGCTTTCTTCTAAATTCCAGGCATGTTCTTGATACTTATCTTTTATCTTAATCCCAGAAGTCATTAACATTCCCCAAAGGAGCCTAACCCTCTCAGCATCCCATAGACTTCCCACTTCCACTGGATGATGTCTTGATGACCTAGGGCTCAATTATCAGACTCTCACACTTCATAAATGCTCAAGAAAAAAAATCTCTTGATTTGACGGGTAAATATATTGTCCTCTTAGGAATTCCTTGATAGAAGTTTAGTTCTATTCATTATACACTTGGATTCTTGTAGGAGATGCATTATTACTCTATTTGGAGATATGAATTAATTATTTGGGGGAATTACAGTGAGTTACCTCTTTAATTTTAGGGCTTCCCTGGTGGCTCAGTTGGTAAAGAATCTGCCTGCAATGCAGGAGAACTGGGTTAGATCCCTGGGTCAGGAAGATCCCCTGGAGAAGGAAATGGCAACCCACTCTGGTATTCTTGCCTGGAAAATCCCATGGACAGAGGAGCCTGCTGAGCTACAGTCCATGGGGTCACAAAGAGTCGGACATGACTGAGCCACTATCACTTTCAAATCAAACATGAGACACAAAGTACACCTCAAGTTCATTCCGTGAGCACAGGTGATACACTCTCAAAATGAGCAGGCTCGTCCTCAGCGTCACAATTTCAGTGGCCTGAGACCACCCAGAGTGCCCGCTGGTTCCCACCTTAAACTGCTTCCCACAGGTGGAGCACAGAAAGTCCTTGCGGTCCGAGTGCCGGAGCATATGCAGACGCAGCTTGTCAGGACGGCAGAAGGCTTTGTCGCACTCCGTACACTGGTAGATCTTTTCTGAGTGGAAGCTGCGCACGTGCTTCTTCACCTGGCAGAGAAGACACAGAAAGTCAGGGAAAATGACAGCAGGCAGCTCGCCAACACTAGAGGGAGCCAAATGCATTGCCTTGGATCCTCATCAGCCCAGCCTGGGAGCCAACTGAGTGTGACTGATAATTGGCCTCAGTAACAGCATCCTTTCCACTGTGGCCAGAAAACCTTACTGGCCCCGACCTCCCAGGACTTGAGAGGAGGAAGAAAATACTTGCTTAGTCCAAGCCCTGATCACATGGGCCATGTTTTTCTCTCTCCCTCTTTTTCTAAAAAATGATTAAAAGTAAGAGTTCCTTCGAATTTAAATGAATCGTGGCAAAAATTATATATAAGAAGACAGAAAATAATTCTTTCTCACTTTTTCCTGCCTCCAACATGGATATAATTTAGCCCCTTGCAGTAATAGGTCCTTTTACACCCTTCTATAAAATCAGGTTCTGAAGAATTAAAGACATGCATGCACGTGTGCTCAGTCACTTGGTCACGTCCAACTCTGGAGCCCGCCAGGTTCCTCTTTCCATTGATTTTCCAGGCAGGAGTACTGGAATGGGTTGCCATTTCCTTCTCCGGGGGATCTTCCCAACCCAGGGACTGAACCCAAGTCTCTTGCATCTCTTGCATTGGCAGGCGGATTCTTTACCATTAAAGACATGAATTCAATGATACAAAATACATTTCCCATTTATGAGAACAATACACCAGCATCCTTTCCCCTTACTTGAGACTTATTCCCTGTACTTTCAAATGACTTAAATAAAAGAATACAGCTTCTGAAGTCTCTCAGTCATAAATATCCAGTGAAGAAGAGTTACAAATGGGACCTAGGTAGTGAACTATCAAACCATTCCTATAACACTTGTCCTTTATTATTTTCGGAGTCTCTTTTGCCATTAAATTCTACCCTAATGCAACTTTTCATGGCTAAAAAATTAAAATTAAAAAAAATTTAAGAAGAAACTTGCCTAACTGTTTGTGTAAAGTGAGAAAATTACCAAGACTCTCCAATACTAGCAGAACTATGATTAAATCTCAGTTTTCTTTTGGTAATTTAAAAAACAGAGAGAGGGGATGTTTTTATTATTGAACATAGGTCTCCGCACTGCAGGTGGATTCTTTACCATCTGAGCCACCAGGGAAACTCATTAGATATTCAGACTTACTTATTCATTCACTAGCATATAACACTATTATCACTTGAAGCCCAAATGAAATCATGAATATTCTGGAATTTATCCTCACCCCATTTTGCTCCAGAATATAACACAGGGGAGGAGATCAGTGTTTAAAACCAAAGTATACTGGGACTTCCCTTGTGGTCCAGTGGTTAGGAGTCCACACTTCAAAAGCAGGGAGCACAGTTTGATCCAAGATTGGGAGCTAAGATCTCACATGCTGTACAATACGGTCCCCCTCAAAAAATCAGTATGTTATATACCGACTTACTCTTTCATTTCCTTCCAAAATGCACCACCTTATAGCCTAAGACAGGAAGCCACAGTGATGGGGGGGGAATGTTTCCAGGCAGGAAATGGGAGTCTGTCTTCTACAAGTGCTATGTGTTCTATAAGTAGTAAGTATTGGCAGGCATGAAGAAAGACTTTTTTAAAAATTATAACCAGATTTGAGTGTTTATTTCCTGTAATATAACTTAATGTTTAAATGCCAATGTCTTATTTGGACAATTAAGGGTCACAACATCTTCTGCTTATCAAAAGCAGTTTGAAGAGACATCATTCTCCAACTATGAAGTTGCTGTCAAGAAGGGAGATGAAAGACACAGATAATGGGCCATCTCAATTTTCCAAAAACCGCTGTTTTTCTTTCCTAAAAACAGCAGTACTCAGGCATCTCGGCAGTTGGTACTCACCTGGATAAAATCTGGGAACCGTTTCTTACAAGTTGGGCAGCTGAAGTAGCCATCATTGATATGAATGGCCACATGATCTTTCAACAAATCAAGGCGGTCAAAGGATTCTGGGCAAAAAATGCAAGAGTAAGTCTTCTGGTCCGAGTGGAGCTTCATGTGGCTCTCCAAGGACGCACTGCTGATGAAGCCCTTGTTACAGAGGTCACAGGTCAATGGGCAGTTCCCCTCCCGCCCATGGAAGCGCAAGTGTTGGTCCAGTTTGTCCTTCTCGCGGAAGGCCTTCCTGCACTGCAAGCATTTAAAAGGCCGGAAAGACTTCCGAATAAACAGATGCTGCAGAGCTGCATTCTGAAAGACACACACAAATGGGATTACTTAGTGAGTAGGCCAAATGTGCAAGCAGCTCACACATTTATAGGAAGAGAGGATGATCTCAGCAATCACAGACTTTCCGTAGAAATCAAACTAGGATACACTGCTGAAAGAAGAATTTTTTCTGGTAGAGACCTTAAAAATGAAGCCATCTTCAAAGAAGTTCATCTTGAAAAGACAGACTTTGTGTTTTGTTTTATGGCTATGTGTGTGTGCTTTCTTCTGAAAGGATCTAAGTCATGCCCAAAAAATAAGAGTTGTACAATAGAACAAATCCCAGAGTCAAGTAGAATAAAAATTGAAGATTTGGAAGAAATGACTTAGGATGAGTGACACACGCATGATGAGGTGGGAGCAAGTCAGCCAAATGTTACTTGTTGAATCCTTGAGCCAAAGAACTTGGAGCTTGATTAAGACATTTAGCAAATCTAAAGATAATAAAAAGAACTGAAGCGTAGCAGGGGCTGGAGAAAGGAGGCAGTGGACATGGGGTTTCTTTTGAGGATGATGAAAATCTTCCAGGACTAGTGGTGATGGTTGTACCACTTTGGGAGTATTCTAAAAACACTACAAAAGAGTGAATTTTATAGTTCGTGAATTACATATCAATTTATGAAAAAGAACTGAAAGAGAACAAAGCTACAGATTTACATGGACGTGTTTACTGCTGAGATAAGATATATAAGCACACATCCTAAATGGAATGTGTGCCTTAATTATGTCCTACTTAAGAAATGCTCCTCAGTGTAGCTAGTTAGTGCCACTGGTTAGAATTCCTCGCTAACTGGGTTAAGCTTATTGCTTTGTTCCCTGTCTAGACCAGTCAATTCTGCTCTTTTTCTTTTTTCTGAGTTATAGATTGCACATCTAATGCTGATTAGCCATCTTGTGAATTCATGCAATTGTTATAAGGAATCCAAGTGAGAGAATATGGATACTTAGTACAAATTCATCACCACCACTGGGAAAACAACTCTGCTCTCTACCGACAGCAAATCAACAGACTCATCTTTCACACAGAGAATACAGATTCAATATTTCAGTTCTACTGTAATGAAGACCACCATTCATAAGTTCCTCAAAACACCAGGATGAAAGCTCTAGACAACTATGAGGGAGGAAAATAACTTCTTAAAAAATATATCTGTGAATGGGTATGCTTATGGCTCATATTGCAGAATTTGCCTGCAATGCAGGAGACATGGGTTTGATCCCTGGGTTGGGAAGATTCCCTGGAGAAAAGAATGGCTACCCACTCCAGTATTCTTGCCTGGGAAATCCCATGGACAGAAGAGCCTGGCAGGCTATAGTCCATGGAGTCTCAAAGAGGCAGATACAACTGAGTGACTAACACTTTTCGCTTTCACACTTAGGTAACTATAAGAGAATAATAATTAAAGGATTAATGGAGATCTTAATGCATTATTTGTGCAATGGAAAATAGTACAGTGAACAATGTTGAAACTCTTAAATTTCAAATTACTTATAAGTAGCAACTTCTAAACTAAATTTACTGTGAAATAGTCTCTTAGGGGAAAAATAATTATTGTCAATTTATTTATTTATTATTACTGTTAAGAATTTTGAACATAGCTCCTATATAACAAGGAACATCTCTCTCAGGGCTTCTCTAACAAGGCTGGGAGAGATATTTCACCTACTCATTTATCTTGAGTAAATATTTAGCAATTCTGTCATCTTCCCAAGCTGACTGGGGTTGCATCATATTTTATTCTCCTTTGAATCTAGATCTCTTTAAAAGCTGAGTTCGTAGAAAGTGCCAATAAAAATTTGTGAATTAATGAGATGTATCTCATGTGAAAAATCAAACAGAATGATTTCCAGATCTTTTCTGCAGCATCTGAAGAGGTTGTAAACAAAAAACCTTTTTGAAATCAGCCAGGGAGCTCTCTTTCACTTCATTATACAGCTTAGCAGTCACCTAATCTCGCTACTCTATCTGTAAAGATACTTATTTTACATAAAAGCTCTCACTATTCTGGCTACTTTCCAGACTTTAAATATTCCAAATGAACAAATGCTATCGTGAGGTTCAGATGTTCAAGGTACAGGGTGCTCAGGAAATCTAATCAACATTTCCTTTACCCAGGTTCAGCCATGTTTGCAAGGGCAGACGGTGCACAGCAACTGATCTTGGTCCCTCAAGGGTTCCGCTTCCCCTTGGGGGCCAAATCTGGATCGCGGTTTTATTCTGGTTCATTACGCTCATAAGTCTCCTGTTGTCTCTGTTGAGTGTGAGTGTCCTCAGACACTGGATCTGAACCCAGCAGCGGCTCCACCTTCCTAGCTCTATGGACAAACCTTGTCTTGACCGTCTTTGTGATTTCCATGGAGCCCTGGACACTGTCTACATACAGGAACCAGACTGCATCTGTGATCAAATAATCCTGCTGGGGCCCCTTCATTACAAGGCAGTGGAAGTGCTGAAACTGCCCGTTCCCTCTCCCCACTTGGAAGCCATCTCTACCATATCTCCTGCACCGCAGAGCTGTGATTGGTACATATTTTCTAGAAGCTATAATGAGAAAGGGCAGCGGCCGCAAAGATGAACCCCTGAGTTGCCGTTGGTCAACAACTCTGTGCTGGATGGAACATAAGTTGCCAAAATGGTAGAGATGCTAAAACCTGTGACGAGGGATTCAGCTCACATTGAAGTGAGTCCTGAGATAACAGATTCTATGCAGACAAAACCCACAAAATGTTTCTAAAGTCTGATATGAATAGCGAAAGGAACCTAAATTATTGACCAATTTTCATATTATTTTGACCCTGACACTCAAAGGAAATCAAAAGAACAACAACTTTCCTCTGGTCTATTTTCTGCCCAGTTTTCAAAACCTCTGCTGGGCGAGCCCTGCCCAGTATCTCACTCTCCACTCTCCTCCAGCTGGCTCCCATGCTCGGGTCAGACCAGCATGCGCAGTGCCCATAAACCACACCAAGCACATTCCTGGGTCTCGGTCTTTGAAGTTACGACTGCCCTCCTCTGAAATGATCTCCCTTCTTCCTGTCTGTCTTTCAAGGACCAGTTTAACTCTCACTTCATCTACGAATTACTCCCTGAATCCAGCTTTCTTTAAACCTTTCACTCTTCCAACTTTCTCTAGTAATTATGGGTTCCACCTTTCCCTGGGTCGGGAAGATCCCTTGGAGGAGGGCATGGCAACCAACTTCAGTATTCTTGCTTGGGAAATCCCCTGGACAGAGGAGCCTGACAGGCTGCAGTCCATGGGGTTGCAAAGAGTCGGACAGGACTGAATGACTGAGCATGCATGTATGCACGCACCTTTAAATGTGACACTGAACTGTCACCCAGCTTACATTAGTATTGCGTCCCTAATTAGACTGGAAGATCCCAGCAGACAGGACTCCAGTGAAAATTCTCCTATGTACCTCAACGGTGCTGGACATCCAGTCAGAACTCGGTATCATTTCAGAAGGCATTTCAGAACACTCAGCTGTGTCAGAGCTGGACGAGACCTTGGAGATCACTTAGTCCTACCCTTCATTTCATGTATGAGCACACTGCAGCCCACAGTTTACTCACAGATTCTTTCAAAATAAATTAGCATTATTTGTTAACTAATTTGCATTGACTGTAGCAACCAAACTGTAGTTTCCACCAGGATTTAGTAAGTACGGGTTGCAAAGAACCGTAGGTCAGGTAGACACTTAAATAGCATTCTGTTATGTGAGTGAAACACAGGAAACAGACGTACCTGCAGCTCCAACTGAGCAGGCAGCATTAGAGGAGAGAAAAATAGTTACATTACCAATGGGGTTGGAAGGCTTCCCTTCAGTGGGTCATTACCAATCTGGATAGAAGAGATGAAAAAATACATAGCCCTGCTTCTTAGAATGTGTGAGAAGGTAAAAAAACAAAACTAGCTCACCTAAGACTGACTGCCAAAAGTCACATGCATGTGGTTTTTGCTTTGATACAAGGAAACTTGTTCCAAAACCAGTGACCCAATTAATTCCAGAACACGTGTAAAACCATGGCCACACTATGCTTGCACACCCATGCCTCACAACACGTGTGGGCTTTAATCTTTGCCTTCAAAAAATTAAATCTAGGAAACAAGTCTCTGGACCTAGTAAGAAATCAGAATGGCCAAAGCGAAAAGACAGCAGTTGCACAAGAGAGAGAGGAAAGCAGACTGGGAATCGTGTAGCATGATGGATAGAAGGTATTCATAGCCCTTTGCTGTTCTGGTCTGTATTTCTGTATGCTTATGTTTGCTTTTGAAATAATATTCATGGAGCTATAAGGTTCATAGGTTTCTATTTCAGGATCCTCATAAAGGCTATTCAGCCTAACTGTTCAGAATCCCGTCCGTGATGCCATACAGAACAAATGTTTAAATGTATTTTTACATAAAGGCTCAGACAAGACTATTGTTCAAGTTTTGTCTGTGCCTTCTAGCCTGTAGGCAAATAAGACTGCAAGAAACATAAGCTGAAATGAGCGTTCATCTAGAAACTGCAAAGCCTGGGAAGATACGCAAAAAGTCTCTTTCATCCACAAATAAAGGACTAAGAAATGTCTTTAAACAGCTTGCTGCCACAAACATGGATTTAAGTCATTGTTTTCTGGATGTCAATTGTCTACACAGGCACTGAGCCCGCAAAACCACACGGCTTTCCACATGTGTCTCCTGCAGCTCCGAATGCACACTCAACACTATCTGTTAAATACAGACAAAATACACCTGGCCAGGCAGCCGCTGATGGAGGCCCTGCAGCCACATGGTCTGAAGTCAAAATGCGGGTTACACAGGAGAGAAGACACTGCCCTACCCCCACACCTGGAGCTTAGCTTCGCGCTGTCCCTGTGTCTGGACCGCACCTGCCAGATCTGCTTGGACTCAGGTCCCTGTGCATTGACGAGACGTGGCATTTGCCAGTCTCCCATTGGAAACTGTCGACAACCAAACCCAAAACCCCAAATTGACTTGAGAGCTATGATCAGGCACAGATTAGCCTGGCTTCAATGTAAATAACTATTACAGCTTAGTGTACTTATTTCTCCATTTCCAATCTGTGAGTTTTAGGATCCAGGGCACTATCCTACTCTAACCACGCTAGTCTGGATGCTGCCAAGGGCCAGGCTTCCGTGTCACTGCTCAGTTGATGGAATCTAGGACCAGCCATGCCAGCCTGCCATGGGACACGGAGGCCCTGAGAAACAGTTCACACTTTCTTCTAAAACAAACAAGGACTTGAGCAGCGGATGGTGAACAGCATGGTGCCTACAGAGCTGGCCGCCTGCGGGAGAGTCGGCGCCCATGCAGTGGGCGGACGGGGTGGGGGAAGAGGGAGCCGGGCACCCCGCCTACCCGGATGCTTTTGGCACGGCGCATGTCGTCGGCTGTCAGGGTGCTCTGGGCCGGCAGCATGCTCTCCTCGTGCTGGGGCTGCAGGTGCAGCTCGTGTGTGTCCGGCTCCTGCTCCAGAGAAGACGGGGCTTCCGGGGGCAGCTGAGGGAGCGGGAGGGTGGGCTGCTCTGGTTGGTCCAGCCCATTAGGAGTCGCGACTTCAGCCTCATCGAACTGCTCCTTGGTGGAAAAATGCAACAGGTCCTGAAATCACAAGAACCAGGAGTTATTTCCCTCCCTAGACAGAAGTCCATGCAAGGACTTAGAACTGCTGCTTTATGTTTTAAATGATTAGCCTCATAATGCTCAGAAAAGATTATTTTCCTCCTGAGAAAATGAATTAGGTAACCATTCACAGGATGTAAAAAACATGGCATATTCCAGATCACTTCATGAGGAATAAAGAAGGCAGGACTCTTCTGGAATATCAGAATTTCAATTGTCTGAACTAATTAAACAGAGGCCCCTCATAATGTCTCTGGACAATTTCAGATCTTTAGGGCTGCAAAGTTGGGCTTCTGTTGTAAGTAACGTTTAAAAATACATTCTTTTGAGTCTTTGGCTGAACAGACTTTAATTAACAGGCAGCGCAGTGCTGACAGGCAGGACTGTCAGCCTCTGAAAAGCATTTGTATTTCAGTCCAGTGACAGTTCTTTTAAGTTCACTGAGCAGGCGTCCAAGAAGAGTTCCTGCTTTCCCCTCCCCTCTTACCTGTGTCCCATCGTCACACTTTTCCCCATTTTCGCTGGTTATCCCCAAGCGGATAAATTTGGGAGGACGTCCTGGCCGTCGACCGGGGCCAAACCGCCTCTTGCCTCGGCCCCTTCCTCTGCCTCTTGCTCTGGGGACAAGAGATCGGGTGATAAATAGTCACGGTTACATAATACTCCACAGAGGATATTTCCGTAAATGATCTGCAGTAACCCCAAATCTTGATTTCCACTCCCTTTCTTTTCCTGATTCTTTTTTCTAATGTAGACAATCATTTTGCTAATACACGCTATCTCAATTTCTCATCTTTCCCTGTCTATATAGCTCAAAGAGATGTCTTAAATTATTCAGAATAAAGGGAGCTTTAAAAATTCAAAGTGCTGACACCATTTTGCCACTGGCCATTCTGAAAGCTCGAATACATTTCCGCAGTGACGTGAGCAACGCAGACAAGACAGTACACACCGAGCGTGGTGTGTGTCCTAGAGACAAGATTTGGGTCTTTCCCCTTGCTCCCCACATACTCCTTCCACGGAATCTGGCTAGAGTCAAAGATATGTTCTTGCTTTACTATAATCTTCTGGAAGGCCAGAACAAATTTCGAATTCAGTGGCTCAATAATACATCCAGTAAATGCCAAATGAATTTTATCCCCTTTGAAAGGTTCCTAACATACAAAAATTCCTTAATCAAAGGGATTCAGAAAAGTATGTCACTAAAACCTCCTTTAGAAGACATGTGTGCAAGATTTGTTTAAAATCAATCAGACTGTGCTTTATTCTTCTACTCATGTACTTAACAATTTAATTAAAAATATAGATTTTTTTTTTTCCCAAGGACTTTTAAAAGATCCTTTTTTATGGGAAATTCTGAACCTCGGCAAATACGGCAAATACAAGCCCAGAGTACTCACTACCTCATTTCAATACTTATCAGCTCATGGCCAGTTTTATTCTATCTGAATCCTCACCACTTGTCCCACACACATACCCATTAGACTATTCTGAAATAAATCCCAGACATCATTTCATTTCATTCATATTCATAAATATTTAAATACATATCTCTAAAACAGAAAGATATATAAATGTGCATGTAAAATACATATCTCTACAATACCATTATCACAACTGATAGCTGCTCAATGTTTATTAAATCTAGTCAAAGTTCAGATTTGCCTAATTGTCTAAATTTCTTTTAGCAGTTGGCTAACGAACATTTTACCTGTGGTGTGCCCTGCCTGGTGCTCAGCACTAAAAGATGGGAAGTTAGACCCAACAGTTCTTACCCTCAGAAGTCCAGCAGAGGCAGCAGGCATATAAACCAAAACTCACAAGAGGGTATAAAAGGTGTTATAACAAAGCCACGTTGGAGTGTTTGGGATGCCCCGGAGGAAGTGCAGGACAGAACGCTCAGCCATGTGCTCCCGAGGTCACACCTTGCCCTCAGTAGCTGCAGGACCCCAGGACCCCGACACCATGCCTCGTCCACTCCAACACCATGGCTTAACTTTCCAGTTCACCCCTCGGGCACCTGAACTCCCGGATCCTGCCCCCTCACCACCATCTCCAGCCCTGTAGCCTGTCAGCAGTCTTGTGTCCCTTTCCTGTTTTCCCTCCCTTCTTCCATTCATCACCTCCAAAGCCCATCACTGGACCCACTCCCGTGCACATGCTTTTCCCCCAGCCTGCAGGTTCATCACTCCCGCTGCATTGCAGGCACTCGGTGAAACCCACCCCATGCCCTCCCTGCACAGGCACTCTCGCAGTGAGAGACACTGGGTGAGGACATGGCCTTAACTTATGAGAGCCCCCAGTGAGCTCTCACTGCTGCAGGCAATCACACCGCACTTCCCTGGAGTATTTACTCTCCCACGTTCCTGAAGGTCATTTCACACCACCTTCTCTCTTCTCAAATTCTATAAACGCTGGGACAAGCCTATGTCTGTCCCACTGAAACTACCCCAATCCAAACCACTCTCATTTTTCATCCAAACTGTTGAAATAGTTTCTAACCAGACTCCCTGTCTTCCCTCTTACTGCAATATAACCTAAGTGCTGTTTTTACTTTTATCTACCATGATGTTTGGGCTTCCCAGGTGGTGCTAGTAGTAAAGAATCCACCTGCCAATGCAGGAGACACAGGTTTGACCCCTGGGTCAGGAAGATCCCCTGGGGGAGGGAATGACAACCCACTCCAGTATTCTTGCCTGGAAAATCCCATGGACAGAGGAAACTGGTGGGCTACAGTCCATGGGGTCACAAAGAGTCAGACACACTGAAGGGACTGAGCACGCATGCATAGTGATGTTTAGAAATATAATTGATATCATAATATCCCTTGCTCAGCAGCCTCTGAAGACTTCTTATCACACACAGAATGAAATTCATATCTCCTATCACCACCATCAGGCCTACGTGATCCAGCTGCTGCCCGCCCCACCCTGTGGAATTCTCCTTCATTTACCCCTTTTTCTTTTTTTTATATAGGAATTAAACACAGGACTTAGTCTGATGAGGGAAACTTACCTTTGAAGAGTTTGAAAATCAGAGGTGCAGGTTATTTCAAAGGTATATGCTATCTCAAGAATTCCTGTTTCAGAATCTCTAGTTAGGGGAGATGTTTACTAAGGTGGAAAGATATCCTATTGCTGAGTATTGATTATGCTTGTTAAGGGAGATGTTTACTAAGGTGGAAAGATCTCCTATTGCTAGGTATGCATTATTCTGGAAAAGACACAAGTTGTGATGAGGACCAGGGGAAGGAAAGCAAATGATGCATAAGAAATGTCCTTCAGCAGCCTAACTGGTTATCTGTGTATACACCCACCCATGTGCATAGAGACACACACACACACACACCCTCATACATTCATAGATGATACAGAAATGACTCTGAAACTTTAAACACTAAGTTTGTGAAACCTTCCCCTTCATTATACCTGCTGAACACATCCAGTTTCTCATCGTGAGAATTGAGATGCTGCTGCAGCTGTTCAGAGCTTATAAATCGGCGGTTGCATTCATAGCAGGGCCAATTCTTCTCTTGCTCTCGAAGAACTGCAGCCATAGGAGAGAGACCATGGAGGCTGGTGACTAGTCGGCACCAATAAAACTCAAATGCCTGGCACCCCCACTGTTCTCACCTCACCAGAGCCCAGTGCTCATAGATACCCAATGTCCACTGTTATGTTATAAAAGCAAAGGCTCAAGTTTGACAGAAAGTAGTTTTGGGGATCTGGTTTTCTGAAATATTCACGTAAGACATCAAAAGAACAACTACCGTGTGCTACTCTCTCCCACCTGCAACACACACACAATCTTACCCCACTGGGAAGATAAGGTCTGCTACAATGGGAATGTGTATGCAGATAACCCAGTAATTCAGATCCAAGCTTCATAATCAGAGGGTATAGTGTATCACACAAATAACTGGAAGATGAATGCTCAATATCATCACTTTGGCAAAAGGTTCACAAGCACCAGTAAAAGCTGATTATATCCGTACCCTTTGACCCAGCAATTCCACTCCTAAATGTGCGCCCAACAGAAATATGCACATATGTTCAGTAAAGGACATGTAAGAAAGTTCACAGTGGTACCTTCACATTGACCAGACACTGGACACTGGAAATAACTTTGTTGAACAAGAAAGACTGTGGCTGACTTTTGTCCCCTAGGAAATAGCCTCACAACTTTTGGAATTTCCCAAGTAATAGGCATGTCTTTGTTACTCCTGGTGACCTGCGACCATACCTGAGTTTATGCCAATGAGATGGCCCAGATGGAGACGGCTGTGCCTGGAAAACCAACCGCCTGAAAACAGGGCTGTGGCTTTGAGTGAGGGGGTATAGCCAGGGAGGGGAGCAGGGCTGGAGGGGAGGTCCAATCATGGGCCGAGGATCCAATCGATCACACTGCTGTGATGATGCCTCGACAAGAACTCTGGACACATGAAGCTCAGATGAGCCTCCCACGCTGGTGATGACACTTTGGGCCTCCAGGGCTGTGACACAGGCGCTTCTCGTTTGGGACCCTCCCAAACTCTGCCCTAAGCGTCTCTTCATTTGGCTGGTCCTGACGTGTGTGCTTTATAATAAAATGGCAATTCTAAGCTCAGCATTTTTTTGACCTCTGTGCATTGTTCTACGGAATTATTAGACCTAAGAGGGTAGTGGAAACTCCATAAATGCTAATAGTCTAGTTGCTCAGAAGTGCAGGGGGCATGGGATCCCCTTCGCTTGAGGATGGTGCCTGAAGTAGAGAGAATCTCATGGAGGACTCTGCCCTTGACCTGTGATGTGACCTAACTCCAACTAGTCACGTCAGAATTGTAGAGTTCAACCCAAACTTCTGTGCTGAAAATAGATAAATGAATTGTGATACATTCAATACTCTGGCCACCTGATGCAAAGAGTTGACTCACTGGAAAAGACCCTAATGCTGGGAAAGATTGAAGGTAGGAGGAGAAGGGGACAGAGGATCAGATGGTTGGATGGCATCACCGACTCAATGGAAATGAGTTTGAACAAACTCCAGGAGACAGTGAAGGACAGGGAAGTCTGGCATGCTGCAGTCCATGGGGTCACCAAGAGTCAGACATGACTTAGCGACTGAACAACAAGTTCACACAATAGAGAACAAAATGGCAAAAAAAAATGAACAAATTACAATAATACACAACAGTATGGGGAAATCTCACAAACAAAAGATTCTCACACACCAGAAGTGTATGTGTCACATAATTCCATGTATACAAAGTTCAGTAACAAGCAGACAGTATCTGTGTTATCGAAGTCAGGAGATAGTTACTCTTGGGAGTCAAGAGGAATTAGAAGGTGCAGGGGATTCCTGGGGCTGTGGCCCACTCTGTGTCTTGACCTGGGTGCCCAGGTGTCCTCAGGCTGTGAAATTCATCAGGCTGTTATTTATGACTTTGTACTTTTATGGACATAGATTGTACTTCAGTGACATTTACTTTCACAACAAAGACAATGCCTGCCTTGCTATGTTCAGAGACGATTACATCAAGATAAGGATCATCCTCTGATCTGGGTTCTAACTTAATATTTGGAGTTTTCATTATATTAAATACTATTTTCTAGCGCCCATGAAAGAAATGTAAATATGTCATTGTCATTTGACCCTAGAATTAGACAGGGATGTTTAGTTCTAGAGTATCTTAATATAGACAGATAGAAAAATTAGGGACTGCATTAAGATGTAACTCAGGGCTTCCCTGGTGGCTCAGTGGTAAAGAATCCACCTGCAATGCAGGAGATACGGGTTCAATTGCAGGGTCAGGAAGATCCCCTAGAGAAGGAAATGGCAACCCACTCCAATATTCTTGCCTGGGAAATCCCATGGACAGAGGAGCCTGGCAGGCTACAGTCCATGGGGTTGCAAGAGTCGGACATGACTTAGTGACTAAACCAACACCAAAGATGTAAGTAATATATACAATTTACAATCAATACATGAAATAAAAAAAAAAAAATACAAGTACCTTTCCGTTCTTCCTCGGAAATGTCATGGATTTTCCGGTTCACAAATTCAGCATAGGAAGCAGCATACCACACCTGCAAGAACCAAGCACGACAAAGGACATCACAGGATGCACTTCACAGGCTTCAGTTCCTCCTCCTGCTCACAGAAAACAACCCAGGTTTCCCACAGCAAACCAACAAACTAACAAAAGAAGCCGTACTGTGAGGTGACCCCATTGGCACAGACGGTCAGTCAGGAAGTTCATACGGCAAGACACACACTGTGTGTGATTCTTTTTTTCCCATGTGCTATACAGTAGGTCCTTGTTGGTTATCCATTTTAAGTGTTTTCTTTACCCTTTTTAAAAAACTGTTTTTGTTATTAGAACAACTTCATGAGAGATAGCATTAGTAGTCCCTTGATCTAATGAAACAGAGCCTCTTTTGATTTTTTATCTGTTTAAACACAGGTTTCCATGCGGCTGTGGTCACAGTGGCTCCACCCTCATACCGCTGGGGTCACCAGAGCCACCCTGCTCTCCTGAGTCTCTGCCTCCATCCCACCCCAGGGAGGTTGCTTCTGCTTCCTGTCTGGCTCACCCTCCCCTCCACCACTCCTAAACAGTGCTGCTTCTGGAAGCTTAGTACATGTCCAAGGCCTTCTCATTTCTCCCCAAGGCAACCACATCTGTTTGCAGCCAACTCTGTGCTAATGACTCTTAAGTTACCACGTGTATCCCAGACCCTCCCTCTTCTTCCCTCTACCTACATTCTACCACCTGCTTGATGAAGCCAGTCCAGAACTGACTTCTAGACACTTCCCTCCTCACCTAATTTTCTCATCTCAACAAACACCCCACCTTCCACCCATTTGCTCAGACTTGAAAACTAAAGGCACTGTGTGTGTGTGTGTGTGTGTGTGTGTGTGCGCGCGCGCGCGCGCGCGCGCGTTCTGTCGTGTCCAACTCTTTGCCACCTGTGGACTGTAGCCCATCAGGCTCCTCTGTCCATGGAATTTCCTAGACAAGAGTACTGGAGTGGGTTGCCATGTCCTTCTCCAGGTGATCTTCCCAACTCGGGGATCAAATCCAGGTCTCCTGCACTGGCAGGCAGATTCTTTACCACTAAGGCACCAAGGAAGCCCAAAATGAACTGAAATAACTCCATCTTTAATCAATAGACCTGTCTGTACACCCAAAATAACTACTTCCTCACCCCTGGGCCTAATACCTTTATGAAGGCCTTTGGTAGACCCCAAAGTCATACACTTCTTACTCCGTTTTATTTGTGGGATTATTACACGTGTACAGGGACTTCCCTGGTGGTCCAGTGGTTAAGAATCCGCCTACCAAGGCAGCAGACATGGGTTTGACCTCTGGTCTGGGAAGATTTCATATGTCTCAGGGCAACTAGGCCCAAATACCAAAACTAACAAAGCCTGTAAACTCTAGAGGCCGTGTTCTGCAACTAGAGAAAGCCCTCTTACAGCAAAGGAGACCCAGTGTAGCCAAATAAGTAAAATTTAGAAGCAGACAGTACACAGAAAGTACTCATAAATAAATGAACCACAAGAAAAGGACCTTTCTTTTTTTAAAGAATACCACTTCGAGGGAAAAGACAAAAAGTGTGAAGAGCGTGAAGCGATCACAATTTCCAGCAGAGTGGCCACTGCCCCAGTGCTGTACCTTGAGCTCCTGCTTGGGCTCCACGTTCTTGATTGTTGTGTAGTACACATGGTGGCCATACTGATACGCCACCAGATTCTGCTCCAGGTGGTTCTGGGCTGGACGTACGAACATCATCCAGTTACAGAGGGTCTCGTCCGACAACTCAAACCACAGGTCTTCATGCAAATCCCTGTCCTTTCTGTCCCCTTTATCAAGGGAAACCTGCAACCAGAGTGAAAGTGGAAAGACACATACACACAAAACCTCTAACATCATAGATAGTTGTGTAATAATATGCAAAATACTGTTCTTTAAATTAACCAGATATGCTGGTTCTCCCCTTTGTATCTGGAAAGATACTGGAATTGTGTCTTACCAAATGAAAAGGGAAAAAGACGCTTTCTAATGACCCAATCATAGGACTACCTGCTGCTACTGCTGCTGCTAAGTTGTGTCAGTCGTTTCCAACTCTATGCGACCCCATAGACGGCAGCCCACCAGGCTCCCCTGTCCCTGGGATTCTCCCGGCAAGAACGCTGGAGTGGGTTGCCATTTCCTTCCCCAATGCATGAAAGTGAAAAGTGAATGTGAAGTTGTGTCCAACTCTTAGCAACCCCATGGACTGCAGGCTCCTCTGTCCATGGGATTTTCCAGGCAAGAGTACTAGACTGGGTCACCAGTGCCTTCTCCGCATAGGACTACCTAGTAAAATCTAAAAGTTAGCACACTGACTATACAGCTTTGGTTGGCATTTCATCATTAACTAACACATCAAAAAATGCTACTGATAAGCCAGAAAGTGCAAGCAAAATACTCTCTGGTTCACTGTAAATGGCTTCCTTTGGGGTTTCAATTGCATTCATCTATAATGTGGAGCCTGGTGACAAATCGTTCTCTCTACAAAGTGATATTCTTTCTTGAACGTCTTGCGCTCTCACCAAGAAAATCTCCCCATGACAGCTGCTGATTTTTCAAAAACACACCCCATATATTTTCTCTGCCCACTGCTCTTTCCCAGTTCTCCAGAGTGGCTCTCAAAAAGCAGAGAGCAGAGGCTTTCGATTGAAGCAAAAGCATCAAAAGTGAGAACAGACATCAGTATACACATACTTGAACATTCTGTGAACTATTCTTCAACAGAAGATTCAACAGGATAGACCTGTTTCAAAGATTGAAAAAGAGGCTTTCCTAAAAACATTATGAGCACTTCACAGATGATATTGTGTTTAGTCACTAAGTTGTATATGACTCTTTGCCACCCCATGAACTGTAGCCCACTTCTGTCCATGGGATGTCCTAAGCAAGAACACTGGAGTGGGTTGTCATTTCCTTCTCCAGAGGATCTTCCCAACCCAGAGATGGAACCTATGTCTCCTTCATTGGCAGGAGGATTCTTTGCCACTGAGCCACTACGGAAGCCCAACAGATGACATGAGTTGACGTAATTCTCTTTGTATTCCAGTCAAAGTTAATATTCAAAAAAAAGAGTTGTCAAGCCTCTATTATAGGCTGAACTGGTTTCCCCCATAATTCATACATTGAAGTTCCAGCCCCTAGTAGCTCAGACCGTGACTGCATTTGGAGGCAAAGCTTTGGAAGAGGTGATGAAGTCATCAGAGCGGGTCCCAGTCTCAACTGACTGGTGTCCTCACAGGACGGGGAGATCAGGACACACAGAGGAGCACCAGAGGCTCCGAGCACACAGGGACCGCCTAGTGCCAAGGGAGCCATCTGCAAGCCACGGGCCATGCCCTCAGAGGGAGCCAACCCTGCCTGCACCTTGGCCTTGGACTTCCAGCCTCCTGCAGTGTGACAAAACAAATGTGTATTGTTTAAGCCCCCTGGTCTGTGGTGTTTGGTCCTGGAAGCCCTCGAAGACTAGTCCAGCCCCTGAGAACAACAAAGCTCAGAATTATTCACAAAAGGCTTCAGGGTCTGAGGGCTTCCCTGGTGGCTCAGCGGTAAGACTCTGCCTGCCAATGCAGGAGACTTGGGTTCAATCCCTGGGTCGGGAAGATCCCCTGGAGAAGGAAATGGCAACCCACCCCAGTATTCCTGTCTGGGAAATCTCATGGACAGAGGAGCCTGGCGGGCTACAATCCACGGAGTTGCAAAGAGTCAGACAGGACTAAGCGATTGAGCATACTGCGGTCTGAAACTGTACTGTCCGTGTTATTGGTAAGAGAGAAAACATCTACATTTAAATCAGTCAAGCACAGAAGAAAAACACAGTGAACAACTGCTATGAGACTGAATTGAGAGGCTCGGTGGGAAAATGCATGCCCCTTACAAGTCATCAGGACAGGAGGGGACTGGGACAAAGCGTACATTACCTTGAGGTGGATGTAACAGTCCTTCAGCTCCGATTCCTTGACCAGCGGCCCCTCCACGGGGCCAAACTGGGTGCGCTTGGGGATGCGCCTCTTGGAAAACACGCCACCCAGGAACCTGTCAATGTAGAGCACCAGCGGGAGGCTGGCCCGCGCCCGCGTCAGCACCGGCCGGTTAGGGATCGGGTGCAGGGGGCCGTGCTTCGGACACACGGAAGAGTGTGCATTGTTACATTCCTCGCACCCTGCACAAGAAAGAAAGCCTCTAGGTGACAGGCTTGGGGAAGGAGTCCTAACCTGGAGAACCCCCATGTCTAAGTTTTTAAGACCAAATTCAATCAGCTCCTACAACTGCATGACCCGTTCTACTGTAATACATGACTCTCCAGAGACTGGGAGAATCCTGGTCTTTTCTTCTAAAATCAGGCAGAATTAGCCTGTGGCCTGCCAAAAATAATAAGCAGGCTGTGACTTATTTCTCTATTGGATGTCCATTTGAAGACTGGCACTAAATTTACAAGTCAACATGGCTGAGTACGGCAAAAACAAACACAGCACTGTCGAGCAGCTACATACACTCCAATTTTTAAAAAAGTTAAAAAAAGTTTACAAATCAAATAAAACATGTCTGGAAAGAGGAAAGAAGTGCTTATTAGTTGCTTATATGCTGCCAAATCTGATGAAACAAATGAGGTAAATTTTATAGTATGTAAATTATAGGTCAGTAAATCTGTTTTTTTAAAAAACCTGACAATATTGTCAGTTTCCTCAAAGGGAGCTGTAGAAAGAGTGCTGTTGAATTTGAGATTCCCATGCATATTGCATGAAGATAATGCTGAAATGAATGAATTTGGCATCCCATCCTTCAGTCACCCGATGACACAACGAGGCCAGCCCTGATATGTATGTTCAACTCATTCTGGGAGCGATGGGTTCGCACTAAGCGTCCACATCCACCCACTTTTTCCCAGGGTCCCCCATCTGGAGCTTACTGCCAGGCTGCGATGTGTACAGCAGCAGAACAGAGGAAAGAGACTGCATCCCCCAGAGAGCAGACTCCTGACTCTCAACACATCTAGTCAACCAATCACATCTCACCCAGCTCTGGCTGTGGGGTGGCCTAGTTTAGGAAACAGGTATTTTCAATTTCTACAACTCTCCAATAATGGAGAGCTACCTTGTGTTCATATTTATAAGATTAAAGTGACTTCATGTGTATTTGACTAAGGCGTTGCCCTGAAAACTTAAGAATTCAAAGAAAAGCAAAACGAGGAAATTCTCTGTTGGGTACGGAGATGAACACGGACGCCAGGCAAACAGCCTCACCATCACCACGCAGAGGGTCCCGGGAGAGACCACACATCCTTCTGCATGACCTTGTAACTTGAAAGAGGAGATAAGGACTTTGCCATCTATGAGATAAGGACTTTGCCATCTATGTGGGACACTGGTAGGCAGCAGCAGCAGCTTGGTGGAAGGAAGCAGGCCCCTCCAAGCAGGCAGGACAGACAGGCAGTAGTGTCGGCTGACTGTGGGCACCAGCAACCGGACAACCTGCATTTGAATCCTGACTCCTGCAACAACTGAGCAGGACCTCTAGAAAGCTGCCGACTTCACAAGCCCATGGAGAGCATTGCTCAAGTTAGGAAACTAGTGCAAAGCACTAGTGCCCGGGGTGTGACAGGCGTCTTTTTACAGTAGGCATTTTTTAAGGTTGGTACGAACAGAGGTGAAGCACCAAACATGAGAAAGAGGGAATGGCCGGATCTGCCAGGAGGACACCATCATGGCCTGGCAGCTGGAGCTCTGAAATCAGAGGCTAAGGCTTGGTCTTGACCCAGCCCCAGCCCCTGTGACACCAGCACGCTGCCCGGCTTCCTCCGGCAGCTGCTTGTGGGTGCGATCGGAGCTCTAGCAGCAGCCAGCACCTCCCTCCCCGGCTGCCTGAGGATGACGGGAAGGGGCACCTTCGGTGAGGCGAGCAGAGTCTGCACTGGGAGCCCTAGCAGAGGGGCCCACCCTGCACCTGAGAAGCAGCTCCACTTACACAAGTCGTGCGGGTCGAAGGGCCGAGGGGGGTCAGGTTCCCAGTCGTCCAGGTCAGTGTCCTCACCGTCTTCCTCCTCCTCGTCCTCAGAATCCTCATCCTCGTCCTCGTCCTCCTCCTCCTTGGCCTCCAGTCTGGCCATGGGGTTCTGCAGAGTCGCCAGAGGGTCCGAGCCATCCACACTCTCAATTGAGGGTAACACCTGGTTGTGCACCGGCAGCGAGGCCTGGACAAGGTTTGATCACAACGTCAGCACAGCCCACGTGGGGCCGGAGGGAACCCGGACACACGGAACACGAGGCTTTGACGGAAGGTACTCCAGTATTCTTGCCTGGGAAGCCCCACCGACAGAGGAGCCTGGGGGGCTACAGTCCATGGGGTCACAAAGAGTCGGACATGACTGAGCAACTAACACACACACACACACACACACACACACACACACACACACACACACACACACACACACTCTTCTCACCAGCTCCCTCCGAGGCTGTGCAGAAAGGCCTGTCTATGGGCAGTAATGAGGAATCTGTTTTCATTTTTGCTGTTTCTGCCCCACATCGGGACTCCTTTCATGTCAGCAAGAGTTTCAAACCTCACAAGCCCCCGCCAGAGGGCTGGGGACCCTCATACTGACCCCGCCCTTCACCTCAAGTCCCACCTCCTCGCTCTCTTAGCCTTTCCAAACTTGCTTGAGAGCCCTGCCCTGCCTCCTCGGAGACTTCAAATATGAAAGTAACAAACCCTTCCACACCCTCCTGGAGCATGTGTGGTAACATCAGCCGCAACATCTGATCTTGGTTCTGGGTGGGGGCCCTCCTGCCTCTGCAGGTGGCCACACCCTAGTGCAGCTAAAGGCCTGACCGGCCTGCAACCATGTGGCTTTAGAACTTTACACGTGGTGCAAGATGCAGGCGGCAAAATTCAGTGGGTATGGGCGCACTTTCACACACTTCAGAGAGGTCAAGGTTTGTTAAGGAGGAAAGAGATGCCTACTTGGTTCATCATGCTGAAATATGCTGAGATTATCTTTTGCAAAGAAGACATGGCTTATGTCATAGGTTAGATTAATTCCACTTTACCCAATATGCTGGAAGAAAATAATGGTGCCTTGAGAATCCTCACCTGGGGTTATAACCATCCGGGCCCTCTTATACAAGGGTATTCCTCCTGCCCCATTAGCACCATCAGTCATACTCAAGCTACTGCCCTTGCCTGTATCTTTCCTCCCCCAGAATGCTTGCTCTTCCCTTTAGGCAATCTCCTAAAGCCTGTCCCCTTCCGCCTCTCTGGGAACCATCTCTGCTCTCTCTCCAGTACATCTGCAGTCACAGAAGCCCACCTGACAACACCGTCCAGCCCACCAGGCAGCCCAAATGGTTCCAAAATAGCTCAGGAATGTTACCAAGGGGTCGACAGCCCCTTCGAATTTCCTCTCAAGTTAGACCAAGTAAGTCCGCCCCTCCAGTTAAGTTAGACCACCCCTCTGCCATGTGAAGACAGCTCCTCCGGTAGTTCAAGACCAAAACCCCTAGGTCATGGACTCATTTCTCATGAGATGAATCATTCAGATCCCTCAGGGTCTTGCTGTGTCCATTCAGCCCTCAGTGGATCCCCACCAGCCTGTACCTGCGCTCACTGGAAATGGCCACTTCCTAGTGCTGCCCCATCTGGACTCTGCAGGTCCCCAAGACCCCTGGGCCTAGCTGTCCCCTCACAGAGTATATGGAACCCCTATCTCCTGCTCAGGACTTAAACAGCGGATTTTTACTTAAATGGCAATTTATCCCTAGGAAATTTCATTGTACCGCCCCTTCCGTTCTCCAGCCAGGTGAGATCTTTCAGAACCTTGGTTCTCACATCTCACACCTTGGCTGCCCCCCCAGCTTGGTCTCCATTGCCCATTTGCATGCATTTTCACGTGAGTCTAGCTTGCCGCTCCAACTGTACCACAGGGACAGAGACCACAGGCTTTGGAGTCAGACAGATTTGGATTAAACTCCTGGCTCCACTACTCAGCAAGTGAACAAACTTCTCTGAACTTGTGTTTCTTTATCCATAAAAAGGACATGGTAATACATACTTCATAAGCTGTTGTGAGGATTAAATGGAACGATGTGTGCATGAGGCCAATAGTAATGTCCAGCATTCAGTAAGCGTTTACCATTAATAATAGATTATTATTATCATAAGTCCTTTAAAGACTGAAGCAACAGCACATGTTTCCTCTACAGCCCTAACAGGCCGCTGGGCATGCGGCAGATGGCCAGGGGAGGTCAGGTTGCGGAGAGGCGGTTGGCCCTCTGGAAAGGATGTCAATCCCTCTAGGCATCTAAAGGGACTCTGCCGATCGTCAAAGAAAAGGACGTTTTCAGTTGTGCATCTACATCTATGAACTTCTTAAACTCCGTGAAGAAACAGTATTGTGGGCGTTTACAGAATCTGACCTGCTCTGGCAATTAAAGGTCACTGCCCAACATGAGAAACCCTCAGGCTGAAGAAGCCAGATAAGATCAGCTGCCTCAAACACCACCTGCATGTTTGAACTGTGCATTCACTCAGCCCAGGAGCCCAGACTCATTCGTGACATTCCACCTGCAGCTCAGGGCCTTGTACAAGTGTCAGCGGGAGGACATGATTCTGGGACATGCTCCTTCTTCAACTTCAATAAAAACAAGAAAATGCCCATTGGGGTGAGGTCTCAATAAGGAAAAGAGCAGGGACTTCTGGCCACGAAACTCCATCTGCCACCCCTCTGGGTCCTCACTTGCTCGGCTCCCGCTTGCTATCTCCGAGCGGGGCTCTAGTATCACCCTTAGCTTTGAGCCACTTAAATTCTATGCCAGCATTAGGGCTGAATGTTATCACACACTGAGAAAACCAAAGCATACATCCACCTCCACTCCTCATAAATTCTTCATCTCTTTGCAGAGCTGACCTGAAGGAATAAAATTGGCAATTGAGAGTTACTCCTGTGAAGCTGCGATGTTATTTTTTCCCAACTGATGCTGCTAGAAAGACTGTGGTCAGGCAGGTTACTGCTGGTTTCTAGCCACTGCTGAAAAGCTGACATTAAAACAGACCGACAACCTCCTCATCCCCAAGCTGCAACTCTCCTCAAAGGCTGTGGCAAGGAAAAGGCTGGAAGGCTTCAGCAGTATCTAGAGCAGGGATCCCCAGCCTCCAGGATCTAACGCCTGATGATCTGAGGTGGAGCTGATGCAATAATAAGAGAAATAAAGTGCACAGTAAATGGAATGTGCTTGAATCATCCTGAAACCATCCCCTCTCTGGGTCTGTAGAAAAACTGTCTTCTAGGAAACAGGTCCCTGATGCCAAAAAGGTGGGGGACCACTGAAAGAGAACTGATACTAACAGACAGATGGAACATACACCAGAATCATGGGAGTTACTGTTGGAAAGCGTGGCTGATCACCGTTTGTAGGTAAGAACTGTGTATATCAGACAGCCTGGACCTTAACACACAGGAGGCATGTGTTACAGATTTCTTTAATTAATAACTCAAATTCAGCTGCCATTCACTGAGTGCCAGGCATACATTTAAGCTCCTTTGAGGCCAAATCATTTTACCACCAGCTCCTGAGAGGCAGAGATGAAATCCATACTCCAATTCAGCCTGGCTTTCCCACTGCCTCACAATGGCCCCTGTGGCGTGAGATCTGTTCGAGGAGGAGGTAAACAGCACACAGCCTCGTGGGCTGAGCAACAAGCTAACACACCTGCTCCTGAGGCAACAGCCAGGCAGCAGGGCGGGGAGCTGTGGGTGTCAACTCCACTTGGAGGGAAAGAATAGTAACAAAGACAGTGTACGCCCCTGCATGTTGTCACGCACCATAAAACGTGGGAGAGGAAGAGGAATTTGTTAAAGGCATGGTATACTTTCTCCTTCCCACTTAGCATTACTCTCGGTAATTATTTCTGAAACGACATCACGCATTGCAGGACACAATTTATCTGAGAGGGAACTATGAAATGACGTTGGACAGCAGCAAACACAACAGAATGCTCTGGGTTCCTGCTGAGGCCAATTATGAGGGCGGCATATTTTCCTCACAGTGTGTGGGGAGTCACACATGTCCATGCTCGGAAACAAAGCAGAGACTGTGCTCCTAGGTCTGGGAGCTCCGTGCCTTCCTTACGGATGGGGGAATGCATCTATGAACAAGGCTTCACGTGGATGTCGCTACTGCGAAAGACAACTGAAAATAGGAACCTTTTTGCTGAGGATAAAAGAAAAAAAAAAAAAAAGCACCTATCATCTATGTTTAATCCTCACTCCAACCTTCCATCCAGAATTTATCCAAGTCACAGAATAAACTGATGATGACTGAGGTGCTACAGCCAGAAATAAAAATTGTGCCGGTTGAAAGGAAACTGCAGCAGAGACAGATGCGAAGGCAGTGGCGACAGTGTCTGTGATGCTGGGTTCACAGAGCTGTCTGGGTACAACTTTTCTTTTGTGCAAAACATGAAACAGGCAGGTTGTTTCAGGAGATGGGGGAAGATGAAGGGCCCTTTGAGGTGCAAATGGCAACAAAACCTCCAATTAAAATGATACCTTAAAATTAAAACAACAAAATGCCACTTTGCTTATCAGATTGGCACAATTTTAAAAGAATGCAAATAGCCAGTATGGAAATGGAAGAGCTCATATATTGTTGGTGGGAATGTAAACTTTTTCAGTACTGGAAATGCAATTTGAAAGTCCTATCAAAATAACTTTCCCATCTATACTTATAAATTTCAAACATATCTCAAATAGAGAGAATACTGTAATAGATGTTACCCACCAGTCACTCAGCTTCAAAAATTAACAACTTACGGCTCACCTCTCTTCAACTGTTCACCCACCCACTTTCCCCCTCACTGGATTGTTTTGAAGCAAACTTCAAACACTATACACTTTCATCTCTAAGTAGATCAGTAGATAACTCTTTTTTTAAAAAGGACTTTTATATTTTATTATCATACCTAAAAAAAAAAAATCACTCCTTAATATCATCAAATATCCAGTTATTGTTAGGAGTTCCCCCAACTGTCTCACATTTTTTTCTTTTTTACAGTAGGTTTGTTCACATCAGAACCCAAACCAGGTCTGCCTACTGCACCTGACTGATATGTCTCTGAAGTCTCCTTTAATCAGTAAGTTCTCTTTCTCTGCAATTTGTCTGTTCCTCACAGTGTAGACGGTGCTGACTGCATCCTTGTGGCCTTATAACTTGTTCTGCTTTGTTGACTGTGCCTCGTATTCACTGGCAGTGAAGCCTAGAGACTCAATCAGATTCAGTTTTCATTTGAGGGGAGGAAAAGGAATACCTCCTATGTGGTAAAACGCAAGAGGAGGCACACAAGACCAGGAACACTATAACGAACGTTCTCTCTTTGTAGTGATGTCAACAGTGTTCAGGGGGGTAAGCTGGTCCATTCACTACAAAGTGCCTTCTCAGCTTTTTCCTGATGACAGAAGATGAGAAATGGTGACGCTCTAAGCCAATCATCCCCTTTCACTTATTAGCTGAATGCTTCCTTAATGAAATTTCCTTCCTAAGCGAGGACACTCCCGGGGAAAGGCTGGATTCATGACCATCATTTGTCACTTTTCCCAATAACACTGTAGTCTCCTAGCATCTTCAGAAAGTGAACAGAGAGTATTTCTTTTCCTATCAGTATGAACTGGTGGGTTTTAAATATAATGTGTTTCAATCTATCGGAGATATTTTTCCTTTTTAATGGGTCAAATTGTACCCCCTATTTTGGCCTCTTTAGTTACATCTTGAGTTCTTTTCCCAGGACCCTGAAGAGAAATTTTTATCAATATTTGCTTTCTTTCATTCTGATAAGACAGGATGTTTCAGGTAGATGTTTCAGGTTCATCTCCAGCCCCAGAGCTAGAATCTGCCATTTTTCTAAGTAGCCCTGATTCCTCTTATTGGAAGTTGTATTTAGAGACCACATGGAATCACTGCTACTGGACTGATGACTACGTCCAAACCTTTTCAGTGGACAGAAATAGAAAACCTATTTTTTAAGAGAAAAAAAATCCTGAGTTTATACTGATATTCTAATTCAAATTTAGGATTCAAACTTTTTATTTAACTTGTGTGATTTTTATATTTGTATCTTTCTTCACTTTCACAAACATCTTGGTTCTTAAATAATTTAAAATGTGAATATCTTTAGTCTCTATCATTTCTCTTTGGAGAATTTACTCTAAGGAAATGATTTCATATGACATCTATGAGAGCGTTCTGCATGCTAGCAAAAAAGAAAGAAAGGAAGGGAGAAAGAAAGAACCTACATATACAAACAATCGACATTTTAGGAATCAGTGAACTACAATGGGCTGCAATGGTTGAATTTAATTCAGATGACCATTATATCTACTGCTGTGGGCAAGAATCCCTTAGCAGAAAAGGAGTAGCTCTCATAGGCAACAAAAGAGTCCGAAATGCAGCACTTGGGTGCAGCTCAAAAATGACAGAATGATCTCTGTTCGTTTCCAAGGCAAACCACTCAATATCACAGTAATCCAAGTCTATGCCCCAACCAGTAATGCTGAAGAAGCTGAAGTTGAACTGCTCTATGATGAGGTACAAGACCTTCTAGAACTCACACCCAAAAAAGATGTCCTTTTCATTTTGCATTCCATAGGGGACTGGAATGCAAAAGTAGGAAGTCATGAGATAACAGGAGTAACAGGCAAATTTGACCTTGGAGTACAAAATGAAGCAGGGCAAAGGCTAACAGCGTTTTCCAAGAGAATACACTGGTCACAGCAAACACCCTCTTCCAAAAACACAAGAGAAGACTCTACACATGGACATACCAGATGGTCAATACCGAAATCAGATTGATTATAGTCTTTGCAGTCCAAGATGGAGAAGCTCTATACAGTCAGCAAAAACAAGACCAGGAACTGACTGTGGCTCAGATTTGCAATAACTCCTTATTGTAAAATATAGACTTAAATCGAAGAAAGCAGGGAAAACCACTAGATCATTCAGATATGACCTAAATCAAATCCCTTACGATTATACAGTGGAAGTGAGAAATAGATTCAAGGGATTAGATCTGATAGACAGAGTGCCTGAAGAACTGTGGACGGAGGTTCGCGACACTGTACAAGAGGCAATGATCAAGGCCATTCCCAAGAAAAAGAAATGCAAAAAGGCAAAATGGTTGTCTGAGGAGGCCTTACAAATAGCTGTGAATAGAAGAGAAGCTAAAGGTAAAGAAGAAAAGGAAAGATATACCCATTTGAATGCAGAATTCCAAAGAAGAGCAAGGAGAGATAAGAAAGGCTTCTTCAGTGATCAGTGCAAAGAAATAGAGGAAAACAATAGAATGGGAAAGACTAGAGATCTCTTCAAGAAAATTAGAGATCCAAGGGAACATTTCATGCAAAGATGGGCACAATAAAGGACAGAAATGGTATGGACCTAACAGAAGCAGAAGATACTAAGAAGAGGTGGCAAGAATACACAGAGAAACTATACAAAAAAGATCTTCATGACCCAGATAACCATGATGCTGTGATCACTCACCTAGAGCCAGATATCCTGGAATGCGAAGTCAAGTGGGCCTTAGGAAGCATCACTATGAACAAAGTTAGTGGAGGTGATGGAATTCCAGTTGAGCTTATTTCAAATCCTAAAATGATGATGCTGTGAAAGTGCTACACTCAATATGCCAGCAAATTTGGAAAACTCAGCAGTGGCCACAGGACTGGAAAAGATCAGTTTTCATTCCAATCCCAAAGAATGGCAATGCCAAAGAATGTTCAAACTACCACACAACTGCACTCATTTCACACGCTAGTAAATGCTCAAAATTCTCCAAGCCAGGCTTCAATTGTACATGAACCGTGAACTTCCAGATGTTCAAGCTGGGTTTAGAAAATGCAGAGGAACCACAGATTCAATTGCCAACACTCGTTGGATCACAGAAAAAAACAAGAGTTCCAGAAAAACGTATACTTCTGCTTTATTGATTACGCCAAAGACTTTGACTGTGTGGATCACAACAAACTGGAAAATTCTTCAAGAGTTGGGAATACCAGACCACCTGACCTGCCTCCTGAGAAATCTGTATGCAGGTCAAGAAGCAAAAGTTAGAGCCAGACATAGAATGACAGGCTGGTTCCAAATTTGGAAAGGAGTATGTCAAGGCTGTATATTGTTACTCTGCTTTTTAACTTATGTGCAGAGTACATTGTGTAAAATGCCAGGCTGGATGAAGCACAAGCAGGAATCAAGATTGCTGGGAGAAATATCAATAACCTCAGATATGCAGATGACACCTCTCTTATGGCAGAAAGTGAAGAGAAACTAAAGAACCTCTTGATGAAAGTGAAAGAGGTGAGTGAAAAAGTTGGCTTAAAACTCAACATTGAAAAAACGAAGATCATGGCATCTGGTCCCATCACTTCATGAGAAATAGATGGGGAAACAAGGGAAACAGTGACAGACTTTATTTTCTTGGGCTCCAAAATCACTGCAGATGGTAACTGCAGCCGTGAAATTAAAAGACGCTTGCTCCTTGGAAGAAAAGCTATGACCAACCTAGACAGCATATTAAAAAGCAGAGACATTACTTTGCCAACAAAGGTCCATCTAGCCAAAGCTACAGTTTTCCAGTAGTCATGCATGGATGTGAGACTTGGACTGTAAAGAAAGCTGAGTGCCTAAGAATTGATGCTTTTGAACTGCAGTGTTGGAGAAGACTCTTCAGAGTCCCTTGGACTACAAGGAGATCAAACCAGTCCATCCTAAAGGAAATCAGTCCTGAATGTTCATTAGAAGGACTGATGCTGAAGCTGAAACTCCAATACTTTGGCTACCTGATGTGAAGAACTGACTCATTAGAAAAGACTCAGATGCTGGAAAATATTGAAAGCAGGAGGAGAAGGGGATGACGGAGGATGAGATGATTGGATGGCATCACCGACTCAATGGACGTGAGCTTGAGCAAGCTCCGGGAGTTGGTGAAGGACAGGGAACCCTGGCAGGCTGCAGTCCATGAGGTCACCAAGAGAAAGACACAAGTGAGCAAGTAAACTGATACAAAAATAGTTGAAGAATATGAATTATAGTAAATCCCCATAATAGAACACTGTGAAGCCAACAAAAATGATGATACAGCTTTTCAGGATGTTATTAAAAAGAAAAAAATAGCATCAAGATGAAAGCTCCTTTAAAAGAAAAAAATCAAATAAAGTGGTTAAAAATACAATGAACTAGTGAATAAAAACATAAAACCCTAAACAAAATATCAGCAAACCAAATCCAGACATACAAGAAAAGGAGTTTATTATAGAATGAAAGGCTGGCTTAACTTTTGGTGGTGGTTTAGTCACTAGTCTGAGTCTTGAGACCCCAGCGGACTGTAGCCAGCCAGGCTTCTCTATCCATGGGATTCTCCAGGCAAGAATACTGAAGTGGGTTGCCATTTCCTTCTCCAGGGAATCTTTCTGACCCAGGGATCAAACTGGAGTCTCCTACATTGCAGGCAGATACTTAGGTAGATTCTTTATTGATTGATCCACTAGGGAAGTCTGTGACTTAACTTTTAAATATCAATTAATATTATCTACCCTATTAACAATGAAGAGAAAAATCTCAACAGATTCAAAAAAAAGCATTTGGTAAGAATCAACATCCATGAATAATGATCAACTCAATCAATAATAAACATTCATTAAAAACCATAAAGGGAGCTTTCTTCATCGATATGTTCTTTTTATAAAAATCCTGCCTGCAGGAGAGGACTTCCCAGGTGGTCCAGGCAGTTAAGACTCCATGCTTCCACTGAAGGGGGTGAGGGTTCAATCCCTGGTTGGGGAACTAAGATCCCACGTGCCATGTGGTACAGCCGAAGGGAAAAAAAATCCCTGCACTAAACATTATTCTTCATAGTAAAGTAGTGAAAGTCTTCCCTCTGCATTCAGGAAGGAAAATGAGAAACCTACACATCTACTAGCACCAACCCCATTCACTAGGATTGGAGAAAAGGAGAACAAGGGAAGAAATAAAACTGAAAGACGTAAGCGAGCAAACATAACAAAATAGCAACAGTCACAGACAGAGAACAAACAGATGGTTACTAGAGTAGCAGAGGGTGGGGGATGGAAAGAAATAGGTGTGGCAAATTAGGAGGTACAGACTCCTAACTGCAGAATAAATGAGTCATGGGTATGAAACGTGCTGTGTGGGGAATACAGTCAGTACACAGTATCTTTGTATGGTGACATGTCATAACTAGACATCATGGAATATATGAAATGTATAGGAAAAAAATCACTATGTTGTGTAACAGGAACTAACCCAGTGTTGTAGGTCAATCATACTTCAAAAACAAACAAACTAAATACAGCGCTACCATATGACCCAGCAATCCCAGTCCTGGGCATATACTCTGAGAAAACCACAACCCAAAAAGACATACGTATTTTTTTATTACAGCACTATTTACAATAGCCAGGGCATGGAAGCAACCTAGACGTCCATCAACAGATGAATGGGTAAAGCAGCTGCGGTACATGTATACAACTGAGTATTACTCAACCATAAAAAGGAAGGAAATTGAATCGGTTGTAGTGATGTGGATGAACCTAAAGCCTCCCATACAGAGTGAAGAAAGTCAGAAACAGAAAAACAAATACCGTATATTAACACATATATGTGGAATCTAGAAAAATGCTACTGATGAACCTATTTGTAGGGCAGGAATAGAGACGCAGACATAGAGAATGGACTTGTGGACACAGAGGGTAAGGAGAAGGTGGGAAGAACTGAGAGAGTAGCATTGACATAAACATATCACCGTGTGTAAAACAGATACTTATGTATAGAACAGTCTTTTGGACTCTGTGGGAGAGGGCAAGGGTGGGATGATTTGGGAGAATGTTATTGAAACATGTATATTATCATATGTGAAATGAATCGTCTGTCCAGGTTCAATGCATGATACAGGGTGCTCCGGGCTGGTGCACTGAGATGACCCAGAGGGATGGGATGGGGAGGGAGGTGGGAAGGGGGTTCAGGATGGGGAACACATGTACACCCATGGCAGATTCATGTCAATGTATGGCAAAACCAATACAATATTGTAAAGTAATTAGCCTCCAATTAAAATAAATAAATTAAAAAATAATAATAAAATAAAATATAAAAAATAATAATAATAAAATCTGCTATAGCAATATGTCAGACTAACTTTCTATCTGCTGAATCTAATAATTGCAGCAATCTTCCTTGTAATTTGGCTTTTATTGTATTTATAAAAACACTGGGCTGTGACAATTGGCAAATAAATAATAATAAAAAATCTAAAAAAAAAAAAAAAAAAAAAACAGATAGTTAGTGGGAACCTGCTAGATAGCACAGGGAGCTCAGCTTGGTGCTCCGTGATGACCTAGAGGGGTGGGATGGGGGGATGGAGGGAGGCTCAAGAGGGAAGGGATATATTTATACATAGAGCTGATTCATGTTGTTGTATAGCAGAAACTAACATAACTTTGTCAAGCAATTATATTCTAATTTAAGAAATAAAAAAAAAATAGACTCATAGAAAAAGAGATCATACTTGTGGTTACCAGAGGTGGTGGGTGGGGGGGAGGGGGAATGGATGAAGGTGGTCAAAACGTACAAACTTCCATTTACAAAATAAGTAAGTCCTAGGAGTATAATGAATAGTATGATAAATAAAATTAACACTGCTGTGTTATACATAAATGCTGATAAGAGAATAAATCCTAAGAGTTCTCATCACCAAAAAAAGTTTTTTTTCTATTTTTTTAATTCTGGAGATGATGGATGTTCACTAAACTTACTATGGCAATCATTTCATGATGCATGTAAGTCAAATCATTATGTGATACACCTTAAACTTACAATACAGTGCTGTGTGTCAGTTATATCTCAGTAAAACCAAAGGAAAAAAGATAAAAGGACTGCAAAGAAGTAAAGATGTCAGGATTCACAGGTAACATAATTATTTGCCAAGAAAATCAAACTATAACTTAGAAAATGAAATTTTAAAAAATTATACCATAATTTACAATACCATCAAAAGACACCAAATATCTAATAGTAAACCTACTGAAAGACCTCTATCCATAAGACAATTTTTGAACCTTCGTGTAAAATTCAGGGATACTGCTATATATGAAATAGATAACCAACAAGTACCTACTGTGTAGCACAGGGACCTATATTCAATAGCTTATAATAAGATATAATGAAAGAGAATGTAAAAAGAAAGAATACACATATTTATACATGTATGTGCAACTGAACCACTGTGCTGTACACCTGACACACAACACTGTCAATCAACTATATTTCTATAAAAATGTTAAAAATAAAGATAAATAAAACTCAGGGATAAAACATATTCACAGATTAGAAGACTTAATATTATCAGTAAGATGTCAATTTTTCACAAACTGACCCATAGGTACAATGAAATGCCAATAAGTTTCCCACAGGACTTTGGTGGAAACTTCCAGGCTGATTCTACATGGAATCAGTACGGAAAAGAAGTGAAAGTTGTTGTGAAAGTGAAAGTCGCTCAGCCGTGTCTATGTCTTTGCGACCCCATGGACTATTCAGTCCATGGAATTCTCCAGGTCAGAATACTGGAGCAGGTAGCCTTTCCCTTCTCCATAGGATCTTCCCAACCCAGGGATCGATCCCAGTTCTCCCACATTGTGAGCAGATTCTTTACCAGCTGAGCCACCAGGGAAGCATGGAAAAGCAAAGGGACAAGAAACTCTTGAAGAACTTAGTACAGGTGGGATCACACTCCTGGATAAATTGTGGTACATTCATAAAACTGAACATGATACAGCTATAAAAACAGAAGGAGAAATAACCACAGCCACACCAAACAACATGAACTACATGACTCTCCCAAGCACAATGTTGAACAAGAGAACAAAACAGAAAGGAAGCCATATTAAGGTATTCCACTTATATAAAGTTCAAAATCATGGAAAACCAGTCTAAGGTGTGTAACCTTTGAGGAGAAGGGAAGGAGCAGTGATTAGCAGGAAGCATAAGGATGGCTTTTAGGAGATGAGATGTGTGTGTGTGTGTCTGTGTCTGTGTGTGTGTATCCGACTCTTTTCAACCCCATAGATTGTAGCCCACCAGGCTCCTCTGTCCACGGAATTTTCCAGGCAAGAATACTGGAGTGAGTTGCCATTCCCTACTCCAGGAGATCTTCCTGACCCAGGTATTGAACCTTCATCTCTCACATCTCCTGCATTGGCAGGCAGATTCTTCACCCCTAAACCACCTGGGAAGCCTTTAGGAGATGGTAATATTCTGTTATCTAATCTGAGTGTTGGTTACAAAGTATGCTTACTTCATATCATTGCATTATTGCTTATAATGTTTTGCAATTTTCTATGTATATGTTATAATTTAATCAGAAAGCTTAAAAAACATGGTAGGGAAATACAAGGGACACAAAAGAAATTATACAAATAAAATGGAAAAGAATAGATATAAAAATGATCAGAGAAAATGTTAGGTAAGGAAAGTAACACCAATACACTCACACTGATATTCCTGGAAAAATGAACACATCAAATGAAACTAAAAAGATTTTCAAAAATCTAATAGGTGAAAATGTTCCCAACATAGAGTCTTAACCTATACATCAAAAGGACACACCCTGTCCTAGGGAATTCTGATTGACGTGCTGGTGAAGTCACTAGACTTCAGAGAAAAACTTCAAGGATAAAGAAAGACTCATACAGGCATTAAGATAGAGAAGGAATGAGGAAAATAATCAAAATTAGACTCAAGATTTCTACAAAAGTAAATGCCAGGAGATAATAGAGCAGAATTCTAAATAGCTGTGGTTACTGCATAGAACAGAAATGGATTAGTTAAAATAATAACACAACTAATCCCCAACAGTGGGGGAGGGAAGCGGGGGAAGGGTCAGTGGGCTGAGTCAGGTCATCACAGCAGGAGGTGAAGACCGGGGGGACCAGAAACATGAGTAAATTAAGTCTAAAGTATTTAGATTAATACTAGCATTTAGGGCACAATTTTCCTCTACCTGTTTATCTTTGTCTGTTTTATGTCCGAAAGAAGTCTAAAATAATAGTTACCAACTGCAAGTTAACGAGGATGTTTCTGGGCAGAATTTGTCTGGGTTTTTATGTACTTTCTTTTTTGCATTGCTTCAACTTTTTTATGAAAAAAAAATCATTACTCTAAAAATGAGTAAATGAATTAATCATCTAGAAATACAAAGTCATTTCATTTTGCTTTTTTCCTGTTCAGATGTAAAAATGAATTAAATCTAGCCAATGCTTGTTTGGTAGAATCAATAAATATTCACAGAAATGGACATGATTTGTCTTTATCAAGAATACACTTAATTAGTACAAAGTTACTAAAATAAAATAGCAACTCTGCTACAGAATATTTGTGTCTTCCCAAATTTATACATATCTCCAAATCTAATCCCCAGTGTGACGAAGTTAGGAGGTGGGGCCTCTGAAAGGTGATTAGGTCATGAGGGTCCCTATGAATGGGATGAGTTCCCTTCCACAAGACCCCAGAGGGCAGCCTCACCCTGTCTGCCATGGAGGGCACAGCAAAAAGTCAGCCATCTGTGAATAAGAAGAGGGCTCTCACTAGACAACAAATCTCTTGGCACCTTGGTCTTGGACTTCCCAAACTCCAAAACTGTGAGAAATAAATTTCTGTTGTTTATAACCCACCCAGTACATGGTAGGAGCTTCCCAGGTAGCTCAGCAGTAAAGAATCTGCCTGCCAATGCAAGACACACAGAGATCCCTGAAGGAAATGGCAACCCACTCCAGTATTCTTGACTGGGAAATCCTATGGACAGAGGAGCCTGGTGGGCTACAGTTCATGGGATCGAAAAGAGTTGGACATGACTGAGCAACTGAGCAAAGGCACACATGCTATGTATGATGTTTTGTTATAGCAGCCCCAATGTACAAAGACAAACTCTCATTCAAGTTGACAGACCTCACAAAATTGTAGGTCACTAGCAATCAGGAATAAATTCAACCATAAGTGATACAACAAAGACTCCTAATTTTCTCTAGATTTCATAAATAATATCAACACAACTACTGTTCAATTTTCAAACTTTAAAATGTAGTTATCCAAAGATTTCCCTGGCAGTCCAGTGACTGAAACTCTGCACTTCCACTGCAGGTGGCACAGGTTGAATCCCTCATAGAGGAGCTAAGATTTCACGTGCTGCACAGCATACTCAAAAATAAAACAGGATAACAATGTTCCATCGATTTAAAAACATAATAATAAAATAAAATGGAAGTATCCAAATCACCTACTAAGAAATCTGAAAAGCAAAAAGTGCCTACTGATGAGTAAGCTTACTTAATAATCACTCATGACACTCAGTGGTACAGCTGAATAACAGCCATACTAGCCATTGTGAAAATAAAACTATTTGGAGTCACATTCTTTTTAGGGTAGGACTGACAATGATCTAGCTTTTGCACCTTCTTTATCACTTTCACAACCAGAAGAAAAATAAGGAAGAAGTCCCTCAAAGTCAAATAGGATATATTAGAAATAGAGGTAAAGAAAAGAAATGTTTTAAAAGAAAACCAAGAAGAATCTCAATTCTCAGAAACCAGAAGGAGGAAAGTTGCCACTAAGGGTATAGGCAATTTAAGCAGGAATTTTAAAACAGATTATCACACTAAGTCAGAGAAAGACAAATATCACATGATATCACCTATATGTGGAATCTAAAATGTGATACAAATTAATTCATTTACAAAAGAGAGATGGACTCACAGACTTAGAAAACAGACTTATAGTTAACACAGGGGAAGGAGGGGTAGGTGTAAATAAAAAATGGATAGACGACAAGGTCCTACTTTATAGCACACGGAACTATATTCAGAATCCTGTAATACACCATAAAGAAAAGAACATTAAAAAAGAATATATATATAATATAAATATAGATATAACTGAATCACTTTGCTATACACCTGAAACTAACACATTACAAATCAACTATAATTCAATAATCAAAAAAAAAGAACAAGTCCTAAAATGTTCCCAAATTTCCGCAGACACTTTGAAACTCAGCATTATTCTTTGGAACTTGAACCAACACCCAGTTAATATCCTTATTTTAATTTAATGCTTAAATTTCCCCGACAAATCATTTTTGTATCACCAAAGTATTTCAACACATACTGGTTGGAGTGTGTTAGTGTTGCGTTCTGCTTTGTCTTCATTAACAGACATTGAGAATATGTTAAACACATGAGACACGGATATTCAGAGAATTCGCGGTACAGAGGGTTGGGGGCATTCCAGGAAAGGGTAACTTCATAACAGTATCCGCAAACAAGAAGGCAAAAAAGTGACTCATTACCTGCTGAGCTGTAGCATCCTGCTGGACATAAGCTACTTGGCCTGGGTCTGTGAACAGCGTCTAAACAAACAACAAAAACTTATCAATAGATCTTTAGACAGCTTGTCTATGCAGGAAAAATTACCCTACTGCTAAGCACCAATTCCTGAGCGAGTTAACTCTCAAATAGCTAGTAATAATCTTTCATTAATAGAGAAGATAAAGACAGTAATCCTATATTTTTCCAAAGCCTTTCATTCATATGTCTTCAAAGAGATTGTAAAAGCTAACCCTCTCCCTTGGCTAACACACGGCACACTTTGCGATTTTACTCTAAAGCAAAGCCTCTCCTGAGATTGAATGACACAGTTAATTAACAAGGCATTCCATAAACAAGGGGGCATGCATTCTCACGTAACACTCTCACAGGGGTAGACTTGTAATTAAATGAAAACGGTTGGAGATACACTGACAAATAGAAGAATACTGTATACCCAAGGATTACAATTCTTTCCAATATAAATGCACATTCAGCAGATGTAGAAAATAAATAAATAAATTGCATTTAATGTTCCATAGACTCTTTTTTGGATAAAGCCAGTAAGATCATAATTTTCAAAGTTTTCATTATAAACATTATTTGGCTGACGGTCGTGATAACTAAAGAAGGAAAACCTTCAAAATTATTTTAGCCAGGACACCACAAGAAAACTCCAATCCAAAAAAGCATTCTTTCCTCTAAAACTTTTAAATGACTCTAATTTACCTAAGGCTTTAGCAAATTTATGGTCATAGGAACCATGGTTAAGTGCTGATTCCAGAGAACTGTAAAAGAGAATTTCAGCGAGCTTCAGATTTCTTATACTTGGCATTTAAAAACTATCATAACTCAGACATTTAATAACATAGTAATGATCTAAAAGTTGGGCACAGGACATTCTTTACATAATCTATGTGTTCTTATTTCAGTACACCTGGAGGCCTAAAACTGAGAAGGGCTATTCCAAAAGTAACATCTAACTATCAGGCAATTTCACCTTTATATAGATTTGAAAGGCATTTATTAGGTGGGTCTCATTTCTTCTTGGGAGTGCTTTAAGTCTCCTGATTAAATATTGCATGAGGGCAAATTTTTATTACCAGGATCCTACTACAAAAACTATGGAACTGGGGACTTCCCTGGAGGGGAATCCAATGCAGGGATTCAGGTTCAACCCTGGTGGGAGAGCTAAGATCCCACATGCCTCTCAGCCAAAAAATCAAAGCATAAAAATAGAAGCAATATTGTAACAAATTCAATGAAGACTTTAAAAATGGTCCATGTCAAAAAAACAAATTTTTTTTAAAAACAAAAAACAATGGAACTGATTTCTTTTTTTTTTTGAACTGATTTCTAATATATTTAAAAGTGCTATGTACATTAGAAAGTGCTAAAAATACAAAGTAACATTTATATATTGGGGGATATTCCTGTTATGCATTTGGAAAGCAACACTCAGAGTCACTAGCCAAAAAATGAAAGCAGTTATAATTGTACAGCTTTTACCCTCACTTCTATACAGTCCTAAAAATCAATAAGTTATTAGTAAATAGCAGTTAACAAGCTAGCAGGATCCCTCGCTTAGACGTTTAACTGAAACAATGGGCATGTTTCCACTGAGATTCATCTTGATTAAGTTCACACAGAAATAAATGCCATGTTTGGCCTGGTTCTTGATACTTAGGAAAAGTAACAGGCTGATAATCTTGTTTATAATAATAATCGATCAATAAAGACCTCATTCCAGGTTAGAGCTCTAACGCCTTACATTTAATTTAAATAAATAAACCACATCTTCCTTTGCCAAGATGCTTATAAGCTCCTTGAGAGCACACATCTTATCTGCATATTTCCTGCATCACCTGCCAGCAGCACAGTGACTGGCAGAGCATAAACCTAAGGGATGAATTAACAGATTAACAAACAAGCCATCAACCAGGGTCCCAACGTGCCTGTGCAGCTTCCACGGGATGGATGTAGACCAGTGTGTGCTGAGGACCATCCACGGAGGCGTAGGAGGCACCATCTGCCGTGTACACCACCTGCTGTGGCGGACGGACCTGGTCATCGGTGTAGACAATCTGGGCCACAGTTCCAGCGTCTGGAACAAAATGCACCTGGGGCAAAAAAAACAGCAAGTACGAAGCTATCACCCTTGTGGAACCCACCCTGTAGCACAGAGATGGGGAGCTGACCGAGAACACCACACACTTGCATTTCTAAAAGATCCCCATGAAAGGAGAACACGATGAACGGATGGGTCTTCATCTGTGCTGAATTAGTGACTTGGCAGAGGGATCCAAGGACCTTCTCACTGATTTTTACTTAAGATTAGGCAACTGATTTAAATGCCCCTTTGCCTCAAATATCAACTGCAGGTCTCTCTTTTCGGGTGTGCTGAGAAGAAATGTGACAGAAGATTCCTGATGGACAACACTTCTAAACTACAAAACACAGATTATTCTGTAACGTGGAAAAATATGTCAGGATTCAAAAGTCAGTTACTTTCAACACATCATAAAAATTCTACTTTCTAATGAAGAGTGCCTTTTGGCAAACACATTAAAACAAGGTCACTTGCTTTCATACAAATTCTTTTGTCCTCCATGGCTGTTCTGTAGGCAAGGGGTGAATGTCTGCTGACTGGGTGAATGTAACAGAATTTTTCTTTGCCAAGTAGGTAAGGACACAAAAAATTCTGAGAATGTACTTTTCAGGGGTTTTGGATAACTATTTCAGTTGTCACCAGGGGAAATAATTTTCTGTCTATGAAGAACTAAAGCAGAAACTGATTCTGTAAAGTGCTTTCTGAGCAGTCAGCTTTGGAGGTTTGAGTTCCTGCAGGCTGGCACACAGCCTACTGTCTGATATTGAAGGCACAAAGCAGATGGTCAAAGTACACATTTGGGAGAGAAATAATTTTATGTGCTGATATTGAAGTCAGGCCCTCTGAGGTCGTAATCTTTACCCTTATACTGTCTTGGCTTTACACGTAATTTTTTATTTCAGTTTTTTCCAGTGGAGAACAGATCCCAAAGATGACATAAGCTAATTCAACCCACAGAAAGAAAACTGGAGACAAGATGCAGTCAAGCACCATGTAAATAAAACAAACTTCCACTTTAGCACTAAGTGATTACCCCAGCTTCTACATTAAGTCTGCTCTGCCCATGAAGATACAGTTTGCACAAGAATTCGGCTTCTGAAATATTTGTGCAATTTTAAGTGCTATAAGATACTTTTGTGAGTTTAGACTTATTCATTAACATCAAAATCTTTAACTAGTTTCAGTGGTTAAAAAAGAAAAAAAATTTTTTTCCTTGAGAGTTATCCAAACTCTTCAACTTGGTCTTCTTCACCAAGTACTCGGCTAAACCAGGATTCCTGGATGGGAGAAGAACCATTGCAAGGATGGGGTGCAACAAAGGGTGCTGAGCTCTGCTGTCTCCTGTCTGAAAGTGAAAGTGAAGTCGCTCAGTTGAGTCCGACTCTTTGTGACCCCATGGACTGTAGCCTACCAGGATCCTCCGTCCATGGGATTTTCCAGGCAAGAGTACTGGAGTGGGTTGCCATTTCCTTCTCCAGGAGATTCTCCTGACCCAGGGATTGAACCTGGGTTTCCCACATTGTAGGTGGACGCTTTACCGTCTGAGCCACCAGGGAAGTCTACTGTCTGGTTACCTGCAAATGTGGACGCTATTTATTAATGGGCTACATTTTTTGTTTATAAACAAAGTACCCCAAAATATATAGTTACATGAAAGTAGCCTTCCAGATAGCTTCCATGAGAACCAAAACAGCATTCTCAATAATTCTGTTGGAAGCTTCTCTGGTACCTTTTTCTCAGTATTCAGACACAGACTTTTAAATCATATCTGATGACTGATTTTATACTGTACTGTACTGTAACATTAGTTATACTACTTAAATCAAACATAATGTGTGTATTTAAAGGTTTCAATGTAAATTTTCTGATTACTTAGCAACTGAACAACTATGGTTATGTAATTTGATGAAAATGAAATTACATATATATTATAATACTTTAAAATAAAGTTTCATACTTTGGTCACATATAAAACATGGCTCCCTATGACTGCTGACTCTTACCAAAATTCAAATCCATACCAAAAACGCAGAGATTCACTTTTGCTAAGGACAGTCAAAAGAATGTATAGCTGGTTAGTAGAGCAATTTGAAAGGCAGCGATATCTGAACAAGTGAGTAACCTCCAGAGCTGTTGGTTCACTGGGTAACTTTCAATGAGAAGTTTACATTCTGAATTTGAAAAGAAAAGGAAAAGCCACTCACTTTATAGACATGCCTTGTACTTCACTACACACAAAAAATCAAAACCCTTTCCTGGATAACATAAAAGAAACCCTGCAGTTTGAAGCTTTCACCATGAAATAAAATGGAGCAGTGGAGAGGATTATGATGGTAAGTTGGGGAAAGGCAGAGAAGCCCATGGGTGGTATGTAGCTTCTTGAAATCACAGCAACCCGTGCAGATGGAGCATTCGAAGCACTGAAATCCTGCCCGTTCCTTATGTACCACGTCTGCCCATCAGCTCCCTCCTTGCCCCGCATCACTATACAGGAGCTGCTATTTCTCTAGCTGTCAGCAAACTTTACCAACTAAAACACCACGGTCAGCGCCCAGCTGGGAGAGCACTTTTCACCTGTGCAGTGTTCTCCTCATGCTCTGCAGCCGGGGGCCACACATGTGAGCTTTCATCTTTGGAATCCATTTCCTCCCGGCTGGACAGCGGCCCGGGCACCTAGAGTTGTGCGGGGTGAAGGACAGTCATCTGTCTCCCACACGCGTGCTCGTCAGGGACAGGAAGGCCTCTCTGCGGCGTGCCTGAGAAAGAGAGAACAGGACCCAAGACTTTAAATACATGAATGCATTTTAATAAGTTACAGTCTCAGCCACAAAGAGAAAAAAAAAAAACATCTTTGTAAGAGATAACACACCTGGGCAAAAAAGGTAAAAATGGAGAAATTATATGTAATAATGACACAGTGTACTGTCTGCACGCTCTGCTCCGGGCACATAACAGGTGGATGGAGCCTTCATCACAAACACTGAGGGTGGTCCTTAGTTCTCCCCAGGAGGAAGATGACGAAGCCCCCACGTACTAAAGGCAGTCAAGTGCTGGGCTGACACCAAATCTTACTGCTGCTCAGCCAGCTCGTCCCTGTTGGCACACTTGTCGAGACACTGACTTCCTATACCACCAACTCAAAATGAAAAGCAGCAAAATAAAAGTCGCAAAATTGGGGAAAATGGCAGGTGGAGGGAGCCAAATCTTCTGGGCCAGTATGGTGAACACAGATACCAACTTTGTTTCCTATGGAGTCAATACAGGCGTGATGGGCTGGCAAATCAAAGACTCGCTAAACATCAATGGGCACAAAACCTATATCTTGAAATATGACTATTTTCCAAAACAGATGTTGTAATCAATCTTCCCTTTTGATGATGATAAAACACTGATGGTTTAAAGGTCACATGAGATCTGCTGTTTAATAGGGCAGCCAGGTCTGATACACCTTCTTGTGCTGGCCGATTAAGTGGCATCATAGACAGGCAAGGCCAAGCTGCTCAGAACACCACTCAACTAAAGGTGAGAAGGACCACTGCCCAGAACCCTGCCAGAACTTCCTCCACTGTGACCAGAAATAACCTGAGAAACATTCTGAAGCTAGGCATGCTCCAGCCTCTGAACCGGAATAAGGCCCATGGAAGAAAAGAAACTGGGACACACAGCGTCGGGGTGTCTGGGCTACAGAATGGCCACGTCTGAACCACCTGGGAGCCTCTCAGGAGCCAAGGAGGGGAGTGCTCCAGCTCAGCTGCATCACTAGCATCCTCCCCCCAACAGAAGCCGCCCCACCACACATAATCACCCTGCACCCTCCAGAGGATCCTGCAAACAATGCCTCCGTCAACAGCAGGTGACTGTAAGCAAAGGGGCTGTAATGTTCTCTATCTTGTATCTAGACTGGGGTGGCGGATACATGGGGAATTCACATGTCAAAAGCCATCAACCTACTCAGTCAAAAGAGGTGAACTTTATCATGTGTAAATTACACCTACAATGTTGTCTTTTTGTTAAGCGTATCTTCCTTATGTATTAAGCATACATAAAAAGATAGTGAGGGTGAGTTGTACAGTATGTGAATTAAACTTCAACAAAGTTGTTATATACTGTTTAAAAGGGACAAAAATATTAAGAAACTCAAAGGAATGTCACCGATAATATAAAGAGCTGTAAGAGGATAATCACAAAATTGTACCAAAGGACATAAAACTGTACAAGAGGTCCCATATTGTAAAATCAGAAAATGTTCCACGTTGGAAATGTTTTTCTTTTTTTTTTTATTTTGAAATAATTTCAGATGAAAAAGCAGCAAAAATAGTACAAAGAATTTCTGTATTTCTTCACTGTCTCCCCAAATGTTAACATTTTACCAGGTTTGTCTTATTATTCTCTCTCCTTCTCTTTCATCCTCTCTCTCTCTCCTCTTTTTCATCCTCTCTTTTTTTTTAACTTAAACTATTTGAGAGTAAGTTACAGACACAAAACCCCTTTACTACTAAATTCTTAAGTCCCTATTCCCTGAAAGCAGGACATTTTCTCACAGAACTACAGTACTCCTATCAAAATCAGGATATTAACAGTGCTATTACCTAACTTACAGACCACATTCAACTTTTGCCAATTGTCTGATTACCGTCCTTTGCAGAGAAGGAAAGCCCTCTTTTTCTGGCCACGGGTCCCCTCTGGCCTCGCACACGGCATGTCCCTGCCAACATGTCCTGTCAGTCCCCTCCAGCTGGGAATAGTCCCGCAGTCTTTCCTAGTTCTCCATGACCTTGACATTTTAGAAACTCATAGGCCATTTATTTTTCAGAAGGTCCCTTAATTTGAGTTTGTCTGATGTCTCTTCATGGTTAGACTCAGGATACATATTTTCAGCGGGAATTAATACAACGAAAAAAAATGCTGTGCTCTTTCCATACAGGAATCAGAGATTTTATTTTTTCAACTTAGTTGATCAATTGCACAAACACACAAGTACTCACTGGGATGCAGCGAGGATGGAGGCAGGCTTAACTCCCAAACCCAGAAAATACACCAGACCAGAGTGCCTTTCCTATTTGTTTTCATTTCTAGCAAGTTGCCAGGTATTTCTTCTATTTTTAGTTATATACTTTCAATAGGTGGTAAATTCAGTTGGCTCAAAATTCAAAAGGCACAAAAAGGTGTACAGTGGACAATCTTGTTACCTGGAATCCCTTACCAGTCTTCAGAACCAATCCACAGTATCGATTTCTTACCTATTCTTCCAAAGATATTTTATACAAGAAATTTATATTAAACAAAAACATAAATACTCCCTGCTTCTCCAAACCACAAATGGTATCGATTGATAGTATCGATTCTATGCACAGCAGCATCTCTTGTAAATCTGATTTACTCTATATAATACCATTCCTTTTACATTGTTCCAGATCCCTATAGCATTTGTTCCTTCTTTACTATAGCTTTATCATTTCATTGTATAAACATATCATAATGTATTTAATGTTATGTTGCTAAATGGTTATTTTCAATGTTTGTGATGAATGAGTTTGGACATATGCGTTATGTCTTGAATTCTTGTATCTTGAATTCCTAACTGAAGGATGATATGCGGTCAAAGTGGCTGTGGAGAAGGAAATGGCAACCCACTCCAGTGTTCTTGCCTGGAGAGTCCCATGGACGGAAGAGCCTGATGGGCTGCAGTCCATGAGGTCACGAAGAGCCGGAAATGACTAAGTGACTAACACACACACACACACAAAGTGGCTGTGTGACTGTTAAGTAACTGTTACTTTCTAACTCCAGCACTGGGGCTGTCCTCTCCCTGTGCCTGGCACATGAGGGCCTGGAGACACACAGGGAAGTGCTCTGACCTGCACAAGAGGCAGAGTGGCTACAAGCTTGGGCTCTGGACTCGGATTTTGGCAGCAATTCTGTGACTTCAGTGACATTAGGCAGAACATGGATGTGCTCTAAATCACTCTCCTTCTCCTTAAAATCGGGATCATAAGGTTATTGAGAGAACGTGAGATAATGCACGTAAGATGCTCACTTCACACAATGCCTGCCCCATGATAAACACTCACCAAGTAGCTTTAAAATAAGGCATTCAATCATATTTCATCTTTCTGTCTAACTGTGTGCCTCCCCACCTCAACTCTAAGTTCCTTCATGTCAAGGAATGTGAGTCACTCTAGATTTGGCATGTGGCAGGTCCTTGATCATGTGTACAGATTGGTTGCCGGGGGAAAAAAGAAGACGTCTGATTCCTAAGTGGGTATCCACGGATGACTTCTTGGAGAAGATGAAAGTTGAAGGATGAACAGGAACAAGAAAGCAGAGATGGGAAGGAATGGGAAATTTACTCCAGACTAAAATACCTTTCTTCTAATCTTACCAAGATAAAGAAGCAGACATAACATGACATAAAATACCAGAAACCAATAAAGTAAGGATAAAGGGGGAGAAAAAAGTAAATAACTACTTAGCAGATGGGAGTAAAATAACCAAACAGTTCATTGACACATAAGAAAGCCTGCTAGTAAAGTTTAGTATTACAGATGTGGAATACTGCCCAAAATGGTACTTTCCAATTATTTTTTCCCCTTGTGGCTCAGCTGGTAAAGATTCCATCTGCAATGCGGGAAACCTGGGTTCAATCCCTGGATTGGGAAGATCCCTTGGGGAAGGGAAAGGCTATCCACTCCCGTATTCTAGCTTGGAGAATTCCATGGACTGTATAGTTCATGGGGTCGCAAAGAATCGGACACGACTGAGGGACTTACTCACTCACTCACTCACCCACTCAATCATTTTAAAATACTGTTAGCACATAAAGAAGCCCAAGATGGTGAACTCTTTCATTCAAAAAATGTCTGGAATCTAAAGCACCAATACAGAACACCCAGTTCTTGTTCTTTAAGATATACTTACAAGACCTACTGAGTTTCTGTAACTATTGAACTATTCAAAACAGTGTGGTATTCTTCAATTATTTGTTGTTTAATAAGCTGTTCAAGAAAACTGAATTCTAGGTTTGAGTCTGCTCCTAAGTAAGTCACTTGAAATCCTCTAGCATCAGTGCTGTCAACTGTAAAACTAGAGTATAACGGGGGTTCTGGCCTTAAGCTTAGATGGGAAGCAGCAGAGAACAGTAGAAAATCCACAGACTCTGAGTTGAGCACCCGGGCTTCCCACTAGCTCAGCTGCTCAGCAGTTACATCCCTTGGCCAAATCACGTATGCTCCCAGAGCCTTGATGTATCACCCTATGTAAAATGGAGATGATAATGACCTCCTGGTGTTACTGTGAGGGTTACATGACATGCATAAAACTCCCAGGCATAGATCTAGCACATGGTGATGCTCAAATATGCCAATTTTCACATTTTCCTGGTGAACTGTAAGAGCTTCAGAAATTTCAAAACATTTTATATTTTTTTAACTTAGCAATTTGTCTAATAACAACTGCCCTGTACCTGGACATCCTGCATAGCAAGGCTTGTCACATCTGATTTCCTTTATTTTTATTTCACAGCAGTTTATAGAGCTCTGTTGATCTTGATTTATAGGCAATGGATCAGGGGCAGAAAGGATTCCAGGAAGTACCTTAGCGCTGTCCAACAGGCGGGTGCTGACAGACTCTGTGAGCTGGGGACAGAGTTCTCTGCTCCTCTTCTCAACCTCAAAGAACCTGAGAGCCACAAACTGTAGCTTGTCTAGAAAATGGCCACCCATTGTTCTTTCTTTCTTTCACCCACTGTCCAAAATGTCAGAGACTTCATTTCCAGAAAAAGAAGCATTTCTATCCTCTCTAATGATTTTTTTTTTAGGGTGGTAAATTTTATTTTTTATTTTTTTAACTTATTTATTTTAATTGGAGGCTAATTACTTTACAGTATTGTAGTGGTTTTTGCCATACATTGACATAAATCAGCCATGGGTGTACATCTGTTCCCCAGCCTGAACCCCCCTCCTTCCTCCCTCCCCACTCCATCCCTCAGGGTTATCCCAGTGCACCAGCCCTGAGCACCCTGTCTCATGCATTGAACCTGGACTGGTGATCTGTTTCACATATGACAATGTACATGTTTCAGTGCTAGTCTCAAAAAATGGGCCAAAGAACTAAACAGACATTTCTCCAAAGAAGACATACAGATGGCTAACAAACACATGAAAAGATGCTCAACATCACTCATTTTCAGAGAAATGCAAATCAAAACCACAATGAGGTACCATCTCACACTGGTCAGAATAGCTGCTATCCAAAAGTCTACAAACAATAAATGCTGGAGAGGGTGTAGAGAAAAGGGAACCCTCTTACACTGTTGGTGGGAATGCAAACTAGTACAGCCACTATGGAGAACAGTGTGAAGATTCCTTAAAAAACTAGAACTAGAACTGCCATATGACCCAGCAATCCCACTGCTGGGCATACACACCGAGGAAACCAGAATTAAAAGAGACACGTGTACCCCAATGTTCATCGCAGCACCGTTTATAATAGCCAGGACATGGAAGTAACCTAGATGTCCATCGGCAGATGAATGGATAAGAAAGCTGTGGTACATATACACAATGGAATATTACTCAGCCATTAAAAAGAATACATTTGAATCAGTTCTAATGAGGTGGATGAAACTGGAGCCTATTATACAGAGTGAAGTAAGTCAGAAAGAAAAACACCAATACAGTATTCTAACACACATATGTGGAATTTAGAAAGATGGTAATTATGACCCTATATGTGAGACTGCAAAAGGGACACAGATGTATAGAATGGTCTTTTGGACTCTCTAATGATTTTATGGGTTTCCCTGAAAGCCCATTGGTAAGGAATCCACCTGCAATGCAGGAGACCCCCATTCGATTCCTGGGTCAGGAAGATCCGCTGGAGAAGGCATAGGCTACTCACTCTAGTATTCCTGGGCTTCCCTTGTGGCTCAGCTGGTAAAGAATCCACCTGTAATGTGGGAGACCTGGGTTCAATCCCTGGGTTGGTTATTCAACAAACATTTATTAAATTTATTAATAAATTTATTAAATTAGTATGTGCCAGGGACTATTCTAGGTCATATATATTAAAATACATTATAGGTACTGGTGGTAAAGAATCCACCTGCCAATGCAGGAGACGTAAGAGGTGTGGGTTCAATCCCTGGGTCGGGAAGATCCCCTGGAGGAGGAAATGGCAACCCACTCCAGTATTCTTGCCTGGGAAATCCCATGGACAAAGGAGCCTGGTGGCTACAATCCATGGGGTCACAAAGAGTCAGACACAACTGAACATATACACATATGAATAAAGAGTGTAACAATATAATTGAAAGTATGAACCTTAGAATCAGACAAATCTGGGTTCTATGCCCCCAAATCTACCACGTGTTTACCAGGGTACGATACTAGTAAGCCACAGACTAAGTCTCAGTCTCTTCATTGGAAAATTCAAATTATCTGCTTGGCATGGTTGTTGTAAGAGTAAACAGTCTACATTTCATCAAGTCTTTAACGTACTTTTTTTCACCTGCTCACATTTCTGAATGAGGGTCTACTCTACGACACTGGGTTCTGTAGTAACTATCATCCAGATGGCAGTAAGGATGCGGACACACTGCCTGCTTGAGTGTGACCTTGCTCGCCGCCCTTCATTAGTTCTGTCCTCGCTTCACTGAGTCAGTGTATTGTCAGCACTAGACACCCTGAGTGGAGCTGCCACTTTAAATGTCTTCAAAAAGATGACACTATAATTTGGCATTAAACCAAGAGGCACATGAACAGCAGCTGGGCATAAATTTGATTAGGGAAGCAAACATCCATCACTGGAAAAATGACTTTGCCCACCAAATCTATGGTACGTGGATATGAGACAGGGCAGCATGAATGATGCTGCATTGTGCGATGTTTTTACTGAGACATGTGGAAAGACAGGCCTGCCACAGGCTGAGTAAGAAAACACCAGGATCACAACTCCCAGAATGGGTAGGAGCTGCTTGCAGGAGAGTCCTGGTGACAGCAGAAACGCTGTGTCACCAACACTCTTGGTGACACAGAGACAGCAATGACTGAGCCAAAAGTGATTCTCAAGAGTCAGACTCTGAAAGTGACAATATTTAGGAGTATCTTAAACATTTTACTTATATTTTCCCTTCCACATATGTGCATGAGTGATACCAATCCATGCCCAAATGAATCTAAAACAGCTCTTTTAGCAAGTATACAATAAAAATTCTAACTAGCAGAGAGCCCTTGTATCAGAGTTTAGTTGGCAAGGCTTGTTCCTTTCGTAATGATACATAAAATAGTTGTGTTTCTTACCAGCAACATCTTAGATTCAATACAACATGACAGCATTTGGGATCACAGAGCATAATGATGAGTATTCAAGAAATAGTAGTAATTTTTTTTTTCATGCTTTGTGAACATCAAGCATTAAAGGTGACTGAGAACTCTGCTCCCTTAGAGCTCACAGTCTAGTGGGAGGGAAGCGTGGCTGCCTTCCCAACTCACAGGGGGATGCCTGCATGGTTAAGACTGACACCAAGGAACAGTAAGGGGGAAGAAGGCAAGAGAGACGCCTGCCTTTCCTGCCGGTTCACTGGTAAGGCGGCCCTGAGCCAGACAATGGAGTGGCCCAGGGGTCCAGCCTCCGCCTCGTCTCACCTCCTCGTAGTTCCCATGTTTCCCAGGTGCTGCTCACCCCCTACCACTCAGCAGCCTGGTTCCCACCATCACTGGTCCTTCTGGGCTGAAAGAAGCCAATTCTCCAGAACCACTTACGACATGGAATCAAGAAGCTCCTGTTTCATGACCTGAACGAAGTGGTGGAAGAAGAGGCCCAGACCCACCTTCAAAGGCAGACAGGCACATTCCTGAGCTGCAGCAGGGGTTTCTGTGCTGGGGTGGCATGGCACCCTCCAGATACATCATTCTTTACATGGAGAAGTGTGCTGCATTCTAGATGGTAGGCATGCAAACCGACTTTTCTGGCTCATTACACAGTAACCAGCAGAAACTGCTAACCCCTTCCCTGAATTCTAACAGGAGCCATGAGTCATGGAGAGAAGTTAGAGGGAGGCTGTCACACTTGCAAAATGGATATAAAAACTGTGGAAAGCAATGGAGGAGGAGGCTTCGCAATCTGGGGAGGGAGTGGTGGGTGGGGTCTAGAGACAGAACAGAAGGGGACCAGCCCCCAGAATGGGGGGCGTTGTCTTCTCCCTGAGCACCTGGTGCCACCAGCAGCACAGTGCAGACACTCCACAGCCAGCGGATAGGAAATGTCAAGAAAGCACGAGAAGGCTGGGGGAGCAGACACCAAGGGGGCCCGTCGGCCGCCTCACCTCGGGGCTCGGGCAGAGTGTGCGGGACAGGAAAGTTCCCCTGGGGGAGACAGAGAATGGCTGAGCCCAGAGGCTGTCTGGCCTGGTGCACAAACAACTGCTTATTTTTGTTTGCTTAAATTTTTTTTCTTTTAAATTTTGGATCTTAATTGCTGCGCGCAGGTTTTCTCTAGTTCAGAGAGCGGGGGCTACTCTCTAGCTGGGGTGCATGGGCTTCTCATTGCAGTGGCTTCTCTTGTTTTGGAGCATGGGCTCCAGGGCATGCAGGTTTCAGTAGTTGTGGATCACGGGCTTTCGTTGCCCTGACCAGGGACCAGGGATCAAACCCGTATCCCCTGCATTGGCAGGTGGATTCTTGACCACTGAACCACCAGAGAAGACCCTGTTTGCTGAACTTTTCAGCTTTCTTTGAACAAGCAGGGATAGCATAAAAAAGAGCATCCTTCAGGAATACCTATGTGGAAATTTGTCTCCATTTAAAGCAGTGAGGCCTGAACTTGCTTTAGGTTAGTTACACTGGAACAGGATCACAGCCACTGGAACAGCAACTTCAATTTGCTGTGCTGACACTAGAGCAGGCTTCGGAGTCAGACAGCTGACTTAAAGTCATGGATCTGCCACTTGTAGCTTTCGACAGTTTGTTTACTCTCTCTGAGCTTCAGTGTCCTCATCTATAGGATAAAAAACTGAAGGATATTAGGCATGTAGTAGTAGATAACTGTAACTAATGTACACAATACAAAACCACCTTTGTGTCAAGAAACACAAAGGAAACCCCTTGAAGTCATATTTAAGATTAGATCCCACTTGGAAAAGGAAAAGAGTGATTTCACACTAGGTACAGAGGGGAGAAAAAAAAACACTTTCATTAAAGCACTAAGTTATAAAAAAGGAAAAGAAAGATAACGGGGAATCTAATTCTGTGACACAGAATAATAGGATTTCAGAATTAGGAGAGAAACCCCAAACCCATGGTTCTCAGATATATTCACAATACAGGACCACAGTGTTCTCTGCTGAGCACCATGAAATATTTACATCTAATGTCACAAAACAACATTCCGTAACATTGTATAGCACTATGTGCCAGGCATATTCTAAGTATTCTGCACGTGTTGATTCATTTAGTTTTCACAATAACCATGAAGTTGGTACATTATTGTCTCTACTTTATAGGTGAGGGACTGAGAAAGAGAGGGGTTAGGTGACCTGCCCAGGGTCACAGAGCTGGGAGGAGTCTCTCTGTAGCAGAGCTGTGATACAAGCCCAGGCACCTGCTTCTGAACCCAGGTGGAGGCTCCCACTCCACCCTGCTTCTCAGTCCACAAACTAAGATCACTTGCCCTGTGTTAAGATTCCAGCATAAATGGCTCCATTATATGAGTCATATAAATATCACATCCAACCTCATTTTACAGTCCTTTAAACTATCCAATAAGCAAGACTAAGTATTTCCACGTCTTCCACTAACTTTTTTTTGCTCCTTGTTCACTTGTCACCTCCCAGTGCTAAGTTGATTGGCAGTAATAGCAATAAACAGTTAATGAAATTTCATGGGACAAGAAACTCAAAATTAAGAAAATTCTATCCATTGTTCTTACTTAAATGGAGAAAACACGTTGGCCCAGCTCTAAGACACTACTGTTTGGGGAGAGGGTAGTTTGGGAACCACTCATCTAGGACAACTTCCATCTTAGAGAAGCTTCCAGCCAGCCAGCCCTCTGGCTCGTGGCCCTGGTGTGGCCGAGGGAAGGCAGTGCACCCTGGCCAAGCTCAGGACGGGCCGGGCTGCCGTGTGCCAGCACTGGGTCTGAGGAGTAACACTCGTCAGTCCGTTCAGCTGATTTAATGTCATGACAAAGCTATTTAACCTCACAATTCAGAAGACATGACAGGACAGAGTCACAGCAAGTGCTCCGCTCTGCACACCTGACCATCACTGATGCAGTAAATGACTGAGGTGACTGAGGCACTGCAGGAAATGTGCGAGCTATAAGATCAGACATTCAGACCGGCAGATGAAGAAGACATGGTACATATATGTATAACGGAATATGACTCAGTCGTAAAAGAGAACAAATTGATGCTATCTGCAGCAACACAGATGGACCTGAAAGTTAAGTGAAGTCAGACAGAGAAAGACAAATATGCTATGATATCACTTACATGTGGAATCTAAATTATGACACAAATGAACATATCTATAAAAGAGAAACAGACTCACAGACATAGAGAACAGACTTGTGGTTATGGTGGGGTCGGGGAGAGATGGACTGGGAACTTGGGGTAGCAGACGCAAACTCGCGATATGCAGGATGGATAAACAACAAGGTCCTACTGTATAGCTCAGCAAACTGTATTCAATATTCTTTAATAATCTATACTGGAAAAGATTATGAAAACATATATAAATATATACATTGCTAAGTCGCTTCAGTCATGTCCGACTCTGTGCGACCCCATAGATGGCAGCCCACCGGGCTCCGCCGTCCCTGGGATTCTCCAGGCAAGAATATTCCAGTGGGTTGCCATTTCCTTCTCCAAAATATATACATATGCATAGTTGAATCACTTTGCTATATACCAAAAACTAATACAACACTGTAAATCAACTATAGCTTAATAAATTAATTCATTATAAGTGGAGGAAAAAGATTCTACAATGTTCACTCATTTGGAATGGGAAGTTGAGATTTTACATTTCACTGATATCTGGAAGAAAGAGGTTTCTTTTTCTCATCTGTTCTAAAAACTGAACTCGGTTCTAAACGGTGAACAGGAAATCGGTAGGGGAAGTAACAATGGACACATAACAGAATTATATAGATTTCAACACAAACTCCCCATTCTTGCTGTAAGGGGGAAGACCAAATGCTACATCACGTAGTTTCTCAATTTTAAAAATTCACAAGAAATTACTATTTCCACTGATAAAAATGAAAATGAGAAGTGAAAACTATCAGCAACATTCTTGCCTTGCCTGGCAAGATGCCCCACGCCCAGCAGACACTGTTTACTCAGGCTTCACCTTAGCCAGCCCAGCCTACAGATCACAAAAGACAAAGTGACCACAGAGTGCCAGCTCGACCACAGTTCTAGGTCTGGTCAGCCTGAGGTCCCTTCGTCTGTCAGAGCTCAGATCCACGGGACCACTCTGACCCCAGCTCAAGAGCTCCTGGAAACCTGTAAGTGAGGGCAGAGAAGTAGGACTAAAATATCATTTTTTAACTCCACAAGGAAATATTAATAAAATAACCACACTTTCAGTGAAGGGAAATATGCCTAAAAAACTAAAAAGTTTCTAAGAAAGAAAATAATCAGGGAACCAGGCTTTCATAAAAGCTTTTTATGAAATTTTTTTTCTTTTTATAAAAGAAATGTTTTAAATTATAATAACAAACATTTGACTAGGTTCCAAATAAAAGAGGGTTGTTTTTTTTTTAATTAAGTAGTTATGGATTGGAGATATTCCCATACAGGCAGAGAATTCTAATGGTAAAGAAAGGATGAAAAAGGCATCATAATGGGATCCCCCGGGTATTTCTACCGATGCCATTCACATTTGTTACAAATGATGGCAATGAAGTAAATAGTGAAATGCACAAGACTACAGAAAAACTCCAGATAAAATTTTATGCCAATGGAAAAACTCCAGAAAAAAACTTCAGAAACTGGATAAGTAAGCGGGAGACAATGGCCAACAAATTTCAGCATAAGCAACACTTTTAATATTAACGAGACCGAGCTACCTGTTATAAGCTAAAAACTACTGCAGACAGAACTCCCTGACAGGCCAGAGGTTAGGATTTGGCGCTTCACTGCCAGGTCCAGGGCTCAATCCCTGGTTGGGATCTTTCTAATTTGTTTCTGGACACAAACAAGAATGATACTGTGTAACCAGAAGAGAGCTGAACAGAATTTTCTTTCTTTAAAAAAAAAAAAAAAAGATCAGAAAATACAGCAAGCAAGGAATGAGATGTCCCAGGCAGGCCTGAAATGGTCACCTTGGCCGTCTCTACCTCTTCTCCATTTGTGTCTCTGTGCTTTCCACTTCCCTACAGAAATTGTACTAAATCCCCTACAGAAATTCCTCCTGCCTTTCTTGTGCAAAAAAAGGGCTTCAGAGACTATCAACTAAGCGTACTCTTCTTTGAAAGGTTATTTTTTTTCCAGTCAGGGCTGTGGCACTCCTTTCTTCATGCCTCAAAAGAGGCATGCCAGCAAATCTTTCTTTCTTTGTGTCAGCCCAAGAAATGTGGGCTTTATTTCCTAGTTCAGATAAGAACTTTTCATGCACCAAAAAAACAAAGATTGATCCTCCCACCCCGTTTGACAGTTTGTTAGCAATGCATTAGAACCCCATCAAGTCGTTCAAAACAACTCCTACTATACACTTAAAGGAAAGGAAAACCCAGACTAAGGACATGCTGGAGGTCTTAGCCAGACAATTCTACATTCATATCCTTGAGAGTTCAAAAGGAACCAGCACTCAGTCTGAGTTCTAAAGAACGGTAAACCTTGATGTTTGCTTTTCCTTTTCTACAAAGAAGAGCTGGCTGGCTGGTAAAACGTGAAGGCAGTTTCAAAGAGAAATCTATCAGGAGTCCTCCATTCTTCTCTTACAAGATTTCAGGTGGAAACCTCAAATAGCAGCGTATCACAGTCCTACAAAGGTCCGTATAGTCAAAGCAACAGTTTTTCCAGAAGTCGTATACAGATGTGAGTTGGACCATAAAGAAGGCGGAGCACTGAAGAACAGATGCATTCAAATTGTGGTGCTGGAGAAGACTCTTGAGAGTCCCTTGGACTGCAAGGAAATCAAACCTGTCAATCCTAAAGGAAATCAACCCTGAATACTCACTGGAAGGACTGATGCTGTAGCCGAAGCTCCAATACTTTGGACACCTAATGTGAAGAATCAACTCATTGGAAAAGACCCTGAAGCTGGGAAAGATTAAAGGAGAAGGGGACGACAGAGGATGAGATGGTTGGATGGCATCACCGACTCGATGGACATGAGTTAGAGCAAATTCCAGGAGATGGCAAATTGGGACAGGGAAGCCTGGTGTGCTGCAGTCCATGGGGTCACAAAGAGTCAGACACAACTTAGTGATTGAACAACAACAACAAAACAACAGGCCTAGAGAGAAGCACACAAATCAGGAGCGTCCAACTTGACGGATGCTCACAAAGTGAATACATGTGGATCAAGGAACAGAAAGCCATAAGCTCCTGAGTTCTCATGGCACCCTCTCCCAAAGGCACCACCCCCTCCCCACCACCCTCAGCAGGCTGCGGAAGGGCCCTGCATTCCATCAAGTTGACTCAAGGCCAGTCTGCAGTTTCTGAAGGACCAGAAAACAGGGTCTCCTCCTAGGTTTGACCTTCTGGAAGGGGCAATGAGAATTTCAAGATATTTCCTAGGGAGCCTCTTCCTTGGTGGGCTCTGAATTCCAATTTTTTTCTTTTCAGCAAAGCGAAACTACCCAAATCCCACTCTGCTATTCAGCTTCTTAGGGCCTGAATTGTGAGCCTCCTGACCAGCCCGGCCTAGTCAACAAATACCTCGAGGGGAAAACCAGATGTGGGGCAGGGTGCATTAGGCTGCCTCCTTGCCTCTGGGACACCGGCCCCTCAGTTCTGATAGCTTTTGCAGCCCTTCACCTAGAATGTCTTATCTCTCCAGCCCCACATGGCAGCCTAAAGCACTACCTGCCTCTTTGCCTCTCAGCAGCCCTTTCCAACCAGCTTCCCAGCCTCCTGGGAGTCAGAAAATGCTCCAAGGGGGAAAGCAGGTGCAGAGAGCGGGGCACACTTTAATAAGCACCTCTCTCCTGGATCTCTCCACTCAGAACTGGCTGCCTCGGTAGGAAACTGAGGGCAATCCCAGGGGGATGAGACTGGAAAACATTTTCTCTTTGACCTTGTGACTGTGTTTATCAAAACTTGTGGACACCAGCTATGGTAGACCGTGGTAAGAAAAAGCAGTGTCATGTGACGTACCTGACATGACAAAGTGCAAGCAATTGACACCTAGAATCACTTAACAGGTCACTGCTTTTTTCAGGACTGGAAGAGCAATGAGAAAGCTTTGGAATATAGGCAGTGTCTAAAAATATTGTGCTGTTATTAAAATGTGATTCTCTCAACTTTGAAATTAAATATTCCTCCCTCACCCTTCCTGAGACACTGTGATGGAGGAAACATCCCCTGTCCAACCCAAGCCAGGGTCTCCACCTGGGCTGGCCGGCAGCGAGTCCACTGGCCCCCTCAGGGGCTGCACCTGACCCTACCCCTCTCTGCAGCATCGTAGCTCCCTCCCTGTTGGAACATTCACATCAGCAAATGTGAACAGTATCTCCTAATTTGACTGTGCACTTTTCTAAACAACTGTTATATTTCAATTGATTGTTTACATTTAAAAAACTTTCCCTTGAGCCCAGCTCCCTGCTCACCTACCCCTCTCTGCTGCTCTTACACGCAATAAAGAGCCGTCTACATCCACCTTCACTTCCTTACTTCCTCACCCCACATTCCCTCCCCAGTTGGCCTCTCCTTCTACCTCTCCAGGTTCTCATCTCACTTGACCTCTGCAACATTCACACCCTCAAGCTCTTCTCTCCACCTCCTAACATAGAACGTCCCTGGTTTCCTCCAGCCTCTCTGCCACCTCCTTTACAAGCTCACTCGCTGGCCCGACCCTTAAAGGCTGCACCAGTCAGCCTCTCCTCCTTCCAGCTTTATACCCTCCCAGGGCTCAGGCCAGCCTTCAGGGCTTTTTCAGAGGCTCTGCCAGGATTCGAATGGCCACCTCCTCCTCCTCATTCAGATTTCAAGGCCAGTGTTACCTCCTCAGCAGGCCTTTCCTGTTCTGTCCCCATGCTGCTCTCCCATAACATTCTACAGAGCATGCACCATCAGTTAAGTGATGCACACGTTTTGTGCAGAGTCTGTGTCCCCTGCCACCTGCCTTGGGGGAATGCAGCTGCACAAGAGCGCCCTCACCCGACAGGGCAACGCAGGGTCCTCAGCACCTGGAATCCGGCCAGGAGCAGACAGTCACCACTGTTCCTGGGCAAGTCTCCTGCCTCAGAGGAAACTTGTTACTTAACAAAGACCCTCTTAGGATGAATTCCCATAAATAATACATTACCACTAAAATGATGGTGTATAACTGCTTCTGTGATAAAGAAGCTAAGTTTATGTACGATATCAATATTTACAACTGAACTTAAATGAGCTGAAAAGAAAAAAACACAAAGGGGAAAAAGTAAATTACTCAAGATATTATGTGGTACCGTAAACTAGCAAATCCGAATATCGTTAGGGGAACTGCACTCACACCAACTGTAAGATTACCAAGGTACATGGAACTCAGTCACTCCCAACTTACAGAAAATCAAAATCAGTCCTAGTAAATGCAAAGCCAAATGTGACGGAAAACACTGAGCCAAGTATGGCACCAAGTATGGCACTTCTCTCTGAGAAGTCCACTCGTTTCAGCCCCAGGTGCACATCTTGAGGTCTGAAGGTATAGTTTCTGAAGTTTTTGCAACCATGACCTGGGTCATGCCCACAATGGCACTATCACATTTGTTCAGATATCGCCATCACCACCGCACACAGAGACCACCTCCAGTGAGTAAGTTCGGTTCACTTCAGTCCCTCGGTCATGTCCGACTCTTTGTGACCCCATGGACTGCAGCATGCCAGTCTTCCCTGTCCATCACCAGCTCCCAGAGCTTGTTCAAACTCATGCCCATTGAGTCGGTGATGCCATCCAACCATCTCATCCTCTGTTGTCCACTTCTCCTCCTGCCTTCAATCTTTCCCAGCATCAGGGTCTTTTCCAATGACCCAGTTCTTCGCATTAGGTGGCCAACGGATTGGAGCTTCAGCTTCAGCATCAGTCCTTCCAGTGAGTATTCAGGGTTGATTTCCTTTAGGATTGACTGGATTGACCTTCTTGCAGTCCAAGGGACTCTCAAGAGCCTTCTCCAGCACCACAGTTCAAAAGCATCAATTTTTCAGCGCTCAGCTTTCTTTATGGTCCAATTCTCACATCCATATATGACTACTGGAAAAACCATAGCTTTGACTAGAGGACTTTTGTCAGCAAAGTAATGTCACTGCTTTTTAATATTCTGTCTAGGTTGGTCATAGCTTTTCTTCCAAGGAGCAAGTGTCTTTTCATTTCATGGCTTCAGTCACCATCTGCAGTGATTTTGGAGCTCCCCAAAAAAAGTCTCTCACTGTTTTCATTGTTTCCCTATCTATTTGCCATGAAGTGATGGGACCAGATGCCATGATCTTAGTTTTCTGAACGTTGAGTTTTAAGCCAGCTTTTTCACTTTCATCAAGAGGCTCCTCTGTTCTTCACTTTCTGCCATAAGGGTGGTATTATCTGCATATCTGAGGTTTTCATATTTCTCCCAGCAATCTTGATTCCAGCTTGTGCTTCATCCAGCCCAGCATTTCACATGATGAATTCTGCATATAAGTTAAAAACCAGTGGTGACAATACACAGCCTTGACATACTCTTTTCCCATTTTGGAACTAGTTCATTGTTACATGTCCAGTTTTAACTGTTGTTTCTTGACCTGCACACAAGTTTCTCAGGAGGCAGGTCAGGTGGTCTGGTATTCTCATCTCTTGAAGAATTTTCCACAGTTTGTCATGATCCACACAGTCAAAGGCTTTGGCATAGTCATTAAAGCAGAAGCAGATGGTTTTCTGGAACTCTCTTGCTTTTTCGATGATCCAGTGGATATTGGCAATTTGATCTCTGGTTCCTCTGCCTTTTCTAAATCCAGCTTGAACATCTGGAAGTTCATGATTCACACACTGTTGAAGCCTGGCTTGGAGAATTTTTAGCATTTACTAGCGTGTGAGATAAGTGCAATTGTGTGGTAGTTTGAGTATTGTTTGGCATTGCTTTTCTTTGGGGTTGGAATGAAAACTGATCTTTTCCAGTCCTGTGGCCACTGCTCAGTTTTCCAAATTTGCTGGCATACTGAGTGCAGCACTTTCACAGCATCATCTTTTAGGACTTGAAATAGCTCAACTGGAATTCCATCACCTCCACTAGCTTTGTGCATAGTGATGCTTCCTAAGGCCCACTTGACTTCAGATGAGTGATCACACTATCATGGTTATCTGGGTCATTAAGATCTTTTTTGTACAGTTCTTCCGTGTATTTTTGCCACGTTTTCATAACATCTTCTGCTTCTGTTAGGTCCATACCATTTCTGCCCTTTATTGTGCCCATCTTTGCATGAAATGTTCCCTTGGTATCTCATTTTCTTGAAAAGACCTCTAGTCTTTCTCATTCTATTGTTTTCCTCTATTTCTTTGCATTGATCACTGAGGAAGGCTTTCTTATCTCTCCTTGCTATTCTTAGGAACCCTGCATTCAGATGAGTATATCTTTGCTTTTCTCCTTTGCCTTTAGCTTCTCTTCTTTTCTCAGCTATTGGTAAGGCCTCCTCAGACAACCATTTTGCCTTTTTGCATTTCTTTTTCTTGGGGATGGTCTTAATCACTGCCTCCTGTACAATGTCACAAACCTCTGTCCACAATTCTTTCGGTACTCTATCAGATCTAATCCCTTGAATCTATTTCTCACTTCCACTGTGTACGATGTAAGGGATTTGATTTAGGTCATACCTGAATGGTCTAATGGATTTTCCTGCTGTCTTCAATTTAAATCTGAATTTGGCAGCAAGGAGTTCATGATCTGAGCCACAGTCAGCTCCTGGTCTTGTTTTTGCTGACTGTATAGAGCTTCTCCATCTTTGGCTTCAAAGAACATCATCAATCTGATTTTGGTATTAACTATCTTGTGACGACCATGTGTAGAGTTGTCTCCTGTGCTGTAGGAAGAGGGTGCTTGCTATGACCAGTGCATTCTCTTGGAAAAACTGTTAGCCTTTGCCTTATGTCATTTTGCACTCCAAGGCTAAGTCTGCCTGTTACTCCAGGGAACTCTTGACTTCCTACTTTTGCATTCCAGTCCCTTATGATGAAAAGGACATCTTTTTTTTTGGTGTTGGCTCTAGACGGTCTTGTAGGTCATCATAGAACGGTTCAACTTCAGCTTCTTCAGCATTACTGACTGGGCCATAGACTTGGATTACTGTGATATTGAATGGTTTGCCTTGGAAATGAACAGAGATCATTCTGTCATTTTTGAGACTGCACCCAAGTACTGCATTTCAGACTCTTCTGTTGATATGAGGGCTACTCCAATTCTTCTAAGGGATTCTTGCCCACATTAGTAGATATAATGGTCATCTGAAATAAATTCGCCCATTCTAGTCCCTTTTAGTTCACTGATTTCTAAAATGTCAATGTTCACTCTTGCCATCTCCTGTTTGACCACTTCCAATTTACCTTGATTCATGGACCTAACATTCCAGGTTCCTGTGCAATACTGTTCTTTACAGCATCGGACTTTACTTCCATCATCAGTCACATCTACCCTGGACATTGTTTTTGCTTTGGCTCCACCTCTTCATTCTTTCTGGAGTTATTTCTACACTCTTCTCCAGTAGCATATTGGGCACCTACTGACCTGGGGAGTTTATCTTTCAGTGTCACATATTTTTGCCTTTTCATACTGTTCATGGGGTTCTCAAGGCAGGAATACTGAAGTGGTTTGCCATTCCCTTCTCCAGTGGACAGTTGGGAAACATTGGCAAATGTTCTTGGTTGTGGTTGTTCTTGTTACTGATTGTTGTTCAGTCACTAAGTCGTGTGCGACTCTTTGCAACCCCATAGACTGCAGCATGCCAGGCTTCCTGTCCTTCACTACTTCCCAGAGTTCGCTCAAACCCACATCCACTGTATCAGTGATGCCATCCAACTGTCTCATCCTCTGTTACTCCCTTCATCTCTTACCCTCAGTCTTTCCTAGCATCAGGGTCTTTTCCCGTTACTGATACTAATTATTAATACAACTTAACAATTCAAGTTGACTCCTAAGGTTAAGAGGAAAGAGCACCCCTGGTTCTTCACCTGCTATTGTGTAAGCAGAACATTCTTGAAATTCAATTCATACATTCGTAAACCCTCCACTAACAGTAAAGGTTTTCCCAGCTAAGAAAATACACAGCATATTGCAGCTTCAGAATTCTAGCTGAACATAAGGAAAAAATACAGCATATTGCAACTTCAGAATTCTAGTTGAACACAGCTTGTGCTTAGTCTCTCAGTCGGGTTCGACTCTTTGCGACCCCATGGACTGTAGTTTGCCAGACTCCTCTGTCCATGGGGATTCTCCAGGCAAAAATGCTGGAGTGGGTTGCCAAGCTCTCCTCCAGGGGATCTCCCCATCCCAGGGATCAAAACCAGGTCTCCCCCATTGCAGGCAAATTCTTTACCAGTTAAGCTACCAGGGAAGCCCGCTGAACATAGTTTATGTACACTCAACTTCAGCAAAATATTCATCTATACCCTTAACACTGGCAATATCTTTTATGATAACTAACTACACAAAGTTGCCTTTGTTAATGATCTTCTAGCTTCTATTATGCTCATTTTGGCAGTATACTTTAATCTTCTCAATTTCACTCAAAATTCTGAAACAGAAACAGCTAATAGCAAGTGTTGGTGAGTAAGTAGGAAAACTGGAACCCTCATACACCGCTGGTGAGAATGTAAAATGCTGAAGTCACTGGAAAACGGTCTGGTGATTTCTTAAGGCTAAACACAGTTACCAAATGACCCAGAGCTTTGCCACCAAGGTATAAAGAACCCAAGGGAAATAAAAACATAGGTCCACAGAAAAACTTGTACATGAACATTCTTAGCAGCATTATTCATAATAGCTATAAAGTGGAAACAACCTAAACTTTCATCAACTGATGAACAGAAATAAAATATGGTACATCCATATAATGGAATATTACTCAGCAAAAGGAGAGAAATACTGACACATGCTACAATAAGAATGAACCTTTAAAACTTTGCTAAGTGAAAGAAACTGGTCACAGAGGACCACACACTGAATTTATATGAAATATGCAAAAAAGGCAAATCAATAGAGATAGAAAATGGATAAGTGGTTGCCCAGGGATTGGGGTGAAATGGGAAATTAGGGGGTAATGGCTAGGAGATATAGAGTTTCTTTTGAAGTTGTGAAAATATTTTAAAATCGATTGTGTTGACAGTTGTATAACTGTGAATACACTAAAGCCACTGAACTGTATGCTTTAACTGAGTGAATTGTATGGTACGTGAATTATACCTCAAGCTGTTTTTCTTTTTAATAAAGGACAGATTTTTATTTCACAGCAGAAAATAGGAAAGGATAGGAATTAAGTTGGCACATCAATTAACAGAATGAACAACAGAATATGTTCAAGTTGTTTTTTAGAAAGAAAAAAGATGGGCATTTAAATCAATGCTAATCTTCGAGGAAGCCATTTGGCAGTAAACATCAAGAATCTTTATATATAGGGAGATAGAGACAGAGAGAAAGAGAATATTTGCTTCTAGAGTAAATATAAGGGCATTTCTGATGAACACAGCTTGAGGAAGTTTCAAAGGCAACAGAAATTGAGGCTATGCTCAGGGACTGGTGTGTGTACAAGAGAGGAAAGCCTCAAACACAGTTAAGGATGGGCTCTAAGACTTCAAGGTGAAGAATTACAATTCCCAACATCCGTGAACTGGTTTTATCAGATTCACCTAAGGACCTAGGCAAAAAGACACATTCCAGAGTCTCACTCTTGAAATTCTAGATTCTCTCCACTGCAAAGGTAGAGGGGAAGAGTAGGAGTCTGTTTATGAACCTCTCCAGAGGATGCTGAAGTCAGCCAGGTGTGGCCAACTCTTGCACAAAGGCAAGAAACATATTTTATCATGGTAATAACACTTTTCTGGAGAATCATTCTAGAAGCAACATGAAGGACTGATTATACTGAGGCCAGGAACTTACGGAAGCACTGGGCAAAGACTGGGCTTTCCTGGTGGTTCAGATGGTAAAGAATTCACCTGCAATGAAGGAGACCTGAGTTTGATCCCTGGGTCGGGAAGATCCCCTGGAGAAGGGAATGGCAACCCACTCCAGTATTCTTGCCTGGAGAATCTCATGGACAGAGGAGCTACAGTCCATGGGGTTGCAAAGAATTGGACACAACTGAGCAACTAAGCACAGGCAATGATTAGAGCACTTAACTCATACTCCAACTTCATGATATTAATAACTATTCATGACTGATGCACACTGAAGATTATTTGTAAATTCTAGTAATATGAAATGTCCAGAATAGGCAAATCTATAGAGATAGAAATATCCCCTGGAGATGGGGTTGTCAGGTGAACAGGAGTGACTGCCGATGGATATAAGGCTTCTTTCTACAGTGCTGAAAATGTTTTCAATTTAAATTGTGTTGATGGCTGCAAACCTTTGCATATATGCTAAAAAATTAACTATAATGGGTATATTTTATGGCATATGAATTACATCTACTAAATCTGTTAAATAATTTAATTCAAAATTTTAGATTTTTTTAATTTAAAAATTTTAATCTTTAAAAATTAAATAATTGCATCAATTTCCCCCAAAATAATAATAATTATTATTATTCATGGGAATTTCTTGGCAGTCTAGTGGCAGGACTCTGAACTTTCACCGCCAAGGGTGGTTGGTTCAGTCTCCCTGGTCAGAGAACTAAGATGCAGAAAGCTGTGCACTGTGGCCAAAAAGAAAGAAAAACAGACCTTTAGTGCCTAAAGTCACCTTTTAAAAAGAGACATCTTTTATTACTAAACAAAAACTTAGCAAGAATCTTTATAACCTTCTTCAAAATATGCATCTCACCAGCTTCTCTAATACGTTTGTGGTATGAATGTCTTAGAATTCTGAAAAGGCTGGTGGTGGTTAATTCAGGTGGTCTTCCTTGCCAATCAGATTACTCTCATGCACACTTGCTTTTCCAGCTTCCCTCAGCCATGTGATAACAAGCAAATCCATTCCATGCACTTACCAGGAATATTTGAAACAACCTTTGTATGCAAATATGCGTCTATGAGGAACATCTGAAGACTGAACGATTGATACGAATGACTCATCAAATAACATGCAGCATCCACGTTTTCCGACTGCGGATAACATAGCTCTGAGCACAATCCCTCCAGCCCCCTTTCTGAACAGAAGCATCCGTTCTCAAGAGAACTGGCAAGGGTACAGGTACGGCCTGTGGCCCGGGCACACCTATAGACAGAAAGCTATCTGGCCCACATATCGCAAGCTCCTCAATGAAACAATTGCAGTAACTAAATAGGAGACTCGCAGGCGCATCTTCTGGGGCGCCGGAAGCCGCACTTAACAGAGGGCTCCAGGTGGTAACTGGGACTCGATGATCACAAATCCAGGTTAGGGTAAAATACTAGGTAATGTTAAGAGGCATAATCTCAAGTACTAAGCTGTTCCCTCAATAAATTCAAGTGCTTTAAAATGTTTTAACTAGGAAAAAAAATTATTTAAATTGCATAGAGGAAATTATTCCAGAGCACAGGTTTCATAATTTAACATCATGTGTATAACACAAGAGAAGATAGTGTGTCTACCCATTCACTCTGCATGAAACACTCTACTCCTGAAATAAGCACAGTCTTTTGTTCCAACAGACTGGACCATGGCCCTGTCCCAGGACTAAGAAGCCAGATGACAACGGCTCCAAGTAATTCCCTTTGTATCCAGTTCAGTCCCTCTGTGAACAGGTAATATGGGTCTCACCTACTGTTCATGTTCAAATTCTCACTCCTCAGACTTGATCCCTTGTTGAAAAAGTTAAATATGAAACACGGAATGGTCAAAAATAAGCATCTGATTAACAAAATAGTATGCCCAGACAGATGACACAATGAGGCAGTTATTGCCTTCATAAAAACTCTGTATTAATGGCATGTAATTAATATGCTGTTCTAATTTCAACCTCCTCCATCTTAATAAAACTATTATAGGAAGCCAGTGGGACTTCCCTGATTCAGTTGGTAAAGAATCCACCTGCAGTACAGGAAACCCCAGTTTGATTCCTGGGTCAGGAAGATCAGATGCAAAAGGGATAGGTTACCCACTCCAGTATTCTTGGGCTTCCCTGGAGGCTCAGACAGTAAAGAATCTGCCTGCAATTCGAGAGACCTGGGTTTGATCCCTGAGTTGGGAAGGTCCCCTGGAGAAGGGAAAGGCTACCCACTCCAGTATTCTGGCCTGGAGAATTTCATGGGTGTATAGTCCATGGGGTCGCAAAGAGTCGGACACGACTGAGCGGCTTTCACTTCACTTCACTTCATAGGAAGCCAGGAGTCACCACTGGCCTGATATTCAGAGATATCTTGTACAAGTCAGGACACTTCTTAAAGTGTTTTCTCAGTACAGAGTGGTGGGAAAATACTGGATGTGAGGCAAGTTCTTTATCTTGATCTTGATAACTGGAACCCACAGAGAGATTTAATTGAGCAAATTAATCAACAGCCAGGGATAAGCAACTACAAAGCTATAGTGAAGGGTACTCACTATAAAAATTCAAATAATTTTTAAACATAAAAATATTTATTAAAGGCCTATTCTGTGCCAGCATTGTTTTAGGAAATGAAGACCAGACTGGATATTATTGCTCCCCTAGTGGCTCAGATGGTAAAGAACCTGCTACAATGCAGGAGACCCAGGTTCAATCCCTAGGTCAGGAAGATCTGGAGAAGGGAATGGCTACCCACTCTAGTATTCTTGCCCGGAGAATTCCATGGACAGAGGAGCCTGGTGGGCTACAGTCCATGAGGTTGCAAAGAGACAGACACAACTGTTTTAGGAAATGAAGGCCAGACTGGATATTATCAAAAGATCCAGCAGAGAAGGAAAAAAATACAAGTAACATTTATTTACCATTGTGCCAAAATACAGCTACCTGTTTACAGAACACAGCAGCCCTCAAATATGAATTCAATCAACTCATATCAGGAAAATTAATTACCCCAAATATTCTTCCGGGTTCTCTGATGTATATGAGTATCTCTAATAGTGGAATAGCTGGGCTTTGGTGCCTGCATGTCTTTGACTTTTCAGGCAATGCCAAAAGGTTTTCCTAAGTGGTCATACCAGTTCCTATTTCTACCAGCCAGATATGACTATTCTATTGCCCAATAGCTTCGGGACTTGGTATTGCCAACTTCAAGTTAGGTTAAGTGCTTGCCAACTTTAGGTTCACAGTAACATAGCACTCTGGTTGTAATTTGCATTTCCTTGATTATTAACAAGGTTGAGAATCTTCTCATATGTTTATTAGACATCTGGATTTCTTTTCAGAAGTGCCTGCTCAAGACTTTTACCCTTATTCTGTTAGTGCAGGTAACACCTTAAATAAAAAAAACCCTCTTTAGACTGAGGTCATGAATTTAGTTCTCAATGTCAACTTCTAAAAGTTGTGTTGTTTGGCTTTTTATCTGCCATGCCTCCTGGGTCATAAATCAAATGTTTGACTGTGGGAGAGACTGTTTCTGGACTCCTTGGGGTGTTCAGTTGGTTTACTGCTCTACCCTGGTGCCAGGATCACACTGTCTTATTTAACTCTTCTTGATCTCTGGAACGTAAGTTTGTCCAACTTCTTTTTCTTTTTCGAGAATGTCTTGCTTTATCCCAAGCCTTGGCAAAAAATTTATTAGCTTGTTTAGTTTTTGCTTTTCAGTTTGCTAGGATTACATTAAATCCATAAGTCAGTTTCCAAAAAATTGATTCTTTACGATATTAAATCTTCCAGTCTTCAAACCAGCCTCTCCATTTATTTAGAGTTTACTTAGAGTCACTCAGTAAAGTTTTGGATTTTTTTATGTAGCCGTCTTATAAAGATTTTGTTAGAATTAAAATATACCTCCTATAGTTTATAACTGTTGAAAAACCACAAATCTGAAAAAGAGATGATTTTTTTCAATGATGTATAAAAAGATACAATTGTTCAATGAGATTTCTAAGGTTTGGGAAAACTATGTATATATATAAGAATCAACTTCCTTAAATTGCTTTTTCTTTTTTTCTAAATTTCATTTTATTTTTGTTTTCCTTTTTTTTGTTTTTCATTTTCTTTTTTGTGTTTTTTCTTTTGTTTAATTCTTTTCAATTTTCTTAAAATTTTTAAATGAAACAAAGTTAATCAAAGTACAATTACTGCTCCATAATTGAGTTTTAATTCTAGAACTATTGCTTTGTGGTTATTTCACACCTTACTTCAGTGGGTTAAACATACTTGAGAAAAGTATGTGTTACATAAACAAGTGTCCTAAATGGCTATTGGCTGCTGGTGCTTGTTTATCAAGTTATGAAGCACTTGAAATCCAGAAAACTTTCAATTCACCAACTTCAAGAGAAAAAGAATAGAAGATGAATAAATGATGAGTAAGAGGCTGAATCTTATAAATATACACACCACTGCCCGGGACTGAGGACCCGGACACCTTGCTCCCGCCACTCTTACATCGTTCACTAAACTTACATCTCCTTTTTTTTCACTTGTAAACCCCTGTTGTCACTACCACACAGTAAGAATTAAATGTAAACAGGTGCCTCAGAAAGGACACTTGAAAAGTCAGTCAAACACAAAGCAATAATTAGTCAAAGGATTACAGCTATTCCTCTATCAGAAAAGCATTATAACAAGTTTGCCTATAATGATGGTTTGTGGCGAGACTGAAAATAACCCCCAAGCAAAACCTTCAAGCAACGCCAACAAAATGGTGAGGCGTGCATACAAAAGTAAGAATTGTGAAGGAGAGGGAGGAAAATTCCAGTTCTCACTTTAATGTCTTATGTTAATTGCATTCACTCCTTTATTCCCACACAACAGAGACTAAGCACAGCACAAGTAAAAGACACTTTCGAACTGCACTCTATATGAGGGGACTATAAAAATATTCAAAGCTTCTAGGAATTTACAACACATTGAGGAAGCAAGAAATAAGCACAAATAGTTGCTCCACGATATTGTGTGTGCTCAGTCGTGTCTGACTCTCTGTGACGCCACGACCTGTAGCCCACCAGGCTCCTCTGTTCATAGGATTTCCTAGGCAAGAATACATTGAGCACATGGCCGTTTTTTTCTCCAGGGCATCGTCTCGACCCAAAGAATCAAACTAGCATCTCCTGTATCTCTGCATTAGCAGGCAGATTCTTTACCACTGCGCCACCTGGGAAGCCTGGTACTACTACATCCTATTAATAATTAAGAAACTAGTTTAATAATTTGATAAAGAAACTAAGGCTTACAGAAGTTAACTAATGGGCCGAAGATCACAGCCAGTCAATTGAGCTGAGCTCTGAATATAGGTTCTTTTGCCCCACAGGGCCCATGCTGTTAAATTGGACACGGCATCAAACCCTCACACAGGGTAGTAAAATCAAATAAAAATAATATATAGTTTTTTTAAAGTATAGTGTCTCATCTACCTTTTTTTTTTTTTTGGCCAGGCCACTTGGCCTGCAGGATCCTACTTCCCTGACCAAAGGATGAAACCCATGCCCCTTGCAGGAAGAGCAGAGTTTTAACCACTGGACCGCCAGGGAAGTCCCAAAAGAATACCATTCTTTTAACTGTATTTAAAAGGATAGTTGTCCCACGAGCTGGTCCAAAGTGTTCCACATTTAAAAACAAACTATTGTGGCCTTTTCTTTAATCACAGGAGAAAAAAATAAGTCGTGAGCTTGATTTTCTCAATTTCAAGTTTCTCTCAGAAATATTTCTTAAATCTTTGAAAAGCAGTCCATTATAAAAATCAATGAGTAAGCAGCAGACGAAGCTGGGGAAAATTCAGCTGATTATGCTTAGCTCAACGTTTTCTTTAATGGATTATGTGCTTAACAGATGTCACTTCATTATTTTAAGTTCAATGATTAATTGAACATATTAATTCAGTAACAGTTAACTCAATTACCTGGAAGTGGTTTTAAGATTAAGGTATTCTTCAGAAGAATAGTGCTTCTGTGAGAGCTATCATAAAGCACTAAAAGAAATCAGATACATCTACCATAAGCAGTATCTTTTGGCTGAAACTGGAAACAAAGAAATAATACATTGTATGATGATTTACTGCCACCTGGGAGCACCCTGTCCCACAGGACTAAGCCTAAGGTGGCTGTTGTTATCAGGCAAAGCCACACTTGCAAACCATAAACATAATTTCAAATCTTACAGCGGCCACATTTGTTTAAAGTACAAAACAGGCCAAATTAATTGCAATAATATATTTTATTAACATGGGATTGGCAACATATTATCATTTCGACATGTAAGCAGTATTTTAGAAATTGAAATATTTCATTTTTTTAACACTAAATCTCAAAATTTGGCCTATAAGTCACACCCACAGCACTAGCCACCAGACCAGACAGCACAGGTCTGAGAGACGGTTAGGAAGAGACTGTGGGAAAAAAAAAAAAAAGGAAGAGACTGTGGCTGCAATCAGAGAGCACGCGGGTAGAAAAGTGGGGATTCGGCTCCTGTTCCAATGCTGAGATAAATGAGAGGCTGTTGCAGGTTCACCTTCCAGCAATCTCTATGTCTGGAGTTATTAAAGCACTGCACATTGCTGTTTTATAATTTTATAATGAGTGTTTGCACTACATTTTTAACCGGTCTTGCTATGACTGTAACTTGGGAGGATCTATAGTCTCTCTCCTCCCTCTCCAAGACCCTAATGCTGGGTAGGATCGGGGGCGGGAGGAGGAGAGGACGACAGAGGATGAGATGGTTGGATGGCGTCACCGACTCGATGGACATGGGTTTGGGTGGACTCCAGGAGTTGGTGATGGACAGAGAGGCCTGGCGTGCTGCAATTCATGGGGTCGCAAAGAGTTGGACACGACTGAGCGACTGAACTGAACTGAACTGAATTCTTTAGAATATTTCAGTTATCCAAAAAGAACCTACTTGCAGCTACTGTCGACAACCTGAACATTTAAAATCTACACAGGTCTGGGCAAGGGGAAGCCTGAAGCCACCAAAGGACTTTGGAAAGGGAGTGGGAAGAATGTTTCAGTACTAATAGTAATGTATCAAGTGTCACAGAAAGGGCAAATAAACTGCTTTGTGGATAAAACTGGAAAGGCTCCTGCTCAGAATGCCCCCCAGTTAAGTCCTGAACTAGGCTTACAACTTAGAGAATAAAAATGACCCAGTCCAGACACCCCTTAAGCAGTAATTCACGTAAACAGCATAAGGCCACAGAGGGAGAGGAAGAGTTTGAAAATGACCAACATAAGAAAGTCAGAAAAGCTCCCCTCTCACTTTCCTGCCCCTACTCGATCCCCAGGAGAACTCCAGTGGGACCATTCTACGGAGAACTCCAGTGGGACCATTCTACAAAGAGGTGGCGGTAGCATTTCCTTAACTCACGGCTCTTTCTAGTCACCAGACCAATACTACTAATCTATTAGAGCACCTATGACAAATTTAAACAGTAACCAATAAATTCTGCTTGTGAAAATCATACAAAATGGAATGACAGGGGTTTATGTGTACTTTTGAAAAACAGAATGATCCAAATTTCCTAATTCCTTTAGTTCAGAGGATTTCATGATGCCCCCTCCAAATAATGGGGGAAAACTGCTGAAAATGGCAAATCATCAGTGAAGTCATTAGGTAATTATCTACATTTTTAAAAGAGAAAAATAATAAGTAAACAAATCCCCCCAAAAAAACTAGATATGAAACCCACATATCATGATGACAAGTTTGTAAAAACGTTTTCTATGCACACACCAAAGATTTGAAGTAACCAAAATACTAGTAGAAACTATCTCCGGTAATTGAACTTTAGGTTAATTTTTAGTTTTTATATACTACTTATCTATTTTCTACAATGATCATGTCTGTTAAAACTAGAAAAAAAATTTCAGACACGTGGAGATTGAGGCAGTGCCAACCAATCTAGGATTACACTGAATTGATACACTATCCCTTAGACCACCGTAGTATCTTAAAAAGTACTGAGGGCCCGTGAAGACCTGAGCTTCGCCTTATCTATAGCCTTATCTACAATACATACTCGATGGACACATTATCGTGAGGTGGGGCATACTGCAAAACGTTAGAAAAAAATGGCTTATTCAGAAAAGCAGACAGCAGTTTAGCTCCCTTGCAAAACAAACAACAGAGCCAAGAATGGGTGCTCAAGGAATAAATAAGAGTTACAAAGTGAAAAAAAAAGGTTCAAAATTTTTTAATGTGCATCTACTACGAAACTGCTCATGTCAATTTCACCTTATTTAAAAACATAGAAGTTACTTTGTAAACATATCAGATTTAATCAACGCTGCTTTAAGGATGGCTTTGCCCCAACCCATCTTTTTTTTTAATTTTGCTTTTTCAATTCTAGAGCATCATGTAAGCACGGCTCCTCAACGTGGAAGCTGCTGCAGTGCCGTGGGAGGAGTGTGTGGGAGGGTACCCGCGGCACGCCGCGTATCTTCCTGCCCTCAAAGAGCTTCCAGCAAAAGGTGGAAAAAGAAACGTTCCCCTAATCCTTTAGGTACTTACACGACGTTGGGTGAGGGGAGCTGGGAGATCAGCGGGTCCCCGGTCCTCTCTCCCTAGGGGTGATGGAAATCAAACCCCCCCGCCACCTCCAGGTGGTTCTTCCCGCCGCAGAGTGGGAGCAGCATCCCGCCGCAGAGTGGGAGCAGCATAAAGGCGGGGCCTCATTAGCATAACCTGCCTGGCAACCTGATCTCGGCCTTATGTGATTGGTTGAACTCTGTAAACTCCGTGCCTCGCCTAGAGACGAGTAATGCCGGGGCGAATTGACAGGCCCAGATTTAAGACTCATGACCGAGATCCTGAGACGCTAATTCAGTCGGCGGAGAAGCCAAAAGGAGATTCACACGATGGCCCAATGACGGAAGGCCTCTTTATTTCGTGTTCTGCTGTTCGTTTCAAATCCAATCAAAGAGCGCGTCTCAGGCAGCGCGCTCCTGCGTTTGTGCTCTAAGCCAATCAGAGAAGCCGACTCTCCGGATTCGGGGCCGGGACAGCTTGCAGGGACCCCCGGCTGCCCAGGTCGGGAGGCTTGTACCCTAGGTCGGGAGGAGGGGCCCCTCGTCGGGTGCCAGCCTTCCCCGCAGGCCCCCGAGGACCCGCGTCCCGGGGGCCGTGCCTGGGCACCCGACGGGCCGACCTGCGGAGGCCCCGCCGAGCCCACGCCACGCGCGCAGCCGAGCGCAGCGCGGCCGGGACTCGCCCCTGCGCCTTGGAGCCGGGCCACGGAGTCTGGGCTCAGCCCGGCAGAACCCGGGAGCGCCACGCCGGCTCTCTCCTCTCCCCTTTACCGTGCTCAGAGGAAGTGATCTTCATAAACATGATCTTATTCAACCCTGGTTAACCCAGGGCTTCACTCACTCCTCTTAACCTCAGGCTTCCACAGCGTACCATCCCTTAAAATTGCCTTCGCGTAACAGCCCGGGGCAGAGAAATGAGCTCAGGCTTAGCAGCAAGACATCAGCACTAATCCCCCCGCCCCTGCTAAGTCACTTCAGTCGTGTCCAACTCTGTGCGACCCCAGAGATGGCAGCCTACCGGGCTCTTCCGTCCCTGGGATTCTCCAGGCAAGAACACTGGAGTGGGTTGCCATTTCCTTCTCCAATACATTTAAGTGAAAAGTGAAAGTGCAGTCGCTCAGTCGTGTCTGACTCTTCGCGAGCCCATGGACTGAAGCATACCGGGCTCCTCCATCGATGGGATTCTCCAGACAAGAGTACTGGAGTGGGATGCCATTGCCTTCTCACCGCCCCTAGTATGAATGACAACTAGCTCTTGAACAGATCTTAAGCCTTTGGACCTTCGGAGGGCTGTTACCCTGTCCGTGACATTTACCTTGCTACCTTGTTTTGAAGATTAAGGGGAATTTACATGTAAAATAGCACACTAGAATTTAAACGGATGAAAGTATTAACGACGATGAAACAGGCAAAATTGCTAAACTATTAGCTAACCAAGAAAAAAGTACAACTAAGTAAAAGACTCGAGAGTAGAAAACCTTGACGGGAGAAGGTGAGGAGGAGGTAAAATTCATTCAAGGACATTCTCTTTACTGTTTTATGTATTTTAAAAACTGGAAACAAAGTTTGGGAAATCTTGGGAAAACACTATGTTTTTAGAACTTAAGACAGTTGACTACCTTGTAAGCAACTTGATGACTAGCCAATGGCTTGTTCCTCCATAGACTCCTATGCAAGCTGTCGTTAAGCATTTGTTGAATTTAACTGAGAAGAAAGCATATTTTGGGCTGGATGAGGCAGACCTTAACACTTATAGTGAGAGGTGCTGTTGACTTATCACTGGATATAGACATGCAGAAGTCAGTGGCCTTAGGAAAATTTTTTTAACTTTTTATTTTATTGACTTATTTTTTTTATTTTATTTTTGGCTGTGCGGGGTCTTCACTGCTGTGCACAAATTTCCTCTAGCTGCAGAGAGTGGGGGCTACTCTCTAGTTGCAGTGTACGGGCTTCTCACTGTGGTGGCTTCTCTTGCTGCCTCAAGGCATGTGGGTATCCTCCTGGACCAGGAATTGAACCCGTGTCCACTGCATTGGCAGGCAGATTCCTAACCTCTGGACCACCAGGAAAAGCCCCACAGCTTTTTATTTTATATTGGGGTAGAGCTGATTAACAATGTTGTGATAGTTTCAGGGAAGGGACTCAGCCACACATATACCATGTTACCATTCTCCCCCAAACTCCCCTCCCATCTAGGCTACCACATAACATCGAGCAGAGTTCCCTGTGCTATATAGTAGGTGCCTTAGGAAAGATTCTGTTGGTTAAGAGACCCACTTGAATGTTGCCTTTAGGTGCAGTGAGTAGACAACGCCAGAAGGGGACAGATCCACTGCCCCTGGAGAGAACTTACCCTGTTCTCAGATTTAATATGATTGCATCCTTTTTGATGGATTGGGATCATCACAGCTGACACCTGCTGACCCTAAATGATGCCAAGGGACCCAAAAAGGGAGATTGCCATGAGAAATGGAGCTGTTTGGACTAGAGAGCCCAACTTAGCCGCATGGACTTGGAGAAATTGTCTAAAACTTAGATTGCACAAAAAATCGCTGAGTAGACACAACCCCAGCGATATTTTATTCAGAAGGTTTGGAACGAGCCTCAGGAATCTGCCTTTTATATAAATGTTTAAATTAAATTTGCATACAGTAGAATTCTCTCCTTTCGGTATTGAATATGTTGTTGTTGTTCAGTCACTAAGTCATGTCCATATGTCCAGTCTACCAATCACCATTGTAAATAATGAAGATGGAATGGGGGACCGAAACCAAAATGAGGCCCCTGCTGTCATGGAGCTTACATTCTGGTGGAGGCAACAGAAGAAAATTGATAAATGAGATAATTTCAGGTAATGATAAGTGCTTTGAAGAAAATAAAAGCAGGAAAATGCAAAGGGGAGGAAAACGCTGGCAATTTAAATAGAGGTGTCAAAGATATCCTTTCTAAGATGTTAACATTTGAGCTGAGACTTGATTGATGAAAAACAAAGCTTGCCACGCTAAGATCCTGGAGAACATTCCAGTCTGAGAGCAGCAAATTTAACAGCATGAGAGGGAAAGAAAAGTTTGCACATACTCATTCTTCCACCGAATGAATATTCGCCAGATACTTCTAATATGTCAGGCACTGTCCTAGGTGCTTTGAGATTTGTCAAGATTATGAACAAAAGGAAAAACAACACTTAAAGATCCCTGCCTTTGTGGAGATTTTATCCTAACACACAAAAACACAATAAGGCCTGAGTTACTGGAACACAGGGCAAGGAATATAGTGATTCAAAAAACCTTGGGGGCTGGGGGTCCTTCCCTGGTGGCTCAGTGGTAAAGAATGCCTGGCAGTGCAGGGAACAAGGATTCAATCCCTGGGTCAGGAAGATCGCACATGCCAAGGAATAGCTGAGCCCATGTGCCTAGAGCCCATGCTCCGCACCAAGGGAAACCACTGCAGTGAGAAGCCTGCACACCACAACTAGAGAGTAGCCCCCGCTCTCTGTAACTAGAGAAAGCCCACAATCAGCAACAAACATCCAGCACAGCAAAAATAAATAAATACATCTTTAAAAAAACACCTGGGAAAACAGGCAAAGGCCAGATCATATGTGGTTTTGAAGGCTAGGATATGGAAGATTGTATTTGAAGTACAATTTAAAGTAGTTGGGGATTCTAAGCAAAGATGTGATACATTATTTTGTTTCTTTTAACGATAACTCAGACTGCTCAAGGAGGCTTATCATGGTGGGGGAGGGAACGAATCAGGAGGAAAGGATAGTAAGTGTCTGTTGCAGTATGATCTAAACAGGAAATGATGGTGATCTGGATTAAAACAGTAGTGTAAGTGGGAGAAAAAATATCAGTCAGTTGAGTTCAGTCGCTCAGTCCTGTTTGACTCTTTGTGACCCCATGGACTGCAGTACACCAGGCTTCCCTGTCCATCACCAACTCCCAGAGCCTACTCAAACTCATGTTCATTGAGTCAGTGATGCCATCCAACCATCTCATCCTCTGTCATCCCCTTCTCCTCCTACCTTCAATCTTTCCCAGAATCAGGGTCTTTGCAAATGAGTCACAATCTTGATTCCAGCTTGTGCTTCATCCAGCCTGGCATTTTGCATGATGTACTCTGCGTGTAAGTTAAATAAGCAGGGTGACTATATACAGCCTTGACGTACTCCTTTCCCAATTTGGAACCAGCCCATTGTTCCATGTCTGGTTCTAACTGTTGCTTCTTGACTTGCATACAGGTTTCTCAGGAGGCAGGTAAGGTGGTCTGGTATTCCTATCTCTTGAAGAATTTTCCACAGTTTGTGGTGATCCACACAGTCAAAGGCTTTGGCATAGTCAATAAAGCAGAAGTAGATTTTTTCTGGGACTCTCTTGCTTTTTCAATGATCCAACGGGTGTTGGCAATTATATCTCTGGTTTCTCTGCCTTTTCTAAATCCAGCTTGAACATCTGGAAGTTCATGGTTCACGTACTGTTGAAGCCTGGCTTGAAGAATTTTGAGCATTATTTTGCTAGCATGTGAGATGAGTTCAGTTGTGCAGTAGCTTGAGCATTCTTTGGCATTGCCTTTCTTTGGGATTGGAATGAAAACTGATCTTTTCCAGTCCTGTGGCCACTGCTGAGTTTTCCAAATTTGCTGGCATATTGAGTGCATTGCTTTCACAGCATCCTCTTTTAGGATTTGAAATAGCTCAACTGGAATTCCATCACCTCCACTAGCTTTTTTCGTAGTGATGTTTCCTAAGGCCCACTTTACTTCGCATTCCAGGATGTATGGCTCTAGGTGAGTGATCATACTGTCGTGATTATCTGGGTCATGAAGATTTTTTTTGTAGTTCTGTGTATTCTTTCCACCTCTTCTTAATGTCTTCTGCTTCTGTTAGGTCTATACCATATCGGTCCTTTATTGTGCCCATATTTGCATGAACTATTCCCTTGGTATCTCTAATTTTCTTGAAGAGATCTCTCGTCTTTCCCATTCTATTGTTTTCCTCTATTTCTTTGCACTGATCACTGAAGAAGGCTTTCTTATCTCTCCTTGCTGTTCTTTGGAACTCTGCATTTAAATGGGCATCTTTCCTTTTCTCCTTTTCTTTTTGATTCTCTTCTTTTCACAGCTATTTGTAAGTCCTCCTCAGACAGCCATTTTGCTTTTTTGCATTTCTTTTTCTTAAGGATGGTCTTGATCCCTGTCTCCATAGTTCATCAGGCACTCTATCAGATCTAATCCCTGTCTCCATAGTTCATCAGGCACTCTATCAAATCTAATCTGTTGAATCTGTTTCTCACTTCCACTGTATAATCATAAGGGATTTAATTTAGGTCATATCTGAATGATCTAATGGTTTTCCCTACTTTCTTCAATTTAAGTCTGAATTTTGCAATAAGGAGTTCATGATCTGGGCCACAGTCAGCTCCTGGTCTTATTTTTGCTGACTGTATAGAGCTTCTCCATCTTTGGCTGCAAAGAATATAATCAATCTGATTTCAGTGTTGACCATCTAGTGATGTCCATGTGTAGAGTCTTCTCTTGTGTTGTTGGAAGAGGGTTTTTGCTGTGACCAGTGTGTTTTCTTGGCAAAACTCTATTAGCCTTTGCCCTGGTTCATTCTGTATTCCAAGGCCAAATTTGCCTGTTACTCCAGATGTTTCTTGACTTCCTACTTTTGCATTCCAGTCCCCTATAATGAAAAGGACATCTTTTTTCCCATATAGGCCATTAACTACAGAGTATTGAGTAGAATTCTATGTGCTATACAGTAGGTCCTTATTAGTCATCTATTTTATATATAGTAGTTTGTATATGCTAATCCCAGTTTCTAAATTATCCCTCCCCCCCATAAATGGTTGTTCAGTACACAGGATTCCATGAAGTCTAATAAGATGAGGTCATCTAATGAGGATTAGACAAGGGAGAGGGTGTTTACAGAGGAAACAAAAGGGTCCAGGATTAAACTTGGGGGAGCTGCTGAATTCAGAGGTGAGAGACAGGAGGGGAACCAACCAAAGAGATCGTGAAGGCCAGTAAGGAGAACAGATGAGGGTGGAGTCTAAGAAGCCAAGGGAAGAGAGTACTTGAAAAAGGATAGAGTCATCAGATGCAGCTAATGATGCTGAGAGGTCAAGAAAGATGCAAGCAGATAACCAGAAACATGGAGGGGAAGTAGCTGGTCATTTGTCAATAGCAGCTCCAGGGAAGGGTTAGGAACCGTAGTAGGAAACTTCTGAAGAAAGAGTGGGAGGTGAAGAGTGACATCTGCTGCCAATAGTATAGCAGATAAGATAGGCCAGTATCATCAACTGTTAATCAGAGGGTTTCCCTGGTGGCTCAGTGGTAAGGAATCTGCCTGCCAATGCAGGAGACAAGGGTTTGGTCCCCGATCCAGGATGATCCCACCTGACCCTGGGGCACAACTACTGAGTCAGTGTTCTAGACCCTAGAAGCTGAAACTACTAAGCCCACATGCCTCAACTTCTGAATCCTGAGCGCCCTAAAGCCCACAATCTGAAACAAGAGAAGCCACCATAATGAGAAGCTTGGGCATCGCAACTAGACAGTAGCCCCTGCTTCCACAACTAGAGAAAAGCCCTCACAGCATGCCAAAAATAAAATTCAGTAGATATAATTAAAAAAAGAAAAACTAAAATGCTGTATATGCTGTTTGTAAAAGACTTTTTTTTTTTTAATGCATCACAGAGCTGCATTAGGAAAACAGAGTGAGGACTCTACAAAGGTTAAAAACAAAGTCCATGAGTCAAAAAGGGAAAGCTCATCATTTCAGAAGAAAACCAACTGATCAGAGGAAAAGGAAGGCTAGAAGAAGAAGAATGATCATTTGGCAGCAAACATAACAATTATTTAATTTTTTTCAAGCAAAAATGACAAATGGAAAAGTACTTCCCTTCCAACATTGTTCCTTCAAGAAAACATTTTATGAATGTAGCTCAGTTTGAAGACTTTGGACCATAACTTAGATTTCAATATGAGGGAGCCTGTGTGAGCAAGAGTGATTATGAATATAATGATCTTGATATGGTTCCTCCTACACGTAGTGATCTCATCTGAGGGTTTCAGGCCTTGACCCAGGAAGATCCCGCATGCCCATATGCCACAACTATTGAGCCTGTACTCTAGAGCCCGGGAGTTGCAACTACTGAGTCCACGTGTAGAAACTCCATTGTGGGAAGACTCTTCTCAGAAATACAATGTCAACAGATACCTGAGAATGAATACCAAAGAGAAACATTACAATGTAAGGAATGTTGGAAATTTATACTGGAGGAACACTCACGAATATAATGAGTGTGGAAAAACATTTAGCCAAAAGAAATACCTCAGAGACCAGGAGAAAATGCATACTGGAGAGTGTGCATTCAGGCATGTGCTGAGTGGAGTCAAATGTGTCTCTCTCACTCTTTCAAGAGTTCTGCTGAATCTCATTCCTCATTCTACATTTCAGAATCCATATAAGGAGGAAATCATATAAAAGTGATGAAGGTGGAAAAGCCTTCAGCTGTCACAGAAAAAGCTCATGCTCATCTTTTTAAGGAGAAACCTTGTAAATGTGTGGGAAAACTTCTTTCGAATGTCATGTCTCCTTCAAAGTCAAAGAGGGCATGTGGAGAGACCCCGTGAGTATAAAGAGAGTGGGCAATCCCCACGTCCGTAGCAAATCTCATCTCACAGAGTGTGAGACAGTCCACGCTGGAAAGACTGCCCTGAGTGTAAATCAATGTGGAGTGTCTTTACCTAGAAGCAGTGCCTCATTACAGATCAAAACATTCACGATGGAAAGGAACTCTGTGAATGTAATGAATGTGAAAAATGTGCAGACAAAAGGGAAAACCTCATTATTCATCAAATGCATGCAAGAGAGAAATCTTATGAATGTGGTAGCTATGAGAAAGCTTTTATTCCAAAGTCAAGTCTTAGTAGGTGCTTGAGAGGTCTTCCTGGAGATAAACCCTATGCATGTAAGGAAGATGAGAATGTATTCAATGGCAAGTCAAGTGAAAAATCTCATTTGAAAGATACCCTGTAAATACAGTGAATGTGCAAAAACCTTCAGGCAGAAACTGTGCCACATTAAATATTACAGCATTCGTATAGGCGAGACACCCTGTGAATGTACTAAGGTTGGAAAGCCTGTAGAATCACACTGTTTATTGTATGTGAAGAACTCACACAGGTAATAAACACGAATGTGAATTGTGTGGAGAAGCCTACTCTCCACACATGAGAACTGATGCTGAAGGCGATGTCCAAAAACATGTGAATGGTAAATACACTGTGGTATATCTGCATGATGGAGTGCTATCCAGCAATAAAAAGAGATAAACTTGGGACTTCCCTGGTGGTCCAATGGCAAAGACTCTGCCTTCCAACAAAGTGTGGTGGGAGTTCAATCCCTGGTTGGGAGCTAAGATCCCACATATTTCCTGGCCAAAAATCAAAATGTTAAAAAAAAAAATACAGAAGCAATATTGTAACAAATTCAATAAAGACTTAAAAAAAAAAATGGTTCACATCAAAAATAAATAAATTTGAAAAAGAAGTTAACTAAGAAAAAGTATTGATACATGAAAGTGTGAAAGTGTTAGTCGCTCAGTCCTGTCCAACTTTTTGCGACCCCAGGGACTGTAGCCCACCAGGCTCCTCTGTCCATGGGATCCTCCAGGCAAGAATACTGGAGTGGGTAGCCATTCCTTTCTCCAGGGGATCTTCCTGACCCAGAGCTGGAACTCAGTTCTCCTCTTTGCAAGCGGGTTCTTTATCATCTGAGCCACCAGGGAAGCCCGTTGATACACTCCATCATGTAAATTAATCTTAAAATGCTGAGTGAAGAGCAGACCGAGAAAAAAAAGTACACACTTCATGATTCCATTTATATAAAATTCTGGACAAGTCAAGCTCACTGTAGTGATAGGAAGCAGATCTGCCTGCCTGCGGGTGGGCAGGAGGGGGAGGGGTTACGAAGGAAGCTTCTGAGATGGGTATGTTCACTTTCCCAATGGTGGTGGTGGAGTCATGGATGTGTACATCTTTCAAAGCTGATTAAGGCACCCGCTTTAAACGTGCAGTTTAATGGATGTCAGTTATACTTCAGTAAAGCTGTTCAGATTGTGGGGGATTTCTGACAGTTATAGTAAGTCAAGAAATGTTTTAAATTAGTTATGAATTTGAAAAGGAGAATTCAATCTCCGTTTGTTTATAATATGATTAAGATTTACCAAAGCTGCTTAGGTTTTTCAGGTAAACATAAACCAAAATACTAAAAGGCTTAAATATAACAATAAAGCAATACAAATCTTCTAAGACAACCTACAAACACCATCTCTTCTAGGGACATTGGCAACCTTCTTCACCAAGATTTGAAACCAGGGAGCTGTAATGGGGGATAAAATCTGTAATGGAGGGACTTCCCTGGTGGCCCAGTGGCTGAGACTCCACGCTCCCAATGCAGGGGGCCGGGGTTCAGCCCCTGGTCAGGGAACTAGATCCCACATCCCAACTGAGTTCACATGCCGCAGCTAAAGATCCCACAGGCTGCAAGGAAGGTTGAAGATCCTGTGTGCCAAAGCTAAGACCCAGTACAGCCAAATATATATGTATGTATGTATAAGGGAGACAATAGGCATATTTTAATTGCGTGTAAATAAAAATGTTGGCTAATATACCATAAACAAAGTCAATAAACAATATGTTAAAATTTTTGCTATACAGAGAACAGAGTTCAGTTCAGTTCAGTCGCTCAGTCGTGTCCGACTGTTTGCGACCCCATGAATTGCAGCATGCCAGGCCTCCTTGTCCATCACCAACTCCCGGAGTCTACCCAAACCCATGTCCATCGAGTCAGTGATGCCATCCAACCATCTCATCCTCTGTCATCCCCTTCTCCTCCTGCCCCCAATCCTACCCAGCATTAGGGTCTTTTCCAATGAGTCAACTCTTCGCATGAGGTGACCAAAGTATTGGAGTTTCAGCTTCAACATCAGACCTTCCAATGAACACCCAGGATTGATCTCCTTTAGGATGGATTGATTGGATCTCCTTGCAGTCCAAGGGACTCTCAAGAGTCTTCTCCAACACCACAGTTCAAAAGCATCAATTCTGTGGCGCTCAGCTTTCTTCACCATCCAACTCTCACATCCATGCATGACCACTGGAAAAACCATAGCCTTGACTAGATGGACTTTTGTTGGCAAAGTAATGTCTCTGCTTTTAAATATGCTATCTAGGTTGGCCATAACCTTCCTTCCAAGGAGTAAGTGTCTTTTAATTTCATGGCTGCAGTCACTATCTGCAGTGATTTTGGAGCCCAAAAAAATAAAGTCTGACACTGTTTCCACTGTTTCCCCATCTATTTGCCATGAAGTGATGGGACCAGATGCCATGATCTTAGTTTTCTGAATGTTGAGCTATAAGCCAACTTTTTCACTCTCCTCTTTCACTTTCATCAAGAGGCTCTTTAGTTCTTCTTCACTTTCTGCCATAAGGGTGGTGTCATCTGCATATCTGAGGTTATTGATATTTCTCCCAGCAATCTTGATTCCAGCTTGTGTTTCTTCCAGCCCAGCATTTCTCATGATGTACTCTGCATATAAGTTAAATAAGCAGGGTGACAATATACAGCCTTGACGTACTCCTTTTCCTATTTGGAACCAGTCTGTTGTTCCATGTCCAGTCCTAACTGTTGCTTCCTGACCTGCATACAGGTTTCTCAAGAGACAGGTCAGATGGTCTGGTATTCCCATCTCTTTCAGAATTTTCCACAGTTTATTGTGATCCACACAGTCAAAGGCTTTGGCATAGTCAATAAAGCAGAAATAGATGTTTTTTCTGGAACTCTCTTGCTTTTTCGATGATCCAATGGATGTTGGGAATTTGATCTCTGGTTCCTCTGCCTTTTCTAAAACCAGCTTGAACATCTGGAAGTTCACGGTTCACGTATTGCTGAAGCCTGGCTTGGAGAATTTTGAGCATTACTTTACTAGCATGTGAGATGAGTGCAATTGTGCAGTAGTTTGAGCATTCTTTGGCATTGCCTTTCTTTGGGATTGGAACAAAAACTGACCTTTTCCAGTCCTGTGGCCACTGCTGAGTTTTCCAAATTTGCTGGCATATCGAGTGCAGCACTTTCACAGCATCATCTTTCAGGATTTGAAATAGCTCAACTGGAATTCCATCACCTCCACTAGCTTTGTTCGTAGGGATGCTTTCTAAGGCCCACTTGACTTCACATTCCAGGATGTCTGGCTCTAGGTGAGTGATCACACCATCGTGATTATCTGGGTCATGAAGATCTTTTTTGTACAGTTCTTCTGTGTATTCTTGCCACCTCTTCTTAATATCTTCTGCTTCTGTTAGGTCCATACCATTTCTGTCCTTTATCGAGCCTATCTTTGCATGAAATGTTCCTTTAGTATCTCTAATTTTCTTGAAGAGATCCCTAGTCTTTCCCAATCTGTTGTTTTCCTCTATTTCTTTGCATTGATCGCTGAGGAAGGCTTTCTTATCTCTCCTTGCTATTCTTTGGAACTCTGCATTCAGATGGGAATATCTTTCCTTTTCTCCTTTGCTTTTTGCTTCTCTTCTCTTCCCAGCTATCTGTAAGGCCTCCTCAGACAGCCATTTTGCTTTTTTGCATTTCTTTTCTACGGGGATTGTCTTGATCCCTGTCTCCTGTACAATGTCACGAACCTCTGTCCATAGTTCATCAGGCACTCTGTCTATCAGATCTAGTCCCTTAAATCTATTTGTCACTTCTACTGTATACTCATAAGGGATTTGATCTAGGTGATACCTGAATGGACTAGTGGTTTTTCCTACTTTCTTCAATTTAAGTCTGAATTTGGCAATAAGCAGTTCATGATCTGAGCCACAGTCTGCTCCTGGTCTTGTTTTTGCTGACTGTATAGAGCTTCTCCATCTTTGGCTGCAAAGAATACAATCAATCTGATGTTGGTGTTGACCATCTGGTGGTGTCCATGTGTAGAGTCTTTTCTTGTGTTGTTGGAAGAGGGTGTTTGCTATGACCAGTGCGTTCTCTTGGCAAAACTCTATTAGCCTTTGCCCTGCTTCATTCTGTACTCCAAGGCCAAATTTGCCTGTTACACCAGGTGTTTCTTGACTTCCTGCTTTTGCGTTCCAGTCCCCTATAATTAAGAGGACATCTTTTTTGGGTGTCAGTTCTAGAAGGTCTTGTAGGTTCTTCACAGAACCATTCAACTTCAGCTTCTTTGGCATTACGGGTCGGGACATAGACTTGGATTACTGTGATATTGAATGAGAACAGAGTAATATCTTATAAATTTGTAAGAAAGGGCAAACAGCCCAAAAGTAAAATAGACAAGGTACATTAAGAAAATTTCAAGGAAGATGAGCAAATCCAAATGCTCAAAACTATATAAAACATACTCAATTTACACATCAGGGAATGAAAATTAAAGTGATTATTCTATATCGCTTTATAGTCATCAGAAAAAAATAGAACAGTAGCACCTATTGTTAGAGTGTTTTCACATAAGGAATAGCACTGGAGTTGTTCCACTCATTTTGGAAAGTAAGGTATTAACATCAGTTAATATTATGTATATATGTATACACGTGTTACAGAAGATACCTACATAATCTTTTAACTCAGCACTCCCCTTTCTGGGATTCTATCTAGAAGGAAAAAAGTCTCCAGTATAAAGCGTTTAATGCAGCATTTTCTGTAATGGCGAAAAAGCTGGAAATAGTCAAATCTTAATGGTACATTCATGCTATAGTACAGCATGCAGGCATTAAATAGAATGAACTATAGCTATGTCAGTGGGCTTAGAGTGATTTCCAAGAAATATTGTTGAATTAGAATGCAAAGTGAGAAGAGTGTGTTGTATCAGTCAGGACTCATGTAGAGAAACAGAACCAGTAGGGACATATATTAAGGGACTTATTGCGGGATTCGCTTTCACACCTATAGGAACTAGCTGGTCTAGTCCAAAATCCACAGGGATGCCCAGGAGAGCAGACAGAAGGGTTAAACCAGCCGGAACTGGTTCCAGCTCTGCTCTTCCGGGCTTTCAGCTGGTTAGATAAGACCTGCCTGCATAACTGAATCACTCACTGGTCATGGGTTGTAATGTCATCTACAAAATACACAACACTTAAATCAGTGTTTGGTGGAATAACCCAGGACACGTATATCTGACATCACATGAGTAATATTTCATTTTTGAAAAATAATGAGAAAAATGCCTGTGTGTTTATGTATTTATGTACATACATATGTTTGCAAATATCTGTACATTTGTAAACATATGTCTAAGTTATATATACATGGTTGAGCATGGATTAAAAAAGTACTGAACAGTTACCTGTGTATATGGAATAGGATAATGTACAGTGGATGGGGGATGGGAGTAGGAGGTGGAGAAGAGGAGGAGGCTGCCAAGCAAGAAAAAAACTACAATATTAAAAGCACAGTACTTCCCTGGCAGTCCAGTGGTTAAGACTCTACCTTTCACTTCAGGGGCATGAGTTCCATCCCTGGTCAGGGAACTAAGGTCCCATCTGCCGTGGGGTGTGGCCAAAAATTAAAAAAAAAAAACTGAGGAAGAGGCTGAAAAAATTCAAAAATGTAAAATCCGGGCTATCATGTCATCATATTTTCATATTTGTGAATTTATATAAGATAATCTATGTGCATAGATAAGCTAAGTCGCTTCAGTCATGTCCAACTCTGTGCGACCCCATAGACGGCAGCCCACCAGGCTCCCCCGTCCCTGGGATTCTCCAGGGAAGAACACTGGAGTGGGTTGCCATTTCCTTCTCCAACTCTATGTGCATAAAAATATATAAAGACACTTAAAAACTAAAAGACATATTTAGCAAGTATTCAATAGATAAAAAGAGTACTCATTGTTAATATTCTAAAATATCAATAATCAAAGAGAACTATTCTTAAATATCTGTTTTGAAACAGAAAATTACTATGAACCGAATGGCTTGATCCAATAGACACCTGTTCTCTCACAGTCCTGGAGGCTAGAAGGTTGAAGACATGGTACTGGCAAGGTCAGTTTCACTCTGAAGGCTCTGGGAAAGGATCCTTCCTTGGTTCATTTCAGCTTCTGCTAGGGGCTAACAATCCGTACATTCCTTGGCCTGTAGCATCATCACCCCAATCTCTACTTCTGCTGTCTCGTGATTGTCTTCCTCCTGTGAGTACATGTGTATCTCCAAATCTCCTCCTAAGAGGAAAACCATCGCTGGATTTAGGGCTCATCTTCATCTGATCACAGCAACAAGTAAGGTCAATATTCACAGCTAACAAAGCTTAGGACTTTAACATATCTTTTTGTTGTTGTTGTTCAGTCGCTAAGTCGTGTCTGACTCTTTGTGACCCCATGGACTATATCCCGCCAGGTTCCTTTATCCATGGAATTCCCCAGGCAAGAATACCGGAGTGGGTTGCTATTTCTTCTCCAGGGGATCTTCCTGACCCAGGGATCAAACCCCTGTCTCCTGTATTGCAGGTGTATTCTTTACCATGGAGGATACAATTCAACCCGATATAGTATATAACTTATGGTAATTGACCAAAACATTTTTGTTAAAAAGGAGAGAACAACTATGTCACATGGATTGCAGTTATTTAGCACTGCCCTGGTAGCTCTGCTGCTGCTGCTGCTAAGTCGCTTCAGTCGTGCCCGACTCTGTGCGACCCCATAGACGGCAGCCCACTAGGCTTCCCCGTCCCTGGGATTCTCCAGGCAAGAACACTGGAGTGGGTTGCCATTTCCTTCTCCAATGCACGAAAGTGAAAAGTGAAAGTGAAGTCGCTCAGTCGTGTCCGACTCTTCGCAACCCCATGGACTGCAGCCTACCAGGCTCCTCCGTCCATGGGATTTTCCAGCAAGAGTACTGGAGTGGGGTGCCATTGCCTTCTCCGCCTGGTAGCTCAAATCAGTGCAATAAAATAGAAGACAAAAACAAGATAATTGTTGGAAAGAAGGAAAAAAGTCAGCGTTATGTGCAGAAATCCAGAAGCTATCCATTGATACACAACTGAGTCTGTAGGAGAGTGTGAAATGGTGACCACACACAATGTTGTTGTTTAGTCGCTCAGTCATGTTGGACTCTTTGTGAGTCCACAAACTGTATCCCGCCAGGTTCCTTTATCCATGGAATTTCCCAGGCAAGAATATTGAAGTGGGTTGCAATTTCCTTTCTCCAGGGGAACCTCCTGACCCAGTGATCAAACCCACATCTCCTGCGTTGGCAGGTGGGTTCACAATAATTAAATGCAAATTAATAGTTTTCCTTAACAGTAACAAAAATCGTAAGAAGCATCATAGAAAAATATGTAGATATGGAGAGCCTGCTACACACTTGGCTCTGTCCTTCAAGAAGTGAGACACATCTGAGGGACTTCCCTGGCAGTCAGTGATTAAGACACCATGCTTCCACTGCAGGGGGCATGGGTTCAATCCCTAGTTGGGGAACTAAGATCCTGCATGCTGCACAGCGTGGCCAGAAAACAGAAAAAAAAAAAAAAAAAAAAACATGAGATGGCTCAGTCATTCAGAGGACTTTCTGAATCCCAGCGGCAAGGTTTCTGCTCCAGGTACCCCAACCTGCTTTACCACGTTGCCTGTGGTTTGCCCACTCACCATGGTTACTTTTTATCCTCTCTGCATTCCTCCCTGACAGCAGGAAACACAGCTGGGCAGTCTACAGCTCTCTGTTCTCCGATCACTGTCGTTTGGTTCCAGAGCCGTCTGTAGGTAGCAGCGCCCAAGCCCCCTGTGTGATTTTGATGTTGTTCACTCGCTAAGTCATGTCCGACTCTCTGTGACCCCGTGGGCTGTAGCCCACCAGGCTCCTCTGTCCATGGGATTTCCCAGGCAAGAATACTGGGGTGAGTTTTCATCTCCTTCTCCGGGGGATCTTCCCAATCCAGGGATGGAACCTGCGTCTCCTCTGTCTCCTGCATTTCAGGCAGATTCTTTACCCACTAAGCCATTGGGGAAGACCCTGTGTGCCTTTACTTGTGGCTAAGCCACTGCAGTCTGTGCCTTGCTGGTTGCTTATGAGAGAAGGTCACTTTCTAAGCAGAAGCCAAGAGCTGTATTACGTGTAGACTGTTTTAAACAAACTGGCTGTTAGCCAACTTTCTCCTCCTGTTTATGATTTGGCTTCCCCTCTCGCTGAGCGATCATGGGAGAAAATGACAAAAGGACAAGACCACAGAAAGCAAGAAAGACAACTGCAGAATTTGATGGGAAAAGTAGGAATGGGGAGCAAAATGAAAAAAGAAACAACAAAATCACCACCACCACCAACTCCACTCAAGTAAGCTTTGCTGTGAAGGACCAGTTTTCAAAAAAACTCTCAGAAAACATTAAAGAAAAATACTTTCTAAGAATTTCCACAATGAAACATTCAGAACACTCTTTTTGGGTTGCTTAAAGCTTAATTTAAAAAAAAAAAAGCAGGACGGTTTCTATTTTGAGTTAAGCCCTTCTCTCTGTATAGCTTCAGCTTGCTGAGCCTTTCATGTGGATGGCCCCTTCTGATCTAAGTGAGATTGCAAATACGTTGGCCAACCAAACAGTAAACTGGTGTTAGTCTTATGCTGAGTAGAAGAAAGGAAATGGAAATTTTTTTTAGAAAACAAAACACTAAGCCAAATATAGCAAAGATTAAGATCCACAGAAACACTGTTCTGAATATTGATGGATAATCCACGAATAATCCTCAGAAATAGATACTGCTGATGCAAATCAGATGAAAAAAGAATTGGGGTGGAATTTTTCCAGCACATATGATGATCAAGAAGAGCAAAACACAGCATTACCGTTACCAGGGCCATGGATGCCTAATTTTAAAGACAGAGGAAGCTCAGTCCCATTGGCCAGAAAAATGAGCGCGGATTTTAAGTTGTTTAAGCCTTTTGTTCCTTCTCAGTAAATATTGACAAGAGACAGGCCCTGCATAGATTTAAATTTAAGTAAGACCTTTCCTGCTCCTTCCCAGTGTTTTTTGTTTTTTTTTTTACTCTACTTCTGTGGTCACGAAATGTAAATATTCTCTTAACTTCGCTCTCTTATCATATTTAAATCAACAACCAAGGGCTTGGGATTTAAGCAGGATTCTTTCTTCTCAAGGCTGCTTTCAAACTCTGGTCTGGCATCAGATTTCATTTCAGTCGAGACAAAAATTAAATGCTTTTTAAGTTTAAATTTTTTTATTTCCTCACCAGGAAGAAACATCAATCACCAATACCTGCAAACACAGTCATGGCTGGCGACTAAGTTTCTACAAAAAGTACTTTTTAGTTTTGTTTGTTCACGCAGAAGTCACGCACACATTCAGCTTGTGTTCATGCCATAGTTAGTCAGCCCGCTCGCATGTCAGTGGTTGGAAAGTGTTTCCCCAGGTTAGAAAAGGAAAATAAGATCCTGGCTTTTAGCCTTGAAACTATGGATTCTTCTAAAAACTTTTAGGCAAAGTACCATGTTCAAGTTCTCAGGTACATTTGTTGTGAAGGGAGATCTCATAGTTTCCTGTAGTCCAAGATCCCATGAAGACCAGCAATCACTGCCTTATAACAATTACTAAAAACCAAGAGGCTTTTCTGTTGCATTCCATGTGCTTTCTTAATTGGCTCCCTCAGTGCTTACCAAATTTTAATTCACAAATCATGTGGGGCTCCTGTTTAAAATGCAGGTTATAATTCAGACGGTCTAGGTCAACTCTGAGAGTCTGCATTCCTAACAAAATTTAAGGTGATGGTGTTACTGCTGGCCCATGGACCACACTGTAAGTAATAGCAAAAAAATATGACACATCCAAAGAGGATCCTATGCAGAGCTTGGAAAATTTCACCCGTTAAAATGATTCTAATACTACGTTTATCAATATATCCTACTGTCTGATGAAGACAGGAAAGTAAACACTCACAGCATTGACTTTTGCCACACTCAGGATAAAGAATATATTCATGAGATGAAAAGAAACACTCTCCCCCACTGTTGGGAGGTCTGAAGTTGATTTTATAAATATCATACATAATGGGAGCTCTCTGATTGAATTCCTTATTTTTCTATTTCTTCCATCCCCTGCCCTAGTCCATAGAATTGGTCACAGAGTTTTATAAGATGCTGTCTATTCCCCAAGTGCAGAATAGATAAAAATTAATGATGCTCCTTTAAAAAAAAAAGTCATTGTTTCTTTATCTTCAGGATTGAAATATTACCCTCTTTGTTCATCCTCAGGCATATAAAGCCTTGTTACAAACAAGTTTATAAATAAGCAAAACAAATTTATTTTATTATTCCAGTGGGGTAATATCATTGCTTTTTCATACATCCACCTTACTTTTCTTCTCCTCTGCTTTCTTTTTTTAGTGCATTTTTTAAATTAAAGTATGGTCAAATATTCACAATATCTTCTGCTTCTTATGATCGACTCACTCATGATGATTGATATCTATCTGGAAGGTTTTTTTTTATTTATTTTTTATTGAAGGATAATTGCTTTACAGAATTTCGCTGTTTTCTGTCAAACCTCAACATGAATCAGCCATAGGCATACATATATCCCCTCCCTTTTTAAACTCTCTTCCCTCGCCATCTCACCCCTCTAGGTTGATACAGAGCCGTGTTTGAGTTTCCTGAGCCATACAGCACATTCCCATTGGCTATCTATTTTACGTATGGTAAGTTTCCATGTTACTCTTTCCATACATCTCACCCTCTCCTCCCCTCTCCCCATATCCGTAAGTCTTTTCTGGAAGTTTTGCCAACATCTGAAACTTAACACAAGAAATTTAGCAATTCCCCTTTCTTATTCATATGTATCTTCTATGACCCCAACACCCTGTGATCAAAACCTTAAGATTTCGTTGGACTCTGTGTCAAGCTTCACACTTAATCATTTACCAGATTCATCAAGTCATCCTTTTGTTTTCAAAAACAATATTGAGGATTTCAAGTGGGAAAGAAGATGATGAACTACACTGGGTTTCCCCCCTCCAGCCCTAACTAAAAACTGTAGCCTCCTCTCTGAGATCTGAGGGGGAAAGACCACAGCAAAGAGAAAGAGAAGGTGCCAAAGAAGGAAAAGGCGGCACAAAGTGTGTTCCATTCATGTGCACCCCATCTTAACTGAGAGCAGGACCAAACCATTAAATAATAGTGCCATGTAATGTAAATGCTTAATAACTTGGGCTCTGCTGTCAGACCTACTTCCAACAGTATTTCTAAGCATTCTTATGCCTCATCTGTCTCAACTGTAAAATGAGGATAATATTTTGGGTTGTCTTCCAAAATATTCTTTCTTTCCTCTTTATTAACACATTTTTATTTAGTGATCTCATAGCCTCCTTTGCAACTAGAGGGGACCACGAGACATAGTTCTGACCAAAAAGATGCTGATGGAGGTTCTTGAAAAGAGATGTTCATGTCCTTTCTTTCCAGGAGGCAGATGCAATGTCTGGAGAAGTGTCAGTGCTATTATGACTGTGAAAATGAAAGACATGCTGAGAAGAGTGAAGAAAGAAGATAGAATTCTTGGTGATGTCATTGAATCACACAAAAACTGGACTGGAGGAGTCCTTATTAAACGAAAGAAGAGAAAAAAAACAAAACTCTGGACTTCTTTAAACTCTTATAGGGTTCTCTATTACATGTAACACAAATCTGATAGACTATTTCACTGTCTTTGAGAATATTATTGTGTGATGTTTTTCAGTCGCTCATTCATTTCCAATTATTTGTGACCCCGTAGTCTGCAGCACACCAGGCTTCCCTGTCCTTCATTATCTCCCGAAGTTTGCTCAAACTCATGTCCATTGAGTCAGTGATGCCCTCCAACCATCTCGTCCTCTGTCATCCGCTTCTCCTCCTGCCCTCAGTCTTTCCCAGCATCAGGGTCTTTTACAATGAGTTGGAATTAGTATGACAGTGAATATAAAAATGGTTAACACAGGGCATAGCACATAGTAAGCATGCAATAAATGTTAGTAGTTATCATTGCCATTATATTATTATATATATAAAATATTATAATAATTATAATATTATTATAATTCCCTATGGCTTCATCATTCTTCCCACCTCTAACCCTGTAACACAAATTATTTTGCATTCTACTTTATTTCCACATCCATCAAGCAAATCAAGCCACTCACTATGTTGCATCTGGACAGTAACCAACTCACCAAGTGTTTTAGTTGTGGCTTGAAAGATGAATTGTCTTAAGTAGGCAGAGAGAAGGACCAGGGCCTTATTGGTGAGAGAAACAGAAGTGTCAACACAGGTAGGGATGTTGGGAAGCAGAGTATAGCAGAAATTCCACACATTTCTGGAGGATTCGTGTGGGATAAGTTAGAGAACTTGGAGCCAAATTGTCAAGGGTTTTCTATGACTAGCAACGAGCAGGTCAAAGAATTTTTAGTCTATTTTCCTGTGAAAATTTTAGGACACTGTTTGGTTTGGGTTTGACACAGAAAGTAATACAATTAAAGAAGTGGAAATACTTGATTCTTTTGCTTACTTGGCTGGTATTTCATTTGCTCAGTTATCACATGAGAAAGTTAAAGCAGACGCTCTCAAAGACCTGGACCATTCTAGGAGTCTAAGAGTCACTGGAAATTATGAAAATATTCTAATATCTAAACTTGAGTTCAGAGCCTCAATTTCAATATTAGCCTTGACTTTTTCACGTTTCACATTTTGGATCTGAGGAAATTTGCTGCTACCTCAAGTCTCACTGGAAACAAACTTCAACTATCTTAAAAACTTCAAGAATCTGTAGCAGCAACCCTTGTTCACTCAGCTTTCACACTCCTCTGTCAACCAGCTTGGGTACCAGTGAAATCCATCTTTGTCCTCTCCATTCTCCTACAGCTCACTCAGGATGCTGAATTCCAAGGTAAGCAGAACATTAACTTACAAATCAAATGTGATGGGGCTTCCCTAGTGGTCCGGTAGTTAGTACTTTGCCTTCCAATGCAGGAGGTTCCAGTTTCGTGGTCAGGGAGCTGAGATCCCACATGCCTCATGGCTAAAAAACCAAAACATAAAACAGAAGTTCAGTTCAGTTCAGGTGTTCAGTCATGTCCGATTCTCTGCGACCCCATGCACTGCAGCACGCCAGGCTTCCCTGTCCATCACCAACTCCCAGAGTTTGCTCAAACTCATGTCCATTGAGTCGGTGATGCCATCCAACCATCTCACCCTCTGTCATCCCCTTCTCCTGCCTTCACTCTTTCCTAGCATCAGGGTCTTTTCAAATGAGTCAGTTCTTCCCATCAGGTGGCCAAAGTATTGGAGTTTCAGCTTTAGCATCAGTCCTTTCAATGAACATTCAGGACTGATTTCCTTTAGGATTGACTGGTTTGATCTTGCAGGAAACAGAAGCTATATTATAACAAATTCAATAAAGATTTTAAAAATGTTCTACATTAAAAAAAACCTTAAATCAAATATAGTAATAGTACAAATGGCTTAATACCTAATAATTGTGCTTGTTTTTAAAAATAGGTTTATTTTAAGTTATGCTATAATGCCAATAATAAAGGAAAGCAAATGAAATACTTTTTAAAAATAAGGAAGTAATAATACCGCCATTCAAAGGGAAATGTGTTAATTTGGAGAGGTCTTCCTCTGTCAGATTTTTTGGTGCCTTTTACATAGTTGCAATCTTTCTGAATTTTAGTTTTATATATATTAATGTTGTAGCACAAACGTTTTCCATGTTATCATATTTGCTTTATACGTAACTTTTTGATAGTTACATCATATTTTAAATTTATCATGAAATATTTCATACAAAAAGACTAAGGAATAAATAGAATGAAATGCATGTATTCTCACAGAGCTTAAGAAATAAACCATAGAGCAACAATACAATATCTGATGGCCTGTTATTGAGAAGAAAGGACAACATAAAGCAGTGGACTGTTATCATTAAAATGCTGAAACAAAACAAGTAGGGGCAGTCGTTTAAAAGTAAGTCTGTGTAGGGGATATATGTACATGTATGGCTGATTCATTTTGATGTACAGTAGAAATTACCAACATTGTGACTGTAAAGCAACTGTAGTCCAATTAAAATTAATGAAAAAAAAATCACAGGACCTAATACGTCATCATTGCCCAATAGATATTTGTAAATAAAAAAAATAAGTCTATGCAAATCAACGGCACATCAGTAAAAATTAAATAAACAAATAAAAACAGTCCAAGAAGCTGAAAAGGACAAGGTGCTTTTATGCAGATAAAACCCCTCCCACAGCACAGTAATAACATGGCAACAGCAGTCACTTCTGTCAAGGGCAGAATAAAAAAGCAAGGGGACTCATTTTTCACTGAACGCCCTTCTGTGTCTTTCCTACTGACTTCTGAATACCATTTAGCTGTTCAAAAACACTAAATACTTTTAAAACCTAAATAATAAAAAAGTATATCTTCCTGTTATAAAAGCTATGTTGCTTTTAATTTGCTATTTCACGACTAAAAATATGGTCAAGAGTTATTGAAATATACATTCATAAATCTAGAAGAAGTAAAAATGAACAGCGAAGTCATTTCTCTCTTCTTCTAGGGAAAAAACAAGGTTGAGCTTCGAAACAGGGAAGTGCTTGCATCTGTTATATAAAAACTCTGTTCCTTATAAAACTGCTTTTTCATTCTAATGGAACGGCCCCAGATTAAAACATACTTCCCCCAAACAATGGAAATGTTTCATACTGAAAGTTGCTCTTTGCAACCCTATGGAATAGTCCATGGAGTTCTTTAGGCCAGAAAACTGGAGGAGGTATTCTCCAGTTCCCTTCTCCAGGGGATCTTCCCAACCCAGGGATTGAACCCAAGTCTCCTGCATTGCAGGCAGATTCTTTACCAGCTTAGCCACCAGGGAAACCCTTATTAGATCTATTAGTAATGAAAAGGAGCACACCACAGATAAGCTGAATCAGCAAAACTGGGGGGGACGGGGGTGGTTGTAAAAAATAAGTAAAAACCAGGTTAATCTTTAAGATAGTGAGAGGTGGTCTGGAATTTGAAAGCTCAATCTGCATTTAATTTTCACACTAACTTCCATGTACAGGATGTATAACTGACTCAGAAAAAAATGCAATTTCATATTTTAAAGCCACAGTTTAATTCCCTGTACTACTTTAGGGAAAAGCAGCTTAGCATAATGGTTGACAGCACAATTTTGAGCTGGCCTAAATCACTTCCAATCATAGTTCCGTCACTTATTAGCTATACAAATTTGGACCATTGCCTCAAGTTCTTCATCCAGAAAATGGGAATAATAATGGTACCTGTCTGATGTGGTTCTTGTAAAAATCAAATGAGGTAGCATAGTGCTAAATTGCTTAGGACAGTACATGAATGCATGCTTTCTAAGTTGCTCAGTCATGTCTGACTCTTTGTGACCCCACGGACTCTAGACTGCCAGGTTTCTCTGTCCATGGGATTTTCAGGCAAGAATACTGGAGTGGTTGCCATTTCCTTCTCCAGGGGATCTTACCAACCCAGGAATCAAACCCAGGTCTCCTGCATTGCAGGCAGATTCTTTACCATCTGAGCCACCAGGGAATATGACACACAATAAGCAGTCAGTAAACGTTTATATGTGTTTACAAATGTTACATAGCATTTTAATTAAGTAAGTATTAACCATGTTAATATAACCTTTATTGCTTAAAAACCAATTTGTCTCTGTGTAAAATATCTTCACTGCTTTTTATTATTCCTTTGTACTTGATTAAACTTGATAAGTGTAAGCTATTGGAATAATGTACAAAAGTATTTTATTTTTAGAATGGCTTCTATTTGCAGCCCTGGAAAAAGGAAACTCCCTTGCCACACAGTGCCATATATACACTCCCCAGGACTTTTCTCAAATGTAAATACACACAAAGTGTTTCAAGAAAGGAAAATTAAAAGTAGAGGGACTTCCCTGGTGGTCCACGGTCCAGTGGTTAGGACTCTGGGCTTCCACTGCAGGGGCCACTGGTGCAATCCTTGGTCAGGGAACTAAGATACTGCAAGCCTCGCGTTGCAGCCATAAATAAATAAATAAAAATGAAAAGTGGAATTCTATGATATATGAATTATATTCCAATAAAGCTATTTGAAAGGTAAAAAAAAAAATAAATCTTTACAACACAATTCATACCTCTGTGTGATCATTCTCTCTGCAGCATAACTACTTTCTTGAATTCTGTGACTATTCATTTCTTACAGTTCTCTATACTTTTACCACATATGTATGTATCCCCAAGTAATATGTAGTAACATTTGCATGTTTCAGATTCTACATAATTAATACCATACAGTTTGTATTATACAACATGCTTATATTTTTTCCTCCATGCTATGTTTATGGGAGTCATCAAGTCATATTTGCTATATCATATTTCATCAAATAAATATACTATAATTTCTCTTGTGTTGAATATTTGGGTGGTTTGCAACCATACAGACAATATTTTGACAAATATCATTCGGCATATTATATTTTTCTTCATGTAGGATTATTCCCTAAGTGTAGATCCTCAAAGTGAAATTATCAAAAAGCATGAAGGTTTTTAAGAGCCTTAACACATATTGTCAAAATGCTTTCCGGAAGGATTATACCAACTTTATATTCTCACCGGAAGTATAGTACTTTGTTTTATCACATACTTCTTAGCCATGGATATTTGCAATTTTTTTCTTTAATTTCAAGTAGTTTTCTCAGCAAAAGACAGTATATTGATTTCTGGAGAAGTTGAAATTTTTCAGTTATCTTATCACGTCCTCTGTGATATGTCTTTCATGGCTTTTGCCCATCAAAGCTGTTGGAGAGGATTTTCTCTCAACTTAATAGCTTTTTATATAAAAATATATTAATCTGTTCTCAAATTTGCTATACATTTTTCCTAGGTTTGTTGTGTCCATGGTTTAGTTTTTAAATAATGCCTATTAGTGTACCATTAACGATGATGTGATCACTCACCTAGAGCCAGACATCCTGGAATGCGAAGTAAAGTGGGCCTTAGGAAATGTCACCACAAACAAAGCTAGTAGAGGTGATGAAATTCCAGCTGAGCTATTTCAAATCCTAAAAGAGGATGCTGTGAAAGTGCTGCACTCAATATACCAGCAAATTTGGAAAACTCAGCAGTGGCCACAGGACTGGAAAAGGTCAGTTTTTGTTCCAATCCCAAAGAAGGGCAATGCCAAAGAATGTTCAAACTGCTGCACAATTGCACTCATCTCACATGCTAGCAAAGCAGTGCTCAAAATTCTCCAAGACAGGCTTCAACAGTATGTGAACCATGAACTTTCAGATGTTCAAGGTGGATTTAGAAAAGGCAAAGAAACCAGAGATATAATTGCCAACATCCATTGGATCATTGAAAAAACAAGGGAGTTCCAGAAAAAGACCTACTTTTGCTTTATTGACTATGTATATGCCAAAGCCTTTGACTGTGTGGATCACTACAAACTGTGGAAAATTCTTCAAGAGATGGGAATACCAAACCACCTGACCTGCTTCCGGAGAAACCTGTATGTAGGTCAAGAAGCAACAGTTAGAGCCAGACGTGGAACAACAGACTGATTCCAAATTGAGAAAGGAGTACGTCGAAGTTGTATATTGTCACCTTGCTTATTTAACTTAAATGCAGAGTACATCATGTGAAATGCTGGGCTGGATGAAGCATAAGCTGGAGTCAAGATTGCTGGGAGAAATATCAATAACCTCAGATATGCAGATGACACCACCCTTATGGCAGAAAGTGAAGAGGAACTAAAGAACCTCTTGATGAAAGTGAAAGAGGAGAGTGAAAAAGCTGGCTTAAAGCTCAACATTCAAAAACTAAAATCATAGCATCCAGTCCCATCACTTCATGGCAAATAGATGAGGAAACAATGGAAACAGTGACATACTTTATTTTCTCGGGTTCCAAAATTACTGCAGATGGTGACTGCAGCCTTGAAATTAAAAGACACTTGCTCCTTGGAAATAAAGCTATGATCAACCTAGACAGCATATTAAAAAGCAGAGACATTATTTTGCCAACAAAGGTCTGTCTAGTCAAAGCTATGGTTTTTCCCAGTAGTCACATATGGGTGTGAGAGGGGCTATAAAGAAACGTGAGAGCTGAAGAACTGATGCTTTTGAACTGTGGTGTTGGAGAAGACTCTTGAGAGTCCCTTGGACCGCAAGGAGATCAAACCAGTCAATCCTAAAGGAAATCAGTCCTGAATGTTCTTTGGAAGGACTGATGCTGAAGCTGAAGCTCCAATACTTTGGCCACCTGATGAGAAGAACTGACTCACTGGAAAAGACCCTGATGCTGGGAAAGATTAAAGGCAGGAGGAGAAAGGATCGACAGAGGATGAGATGGTTGGATGGCATCACTGACCCGATGGACACGAGTTTGAGCAAGCTCCGGGAACTGGTGATGGACAGGGAAGCCTGGCGTGCTGCAGTCCATGGGGTCTCCAGAAACGACTGAGGGACTGAACTGAACTGATACAATTAAAAGTTTTAATAGCTTGATTCTATTATTACGTCACTTCGCTAATGTGGGTGAAAGTGAAAGTTGCTCAGTCATGTCCAACTCTAATGTGGGTGGTCATACACATAATAGATAAGATATTCTGGTGGTCAAATCATTAATATAATCATTCAATTTACAAATGTGCTAATCTGAGGGCTTCCCTGGTGGCTCAGATGGTAAAGAAGCTGCCTGCAGTGCGGAAGACCTGGGTTCTGTCCCTGGGTTGGGAAGATCCCCTGGAGAAAGGAATGGCTACCCACTCCTGTATTCTGGCCTGGAGAATTTCAGGGACAGAGGAGCCTGGCAGGATGTAGTCCATGTGGTCTCAAAGAGTCGAATATGACTGAGCGAAACTTGAAGATTCTCTTAGTGGTCATAACTCATCCATTTCCTAGAACAGCACTGAAAGAACCGTTGAATGCTAAACCCAGTGTAGTTTGCAAAGTGTGAGCAATTTTTAATCTTATGGAAATCTTTCATTTATGTTTTCTTCCCTTTGTTTATTTATTTTTGTTTTCCTGGGAAAATATTTAGCAGTTCACATTTAAATAACCATTGTGTGCACTCCGTTGCTCAGTTGCGTCCCACCCTTTGCAACCCCGTGGGCTTCAGCCCACCAGGTTCCTCTCCAGGGGATTCTCCAGACAAGAACACTGGAGCAGGTTGCCATTTCCTTCTCCAGGGGATCTGCCCATCTCAGGATCAAACCCCTCTCTCCTGCGTCTCTGCATTACAGGCAGGTTCTTGACCGTTTCACCACTGGGGAAGCCTTCACATGACCATTATATCCCTTCAAGTTACATTTCACTAAACTGTGTAATGTTTGCAAGCTAAGCAGCCTTGCTATTTCTTCACAAATTTCTTTCACTTTAAACAGTGAGTACTTCCGTAATTTTAAAATAAAGATTTGGCTTTAAAAACAATTTAAGACACAGAGAAAGACAAATACAGGATTTCACTTCTGTGTGGAATCTAAAAAATAATACAAAACAGAAACAGACTCACAAACATAAAAGACGAACTTAAGGTTGCTAAAGGCGAAAGGAGTGGGGAGGGATAAATTAGGAGTATAGGATTTACAGATACTACTTATATACATAAAGCCTTCCCTGGTGGCTCAGATGGTAAAGAATGTGCCTGTAATGCAGGAGACCTGGGTTCAATCCCTGGGGCGGGAAGATACCCTGGAGGAGGGTATGGCAACCCACTCCAGTTTTCTTTCCTGGAGAATCCCATGGACACAGAAGCCTGGTGGGCTACAGCCCATGGGTTCACAAAGAGTTGGACATCACTGACATGACTTAGCATGCACACACACTATATATAAAGTAGATAACAAGGTAGCTTAGCTGGTAAAGAATCTTCCTGCAATGCAGGAGACCCCGGTTTGATTCCTGGGTTGAGAAGATCCACTGGAGAAGGGATAGCTATCCACTCCAGTATTCTTGGGCTTCCCTTATGGCTCACCTGGTAAAGAATCCGCCTGCAATGTGGGAGACCTGGGTTTGATCCCTGGGTTAGGAAGATCCCCTGGAGAAGGGAAAGGTTACCCGCTCCAGTATTCTGGCCTGGAGAATTCCATGGACTGTATAGTCCAATGGGGTTGCAAAGAATCAGACAAGACTGAGTGACTTTAAAAATTATTATATAGCACAGGGAACTATATCCAGTATCTCGTAATAACCTATAATGGAAAAGAATTAGAAAATATATGTATATAAATAACTGAATCATTTTGCCATGAACCTGAAACTAACACAATATCGTAAATCAGCTAAACTTCAGCTAAAAATAATTTAAGACAGAGGTTGAAGGAATCAGTGGTTTCACTAAGAAGGGAAAAGCAAACAGTGACATGTGCTTAACATTCTTATACCTCTTCTGTTATGAAGAAAGTTCTAGGAATTAGTAGATTCCTAGGCTTCTCCTTTGAAGCCTCATAGAATTAATTGAGCTTTTCACAGATCAGAACAACTAGCATCTACCTTGAAGTATTTATTAATCACTGCTTTATGTCCAGACCTGCCACATGTGCTAGGAGATATAAAGAGAATGACCAAGAGATCCTTTCAGGTAGAGCAGAGAAGAAAAGAGAATAGTGAGAAATGTACCTGCAGGTTTCACAGCCAGGATACAAATTATCTTTGATAACCTGAAAGAATATGGATTTTTTTCCCATTGTTAAAATATATATTTTTCTTTCTTTTGTGTGTACCATAAATCAGTGGGCATCTTTAAATGCACAGACATGCATGGTGCTACATTTGCCATATTTGCAATACTGTGAATCTAATCAAATTAAAAAAAAAAAAACACTCACCATTTCTCTTTGAATAAAAAGATGTGTTTTAGAAAGATAATTTGGGAATCAGTGTGGAAAATTGGCTGCAGAGAGGAGATACAGATGGAGGGTGACCATTGTGAGATGGATTCAGTAGCCCAGGTGAGATAGGTGGTCTGATGTTACAAGACATCCTGCTAAGCACCACAGGGAACAGAAGCTGAGCAAGACATGGCCCCTGCCGGGAAGGATGATTGAAAAAAAATGCCAAACTCCATGCTCATTTACCCTAACATAAGGCCCTTGGAGCCAGTGATGTAGAAAGCTGTGATTAAGAGAAGAGGAATTTGTATTAAAATCCTGCTGAAGGAGGAGGTTATAAAAAGCAGTAATTTGTCCTTGATGTGTTCAGTTGAACTAGATTGTCTCCCTTGTCCTTATGGAGTCAGTTTCTACAGCCTGCTGTTTGTGTTTTGACCGGCCATACAAAACAAGACAACGGGAACAATGCAGTCAGCAGTTGCCTGGACTTGTTATCGGATGTGATTTCAATAACTAACTGCTTGCTGACTCAGAGACGATAGGAAAGCACAAAATCTCCTCTCCCAGTTCTGTGGCCAGCCAAGCGATTACAAGACTGCCAAAGTTCACGGGGATGGGAGACCCAGCTGGCTCATTTGCTGTGTCATCCGTTAAGCAGGACTGAAGTTTCATTGTAAATTGAAAGAATTAAGTGAGTCATGTAAATCATTTCCGGGGCTTGGTGCCCAGGACCAGGTGGGAAAAAGAGACACCTTCCCTGGCCCAGGGTCCCATTACTCACCTGATGTCTCCAGTGGTTCCACAGAGGGAGCTGAGAGCAAAGCTGCCGCGGCACTTCCCCCACCTGTCTGGAGAAAGCAGACACCCAGCACAGAGCCTAGTCACACAGGGAAGAACGATGGGAATGTGGGATCAGATATGGCTGAATACTGGCTTTGTCAAGGCTGGGTGACTTCCTGCAAGTCAGTTAAGCTCTTTCAGACTCAGATTTCCCACCTTTAAAATAGTGGTCATGCAATGACCTCTTGTATCTCTGCAAAGCTTTTGGCTAATATCAAGTGTGGTATGGGGGCTTCCCAGGTGGCCCAGGGGTAAAGAACCTGCCTGCCAATGCAGGAGATGCAGAAGATGTATGTTCGATCCCCGGTCAGGAAGATCCACTGGATCGGAAATGGCATCCCACTCCAGTATTCTTGCCTGGAGAACCCCATGGACAGAGGAGTCTGGCGGGCTACAGTCCACGGGGTCACAGTCAGTCAGACATGACTAAATGACTAAGCACTAACAGAGCATCTCTGCAAAATAGTATATTAACAACACCTGGCACCCTCGTGCTTTTCTGGGAGGAATGTAAAATGGTGCCGCCTCTTCGGAAAACAGTTTGGCAGTTTCTTAAAAAGTTAAACATCAGTTTGCCATACAACCCAGCAATTCTACTCCTAGGCATCGGTCCAAGAGAAATGAAAACATATGTCACCACAAAGACTGATGTGTGAATGTTCATAGCTGCTTTATTCATGAGCGAACCACAAAAACATTATGCTAAGTGAAAGAAACCACATGAAAAAAAATCACATATTGCCTGAGCCTATTTACATGAGGAAAGGCAAATCCAGAAAAGATAAATCTATAGAAACTTAAAGTAGGTTAGAGTTGCCTGGGGCTACGGAGGGGGGAAGGGAAAACACTGCAAGTGGGAAGGAGGGATTTGTCTGGGGTGATGGAAATGCTCTGAAATTGGACTGTGGTGGTGGGGATGCAGAACTCTGCAAAATTTACTAAAAGCCACTGAACATACACTTAAAATCGTGGAGTTTTATGAAATTTAAATCAGACCTCAATAAAGTTGTTTTTAGAAACCCACCAGACATGTATAGATACTCAATACTATAACAAATCACTAAATAATAATAATAGAAAATAAGTATTAATAACACATATTATATTTATTTAATATAATAAATAATACATATTAATTAATAATAAATACATACTAATATTAATAATAAGCATTTACTGGTAAGCTGCTTTAAATACATTACACGCTGTAACTCAATTCGACTCATTTATTTCTAAGGCATATTTCTTAGTTTGAGTCTTTCAAACACCACTTTTACTATCTTTTCCTTATTCACTTACCATCAACACCAGTTATTGACCAAATATTGTTTTTTAAACAAAATTACTTAAATAAAACTTAGATAAATTCACTTAAAAAATGTCACTAAGGTAAATGCAAAATCAGTATCATTTGTCACAAACAAAATGTACTGTGAAAATAAGCACATGGAAAGCTAAACAATCTTGGTTTGCAGACAAGTGCTGTTACCTAAGGAAGCCGGGCTCTCTCTGCTTGAAAGAAGAGACTGACAATACTAACGAGGTGGTTTATACCAGCACCAAAAGTGAATTTGTCTCTGATGTAATCAGAACCCGAGACAGGTATCCCAGACTAAGAACAAAGCAGGTTTTTTGTGCCTCCACCATCAATAGACTTGAAGACAATGGAAGCCAGATAGCTTCTTAGGTTATCGGAGGTGGAAGGCGGCTGAGAATCCAGAAGAGCGGCCCTGAAAGAGGGGCTGGGAGGGGTGGGCACCGCCATGCTGACTCTTGACTTGGGCAGGAATTCTGCCTCCTCTGAGGCAGGATGTGGCCTGAAAGAGTCACTCGTGGGGACCACAGAATTGCAAGGGAGAAGATGGCACCCATCCACTGGAGGTTGGAAGCTGCCTCAGCCTGGAGCTGTGACCTCAGCAGAGACACAGGCCTTGGAAACCCTGGGTGCTCCCCCTACGCCACCCCCGCAGTGTGGAAAGTACGTGGAATGGGAACTAAGGGACGGTTGAGGTGGTCAAGCCAGAGTTACCCTCCAATGTTGGGGAACTACTCAAGCTAATGAGAGAATCAGAATTTATTAAGACACCCAGAACAAGGGGACCTCAATAGCCAAGATGTGTTAGCCAGAGAGGCAACTGAACCTAAGAGGATCAGACTGCTTTTAGAGCGGAGACGTGTGTTCTCTCTTCCTTCTTTCCCAAAATTATGGGAGAAAAAGATTCCACTGAGCATGGCAGAAGGGAAAAAAATAAAACATTTCAGGTTTATGTTGTTGAGTCACTAAGTCATGTCTGACTCTGTGACATAATGGACGGTAGCCCACCAGGCTCCTCTGTCCATGGGATTTCCCAGGCAAGAATACTGGAGTGGGTTGCCATTTCATTTTCCATGGGAGTCTTTCCAGGGATTGAACTGGTGTCCCAGGATTGGCAGGCATTCATTTCCACTGAGTCATGAGCTTCCTCTTTTGGGTTTATACCCCACTTGATTCCGATTGTTCAATAAACTGGGGAGATACCGTTTAAAACGACTTAAAAAGATCTCACTTTCACACTCTGCCGTTCAACTGCTGCCTAGACTGCGACATCTAAAATTATCTCTGGTTCCTCCTACAGTTTAGGAAACGCAGCTCTAGGGAAAGTGAAGAGTTGCCTTCAGCCCCACCTACATCCCCAGCGTTGCCAACCAGGATGATGAAAATGTGATAGAATGGCAGCTAAACGGCTTCTCCTCCCAATCTTTATAAGCCTTGTTCTGCCTCTTCCAAGCTATGGAGCCCATAAAATTTAGTAACATTCCTTCCCTGACCAAAATGACTCTTTTTCTCTCAACCCCTGCCCCTTTCTATTTTTCTCACTTGCTCTACTTTACTTCCCCTTTACTGATTCCTGGTTCTTGACTTTCCTCAGTCAGCAAAGGAGAATTACTTCCCACTGGTGGCTCTAAGGCTCAAATGAGAATCCAGGGCACCACAGGAGGCAAAAGGTTGAGGAACAAAAACTTCTGCCCGCAGTGGTCAGGGTCTGAGTTCAGGTTCTGCCTGTAGCCCCGGGCAAGTTCTTAAACTACTCGAATTATGTTTATCTATTAAATGGGATTAATAATATCTGTTTCCTGTGAGGTTGTGAAGCTCAAATAAGGTAATGTGAAAATACATACCATGTAATTCCACAAAAATCTTCCTTTTAATTTTTGTGCTGATGGTTTTTAAAGGACCACCGAAAAAAAACTGATTTGTCTAATTAAGATCCATTGGTACATTTCAACACCTCTCAGAAACATAAAATTGGATGAAAAGAATGAACCTGTTTGCAAGGCAGGAATAGAGATGCAGATGTAGAGAACGGATTTGTGGACACAGGGTAGGGGAGAGCATGGGATGATTTTAGAAAGTATTATGGAAACATATACATTACCATGGGTAAAACAGATAACTAGCGGAACATTGCTGTATAGCTCAGGGACCCCAGCCTGGCACTCTGTGACCACCTAGAGAGGTGGGAGGGAGGCTCAAGCAGGAGGGAATTATATATATGGCAGAAACCAACACAACATTGTAAAGCAACTACCCTCCAATTAAAAAATAATAATTTTGAAAATTGAATGAAGAATAATTTGTAGAAACATATGCAATGTAATTTCTTGCATATTTATGTTTCAAGCTTTGTTGGAATCCAGTTGACACACAATATTCTGTAAGTTTAAGGTATACAGTGTGACGATTTGATGCATTTGTATATGACAAAATAATTACTAATTAATATCTCCATCACCTTTTTTAATGGTAAAAATTTTTAAGATCTACTCTCCTAGCAACTTTCAAGTATATAAGACAGTTCACTAACTGTGGTCACCATGCTGTCCATTAGAGCCCCAGAACTTACTCATAACTGAAAAGTTTGTACTCTTTGACTAAAATCCCATTTTCCCACACCTTAGCCCCTGAAAATCACCTTTCCATCTCTGTTTCTGAGTATAACTTCTTAAGACTCCATATATAAGTGGTACATGTGATATGTATGGTATTTGTCTTTCTCTGTCTTATTTCATTTAGCATAATACTCTTAATGTCCATCCATGTCATCACAAAAGGCAGGATTTTTTCCTTTTCTATGGCTACATGGTATTTCTTTGTATATACGTCACATTTTCTTCATCCACTCATCTGTGGATGGACACTTGGATGGTTCCTGTGTCTTGGCTACTGTGAATAATGCTGTGATGAACATGGGGGTGTGACTATTTCATTAAGATAGTTATTTCATTTTCTTTACGTAAGTACCCAGGAAGGGAATTGCTGCATCATATGGTAGTTCCCTTTTTAATTTTTTTTTAATTGAAGTGTAGTCAATATACAATATATGAGTCAGGTGTGCAATACTGTCATTCACAATTTTTAAAGGTTATACTCCCATTTATAGTTATTATAAAACATTGGCTCTATTTCCTGTGTTGTAGAGTATATCCTTGTCATGTATTTGTTTTATACATAGTAGTTTGTATCTCTTAATCCCCTGCCACTAGCTCGCCCCTCCTCCTTCCCTCTCCCCACTGGTAACCACTCCCTCATCTGTAAGTCTGTTTCTTTCTGGTTATTTTCATTACCTTGTTTTGTCTTTTAGATTCCACATATAAATGGTACCACACAGCATTTATCTTTCTGTCTGACTTACTTCACCAAGCATAATACCCTCCAAGTCCATCTGTGTTTGCAAATGGCAACATTTCATTCTTTTTTTGTGGCTGAATAGCATACTGCTGTATACAGTGGAATGCCATATATATACACACATATATGTGTATATATATAGTGTCTTCCCTCGTGGCTCAGCTGGTAAAGAATCCGCCCACAGTACAGGAGACCTGGGTTTGGTCTCTGGGTTGGGAAGATGTCCTGGAGAAGGGAAAGGCTACCACTCCAGTATTCTGGCCTGGGGAATTCCACGGACTGTATAGTCCGTGAGGTTGCAGAGAGTGAGACACAGCTGAGCGACTTTCACTTTCACTTTCACTAGTGTCTTCTTTATCCATTCACCTGTTGATGGACACTTAGGTTGATTCCATATCTTGGCTATTACGCATAATGCTTGTATGAATATTGGAGTGTATGTACTTTTTTGAATTAGTGCTTCCTTTTTCTTCAGGTATGTATCTAGGAGTAGCATTACTGAATCATACGGTAGTTCTATTTTTAGTTTTATGAGGAACCTCCATATGCTTTCCATAGTGTCTATAATTGTTTACATTCCCACCATCAGTACACAAGGATCTTTTTTTTCCCACATCCTGGAAAAAAGATTTCTGGTTATTTCCTGCCTTTTTGATGACTACCATGCTGACAGATGTGAGGCAGTATTTCACCATGGTTTTGATTTGTGTTTCCCTGATAAGGAGGATTGAGCATATTTCCATGTATCTGTTGGCCGTTGTATGTCTTCCTGGCAAAACACTTTAAATTTTTTAAAAAGTAAAAATAGTGCTATGTGTTGTTCATGAACATATGCATATGAAGGGAAAGAACTTCAAATGTGTAACTTTCGAATGAGTAAACTCAAGCTAATGGGAAAAAGGGGCCATGGGCCTGGGGGATTCAGCCATAGGTATCGTGTTTTATTTCTTCAAAAAAGAAAGAGAAAGAAACAGTCAAAGCAAATATAATGAATTAGGGGCAACTGTTCCATCTGAGTGGTAGACATATGAATGTTTATAATATTTTTCTCTGTGCTTTTATCTTTTGAAAAGATTTTTCTTAAAAAATATTTTTGCTCAATATTGAAAATCTGGAGGCAACAGAAAAGGATAAAGACAATAACAATCATAAAAACCCCACTAGAATAATTGCTATCAGCATTCATGGCTATATGTACCACTCATCGTTTTCACTCACTTATACACACAAATGCACTTAAACACAATTGGATCATTTTGTTTGTGGTACCTAAGGCATCTGCTAGCATCTGGGTTGGGTGGCCGAGGTGTCAAACAACAGGCCTTAAGAAAATGAGACATTCCCTCCATCCTTTTATTATTGAAGCTGCATGGTTTATAAAATTGCTCTTTACTAAAGATCTGCTGTGTAGAGTGTAAATATTTAATTTAATCCACATCCACTTGGGCTTGCCTGGTGTTTGATATTCATTTATATTTTACTGTGTTACATAATGCCAAATTCATCTGCCAGTTCACTCCATTCAGTTTTTGTCTTTTTGAAAAAGCAATAGTTTTTTGACGTGTAGATTCCAACTGTTCAGGTGATCAGCTAAATTTTTTTTAAGTCTACTTAATTTAGAACTGTTGATGTATCTTCCTTCTACTCTAATAATATATGAGGGTATTTTTTTTCTTTTCACCTTTTTAACTACTTCTTTGAGTTTGAACCAAACTGAGGAGTTGGTTACAGTTTGAATACTCAATTGGCCAGGAAATCTGAATTTGGGATCTAATAGCTGGATAAGTCACCTGAAAGTCTAAAATTGCACCAGGATAAGTAGCCACAGGCATAGGTGGTTCTTTAAGTTTAAATTCATTAAAACTGAATAAAATTTGAAGTTCAGTTCCTCAGTCACACGAGACACATGTCCAAGTGCTCAGTTGTCACGTGTGGCTGGTGGTTTCCATGCTGGACAGCCCAGGTCTCAAACACAACTGTATCTCACAAAGAACTGTAGGACAGTCCTGGTCTAGAGCACTTTCCACACTCCCCACCTTCCTAACTGTGAAGAGCTTCTGCAGGTACAACTCTGGATGAGGAAACTGTGGGTAAGACATGAATGATACGGATAAAACTAGCTAATTCGAGCCCTCTTCACTCTTCCCTAGGGAATACTATTTCTCATGAGCTATTCAGGCTTCTGTCCTGGTCTCCATCTTTGAATTGATCTAAGATTTTCAGATAAAGATCTTACCAAGAGGAGACTTTCCTGGTAGTCGAGCGGTTAAAAATCCACCTGTCAATGCAGTGGGCACCACCAGTTCATTCCCTGGTCTGTGAGTAAAGATCCCCAATAAAGGGGCAACTAAGCCTGTGCACCCTAGAGCCTGTGCTCTGCAAGAAGAGAAACTCTTGCACCCCAGCTAGAGAGTAGCCCTGCTTGCCGCAAGTAGAGAAAGCTTGCAGGCAACAGTGAAAACCCAGTGTGGCCAAAAATCAAATAAATAAATAAATATTTTGTAAAAAAGATCTTACCAAGAGGCAGAAGTCTGTGCACCCAAGGCTCCTTGTTATGTTTGTTTATGAGAGAAAGTTTCGGGATTTGAGGCAAATGTAATCAGTAATCTAATTTCGTTCTTAGACAAATTTCTAGTCACTTCTTCCTTCCTGAAAGGTAGAGTGAGTCAACTAACAGAATGTGGAGAGCAGGCAACTGGGCAATTTGTGTTCAGTGGCTCCATAAGGTCAACAAGTGGTCACAGCTCAGGAGGACTCTTCTTTTTGTCGAGGACGTGATCTGCCGCCAAATAAGGGATGGGATAAACTAGTACCTGTAAATCTTTGAATCCAGGGAAAATAGTTAGCAAGTGAAGTTTCTTGTGACTACATCTTTCCAAAACTCATGAGAAGAATTTTGCTTTTAATTTTTTAAAATGTATTTCTTTGGCTCTGCTGGGTCTTAGCTGCAGCACTCAGGATCTCTTCAGGGCAGCACATGGGATCCACTTCCCTAACCAGGGATCGAACCCGGGCCCCCTGCATTGAGAGAGCAGAGTCTTAGCCACTGGCCCACCAGGAAAGTCCTAAGATTTTTTCTTAAAATTCTCTCCACTGTTTCTCTGTACCTGATGCACTTTTATTTAACTTTCCATTAAGTTTTTCTTCCCTCTGTACTTTTCCATTTGGCTTTTACAGAAGTGTGCTCTATGGCTCTTCAAGAATGACTCTATGTACCACTTAAACCTTAAATCATCACATTTTATTAGGACACCTATAAAATATTTATTATTTCAATTAATAAATGTATGTCCTTCTCAACAATTGCCTTGAGGCATGAGTACAAAATTAAGAACCCTCAGAAAGTTATGCAAAACTATAAAAACCTTCAGCCAATGACAAATGTACTCTTTAGGCATTAAGCCATTTTAAATAATTTTAAAGCAGCTTTCACAAAATTCCCTCTCCTGAAGAGGCCAGCTAAAGAAAGATAAATGTTGGTACAAACTGCAGGAAGCCACACAAGTGGCTTCACCAGGGTTGGAGTAGAGAAGAGCTTAGGTAAACGAGCGTCCTCCACGGTGAGGCCTCTGTCGTCTCCTGGTCCCTGTTCTCTAGATGGAATCTGGGACCTGTGAGTAGGTGTGCCCCACCAGATCACCAGCCACAGCATTGCAGAGGGAGAGAGGCAGTCACTAGGGTAACCAAATCTCAAATCGCTTAGGTCTTTACAGACATGGTCAACCCTTAAAATTCTCCTTGGAAGCAAATAGGCAACTTGTTCGGACTCTGAGATGATTTTGGTCTCATAATTGGAGGGTTTCAGAGGGAAAGAAGATACATGTGATGACTTTAAAGTCTGTGAATCTCTCCCTGAACTGCTAGGCAAATATTAGCCCTGTATGCTGTCACCACTGGCTTATCTTCAGTTCACTAGAGGTTAATCATCACTCCCAGCTCTCCGCTTTGCCTCTCTGCTGTAACAATAATGAGTTAGAAGGAGACTCTGAGAGGCCGCCTTGATTTTAATCAACCACAGAGAGTAACTCATTACAAACAATACAGAGAGTAACTCATTACAAACAATCTCACTGTGCATTGAGTGTATTTTCCAGGGTGATGCTCAGACCCCCTGTGTAAGCAGAGTCACATGCTTACGAAAAAGCATGTTCCCTGGCTCCACCTGAGACCCAGTGACTCAGAATCTTGGGAGAGAGGCGCCAGCAATACACATTCTAATCAACTCTCCTCTATGCTTCCTTAGCGAAAATGTGAGCTTCAATGGATGGAAGATGAGAAGGGGTTCTATGTCTTTTTTTTTTTAATGAAGAAACAAGATGAGTCAGAAACTCAGCTGAATCTCTGAACAAGAGCAAAGAAAAATTAATAATTGAGAAATAAGTCTGGGTAAAAACAGAGTAGAAGATTTTAAAGCTGTAGATACTTCTAAGGAGTCCAGGGACTGGACTTGACAAGTCCTTGATCATCCTCTATCCCTCATTTTTCAAGCCAGTTCAGTTTCAGATATCCTGTCGTCTTGGTGGAGCCCACTGGCCAGTGTTCACTTCCCTTTATTTCCATTTCTCATTTGTAAAATGAGAAATAGAAATTTCGGTCTTGTACACCACATAATGTTTTTGTAAAGATGGATCCAATGAGACGACATATGTGAACACAATTTGAGAACTATAAAATGCTTTACAAACATTATGAGGTCCAGGGAATGTGAACTGTAGTATTCTTTCATTGACTAATTCTTTGTCATTTTGGGGGGAAAAATCAGTTACTAATTCAATCTTCTATTCTGTGAATTAGGGCCGTGTCTTTGCATCATGAGTGAACTCTATTATGAAACAATCAATTCATTCATTGTTTGTCTTTGCAATTGAGTTAACATGTGGTAATTTACACTGGTTATGGAGCTACAGATAAGACGCCTTACTTAGGGCTCTTCGCAAATGTCGACACAGTTTAAATTCTCAGTGCTCTCACCACTCTTCATTTTGTTTCTTTTCTTCTTTGCCATTCATTTAAAATTATCTAGTTAGTTTTTAAATAAGTAATACATACGTAAGAATCAAAAATCAAAAGGTATAAATCTACATTCCCCATCCATCTAATTCCTGCCAATCCTTGTAAGCAATTAGTCATTGTTTTCTTTCCAATTTTATTGAAGTATAGTTGATTTACAATATTGTGTTAATTTCCACTGTATAGCAAATTGACTCAGATATATATTCTATTTTTCCTATTCTTTTCCATTATATTTTATCACAGGATATTGAATATAGTTCCCTGTGCTATATACTAAGACTTTGTTCTTTATCTATCCTGTATATAATAGTTTGCATTTGCTAACCCCCAAACTCCGTGTCCCTGAATTCTCATGTACACTTCCAAAGATTACGTTTATGCATACAAACACAATATAAATATATATCATCCCTCCTTTTATCTTTTAACATGGTAGCAGCATACTCCACACAATAAACTGCTTGTTTCACTTCACAATACATCTTGGAGATCTTTCCCTAACACAGAATAAAGAGTTTCCTCAATCTTTTTTACAGCTACAGTAAATATCATTGTATAGCTAAGCTATAATTCACCTATAACCAGTCTCATAATGATAAACTTTTAGGGGGATTTCAATCTTTTGTTATTATAAATAATGCTATAGAGAATACAGTTGAACATACATTATTCTTTATTTGTGTGAGTATATCTGGAAGATAAATTCCATATGGCTTCTTTTCTAGCCTCTGAATGTTTTGGTTGAGTTTTGGAACCATTCCCAAGTTGCACACATCTTTCTTCAATTAGGGAAACCAAAATCGTACACAATACTCCAAGAATAATCTCCCCAGTGCTGAATATAGCAGACTGCTTTTTTTCTCTCTTGTTCTTGCAAATCAGATCTGCCAAAATTGTTAGCCATTTAAAAATGTCCTAACAACTGTTCAAAAAAAAAAAAAGTTTATTCAAAGAAATGACCTAACGTTGCTGAAGAATATTAAATATATAGGCAGCGTGATTTCCAGTTATTTGACCATTTGTCTTCACACATTTTCTTACTCTTTAGCGCATGTTCTTTGTTTCAGTTGCTGGATTAATGAAAGTGTTTGTTAAGGTCAAAGCTGCTCAATACACAAAAATGAAAGTAGTTACCGGCAAGGGGTAGAACAGAAAAGTACTATTTTAACTGTCAAGTATGTATGGTGGCTAACTGTTTCTGATTTAAAATATTTCATCTCTGGGACTTCCCTGGTTAAGACTCCGAGCTTCCAATGCCGGGGGCACAGGTTCGATCCCTGATCAGGGAAAGAAGATGCCACCTACTGTGCCACGTGGTTAAAAATATAATGAAATATTTTATCCCATCTGATCACATGCCTTAGCTTTAGAAAATATAATCACCACACAAATACAGAACATCTTTGGACCAGGAATTTGGTAGCCATCTCTGTTGGTGCTTCAGGTGACAAGCAACTTGCTTAAGAATTTCCAGTTTCCTTTAATGTTGCTCACTGCTCAATGGTTCAAAGCAATGTAGCAGGCAGAAGTAGCCACTAACTCTAAAGAAGTTTTTGGGTTTGTTTTTTAAATGTTATTTATTTTTGGCTGCCCTGGGTCTTCGTTGTGTTGTGCGGGCTTTCTCGCATTGAGGTGAGCAGGGGCTTCTCTTTGTTGCCGCTCCCGGGTTTCTCCTTGCAGTGGCCTCCCTCGTTGTGGAGCGCGGGCTCTGGAGCATGCGAGCTTCAGTAGCTGTGGCGCAGGGGTTAAGACGCTCCCTGGCATGTGGCATCTTCCCAGACCAGGGATCAGACATGTGTCCCCTGCATTGACAGGTGGATTCTTTACCACCAAACCGCCAGGGAAGTCCCTTTAAAGAAGTTTTGAGGTATTACTAAGCATACCCAAGCCAAATAGCACCACATTCCATTTTGATAAGAAGTGGAACTTAAATGATTGAAAGTTGTCTGGTGGTTAAGAATCTGCCTTCCCATGCGGGGAATGTGCATCCGATCCCTGGTTTAAGAACTAAGATCCCACATGTGTGAATGTGCTCAGTCACTCAGTCGTGTCTGACTCTTTGCGACCCCATGGACTGTAGCCCTACAGGCTTCTCTGTCCGTGGAATTTTCCAGACAAGAATGCCAGAGTGGGTTGGCATTTCCCTCCCCAGGAGATCTTCCCGACCCAGGGATCAAACCTGAGTCTCTTGCATCTTCTGAATTGGCAGGCAGGTTCTTAACCACTGTACCACTTGGGATGCCAAGATCCTACATGTTTAGGGGCAACTAAGCCGGTACACTGCAACTAGAGGGAAACAAAACACATGTGCATGACAAAACCAGTGCAGCCAAAAGCTAACAATAACGAAAGTTAAAAAAATAAAATAAAGGGGGCTAGCAGGTTGAAGAACTAAGAGGTCACAGACAACACATAAAGTAGATAATGGTTGAGAGTTGACTTTGATTTTCATCGATCACCCCTGAACTCAAATTAGAATTGACTTATAGCTGAGTGATAGAAAACAGTGGAATGCAGGATTGAAAACCCCAGAATCAAAGAAGTAAGCAAAATGTCATGATGAAGAATGAGAAAGCCATTCTTCACCTTTTCTCAAGGTAAGAATACTGAGATCAGTCTGCACACTTTGTCACTGTAAATTCAACCTCATAGATCCTGAAAGCTCCAACTTTAATCTTTCTAGGGCAGCAGCCAAGAGCAAAAGATTAAAAAAAAAAAAAAAAAACATTACAAGAATGACTTCTCTTGCAAGGATAGGTTATTGGCCTGTACATCAGTCTTTAGTACTTGAAACTGTTACAAAGCTTTTATTTGGTGATGTTCACTCACTCTTGTGATGTTTAAGCATCACATACCCTCACCAGGTATGTCGGTTGATATCTTTGCCATATCTGTTTATCTTACTGCTGTCTTAGCACTTCTGTGTAAATAATTTCTATCAGATCTAAAAGGTTGCATCCATAATCAAAACTCAACCACTCAAGCTACAATTAGGCATTTTTAAAATTACTTGTGTCAAATATTCAAATCTGTCTGCCTCTCACAGGCTCTCCCTTTAAGGGCAACCTCTTACTCTTCGGTTTCACTCTTAGATATTTTTTTTTTGTATGCATCTCAAAGGAAAAAATTTTTTCTCACGTAACTACAGTACCATTGTCACATGTAACAAATTTAACAAAACTTCACGAGGTGAGTCTTTTTTTCTGAACTTTTTGTTTTGTATTGCGGTATGGCCAATTAACAATGTTGTGATAGTTTCAGGTGAACAGTGAAGGGACTCAGCCATGCATATACATGTATCCATTCTCCCCCAAGATCCCCTGCTATCCAGGCTGCCACATAACACTGAGCAGAGTTCCATGTGCTATATAGTAGGTCCTTCTTGGTCATCCATTTTGAATATAGCAGTGTGTACAAGTCCATCCCAAACTCCCTAACTATCCCTTCCCCAAGGCAACCATAAGTTTGTTTCCTAAGTCTGTGAGTCTCTTTGTTTTAGAAGTAAGTACATTTGTATAATTTCTTTTTAGATTCTACGTATAAGGGATGTTATATGATATTTCTCCTTCTCTGACTTACTTCACTCAGTGTGACACCCTCTAGGTCCATCCATGTTGCTGCAAATGGCATTATTTCATCTTTTTTAATGGCTGAGTAATAATCTATCATTGTATAGGTGAGTCTTGATTTCATAATATTTTACTATGGAATTGTAATTTAGTGTGCGAATACCAGCCAGCGACAGGCGATACAACACTGGTTGTCTCAAAAGATCTGTAAAGCTGGTCCTTCCAATGTGAGCAACAGCTAAGGCCATGATGATGGGGTTACTCACCCCGTGGCACCTTGTCTGGTCTGCAACCCATCCCCCTACAAGGAGTGAGCCCTAGAGAGACCTGCTGGAAACAACTCAAGTCTTCAGTAGCCTCCTTCATGTACATGTACATTATGTACATCCAAGATGTAATGAGTGATTTAAAATCTGATTTTGACTGTGTTTCTGGACTGCTGTATGCAGAATTCTTTTTATCTCAAAATAGTACAGACATCATCAAAAGTCTCTGTAGGGCAGGCCTCCAGGAACTGTTTTGAATGCTGCTGACTGTGCTTTTAAGGAGGTGTGCCAGAAAATGTGATCAGTAACGCTTCTCATAACAAGTCAGTAGAGACAGAGCCACATAAAGGCACCTCTGGAATTTAGCTATCAGGTCCCCTTTTGAGAATAAAACTACCGAGAGTTATATATTTATTTCAAGGAGCCATTTGCAGAAGGAATATTACTGTAGGTGAAAACATTGGAATCACCTCATTTCCAATAAATGAACAGTAAAATATTTGGTGGCATTTCAGGGTATGTGTGTGGATCACAACAAACTGGAAAATTCGTAAAGAGATGGGGATGCCATACCACCTTACCTGCCACCTGAGAAATCTGTATGCAGGTCAAGAAACAATAGTTAGAACCAGACATGGAAGAGCAGACTGGTACCAAATTGGGAAAGGAGTATGTCAAGGCTGTATATCATCACCCTGCTTTTCTAACTTATATGCAGAGTACATCATGAGAAGCGCTGGGCTGGATGAAGCACAAGCTGGAATCAAGATTGCCGGGAGAAACATCAATAACCTCAGATATGCAGATGACACCACCCTTATGGCAGAAAGTGAAGAACTAAAGAACCTCTTGATGAAAATGAAAGAGGAGAGTGAAAAAGTTGGCTTAAAACTCAACATTCAGAAAACTAAGATCATGGCATCTGGTCCCATCACTTCATGGCAAATAGATGGGGAAACAGTGACGGACTTTATTTTTTGGGGCCCCAAAGTCACTGCAGATGGTGACTGCAGCCATGAAATGAAAAGACGCTTGCTCCTTGGAAAACAAGCCATGACCAACCTAGACAGCATGTTAAAAAGCAGAGACATTACTTTGCCAACAAAGGTCCATCTAGTCAAAGCTATGGTTTTTCCAACGGTCATGTATGGATATAAGAGTTGGACCATAAAGAAAGCTGAGTGCCAAAGAATTGATGCTTTTGAACTGTGGTGTTGGAGAAGACTCTTGAGAGTCCCTTGGACTACAAGGAGATCCAACCAGTCAATCTTAAAGGAAATCAGTCCTGAATATTGATTGGAAGGACTGATGCTAAAGCTGAAACTCCAAAACTTTGGCCACATGATGCGAAGAACTGACTCATTGGAAATAACTCTGAAGATGGGCAAGATTGAAGGCAGGAGGAGAAGGGGACGACAGAGGATGAGATGGTAGGATGGCATCACTGACTTGATGGACTTGAGTTTGAGTAAGCTCCGGAATTTGGTGATGGACAGGGAAGCCTGGTATGCTACAGTCCATGCGGTCACAAAGAGTTGGACATGACTGTGTGACTGAACTAAACTGAATGTTCATATATATATATATATGTGCATATTCTTTTTCATATTCTTCTCCATTATGGTTTATCTTGAATATAGTTCCCTGTCCTCTACAGTAGAACCTTGTCATTTATCCATCCTGTATATTATAGTTTGAATCTGCTAATCCCAAACTCCTGATCCTTCCCTCTCCCACCTCCCCTCCCCCTTGACAACCACGTATCTGTTCTCTATGTCTGTGAGTCTGTTTCTGTTTCATAGACAGGTTCATCTGTGTCATAGTTTAGATTCCACATGTAAGTGATATCATATAGTATTTGTAAAAGACCACATATTTTATGATTTCATTTATCATATTAAAGGAAATATCTAGAAAAGACAAATCTACAGATACCAAGTGAAGCAGTGGTTGCCTAAGGCTGGGAGGAGGTGGAGGACAGGAAACACGGAATGACTACTGATAAGTAGAGTGAGGGATTCTTTTGGGTGTAATGAAAATGCTCTTAAATTGATTATGGTAACAGTTGCATAATTCTGTGAATATTCTAAGAACCATTCAATTGTACACCTTAAAAGGGTGAATTCTATGATGTGTGAACTATATCTCAAAGCTTTTATATATAAAAAAAGGACAAAACAACAACAAACAAAAAAACAGAAATAGACAGTGGGGTCGCATAAACTCCCTCTTACCCTGTGAGCCTCTGCCAGAGAATCTGGCCGGGCTCACTCCCAGACACTTCCTAACTGAAACAACAAGCAAACATTGTCAGTATAAGAGAAAGAAAAGATCACTGTACATAGCTTGTTCCACATGTTACCTTCAACTCAAAGGTTTCCAGGTGATTCAAAGCTGAGGGGTTTCCTAGACTGCTTCATCAACATCTATTCAGTGATGCACAGGATAACCCATAGAGAATCAAAATAATGATTCTGGAAGGACAGTTGGGAAGAAGGAAAGGTCAAATTTGTAGTTGACTTGGCAGAAAGAGCCAACCTAAATTGAATGTTGAGAAATAAAGTAATTGACATTGTCTATATCCCACCAGTATACTTCCCCCAGTTCTCCCTTCATATTTGATTTTCTTTCCCTTATCACCCCTCCCCCATCTCCCTCTGCCTCCAGTTCCTTGAAGGTCCCTGTTGATTTAAGACATCCAGCACAGGACTTGTGTGGTGGTCCAGTGGTTGGGACTTCACCTTCCAGTGCAGGGGGCGCCAGTTCGGTCCCTGGTCAGGAAACTAGGATCCCACATTTCTCACAGCCAAAAATAAGAACCCCCAAAACATAAAAAAACAGAAGCAATATTGTAACAAATTCAGTAAAGACTTAAGAAAAAAAATCTGTGTGTGTGTGCTTAATTGTGTCTGACTCTTTGCGGCCCCATGAACTATAGCCTGACAGGCTCCTCTGTCATTGGAATTTTTCAGGCAAGAATACTGGAGTGGGTTACCATTTCCTACTCCAAGGGGTCTTACCAATTCAGGGACTGAACCCATGTCTCTTCATCGCCTGCATTGTCAGGTGGATTCTTTATCGCTGGCTTCAAGATACTCAACACATTTTATGTTGCCCTTCTTCCCACCTTACACTTCCAGTTTTTGAGTCAGGAGTGGGTATGTGACCTAAGTTGTGCAACCAGAGAATCCCAGGACTCTCGTTTCAAGGTTTCTGACCTCGTCCTGGGTCAGAAGCTGTCTTTTCTCCTGGACAATTTCCTGAGAGTATGTAGGACAGGATCCAAAATGGTCACGGACACCTCACTGTTAGGCTGTGGACGAAGTTGCCAGACGAGGAGGACCAGGAGAATCAGAGATGTGAGCCTCAGCTCTGGCTGGAACCATACCCTCTCTCCACATTTTCACCTCTAGATTTTTTCAGTTACAAAGCCTTAATTTACAATTTTTGTTTAAACCATGTTGAGTAGACATTTCTATTATTTACGGCTGGAAACACAAAATTGAGATAATTCTAATGAATTCTAAACTCACATCTAAACTTAATATTTTTTTAAGATTTTAGAACAATGACTGGCAGGTAGTGAGTGCTATGTGTTATAGTTATTCTATTGAAAGTGTTGATATTATAAAACAAAGAAAATAATAATGAACTAATCTATCTACTTAACGAAGCATTATTAATAAGACTGTGGAAAACAAAGGAGAAGGGCATCGTTCTTTTCACCATTGTAAAAGTAATTATAGAATGCTACCTATCCATACAGAACATTCAAAAAACACAGAAATATGTTGAGAAGATTTAAAAATCATTTATAATATCACTCCCTAGAAAAAAATATTTTATTTTATTTTCTTCCAGTCTATTTTAAATATAAAATTGAAATCATTCTATATATACAACTTTTGTATTCTCTGCCTTTAAAACATTTACCATATTTCATAAGCATTTCTCCATCCTTTATCCTCATTTTGTATTGTTTTCCTAGGCTGGAGTCCTAGAAATGAAATAAGTGGAACTTGCAGGGTTCTTTTAAACTTGAAGTAAGATAATGGATACGAGAGACATTTGAAAATTGAAAAGCACTATACAGATACAAGCTACTATGGTAATATCATTATCTCTTCCCCTAAGCTTGCTCCTCCTCCTGAATTCTCTGTTTTGCTGAACTTCAAGAGAATGGTAACCACCACTATAAACAGCCAGCCACATTTACCTACTGTGTTGTATCAAGAACTTATCACTGAGCTAATTACATAAACACTTTATCCATTATTCTATTTAGTCTCTGTAAGAATCCTGCCGAAAAGGTGAAAGTATCCTATTTTGCCAAGAAAATTCTCATCTTTGATGGAATTAAATCATTGAAGCCCACACCATCAGAAGCTGTAGAGCAGGTATTCGAACCTTAAAGTTCATCTGAGTCTAAAGTCCCTGCTTTAACCACTTGTTCTCTGCTATGAGGCCCTGCCTTTTCCCCGGTTGGTGTTTCTTTTGTATTCCCAGTCACTGAGTGGGGCTCTGTCTCCTCTGCACTTCTTTCTTTTTCTTTGTTAAGTCTTTATCGAATTCGTTACAATACTGCTTCTGTTTTATATTTCAGTGTTTTTGCCACAAGGCACGTGGGATCTTAGATCCCTGGCCAGGTATCAAACCCACACCCCTTGCGCTGGAAGGCAAAATCTGAACAACTGGACCACCAGGGAAGTCCCTCTTCTCTGCAGTTCTACTTCTGCCCTAGTTCAGCTTCTCATTGTGTCTTCCCTGGATGATTTCAACAACCTCCTGGTCTGAAGAATCCCTCATCTGTCCTCCTGCTGACAGATTTTTCTAAAGTGCAGATCCGACCATTGTTTAATGGTTCCCCAGATCTGTCAAGATAAGGTTCACAATCTTTAGCGAGGATCCTTATTTTTCGTGATCCCACTTCTCCTGTTGCCCCCGTGTAGGTCTTGCCCCTTCACGTTTCCCTGTCCATACCCCGACCAATGCCTTGGCTAGCCATAGCTGCCTTCTTTGTCCAGGTGACGCCCGTCTTTTCAAACTCGGTAAAAACATCTTATTTGGGATGTTTTCTCCTTTGTCATCGCACTTTTTCACATTGAACAAACAACCTTTATTTGTTAAGCAAATTGAGAACAAGAAGCATATCTTAATTCACTTTATATCCCAACTAAAGTACATGGTGTGCTGTAGGTGCTAAATAAATGTTTTCGAAATGAATTTTTATGTGACTTTCCTCATCAGGAAATGTTAGGGCTTGCTTATTAATGAAATGCACACTGTCCAGAAAAACACTATTCTCTGTGTAGCATGTGAAGTATTGCACTCGGTTTTGAAGTTCACATTTTTATTATTTATTTATTAATTTTGATTGTGCCGGGTTTCAGCATGCGGGATCTAGTTCCCTGACCAGGGATCGAACTCAGGCCCCCTGCACTGGTAGCTCAGAGTCTTAGCCACTGGACGACTAGAGAAGTTCCTGGAGTCTCGGTTTTTAGAGGCTGATTAGTAAACTGAAATTTATAAAGAGGTGTAAAGAAGAAAAGAAGGTCTGATTAACAATGTTGCATGTAAAGTGGTTACAGAAATGGATCTGTTTACATGAAGAAAAAGACTTCAAGAATGGGGAGGGCAAGATGGGATATAACAGTCATCTTCACATAAATGATGAAGATCACCTCAATAAAGACAAAATTTCTAATCATACAACTCTGAGCTTCTCCATATTACCATGCTGGCTATTATAGAAAGGATCTCTGTACAGGGTAGAAAAATGCCCCAAATATCAACACATTCAAACTATGATTTGGGACTTCTCAAGCTGAGTCATTTCACATCCACTTTTCTGAAAAGCAAGTCCCATGTAGAAATCACCAACAATAAGAACTTTTAGTGTAAGCAGTTCTCAGCACTGAAGTTTTTATCATCATTTTATATTTTCCACACTGAAGGCAGGAGAAATCATTTTAAAAAGCACCGAACAAGAACACTAGAAAATGTGGTGTCATTATGGACAGCTGAGAAAACAGCCGTTGCACAGAGGCAGAACAGCCCAGGTACAAGGAGGGAATGGGATGTGCCCTTTCAAATGGAGAATCAGGGACAACAAATAAAGGAAGGTAAACAGACAGAGCCACATGCAATAACAACTCCTCCAAAAGTGATTTGCAGCCAGAGGCAGATTTTCTGCAGAGCTAACTAAACTTCCTTGCCCTGGTCTCCTCCAAGACATCAGTAGGGACTGTCAAAATCTCATGCCTGTCTGTACGAGGACACCCAAGATTCACAACTTGTTTGCTTCAAGCCTGTCAACCACTTTACCAGCAAAACAAAACATAGGCTATACATGTCACGTGTTTAAAGTTATTTTTCAAGCATTATATTTCAGCCACACCTACACACCCAGATGGTAATCAGTTAAATCAATATTATCATTGAAAACAAAAGATATTTGCGTGAAAACTCCAGTGCCAGATTCTTTCTTCTGTCTAGACCCTGCTCTGGCATGATCAAATTTGGGTACCCTGTATTGATTTTTAAGTACTTAATATTTTTGTTTATTTGACTTGATTTAAAATCAAGTCCTATTTTAATTTAGGCCAGTAGGAAGTGTAAGAGAGGCTTTATACATGAAAATATTAAAATACAGGTTTCTCATGTATAAAGCCTGAAGCTGAAACTCTTGCACGCTCAATTTCTCTGTTGTGTCCGACTGTCTGTGACCCCCGGACTGTAGCCCTCCAGGCTCCTCTCTCTGTCCATGGGATTCTCCAGGCAAGAATATTGAAGTGGGTTGCCATTTCCTTCTCCAGGGGATCTTTCTGACCCAGGGGTTGAACCCATGTCTCTTGCATTGGCAGGTGGATTCTTTACCACCGAGCCTCCTGGGAAGCTCGAAGCTGAAACTCATATAAAATTAAACCTTTCTGCTTCTTACAGAGGGTCCCTGTGAGAAGTGATCCAAGCTGTTCAACATCAGTGGCAAAGGAAACACGGAAGCCTTCCAAGCAAGAGAGAAATATGAGAGACCTAGGGAACTTTCTAATTTCTCTTTGTGTGTGTGTGTGTGTGTGTGTGTGTGTAAAGAAGTATTTACTGATTTATTTGACTGCCAGGTCTTAGTTGCAGCATGTGGGATCTAGTTCCCTGACCAAGGGTCGAACCCAGGCTCCCTGCATTGGAAGCGGAGAGTCTTAGTCACTCAACCACAGGGAAGTCCCTCTAATTTCTCTTGAGTTACATTTTTATAGAGTGGCTTCTCTGTAAATAACAGAGATTTCTATGGCTCCTCAGGATCTTTTAGGTAACCTGACCAACCATCTTATCTTTCCTCCTTATTACAAATGCTCTAACGTACTCCAATGAAGTGAAATACTCACATGTTCTTTTTAAAATACTTTAATTTTTATTTACTCATTTACGCACCAGGTCTTAGTTTTAGTACACAAGATATTTCAGTTGCTGCATGTGGGATCTAGTCCCCTAACCAGGGATTGAACCTGCATTGGAAGCACAGAGTCCTAGCCACTGGACCACCAGGGAAGTCCCGCTCACGTATTCTTACATGACTTGTGTTTTTTCAATGCCGTGTCTTTGCTTGCATTGTTCCTTCCATGCTTTTTGTGCTGTCCTGCACATCCTTTGTATATTACAGGAAGTCTCAGATATAAGCTTCTCTATGATCTTTGCCTGATGTCCTCAGCCAGATGTAACCAGCTTCTTCCTCCAATTTATTCCTTAAAGAACACAGACAGTTCTCTTGGGCCATTTATGACTTTGCACTTAGTGCTATCCTTATGCATGCACAGGTTTTGTCCTCTCTGCTAGACTGTAAAGTTCATTTAGTTATGTGTTCCCTCCACAAATATTTTTTGAATGTCTGTTAAGTACAAGCACTATGTAGAGGTACAGAAATGAACCAAACCTGACTCCTCCCTGCATGGCGTAATAAAAGAAACAACAAAGAAAAATAAATAGTTGATGTTTAGTTTACAAACAGTGTGTCAGAGGTATGTGCAGAATGTTTTGGGGAACATAGAGGAGGTGTGTCAGCTCAGCCTTGGGGGAGAAGGGGGAGAGCAGGAAGTGTCCGTGAGCAGGTTCTAGTGGAAGCGAGTTAGGCATGGATGGTGAGGTGGGTTTGGGGGTCAGAGGATGCATTCTGAGTATGGCTTATTTATTTATTTATAAAATTTTAAAAAGGAACAACATTTTTCTTTAATAGTTATTTTTATTTATTTATTTGGCTGCGCTAGGTCTTAGTTTCAGCGTGCAGGATTTTCTAGTTGTGGCACGTGGAATATTTAGTTGCAGCGTGCAAACTATTTAGTTGCAGCATGTGGGATCTAGTTGCCTGACCAGGTATCAAACCTAGAGCCCCCTGCACTGGGAGCAAGGAGTCTTAGCCACTGGACCACCAGAGAAATTCTTGGATATTGTATATTTAAAGGCTGCCAGTTATAGGCCAAGGCCAAGCTTACAACCAGTTCATATTTATGGCCCACACTGCAATGTTCAAACACGTGCATTAAACCAAGGCCTTTCGAATATAAAGTATTCACCATTCTGATTTATGATGAGAAAAAGTAATGCAGTGAGTTGTTAAAAATTTACATTGCACCCGTCTTTGAAATTGTAAAATTATGACCATTCTTAGTTTTTATTGTTGTTAAATGTTCTTTAATGAAACAGTGGTGATAACATATCAGTTCAGTTCAGTCGCTCAGTCGTTGTCCGACTCTTTGTAACCTCATGAACTGCAGCATGCCAGGCCTCCCTGTCCATCACCAACTCCCAGAGTTTACCCAAACTCATGTCCATTGAGATGCCATCCAACCATCTCATCCTCTGTCGTCCCCCTCCTTCTCCTGCCCTCAATCTTTCCCAGCATCAGGGTCTTTTCAAATGAGTCAGCTCTTCGCATCAGGTGGCCAAAGTACTGGAGTTTCAGCTTCAACATCAATCTTTCCAATGAACACCCAGGATTGATCTCCTTTAGGATGGATTGATTGGATCTCCTTGCAGTCCAAGGGACTCTCAAGAATCTTCTCCAACACCACAGTTCAAAAGCATCAATTCTTCAGTTGTGTCTTAATGTTTTATTTAGAAAACCAAAACACTGGTAATTGTAAATAGTTGATTTACAATGTTGTGCTAGTTTCTGCTGTACAGCAAAGTGATTCCGTTATATGTATGTATATATTTTTTTATATTCTTTTCCATTATGGTTTATCATACAGTATTGAATATAGTTCCTTGTGCTATACAGTAGGACTTTGTTGTTTATCCTTTCTACATATAATAGTTTGCATCCGCTAATCCCAAACTCCTAATCCACCTCTCCCCCACCCTTGGCAACCACAAGTCTGTTCTCTATATCTGAAAACACTGGTAAGTTTAAATGCTACTCCAATTAAAAAATTTTTGTTTTACTGATCCATGATGTTCAAGAATCAAGCTCTCAAGCATATTAGTGGATTAGAATTCCCTGGAGAGCTTTAAAAATATCTTGAATCCCTTATGTTACTTTAGCCTTAATGATTCACAATTTCTGAGGTAGGAGCTCAGGAATTTGTCTCTTTATAAAACTTCTTTGTTGATATTTTGAAAAGCATCCTGATCTGGGAGCAACTGCTCTAGCGGGATTTACCTCACTTGAAAATGTGTCAAATGGATGAGTGGGCAATGCTCATATAAGGATACATTTAAGGACACAAATCACTTTTTTCCCCCCCAAAATGAAATGCACATAACTTAAGTGTTCATGAAAGATAACTCTTTTAGAAGGAAGTCTGATTCTTAAGAGAGGAGAAAGAGAAGGTTATGTTAGGCCTTTTCCTTTTGTTAACAAAGGGTAATGAAGTGAAAACATAGTGCTCTTCAAATGACGTGGTCACTGTCATAAGCATATTTAGGGTGAAAAATTACCATTTGAAAATTGCAAGACTAGGTATGCTTTCATGAGTGTCAGTTAAGGGAGACTAACATTTTGAAGTCAAGAACATTGATGAACAGGGCAAAAAAGTTTTATTAATGATCCTTCAGTGACCTAAAAATGCAAATAAACTTCTTTCAGGACCTAACTAATTTTATTTTATTTATTTATTTATTAAAATAAATTAAAGGGTTTATTTATTTTTTTCATGTGGGATCCTAATTTCCTGACCATGGATGGAACCCACATCCCCTGCATTGAAAACATGCAGTCTTAACCACTGGACACCAGGGAAGTCCCCAGGATCTAACTAATTTTAGATAGAAACCCCCCAGGTCATTTTTCTAAAAATCCTTCTATCCCATGATATTAGAGCTCATCTTTGAATACACAGTCCCAAAAGCATGAATACTGGGGCCACTACTTTGAATTCAGGGAATTTCACTTGCTTTTCCCTTAGCATTTAGAGTCATAGAAATTTAGACATCTCTGAGAAGAGTCCCTAACTTTGTGGGCAAGGAAACAGGTCTCAGAGGGTCTGTAGAACTCACCCAAGGCTCCAAAGTAGAATTAGGTCTTTCACAGTCTCTTGATACTGTTTCTGTGCATATTTTCACGGAAATCTGTACTTCATGCTTTTCACTATTGTACATTCATTTTTCATTGAATCACACAAATTGGTGAATTAAGACAGGTTCTTAATATTTCCACTTGACAGGGGAGGAAAGACAGTCACATGATGAAGGGTTTGTCCATAGTTATAGGGCTGCACCAGTTGACTCTGGCTGCCAGAACAAAATATCACAGACTGGGTGGCTAAACAGCAGGAATTTCTCTCACAGTCGTGGAGGCTGTGAAGTCCAATGGCATGATGCTGGCCAGCTTGGCTTTCTGATGATGAGGGCTCTCTTCCTGGCCTTCTCACTATGCCCTCATATGTGGGGGGGTGGGGGGGGTGGGGGTAGTTGGGTGAGCATGGAACAAACTCTCTGTTCTCTTCTTAGAAGGGCACTAATCCCCTCTTCAGGGCTTCCCAGGCAGCTCAGATGGTAAAGAATCTGCCTGCAATGCAGAAGACCGGGGTTTGATCTCTGGGTGGGGAAGATGCCCTGGAGAAGGGAATGGGAACACACTCCAGTATTCTTGCCTGGAGAATCCCATGGACAAGAATTCTGCGGGGCTACAGTCCATGGGATCACAAGTCAGATAGGACTGAGTGACAAACACTTTCACTTTCAATCTGCTCTTGAGGGCCGCTCATGACCTCATCTAACCCTAATTACCTCCCAAAGGCTCCATCTCTAAACACCATCATTTTGGGGGTCAAGGCCTCAGCAAGCACGAATATTGGAGAGGATACACTTCGGTCCATAGCAACAGCTGAACGCTGAACTAGGGTCAGTATCCAGCAGAACGGATTTCCATGATGCTGCACAAACATGAGCCCGCCTGTCCAGGATGAGGGGACCTGCACTGTGACATACCTATGTCTTGTCAGTGGCAGGAGACCTTTGGAAAGAACCAGAGGAACAAGTGGGCTTTTCTGGTGGCTCAGACGGTAAAGAACCCGCCTGCCAAGGCAGGAGACACAGGGTCCATCCCTGGGTTGTGAAGATTCCCTGGGGGGAGGAAATGGCTACCCACTCCAGTCTTCTTGCCTGGAGAATCCCATGGACAGAGGAGCCTGGTGGATTACAGTCCAGTGTTGGCAAACAGACACAAATGAGGGACTAAACAACAACAAAATGTAGCAAGTGTCATAGTAGGAACAGGGCTCTGGGGATTCGGAAGCAGAGGCGAGCAAACGAAGAGGAAGATGTTTACAACACGTAACCGGAGGGAGGACCGTGCAGCCATGGAGAGGGCTCTGTAATGGAAAGGTGCGCGCTGTCTTTGGGGGAATGGGGCAGAGCCTGTTCAAGTCCAGGACCGGGCGCGTCCTGCAGTGGGGCTGGAAAGTCCGGCGTTCTCCTGGTTGGACACTGTCTCTTCGCTTTTACCGTCTGTTTCCTGGGGGTAGAGACCCCGCTCTCTATGTATTAGAAAACCAGCAAGGACGCTGCAGAGGGTGGTCCATAAACCTCACGGCTGCAGAGAGGAAACAAAGCCGGCGGCGCCCCAGCACCGCGAGGCCGTGCCCGCTGTGAACCGAGTAGTACGGCGTCTCCCAGCTGGAGTGGAAGCTCAGCGGGGCACGCAGGCTGAGAGAAGCAGATCTCTTGCTAGCGATCGTCAACCGAACAAGAAAGAAAAACGATTTTTTTCCTGAAACACACGAGGAAGGCCTGGACCTGAGCTCCGAGGTCAACGTGGACCTCGCACCGCTGGTCTCGCGTGTCTGGTGTCGGGCGGCTGCAGGAGAACAGAAGGGCGCAGTGCGGGCACATAACCAGGGGGGTGCTGGCGGCCCAAGTGCACCCCGCCCGGGCTCCCCCCCCAACCCCGCGCACACCCCCGCGTCCCGGAGCAGCCGGGGCCCAGAGGGGGGGCGGGGCGTCAGCAGCTGGGGGCGGGACCGGGCGGGGTGCGCGGCTGGAGCGGAGGGAGGGGCGGGCTTTCCGTCCCCTGATTGGGTCTGGACTGAACGAGGGGCGGTGTCTTGCGGAGGTTCTGCGGTTCGGCATTGGGCGCCGAAAATGGAGGGTGTGGTTTTGTGAAGTCAGTTCCTGTCGGTGTAAAACCCTAGGGGCGGTGGCGAACAAGCTTCATATGCTCCTGGGTCGCGGTGGAAACGCTCGCGCTTCTGTCTGTGTGAGCTTGAGAGTCGAGCGCTAGAGCGACCCGGCGAGGGATGGCGGCCACCGGGACCGCGGCCACCGCGGCCACGGGCAAACTCCTGGTCGTGCTGCTGCTGGGGCTCACAGCTCCCGCCGCGGCGCTGGCCGGCTACATTGAGGTGGGGACCGGGCGAGCGCCCGAGCCCTTTCTCCTGCGCCCGCGGGGGAGCGCGGCCTGCGGGCGGGAGGGCCGCGGGGTCCGGGCCGGGAGGGGGTCGCGGCGCGCGGGCGGTAGGGGTGGTCCGGCGCAGCGGCGGGTCTGGAGCGCCTCCCCCGCCCGCCCTGGCTTGGTGCAGTGCTTGGCGCTGGAGGTCGGGCTGTCTCCGCCCGCCGCAGAGGCCAAATGAAAGGCATCGGGGTTGCGGGGGGCAGCGGGCCGCCTCGGCCGCCCCAGCCCCCATCCCGCCCGCGGCTCCGCCACATCCTCTGCGGACCCTGCGAAGCCCAGACGCCCACCCCGCCGTCCCCCAGGACCGCGCGAGCCTCTGCCCTGTGCCCTGCGCCCTGCAGCCCGGGACCCGGTGCGACTGGGCTCGCTCCTGGGGCGGCCGTGCCGACCCGGCTCCCGTGCGGCGCCCGAGCTTCCCACCCGGGAGCGGCGGATGCGGCCTTTGTTGGCGAGTCGGCCGGGCTGCGGGGATGCGGGCGCCGGGACAGCGCCTCCCGGGCGGCACCGGAGCGCCTCCGCTCCCCGCAGCGGGTGCGCCCTCTGCTTTCTGTGTGCCTCCCGCTCCGGATCCCGGCTCTGGCGTCGGACCTTCGGGAGGGATTGTTAAATACAATCCGGTTGCCTGAATCTGGTGTACCAGGGGAAACCCTTCTCCGCTGTCGGCGTTACTCCCTTTTGTGGTGGGTTTCAGCGAGCAGGGACAGTACCCGTGAATACGTTTTAAAAACTCTGGTTGAATCGTACTTTTTCGGCGTAAGTAGTTTCCCCGCACCTGGCGACCTCGCGGACACACACGTCTGTGCCTGGCGCTGATCTGGTGCTTGCGTGCCCGGAAGGTTCGCTGGGGTCAGGGGGTCCTGCCTTGTGGCCTGGAGCTGACCGCTTGTAGAAACCTTTCTGTCCACGAGGGAGACGTGGGACATTATTTTTACTTGCCATCTCAAAATAGTGCTTGAACTGTCGGACTGGAATGTGTGTTTCTGGTGTAGTTTATTTCCCCCCTTCGCTCTGTTGCAAATTACAATGGCTTTCTGCGGAGTTGGCTAATTTCAGAGAGAAGTGAGACTGGATTTGATTACACAGGCATTGACTGAAGAGTTTCTAATAAAAACCCACAGTTAGAACGTGTTCTTCTGCAGAAAATGGAAATATTTCCACGATTAGAAACAGTCGACTCTAGAACAAACCTCTAGTGGAACAGCTTAAAACGTCCTATTCGTCCTGCTTAAAGCTTTGATTCTTCAGGGGGGGGGGGGTGGGGTGGTGGTGGAGGAAGTTTCAAGCAGAAATAGTTAATGCTTATGTAAGCATACTTTTAGATTAGGATTCTTTTCGTTTTCACGCAGTGGTTAGAGTTATGTCTGTGATCCACGATATGGTGTCGCAGGGAAGCACGCTAGAAAAGTGGGGTGGGAGGGAAAGGAAAAAGCTTTGTTTGGAACATACAATTTAACTCTTAGGGCAGGATGTCACAAACCATTGTTCACATTCTTTTACCTCACTTCCCAGAGGTATGAGTAACTTCAGGCACTAGAGAATTCACAGTCAAGGGTTCATCAGTTTTAAAGAATATCTTCCTTTCAGGTCTAAATAGGCACTTGTATGCCTGTAGAGAAAGAGCAGTGAACAATACCAGAATTAGCTGTTGTGGATTAAGTTTGATTATTATCCACATCATTGTTCAATCGGAAAGTCCGACTAGACAAAATAGGAATTAGACAGTTCCCTAAAATGGTGTTTGAATGCGGTTTTAGTAAACTTCTCATCTTTGGAGCTGTATTTTTGCCCACCCTTACTAAATTATCTTTCAGACGGTTTTTTCTTTTGTCCAAGAGGCAGAAAAATTTCCATCATACATATATAATTTGATTTTGTTTATTTATTTCCAGGCAAAGGGCCGCCTGAGTCTTGGTTTAGATGAGAATGGCCTAAGTCAGGATTCTCTTTGAGATGGTCCTTACTGAGATTAGCCAAAGGGATTCTAGCCAAATCCCTGATCAGATTGCTTGGCACAGAATTATTGATTGGCAAATCTTGTGTGTTGCTTGGTGTTGCCTGAATTAATCTCATACACCTGTTTAAAAGGAAAGAAAAAGAATTTCTGTATTCAGGGTCACTTCCTCTGTTAAATCCGAGACAAGTTCATTTGAGGGCCTGCTGGCTTGCGGTATTCGTGCTGAAATCCTGCACTCTGTACAGTGGACACTGAGGCTTCTGAGAGCCAGAGCTCTAGCTCGTTCCACCACGTTTTAAAATGAGTGGGCCCTTTGATAGCCAATATTCAGGAAACTCATAATATGACATCTGAGGCAGAAGATCAAGAAGCTTTGTGCTGGTGTTTAAGTGATGGTAGAGGCAAAGTCTGATTATGACCTGGACAAATACCAATCCCACTGATAGAAGCATCAGCTTTTGTTTTATCATAACTGTTAAAATCCTTTGATAAATGTGATGTGCTAAGTTTTGGCAAATCCTCCTTTGATGGGGTTTGTTTTCATCATCTAAAGCTGGGCTGTCCCACAGGGTAGCCACTTGCAGTGGTGGCTATAATAACTGAGAAATAAATTTTCCATTTTATTTAATTTTAGCTAATTTATATTTAAAAACAATACTCAGTTCAGTGATTGGAAACAACTTTTTATATGAGTCTACTTTTTAAACTACATTTTATGAATGTAAATGCAAGTCAGATATTTCCTGTGAAATTTAGCATGTGAATTGAGATTATCTGTAGGTGCTAAATGCACTCCATATTTTGAAGACTTACTATGAACAACCTTGTAAAATAACTGATTTGTAATTTTCATATTGATTGCATTGGAGTGATAATATTTTACACATTGGCTAAGTAAATTATATTAAAGTTAGTCTCACCTGTTTCAAATACAACATGACTCATGTTTCTCCTGGGTGGTGCTAATTTAATTAATTTTTTAAAGTTGATGCTGTATGAGTGTTTTTATTAGCACAGTTTTTAAATGTGTTGTTTTTTTCCCACAATACAGCCTTGCTTAAAGTTGGTCCAGTATGATCTTAACAGTTTTGAGTATTTTTTTTGTTAACTTTTTTCAATTACAATTTTTATTTAGAAATAATTTCAGGCTTAAAAAAGATTGCAAAAATTGTACGAACAACTCTTATGCCCTTTACCCAGATTCATCAGTTTAACGTTTCCCCCTATTCAGCATTCGTTTTGTCATTCATTGTGTAATTATGTATTTTTTGCAAACAAGCAAAGGGGGCAAATTGCATACATCTTGCCCCTCTACCCCTGAAAACTTGCAAGTGTATTTCCTGAGAACCTGAGAACCAAGGACTGTGTCCTGCATAACCTGTTTGGTTATCAGCTTAAAGAAATTTAACTTTGATACGATACTTTGAGCAAATCTACTCTCTGTATTCCATTTTGCCAGTAGAACCAATAATGTCCTTCATAGAATTTGAAAACATTTTTTTTTTTTTTTGAAGTTAAAGAGCTTTAGAATTCTTGGTAGTAGTATGTGAAGGGTTATTTTTTTTTCCAAATATAAAATAATATCTTAAACTTACCTGATATTGTTTTGACTCTGGAAAATAAAAACTTAAAAACCTTTCAGGATTCCTCAATTATATTACTCTTACTAAATTCTTGGGCTTTTGCATTTTCTGTTTAAAATTACAAGAAAAATACCATAGGGAGTGCATATTCACTGTAGAAATTTTAAATGCATTTGAAGAATAAGAAATGAAAAATAACCTGAGATCCTTGTGTTGTCCGTGGAAATTTCACTGTGAATGTGTTGGTGGTGTCTAGCCTCCTACGGCTACCAGGTACATAAATTTTATCAAAGTGACAGATTGCTTTTTGAAGCTGGTACCTAACAATCAGTAGTTTGAATTGTCCTCAAATGAACTACTGAAAGAAAGTAGTTTTCTCTGTGATTAAAAAGGGATAAATTTTTGTACAGTGATTGTAGAGTCTGTGGAGGGAGGCCATTTGAGAGTTGGAAATCGCCCATAATCCAATTCTCATGAGTTGTTTTTTTAGTGAGGTAAACTAGATTACCTTGACTCTTAATTAAATTTAGTATTGTGCACCTTGATTTATGGCCTAAGATGGAAAGTGAACGAAATAGAAATGAGTTCCAGTTCTCTGTATCAAGTACAGCTAATAACTGCCTTTTGCCGAGAGACATTTTCTTACATGAGCATCAGGGAAGCTTTTTTTCATGGAATCTTTTGCAACGTAACTAATCTGTTTTTAAAATACAGCTCTTCATTTGTTATCCATCCCACTGATGTTTGTTGAACACTGTTACCAGGTTCTGTGTTAGAGGCTAAACAGTGCAGTAATCAAACCAGATATGCCTCATGCCTTTCCCCCTGCAAAGCTCACTTGCCTGTGACTTTCAGGCCCCACCCCAAGAGATTCTCCTCGAAGACATCTGGGAATCTCATTGTCACGGGCTCCCCAGGGGTTTCTCATGTGCAGGTGGAGAAAAACAAACGGCAGCAAACAAAAAGCCAACAGAACCCATGTGGGTGCAGCATCTTACGTAAGCCCCCAGAAGTCTGGTAAAGTAGGTCTTCTCATCCGTACCTGAAAAAGGGAGACGGGAGAGGGCAGCAAGGCCAGGGTGAGAACTGGTCTGTCCTATTGAGTTGTTGCTCCTTCTATATCAGGGTGTTTCACGAGCTTTCTATTTGGGTTGCAGATTTCTTTTTTTTTTTTCTCACTCTTATTTACCTGATTTTCTCTACCATCAGGAAATCTGATATGAATATTTTCTTTAAAAGAAACTTAATTTCATAGATACTGTATCATGAATCCACATATTGCCAAACTGCTAACAGTGGTTTTCTTTGAAGGTTGTAATTAAAGGAGACCTTGCCGTTTTACATTTTCCATGGATTAAGAAAAGAAGAATCTAAAGCTTTTTTGTATAATGTGCAAATTCTCTCTTTTTTTATAATAGTAAGCTTGTTTTGTCTTTGTATTCTGATAAAAAAAAAATTTAAGGAAACTCTGACCACCTGTGGAGAATCTTATCAAAATCAGTGTATGGGATTATTTGGAAGGGAAAAGGTTATTGGTACCCGTTTTCCAATCACTGGCCTGGTTGGTAGACAAACTATTAGGAAGAGGCTAACACAGTAACTGATAACGACCAGAATAAGATTGTGGTTCAGGAAAAAAGTCAGCGTTTGGAGTGGGCACCTGTGGTGTGGGTTAATTGAACAGCCTCGCCACAGCCCTTCTGCTCTGCCTTCCTCAGCCTGGCGCTTCTTGTGGCTGCAGGAGGGTGTTGCAGTTTCAGAGCACAGGCTCTGTTGTGATAACATCCAGGGGATCATGGGGTTTTTCTCAGAGCTCATCAACTAGGCTGGATGATATCAGGTGCTTCCAGCCGAAGCAGTCATGGTGGTGGTGCTGTGATAGGCTTAGACTGCACACTGGGTTCTGATGGGAAAGAGAGCTGTGCATATTGGGTAGATAACAGCCTAACATCTGCTACATATGGCTGGTCTGACTGGAAGGGAAAAGAGTGCATTTGTTCTTACCTAAGTTACCTGTGAGTTAAAAGTTTGCTGGTGGAATTGAGACAACGAGGAAGGCTCTCTCCCATGGTTTATTAGGGTCTTGCACTTTGTTTTGAGGGATTTTGCCATCCAGAACAGAATGACTGAATGGAGAAGTACCTGAAAATTTATAAGGGAGATACTTAGCGTAGAGAAGAAGAAAACTTGGATTTTAATGTGGATGGTGAAGAACATAAACATTTTTGGGTTTTTATATATTGTCTCTGGAAGGCTAAATATGACTTAACCTAGGCTCAAGCAGAATTTTTACATGGAGAAAGAAATGAGCCAGTAAGTATAAGAGTGTAGGACCTTTTATTCCCTTTCATTAGGAATATTACCAGCATAGCATGGCAAGTATGTAAAAGGTACTCATATCCACTTATCCACCACCCAGTTTTATTAAATTTTAGCACTTCTCATCTTTGCTTTAACTTTTTTTTTTTTTTAAGAACTAAAACCCTTTGGATAGAGAAGTAAAGCATTATAATAGGCCTCCCCTGAACCCCCATCCCATTAATCTTCCTTTCCGGAACTCTTATCTTGAGTTGGGAATTCAGCATTCCCATTCCTGTTCCCATGCTGAGAGAAAACCCTTTCATCTCTTTGGATCTCAGGCTTTCAGAAATCAGTGCAGAGTGCAAATTGTTGGAGTGTTTTAGAAAATTTTAGAAGGTAAGAATGCTAGGATATTTGAAATGGAAATAAGGGCAAAACTGGTGCCTGTGAAAGGTGCTACGGCCCCATCGCAGCCCTGCACACCCACATGTAAAGTGTGGAGTCTTTCTGAGCTTTTTACAACTTAAATACACAAAGGGAAAAAAAAGTATAACTGTATTTTCATAAAAGAGATGCTTGTGTAACCACTGCCAGGGTCCAGAAATAGAGCATTCCCATTCTGCCTTGCCCCAAGTAACTGTTGGCCTGACTTTTATGGTGATTATGTCTTGCTTTTCTTCTTTATAATTTTACTACCCAGGCATTCATCCCTAAACACTGTAATTTAACTTTTCTTGTTTTCTAGTCTTTAAGTACGGAGAAGGCAATGGCACCCCACTCCAGTACTCTTGCCTGGAGAATCCCATGGACGGAGGAGCCTGGTAGGCTGCAGCCCATGGGGTCGCTAAGAGTCGGACATGACTGAGCGACTTCACTTCCACTTTTCATTTTCATGCATTGGAGAAGGCAATGGCACCCCACTCCAGTGTTCTTGTGTGGAGAATCCCAGGGACGGCGGAGCCTGGTGGGGTGCCGTCTATGGGGTCACACAGAGTCGGCCACGACTGAAGTGACTTAGCAGCAGCAGTCTTTAAGTAAATGAAATTCCTCAGTATGTTTTCTTGAGTTTCTGGCTTCTTTATTGGACGTGTTTTTGAGGATCATTTCGATTACTGATTGTAGCTGTGGTTCACCTGTTTCCACAGCTGTATGGTACTCCTGTATCTGAAGAAACCACAATTTGTTTTGCTGTTGACGGACATTTGGAATGTCTCCAGTTTGAGGTTATTGAGATAACACTACCCCTTCTGCTACTTGCCTTTTTACCCTCTTCTTCATGATGTCTTTAGAAGTTCTTCATTTTAATGTCTAATTTATCAGTTTTACTTTTTAAAAAATTAGGATAAGTACTTTTTGTGTCACGTGTGAGAAGTTTGCCCCCCGAGGACAGAGTAGTTCTCCTGTGTTGCCTACTGAGGGCCTTCTGTTTGCCTGTCACATTTGGAGCCACAGTTTCCCTGAAACTCATTGTTGTATAGATACGAAGTATTGGTCTTTTTACTTACTTGTTTTTTTTCACATAGTAACCCAGCTTGTACCATTTAATATCAAGGTCTCCTTTCCCTTTTGTTCTCCCTTGCCACTTCTGTTCATTTATCTCTGTATGTTTGAGACTATTTCTGGGCTCTCCTAACCCACTGTCTATGCACGTACCAAGTCCACACTGTCTTAATGACTGTGCTCGGTAACTAAGGTTTTATACCTACTGGAGCAAGCCCTTCTACTTGGATTGTCTTCAGTAGTGTCTTGACTGCTCTCTGACCCTTTTCTTTACGTATACATTGGCTACATTTAACCAAAAACAGCGTTTGTTGGAATTTAGATTCAGCTTGCATTGAGTCTATAGTTCAATTAGGAAAAATAGACATTTTTCTAATATTGAGTCTTCCAACCCAGAAACATGACATATGCCTTTGTTTAGGTCCTCTCTAATCAGCCTCAGTGTTTTAAAGCTTTTTGCGTAGAAATCTTATATATAGTATGTTAGATTTATTTATAGATATCTGCTTTTTATTGAGTGCTATTATAAATGGCATCTTAAAACGTTGGTTATCATTTGTGGTGGTTGTAGAAATAAAGTTGGTATTTTCATTGCCTCTTTCCTATTTTCTGTATGTTTATTTTCTATTTTATTACTTTCTGACCATTATTATTCTTTTCCTACTTTTCACAGGTTTAATATTTTTTCCCCTAGCACTTTGAGATGATTGCTTTATTTTTTTCAGCTTTTTCTTCTCTTCTAATTTGTTTAAAGCTATATATTTTCCTCTGAACAGGGCTTTAGCTGCAATTCGTAACTTTTTTTAGCTTTCTATTTAATTATTTTTAACAAAGGAGATATGTGTGTTAGTTGCTCAGTCTTGTCTGACTCTTTGCAACCCCGTGTACTGTAGCCGCCAGGTTCCTCTGTTCATGGAATTCTTCAGGCAGGAATACTGGAGTGGGTTGCCGTTGCCTTCTCCAGGGAATCTTCCCGACCCAGGGATTGAACCCAGGTCTCCTGCACTGCAGGCAGACTCTCTCCTACATTGCAGGCGGACACTTTACCATCAGAGCCACCAAGGAAGCCCATTGTATTTAACATTATGTAAGTTTAAGCTGTATAGTATTCTGATTTGATACATTTATATATTGTAATATGTTTACCACTGTATCACTGCTACTGCTACCACCTCTATCGTCCATAATTAAAATTTCTTTTTGGTAGTGAGAGCAATTATGATCTAGTCTTTTAGCAACTTTGCTGTTTACAAAAGAGTATTATGGACTATAATCACTGTGCTGAGAGTTAATTTCCAAAGATGTGGAGGAGGTTATGTGGCTGCCTTTTAGGCTCTTCATTTCTAAGTTAACGGCTTTGTGGTCCGAGAATCAGTCTGTATGATTTCAGTTTTTTGAAACTTGTTGAGACTTGCTTCATGGCCCAGTTTATGATAAAATTTTTGTTGTGTGCATAAAGAGAATGTTTATTCTGTAGTTACTGATAGTGTTTTATATGTCTTCTGATCATACTGTTTTCATTGTTGTTCAGATCTTTATCCCTAATTATTTTTTAAATCATTTTTCTTTTACTGAGAAAGGTATGTTAGAAATCTCCCACTGTGGACTTCCGTGGCAGTCCAGGGGTTAAGACTGCGCTTCCAATGCAGGGGGCTTGGACATGATCTCTGGTCAGAGATCCCACGTGCTGTGTGGATAGGCCAAAAAAATATATCTGCCATGGTGATTTTGGAAAAGTATTTCTCCTTGTCATTCTGTTTCCTTTGGTTAGTTTGAGGCTGTCATTATTAGGAGTCAGCTCAGTTCAGTAGCTCAGTCGTGTCTGACTCTTTGCGACCCCATGAATTGCAGTACGCCAGGCCTCTCTGACCATCACCAACTCCCGGAGTCTACCCAAACCCTGTCCATCGAGTCGGTGATGCCATCCAACCATCTCATCCTCTGTCGTCCCCTTTTCCTCCTGCCCCCAATCCTACCCAGCATTAGGATCTTTTCCAATGAGTCAACTCTTCGCATGAGGTAGCCAAAGTATTGGAGTTTCAGCTTCAACATCAGTCCTTCCAATGAACACCCAGGACTGATCTCCTTTAGGATGGATTGATTGGATCCCTTGTAGTCCAAGGGACTCTCAAGAGTCTTCTCCAACACCACAGTTCAAAAGCATCAATTCTGCGGCTCTCAGCTTTCTTCACCATCCAACTCTCACATCCATGCATGACCACTGGAAAAACCATAGCCTTGACTAGACGGACTTTTGTTGGCAAAGTAATGTCTCTGCTTTTAAATATGCTATCTAGGTTGGCCATAACCTTCCTTCCAAGGAGTAAGCGTATTTTAATTTCATGGCTGCAGTCACCATTAGCAGTGATTTTGGAGCCCCCAAAAATAAAGTCTGACACTGTTTCCACTGTTTCCCCATCTGTTTCCCATGAAGTGATGGGACCAGATGCCATGATCTTAGTTTTCTGAACGTTGAGCTTTAAGCCAACTTTTTCACTCTGTTCTTTCACTTTCATCAAGAGGCTCTTTAGTTCTTCACTTTCTGCCATAAGGGTGGTGTCATCTGCATATCTGAGGTTATTGATATTTCTCCCGGCAATCTTGATTCCAGCTTGCGTTTCTTCCAGTCCAGCGTTTGTCACCCTGCTTATTTATTAGGAGTATACGGGTTTAAAATTGCTGTCTCTTCCTAAGGAACTGAACCTCTCATAGCTGTATTCTCCCATGTTATCTCCAGTAAAGTTTTTGCCTTTATCAGTACTTTGTCTAGTATTTCCATCTTTATGTTTTAGATGTGTTTGTGGTTGTTTCTTCTTTTGCAGACTTAGGAAACAGTGTTTGTCTTTTACATTTAACATGATTGCCAAGGTATTTGGGTTTTCATCTACAGTCTTATGTAGTGCTTTTTGTTTTGTTCTGCTAATTCTGTGGTTTTTTTTTAACTGAAGTATAAGTGGTATACAACTTTATATTAGTTTCAGGTGCACAGCATAATGATTTAATATTTGTGTGTACACAGGAGCCTGCGGTCCATGGGGTCGCATGACTGAGCAACCGAACACACACACTCACGTTTTGTGAGATGGTCACCACACTAAGTCTAGTTAACACCCACCACCTCATGGTGACTTGTCTTGTGTGTGTGTGTGTGAGACAAGAACGTTTAAGATTTACTCTTTTAGCAGCTCTCAAATATACAGTGCAGTGTGGGTAGTTACAGTCACCATGCTGCACGTTGCTTCCCCAGACTTACTTCTGTTATAACTAGTGCCTTGTACCTTTTGACTGCTTTCACACATTTTGCTCACCCTCCACCCCTCAACCTTCACTCCACATGTGTGACAAGCGACCTTTTCTCTGTACTGATGAAATCAGTGTTTTTAGAGTCCACACGTCAGTGAGACTGTGCAGTGTTTATCTTTGTCTGACTCGCTTCACTTTATATAATGCTCTCAAGGTCCGTCCATGTTGTTGCAAATGGTAGGATGTCCTTGTTGTGGCTGAATGCCTTTCCACTGTAGGTGTGCTCACTGTGTTTCCTTTATCCCTTCACCTGTCAGTGGACACTCAGGTTGCTATGTTCATTCCCTCACTCAGCTCCTTTGAAAGTGGTTATTGTTTTACTCCTTTCTTGTATTACTTCGGAACATACTTTCATAATCTTTCGTTCTCCCTTTAGTGTTTGCTTTAGACATTTAAATATCTTTCCCTTATCAATGTTTTATATTAATTGGTACTTTTACCCTCTTCCAGGAATAGAAGATTAGAACACTTTAACCTCCCCTCAACATTTTTGCCATTGCTGTTATGTATGTTAATGTCATGTAAACCCCGGAAGACCTCATACAAGCCAAGTTTTACATAGTCAAATGAACTTAACATCAGTGGTGATCAGCTCTGGGGGCACACTGGTATCATCTGGGGAAATGTTTACAAAGCACAGATTGCCTATATTCCAATTCAGACAAATTACATCAAGGTCCCTTGAGAGAGGTTGTGAACCATTAGGATTTCTTAAAAACCCTTCCCAGTGATTCAAATTTACAGTGAGATTGAGAGCCCTGATTTAGATTTATATATTCTCTTTGTTATTCTTCATGCATTTTGTATCTCTAAGCTTCTTTTTTGGGTAATTTTTTGTCTTCCATGACAGTTTAGAATTTTCTTAAGGTTGGCTAGTGACATATATTCTCTCACCAAATATCTGTTTTAGTGTTTTCCTTGCAAGATAGGTTCACTGGGGATAGAATTTCTTTCATCATTTTGAAGATCTTATTCTTATTCTGTTCCTTGATATTTAGTGTCTATCCTGATGTTGAATATTATCAATAGCTTACCGAAAGTAACTGTCAGATTGGTGTTCCTTTGAAAGTAATGTGTCCCTTGTCTCTGACTACTTATTAAACCTTCTCTTTGAATCTGATTTTCAGCAATTTTACTATGCACCTAGGTGTGGATTTTTTAAAAAAATGTATAGCCCCTTGGTATCATTGGAGAATTGGTTCCATGACTCCCCTTCCCCCGGTACCAAAATCTGTGATGCTCACTTCTGTTATATAAAATGGTGTAGTACTTGCATGTAACCTGTGAATATTCCCCTGTATAGCTTCAGTAACCTCTAGATTACTTATAATACCTAATGCAGTGTACATGCTATGTAGGTAGTTGTAAATGTTGTTGTTGTTGTTCAGTCACTCACCCACTTCCTACTCGTTGTGACCTCATGGACTGCAGCACGCCAGGCTTCCTTGTCCTTCACTATTTCCTGGAGCTTGATCAAACTCATGTCCATTGAGTTGGTGATGCCATCAGACCATCTCATCTTCTGTCGTCCCCTTCTCCTGCCTTCAATCTTTCCCCACATCAGGGTCTTTTCCAATGAGCTGGCTCTTTGCAAGAGGTGGCCAAAGTATTGGAGCTTCAGCTTCAGCATCAGTCCTTCCAGTGAATATTCAGAACTGATTTCCTTTAGGATTGACTGGTTTGATCTGCTTGTTGTCCAAGGGACTCTCAAGAGTCTTCTCCAACACCACAGTTCAAAAGCATCAATTCTTTGGTGCTCAGCCTTTTTTATGGCCCAACTTTCACATCCATACATGACTAGCTTTGACTTTATGGACTTTGTTGGCAAAGTAATGTCTCTGCTTTTTAATATGCTTCCCTGATATCTCAGTTGGTAAAGATTCCGCCTGCAATGCAGGAGACCCTGTTTCAATTCCTGGGACGAGGAAGATCCACTGGAGAAAGGGTAGACTACCTGCTCCAGTATTCTGGCCTGGAGAATTGCATGGACTATATATATGTAGTCCATGGTAGGGTTGCAAAGAGTCTAACATGACTGAGTGACTTTCACTTTTAATATGCTGTTTTGGTTTGTCGTAGCTTTTCTTCCAAGGAGCAAGGGTCTTTTAATTTTATGACTGCAGTCACTATCTGCAGTGATTTTGGAGCCTAAGAAAATAAAATCTATCACTGTTTCCACTGTTGCCCCATCTATTTGCCATGAAGTGATGGGACAGGATGCCATGATCTTTGTTTTTTGAATGCTGTGTAGATAGTTATAAATACAGTAGTAATGATATGTAGATAGTTGTGAATACAGTATAAATACTAGGTAGATAGTTGTAAATACAGTGTAAATGCTATGTAGATAGTTGTAAATACAATGTAAATGCTATGTAGATAGTTACTGGCCTACGGAGTTTTTTTTCCCTGAGTATCTTCAATCCGTGGATACAGAATCTGAAATTATGAGAGGCTAACTATCTTTTGCTTGTAGAACTCTTCGAATCTGTGTTTTGATGTCTTTTATCAGTTTTAGAAAATTCTCAACCACCATCTAAGTATTTAAGTCTTTAAATACTGCTTCTGCCTACTTCTCTCCTTTTCCTCGGGACTCCAAAAACAGACATCTTAGACACTGTTGGTTGCCCTAGCCTGTGTGTTTTTTCATGCCTCATCTGATAGCTTTTCTTTTGACCCATCTTTCTGTTTCCTAAGGACTTCTTCAGCTGTAGCTAATCTACCATGAAGTCCCATCCATTGAATTAAATTTAATTGTTGTAGTTTTCAGTTTTATAATTCAAAATTGAGTGGTTTTTTTTTCAATTGTTTCCTGATCACAGCTGAAATTCTTAATTTGTGTCTTTGAAGATGAAAAGTATACTTAAAGTCTGTGTCTAGTAATTCTTGTGTCTGGGGTCCCTGTGTGTCTTTTCTGTTATCTGTTTCTGCTAGTTATTTATTCATGTTCCTTTATCTCGTTTGTCATTATTTTTGATAATGTGCCATATATTTTATTGATACAAATGCTTATAGATGAGTTTGAGGCTGGGGCTGTTATACTCCAGTGAGTGATTTGCTTCTACCTGGGGTGTGATGAACTGGCAATCTAGGATCTCACTTTTGTTTCACTAATTGAAAGAAGTAGAAGCTGAGCTGCAGTCTCTGTGAAGTCCTGTCAATTTCTGGATTACCCTTCTAGATTCAGTGTGTGTTGGGGTGTCAGTCCAAACCACTAGCGTGTTTCCCCTCTGCCTCCTGCCCTGAACTCTAGCCCTTTCTATTTGACCCTTCAGGCTGTTAAAAGTACTGGTTAGCTGCATCTTTCAGGACTTTTCAGCATCCCCAGAGGAACAAAGCCCTCTGCGCTTTATTCATCTCCTTGGGCTTTCATCCTCCCCTGGTTACTGACTGGGGAAACCTTCACTGCCTTTAACTAAATGCTTTTTTTAAAAATATGTTGCTTTTCTAGCTGTCCTTATCAGGAGAATTGATCTGAATTACGTAGTTGACCATAACTGGAAATTAATTCCCTTGAAATTAGATATCTGCTGGAAGTTTATAGACAGAATCTATGCTATTTTAAGTAGTTAGGGAAAAAGATAAGCAAGAGTAGAGTGGCAGATGCTGGTGGTGGTGAAGTAGTCAGAATAGTGATAGTTGTATTTATGGTGCAATTACTATGTATTGTGTTTTACACATACTCATTGAAACCTTTGAACTACCTTCTGAGACAAGTACTATGGTTATTCCTGTTTTACAGATACAGGAACTAAAGCATACACAGATAAACTGACTTGATCTTGGTTATAATCTGTAAGGGGTGAACTGGCTCTCAAGTTTGTGCTTAGTGGTAGGAAGGTAGCCTGGGCAGAGGCCCGGGAAAGGGGTATCTCAGGTCAACATGGGACCACCACGGGTTTGTGGAGGTTGCCTAACAACAGTCCCAGTCAGGCAGAAATTTGCCGTAGGTGATTCTTAGTAATCAGAAAGTAAAGAAAGCCGTCTCGAGGTTATTTCTCGATCTTTCTCTACCACCGAATCACTATCAGATCATAGAATTTAGGCTTACAGTCATTGTGCATTATGACTTGAGTATGTATCATCTCAGGAACCTATTTGCTACTGAGACTATAAATTGATTCTTTACAAATGATTGTTACAGTGACTCAGTGTGTATCCCGTGTTAAAGAAAAAATATATGGTCATTGTGAAAAATCTAGAAAATATAGGTAAAGCTAAAACAAAAACAGAAATAAATTAACTGTAATTTGCCAGATAAAAAACTTTAAAATTTTCCCAGTCTGTTTTTTTGAAAGAATGGATTCCCTCTTACTATGTTTATCGTCTGTTTTCCTTCCTTTTGACATATTGAATAACTTTCCAACCCATTAAATATTTTACAGCATTGCTTTAAATTGAAGCATCTTTCATAGTTTGGGGCATTTAAACTCCCTCCAAAAAAAAGAAAATGTGCGCTATCCACTACTTTTAGTTGCCTTCCATACTCTGAATTTGGGCCGTTTAAGTTGATGCACAAATATTCTGAGTTACTGCATGAGAATACTGCCTACCTGCCAGTGGTTGGATATTTGCAGCACTATTAGAACCGTAATTTGAGTATTTTCCTGCATTTTTGCCCTTATTTTATTGATGCACAGCATATGGTTTGATGGAGTTGGTGCTTATTTGGTGCTTTCTAGGCTGAGAGTCTTTGAGGTGAACATGCAGTGGGCTCAGTTATGTAGAAAGAGCTGAGGAATGTTTATAAAATGCTAGAATTAAGGTTTTAAGAATAATTTTTTTCTTAAAACAATGGAAGTAATTGAGATTTATATAAATCATTAGCTTTCTAGTGGCAGAATCCCCTCAACTCACATGTATGTCTTTGAACTTGCCTGTCTTTTCAGGATTATATGTAAAAGCAAGAGTCTTATCTATAATTTTTTTATAGTTTACATTTCTTATTTTTTGCTAATGTAAACAGTATGCAATAAATAACTTTTTTTTAAAATCCTTTTAGCTGTATCTGAAATTGACACTTAAAAGAACTATTGTATGTAACGTGTTCAAAAATTGAAGACTTTCCTTGGTAACTGGTTCATTTGAAGTTCCTCATGGTCCTTGTTGTTGGCAGACATTTATTAAAATGCTGTATGCAGGGCACTGTGCAGAACATATAACACACAGCTGAGGGCAACATACAGTTCCTGTGATGATAAATGGAAGAAGCCTTTCAGGTGGTTAAAAAATGATAGCACTTCTCCAGTCTTTTAAAAATAGATTATTTTAATCTAGCTTATCTTTTTTAAAGAAACTATTTATCGGGTTTATTTCCAGGTATTTTTACATTGTCCTGCAGTAAGTTCCTGCTTTCAGTTTTTTTGGGTGTGTACTGGAAAGTAGACTTGCTAGATCAGACAGTAATTTCTATGTTTTTTAACTTCTTGAGAAACGCTGCTCCATTCTGCATTCCCACCATCAGTGACAAGGGTTCCAATTTCTCCACATCTTGGCCAACACTTGTTGCCTTTTTTTTGTTAATATTAAGCCATCTTAATGTGGGTGTGAAGTGGTATCTTACTGTGGTTTTAATTTGTATTTCCCTAATGATGAGCGATATTGAAAGCCTTTTCTTGTTGGCTGTTTGCATCTTCTTTGGAAAAATTTCTATTCACCTCTTTTACTCATTTTTGAATTGGGTGTTTGTGATGGTGGTTGTTGAGTTATAGGAGCTCGCAATGTTTTCTGGCTATCAATCCCTTACCAGATCTGTGATTTTAAAACAAAGGTTTTTTTTTTTTTTTTTTGAAGTGTGGTTTAGCTATTTTTTCTTGTATTTACTGTACTTTTGTTATCATATGTAATTGAAATCATTGCCAAATCAATGTTGTGAAAGTTTTTCCTTATATTTTCTTCTAAGAGTTTTATCTTTAGCCCTTACGTTTAGATCTTTTATCCATTTTGAGTTAATTTTTATATATGACTTAAGATAAGAGCTCAGCTTCATTCTTTTGCAGGTGACTGTCCAGTTTTCCCGGCAGTATTTGTTGAAAAGACTTTCTCTGTTGAATGGTCTTGGCACCCTTGTAAAAAGTCATTTGACTCTATATTCAAGAGTTTATTTCTGAGCTCTCTATTCTGTACATCTGTTGTTTTATGCCAGTACCACATAGTTTTGTTTACTGTTGCTTTGTTCTGAAGTCAGGAAGTGAGAGTCTTTTTCAGGATTGTGTGGTTCCATATGAATTTTAGAAGTTTTTTTTCTCTGCAAAATATGCTGTTGAGATGTTTATGGGGATTGCATTGAATTAATAGGTGGCTTTGAGTAATATTGTCATCTTAGTAATATTAAGTCTTCCAGTCCTCAGGTGCCAAGGGTCTTTAAGGTAGATTATTAACATCAAAGTTATTATAATTGACAGAATATAATTAATTTTAGTTTATACTATGGCTTCTGGATGTTAGCTGTTTGATGAATTGTACGCTTTACAGATTAACTGCAGCCCTTCTTATGAAGCCTCCCAGTACATTCCCTCCCATAGAGAATGAACACTTGATGCTTGAAGACAAAATAGGACCTACTCAAACTCCAAGTTTTATTTGTCTCTCACTGTCTTGGGCATCATTGTATTTTATGTTCAAATTAAACATCACCATTTCCAAATACTGTGGACTGTTGTCTTAAACATTCCTTTCCAGTGTTTGAAGAAATTGGAAATCCAGCAGCAGCAGGCCCCCTTTATCTGTAAGAGCCTCTGGTCTCCCCACCAGAGGCTGGGTGTGGGTTATCATTTTGTCTTACACCCCCATCTGCTCTCTGTCATTCAGAGGCACAGTTTTCAACCCTTGGTGAAAAGTGGAGAAAGTTGGCTTGAAACCACCTCTTGCAATAACTATGTGGTACTCATTTTCAAGTGAACTGCAAACCACATTTCATAGCAGAATCTTCCCTGATTAGCTGGCAAACCAGCCAATTCGCCACTGCCCTGCCCCACGCCCCTTTGAAGAAGACTTCCTCTTAATGCTCTATGAATGTTTTTCTTTTCAGCAACTCTTATTTCCCTCTCTCTCTCATAGAAGCTCTTTAAATAAAATGATTATTTGAGGCTTGATTAGATTCTTGGGACTACATTAATAAAATATCCTACTGGGCTAGTATTTTGAAAGATTAATCTTGTGAATTGATGCAAGTCATTGAGACTGAGTGTTGTTAGTGTTGTTTTTAAACAGTGGAAATAGTAGTCAGGACAGATTAAAATTGGATTGAAATGTTTTAAGTATCAATTTTAAAGGATTAAATGCAAAGCACGGACTCAAAGCTGATAAACTCCCAACCAGGCTGAGCCATTACATGTGGTTTTGTGTGTGTGTGTCGGGTGGGGGGGTCAAGAAGCAAACTTGTCACTGGCTGGTAGGGAGTTCAGACACATCGTAAGCCCAGTGCCAGTTCCTACTGGACAAATGGATCCTCACTGAAACATCCCCACAGAGCTCTGATATCAGGCGAGCAGCTTCTGTGTTTGTCTCCGAAAAGCTCTAGACTCTGAGACTCTATGCCAATTCGTGGTAGCGATGTTTGTTGCAGTAAATATTAAGGCAATGTTATTGCTGTACCACTTCTAGCGTCCTTTTTCCTTGGTAATTTGTGAAGATAAATTTCCTTTGGACATCACATCACTGTTTGGAACATTTTAGAGTTGTGTGGGACAAAATGTTTGGAAGAAATACAGGGCCTCAATCACATCATTTTGTACCAGCGTAGGTAAAGTTCATTGTTGGCCAAGTAAAATATTATCATGTTAAATATTACTGAGACTAAGGTGTGGCTCTGTGATGTTATGTGGGTTACTCTTAGTCTTACGTATGTTTGGAAATATCTGAAACTGGTTTTTTTCCTAAGGCCAAAGAATTCACTTTAGCCTAACAGGACCACTTGTTTTCGTCCTAGCATCAGGCGTTAGAAATGCGTTCTGAAAATTCTTCCATTGAACTGCTTAGTAGCTGTTCCCGAGGAAGGCGAAGGAAAATCATTCTGGTAGCCAACATGGATTGCCCAAATTGGACTTGGGTACTAAGTTGCCAAGGGGCTTCCCAGGTGGTGCTGGTAGTAAAGAACCACCAGCCAATGCAGGAAACATAAAAGACACCGGTTCAATCCCTGGGTCAGGAAGATCCCCTGGAGGAGGGCATGGCAACCCACTCCAGTATTCTTGCCTGGAGAATCCCATGGACAGAGGAGCGTGGCAGGCTACAGTTCTCGGGCTTGCAAAGAGTTGGACACTCGTTGGGTCACTCACGCACTAAGTTAGCAAATAGCTGCTGGCCTGCCAGTTTTTGAAGGTTTCGAGGTGAACTAGTTCTGATGACTGTAAGACTATTTAGAAGAAAAAAACAAGGGATTTTTTTTAGACAGTGTGTGTTCTGTACATATTTTCATATCTGTTGAAAATTACTTTAGTTCTTAAATGCTTTATTCTCCCCCAGTGCTTGAATACTTCAGAGACTTTTTCTTTAGTTAAGGACACTGTGTTTGTCGGAAGAAATAATTTTCTTCCTTCATTGCTTGACTTGCTGTCATTTGGAGGCTGGTCTGACTATTACTAAGGACATGCAAACTCTTTACTTTTAGTAGAGTTAGTTTTTTTGTAAAGTGGTTTGATTGTTGATGCACCCAAGCTATATCAATTCTCATTGGGTGAATTTTTAAGAATTGTTTAATTTGTATGTGTGTAAATACACATATGTGTATATAGGCATATAGATATGGTTGTGGCTTTTAAAGATATATTAAGATAAAAAATAAAGACTTTCAGTTCAGTTCAGTCGCTCAGTCGTTCGTGTCCGAGTCTTTGCCACCTCATGAACCGCAGCACGCCAGGCCTCCCTGTCCATCACCAACTCCCGGAGTCTACCCAAATCCATGTCCATTGAGTCGGTGATGCCATCCAACCATCTCATTCTCTTTCGTCCCCTTCTCCTCCTGCCCTCAATCTTTCCCAGCATCAGGGTCTTTTCAAATGAGTCAGCTCTTCGCATCAGGTGGCCAAAGTATTGGAGCTTCAGCTTCAGCATCAGTCTTTCCAATGAACACCCAGGACTGATCTCCTTTAGGATGGACTGGTTTGATCTCCTTGAGTCCAAGGGACTCTCAAGAGTCTTCTCCAACACCACAGTTCAAAAGCACCAATTCTTCGGTGCTCAGCTTTCTTCACTGTCCAACTCTCACATCCATACATGACCACTGGAAAAACCATAGCCTTGACTAGACAGACGTTTGTTGACAAAGTAATGTCTCTGCTTTTTAATATGCTGTCCAGATTAGTCATAACTTTCCTTCCAAGGAGTAAGCATCTTTTAATTTCATGGCTGCAATCACGATCTGCAGTGATTTTGGAGCCCCCAAAAATAAAAGTTAGCCACTGTTTCCACTGTTTCCCATCTATTTGCCATGAACTGATGGGACCGGATGCTATGATCTTAGTTTTCTGCATGTTGAGCTTTAAGCCAACTTTTTCACTCTCCACTTTCACTTTCATCAAGAGACTCTTTAGTTCCTCTTCACTTTCTGCCATAAGGGTGGTGTCATCCGCATATCTGAGGTTATTGATATTTCTCCCGGCAATCTTGATTCCAGCTTGTGCTTCCTCCAGCCCAGCATTTCTCATGATGTACTCTGCATATAAGTTAAATAAGCAGGGTGACAATATACAGCCTTGACGTACTCCTTTTCTTATTTGGAACCAGTCTGTTGTTCCATGTCCAGTTCTAACTGTTGCTTCCTAACTATTTGGTACTTTTTAATTGTTTGGGAATGCAGAAAATGATTTAGCAAGGTGGTGGTTGTTTTTTTCATTCAAAATGTAGTTGGAGTTTGCTGGTAGTTGCCATGCTCTCATCTGCCTTTTATTCAATTTCTTTTGTGGAGTGTCTGAATTTAAATTAAAAAGGCGTGTTATTATACAGAGTAATTGATTAAGCTTGATCGGGCAGTGTCTGTAAATCATCAGTGGATGGAGCTTTTAGCACAAGGAAAGGATGGTTTAATTGCTCCAGGAAAAAAAAATGATTAGATGGATTTTTAAGAAAGTTAATGCTCAGGGGAAGGTTGTAAACACTGGCATGGAGACATCACGGAAGTTTCTGGAAAAGTTAGCTGAGATTGGGAGTAAAAGATCACTGAACACATCTTGGGGAAGATGCCTGCATCCCTCCTGGACGTGATTGAGGCATTCACTTCCATTGAACCAGCAGTGAGAACCATCCAAGCATATAGACTGGAAGGAGGTAGTACGGTTGTCAGAGCAACAGAGGATGCTCATGCCTGCCCCAGGGATGTTTTCAAGGGAAAGAGATGCCATCTTCTCTGTTCTTCACTAGGTTTAAATATTTTAAGATGCCTTGGCCACTCCATCCCATAAAAGATAAAGAACTCCAAAAGAACTTTTATGATCAAGATACTTAGGTTTATAACAACACTCGTGTCTGTCCTTGTTTCTCTTTATTTTCATATTTGGTCAGGAATAGACTCCCAATTTATAATATTATACCTGCATAAAATAGGGGTCCTGTCATGTACCTTTTACTGTGGCTTCACTTTTAACTGCCATTTAGGAACCGGTTGGACAGTAAGCTGGGGATCTCCTTTGTGAAGGAGTTTGCGACTCTTTCCTTTTCTGTTAGGATTATTCTGTTTACATGATGTCTTCCTTACCAGCCAAGCCTCCGTGTGGGTGAGAACTTGTGACTCTTTCATTTTGTTTCCTCTGGAGCCTGTTCTTCTAAGGTTGTTGGAAATGTGTGTTGACTCAAAACAAATAGTTGAATCAACTCCTGGGTGATGTCAGCACCGTGCATTTGATTCTGTGGTTGTCAGAAGCCTAGGAGAGTGGGTTTTTTTGTTTGTTTCTGTTTTGTCTAGTCTAGTTTTGTTAATGTCTCAATCAGGCTTCTTTTTCTATTTGTAGATCTAAAGAGCTGGGCGATGGAGGCGAATCATCCTCCCCTCCCCCACCCTCCAGCAGTTGGATGAAACAAGAGTGTTGGCTCCTGGCCCTGCTTCACCCACTTACGTAACTTACACCAAATCCCCCCTTTAGGAAGAAATGTCTCAAGGTCCTTTTTCCTGTCTTAATTCCTGTTCGTTATTTTACTTGTAACCACTTGTCTAGCCTGGCCTCTTCAGAGAAACTTTGTGGCTCTCACCTGCTTAGCTGTCCAAGCACCCCATTCTTGTAATGGCCAGAAACTCTTCCTTCATAATGGAAGAAAGGAAAATGCAGTTAAACGGAGTCTACAGGTGAACGAAAAAAAGTCATTCCTAGCACAGTGTTAGCTGAACACTTAACACAGCCCTGTCACTAGAAAGAAAGGCAAGCCTCATATGAAATGTAACTTTTTCCAGTTGACCTTTTTTTTTAAAGCAAAAATAGGTGAAATGAGCTTTGACAATACATTTTGTTTAATTCAGTGTATCTGTGTGTGTGTATGCTCACTTAGTTGTGTCTGACTCTTTGCAAGCCCATGGACTGTAGCCCAACAGGCTCCTCTGTCCATGGGATTCTCCAGGCAAGAATACTGGAGTGGGTTGCCATTATGAGTAATTAGTCCCTGAATACCACCCCTACTCTGCACCCCAGGAGAAGACCACAGGTTCCTCTGGGACCCCAGGCCCAGCAGAGCACAAGGCACTGAGAGGGGAAAGTCAGGCCACCCGGACCCACGACAGCCAGGCTCGGGGCCCAAGTTGGGGAGCTAGAGAATTCCTCTCTGGACAAGTTCTTCCATGTGCTGAAGACATCCAGCCGGCTCTGCAGTGTCCCCTTCTTTAGTACTGAGTTAGATGACTTAGGGTCCCAGCTACTTCAGGGACACCATGAACCAGAGCCAGAATGTTGGGGAGAAAGCAACTTGAAGACCGTGCAAGGGACAGATAACTTCAGTAGACTCTTGATGCTTATCTCAGAAAGGAGAGGGTATTGGCTCTCTGAAATAGTTTTGCAACAACAAAAAAAACTTTCAGAGAGAAAGAAAGAGGTGTTAGTTATTAGAAATGTGATATCAGACATTTAAAAGCCTGGTTAGGAATCTTTATGAAAGAAGGAACAAAAACTAGAAAAGATAAAGGTAAGATGAACCTGATGAGAATTTCAGGAGAGAAGAAACCCGGGATTGAGTGTTTCACACTGATGTGACCCCGCTGAAAGGTCAGGCAGGTGAGTGACAAAAACCAGACCAAGGCTTGTTACAGTCAAATTTCAGGATATCAGAGATTGGTAAAATTTTACTTCCATGTAGGAAAAACCAAACCTGCACAGCAAACTAGGGATCAAACTGGCTAGATGTACGAGCAGCAATGCTGGAAGCTAGAAGACAGCAGTTCAACCCATTAAATTCTGAGGGAAAGTTGTGTCGTTACAATTTAGAGCTTGTCCAAATGGCCAACAAAGTGTGTGCGTAAAATAAAAGCTTATTTTGAGACCCATCATGTTTGAAACTCAGCAACCACACACCTTTTCCCAGGACCCCATGGGAAGCTGTGAGCCGCTGACATGGGTGGTCAGTCAAGAAGGAGAGAGGACTGAGTGGGGAACAGGAGAGAAGGGAGGAGTTTTCAGGACGGCTGTGATTGGAGCCCCAGGAGAGGTGGCTGTGCTGGGTCTCTCCTGAAGAGTCATCCGCACAGTTGGGAAGCGGGAGGACGGTGTGCTGTCTTCCTCCGATCTTCTCTGCATATCTTCCTGACAGATTGAGTGCCAGCCATCGGTGCGTACACACTGTCGAGTCTGACTCTTTGCAACCCTGTGGACTGTAGCCCGTCAGGCTCCTCTATCCATGGGATACCCCAGGCAAGAAGACTGGAATGGGTAGCCATGCCCTCCTCCAGGGGATCTTCCTGACCTAGGCATTGAACCCGTGCCTCCTGCATCTCCTGCATTGGCAGGCGGGTTCTTTATTGCTGAGCCACCAGGGAAGCCCACCAGCCATCGGTACAGGGAAGTAAAGGAAGAGATGGCCTTGCTGAGACTGAGGTGGGTAGATGCCTAAGGAAAGAGCTGTAACCATAGCACCTTCTTACATTATAATCATGTAAACAGGAGATTGATTTAACCAACAGGGCACAGGGAAGAGGGTGGGTGAACAGAGGGTCTGGTCGTTTGAGTTCAGTCCTTTTTAATAGAAAGTTGATGGAGAATGTTTGGACTGAAAAGGTGCAGATGCATACTTGTCGTTTAGAATCAAGGCGGCAAATAGTGGGAGAAAGGGCTGCCAGGGGCGGCCCCAGGGAGGACCCGCCTTGGGGTGGAGGACTCCACTAGGAGCTGGGTGGTGGTGGCTTTTTGGGCGAGGCAGCTGGACTTGCATGCCAATAAAATTTTAAAAATGGAGCCTTGTCACACTGCCTGGGTTTCATTTTTTTCATTTAACTTGTTCTTTCATTACGTATGTACTGATGTGAAGACCAGCACAGTGTTCATCATTTAGAAATCGCCACTGAGCGGTATCTGCTAATTCTTACTAGTTTAACTAAATGTCTTGGGGAAAAAAAACAAGAGCACAAGTTTTAGAATCAGACAGTCATCTCCTTGGGTGTCAATGATTACCTACTAGGTTCTAGGTGCTGTTTGCAGATGCAGTTAGAGCACCTGGAAATCCCCCTTCTTGCCCCCAGGAACCTGCATTCTATTGGAGGGTGGTTTTGAATTGCTTGATGAGAAAATAAAACAACCAACAGGTTGGGGCCTGTCCTTGGGAAGGGCCCCCAGAAGGAGGCACATTTGAACTGGGTCCTGAAAGGTGAGATGTGAGTTCTAGGTGCCTTGAGGCAGGAGAGATCCTGGCCTGTGCCCAGAAGGGTGGCACCCAGTGCCTGGTGGGGTGATGGAGGGAGGAGGGGGCAGATAGCCGGGGTCATCAAGAGATGGAATCTCTGGGAACGTGAGAGTGTGTGCTGTGTTCTGCCTGGAGATGGTTCAGATGCTACGGGTGGAGTGGGTTGCAGAGGGCAGCATGGACACAGTGTCCCCAGGGCCCACCTGACCACTGGAACACGAGTGCTTTTGTGCTTTTCCTGGTGGGGAGCGTTCACACAGATGTTGATACCCTGTTTATTTATTCTTTTTACTCGTGTAGCTTTTCCTGCTCTCCTTCCTGCATTTATTTAGTGGTTAGGTGGCTGGCACCCAGGAAGGCTAATTAATGGCAGAGACAGCAAGCAGTAAACATACTGACTAGCCGCTGATACTCGCTTTATTACTTTATTTTTTTAAATTGCTGATAATTACAATAGTGCTCATGGGCATGGGTCCCAGACAGGAAGAATTACTGTCTGCAGGCAGACCTGGTGTGAGCTGATAATGCTACGTAAATCATAGAGGAGATGGCTTTCTGACTTGCTTTGAACTTGGAGAGGGCGGATCTCTCTCATATTTGTGTTATTTTCTCAGCTGTTTTAATGGACTTTAGAAGTTACAGTGATTTGTTATATGAAGATTAGTGTGTGGTTGTTGCCTGACCTAGTGAACAGTGACGTGTTTCACAGAATTGCACACGGAAATTGGCATTTTTTATATTTTCAAACGTGCGTTTCCTCTCCTGCCTTGTGCAAGTCATCCTGGCAAATTGTCTTATTTTCTATTTGTGAAGAATTTCTGCCCTTTCCATTCAGCATCACAGAACCTTAGAAATAAAGAGCTAATGCTTTGTTTTTCATGGGATGGTAAAGCTAAGAAAAAAATTTTTGGTAAGGTTGTCAGTTCTTAATATTATGGAAGGAATATGTTTTTAAAAACAGACTACCCATTTCCTACTGCTGTCATCCTATGAAAAATGTTTTAAAACAGAAGGTAGAAAGAAGAGTGCCTTAGAACTCAGAACAGTCACTTCTCAAGTAGGGCAGTTAGCAGCTGGCATCGTCTGCATCCACGTGTGCACCTGCTCGCCAGGCTTCTCTTACTTGCATGAGGACCCTGTTACAGACTGCAGCAGCCCCCGGCAAGTGTTTGTGAACCCCCTGCTTTCAAACACCAGGAAAAACTGTCCTGAATATTTGCGTGGGGATGTTTGCAGCTGCATGGGTTCATTTTATCTTTTCCCAGGTACTTAAAGGAAAAAAGATTCCAGTGAAATCAATTCCAGTATCTGACACTGACCGATCACGTTTGTGGTTAGAACATCTTGCTATCAGAGCATTGCAACCAGAGCTGACATGTTGCATAGTTACCCATTTTAACCTTGGTAAAATCACTTAAGTATTTATTTTAGTGAAATAAGTCCATCTGAAGAATAGAATTTGTTAAAAGAGCTGTGATTTATTGTGTTTCAAGTATATAAAAGACTCAAAATATGCCTCCAAATTACCTAATTTTTAATGATTGACCTGATGCATTTAAAATGCTAGAGAGCTCAGATCAGTTAGAAGTCTGCTTGTAATTTCTGAGAATGTTGCCAGGTTTGTGCCCGCCCATGCCACAGCAAATGCTCCATCGTTTGTATTTTCTGTCCTCTGTGAGGCCATAAGAATGATTTGGAGGGAATATATTTAATGAATAATATTTAATCTTTGTACTTCTTGGTGTTGGTAACTTGAAATCATTTCAGCCTTTTAAGGTTTAGGAAACATGCCTATTCCCCCACCCCTGCCAAGCCCGCCTGGGCTGTTTGTTTCTCAGGCCCTTGGTTGCTGCCTGGGCAGTACTGGCCAGTGATTGCCAAGGGGAAGGCCAAGTTCACACCATGGAGATCGTCTGATGTTACTGTTGACACTCCACCGTCCCAGCTTTCTGACCTCTGCAGGTCACAGCCTTCAAAACACGACAGGTCATTGCTGTGCTTGGGAATTGGGCAGATTTTCATGCAGTGAGGAAGCTGTCTTTTGCAACTGTGTGTCTAATGTGTGCAGAGTTACAGGAGCGTGGACTTATGTCTGCTGTAATGGGAGCCAGAGCTAATACCATGGGTGTCATTTATTGAAACACCTAACATTTGGGTAATGCTCTATTTACATCGCCCCAAAGGGATAACTGGGGTCAGGAGAGATAACCTCCACAAGACTACTTAGCCAGTTAAGTCAAGACAACAGCCCTCAAGATTTAGGGAAATAACATAGTGTCCTTTTGATAGGAAACACAGATTCATCTTGACCTCACTTCAGTGGAAGCAAAACCAGAACCGGGAAGCCAGCAACCCCAGTGCTTCTCTTTTTATATGGTAGCCTGGTACTGAATTGTCATGTGAACCTTTGATGACTGAATTCCCTCAAAATAAAACATGGAGTGTGGATGCAGCCCACCCTGGTGTGTCCAGATTTCAAAGGTAGAGAAGGAAGATGCCATCTTCACCCCATTTCATGGATTTGTGGGGACGTGACTGGTCATGTGGCACATGACCCTGTTCTTGTAGCCTGAGAGAATGATGCCTTCAAGAGCCAGCCGATGATAACAATGCTGACGTTTGACTCAGGAGTTTTGCTTAGTGCTTACGTGGATTCTCTTAATTTAATCCCACAACAGGCCTGAGAGGAGTAGTGTGTCAGTAGCCCTATTTTACAGATAAAGAGGTTTAAAGCCTGATGATATTAGCCACCAACATTTGAAGAACTCCTATGTAACAAGCACTATTTCAAGCACTCTATGTGTGTGAAACTCGTTAAACCTCAACACATCACTATGGTGTCTAGTTACTATTGTTCTTGTTTTATAGACAGGAGCCTGCGGTCCAGGAGGTTACTTAGGTAACCTCCCAAATGCAGCACAGCTCATCAGTGGTGGGGCAAGAACTCAGTCACACTTTGTCTGCCCCGTGCAGCCAGTGCTCTTAGCCATCACGTCGTGCAATTGCTCTGGGGTCAGGAGATGATGGTTGGAAAAGCCATTGTCCCTAGGACCTCTGTACCCGAGGAAGTCAGTTTCGTAGAATTCCTATTTTATTATGGGCAATTGGAAAGAAACACAGGAACCTACAGAGAATTTGTTCGTTTGAGAATTCTAGACCCATAAACACTGTTCTGCTTTTTTTTAATATATGAAAGTGTTTTCTGTATTTCAGTAACTTTATAAAAGACTCTTAGCTCTCATCTTCTGAAACACTTAAAGACAGACCGCTCTTAAACCTTAATGCTTGCATCCTTCCCGGTGTAGCCCAGATGGACAGACCACCACGTTCCTGTCAAAAGCCCTGGAAACACTCTAAACTACTTTCAGTCTTGGAATTGATACCTCGTTTATACTTGAATATTTAGAGCTCTAATAAAATAAAAGCAGGATCATTTGTATGAATTACTGCCTACAAATTTGATACCTGACAGCTGGCATATGTCAGTGGAAGAAAAATGGCCTTTTACATTTAGAGTTCTTCCGCCTAACCTAATTCACCAGTTTCTAATTAGAATTAAGTCCAAATGTTAAGAAAAAAGAAAAGGGAAACCGAGGATTTTTAGCTGGTGTAATGTAAACTCCCTTTTAAGCGCCGGCTTCTCTGTTTGCTTCTAAAGCTGGAAAGTGCTTAACAAGAATCCTGCTATTTTATTAAATAGTAGGTTAAAATGTTTGAAGCCTGGAGCTTTTTTACTTTTATTTGTTAATTTTTGGCCCCACTGGCTTTATGTCGCAGGACACAGGCTCTTGGTGGCTGCGCTCGGACTTTCTCTAGTTGCGGCGAGCAGAGGCTAGTCTCCAGTTGCAGCATGAGGGCTCCAGAGGGCCGGCTCAATAGTTGTGGTGCGTGGGCTTAGTTGTCCCATTTCTTGTAGGATCCCAGTTCCCAGACCCGGGATTAAAGCTGTGTCCCCTGCATTGCAAGGCAGATTCTTAACCACTGGACCCCCAGGGAAGTCCCTGGAGCTTTTTTCAATTGAAAGCTTCACTCTTGCTGAGGAAGACGCGATTGGGGCATCAGACTACAGTCACCCTTTGGACAGTAACAGAAGTGGGATCTCTTACATCTTAGGTTTTAAGCAGGATTGTAGTCATCCCCCCACTGGAGAGAAATCAGATATAATCTATATACACATGGGGTTTTACTACATTATGGTGTGTTCAGAATAAACAGTTTTTCAGGTACTAGACCTGCTTGATTATACTTGCTAGTTGTCCTGCCAAAATGTTTCATTTCCTTTTGACGGATTGAAACCATGCAGTCACAGTCACACTCAGGCAAGTGAGGAACAGGATTTAAAAAATTAAAGCTGTTTTATTTTGAACTAATTTTAGACTATTTTAAAAGTTGTAGAAATACTAGAGGGAGTTCCCCCATGCGTTAGTACTGTGCTTCTCTTCATGTTAACATCTGACATAACCCTCGTGCGATTATCAAAGCTGGGAGGTGGACACTGGTACGATGCTGTTAACTGACTCACAGGCCTTGTTCACATCCGGCTCCAGGTTTCCTCAAGTGTCCTTTTCCTGTTCTGGGATGCTGTCTGGGCTCCCATGTTGCATCTGGTTTTTTTTTGTCCGTAGCCTCCAGTCTGGGACAGCCATCAGTGCGTCTTTGCTCATCTGTCCTCTTAACGTGAATTATTGCTGGAGTCTCCACTTGTGAAGTCATTTGTCTTCCCTTTTGTAGTTAATGTATTGGGGCAATAACCTTGAATCTACGGATTTTGTTAAACTTTGCTCGATTAAGTAAATCTTAGCCGCAGGTGTGTGGACACAGACTTAAGTCATTTTAATTTAGGAATCGTGAAGTGCCGTTCAGAACCTGAGCAGACAGAAATGAATACAGGATCCTCATATCCATGAGTATATTGTCATTTACTGACTTCATTTTTTAAAAAGGAGAGTCTTTGAGTAAGAGTCTGTCTCGATGTCACTCCTGTGCAATGGTAAGTAGGCTCTGCTCATTCAGTGCTATGATGGGAGCTGAAGCCGTGTGGCCCTGGACCAGACCACGGGAGCACTTCCTGTGCCAGGAAACAGACTCCCTCAGGAACGGGATAAAGCCCTCCTCTCTGAAGGATGCTCCCTCCATGGCAGGCACTCTCAACAGAGCCTGGAGCCAAATCAGATCCTGGAGCAGTAGCTTTAGTGAGGAAGTAATGGATTACCTGTTTGCTTTGGATGGGGAGCAGCTTTGTGAAGGGAGGTGGGGCTGAGGTGGGCCCAGGAGATGCTTCTCCTGGGGTGATGACTAAAGACCCTGATCAGCATTAAGACGAGATTTCTGTTTGTTCCTATTTATTTGTTGCTTTAAGCCATTTCAGGTTTTCAACCAAGTGACTAAAAGCACTTTTAACCAAGTTGAATTTCCATCCTCAGGTAGCTAAGCTCTTTTCCTGAGCCAAATTAATAGAATGGGATTTCTTATTAAGAATGAATTATTAAGTAAAGTGGAAGTGCTGGGCTAGGAAAGCAGTTGATGCAATTTGTACTCAAAGCCTTGAAAGCGCTGCAGTGTGCACAGATCAAGGGCCGGCCGCAGCGTCCTGGCACGGGGCATTCATTTTCTCTGGTGGAGGATTCCAGGTTCACAGGATGTCAGAAGTGCTGACTTGGCAGCAAAATCCCATTTGTAACATGTTAGATTTAAGAAGCAGATTGATTTATATGTTGATGTAATGGATCAAAGCACAGTGTGTGCTTCAGAAAATGGAGAGCACATTAAATAAGAGCATTTTCAAAGGAAAGAAGCACAAGCATTACAGGAAAAATAAACAAAAAAAAATCCTGTTGTACTCTAGGTAAGGTTAGGGTATGTTTGATTAGTTGATTCCTGGACGTGGTCCGCAGAGGCTTTTTATATTCCAAATGATACCTTCTTGAGAGTCTCTGATGACCACAAGGATTAATCTTTCTGAACTCAGAAGTGAATCACGGCAGCATATGAGCTGTCTGGACCGATTCCAGTTGCCCTCCTTTTCCTTGGTGGTAGCTGATGTGAGGAGCTGTGGCTGCAAGCTGCTGCTTCCTGCTGCTTTACCCTTGAGTGTTTGAGATCCTCTTTGGGGAAGATGCTGTTGACTATCTCTACACAAAGATCAAGTGCACTTACCACCAATGTACTGACCTCCGTGGTTGACCTGTAAACTGAGCATTCATACAGTCAGAACCTTTGTGGTCTTTGAGCCAACAGCCACACATGGACCATTATCTGCTGTGTGATGGGCATTTTGCCTGCATGATCTTGACCACGCCCCCTCTGTGGCCTGGGTGAGCTCACATAACTGACACTACTTCTTACCTATATTCATTTTTGGAATGTAAGAGGCAAATGCTTCCCTCTCCTACCCCTGTACTTCTGAAAGATGAAATCCCACCCCTGAGATCCCACCCTGGCATTCCACTTGTTTAATATTACAATATACCATTTTTTGAGTTGTGAAAAATGTTTATATGCATGCAATTATTACCAGACTAAAACTTAAAAAAAATTTTATTGTTCAAAAATATTCTTGTCCTTTTTCCCAGTCGTTAGCTCTTTTATGGATAACCACGAATCTGATTTCAGATTTAGCCATATTGTTGTATAATCCATAAGTCTAGTCCAGAATTTAGAAACTGTTGCTCAGCATCTTTCACGTTTAACCACGGTTAGTTCATTTGTAGCAGGTTTAGGAAATACTAGGCTTCCCAGGTGGCACAGTAGTAAAGAATCCGCGTACAGTGCAAAGACGTAAGAGATGCAAGTTTGATCACTGGGTTGGAAAGATCCCCTGGAGGAGGGCAAGGCAACCCACTACAGTATTCTTGCCTGGAGAATTCCATGGACAGGGGAGCCAGGCAGGCTACTGTCCATGGGGTCACAAAGAATTAGCCATGACTGGCAGCAGCAGAGCGTCTAAGCTACTAGGAAATACTATTGCCTGACCCATTGATTGTTTGTTTCTGTCTAAGCTTTTGACGAGTGGGAAGGAAGGAATTTGCTGAGAATACTGGTTTCAGTGCAGAGTGCATCCTGGGGGTTGCTCCCCTCTGTCTCTGTATGTACCCCCTTGTGTGCTGTATACTCGGTTCCCTCCGCATCATAACCCAGGTCACTAGCCCTGATCCTTAGTATGGCTCCCAGAAGAAGAACGACCAGGACAAGAGGCATTTTTGTGCGTATCTCCAGCTCGGTGTGAGAATCAAGCGCATTTGTCTTATGTGTCTTTATACCTTTTAATGATCTATTTGAATCAAATGCCACTAGGGCAGTGGTCCCCAACCTTTTTGGCACCAGAGACCGGGGTGAGGGGGTGCTTTTGAGAAGATCCAAGCACATTTATTGTGCACTTTATTTCTGTTATGACATCAGCTCCACCTCAGATAAGCAGGCATTAGATCCCTAAGGTTGGGGACCCCTGCGTTAGGGTACTACCTGTGCATTCTTTCCACAGGTACCTTAAATATTTTTTTCTTTCTTTGGAGTAGATAAGACTTAACTCCAGTATGTAGCTTCACAATCAATTATTCTGAAGGCGTAGTATCTGTCTTCTACTTTAATAAATGATTATTCCTCACAGTAGGGCAGCGATCTATTCTACTTAATAAAGTTGCTGACTGTTCGCGTTGGATCTCATTGAGGTGTTTCTCAGTCCTGATTGATCTTGGCAACATTTTAGATCCAGATTAGCTTTCCCCCAGCTATCAAGCAAGTGTTCATGCTTCCTTGTCTCATGCTAGTGGGAAGCAGGCTAATTTTAATAAGCTGCAAAGCAAAACTTGCATAGGTGGTAAATTGGTCCTGGAAAAAGTGATGTTTCAGAATCTAACATAGGCTTCTGATTCGAAGGACCATTCATGTCTATAATCAGTCCATCAGCACAGATCAAGGAGACTTGCCTGGAAAACACGATTTTCCGTATATTTTAAAAGCCAAATCTGCTTTCTCCTGTTAGTAGGAAAACCATTTAATATTAATGCTCTTTTTGAAAGGATCATAATAGACCATATAATCTAACCTGACCCTCAAGTTTTCATGTTTTTAAAAGGATATTTAATTTTTGTTTTGAAAGAACCTTTATATTAGAAGAGACAACAAAACTTTATTGTGGATGTCGCTGTCAATATTGGTATATCTGCAGACGCAGAGATGCCTGTTTTTTTCCTAGTGCACGAGACTGTAGGAGCCTCATCATACCTAAATGTTTTTTCTCACCTGTAATTTGTGAGCTGTTAATGGCTACAAATAGCTGAGTTTTTTTTTTCTAACGAGATGAAATTGTTCTTGAAATCCCTTTTAGTGTTCCGTTTTCGTGTATCGCGCCCCCTAGCTGTCGTCACCAAGCCTTTCCTGGCTCCCAGGGGTGTCTTACCTGAGCTACTGTTACTTCTCCAGCTCTGGAGCCATTCCCCTGCATACAGAGAGCATCAGAGCTGCATTTGGAAATATTAAGTCTGTACTTAAAATGCTCAGCACTCCATCCTTCCTTGGTCTAAGGATCGTCCAGTCTGGACCCTGCGTGCTGCCCACCTCCCTTAGGCCCTCAATAGTCTCTCAGTCGATACTCCCCACACGGATGCCCAGAGCTGTTCCAGTGTCACTCTTTGGGACGCTTGCCCAGTCAACCTGCTACCCAGGCCTACGTCACATCCCCATTTTGTACCGTAGGCTCCTCCAGCTCTGCGTTCTGTTCCTCCTCAGGATGTCTGGGGTGGGATCACACTTTCTGTGTGCGAGTCGACTGTGAACTAGACCATAAGCCCTTGCGGGCAGGGGACGTAATCTTTGGCTTGTCCTTGTGTGTTAAGCATTTAGCATGCTGCTGTGCAAAGATAGTAGCTGCTCAATAAAATTTTGTTGTGTGAGTGAATTGAGTAGAATCCCTGGAACTTCTGCCATTCTGTACTCGTGGCTTGGTGTGTTCTGGGCTGGGAAGTGGATTTGCTTGTGTTGGAGGGGACTTCAGGGGGATGGTCTATTCCCGGGTCAGAAGTATCCAGATGTGGAGAGGGGATTACGTTTCTCACCCACCTTTCTGGCGACCATAGACGTCCAAAGGTCTTTTTTTATTCTGGCTTTGTTCCTGGGAAACGGATTTGTTTATGAAGAAGAAATAGTAGCTAATGAAGAGTTTTAAAAGGTCAGTTGTACTGTCCCTGCTGCCTCCGCGCTTGCCTCCTGGGAGTGACCCTGGAATTGTTTTCCCTCCATAGGCCCTTGCAGCCAGTGCTGGAACAGGATTCGCTGTCGCCGAGCCTCAGATCGCAATGTTCTGTGGGAAGTTAAACATGCATGTGAACATCCAGACTGGGAGGTGGGAGCCTGACCCAGCGGGCACCCAGAGCTGCTTCGGCACAAAAGAGGAAGTTCTCCAGTACTGTCAAGAGGTGAGCGTGCTGCCTGAAGCTTAAAGATGCTTTTCTTTCTGGGTCACGTGTGAGCCTATTAACCTTAGAAAGAGGTGCTCTGTCATTCTCCTCTTTTGACCTCAGACCAACCTTGTAATGACCAGGCAGCAGGCTTTTGTTTTGAATGTGTGCCTGGTCCAGGTGTGCTGCAAGCTCTTGGGCCTTTCTGGAAGGAATACTGCAAGAGCTTGACCAGGGCCATAGAGATGCAGCCTTGGCTTCCCACGTGTCACAGGAAGACATGAAGCAGGCTCAGTGGCACGTGTGTGCTTGTGTTTTGCACTTGTAGGTTGTAGCCAGGAGCCACCAGTATCATAAGGGATTATCTCAGGTCTGATTGAACAGACCTTTCAGGTCAACACTTGATGTAGAAAAGGATATGAGATGTTTTAACTTCTTACCAAAACTAGCCTTGGGGCTCAGGGCTGGAATATCATTCTATAGTTTCATTAACAGACGCTTCTATAGACTTGCCTTTCAGATGTTTTAGTTCATGAACTCAGCTATTTATACATGTCCTGTAAGTGGACTCGATACCTAATAGACTCTAATAGACTCGTTTCAGGCTGAACGCTTGTTGCTTCTGTAGATCCTTTTAAACAGAAGATGTGTTAGAAGTGTTCCAAAGTCTGCCTGTTGAAAGAAAGCTAATGGTCACAGAATGTCTGTACTTGAGAAGGAGTTCAGCTGGAACCAGGCAGCAGAGGGGTCTTCACCTTTACAGAGGACGATGGCAGAGCTGAGCACACAGACCCCTCGCCCTCGGTCACCGGCGAGTGTGTGTTTGTTACGGACAAAGTCCGTTTACCATGCATGTTCCCTGTTCCTTGCAGATGTATCCAGAGCTACAGATCACAAATGTGATGGAGGCAAACCAGCCGGTCAGTGTGGACAACTGGTGCCGGAGGGACAAGAAGCAGTGCAAGAGCCACATCGTGATCCCCTTCAAGTGTCTTGGTGAGCGTCCTGGGGCCTCTGGGTACCACTCAGGGAATCAGGGTCCCCGGTCTCACATTTTCTTTTTTAAAAAGCTTTAAAAATATTTTTAATTTTTATTTTTTGGCCATGTTACATAGCATGTGGGACCTTATCTCCCCGACCAGGGATTGAACCCGTGTTCCCCTGCATTGGAAGGTGGAGTTTTACCCGCTGGGCCGCCAGAGAAGTCCCTTACATTTCATTTTCTCTCAGCTCACAGTGGGATAGCTTCATCTGCTAAGAAGCCAAGGGCTATAGGAATTTATCAGGGGATCTTTTGAACACTTGCAGCTTTCTAGCATTGATAAGTGACTCTTCTGGTCACTCACTCTGCCTCTCCCATTGTGGGCATCCTCTGACTTCACAGGATGAGCCTTCCAGGCCAGCTTTGTTCACATCGAGAGTCTGCAATGACTGTTAACAGTCCTAGCTTGCGTAGTACTGCAGCAGCCTGAGGGGTGGTCTTCTGGTCCCCTTACTTCACCTACACATTTTGCTGAAGTCCTATATCGGCAGCCAGATCAGACTCCATGCTTAGCGTTCAGGAGCTAAAGGAGTGAGTTGTAGCTGCTGTAGACAGTCAGGGCGGCCTTGGCCAGGCCCTTGCCGTCTGCCCTTCTGAAGGCTCAGCTGATAAGGGTGTTCCTGACTCTATGCATTTGTATGAATAGTCAGAGCGAACTTGGGGACCACTATAACATTTTATCACCCAGAAGGAGGCTTGTTGTAAATGTTTACGTAGTGAGTGTGTTCATCCTGACCACTCATTGTTGACACACCTGAATTATGTTCGCACATCTGTAACCTGGGTGACTTGGGCAGATTTGGTCATAGAAGCTTAATGGGGCAAAATGATCAATTTTTGATGATGCATAATAGGACTAACACAGAGTATAAAGCGTAGACAGCCTGCAATGTTCTGTGGCAGCCTGGATGGGAGAGGAGGTTGGGGGAGAATGGATACATGTATATGTATGGCTGAGTCCCTCTGCTGTTCACATGAAACTATGGCAGCATTTTTAATCAGCTATATTCCAATATAAAATAAAAAGTTTAATAAAAAGTAGACAGCCTCTGTAGTTCTGTGGATGTATTTATTTTAAAATTAATTTTGATTGGAGTATAGTTGCTTTACAATATTGTGTTAGTTTCTGTTGTACAGCAAAGTGAATCAGCCATGTTTCCAAATCTTTTTTGAATTTCCTCCCTGTTCAGGTGTCCATAGAGCACTGAGTAGAGATCCTTGTGCTGTATAGTCCGTTCTCATTGGTTACCTATTTTATACGTAATAGTGGGTATATGTCAATCCCAGTCTCCCAATTCCTCCCACCCCCTCCCTCCCCCTAGGTATCCATTGCTTTGTTCTGTATGTCTGTGTGGCTATTTCTGTTAACCATTAACTTAACCTGTTCCCCTCCCTCCCTTCATTAAAACCTTTCCTAACATGGGATTCATTGCTTTTCTCATTCTCACATGTAGCAAACTAACAGAGGCAGCACCTGAGTAACACTATATTAAAATACATAGTAATTACTTTGTTTTAAAAATGTTAAGTGGGGGAAAGGACACTGTGTGCGCTTAACATGGTTTATTTAAAATTGAGCACCCTGCAGTGGTGTAAGGCTTTTGAAAGGTTTTGTGTGATGTGGTTTTGAAGATGTTTTTTCATTGCATTTGGCTGTAAGAAATCTCTGGGTATGAGGTTTCATTCATTCTCTGTAAAACTCTCAAACTTAAGGAAATGAAAGAGCATTCTTGAATATTTGTACACAATAGATAGATGGTACCTAGCAATCATTTCTTCCTTTTGCATCCTTGTCCATAAGCCTTTGCAACTCGATCTTTCCCAGTGTGGCTCTTTTTCACTGGTACTTAGTATATTCAATGAGAAGTTACACTTCAATGTTCCCCCTCAAACTGAATCTTATAGCTTACGTTATTACTAGTTGCCTCGTTATCCGTAAAATTTTATCTAAATAGGTTGGTCCAAGTGGGACAGAGTTGGTAAAGTGTGAAGAGGCAAAGGTGCCAGTATTTTGGGGGAATGAGTTAGTCATCTCTGACATTTATGTACAGACAGACTCCTGCACCTAAAGAAGGGAGCTCTGTGAGCCTGTGGCTGTTTCTGTCCTTGTTTATTTCTGGAAGGATTTTTGGTTGGGGATGGTTGCTGTGATGTCTTGTTCTCAGAAGCCTCGAGGCGGGGCCAAAATAAAAACCAAAAATAAATATATTGCCGAGTAAATACAGTTACTGTCAACAATGAGAGCTGGCACTTGGATGTCAGAATTCAAGTGATTTCTACTTAGAGTGAGCCTCAGATTGCTTCCGCAGTGGAGCTGAATCCTGGTTTGCCACTGGGCTTTGCTTATACTAAGCTCCAACTGTAAGCCTGGTTGATGGTAAAGTTTGTTTCTGCCTCCCCGGGGCCTTTGGGGCCCTTGAGGGCAGCACTGTGTCTAATTCACCTTTGTGTTCCTGCATTAGTGTCGAATTGAGCTATTGGGCCCCCAAAGTCCCTGTGCTAATAATAGCGGAGTGAAACCTCACTGCCCTGTGGAGGGCTGTTTTGATGCGGGGCAGCTGCTTATGACGACAAGAGAGCGTGTTCCCCCTCACAGCAGGTCAGGGGCTGCCCCTGGCCTCCCAGAGACTGAGGCCTGAGGCTCTGGTGAGGCTGGGAAGCTGGTCTACATGTAGACTTCACACCAGTTCAGGCCCTGTGATTTTTTTTTTTTTTTTGACCTTGCCACTTGAGTTGTGGGATCTAGTTTCCCCACTAGGGCTTGAACCCCGGCCCTGGCAGTGAACACACCAAGTCCTAACCACTATACCACCAGGGAATTCCCCCAAGACCTTTCTTGCCAGACAATTTCCTGATTAGGTTTTCCTTTTTGTTGTTTTTGCTGTTGTTAAAACGTCTGAGCTGAGCCTCCCTGCCTCGTTTCCCCTCCCTACTTACCGCGTCTCCCCTGAGCCCAGCACCACCTTAGTGTCCTGCACTCGGGCCCTGTGGGGCCTGTCCATGATGCGTCAGAAGAGCCTGGGATGTTCGTTGAGTGCGGATCACTGAGGCCCCCCTTGGACCTACTGACCCAGAGTGTCTAGCCTTTTATTACGGACATTACAAACATACCCAGACACAGAATCATCGCCTTACCCCCTATGTGCCCATTGCCCAGACAAACGGGCATCAGTTCATGGAGCACCCTTACCCCGTCTGTGGCCCACTTCCACCAACCCCTCATTATTTGGAAACAAATCACAGATACCTTGTTGTTGTTGTTGTTAATATTTTAGCATGTATTTCTAAAAGATAAGGGCTCTGTTTTCTAAGCGGCTATGTGTAATTTCCCCCCAGCTTTTTATTTTTGAGAAGTTTCAGACCTATGATAAATGCAGTCGTGAACTCTATACCTGTTACCTGGGCTTCCAGTTTTGCCTTATCCATCTTACTCTGTCTATTTTGTGCAGTTTCCTTACTTTTCATTTTTAAACCATTTGAAAGTGAGTTGGGGCTTTACAATAGTTCACCTCCAAGTAGCTTTCAGCTTCTTTTTCTTAAGAGCAAGGGCGTTCTCATGTTATGACTGTGATATAGCAGTCACACTTGGGACAACTGTCCTTAGTATTCAAATAATGTCCTTTGCAGCTCCCTTGCAAAAAGGGTGATGTACTATATTTAATCTAGACAGTTCCTCAGCTTTTTCTTTTGAATCTTTTATTTATTCTTTTGGCAGCATGTGGGGTCTTAGTTCCCCAACCAGGTATCGAACCTGTGCCCCCTGCAGTGGAAGAGTGGAGTCTTAACCTCTGGACCCCTAAGGAAGTTCCTGACTCTCTTATGACAATAATATTTTTGATAGTCTGGGCCCTTTGTTTAACACAATGTCTCTGAATATGATTCCGTCATATTGTTGTGTATCAGTTCAGTCTGTCGCTCAGTCGTGTCCAGCTCTTTGTGACCCCGTGGGCTGCAGCACACCAGGCTTCCCTGTCCATTACCAGCTCCCGAAGCTTGCTCAAACTCATGTCCGTCGAGTTGGTGATACCGTCCAACTATCTCATCCTCTTGTTGTGTATAATTAGAGCCAGATGACTGTTTGTAGCAGAAAGACGGTCTAGGTGATGTGTTCTCAGAACATGACTTCTGTCAGCTTATCACTCACCTGGGTAAAGTCGTGTCTGCCAGACCTTCCCTCTGCAAAGACATCTCTCCCCCTTTGTCATTCACCCTCCACTGACGGTCTGTACCTGGATCAGTCATCACAGTGGTGGTTTGTCTTAGAGCGAGGCGTCTGTAGGTATACAGAGGGCTAAAGTAAAGTTCATCTGTACTTCTGGAGAACAGGCAGTCTCAGTTTCCTGGACATTTTGTTACTCAACCCAGTGTGGGCAGAAATAGAGAAGTGAGAGGCTGGGACTGTTGTTGGTGTGACGTCAGAGGTGGTGGGGAGTCGCTGTGTGTGTTTGAGGTCTTGATGGGCTCCTCTTCCTGTTTCCCCTGCTGGATGCCGCAGGCCTGCTGGGAGTAAGGGATGGAGGGCGGGAAGGAGTGAGGGAGTCCCGGGCCTCACAGCTGCAGTGGAGCACTGAGCTCTCGTGTCTGCTGGCCTGGAGCTGAAACGTCCAGTTGGCCCCTGAAGATGAGCTGCAGCTCAGCTCACGCATGTCAGAGACTGCTCCTGTCTGCACGTGGCTGTGTGACCGTCCCAGTAACCTGCGGTCAGGATCGTTTTCACCTTGAATTGTAATCAGATTTGCTCCTGACAAAGCTTCTCTTCTCCAGTGGGTGAATTTGTCAGTGATGTTCTGCTAGTTCCAGAGAAGTGCCTGTTTTTCCACAAGGAGCAGATGGAGGTGTGCGAGAATCACCAGCGCTGGCACACTGTGGTCAAAGAGGTAAAGGCTGGACGGCAGAGGTCAGGGGCTGCTGCTTCTGTCGGGAGAGAGAGTAGCATGTTTCTCCAGAAAAATAATAATCTCCTTGCCGTAATCTTAACTCAGTTTTTTCCCCTTTATCTCATCAAAGTTTACAGTTACTTGTATCTTCTAAGTTAAAAATATTTGGAAGAATAGATATTTTGGTAAGGAAGTACCGTACTAACAGTCCAGCATGTGGAGTCAATGATGTTAAAAGGATCGTTAAGAAGCTCTCGGCAGGGCATCCAGTAAGGCCACACACCCCAAGGCCTGTGTGGAAATATCCAATTACAGGAAATCTGTGGGGACCTGCATGCTGACAGGACTAGAAACCATTTCATTCTTCGTCTGAGGAGAAGGAGCTTCCTCAGCTTGTCCTCCGAGTTTAGTTAGTTTTTCCAATCAGTTGCCTTTATTTTGTCTAATTATGAAGTAATTTGAATTCCTTGCCACTGAAGAATGTATGTTATTACTGACCACTGTTAACCAGTGTTGATAATCACTCAAAGAAACCACCACCACCCCAGCCTTAATTTTTTCCATCTTTGGGCTTTCCATTGTTTTGGGCCAGATGACATTGTCCCATTGCAGGTTAAGCAAAATTTGTAAATCTGTCAAGTAGCAGTGTCACAACTTTTTGGCAAAAATTAATGTGTCTATGAGAAAGGCTTAACATTGTGATTTGGTATGGGCTTCTTCTGGAGTGAGCTAGGGGTGGGGGTCTTTGAGCACACTGCTGTGTTCTGAGCGAGCTAGGGGTGGGGGTGGGGGTGTCCGAGCACACTGCTGTCTCCTGACCTTGGTCCCGGGCCCCCAGGCCTGCCTCACTCAGGGGATGACCCTGTACAGCTACGGCATGCTGCTGCCCTGCGGGGTGGACCAGTTCCATGGCACCGAATACGTGTGCTGCCCGCAGACAAAGGTGGTCCAAACTGCGGTGTCCAGAGAGGACGAGGAGGACGACGATGATGATGACGAGGAAGAAGAGGAAGACTATGACGTTTATAAAAGGTGAGCTCTGTCCTGAGCCCGTGGGCGGCTGTGGCTGCTACACCCAGGCTTCTGGGTCAAGCCTGTTCCTCCGGAGCCGGGCCAGCACATCTCACATGACTGTGGCCGAGCCCAGGCGCGCCAGTGGCCTTCATCCACCTGTCCTCCTGGCCACGCACCTTCCCGCACGATCACGCGGCCCCTGCTCCCTGGCGCTCAGCACCTGATGAGGTGGCCGGGCTCAGGGCTTTTAGCAGCATAGCTCACTGTGAAAGTGAAAAAGTGTCCCCCAACTAAAATAAATAAATTTATTAAAAAAAAAAAAAAAAGACTAAGCTAAGATAATGGAAAAAAAAAAAGATGATAAGCATGCTCTCCTATATTTACTTCTAGTAATTATGTGGTTTTTAAAATTCTAATAAATCATTATTTTATAAGAATAAAGTAGATAAGAGTGGGGAAAAAAAAAAAGAAAGTGAAAAAGTGAAAGTGTTAGTCACTCAGTTGTGTCTGACTCCTTGCGACCCCATGGACTGTAGCCCACCAGGCTCCTCTGTCCATGGGATTTCCCAGGCAGGAATTCTGGAGTGGGTTGTCGTTTCCTCCTCCGGGGGTCTTCCCAACTCAAGGATCAAACCCGGGTCTCCTGCATTACAGGATTCATTCCCACCGTCTGAGCCACCAGGGATGGGCTGAACTTACTGCTCCCTGCCTCTGTGCTCCGAGCCTCAGAGCAGGGAAGGGAGTCAGTGGTTCTCTGTGTGCAGCAGTTGGTGGTGACCTTCCTTTCTTGTTGTGACCTCTAGTGAGTTTCCTACCGAAGCAGATCTGGAAGACTTCACAGAGGCAACTGCAGACGAGGACGACGAGGAGGAGGAGGGGGAGGAGGTGGTGGAAGACCGCGACTACTACTACGACAGCTTCAAGGGAGACGACTACAACGAGGAGAGCCCCACCGAGCCCAGCAGCGACGGGGCCGCCGCGGAGGACGGGACCACTCAGGACGTCAGAGGTAGACCCACCTGGCAGTCATTGACTTAGAATCGGTTAATAGTCTTTCATTCACATACAGGCTGCTTGCCTCCCAGGTAGGTCCCAGAAGGGTGGCTTCATGCCGCAAAGGTGAGGTCAGCTCTGGGTGCTACCAGGTCTGGCAGCAGACAGATGGAGTCAGGAAACTGTGATGTGCATTGTGAGGACTTAGAGAATCAGAGAGACCGTGTGGTCTGCCCTCGGGCAGGATTCTCCCAGTCCAGCCAGAGATGTTCCCGCCCGGGAGCCCCTTCCTCAGGCTAAAGTCCCAGGTTTTGGAGTGGACGTCACTTTGGTTCTTTTCCTGAGTGTGTTCCAATCTGTAGGCTGCCCTGCTTGGCCATCGGGGCATCTGGAATTTGACGACCTGCTGGTAAGGGATCAGGGCCCTTTCAATGTCGCTGTTAAATAAAAAGTGAACATTCCAGACCATTTCTGTGCAGCCCCCTGCTGACTGACTGTATATTTGAAGCCAGTTAAGAGCTGAAGACGGAGAGGGCAATGGCAACCCACTCCAGTGTTCTTGCCTGGAGAATCCCAGGGACAGGGGAGCCTGGTAGGATGCTGTCTATGGGGTCGCACAGAGTCGGACACGACTGAAGCAACTTAGCAGTAGCAAGAGCTGAAGAATTGTTTAGGGTTCAGCCAGGAGCCGATGACTTAATGATTCTAGAAGTTTGTGATTAACCTTGGAGAACAGATAATGTACACTGGCCCTTTCAAGGGGCCTGAGTAGTGTTTACAACAGTGACCACCACTGAAACTCCCTCTGCACCCGCGCTGTCTCCTTCTGCCCTGGATGCCCCCGAGACGGCCAAGACAGGCAGCTGTCCCCACTACACAGACCAGAAATGTGAGGCTCCCGAGCTGTGCGCTGTGGAATTCTTCCACGTCAGCCCTTTCCCACTCTAAGCTCCAGACAGGGCAGAAAGCACCGCTTAGTGTTCTCAGGGCCCAGGGCTCTCCCTTGCTTCAGGAAGGAAGAGGACCGCATGCTCCGCGATGGCTGGCAGGAGGGGCACGGTGGTGGCCGGGACCCCCAGGTCCCACCTTGTCTTGGCCTTCGCTGAGGTCCAGTGTCACTCAGCCCTTCTCCCCTTGCTGGTCTGTAGCTTTGTGAACCCCCGAAGCCGCTCCCCCGCCCCGCTGACCTTCTGACCGTTTCCACACAGCTGTCTGCTCCCAGGAGGCGCTGACGGGGCCGTGCCGGGCCGTGATGCCCCGCTGGTACTTCGACCTCTCCAAGGGGAAGTGCGTGCGCTTTATATATGGCGGCTGCGGCGGCAACAGGAACAATTTTGAGTCTGAGGATTATTGTATGGCTGTGTGTAAAGCGATGAGTAAGTCCCGTCCAGCGTGCTGTCCCCTGGCGTCCCCGTGGCCGCGTCTGTGTGGTGCTCCCCGCACACTCGGTGTCACTGTTGGCCGTCTGCCCTCCTCTCTGTGCTTTCTAGATCTAGCTCTGCTTTCCTGTTGGCAGTTGTCAGCTCAGTTTTCCGTGTCCTGTGCTCGCTGTGGGCCTGGTGGTGGAGGTGATGGTGGTGGTGGTGGTGGAGGAGGAGGTGATGGTGGTGAAGGAGGTGACGGCAGATGGGTGGTGCTCCCTCCCTGCCCGAGGGGAGAGCCTGGGGCCGGCCCTTTCTCATCTGGAGCCCCCATGTTGGTTGGGAAGGAGGCCCTGCCCTCTGCTGTCAGACGCTGAAAGGCATGAAGAGCACTCGGATGGGCCATGAGTTCTGCACATGCTCGTGTCCAGGCTTTGTCCCTTACTCTGGTCTTGAGCAGCCCTGTCACCGACCCCTACAATGCACGCTCGCTAAGGGGAACACCTGCTCTCCAAGGAGGTGACAGTAAGGACACTTTGGGAAGCCGAGAACATTGGAACATCTTTATGCACTCCAGGGAGCCCGCTCTGCAGACAAGCGGTGGTGACTGTCTCCCCAGTATTCTGGGGGGCCCTGGGTCACACAGAGCTTTAGGAAGCAAGGGAGTTTTGGTTTGTTTTCTTTGGTCACAAAGGAAATTCCACGTTCAGTGGAGTCTGGTTCACTCAGATGTCAATAGGGTGCTTTTCTTCGTAGTTACCCCTTTTCCTGTTGAAGATTCTCATCTGGAGCAGTTCTGACCCATGTGTAGGAAAACCGTCTGGCTGAGCAGACCCTTCTGCCTTCTGATTCTGACACTCACTGCCGGTCCTGGTCATTTGCTCTAAAGATTTTTGGCTCTAGCATCTGATGGCTTGTCATTCAAAGGTTTCCTTCAGACCCTTTTGTTCCCTCTTAATATGATACGGTATACTGTTGGTGCATCCACTGTAGCCGCTGCTCTGTGGAGTTTTTATTTGAAATAATTGAAAAGATGAGGAAAAAAAAGCCCTTAGGGAACATCGGTGGCAGAAACTTTTTCATTCAGGAAAGACAGAGCTAGAAATTACAGTGATTCTTCCTGCTTTGTTAAACTCCTTAAACTAAGGGGCAAGAAAGCATTGTTTGTGGCGGAAGCCTGAGGAATCGGGGTCATTAAAGGTCATGTTGAACGTGAGGCGCAGTCTTTACCCAAAGGATCAAATGTTGACGGTGCAGTAAGAGACACCCGGCGACGGCAGGTGGTTGGAGCGCGAACCGTTTTGAAGTCTGCAGAACTGGAGTCTCCTGTTACCGTGGAAGGAGAAGCAGTGTGTCCGTGCACTTGTGGGGCCCCTGACTCGAGTGCTTTGGAACCTGGTAGCGTCACTGTCCCTTGAAAGGGACCAGCGCCTGCGAATGTGCCAGCTTCCTGGATCATTTGCTTGCACGCAGAGAGCATGTGGTTCTGGGTCCGAGTCCATTGTCTTTAGAACCAGACCTCCAGGTCTGCTGCTCCTGTGCCCTTTCACTCCGGGGCGGAGGCAGCTTGCACTTATATTATCTTTATCTGGCCCAGTGATATGAACCAAAGGCTCTGTCTCCAACACGTAAGCCTTTAAGCTGCGGGCCTACATCACTGAGCGACGTGCTTGTTGGCACGGATGGACTTCAGCGCTTTGAAATTCTGAGTGTCATGGGGAATGTGGTTTCTGAAGCAATCTATATAGATTCTGACTTAGTTACAGTCTGCAAATTGGCTGTTGAGACCCGATTTAAACTTAATGTAGGAACCAAATATTCTTGACAAGACTTTGAGCCGTAGCTTTTAGGTTTAAAACTCAGTAGGAGGGTGAATGGGGGACGCCCAGACAGAAGGACGTGGGGTGGCTGGCCAGTTGCTCTCACATTGTGTTCACGTTAACGCAGTTCTGGAAATCGGGTGAGTTTGTCTCCAAATCGAAATTCGTTGAATTTGGCTTTGGCTGTCCACATGGCTCTCAAGAGTGACCGACAGAACAAGTTGTGTGATCAGGTTGCCTGACGTTCCTCCCTGCCCTGGGAGATCCCCAGTCAGTTGGGGTGTTCAGTATCTCCACATATATTTCTTAAGAGGCTAAATAAACCTGTCCCCTCAACCTCCTGGATGCGGATAAGCTCCTTTGTGCAGACGCTTGCCTGCCCGGGGCCACCAGGAACTCAGGAACTTGGACTAGGCATGTGGAATGTTTGTTTTAATGGGCTGTTCTCTGGGTTGTGGCCGGATGAGGCCCTCGAGCGTCATGGATAGAAAAGCCCTGAGTGTCTTCACGTTCACAGCGAGTCTGTCCCTGCTGTGGGCCTGGGCTGAGGGTCCTCCAGTGGGGCTGAAAAGGAGGCCGAGGCAGCTGGGATGTTTGGACTTTCTCTGCCCAGTCTGTGTGCAAAGAACCTACAGTTGAATCAGTGGCCCAACGTGAGTTGTGACCTAAAAATAGCTGGAGAAAAGGCACCCTGAGCCCTGCAATGCCTTTGCACGTCTGACGTCAGCCCTATCTCTGATCAGATGCACTCAGTGACCGGGAGGGTAGGTCGGGTAGTTAGTTTTAGGTTTTAAGGTTTCAAGAACTGAGGGAGGGTGAGAAGTGTTCCCTTCTCTGCCCCTGAAGTCCCGAGTAGGTGCCTCGCCGGCTCTGAAGGTACAGGGGGTGCACATGGGCCTGGCGGCTGGATTTTGGGTAAGGAAGACGGGGCGGGATCCCGCCAGATGGGTGCACCCCCCTGAGGCGGTGCCGGACACACCGGTCCCTCCAGCAGGCCCAGCTGGGCTTCGTCCCCGAGCACCGTGCAGCTTCAGCATCGGGCCGGGCCCCCGGGAGAACCGTCTGGTCATTCTGTTTCAGTTCCCCCAACTCCTCTGCCAACCAATGATGTCGACGTGTATTTCGAGACGTCTGCAGATGACAATGAGCACGCGCGCTTCCAGAAGGCCAAGGAGCAGCTGGAAATCCGCCACCGCAACCGGATGGACAGGGTAAACCTCGGCCCCTTATCTTTGTGGTGTCGGGGCTTCGTAGTTGAAGCAAAGGGACACCACCTCCTTGGGGGAGGCGTGTGAGTGTGAGCGGGGCTGTCCCTGGATGGGACCAGTGTCCGCCCCTCCCCCAGCTCTGTGATCGTGGAGTTGCCCCTCCCAGTGCTTAACTGTTCCACTCTGCCAGGGGGCACTTCCTGTCAACATTACCTTCTGCTTGTTTTTTTAAAGTTTTTTATTTTTGAAGAAGGGAACTCTATAGCAATATTGTAAGTAGAAAGCTGGTATCATTTACCATTAGAACAGAGTAACGATACTAGTGTATATTAGATGAAAGCAGTGTTAGAACATTCCGGCTAGACACTCTTGCCTGCTGAAGGTCTGAGTGTCTGGGTTTCTTTTCCTTAAAGGAGTTGTAAGCGTCAGAGCAACAGGAGCACAACAGGAGTGCAGCTTTCTCCTACACTTACTCAGAAGGGTTGAAAGAAAATTGAAAAGGGGCTATTTTGCCAGATCTGGGCAGCACCCTCACGTCACCTGTGCTGGCTTGTATGCTGAGAGATACCTGTTACTGTTCGGAGAAGCAGGTATTAGCCCTCCTCCCCCTTCTTGTGAGGAGACGGAGGCAGAGTCTGGCAAATAACACACCCAAGTGTATGGATGAGGCAGCTGTGAAATGGGGCTCCCCTGGGGGGCCACTGACGCCAGCACCTTCTGAGGCAGCCGACCTGGGACGGACCTTGTGGTGTTGTGGGCGTGTGGGCCACGCCCTCCTGCACACTTTCCCACATCATGTTCAGGGCCCCACAGTATTTTTAGAAAATGGGAGCGTTGTTCCAGAGATTATCTGGTCATAGTTGACCTTTGTTCCAGGTGAAGAAGGAATGGGAAGAGGCTGAACTTCAAGCGAAGAACCTCCCCAAAGCAGAGAGGCAGACTCTCATTCAGGTGAGACGTGTCCTTCAGGGAGGGGCCCCAGGCAGACCCTTCAGGATACTATCGGAGCCAGACTCCCCACAAGGTAGACGTTGACACCCCCTTTTAGCTGAGAGCTCATGTCACACGGAGGTTTTCGTTGGCGTGCTTTGTTTTCCCTCCCAGTGGTGGTCTCTGCAGTTGCTCACCTGCCGTGGAGGGAAACCAAAACCCAGGGCAGAGTGCACACCCCTTTCATGCCCAGAAGTAACCTCAGCTCAGCTGTGTTTATTCTCCTCTCCTGGCACGTCCTTGGGCATCATCCTTCTTAAGCTGTGCCTTGCTTTCTGCAGTAGTGAACGCCTTTTTTTTTTTTTTTTTTCCTTCTTTGGCAGACTTAGTTAAAGTCAAAGGCAGAAAATAGAGCTCTCTGATACCAATTCATCTCTAACTTTGGATGTAAGAATGTAATCTTAGAACCTCAGCAGCTGCCTTCCCCTTGACTAGAGGAGGACGTTGACAGGAATTGACAGGACCGATTTGGGGCTCATGAAACTGGTTGCTGTTTAAGTCAGCTTGAGTTTATGTTTAGCTAAAACCTCTCTGCCCGTGATGTTGAATCACCTTTGCTTTTTTCACCAGTAAGCTAGAAAACCCACAACTGTCCCTTTCTGCACAGCCAGTGCACTCTTTGTCGGGGGGGGGGGGGGCGGTGTCTCAGCTCCCCAGTCTTAAATTCTGTCCACAGACGTGGCCTAGCACCTGCAGGGAGCCTGCCCTTCACCACGTGGTGTGAATGGTCAGCATCGCCTGCTCTGGGGCTGGACTGTGTGTCGCAGCCTGTCTCCCATTGGTCTGTGGTTTGGGGGTGCCTTGCTACAGTGTGGAAAGGACAGCCTTGCATTTCTCGCAGTACACGTGGAGAGGCCAGGCCTGGGCTCTGCGTGCTGGGATTTCAGTCCCTAGAGGTGCTGAGGAGCCTGCGTGATGCCCAGATTTACATGCTCCTGTTAGATGGGCAAGTGCAGTCAGCCCTTGAACATAGGGTCCTCCCACACGTGGATGTTTTCAGTGGTAGACATCACAGCCCCGCTCCATCCACGGTTGGCTGAATCTGTAGATGTGGGACTGCCGCTAGGGAGGGCCAACTATATTTAATTAGACAGGATCTTTGACCAAGGAGGATTGGCGCCCTCAACCCCTGCAATGTTCAAGGTCACCTCTAAGAACCCTCAGACCCGACCCCTGCTCCCCCCGGGTCTGTGCCTCTTGCAGGGACACTGGGCCCAGAGAGGCAGAATGGGGTCCGCCCCGTGTGCGTGCACGCCCGCGGGCGCATGGATCCCATGTTTCCTTCTTTCTCTCCGTCAGCACTTCCAGGCCATGGTGAAGGCGCTGGAGAAGGAGGCAGCCAGCGAGAAGCAGCAGCTGGTGGAGACGCACCTGGCGCGTGTGGAGGCCATGCTCAACGACCGCCGCCGGGTGGCGCTGGAGAACTACCTGGCGGCCCTGCAGTCCGACCCTCCGCGGGTGAGCACGCCCAGCCCTGAAGCCCATGGTGGCCTGTGTGGGACCCACGTGGGACCACTTCCTGCTCGGGGCCGCCAGCAGTGCAGATACAGCTTCCCCTGGAAAAGCAGAACCTCGAGGTGTTAGTCAGTAGTTGCCCAGTTTTTGCATTTTTATAGTATCCTTACTTCCAAAGAATGAAAACATGCCTTCCATGGAGGACGACTTTTGAACCAATTCTTTTTTAAATCAGACAATGAGCAAGTTTATGTCACAGCTCTTTTCTGCCAGTGCTGTTAGACTTGATCCCTCTCTCTGACTTGCCTTGCGACAGGGTGTTTATTCTGTATCCTCCTTAAGCAAGTGAGGTCTTTCCTGGGTGACACAGGGACGGCCTGGCCTGTATATACAGCATCAGAGGCTGAGCTCAGGAAACTGCATAGATTGGGCTAGAGGAGGAAGTGGGCTAGAGGTTCTGGGAAATACTATCTGTAGAGGAGCCTCTGTAACTGTGGAACTTAGCTTTTGGTACCTTACTTAGAAAGGTAGCTTCTTGTTACTTGGTAACTGAAAGCTTTTAAAAGTACAGGTTTCATTCCTGTGCCTTGCTGAGGCTGACATTCTCAGTGAGTTCTGAAAGCTTCATTTTCCTGCCTGTTTTCAGTTCTGTAGTCTCTGGACGTGAAAACCCCCGTTCTGTCTTGCAGCCCCATCGCATCCTGCAGGCCTTGCGGCGCTATGTCCGCGCTGAGAACAAAGACCGCCTCCACACCCTCCGTCATTACCAGCACGTGCTGGCTGTCGACCCCGAGAAGGCGGCCCAGATGCGGTCCCAGGTACGGCAGACGGTGGGGAGACTGCTCTGGCCAGTGCTGCTTGTAATTAGTCTTCGGAGAAGGACCTTTTATTTCCAGAGACAGTAGGTACAAGAGCTGGGTTTTGCAAAGGTACTAATTTAAACATACGTTTCCCATACTTTTTAATGTTAAGTATGTTCTATTTAAATTGTTTCTGGAAGTTTAGAAATGGATAGTTGTATTGACGAGATAAGTCAATTTCTTTCAGTTTATTACTGGTTAAGGGTACCACCAGAATTAACATTTAAAATCTCTTTCTAGGCAAATATTGAGTTGTCCAGAAAGTTCATTTGGGTTTTTCCATAAGATGGTACAAAAACCTGAACGAATATTTTGGCCGTCTCTATATCAAGCACATCTTAAAAAGTGGACTCTCTCGTACAGTTTCGTTGTTGTTTAGATGCTGTTAGATCCCTCGTCTGGTCCCCTGCTGTATCCCGCCAGTCTCTGCACTTGTCTGTAGGTTGAAAGCAGGTTGTTTCTGGACCTGCTTTCTCATTCTGGTTTTGTCTGTATGTGAACTTGAGTTTTACTCTCGTGTTCGTAGAAATGAACTTGCCTACAAGACCACTAGCTTCCTTTAAAACAGTTCGCCTGTTAGTTTTCCTAGAAGGCCTTGAAATGATATAAGTCGTCTTACTCTATTACTTTCCATATTCTAAATCCAGTGCTCTGCAGGCTGTGGAGACTTGGCGTGCACAGGCTGGGGACCTGTCCCCTTCCGCCTTCTGTTGCTTGTGTGGTGTAAATGTGGGGGAACTTCCCAGAGGCCCTGGGTGGTTCCCCTCCAGCCCCATTCGCTGCCTGGTTCTGCTCCAGTATCTGACCGCACACAGTTGAATACTTGTGTGCCCTTAAGCAGCTCACAGTTGTGTGAAGTTAATTATGTGAGCCATGAAGATGGAGAATTGTCCTTTAACATATGAGCCCACTCTGGCAGCTGAGTGTTCAGCCAGTGAAATAAATCAGGCTCCTAAAGAGTGGGAAGGACTTGGGGACCCAGGACCTCTGCTGGGCCTGGAGCTGAGGCTGCGTTTGAAGGTGGACAGAGTAGGAGAGAAGGAGGAAAGACCAGCAGGCCTCAGGCAACTTCCAGGAAGCTCAGGTGCGGAAAGCTTGCATCCTGACAGAGGTTAGAATTTTTCAGGTCTACTTGATTTTTTTTTTTTTTTTTTTTTTTTTTTTAGTGTAATCACATTTCTTTCTTTTTTTCTTTTCTTTTCTTTTTTTTTTTTTTAAGGAAACTAGACTATTGGGTAGTATTTTACAGAGAAACAGCCTGTTATGTGTGGTTAAAGTAGAAGGACAGATGAGACCTCGGTCAGTGTGGTCAGTAAACCTTCAAGCCAGGAGGCAGGTGCCACATGAGTGAGGGCCCCGGAAGGTGGAGCATCTTCTTAGAGCATCTCTGCTGTGTGATATTTACCATCTGCTCAAAGCCCTTAATTCTGGGGCAGCTCAGCCCCCAGATTACACTAGCCTTTTGCCTGTTCCCTGTCGTGTTATGTAAACTCTAGAAAACCCAGAACACGCTGAGCCTCTTAGATCATGTGCACTTTGGTTTGAGGTGTGGGTGATGGGCTGCCGCCCCCTCACTCTGCAGCTCCGGGGGGTCCTCCAAAAACCCTGATGCCCAGTGTCCCGGCCTGCGATCGGTCTTGTCCTCGTGGAAACCGTCCTCTGACTGCAACAGTGTCACCACTGCTGAGACCAGACCTGGCAGCTGATGGTTCCCTTCCATTTCCATTTTTTCTCTAAGGCACTCAACTCTGGTGCTTTCCCATCAATTTACTTGATTGAAAGAATGGCAAGTGTAAAATTAAATTGCTTTCATCCTTGCTTTTAAAGGTCAGAGAGACATCAATCTACAATAAAAGCCTCTTTCCATTTAACTTCTGTTTTCATTTTGACCCTTCACGTTAATGGCTTCAAGCCCACATAATTAATCCATTGGCTCAGAGCGCCCTCTTGAGGAACAGCTTGGTGGCTGCAGGTGTGACTGGTGGGAATAGCCTTCTTGAGGACCTTGTGTGATCTATGGCCACCTGCCTCACACTCACTGTGTAATGGGGACGGAGGTAGCCCAAATCTTATTTCCACCATATTGAAGTAGTTCAGTTGTGTCCAACTCTTTACAACCCCAAGAACTGTAGCCTACCAGGCTTCTCCATCCATGAGATTTTCCAGGCAAGAATACTGGAGTGGGCTGCCATTTCCTTCTCCAATTCCACCATAAAAAGCTCTGAAATTCAGGGACCACTTTAATGACTTTTTTCCCCTTTTTTTTTGGATGAACTTCTTTGGAACTTTTGCATTCAGAAAAGAAACGAGCACGGAAGACATGGTAGATATGTCTTTCTTATCACCTGTTAAATCAGGTTTGTTTATATCTCAGTGTGAAGTTTTGGAGGCATAGCTTGTTTAGTTAAAAGGAAACGTTTAGTCACTCAGTCATGTCTGACTCTTTGTGACCCCATGGACTCTAGCCTACTAGGCTCCTCTGTCCATGGGATTTCCCGGGCAAGAATACTGGAATGGGTTGCCATTTCCCCCTCCAGGGGGATTTTCCTGACCCAGGGATCGAACCTGTCTCCTGCATGGCAGGCGGATTCTTTACCACCTGAGCCACCAGGGAAGCCCTGTTTAGTTAAACAGGAATCACCTCTTCTCTTGCTTGCAGTGATAATCATTTCAAGCAGCTGCTTCACTAAGCAAAATCCATGAATGGTCCCACCCCCCAAATCTACTTTTTAACCAGTGATTTCATTCTTTCCTTACTTCATCTAGTCTGGCCAGTGGTAAAAACTGACCAACTGTTTTCCTCTTTCACTCAGAAAAACCTTCTTGAGTGTCTGACATTGTGCAAATCAGGGTTCTTTTTTTTAACAATACAGTCAACCAGTGCCTCCTGCGAAAACCAAGTCACTACTTGGGTAATGACATTTTTTAAAGTTCCCCTTAACTTGGAGCACTGTGTAGATGAATCCTTAAGTCACTGAGAGTCAATACCACACGTTCTTGCACTGCAGTGGTCAGTGAATATGGCGGGGGGGGGGGGGGGGCTCCTACTGCCCCTCTGACTAACTGCTTTGCTGGAGAACACAGGCCTTTGTAGAGCGTGTGGGTGTCCGGGAGGCCCGGCTGTTCTGGTGACAAGGCCTTTCCCCCACCTCGTGCTCACAGGTGATGACGCATCTCCACGTGATTGAAGAACGGCGGAACCAGAGCCTCTCCCTGCTCTACAAAGTCCCGTATGTGGCCCAAGAGATCCAAGAGGAAATCGGTGGGTGCTAGCTGTGGGCGTCAAGGTCAGACCGTGCCAGATTAGAGAAAGGAGGCTGGGCGTTAGTGCGCACAGGCTCACGTGGTCAAGTCCTGGGCTGGCAGCCACAGAGCCTTGAGTTTCACTGACCTTGACTCTTGTTACCGGAAGAGAAATCTAGGGTGTGAAATTGCAAGGGACTGGGCGTGCGTCCTCTTACCCTCCCCTCTGTAATTGCTGGTATGTTTCAAGGCACCTGTTCACACCGTTCTCACTTCCTCTCCCTCTTCTGGTCTTTCCTTTCATTTATTCAACAAACGTTTGTCGTGTCTACTGTGTGTCACAGAGTAGAACGTGCACCAGCAGACAGACCTCTGGAAGCTCACATTGTAGGAGGAAAGAACAGACAGGAAGATGAGTGTCTGTGGTGGGGGGTGTCCTGTGCTGGAGGCGGAAGAGCGGGCCAGGGAGGTGCCTGGTGGTCAGGCTGCCTTGGGGCAGGGGCGGGTGGAGTGGAAGGGGTGGTAGAGTGATGAGGAGGAGCCCTCCCTGCAGAGACCCCCAGCAGGAAAACACCAAGCACAGGAAGTGACGACTGCAGAGCCTGAAGTTGAGAGATTTTAGCAAAATCAAGGAGTTTGGATTTTATTCTAGGATAACAGAAAGCCGCTCAAGGGTTTTAAACTAGTGAGTGACTGTATCTGGATTATGCTTTTTTTAAAAAAATGTGAATTTTAAAAAAATTACTAGGTTGCTGTGTCAGGGGTTGATGAAAATTGGAAGTCACCAGAAAGCAGTTGTAAAAATCCAGGGGAGAGGGGCTGGTTGAGTGCCCTGAGACAGGAATGGAGGAGCTGGAGGGGTGAGTGGTCTTGAGGGTGCCTGTCAGAGGAAAGGTGAACAGGATGTGCTGATGGGGTGGGTGGGGCAGGGGGTGAGGGGAAGAAAAGCCCTGGATATGCCCTGGTTCTCACTGTGAGCAGCTGAGTGGGTGGTGGGGCCAATAGTGCCGAGGTACAGCGTGGTCTTCACTTGTTAAAATGGAAACTGCCCTCGGACAGTAAGTGGTCCGCTGTCAGGTGAATGAGCCAGAGCTCGGGGCTGTAGGCGCAAGACACATATGTGGGGGTCATGATCCATGGATGGTATTTACAACTGTGTCATCGGAGGAAACCACTTAAGCAGAGTGAGTTGCTAGAGGAGAGAGGGGTGCTCAGGAAGGAGCCCAGGGGTTCCCAGTGCTGGGGTTCTGCAGTCTGCAAAGTCAGAGGTGCACCCTCAGGTGAGAGGAACAGGTCATGGCCTGAATTGTGAACTGGTGAGACTCCCCTTTAAGCAGAGCTTGCATCCGACCAGATCAGTCCTGTTCAGGCTGTCCTGTGCCAGGAAACAATTTCCTTCTGAAAACGTGGCTCCTGGGCGTCTGTCTTTGTCAGATGAACTGCTTCAAGAACAGCGAGCCGATATGGACCAGTTCAGCTCCTCCTTCTCAGAAACCCCCGTGGACGTGCGGGTGAGCTCGGAGGAGAGCGACGAGATCCCGCCATTCCACCCCCTCCATCCCTTCCCATCCCTGCCTGAGAACGAAGGTACGTGTGCAGAACAGGCCAGCCCGGCAGTGGGACCAAGGGCAGGGAGGGACGCGGTTAGAAAATGGAAATCAGATGGAGGGCGGGGTGGGGGTGTCGGGGGGCTGTGTTTCCTGTGCGGCTCGGGCAGGCCAGGGGATGGGGTTCACCAAGCATCTTCTGAGCGAGGTGCCTTCAGAACCTTGGAAGTTTGTGGTGTTTCTCCCTTGTCTAGACCAAAGCCTAAAGCCCCATTTGTCCTGGTGCACCAGCTCTCTCCAGCGTGTGAGGCCTAGACGTGGAGGCCCCTTTGCAGCATAAATAGCACTTTGGTGTCCTAGGCTGTCCTTGCCTTTTCCTCATGGTCTTGGGAAGTAGGCAATGGGAGGCTCCCTGCTGCTTCCCGGGTCTGCAGTGGGCTCTCAGAGCCGTGCGTCTGTACCAGAAATAAACAGGCTGCTGATCCTAGCCCCTGAGGCCAGGGTGTGCAGTCAGCTTCCATTTATTTGTCTGCTGCTGTCGCGGCTGATGGTGGTGATGATAAAAACAGTAGCCACCGCTGTCTTGGCCTCCACACACTCCAGCCTCTGTATGTGGATGCTCTCCTGTATATTGTCTTCCCCAAAAATAATGCTCTCAGGAAGGGACTGGAAGTGTTCCTGTTTGGGGATCCAGAGTTTAAAGAGGGTCAGTGTCTGCCCAGGGCCACATAGCTTGTAAGTGGGAAGGAAGGACTGGAACCTGAGTTGAAGCAGTCCTGAGTCCTGGGCCCAGATCCAGTGATGCCACCACGGAGACCCGAGAAAGAGGGCATCCTGTTCAGCCTCCAGACCCCAACACAAGTGTCTTCCTTCTAAACCAACTGTCTCAGAGGTGCCAACTCAGAACAGCTGAGCCTCTGATAGTACAAGAGAATCCAAGGAAGGAGCTGGACAAAGAGGTGCCATCTCACTCCCCAGCCATGCCCTCACAAACTCCCACACACGGGGCTGCAAGGGTCCCTGCTTCATAGCTTGTTACTGGCGAGGGCACCTTAGACATTTGTGAGCTAGGACCTTGTCTCCTTGGAAAACCACGACCAGGACTAACTTGCGTTTCTGTTACTTTCTCAGAAAGATAACTTGGGGCTAAAGCTAAATGATTTAGAAATCTCACAGAAGCCTCCCCGAAAGACCCAGGATCACCTGCTTTCTTTCCCTCGCCTCCAGCCTTTTGCTGCAGCTCTCATGATGCTGTTTGGTTATGGGGAAGCGCGGGCCCCTTGTGTAAGGAAGCATGCTTTTTGTTTATGTTACAGAGAAGGTCTAAGGTAGGAACTTTGAAAGCAGGCATTTTTTTCCTTAATCTCCTCTTGTGCTGTTTTGTTTTTGTTGCTTTCCTTTCTGCTAGACTCTCAGCCGGAGTTGTACCACCCAATGAAGAAAGGTTGGTTTGTCATAGATGTTCCCTCTAAGGCCTTCATTCCCTTCATTTGCCCAGAAGTTTCATGCTCTGCTTCATCCCATCATTAACTTCTTCCACCTCATCCCTTCAGACGTGGCTGTGAGGGGAGCCGGTGTAGCCAGACCTCCGGCACCTGAAACCTGGTGCCGGGCGGCCATCCTGAGCTGTCCTTCTCAATGTCTAGAGAATACCGAGCAACCCAAGTAGATTCTTCATAAACCCTTTTAACCTGGGTGGACTTTAAAAGTATATCCAGTTTAAACGGATCAGTTGCCAATTGCTGGCATAAATAAAAACACACTTATGGTCAGGTGCAGAGTCATTTTATTTTACCTCTCTTTCTCTGCCGCTCCCACTTACATCTTTTCCCTTTCTTCTTAGCTGTCCCTTGTTTTTTGTCCATGCCCAGGTGTCTTTGTTTCCAGCTGTCTCATATCCCCTGAGATATAGCATCCCTTAGGACATAGTAGAAGCTGATGGATGAAACAGGTTGAGACAAGCAAACTCCTGATGTAATAAGTGTCCAGTTTTCAGACAAAGTTAACTGTATGTGCGCACAGGCTGCATTCTTGCAACCTTGATCTTGTGTAACCCACTGCACACACTGCAGGTAGGGGTCTTAACTTTCTTTTCTAGATAAGGCAGTTGAAGAAGCCTCAACTTCCATGAGTTAAGCCATGAGCTTAAGAACAAGAGGAGCCAGAATTTGAACGTGGCTTCCTCAGTCTTCAGAGCCCACGGTGCTTCTATTTCATGGAATGCAGTGTGGCTGCAGCATTTCCGGGGGGGTGGGTGGCCCAGCCTCCAGAGTCTCTGTGAGCAAGAACACACAGACTGACTGCTGTGTGCTGTGCCCTGGCTGAAGGATTGGAGGTGGTGTGTGTGTTGTTTTTCAGAATACAAGGGTATGTGAGCTTGGTTTTATTCCCTTGGATGTTCCTCTCCATCACTGGAGGACATTCTTCTGAGCAGCGCATGTGTTTAGATGAAGACGAATTTTCTAAAAGTCTAACTGGCTTTCACCCTTATGCTTCAGCTGTTATTCACTGGAATAGTTTAAATGTTAACTGTTGGTCTCTTAACATCGCCTGATTATTCATTCTATATAACCAAAGTGGTTTTGGTTGGCATTTAAGAAACACATAGGTTTTACCACCAAAAAAGTGTTAGAACAGTCTGCGCATTGGCACTAGGGCTTTAAGTCCATTGGTTCAGTGCCACGTTTTTCAAATAGGATCCTGCTGTTAGGACCTTTGAAATTCTGACGAGAGAGAGAGATGGGTGGGAGGAGCAGTTCGAATTGACTGGGCTTGGTCATGAGCATCAGTGCGCTGAAATACAGCCTTACTATTTCAGTGACATTCTGAGGCTACAGAAGCCAGCCCTGCTTTAACTCGCCCTCGAATCAAGTTGTGAGACTCTTAAAATGAAAGCTTAGGAGGAAAAGCTGCCTGGTTTCTGGCTGCATTCTCATGAGTGAAGTATCAGCTAGCCGGGGGTTCAAAAGCTTCAGTGTAGTGACTAGACACTCTGGGTCCAGCCCAAGTCTGGCTGTGAGCCGGAGTGCTTTGCTAGGCCTCTGGCAGCCCATGGACAGCAGAGCTTTGTAGATACCCATATCGGCATCTGACTTACCTGCTATGGTCGCCTTAGAATGCCAAGTGTGTTGCCAGGATGATCTATTTGTAAAAAGTTCAGGTCACAGGCATCTATATAGCACTGTGTTTGTTATTATTAACAAGACACTTCAAAGAGAGCTAGAAGTCATATGCTTTGGAGCTAAAACTAGAGGATTGCACCTTACTCTTCTTCTTGCTGTCGTTCGGAGAGCCACGCGCAGGTGACGCTGGCTCAGGCAACGCTGGCTCAGGCGATGTCTGACCTTGACAAGAGGACAGTTGACATTCTTGCTCTGTTTATGGACAGGTGCTGTCCAGCCTTGTGTTAGCATTTTCCCTGTGTAGGGCATGCCTCCTTCCTGTTCAGGGTGTGATGGTCTGATCCAGGCCCGGGAGGGTTACAGCGTAGTGAGAGACAGAACAAGACCAGTCATCACACACACTAACTTTTAAGTACCATGACCTGGGAATGTCTCCCCAAAAGATCGGCAGCTTGAAGAACAAATGAGCAGGCACAAGCGGAGGGAGGGTGTTTCAGCAGAAAGATGGTGCTTGAGGTGGGTGTGCAGGGGTGACAGTTCTTCCATTTGGAGCCCTGATGGCAAAGGAGCAAGTGGGGGTTAGTAGGTGCTTGGTGATATCACAGAGGGGTTGAGGGTTCTTCGATGCTGGAAGGCCTTTGGCACCCAATTTCTATTTGTAGTTCAAAGCGCGTTCTCTCCTGAAGGCTTACACAGTGAGCCACCACATCCTCTTCCTGTCCCATGACACCCATCGGTCCTGTGTCCCTCATCCCCATGGAGCATAGCGCATCCTCGAGGATGGGAGCAAGTAGCACGTGGAGAGCCGGGGGTGGGGGCATGCAGTGGGGGCTCCCTGACCCTCAGGAGGGAGTCTGCCGCTTCTGTGAGGCGGACTTGAGGTCACCCCACCCCGGGAGACAGCTGCGCGCTCTACTCACAGGATCCGCACTGGGAGAGCAGGATGGAGGACTGATCGGGGCCGAGGAGAAAGTGATCAATAGCAAGAAGAAAGTGGATGAAAACATGGTGAGCCGCTCCTCCCCGCTCCGTGTCCGAGTTAACTTGCAGACGCTCCCCCGGTGGACCCTCACGTGTCCGTGCCCATAGGGAAGCACAGGGCGGGCGCCCGCTGCCCCCGCAGGTGTGCTGTGTTCTTCAGCATCTGAGTATGAGAAGGAGCGATTCTTTCAGCAGTAGCTCATCTCTTGCTATACAGTGGAAAATAATATTTGCAACTAAGGGTATGAACAAATGTGAGAGGCTGTTTCTAATGAAAGTGAAAAGTGAAAGTGTTTCTAATGAGTAGATTTAATAACTTGAAGTGGAATAGAGTCACATTTGGTTCTTAAGCTGCCTGAGGTTTATACCTCCTGTTAATTATTTTTCTAGCATTTTTTATCACTTAGTGTTTCTAGATTATCCTTAACTGAGTTTGATATTTAAACATGGCTACTGGATCATCTGTCCTGAAATATCTCCACAATGGTCACTTAAAGGAAAAGCCAGGTGACAGCCCTTAAAAGACCAACGGCTGTACAGTAATTTTGCACCGACACCTGCTCCTTTGTTAAGGGGTTTGGTGAGTGGACCTAGGTGAACGTGGCAGAACTGATGGGTTAGTGGGTATCCATCCAGTGTCTGTCTCCCTCCACCAAATGTTATGTGGAGCAGCAAAGAGGTAGTTATCTATATGCCAGACTTCCCTTCCCACTCAGTTGGTGACATTTTCCCACCATTTCAGGTCATTGATGAGACCCTGGACGTGAAGGAAGTGATCTTCAACGCTGAGAGAGTCGGAGGCCTCGAGGAAGAACCGGTATGTGTTTTGCTCCAAAACCCGATGGCAGGTCTCAGGTCAGCCTTGGCTGTTTTCTCTCCCGCCCTCTCAGTTCAGGGGGAAGACGGAGCAGTACCTGCTACCTTAAGTTATCAAGGTCCCTCGCCCCCCATTTTCCTGTACTTTCAGAGAAGAAAAATTATCATCCCCATGAAGGGAAAGAAAGAGCTTCCCTGACAGCTCAGTTGGTAAAGAATCCGCCTGCAATGCAGGAGACCCCAGTTTGATTCCTGGGTCAGGAAGATCCACTGGAGAAGGGATAGGCTACCCACTCCAGTATTCTTGGGCTGCTCTTGTTGCTCAGCTGGTAAAGAATCAGCCTGCAAAGTGGGAGACCTGTGTTTGTCCCTGAGGGAAAGGATGGGGGCCCTCCCCACCTGGGTGGTTACTTGGGTCCTGGAGCCCCCGCGGGCCTGTCGTCTCTCACATCCTGTGGTCTGTCTGTTCTGTTGCTGCAGGAGTCTGGAGGGCCACTGCGGGAGGACTTCAGCCTGAGCAGCAGTGCCCTCATAGGCCTGCTGGTCATCGCGGTGGCCGTCGCCACCATCATCGTCATCAGCCTGGTGATGCTGAGGAGAAGGCAGTACGGCAGCATCAGCCATGGCATTGTGGAGGTGAGCCGTCGGCGAGCTGGCCAGGACCCGAGCGTCAGCTTAATCACTGTGTTACTAGCTCCCGTCTCGGAAGTCAGCCCCCGCTGAATTAAGCTGATCCAGTCACAAGGGCTGTCACCAACATTTAACTTTAATTTGGGCTTTGACTGTGAATGTGAGGAAGTCATAAGAGCATCTTATGCTGAGAAAATGGTTTTCTCAAATTGTTTCCTTAGTGTTTCCCTTTCTTTTTTCAGGTGTGTTAGATGTTTGAGAATGAAGGACACTGCTAATACTGGTTTTTTAAACTTTATTATATCTATTTGTTACTAGTTTACTTCTTTTGACTTGTTTTCTAAGGAGCAAATCAGGTAGGTATAGGATAGATCAGGTAACAATGGCTATGTGAATGAACTGAGTCTTAAAAATATGAAAGAGGAATAACACTCTTATTTTTCAATAGGGGAAAGAAAGCAATAGGAAATTCAGAAAGAACCAGACCAGATTGTTTTCTGACCCATCTTTTGTTCATTTGCATTCAGAACTGTTTACTTAGCACTAGTTTTTAGTGGGTGGTGGGAATGCCCACGGTGTGTTGACTCCAGAAAATGAATATGGTAAGGAATAGAATGTGCTCGGGAAAATTAGTCCAAATGCACTTAGGTATCTGGTTTCGCCTCCTGCTGGACACTGATCAGGCTGTAGGATTCCGGAGCTGGAGGAGACCTGAGGCCATCCGCTCTTGCTGCTGTGCTGCTGGCGTGGCTCACCCTCGCCCAGGCTGCCCCTTGTAGACACGGCAGAGCAGAGACTTGCTGTAGATTCAGCTCACCGTTTCCTCCAACGTGGACTCTAGGTTTCAGGAAGCTGGCCTCTCTGACCCTCTTTTCTTTTATTATTATTTTTTTTTTTATAAAAAATTTTAAATGTACCAAAAGTTCCAGGACAGTACTTCATCCTACCTAGAGGTGCCGCAGCTGCTACGGCAGGGAATGCGGCTGTCTGCACAGGAGTGGAACTAAGGGTCATCACTGCCTTGGACACAAGGAACAGCTTACTGTTTGCCAGATTCCTTAATTCCTTCTGTGGCCAGGGGTCCTTTTGCTGTGACCTTCCCTTTTAGCTCTTCGAGTTTCTTCTGCTCCTCCTCCTGTTTATGCTTGAATGCCTTACCTTCCTCGTCCATCTCCTTGGCTGGCTTCTTGGGCTGCTTCAGGGGCTGCTTGCCACCTTTGCAGCCCGACATGGCGCCTGCCGCCCCTTCCCCAGACCCTGCCACTGGAAGCAGAGATCTCTGTCCCAGCTTCTGTGCCTGTACCTCCCCGTTTTCTTTTTTTATTTCTTTGGCTTCATTGGGTCTTAGTTGCAGCACCTGGGGTCTTCACTGCAGCATGCAGGATCTGTCATTGCAACATAAGGGCTCTCGTTGGGGTGCGAGGGCTCAGTAGTTGCATCGTGTGGGCATCATTGCTCCACGGCATGTGGGATCTTAGTTCCACAACTAGGCATCAAACCTGCATCCCCCGCATTGCAAGGCAGATTCTTAACTACTGGACCACCAGGGAAGCCCTCTGACCCTCTTCTTTTCTTTCTTCTCCTCCTGGGTCTTCACCACCTGCTCTTGTCTGTTCCACCCCTGTGATCCCCAGGGATCGCACAGTTCATGTCTGCTGACACCCTGGCAAGTTCTCCTACATTCACACAGTGACTACTATCTTTGTTCCTCCAGGTTGACCCGATGCTCACCCCAGAAGAGCGTCACCTGAGCAAGATGCAGAACCATGGCTACGAAAACCCAACCTACAAATACCTGGAGCAGATGCAGATTTAAGCGGGGGAAGCGCAGCGCCAGTGGAGGGAGGTTGGGCGGGCAGCAGACGTCCAGAGGTCTGGATGGACGATGGACCGACAGTGACTTCCAGAGGAGTTCCTCGACACTCAGATCTCCCCGAGCATTAAGACTATAAAGTACTACTGTAGAGTCACAATTTCCATTCTTTTAAATGGGCGAAAAAAATGTTAATATAACAATATATGATATATAAACCTTAAATGAACCAATGATCTATTGCAGATATTTGACTGATGTAGTTTTCTTTTTTTAAATTAATCAGGAATCTCACTTCTATTGTATCGTCTCACACATGCTCTCTATTGAAATGGAAAATGTTGATTGTCAACGATAGACTGAACATGCTACATGCAGGCCGTTTGTTCCAGCTGCACTGTGTAAACCAACTCTTTAACGCTCACTGTCCTGGTTTTTATTTAAAAAAAAAAAAAAAAGGAAGAAGAGGCAGTATTCCCTTTAAATGGGCTTTCAGAAAGTTGCTGAGAAAGCCGAATCAAGAACTGTAATTATTGGTCCTTAAAGTACATCACCATCCCCTTTCAAAATCCCTTTGAAGGACCCTTTCTCGGAGGTCTGGTGCTCCACCGCTGGGTACCAGCGTGTCTTCACACAAGTCCTGTCACCAGAGAGGCGCTCAGAGCAAGCATTTGCGCTTCAGCATCTCTCAGCAAGCCTGTGTGTGCAGAGCAGGACCACTGCTGCGCTCCTTCTCAATCCAGCTCTTCCACAGAAATTAGCCTGTCGTTTGTACCTGGCGTCCTTCCTGTCTGCCATTGACTCACCGTAGCTCCTGACCAGGCACGTCCTTTCCAAGTGATGTCTAAATGTGCTGTTTTCCTCTCTGGGTAATTCCCGGCCCCCCTCCCCCGCCAAGGCACTGATCCACACCATCCACTGGGAGAAGACAGCAGGAGGAGACGGCCAGCGGCACAGGGAGGACCGGGGAGGTGTGCTTTTCTGTGGAAGGTGGATGTTCCAAGCTGTACACGAAATGACCTATAGACCCCATGGAAGCTCCGAAAGTTTCGTTTCGTTCACATGAGTCTCTGTGATGCTTGTGTAGTTGATGTTGCTGCTCACAGCTGCTGCTTTTTCTTTTTCTTTTTTTTTTTTTAATTCAGAAGGTTCTGGTAACCTGTGGTGTATCCTTTTTTCTATTTCCCTGTGATGTTTTTTTCTTCTTCCTCCCCTTTACCCATCCATGTCTCTTCCCACTATGCACAGATAAACTTCACCTACAAACTCCTTAATCTGATCTGTGGAGAATGTACAGAGTTTAAACACATCAATAAATACTTTAACTTCCACCAGGACTCCGTGTGTCATTGGCCTGGCGTTATTTGTGGGTGACGGCTTCAACCCTCCACCCTGGAGGGTGGGCGGCTTCCTTTTCTGGAGGGTCATTGACCACTCTGCGGAGGCAGGAATTGGTCCAGCAGGCTGGACTCCTGGGCTTGAATTGTATTTTTCATTTAAAAAATTAAAAAAGAGGAAAAGTTCCTTCAACCTCAAAGCTTGTGACTTCTTTGATCTCAGAGAAATAATCTTTCATTATGTCTGTAATGATTTCCTCCACTGTATTTTATGTTTTCTAAAACTGTTAACTGGTTAAACCTCCTCTGATTGCTCCTTTTTCTTTATAGTCTGTAACCTGGGTGATTCCTTTGCGTATCTTCACCTTTCTAGTGAGTTCTGTAATTATGTTTTTAAATTCCATAAGACCTGCTTGCTTTATTGCTCTCTGTCTCCTTCCTTTCCTTGCTTCGCTATAATGTGGGGTGTTTGATCCCTGGTGGCATTTGGGATCTTAGTCCCCCTGTCAGGGATCGAATCTGTGCCCCCTGCAGTGTCTCAACCACTGGACTGCCTGGGAATTCCCCGCTGGCTTTATCTTAATATTTCTTATAGCATTTCCTCTTTTTATGGGGACAAATCCATCTGAGTTTATGCAGTAGGATTTTTTAAGTATTCCTCCTTCTCTAACTTGCCTGTTTCCTTTTTTATTATTATTATTAGTTTTTTCTTAATTTTTACCACGTCGTATCGGTTTTGGCTATACTACAATGCGAACCAGCCATTAATTATACACATACCCCCTCCCTCTTGAGCCTTCCTCCCTTTCTTCCATCCCACCCCTCTAGATCATCACAGAGCAGCAGGCTGGGCTCCTGTGTTATATAGCAATTTCCCACCAGCTATCTATTTTACACGTGATAGTGTATGTTGATGATACTTTCTTCATTCGTCTCACTGACTCACTGTGTCCACAAGTCCATCTTCTACATCTGTGTCTCCATTCCTTCCCTGCAAAAGGTTCATCAGTACCATTTATCTAGATTCCATACATACGCGTTAATATACTATATTTATCTGACCTACTTCGCTCTGTAACAGGCTCGAGGTTCATCCACCTCACTAGAACCAAGACTCAAATTTGTTCTGTTTCTTATGTCTGAGTAATACTCCATTGTGTATATGTACCCCAACTTCTTATCAATTCATCAGTGGACATCTAGGTTGCTTCCATGTCCTGGCTATTGTAAATAGTGCTGCAGTGAGTGTTAGGATATGTGTCTTAAAATTGTGGTTTTCTCAGAGTGTGTGCCCAGTAGTGGGATTTCTGGGTCATATGGTAGATTTATTCCCAGTGTTTTAAGGGATCTCATACTGTTCTCCATATGCCTATTTCCTTATGAGCTCTTGACTTCCTTTGAAAGTGAAAGTGTTAGTCGCTCAGTCATGTCCAACTCTTTGTGGCTTCATGGTCTGTAGCCCATCAGACTCCTCTGTCCATGGAATTCTCCAGGCAAGAATACTGGAGTGGGTTGCCATTCCCTTCAGGGGATCTTCCTGACCCCGGCATGCAACCCAGGTCTCCTGTATTGCAGGTGGATTCTTTACCATCTGAATTCCTATAAATGTGTAGTGATCATTCATTTGATCAAACATAAGAATAAACTACATGATTAGCTAAAAGAAATCAGAAAGTGAAGGGTTTGGTGCAGCAAAATACAGTTGTTTATTAACATGAGACTTTTCCTCTCGATCCTGGCGACAGTGAGTAGAGCTTGGGGCTGAATTTTTAAGAAAGGTTTGCAACCTTCATTTCTGAGTTTCTTAAATAACCTGCCACTAGCAGGCACTGTTTTCTCATTGAAGGAGGTTTGTTTACTCAACACCTGCTTTCAGTGTGTTGTGCCCAGGGGTGGTTTTCACTGTGATGGAAGTCTTTCTAACTTCCACCTACTCTTGAGTAAATTCAGGGGCTGATCTCAGCAGTACTCACCCTAGTGGAGTGTGATGCAGCTTTACATATATGGTGCTGACAAGATCCCACTGCGTGTCTGTGTGTGTGTATCCATGTACATATGTGCACATACATGGTGTATGCATTTTCTTTAGATACTGGAATAGGGAGTGTGTGTTTTATGAGCCCCTGGCCAGGAAATGCCTTGGGACAAACCAGTTGAACAGGCTGGTCCTTTGTTGCCATCAGCAGGTCCCTATCTGCCCCTCCCCCCTGCATTGACCTCACAACAAGCTGCCAGGAAGTTGGAGAAATAGAAACTTCATTTCTTTGAGGCTAGTGTCTCTGAGTTCCGAAGGGTGTCTTCAGGTGGCCCTCTGCAATACCAGCTGGGATGTGTGGGTCTGCATTCATTAGGGTTCCCTCCAAATCTAACAGACCAGCTTCGCTTGGGTCAGCGCCTGCCATCTGCCGGCTGCTTTGAATGCGTTGCCTCATTTTATTGTCTGAACTTCACAGGGGGCTATTGTCTTACACAGGTGAGGAATGACACCCCCTGCCTAGGGGATGTCAGTCCTGGGAAACAGGTGCTGTAGTCACCCCACACGGAGTGCCTGTCAGCCAGGGCTTGTCCAGCTCGCCAGCTCTTAGCACCAGTGTCCATCACCCACGCCCCTATTGACGGTGGGCCTCAGGCGGCGGAGGGGGGCAGGTGGTTGCTGGTGAAACCGCAGTGGGTTCCATTACCCCGAGGGGGTCGGTGCAGAGGGAGCTGAGGGTGGATTTGAATGTCCTGGCAATGAGACTCCCATGTCCTCCTCACCCTGGAATGATGGAGAACTCTAGATCTGTAGAAGCTCTTTGGAGATGTAAGGTTTTTAATTTTGAAAGGAAATGTGGACTTCCCTGGTGGCCCAGTGCACCCAATGCTGGGGCCTGGGTTCAATCCCTGGTCAGGGAACCAGACCCCACCTGCTGCGACTAAGACCTGGTGCAGCGGAATAAGTAAGTAAATTAAAAAAAAATAAGGAAGCATATGTAAGGCAGCAAGCCTCATCTAAGCCAGCTCTGCTCCACTCCCTGGCGGCACCTTCCCCCACGCCATCCTGGGAGAAACTCGCTCCTCTCCCGGTTTCTGCAGGTGACTCAGCCTTGTCTCTGGGGAACGCAGCCCCGCCCCTCCTGGCGGCCTCCGGCGCTCGCAGCTCCTGCGGACTTTGGCGCGAGGTCCTCCTACCTCCCGCGTCTGCTCTCAGTGACAATCGGAACCTGGCAGTCAGGTCTGAGCCAGCCCAGGTGTCCCAGTTAACCTCTGGTTTCAGTTGCTGCGACGCTGATTCTCTGATTTAAGAGAGGTTGGGACATGATGAGTTGCTCAAATTTGGGGAGGCCCCGGGATCCCCTCCAAAGGAACATAGGGCCTTACATGACTGTTAGAAATGGACACTTGAGAGTCGGGAGAAGGAACCAGAAGGCCCCGTGGCTTCCCCGTCCCACCCTCGTTTCACAGCTGACACATGGCCACCAGCTCACACGCTCCTGCATAGAGCCAAAGTTTGTGGGGTATGCAGTAATTTTCTGGGACAAAGGGTGAAGTGGTCCTTATAAAACAGGGCCAGCCAGCGCCGTGCCCTCTTAGCTGCAGTGAACAAGGGGAAATGGTGTCTCTCCTGCCCTTTGTGGGCACTGAGTCCATCAGGCCTTCACAGCCAGTACAGCTGTGCCTTCCTGAGGGGCATGGTCCAGGTATCCAGAGGAGGGGACAGGACTTGACCAAACAGAAAACATTTTTCTAGCATCCTTGAAATGGATGGAGCATGGCTTCTTGATTAATCTCCAGAAGTTCTCAGCCAACTTAACCCAGGTCTGACTGAACTGAAGGCAGTGGCTCTTTCTTTACAGCAGCAATCTCCATCAATAAAACCTTTATGCAATGGTATTTCTATTTTTCCTTTTCTGAGGAATGCCCATACAGTATTCCATAGTGGTTGCACCACCACTATTTACACCCCACCAACAGTGCACAAAGTTTCCTCGTTCTCCAAAATCCTTACAAGCACTCCAAAACCTTTTAAATTTGTGTCTTAGATAGTTATTTAAAAAGTATATATATGTGCTTATAAATGGAAATTTGGAAAGCATAAAAAAGATGAAAATTTCCCCCCAAATTTTATTTACTAAAGGAACAAAACCTTTTGGGTCTAGTGAAATGTTAGTAGTTTCAGTGGAAGCAAAGTGATTGTTTTCACTCTTCCTCTAACTAAAGTCCAGATGATTCACATTTCTTTAGTGTTTACCCAATGTCCTTTCTCTGTCCCAGGATATCACATTTTTAGGTGTGTCTTGTTAGGGAAATCAAAATGGAGGAAGTCTCGTTCAGGCTTCAGAAGCAGGAGAGCAGGCCTCCGACTTTGCTTCTGACTCTGCTCAGATTCTGTACCTGCCCACCTGCAAGCACAGCAACAGGCAGCACTTTGGGTAAGAAAGGGAGTGGGTCTTGGAATTCTTGAGCCCCTGGAGGTCTCGCCAATCCCCCAAAGTCTAAGAATTCTTGTGACTCACAAAAATTGTGAAACAGCTTTGTAAAGCTGCATTTTTTGTATGCCATCGGATGATGATATCAGTTTTCGGCCTGGGATTATAAGCAGGAGCCCCCAAAACTGCAATTTGAAGTCTTGCCAAAGGGTGGATGCAGTGCCCAGGGGGCTTTCCCAAATGGGACTCCAGGTTGCTGTTAACAAGGGACTTCCCAGTGCTGCTTAATTCTGGATTTTTGTCAGCCCAGTTTGGTGATGTGTGTGCTGTTCCTTTTCTCTATTGTTTCTTTTCTTTTAATGACTATATTGAAATTAGGTCAAATAATCTTCCATAAAAAATTGTTTATATGTGCAACAAGTGGTTTGATTTGTTAACGAATCCTTCGAACCTAAAACAAAAGTAAAACTTTTGGGAAAACGTGTCTCTTTAAGCTCCTCTTGACTACAGGGACTTCCTCACACATTCCTCTTTTTTGATGGCTTTGAGGAGTACAGGTCAGACATACTGTCGAATGCTCTTCTACCAGGATTGGTTACACTTTTTTTTTTTATCATGATAAGACCCTAGGGTTGTGTGTTATTGGGGAGGAAGACCACAGCCAAATGCCACACTCATCACAGCATGTCAAGGGTATGAGCTGCCCCATGATTGCCACTGTCTATCTTGTCCTTAATAACGCGCCTGTGGGTGCACTTGTCAATTTCTCCCCTGTAGAGTCTCTCTCCTCTCCCCTCCCTGGAAGGACATAGTTACGTGCTTAAGAAGTGGGGAGTTATGCTGTGCCACACCTTCTTATTTTCAAATCGTGTCCTAACACTTTGCAACGGAGCAATTTGAAAGTCTAGTTCTCAAGTCTGCTTGTTTCATTATTGTATCTCATGGCTATCAAAGCTGAAAGAGTTCTTGAGTGTGGTGATGGTTTCAGGGTTGTGTAAGCCTGACATGTATCAGACTTATCAGAGTACACATTTCTAATATGTTCAGTTTATTGTATGTCAATTATACCTCAATAAAGCTTTTTCTTTTTTTTTTTTTTAAAGCTGAACGAGAGACATTGCAAAAACAGGCTGGGATGGGAGAAATCATCTTTGGCCATGCCTGTTAACAGCACAATACTTAATTTCCCATCCTATCTACTGATTCCACTCCCGAGTTTAAGTATACAAATTGATCTTTCAGGTGAGACACCACTTTTGATAGCAGAATTATCTACTAGTGGAAAACTTTGCAGATGCTGGTTTTCGAATTTCTCCACAGCATAGTTTTCTTTAGAGAAAGCAAATTGGAACAGGCATTTTTTAGCTTAAAAAGCAAACAGAAAGGCCTCCCTGGTGCCTCAGTGGTAAAGAATCTGCCTTCCAATGCAAGAGATGCCAGTTTGATCTGTGGTCTGTGAAGATCTCACATGCAGCGGAGCAACTCAGCCTGTGAACCTCAACTAATGAGCCTGCGCTCTAGAGCCCGGGAGCCACACCTACTGAAGCCCGTGTGCCCAGAGCTGATGCTCAGCAACAAGAGAAGCCACCGCAGTGAGAAGCCCACACACCTCGACTAGAGAGTAGCCCCACCAGCCGCAGCTAGGGAAAAGCCAGCACCGCAAGGAAGACCCTACACAGCCAAAAATAGATTAATTAAATACAATGAAAAACAGAAAACAGTTTAACATCATTAAGTACAACTCTAAATACTTTGTCACAGGATGAATCTCTCTGTGAGGTACAAAATGTTTTCTTGGTTACTTTCAGCCTTATTTAAAAATATAGTGAAGATTCGTATTTAAATGTTCTTGATTCTAACCAGAATAACTCTATTGGTTGGAGACATTTGGTAGCATTGAACTTAATGATTTCTAGCACCAAACTTTATCTGGGGATACGTCATTTCCCTAAAGGAAATCAGTCCCAAATGGTCATTGGAAGGACTGATGCCGAAGCTGAAATTCCAATGCTTTGGCCACCTGATGCGAAGAACTGACTCATTGGGAAAGACCCCAATACTGGGAAAGATTGAAGGCAGGAGGAGAAGGGGACGACAGAGGATGAGATGGTTGGATGGCATCACCGACTCGATGGACATGAGTTTGAAAAAAACAAGCTCTGGGAGTTGGTGATGGACAGGGAAGCCTGGCGTGCTGCAGTCCATGGGATCGCAAGGAGTCAGACACAACTGAGTGACTGAACTGACTGACTTCATTTCCCCAAAGTATTAACATTTCCCAGATTTTGCATACTACATTCTTTCCCATAAAATACAAATAAAATTGAAGCGGTAGCTATCATGTTACAAGTGGGAATTCTGAAGCCAAACCTCGTGATGCTTTTCCTGATTTGGCCACCTACTGACTGGTGACCTTGGGGAGGGTGCATAACTGCTCTGTGCCTTAGTTTCTCCATCTGAAGAAATGGGGTGGAGGCAGCACTAGCCTGTTGGATTAGGAGTGAGTGACCACAGGGAAAGATGCCAAAGCTACACCAATGCCCAGTACAGATGAGCTCAGTGAACGTGAGTTAGTGTTATTTGTTGAAAACATCTTTTCCCAGAACACAGGGACTGATTAAAAAAAAAAAAAAAGTAGTGTACTTCCTGATTAAAACAATTGGCATATACTATATGGTTCAGTGGTAAAGAACCTGCCAGCAACGTAGAGTGTTAGTCGTTCAGCCGTGTCCGACTCTTTGCAACCCCATGGACTATAGCCCTGTGGGCTCCTCTGTCCATGGGATTCTCCAAGCAAGAATACTCGAGTGGGTTGCTGTGCCTTCCTCCAGGAAACCGTCCCAACCCAGGGATTGAACCCAGGTCTCCTGCTGTCTGAGCAATGCAGGAGTCACAGGTTCAATCCCTGGGTCAAGAAGACCCCTTGGAGAAGGAAATGACAACCAACTCCAGTATTCTGGACTGAGAAATCCCGTGGACAGAGGAGCTTGGCAGCCTATATAGTCCATGGGGTCACAAAAGAATCAGCTACGACTTCAGTGACTCAACAACAACAAAACAACAGACCATAAATTGGGCTGTACTTCTTCCAAGCATAGTCTAACGTGGCTTTTTGCATGTTTCTTCAAATCCACCTTCCTCCAACAGCACTTGCTGACAGGACCGTCTATTATAATGATGCCATGTCACTTTTGTGTTTTATTTCAGCCTTTTTATTACTGCAGCAGAACAAAATGATTCTATATAATGGTTTATGGCTTTCTGTCTTTGCCATTTAATTAAGAACCTCGAGGTGTGTATTTATCATTCATTCCTTAATGAAATTTTGTAAATTACGTAATTGAATATTGCATGACTTTAAGCATTGAGAAAATTGTAGTGGCTTGTCTTCATATTCTGGATATTAAATTTTTAAATGACATTAATCACGCTGGTCTTGAAATATTCGTCAGTGCCACCTGACTCGACATACACTTAGAATGAGGAACGTCATTGTTAAATGTATGTTGTAAGTGGACATTATTAATGTGCAATGTAAATCCATAGTCTTGATAGTTTAGAACTTTTTGGCAATTCCCTCATGGTCCAGTGGTTAGGACTTGTCGCTTTCACTGCTGATGGCCTGGGTTCAATCCCTAGTTGGGGAACAAGGATCCTCAAAGCCAGCTGACCAAAAAATAAAACATTTTTACCAACTTCTTATCAGATGATAATATTTGTAACCTGATAACGTGGCCAGTGAAGAGTTTGTACGAGGAGTAGAAACGTCAATCTTGTCCTTGTCTTGTTCTTTGCAGCAAAGATAATATGCTGCGAGAATCTTGTAAAGCTATGGGCACATTTATTCACATTATATGCTTAAAACATCAAGTTCCTTTAATGTGGTGAATGAGCACTGGACTCAGAATGCAAACAAAAGCATTGGGTACTTTGATAAAAAAAAACCAAACAACCAAACCCAGGTAGGCCCCATGCAGCACGGGTCAGGGGGCAGCCACAAATATCAGGTGAAGGAAAGGATGAACCTTGACGTGTTGACCATGTGGACAAGGCAGAAATTCACAGTGGTGCTCACCAGAGTAGCAGGTAATAAAACACATGTCTAGTAGAGGCTCCAAGACTGCCAGCTCAGAGTGCCTGCGTCCACCCCATCCAGAGACACCACAGGGTGTTTTTAGAGCAGCTCTTCTATGTTGGTAGAATTTCTGTATTACACATCCTGTCTGCCCAAGGCAGAAACAGAACTCCACTTAGCTGGCTCAGGGGGAGGGCACAGGTGTCACTCACCAGAGAGGCACTTACAGGAGGCTAACTCAAGAGGGAACAAGGAGGGCCCGGAGACCACTCTCTGGTTATACTGACTGCAGAACACTCAGCTTCCGGGCAGCAGGGTGGCATGACGGGCATCCATGGTCAGTGTCACTGGGATGAGCCATCTCCCTAGGACGGGGGCAGTGGGGCTCCCCAGGCAGCCCTGTGCTGTGTCTGGCCATGTTCCTAGCTGTGTCTCCTCCCTTCTTGCCTCTCTTACCTGCCCAGAGATTCTATGAGCTTCCTAAGAATCTTTTTAATAATTCTTTCTCTCTCTTTTCTTTTTCATTCAAATTAGCTAGAGCATTCTGTTGTTTGTGAGCTGGCAAGTTGACAAAAACTGCGTTAAGGGCAAACTCACTGAACTCTAGTGAGAAAATGGTACCTGTGGCCTTCCCTTAATAAAGCAGACAGTGCAGGACTTCCCTGGTGGCCCAGTAGTAAAGAATCTTCCTGCTAATGCAGGGACAGGGGTTCGATTCCTGGTGTGGGAAGATCCCACATGCCGCAGAGCAACTAAGCCTGTGCTCAACTACTAAAGCCTGAGCATCTAGAGCCCATGCTCTGCAACAAGAAAAGTCACTGCAATGAGAAGCCCCTGCACCACAATTAGAGAGTAGCCCCTGCTCTCTGCAACTAGAGAAAGCCTGCGCACAGCAATGAAGACCCAGTACAGCCAACGATGAATAAATAAATCTTTTTAAAAAAGAAGATAAAGGAGATATCACAAAAAAACAAAAGCAAAAAGTAACATGAGAAGGACTCTCAGTGTAGGAAAAAGGAAAATACAGACATAAGATGCTATACTCGGTACTACACTGGGTCCTAAATTAGAATCAGAAATATCAATGTGAATTTATTGGGTGTTTTATCTCTTTAAAAAATTTCCTAGCTTTGTCCTCCAAAAACCCCAGAAACAGTGACTACCACAGTAGTGATAAACATCCCTGGTGGCCTGATAATTGCTTTGAAATGCTGTTTTTCCCTAAAAGATAACAGTTCAGTTGAGTCGTTCAGTCATGTTTGACTCTGCAACCCCATGAACTGCAGCACACCAGGCTTCCCTGTCCATCACCAACTCCTGGAGCATGCTCAAACTCATGTCCATCAGGTCGGTGATGCCATCCAACCATCTCATCTGTCGTCCCCTTCTCCTCCTGCCTTCAATCTTGCCCAGCATCAGGGTCTTTTCCAATGAGTCAGTTTTCGCCATCAGGTGGCCAAAGTATTGGAGTTTCAGCTTCAGCATTAGTCCTTCTGATGAATATTTGGGACTGATTTCCTTTAGGATTGACTGGTTGGATCTTCTTGCAGTCCAAGGGACTCTCAAGAGTCTTCTCCAACACCACAGTTCAAAAGCATCAATTCTTCAGGGCTCAGCTTTCTTTATGGTCCAACTCTCACATCCATACATGACTACTGGAAAAACCAGAGCTTTGACTAGACGGACCTTTGTTGGCAAAGTAATGTCTCTACTTGTTAATATGCTGTCTAGGTTGATCATAGCTTTTCTTCCAAGGAGCAAGCATCTTTTAATTCCATGGCTGCAGTCACCATCTGCAGTGACTTTGGAGCCCCCCAAAATAAAGTCTCTCACTGTTTCCATTGTTTCCCCATATATTTGCCATGAAGTGATGGGACCAGATGCCATGATCTTAGTTTTCTGAATGTTGAATTTTAAGCCAACTTTTTCAGTTTCTTCTTTCATCAAGAGGCTCTTTAGTTCTTCTTCCGTTTCTGCCATAAGGGTGGTGTCATCTGCATATCTGAGGTTTTGATATTTCTCCCAGCAATCTTGATTCCAACTTGTGCTTCATCCAGCCTGGCATTTTGCATGATGTACTCTGCGTGTAAGTTAAATAAGCAGGGTGACAATATACAGCCTTGACGTACTCCTTTCCTGATTTGGAACCAGTCTGTTGTTCCACGTCCGGTTCTAACTGTTGCTTCTTGACCTGCATACAGACTTCTCAGGAGGCAGGTAAGGTGGTCTAGTATTCCCATCTCTTGAAGAATTTTTCACAGTTTGTGGTGATCCACACAGTCAAAGGCTTTGGCATAGTCAATAAAGCAGAAGTAGATGTTTTTCTGGAAATCTCTTGCTTTTTCGATGATCCAGTGGATGTTGGCAATTTGATCTCTGGTTTCTCTGCCTTTTCTAAATCCAGCTTGAATGTCTGGAAGTTCACAGTTCAGGTTCTATTGAAGCCTGACTTGGAGAATTTTGAGCATTACTTTGCTAGAGTGTGAGATAAGTGCAGTTATGGTGGTAGTTTGAGCATCCTTTGGCATTGCCTTTCTTTGGGATTGGAATGAAAACTGACCTTTTTCAGTCCTGTGGCCACTGCTTAGTTTTCCAAATTTGCTGGCATATTGAGTGTAGCACTTTAACAGCATCATCTTTTAGGATTTGATATAGCTCAACTGGAATTCCAAAACCTCCACTAGCTTTGTCCATAGTGAGAAAGGAGAAAGGAGAAGTGACCCCACAAGAGACTGACCCAGACTTGCCTGTAAGTGTCCAGGAGTCTTCAGCAGAGGCGTGGGTTGGCGGTGGCCTGCTACAGGGTTGGGGCACTAAGTGCGGCAGTGCGTGAAGGAGACCTTTTGAAGGAGGTTGCCATTATGTTCATTACCTCCACCATAGTTTGGTCTCAAGTCAAACAACAGGGAAGGAACACGCCCCGCCCATCAACAGAAAATTGGATTAAAAATTTACTGAGCATGACCCCGCCCATCCGAACAAGACCATTTCTCCCACAGTCAGTCTCTCCCATCAGGAAGCTTCCATAAGTTTCTTATCCTTATTCTTCAGAGGGTGGAGAGAATGAAAACCACAATCACAGAAAACTAATCAAACTGATCACATGGACCACAGCCTTGTCTAACTCAATGAAAAGACAACAAGACGTCTTGGAAAAATGGCTGACTGCATGTGTAGGCAGAGAATGTACAAGGTGCATCTGAAATATCTGGCCAGAAAGCAAAGAATGATCAAAGATGAAGGGGAATAGATCAAAAATGAGTCAGAACTCACTTGAAGACATTCCTGCTGGTCACAGAGGGGAAAATTTGAACATCAATAGCATAAAAATGGCAATGAACCAAAACATATTCAATACTTTTAAATCCAAGAAGTCATGATAATACAAAAACAAAGCAAACACCAACTGGTTCCTTTGGAAGATGCTAGGGAGCTGACTATTTTGAAAACGGCTATAAAGGGAGAGTCAGGCCTTTAGGACAGGAGGAGAAGAGGGTGACAGAGGATGAGATGATTGGATGGCATCACCGACTCAATGGATGTGAGTCTGAGCAAACTCTGGGAGATAGTGAAGGATAAGGGAAGACTGGCGTGCAGTCCATGGGGTCACAAAGAGTTGAATATGACTTAGTGACTGACCAACAACAACAACAGGCCTTTACTCTCCCCTTTCTGTAGAAAATTACCACCAGGTAACCATATAGATGATAAATTTCTCTGTTTCGAAGTATTACAGCATGTAAATAAACAAGGGGTGATAAGTTAAAACACTACTGGTTACAGTTCCTGAGTTTAGAATCTAAGCATGGAACTAGCAAAACAGAACAAGATAGTCAGACATGGACCTCACTGGAAAGACACATGACCACCTATTAAGCACCTTCCCTCCAAAAAACAATCAAACTGGGACTTCCCTGGAGGTCTAGTAGTTGAGACTCTGCGCTTCCACTTCAGAGGGTGCAGGTTCCATCCCTGGTTGGGGAACTAAGATCCCACATGCCATGCAATGCAGCCAGAAAATTAATAAAAAACAAAAAACAATCAAACCTTTATCTGATTAAGCCTCTGCTCAGTCACTTCAGTAGTGTCCGACTCTTTGTGACCCCACGGACTGTAGTCCACCAGGCTCTTCTGTCCATGGGATTCTCCAGGCAAAAATACTGGAGTGGGTTGCCATTTCTTTCTCCAGGGGATCATCCAGACCCAGGGATTGAACCCATGTCTCTTGCATCTCCTGCACTGGCAGAAGGATTCTTTATCACTGAGCCACCTGGGAAGCCCAAGCCTCTAGATACTACAATTTGTAGAAAATACAAATGGAGAGGAAATTCACTAAATAGACGGCAATTGGAGAAGACAATCCACAAAAACCCTGACTGTGGAAAGTCTGCAGGACAAATGGTTTGATTTCTTTAGTAAATAAATCATAAAGGAAGAGAAAAGGGAATCTCTAGATTAAAAGAGACCTAAAAAACATACTTGAAACAAAACAGACAAACCAAAAGCAGATTGAAGCTAAACCCTGATGTGCAGAGATTCAGGCCTGCATGATAAAAACCATAGTAAAAAAAATATGCAAGTAATCCCCAGAGAGGTGGGTACACAGCTAGTCAAGGGGAAGTGGGGTTGTTTGGGGACCAGCACATGGAGGGCTCAGGGTGGGCTGTGTTGCCAAGATGTTGTTGCCCGAGAGTAATCCAGGTCACTGCGTGTTTATTTCACGCTGTTTTCTATACCTGTGTTGCATTTAACAGTGAAAAGTTTTAAGTGATAACAGAAAACCAGAAAACGTTTTCACTAATTTGTTTAGTTTTAAAATAATTTAACACTTCATAGTATGTATCTCTATCAAATTATCTTGTTCTTTAAGTGTTTACTCCCCCTGACCCCCACAACTACAACTACAATGTAAGCTCCCATGACAGTAGGAACAGTTTCTGAAAAGGAACATTTTCTATCCTATAGGCCCTCATATCCTCTATGCTAGAGCAGTACCTAACATGCTGTTAATATACAATAAACATGTGTTGAATGAATGCTGAATAAAAGTAAGTAAATCAATAATCTAACAAACATTTATTGAGTATGAGCTGGGGAACAAGCAGATACCAATCCTGGCCCTCGGGAGCTTTGTGGTTTTTTTTTTTTTAATTTATTATTATTTTTAAAATTTTTATTTATTTATTTTTGGCAGTGCTGGGTCTTCCTTGCTGTTTCAGCTTTTCTCTAGTTGTGGAGTGGGGGTGGCTCTCTAGTTGTGGTGAGTGGGCTTCTCGTTGTGGTGGCTTCTCTTGCTGTGGAGCACAGTCTCTAGGGCTCACAGGCTTCAGGAGTGGGGGCTCGTGGGCTTAGTTGCCCTGCGGCATGTGGGATATTCCCGGGCCAAGGGTCGAATCTATGTCCCCTGCACTGGCAGGTGGATTCTTTACTACTGCACCACCAGGGAAGTCACGTGCTTTGTGTTTTGAGAGGAGGCTGATGCAGCGCCATGTATCTGTCATCACAACGGGCTGGAGTGGAGTCCAGTGGAAGAAGGAGGTCATGTGTAGTCCAGGAAGGAGAATATGGTGGCTTGGAATAGAGAGACACAGTAGAAAAATCGAGGAGTAGACAGATTCCAAATACATTTGGGGGTAAAACTGACAGATTTGCTTCTAGTGGCTGAGTGGGACAAAGAAAAAGAAGTCAGTGATGTCTTGTGTGTGTGTGTGTGTGTGTGCGCACGCGCACACGCATGTGTGCGCGCACACATTATGGATTTTTTTTTTTTGGCATCAGTTTTTATTTTATTTTTTGGCCACACCCCACAGCATGCGGGGATCTTCATTTCCCAGTCAGGAATCAAACCTGGGCCCTCGGAGTCTTACCCACTGGATCTCCAGGGAAGTCCCCAGAGATGTCTTTACAATTTTTTCATTCAATGGATGAAGCCAATATTACTAAGATGGGCCAATCTGAAGTAACATAAAAGAGAGACACTCATGGCACTGAAAGCTGCCCTCCCCACTCCACCCACAAAAGGAGTGTCTCATACTGCCTCCCAGGCTCCTTCAGTATCCCCTCTTTTCTCACGGAGCTGTGAATGCCTTGCATGTAGAAGGCACCCAGTGCTGTCATTTGGATGCAATGCACAGGCCATGCATTTCCTGCGACTCCAGGCTGAGAGAAGGCGATGCAGGCCAAGCCCCTTCCCCGACACTGTGTGGCATCAGCTTACCGAGTGCGCACCAGGAGTGTGACAGAGGAAGTAGTGTAACCACATGTCCTGACACTAAACCCACTTGCTTTAATCCTTATACATTATGCATGAGGGTAAGTGCTTCTGTTCCTAAATGGTAATTGAAGAAACTCAAGAGCAGACAGCCTGTCGGTGCAGCCAGATTCTCCCTCTCCTAAGGGGTGTGCCCAGACTCGAACCCCTGTCAGCCTCAGCCCGTGTAACACAGTCTCCACCATCACCTCTCTCTTCCCCCACAAACACTCCGCATCCAAAGCTGCCATCCCCTCCCCCCCCATAAGTCCTGCTCTTCCAGACCCCAGGACTCTGTCCATGGGGGCCTCCTCAGAAGGCTGCTCCAACCACCCAAACGTCCCTGGGGCCAGAGCTACTTAGAGGGTGTCCACCTGTGGACCTGGCCACAGGCTGAAAGACACTGGTTTCAGTGGGTGATGACATGGAAGGGAGTAGGGGCCATGTCAGGCAGCTCCAGCTCAAGTTTAAAATCACCAACCTCTGCTGCTCAAGGTGACGAGATCGGGCACAAACCCAGGTGAGGCAGATCATGCCAGGCCTGCCTGCAGTTGCCACTCCTGCGAGGACCAGTTTGCACTCAAGTCTGGTGTGGGGGAGGTCTGGAAAGAGCAGAGGAGAGCAGAGTCAACCAGTTAGGGAGCCCTCCTCCGTGAATGTATCTTAACCTTCTAGAACAAGGACTGTATTTGACACCTGCTTCCCTGTGGAGGGTAAACACACACTAGATTCTAAATACCCATTGTCTGGTGGCCACAAGGAAATTCTGCCTTCTCCCTGCAGGACGCCCACCCACACCCCTGGCCTTGACAGTAACACTGCATCCTCCTGGAGTCTTCCCCACATCACCCCACCCTGTCTTCTCTCCTTGTCCCCGTGAAATCCAAATTCAGTCCAAATGTTGCTCCTATGAAGCTGTCACAGGCAGAGTTCATCTGTCACAGCTGTTCAGATGTCAGATGACAAGGAGATGACATTGCATTCAAATGACAGCACTGGGTGCCTTCTACCTGCAAGGCATTCACTGCTCCATGAGGTAAGAGGGGATGCTGAAGGAACCTGGGAGACAATATAAGATGCTTCTTTAGTGTGTGGGGCAGGGGTGGAGCAGCAGTTTCAGTGCCACGAGTGTCTCTCCTTGTCATCTGACATGTTCAGTTCAGCTGTCACAGACAGAGTCCCCCTCAGGTCCCCCAGAATCCGGAACTCTTCTCAACTAGAGCTTGCACACGAGGGTGTTTTGATTTTCCTGGTCCACGTAAGAGCTCTCTAAACGTGGCTGCAGGGAAGCACGAGGCCATGAAACTGATAAGCATGTGAGCATATTACGAAGATCAGGCTTCTGCTCTTGGCTTTTTTCACGTACCATTTAGGAACAGAAGCACTGACCTCACATGTCACGGGTTTAGTGTCAGGATATGTGGTTATCCTTCTTCCTCTGTCACACAGTAAGTGTGTGACTCTGTGTGCACTCAGTAAGCTGACAGGACAGTGTCACGGGAGGGATCTTGGCCTGCATCACCTTCTTTTAATCTGGGATTGCAGTGAACGCACACATGTGCATTGCATTCAAATGACAGCACTGGGTGCCTTCTACCTGCAAGGCATTCACCGCTCCATGAGGTAAGAGGGGATGCTGAAGGAACCTGGGAGACAATATAAGATGCTTCTTTAGTGTGTGGGGCAGGGGTGGAGCAGCAGTTTCAGTGCCACGAGTGTCTCTCCTTGTCATTACTTGGGATTGGTTACTTTCAATCATCTACCCTATCTGAAGAATACTTCGTCACTGGTGACTGTAAAGCACCTACTTTGTACACTTACAAATTCCATAGGTTATTTTGTCCCATTATGCAGAAAATTACATTTTGACATCTTCTATTTAGCTTTAGAGTGCTTTACACGGCGGAAGGTGGCAGATTTTTTTTGCTACTTATTCAGTGGACATGATTTACTGTGCCAATCAGTGTGCTAGGCCCTGAGGACTCAAAGGTGCATAAGACATTGACAAAAATGCAAAAAAAGGTGATAAATACCATGATTTATCTCTGCTCACTGCAGCCGGGCTGAGGGGTGACGGGGGCCTTGCCTAGACAACGTTGGGGTTGTGCATTGCCTCCTCATGCTCCTACTTGGAAGAGGCGTGTATCATTTGCCATTTGTCATTTCCCTGCCCACAGCTCGCCATATGATCACATCTAACTGCAGATCCTAGTCTGTGCCTAGAAGGCAGAGATCTAGAAATATTCTGTGAAGACACAAATGACTATTGTGCAGGCAACTTTCTCCTGACGTGCAGAGATGTCTGAAGGAGAAAGGCATCCAGTGGGTGAGAAGCATTAGGAAAAGTGCAATAGTGGGGAATTCTGGCTGCAGAGAAGGGGTCTCAGTTAGGAGTGCTGGGAGGTGAGTTAGCAAAGGAAGACAGGTCACACTGTGACAGCCAGGCAAGGAGGTCCAAGATTTGATCCAGGAGGCACTGTGGGCTTCATTTATTTATTTACTGGCTGCTCTGGTCTTTGTTGCAGCTCTCGGGCTCTCTGCCAGCTCAGTAGTTGAGGCACACTGACTTAGTTGCCCCTCGGCATGTGGAATCTTCCTGGATCAGGGATCGAACCTGTGTCTCCTGCACTGGCAGCCGGATTCCCAACCACTGGACCACCAGGGAAGCCCAGCACCGAGGGTTTTAAAGGAGTCGTGGTGCAGGATGACTGACCTGACTGCCGTGTGTAGGAAAGAGAAAAGGGTGGCCAAACTGGAGGCAGAAGATCCATTTGCTTATTATTATCTTTTTTTTTTTTTAATGCATCACTTTGCTCTCCTTGTAGGGTAGCCAGATAATGCAGACCTTAAGCCTGTGACAATCACGTGGTTTCTTCAATAAACCTTGGAGCTTCTGCCGTTCTCCTGGGGCCCACAGACTACCTAGTCCCAAGGAGTCAAATATTAAGCTTTCTTGGCAGCCACAGTTTCCTTTGATGTTTGGGTTATTGAACACAAACAATGTGTCTTCAGCATCATCCATTTCTGTTCCTAAGAGTGCTAGTTGTGCTTTCTTCCTGATGAACAGTCTGACTGCGTCTTGAACAATTTCTTTGTCAGAGTTTCCTTTTGTCTTTGTATATTCTAGCACGTAGGAAAGGCCATTACAACCCCTGGTTGGGAAACCAACTTTCAAAGCTATGTGTTCAAGCTTATCTTTTTTTTTTTTTTTAATATATATTTATTTGTCTGTACCAGGTCTTAGTTGCGGCATGCAGGATCTTTTTCTGTTATGGTTTGTGGAATCTAGTTCCCTGATGAGGGATCGAAACCTGCATCCTCTGAACTGTCAGTGTGGAGTCTTAGCCACTGGACCAGCAGGAAAGTCCTCAGGCTTATCTTTAAGAAGTTGTTTTATCTTATTTACTGCTAAAGGTGTCCTCTTGCTCATAGCCTGGACAGTGGCCCGGACTAATGGAGCTGACATCCTCCCTGTCTAGGTGCCCTAGTGCCTTCGGCCAGAGTGCAGCACCACGGCCTCTCTCCATGGACACAGCGGGCGCATTCTCCATTTGATTCTTACACTAATATAGGCAAAAAGAATCCGCCCGCAATGCGGGAGACCTGGGTTCGATCCCTGGCTTGGGAAGATCCCCTGGAGAAGGGAAAGGCTACCCACTCCAGTATTCTGACCTGGAGAATTCCATTCACTGTATAGTGCATGGGAGTCCCAAAGAGTTGGACACAACTGAGCGACTTTCACTTTCACTTTCTAATCCAGGCAAAGGTGGCTAAGAGCTTGGAGCAGGATCCTCTGAACGGAGAGGAAAGAGAGGATGCTACACATCACCCACTTAAGAGAAAGACTTGGCGAGGTCTGGAACAAATTACGTATGAGATGCAAAGAAGGGTGGAGAGGCAGAGATGACTTCCAGGTTTGGAGCCTAGGAGAATGATCATATTATAACTGGAGGAAACAGTGCAAGATGGACAAGTCTGGGAAGGTTGTTCGGGGCTTGCTGACTGCAAGTTCAGTTCAGTTCAGTGGCTCAGTCGTGTCCGACTGTTTGCAACCCTGTGGGCTGCAGCAGACCTGGCTTCCCTTTCCATCACCAACTCCTGAGCCTACCCAAACTCATGTCCGTCACGTCGGTGGTGCCATCCAACCATTTCATCCTCTGTCGTCCCCTTCTCCTCCCGCCTTCAATCTTTCCCAGCATCAGGGTCTTTTCAAATGAGTCAGTTCTTCCCATCAGGTAGCCAAAGTATTGGAATTTCAGCTTCAGCATCAGTCCTTCCAATGAATATTCAGGACTGATTTCCTTTAGGATGGACTGGTTGGATCTCCTTGCAGTCCAAGGGACTCTCAAGAGTCTTCTCCAACACCACATTTCAAAAGCATCAATTCTTTGGCGCTCAGCTTTCTTTCTAGTCCAACTCTCACATTCATAGATGACTACTGGAAAAACCATAGCTTTGACTAGATGGACCTTTGCTGGCTGCAAAGCAGGGCTTTTATTTTGTTTACTCTTGTCTCCCAGTACCTAGAGCAACGCTCAGCACACACTCTGTGCTCAGTATTACTTGTTGACTGTAATACCAGTAGAGCATGGAGAAGTTCCCAAAGAACTGTTAATGCCAGATTGCCACTCTTTTGTGATGTCAATGCTAGGAAGGCAGACTTATCTCCTTTTTATTTTTAAGTTATTTTAACAATGCAGGGCATGTTGGTTTTGTGGGTTTTTTAAAATATTTATTTGGCTTCGCCAGGTCTTAATTGCAGCATGTGGGATCTAGTTCCCTGACCAGGGATCGACCCCAGGGGCCCCTGAATCTTAGCCACTGGACCACCAGGGAAATCCCAGATTTACCTCCTTGAAACCACAAGATGAGTTGCTGAGAAAGTGTAGAGGAAAAAGTGGCTGAAAGAGAGAGCTTTGGGAACCTTGATATTTAGGGGCAAGAACGTCGGATTACAATCCAGGGAAGGTGGGCATTGGAGGCCTGAACCAGGGAAGGTGGGCATTGGAGGCCTGGATCTATGGGTATCAGATGCTGCAAATGGGTGATGGAGCCCGGGACAGACAGGAGGGCACGGGGTTGAGGAACTTGGGGAAGGCTGGGCGGGCAGCTGCTGGCAGGAGGGAGCTGAGGGCAATGGCTGGAGCGGCAGGCTGGCCCAGGGGCAGTCCTGGGTTCTGTTTGGGTTTGGAGGGATTCTACGTGGGACCTGGATGTGGAGCTAGTTGGGGAGAGCTTGAAGATGGAGGGAGGCAGGCACGGAGGGAAATCGTGGCGGGCCTCCGAGAGGCGGCTGGGAGGCTGTTCTCCTGCGGAAAGGGCCACTTCTAGGCGAGGAGGAGTGCAGGCGGGTTAAGTTTCGCCATCGCTCGGTCCTTCCCGCGGGTCTGTTCGGTGCGGGGCACAGTGCGAGCCGAGGGCCACCACCGGGCAGGTAGTTAGCCTGGCGGCTCCACCGCCTTCAGGAGGTGGCCGCGCTTCCCGGTTCCCCAGGGGAGGAGGCGGCCCCCAGCCCGGTGGGTGGGGGCGGGGAATGGGGGGAGGGGAGGGGGCAGAGATGGGGGAGGAGGGGAAGGGGCGGGGAGGGTTCGGGCCGGGACGCGCGGTGGCGCGGCGGGTGGGGCGGGGCGACCCGGGAGCCACACCCTGAGACTACCTGCGCGCGACAGGAAGGGCCGGGCAGAGCCTGGGTGGCCGGAGCGCTGGGCCTGCGACCGGAACGAGGCCCGTCCCGCGCCCCGGCCCCGGCCCCCCGGCGATGGCCAAAGCCCCACGGCCTCCGGGACCATGAAGAGCGAGAGGGCGCGCAGGGGCGCAGCTGGCGGCTCCGGTGGCCTCGGCGCTGGACTCAAGTACACCTCGCGGCCGGAGGTGGGCGGCGCGGGCGCCGTCGAGGCGGGACGCGCGGGGGCTGGGAGTCTGGGGGTTCCGGGGGAAGGCCGGGGGGCCAGGGAATCGGGGGGTGTTTGGGCACCGGGGGGACCCGAGGGACCGGGGAACCGGCAGCGCCGCGCTTGTCTCGGCCGAGGGAGCCGCTGTGCTGCCGGTTTGTGGCCGCGGCGCCGACCCGACAGGTGGAATTTCCTGCTTGACGGGTGCCTGGCCGGACCTTCGGCTATGCCCCGCGGTCCCTTCCCCCGGCCCTCTCCCCGACCCCAACCCCGGGCTGTTTCCTGGCCTGGAAGTGGGCTCGTCTCGGCACCTGGTTATCTCCGCAGAAGCCGCGGCGCAGGCTGCGAGCGGGGGTTTGGGCCACGGAGGGAAGTTTCCAGGCGGCTCTGGCGTTCTGGAGTCCTTGGCCTCTGCGGGAATTTGCTCTTGTCTTGATGGTCAGAAGGCATCTGAGCCCCCCGGGCAGAGGGCAACCGGGAGCCCAGAACTTCGGTTGCCATAGAACCTGGAGCTTAGGACTCCAGGGTGGGGCTTGCTTGGTCTTCTCGGAAGGCGGATGGAGCCCTTTGGGAAGGAAGTGGGAACCTGTGTCTTGAACCTGTCGGAGACCATGAAGCAGGGAGCTCTCATTTGGTGGAAAGAATCTTTGTTGCTGGCGTTCAGTCGCTCAGTCCTGGCCCGCTCAGTCGTGTCTCTTTGTGAACCCATGAACTGCAGCACACCAGGCTTCCCTGTCCTTAACCATCTCCTGGAGTTTGCTCAAACTCATGTCCATTGGGTTGGTGATGCCATCCAACCATCTCCTCCTCTGTCTTCCCCCCTTCTCCTTCTGCCTTCAATCTTTCCCAGCCTCAGGGTCTTTTCTAATGAGTCGGGAACTTGAAAACATTAAATCTTACCATGGAGAGTGGAAATAGGTTGTTAGTTTCTTTACTGATGGCTGTAAAAGGGCACCCTAGGTGGCAGTGCCCAGACAGGACTGGCAGCCAGGCCTCCACCTCCCTGCTAGTGGGCCCCCAGCGCCCCCTGCACACCAGGTCACCAGCACTGAGGGGTGCTGAGAGGTGGGGCTGTTTGGGGCTCTGCAAACATGGGCCTGTCCCCTCTCTCCCGGGATCCTGGGGCTGGTGAGCTCCTCTACTGGCCCGCACTCAGCAGTTGGGCCTGCATCGAGCCTGATTTGGGAGGTCTCACGGACCAGTCCGTTTCTCCAGTGGCGTGCAGACTGAGGGAGCTTTCCAAAGACTAGATTCTGGGTCTGCCCTGGTGCCCTGAGCCACCAATCGCAACTGAAGTGGGCACTCTGTTTTCTCCACTTGTCCACCCCGTGCGGGAGGAAGCAGGACTCAGCACCCAGTTTGGAGGCTGGGGTCTGTGGCCAGTTGTCTGCTTTGCTGGCGGCCGATGCAGCTGAGTGGCTGGCCTCTGTTTCCTTTCCGTAATTCCCATGTTTGTGAATCCCTGATAATTGCCTGTTATAGGGGCTGTAGAGACCTGCCTTCTCAGCAGAGAGCCCGCTGTCTGGTGGTGTTATTTCAGGACTGTTTTTCTTTCCTCCCTCTTCCTCACTTCCCTTTCAGGGACCCTCTCCAGCTGACACTGCCCACATGCCACACTGGCCTTTGAGCTCCTACGGCCACCCGTCAACCCTCACTTCCTTCCCCTTTGGTCCCTCCTCATTTCTCACCTTCCGTGAAGCTCATCCATTCTCCACACCAATACTGCCGTTTTCTCCAACGTGGATCACTCCATTTTCCTCCTGCCAAGCTCCTTTGAACCGGCAGTACCGAGTCCTGGTCTTGGGCTGGGCTCTCAAAGACAAATAAGATCTGGTTATTTCCCTGGAGGCCCTTACCCTCTTGAGAGCCATGCTAAGAGATGTGCATGAAAATTAGACGTGACTCTGGGCTCCCCTGGTGGCTCAGACAGCAAAGAATCTGCCTACAATGCAGGAAACTCAGGTTCAGTCCCTGGGATGGGAAGATCCTTTGGAGAAGGAAATGGCTACCCACTCCAGTATTCTTGCCCAGCGAATCCCATGGACAGAGGAGCCTGGTGGGCTATAGTCCATGGGGTTGCAAAGAGTCAGACATGACTGAGCTGTTGTTCAATACTGTCCTGAAAGAAGTAGCTTGCTGTGCCCAAAGCTCATTTCAGTTTCTCCAGGAAGTCTTCCCGCGTGCCTTTCTGCTTCATGTTTCCCCAGCTCTCTCACCCCAGCTCTGGATCACCCTGCCGTGTTTGCAGTCGGGGTCTGCGGACTCTGCCTTGGCTGTCTTCTGACCAGGAGTGCAGCTGCTGCCCCTGGGTTTGTCCTCTGCGTTAGCAGAGCCAGTCTGGGTCACGCTGAGTCCCTTAGGAGCGCTGTTGCTTTTGAGTTCCTTTCTCCTGACCACTTCCATCCCTTCGTGGAGGGAGAAAGGTTCTGTTTGGTGATGCTTAGATCTGGCTGCCTCCTTCCCAAGCTGATGACTCAGGCCCCTGCACCCCCTGCACCTGATCCTATTACTATTAAGTGGGAGGTGGCCACCTATGTGTTCCCCAGGATTTCCAGAGCCCTGATATACATGTCCTGTCTAGGGACTGTTGAGCCCGGCCTGCATGAGAGCAAGGGCACGGATGTCAGTTATCACGGTCATTGATGATAACTGGGAAGCCTGCCTCATTGGGTGTCTTGGCCCCTGTCAAACCTTAGATGGTGGCCAGGCAGCTGCTTGGAAGGAGCCCTTGGTTCTTTCTCAAGTCGGCGTCACCCAGGCGAGACTCAGCGTCCCCTCGGCATGCAGAGACCAGGATTGGGAGATCATATTTGGTGGGGTCAAAATCAGATGTCTTGGGGACCAGGCTCTGCAGCTCTGGCTAGTCTCAGGCTCTCCTCTCTTTGTTCGTTGGTCATCCACATGACAGATAGTTATTAGGTGCCCATCGACGGAGCAAGTGCCAGGTCCTGAGCAGTAGTCCTGAGGGAGAGACTGGCCACACAATCTCTGCCTTCAGGGATTGCCCGGTATGGTGTAGCATTTATTGTTGTTCAGTTGCTCACTTGTATCCAATTCTGTGATTCCATGGACTGCAGCATGCCAGGCTCCTCTGTCATTCACTATCTGCCAGAGTTTGCTCAAACTCATGTCCATTGAGTCAGTGATGCCATAGTGTAGCATAGAGATATTTGATTCTTCATGGTAAGAACTGGGTTCTGGAGAAGCCGGTGGCGGGGTGGGGAGGCACTTAGGAGGGTTGTCTAACTCAGGCTTGAAGGGCCAGGGTAGGTGAATTATAGCCAGAGCCACCTGTGACATGATTGACAGGAATATTTAATGTGGAGCCAAGACTTGATGCCACTGCTTTCCCTCCAGGTGATCTCAGAGATGTTACCTAATCTCTCTATGCCTCAGTTTCTGTGTTATAAAAATGATATGTATGTTACAGGCTTATTGCAAAGATTAAAAGGGGTAATTTACATGCAGGCCCTTTATAAGGTGCAGCCTGGTGTACAGGTGTGTGGCCTGCCTCCGTAACACAGGGAATGTCTCCTCAGTGATGGAGACCCTCTTCCAGTCTTTATTTCTCCTCCCTTTACTCGGCTTTTATGAGCAAGGTCCTCCTGGGAAAGGGAAATGGTGCTGAGACTGGCTACTCGACCCTTTCTCCTTCCCACCACACAAAACAGAACTTTCAGCACTTCCTTCTTTCTCGGTTCTGTGCTGGCCCCTCCGGAAGGGGAAGGCCCTGTGCTGGGAGGTGTGTGCGGTGAGGGGTTGGCGGGGTACTGAGACCTGGGTGCTGTGACTGGACGGGAAGCCTGTGTTCCTCAGCTCTTACCCAGCCTTCCCTCCACCTCGGTCCTGGGAAGACCTGGAAATCCATGGCCTTCATTTAGGACATGGGAAAGCTGAGGGTAAGAGACGATGACACTAGCTTGACAGCTCCCCAGGGAAGAAGCCTGTGTCACCTGCAAACCCCTGGGAGTCTCCATGAGCAGGCTCCTTGGTGGGGGTACATCTCATCACAGCCCCCTTCCTCCGCCCACACCTGAGCCTCTCGCGGCCAGCTGTGGTCTGTGGCTGCTGTGGTTCTGGAGTTCCCCTGATGCCATCTCCTTCTCTGGCCTGTGGTTCTGCCCAGGCTATTGGCTCATGTCTCGTAAGAGAGAAAGTCTATTCTTGGAAAAGTAGTGACTGTGTGACAAGCCCCCGAGGAGCCCAGGTCCCAGAGGCGTGGCTTCTGGCCACATGCATGCTGGTGGAGTGTTTAGAATACTAATCATTGCTGAGTTTATTGAGCATGGACCATGTATTATACCTCTTAGCATCAGTACTATTATTATCCTTTTATAAGTGAAGGAAGTGGAGCACAGAGAGGCTAAGTAACTTGCCCAAGGTCACAGAGCGAAACAGTGGTGAGATCAGAATTTGAACCCAAGCAGTCTGGCTTTGCTGTATTCCACTTGGACTGCCTCAGTGCAACACAGGGCTAGTAGCCCAGTGGGCTCAGGAAGGGATGAAGCACTAAGGGTAAGAGCTGATTTGATTTGGTAAGAAAATGGGTTTTTCTTCTTGGAACTTTCTGGGACTTAGCACATTTATAATAACCATTTGGTAGTATAGGAAGGGTCACTGGGAACTTCTGAGAGGCTCGTGGAACTCTCACCCTGGCTGGCAGTGGTGACAAGAGTGTTTGGGGTTTGCTCAATGTTCCTGGGCAGTATTTGCCCTTTTTTTCTTTGCTAAGAATTTTTCTAGAAGCAGATTCCTACTGAGAATTCCATCTTGGAAACTCACGTTTTCAGAATTTGCTTGTTCTTCTAGGCTTAGCAACAAATCTTTAGAATCCTTGTGATGGTTGACTAAGGGCTCAGAATCTTGGATCCTTTGTTCTCCTGAGTTGTTGGTGATGGTGGTGAACGGTGAAGAATAGGATGACAGTCATTACTACCCATCACTAAATATGAGCACTTTGGTTTATTCTTTCTTTATCCTCACAGCAACTATAGGAGAAAAATGCCTAGTTTATAGATGACCATGTGTGTTCATGTATTCATTTGCTCAGTCGTGTCTGATTCTTTGTGACCCCATGGACTGTAGCCCACCAGGCTCCTCTGTCCATGGGAGTCTCCACTGGAGTGGATTGCCATTTCCTCCTCCAGGGGATCTTCCCCACCAGGGATCAAATCTGTGTCTCTTGCGTCTCCTGCCTTGGGAGGTGACTTGTTTACCACTGCGCCACCTGGGAAGCCCCCACAGATGAGAAGATTCAAAAGGTTTGCATAATGGCCCAATCCCAAAGAAAAGCAATGCCAAAGAATGTTCAAAGTACCACACAATCGCGATCATCTCACATGCTAGCAAAGTAATGCTCAAAAATTTCCAAGACAAGCTTCAATAGTACGTGAACTGTGAACTTCCGAATGTTCAAGCTGGATTTAGAAAAGGCAGAAGAACCAGAGATCAAATTGCCAACATCCGTTGGATCATCAAAAAAGCAAGAGAATTCCAGAAAACATCTACTTCTGCTTTACTGATTATGCCAAAGCCTTTGATTGTGTAGATCACAACAAACTGTGGAAAATTCTTTAAGAGATGGGAATACCAGACCACCTTACCTGCCCCCTGAGAAATTTGTATGCAACTCACAAAGCAACATTTAGAACTGGACATGGAACAACAGACTGGTTCCCAATCAGGAAAGGAGTACGTCAAGGCTGTATATTGTCACCCTGCATATTTAACTTATATACAGAGTACATCATGCAAATTGCTGGGCTAGATGATGCCAGCATTCAAATCAAGATTGAATCAAGTTTGAATCAAGATTGCCAGGAAAAATATCAACAACCTCAGATATGCAGATGATACCACTCTAATGGCAGAAAGTGAATAGGAACTAAAGAACCTCTTGATGAAGGTGAAAGAGGAGAGTGAAAAAGCTGACTTAAAACTCAACATTCAAAAACCGAAGATCATGGCATCCAGTCCCATTGGTTCATGGCAAACAGATGGGGAAACAATGGAAACAGTGAGAGACTTTATTTTGGGGGGCTCCAGAATCACTGCAGATGGTGACTGCAGCCATGAATTTAAAAGACACTTGCTCCTTGGAAGAAAAGGTATGACCAACCTAGAAAGCATATTAAAAAGCAGAGATATTACTTTGCCAACAAAGGTCTGTCTAGTCAAAGCTCTGGTTTTTCCAGTAGTCATGTATGGATGTGAGAGTTGGACCATAAAGAAATCTGAGTGCCAAAGAGTTGATGCTTTTGAAGTGTGTTGTTGTTGAAGACTCTCGAGAATCCCTTGGACTGCAAGAAGATGTAACCAGTCAATCCTAAAGGAAATCAGTCCTGAAAGTTCATTGAAAGGACTGATGCTGAAGCTGAAACTCCAATACTTTGGCCACCTGATGAAAAGAACTGATTCATTGGAAAAGGCTGATGCTGGGCAAGATTGAAGGCAGGAGAAGGGGATGACAGAGGATAAGATGCTTGGATGGCATCCCAGACTCAATGGACTCAAGCTCCAGGAGTTGGTGATGGACAGGGAAGCCTGGAGTGCTGCAATCCATGGGGTCGCCAAGAGTCAGACACGACTGAGTGACAGAACTGAACTGAATGGAATGGCCGAAAGGCAGTTAGAGGCAGAGTGAGAGTTCAAACCTAGATCTGTGCAACTTCAAAGTCTACGGCCTTAACCGCAAAGCCATGGTACAGTTGTATTCCGAAGGGTGGGTGATTGACGCACATCCCCAGCAAAGCCCTGGAACATGTGGTTGGACAGAGTCCTGAGCACCAGGTGCCAACATGGGTCCACTCCCGACCTCTCACACCACACCCGACTGGTTTCTCCTTTGATGAGGCTGGTAAACCTCACCTGGTAAACCAGGAGACTGACTGGAGATGACGCTGAAAAATGTAACTTTTGTTTAGGATACGCATGGTGAAAAATCATTATGGGAATTAAAAAAAATTTTTTTTAATTAATTTATTTTTGGCTGTGCTGCGTCTTCGTTGCCGCGCAGGCTTTTCTCTAGCTGCAGCGAGAGGGGGGCTACTCTTCGTTGCGGTGCACGGATTTCTCATTGCGGTTTCTTCCCTTGTTGTGGAGCACCAGCTCAAGGGCACGTGGGCTTCCGTAGTTTTGAATCCCGGGCTCTAGATCACAGGCTCAGTAGTTGTGGCACAAGGTCTTAGTTGCTATGCTCCATGTGGGATCTTCCCTGACTGGGGATCAAACCCTGTGTTGGCAGGCAGATTCTATATCACTGAGCCGCCAGGGAAGCCCATAGTGGGAATTTTAAAATAGAAGAACTTCACCTGCCAGAGGAAACGAATCAGGTTGTTGATGTTTTGCATGCTCTGTGCAGTCTGTGCCATGTACAGGGGTTTTACCTAGTGTGTTGTACATGTGCAGTGTATGTTCTGGAAGGCATCTCAGCCTCCTGTCTGCTGGGCACAGTGGAGGACTGCAGGCAGGAGGAACGGGTGTCTCGCTGCACAGCTGTGCCCAAGAGGGTGCCCTCACGCACCCAAGTCACTCAGGGCGGTGGCCTTGGGGCTGCCCCCGCATCCTTCCTGTGTCGTTTCTTATATAGGAACAGCTCTGACGTGGTCTTGGAGAAATCGGCTCTGTCGGTGGCATCCTACCGGGAGGGAAAGGCCAACACCTGGGGTGACTTAATCATGAGTCAGAAGGCCCTGGGCTGCCTGCCGGGGAGGCTGCTGCGCAGCATAGCGCTCTGTCCGGCTTCGCTGAGAGGGAGCGCACCACCCTGACTGCAGATGCCAAGCCTTCAGCCTCCCACGGCTAGGACTGCAGGAGTCCAAGGAGCCAGCAGGGCGCCACGGCAGACCTAGAGTTTTGAGTTGACAAGCCAGGCCTGTAATGTACATCTCCCTAAAATGTCACGTAAATCTCCCCGCTCCCCAGCGTTTTTACGTGGTCATACTTTGAACAATTATTTTCATATTTCATTTTCTTTATTTTTGGCCATGCCGCATGGCTTGTGGGATCTTAGTTCCCTGACCAGGGGTTGAACCCAGGCCCTCAGCAGTGAAAGTATGCGGTCCTAACCCCTGGACCGCCAGGGAATTCTCTAGAGAGGCTTTTTAATATCTTGGTATTGTCTGTGTGTATTTTCTGTTAAAAAGTTGCTTTCTTTTTTCTGATTATTGAGGTTAGGAAAGGACTTTTATATATTTTTGGCTGTGCGGGTTTTCTCTAGTTGTGGCGAACGGGGGCTACTCTTCTTGTGGTGTGCAAACTTCTCATTGAGGTGGCTTCTCTTGTTGCAGAGCATGGGCTCCAGGGCGAGTGGGATTCAGCAGCACACGTGGGCCCAGTAGTTGTGACGCACGGGTTTAGTTGCTCCACTGCATGAGGGATCTTCCTGGACCAGGGATCGAACCCTTGGATGGAACCTGTGTCTCCTGCATTGGCAGGCAGATTCTTAACCACTGGATCACCAGGGATGCCTCAGAAATATACACCATGAAATTCCTCTGACATTTTCTCCTCCAGGTTTCATAGTCCCAATACGGAGTTTGGTTTCTATTCTCCCACAGTCTTCCATGCATGAACCAATACTTCTGTGGATATTAATATATATATGTACAAGTATTCTTTCCCAAATGGAATCATAATGTTCTTCCTGTTCTGCAGCTAAAGGCATGGTTGTAATGAACTAATTCATCACACATTTATTGCAGGTCTTTATGCATGCTAGGATTGTGGAACAAGACATGGCTCTCTCCTGCTCTCCACCTCCATCCTTAAGGAGCAGGTGGTTGACCTTGAGATGCTGGGAGCTGTGCTTGGGGCGTTGGGGAGACCGGAAGGGGCAGGGCTTTCCTGGGGAGCTTCTCAGAGGAGGCACCTAAGTGGAGTTTGGAAGGGTGGGAAGGGCCCAACCCTGACTTTTTTTTTTTCTTCAGTTAACATTGTATTTTAGAGAGTTTTTTCCACATTATTACCTACTCTTTGAAAAACCATTCTTGATTGCTGTGTAAAGTTTCATCAAGTGGATGTGTCATTCTGTATTGTTATTTTATTTGTGGTGTGTGTGTGTGCTAATTGCCTGTGTTGTGGAACAATGAATGGAAACAGAGCCAAGGGGCTAAGGGAAGAAATTGACGAACAGCCCCGACCCCTTTGAATTCTGCTGCTGAATTCTGGGTTCTAGGTCTTAATGGGAATGTTGCCCCTGTGAAGTGGCACCAGATGACCAGAGGTTCAGTTTGAACGGTTGGTTGAGTTGAGCATTTGAGCTGAACAAAGAGCAGACCCAGGGGAGTGTTTCTGTAGCTGCTTGGAGCTGGAGGAGCTGGGAGGAATGAGGCTGGTTCTATTGCAATGCTAATATGCTGGGCTATTGTGATGCTGAGCGCCCTGGGGGAAGGGGGAACTTTGTATCGCTGGCCCTAGCCGAAAAAGCTGTTTCCCCCAGAAAGAGTGGCCCCCGGGGGAATGAGATAGGAGAACACGGTTCCGCAGTTCTCTCCTCGCTCTGTCCTTGCATGGGTTGTAATCGTGGACTGGGGCCTCCAGGCCTTTCCCTGGTGATGGGGCTTTCCTGTTTGCATATTCAGTGCTTTCTCCCAAACTGCTAGATTTGTAGTTGAGCTAATGTTCCTGGCCCTGGAGAAGGAAATGGCAACCCACTCCGGTATTCGTGCCTGGAGAATCCCATGGATAGAGGAGCCTGGCGGGCTTCAGTCCATGGGGTCGCAAAGAGTCGGACATGACTGAAGCAACTAACGCTTTCACACTTTAACTTTTCTAACATTCCTGGGGCCTTCTTGGTGGCTCAGATGGTAAAGAATTCGCCTGTAATGCAGGAGACTCAAGTTCGATCCCCGCATCAGGAAAGATTCCCTGGAGAAGGAAATGGCAGCCCACTCCAGTGTTCTTGCCTGGAGAATCCCATGGACAGAGGAGTCTGGTGGGCTACAGTCCATGGGGTCAAATCCAAGCCTGCTGCACTGAAACCTAGGAATCTTAACCACTGGCCTGCCAGGGAAGTCTTGGTTCAGAATCCTGACTGTTGGTAGATACACAGACATACACATACACAGATATACACCAGTGATAAAATCTTATGGAACTTAATAATGAGTAGAAGTAAAATGGGAAATCTGAATCAGATCTGTGGGTTATAGCAGTGTCGTGGTGTTACAGTTTTATGAGACGTTACCATTGAGGGAGACTGGGTGAAGCATACAAGGGATCTTGCTATTATTTCTTATGACTGAATTTGAATTTACAGTGATCTCAACAAAAATGTTCGACTACAAAAGCACTATCCCATGAAACTGGAATGTGGGCTCAGTGAGAAAAAAAGTCAAGAAGAAAGATGAAAATAAATTACATGGTGCTGCTTTCACCTCTGTCTTCAGTTTCTCCTTTGTTATCTTCTTAGTCTTACAAGTTTCTCCGTTTCTTGTTCAGTTTCTTTCTGGTTTAGCTTCTGGGGGAATGTGCCTGGTTATGCCCCTGCAGGCAGATACTTCTGCTCCCGGTCAGGTGACAAGAGAAAGGTGGGCGTGGCTGGGCCAGGAAGAGGGTTTCTGACCAAAAAGGACACGGTGGGGGCAAAGTTTGTGGGATCAAAGAGACTGGCTGTATTGAGGGGTGCTGCTCTGTTATGAATCTTGGAGCCCAGCTGAGATAGAATTCTCTGCTTGGAATTGCAAAAGAGGGGGAGCATTTAACTGAGGACTGGAGAGGAAGAGACCAGGAGGGTCTAAAGTTAGATGCTGAAGGTGTAGCAGGTGGCGGGGTGGCTGACACCAGAGAGCTTGGCAAGCTGTTAGCTGATCCCTGGGGTGTACACTGAGCTTTCTGTCCCCTTCCAGGGGAGTGGAGACAGGTCTGGAAAGTTCCCTGGGCCCTGGAACCTGTCTTGGGTAGGCTACTGAATTCTGGCTGTGAAGAGCAAAGTCCTTCAGTCAGTCTGTCAATCAGGTTCTAACCCTGGGCAAAGTCAAGGGTAGAGGATGTGGGGGAGAGAAGCAGTAGAAAGAGGAAACTGGGGCGCCTGACCTCCCAGCACTGCCTGTCTGCCCGCTGTGCCCTGGGGATATCATTGATGCCAAGGGTCTAAGGGAGGAGAGGTCCCAGGGACAAAGACTGTGGACTAAGGTGGTCCACTGACACTTCCTGGAGGGGCTGGGCCCTGGCTCTGTCCTCGGGGACACACTGGGCTTCGGAGGTGGTGATGGGAGCCGAGCCTTTCAGAGTGGCTGGATGGGCACCAACCTACCTTCTTGCAGGTCTGGGGGCCGCCTGGCTGAGGACAAGGTTAGCACGCCCAGACCAGTGTTGGAGGGGTAGAAATTCACCCACCCTGACCCCTCGTAAAAGAAAGAAGAAGCTTGTACCTGCCGACTCTGGTTGCAGGTGTGTGTGGTCCTAGTGCCACAGTGGTGTGGCCAGGCAGGGCCTTGGGCAGTGTCAGGAATGGGGAGGTGTGCAGGCATGAAACCTGCAGGAGCTGGATGCTGACTGGCAAAGAATCACCAGGTCCTGTGCCCGCAGTGCCCACGGTCGACTGAGTCAGACCCTGGGAACTTTCCGTCTGACTCTGACCACATGTACGGAGTTTGGGTTTATTTCCTCCAGTGGGAGCTGTTGGCTCTGTGTCAGCTTTCTGTTCTCTTGGATGCCTTGGGGTCACAGATTTGCAGGTAATTCTGGATCCTCTGTAGGGTCCCGCCGCCTCACCCGTTTCCCGGCAGGTTAGCAGCTGAGAAAAGGAACCAGGTTGAAGGGGAAGAGTCAGAGGGTTGAGCAACGAAAAAGGCAGAGAGCTCAGGGAGTCCATCACCAGCTGATGGGCCTCGGCTGGCAGTGTCTGTCTGCTGGCAGCCTCTGGGACTTCTGGGTGCTGCTCATAAGTTGTTGTGGGAGGGCCCTAAGCGAGGGCGCCAAGTCCAGCCCCTCTCCTGGGTACCTTGCATCCCAGGTGGTTGCTTAAAATAGGCCGACTGAAACTGACATGACCCGGCCGGCCGGCTCCTCTCACTGAGCCCTAGGGGAGCTGGGTGGGCCGGGCCAGCAGCCTCCGGGAAAGGGTAGGCAGCCAGGTGGCTGGTACTCTCCAGATCCATTTCCCGAGAATGACCTGGGATGCGGGTTAAGCTTGCAGACCCCGGGGCGGTGCCCCTGCCCGGCAGCATCGGAACCTCCCAGGAGAGGGGTCAGGGGATCTGGACGCTGGGCAAGCACTATGCTCCTTTTGCTGATGTATTTTAATCATTATTTTTCACGACCAGGCAAGTCTGGGAAATGCTGGGGTGGTGCGATTGAGGGGAGCCTCCTGTTTCTTGAGAATCTCACTTCTGTGGGGAATCAGTCGCCCCAGGGCTGGTGAGTGAGTGGATTCTGATGTGGGTGTCTTTTCCCTTCTCCTTTGTTGCTTCGGTCATCCTGTGATGAGCGGATCAAGTGTCCTCTCTGTGCCAGTCATTGTGCGGGGCCAGGACTGCAGTCACTGCAGAGTGAGTGAAGTCCCTGCCCTTGAGAGCCTGCATGTCGGCTGCTTTCTGTCCACAGCTGCTCGAGTTTTTTGTTTTTTTGGTGGGTGCTGTTTTTTTTATGATTTATTTATTTATTTTTTGGCTGTGCTGGGTCTTCATTGCTGCTCCTGGGTTTTTTCTGCTTGTGGAGAGCGGGGGCTACTTTAGTTGAAGTGCGTGGGCTTCTCATTGCAGTGGCTTCTCTGTTGTGGAGCACAGGCTCTAGGGCACGTGGGCTTCAGTAGTTGTGGGCTCACGGACTCTAGAGCTTGGGTTCAGTAGTTGTGGCATTCGGGCTTAGCTGCTCTGAGGCATATGGGATCTTCCCTGACCAGGGATCAAACCAGTATGCCTTGCATTGCAACACGGATTCTTATCCACTGGACCACCAGGGAAGCCCATGGTGCTGATTTAACTGGAGAGAGCCCATCTAAGTAGGGCCCCTCCTGCCTGGAGACAGGGTCCCTTCACAACTAGCAACTTGAAGAAGGGGCCTTTCTCCAGTTTCACCCCTGGTTCTCGGTGCTATGCATTGTACTGTGCTCCCAGGGTGACAAATACAGTGTTAGGTTTTGGAATTCACTCCTTGCTCTGTCATCTCTGGTGGCCTTGAGCCATGCTGAGTTTCTAGGGACTCTGGCCAGGACCTAACTCGACCTGGCATTGGGGAGTGGCCAAGAGAGTTATGCTGGCTTTGTGTTTTCCTCTTGAAAATAAAGGCATCTTCGAAGTCACACGAGATGGACCCTCACCTTGGGAAATGATTGCAGGCATGCACACCATGCTTCCTTGTTTGAACCATCTCACGGATATTTTCTGGTTCTCATCATGGAATTGACATCCATCCTGGGTTTCCCTGGTGGTCCAGTTGTTAAGAATCCACCTGCCAATGCTGGGGACACAGGTTCGATCCCTGTTCCGGGAAGATCCTACATGTTGCAGAGCAGCTAACCCCTGTGCCACAACTACTGAGCCCATGCTGTAGACCCGTGCACCGCGTCTAGAGAGTAGCCACCACTCTCCTCAACTTGAGAAAGCCTGCGTGTAATTAAGACCCAGAACAGTCAAAAATAAAGAAATAAATAGCTCTTACAAAAGAATTGAAATCTGTCCCACCTGGTGGGTATACTGAGTCACCGAACCTGTGACTAGTAGTTCACGGTGGAGCTGGGAGTGGCGCATGAAGCCAGCCACCCTGTTTAGCCTCAGGTCAGTGTCTGCAGCCGGTGACATCACTTCTGCCCCTTGACCTTGATCCTCAGCTGCAGGAGCACATCATCAGGCGTCACGTGGGGGTGTTTCGTGGCCCCTCCCAGGACTCCCTGTGACCTCTTCAGCCTCAGCTTCATCCCCTGCCTTCCCAGCAGGTCACACCCAACCTTGGCCAAATGAGGAACAGTCTTGAAAAGGAGGGCCTGGTGTGAAGATTGATTTCTCCCCCCTCTGCTTCGACTGGAATCTCGTGTGGGTTTTGGGGTCCTGACTGTCGTTTCTGCTGTCGGTAAACATGAGCACTTACCAGTAGCTGTTCTCCCGCAAGGACCATCATGAGCTGCCAGCTGCAGCTGTTGGCTCTGGATCTGCTCGTCCCTGGAGCCGGTGGGAGAGCTGGCCTGGCGGGCGAGCAACGGTGCCAGCCCATCCAGGGGCACTCGGGGAACTGGGCGATGGGTGCTGTCCGGAGGAGGCTTCCGAGGCTGACTTGGACACAATTTTGCTCGCTAAGCATGTAGCTTTTAGCTCTGGTGAGTTTGGTACTTAACAGGAGTAGGGTGGCCATGAGAGTCTGTTGTTTAGTCACTCGGTCATGTCCGACTCTGCGACCCCACGAACTGTAGCCCTCCAGGCTCCTCTGTCCATGGGATTTTCCAGGCAAGAATACTGGAGTGGGTTGCTGTTCCCTTCTCCACGGGGTCTTCCCTGATCCAGGAATCGAACCCATGTCTCCTGCACTGGCAGGAGGATTCTTTACCACTGAGCCACCAGGGAAGCCCACAAGGATCTTTCCTATAGCATCAAATAAAATATGCCTTTTCCTTTTTACCTTCTGTAAATTCGTTTTTTGGACAACCCCTGACTTTGGGGAGGATAGGCATCATTTGCACTGGCATGCTTTAAACCGGCAGAAAATATGATATTATCCAGGGCTTACATGTCTCGCCTCCTGGATCTTTGGGTGGTATCCCCCCATCCCTGCAGGAAGTCGGGTGGACATGGTGGTGATCTGATTTGCCCCGGTGTCCTGCTCCCTGGGTCATCCCTCCAGGAGTCCCTCTGTGTGCACCTGTGATGTCCGTCTGTTCTCCAGGAAGTCATTCCTCACTCTCCCGTCTGAGCTGGCCTTGAGCCTCCAGGACCTGACTCAAGCCGGCCGGTGAGAAGAGGGCATGAGAGATGTGTGGGCTCTGTTTGTGATGAGCCAGCACCTGCTTCACAGCACAGCACTGGTTTTTTGTGTGCTTCTGCAAACGTGGTTACTCTATGAAAGAGAAAGGAGAGGCCCAGGCAGGCATGCACATCCTCGCTCTTCCATCAGCTCTGTGGCCTGTAGAGGTGGTCACATGTAGGGAGAAGGCTATGTTTGCCGTTGATCCTCAGCTGGTGGGAACTCCCTGCCTCCTATTTCCCTGGGGATCTCCCGGTCCCATGCATCTGTAAAACCCCAGCCACAAGGGTTGCTGTGGCTTGTCCCGCTTTGTTGTTTTACTGGCTTCACTCCCTTTGTGAAGCAGAGACATCACTTTGCCAACAAAGGTCCATAGAGTTAAGCTATGGTTTTTCCAGTAGTCATGTATGGATGTAAGAGTTGGACCATAAAGAAGGCTGAGTGCTGAAGAACTGATGCTGTTGAATTGTGGTGTTGGAGAAGACTCTTGAGAGTCCCTTGGACAGCAGGGAGATGCAAGCAGTCAGTTCTAAAGGAAATCAGTCCTGAATATTCATTGGAAGGACTGAAGCTGAAGCTCCAATACTTTGGCCACCTGATGGGAAGAGGTGACTAGGCTGACTCTTTAGAAAAGACCCTGATGCTGGGAAAGATTGAAGACAAAAGGAGAAAAGGTGACAGAGGATAAGATGGTTTGATGACATCACTGACTCAATGGAGATGAGTTTGAGTCAACTCCGGGAGACGGTGAAGGACCGGGAAGCCTGGCGTGCTGCAGTCCATGGGGTCACACAGAGTCGGACACGACGTAGTGATGAACAACAGCAGCAACACCTCCCTAGTGACTTTGGACAGGTCACTCCCTGTCTCTCAGCCTCAGTCTCCTTATCAATAAAATGACTGAGTTAGGCAAGATGATCTCTTATATACCTGAAAATAGAGCCAAGAGTAGGGTAATAAAAGAAGTCGTTTAGTTACTGATTAAACAGCATTTCTGGGCTGATTGGAGCAGGGATGAACAGACCTAGGAGCTAGCCCCACCGCTGACACTGTGCTCTGCAGCCAGCCTGGGGTTGTCCCTGGGGTCCACTGTCCATGCTCTCAGCCACTTTTCCTTCCTAAGGAGTTTGCTTTCCCGTTTCCCAGAATACTTGCTCCCTGAGTTCTGGATGCTGTCCGAGGGAGGCCGAAGATGAAGGTCAAATCTGGAGCGCCATCTCGTGGCTGTGTGATCCCACAAAGTCATTATTTCTCCATGCAATGGTAGTGAGGACACCCGTCATGAATGCTTTCAGGGTTGTTGTGGGGCTTGAAGAAAACAGTTGTGAAGTTACCCTGTATGCTGAAAATAAACTGAATAAACTATTATTCTGTTACATTTCTTCCAACACATATAAACATAGACACACAGTTTGCTCAGAGTCTAGCTAAAGCCTTACTATTTTTTCATTTTCCAGTATGTTTAGACAACCAAGGACCATTGGACATTTAAAGCAAACCTGCAACCTAGACGGGCAAAGACATGATTCTGAAGATATATAAAAACAATCAAGTTGGGATCCTAAGAAAGAACAAGAAGGTGGTGAATTCATAGAATCGAAAAGGCTATGGTTAAAAAAAGAACCATCTAAGAATAAAAGTCACTCTTGGAAATGAAATGCGTGACTTTTAAAAAAAAATTTGTTGTCTTTGCAGTAAATCTCAAGATGATGTAAGTCCTTCAGTTTTGTTCTTTTTCAGAGCTTCTTGGGTATGAATTTCAGAAGTGGCTCATCAATTTCTGTGAACAGCCTGCTGAGGTTTTGATCAAGATAGTGTTGACGCTGTAGGCAACTGAGGAAAATAAGACATCTTAACTATCTTGAGTCTTCCAACCCATGACCATGACATTTTGCTTGATTTATTTGTATAAAATTTGAGATTCCACATATAAGTGATATCATATGGTATTTGTCTTTGTCTGACTTATGTTGCTGCAAATGACAATATTTCATTCTTTTTATTGGCCGAGTAATATTCCATTGTATAAATATACCTTGTCTTCTTTATCCATTCATCTTTGGTCAACATTTAGGTTGTTTTCATATCTTGGCTATTGTGAATAGTGCTGCCCTGAAGATAGGGGTACATGTATCTTTTTGAGTTACAGTTTTGTTCCAATAGAGGCCCAGGAGTGGGATTGCTAGATCACATGGCAACTCTGTTTTTAGTGTTTTGAAGAACTTCCATACTGCTTTCAGTAGTGGCTAAACCAGTTTACATTCCAACCAACAGTAAGAGGATTCCCCTTTCTACACACCTTCTTCAGCATTTATTATTCATAGAATTTTTGATGATGGCCATTCTAACCAGTGAATATATGTAATACTTCATTGTAGTTTTAATTTGCATTTCTCTAATAATTATCTAGGTTGAGCATTGTCTCGTGTGCCTGTTGGCCATCTGTATGTCTTCTTTGAAATGGCTGGTTAGGTCTTCTACCCATTTTTCAATTGAGGTGTTTGTTTTTTGTTACGGGGTTGTATGAGCTATTCGTATATTTTGGAAATGAAGCCCTTGTCGGTCACATCATGCAATAGAGAGGGTACTTTTAAACCTCGGTGTTCTGAAACTTCATCATGATGTATTTTGTTATGTGTGCTTTTTCATATATCTTTCTCATCATTCAGTGAGCACTTTGAAGAGATACGTCTCTCTTTAACGCGTGGAAATATTCTTCTAGTATTTCTCTGATAACGTCCTCTGCCAGACTCAGGAATGGGGCTCAGGTATTTATAGAAGATAGAGGTGAGACAGGGAAGGGTATTATTAGAAATCTCCAGAGCCCCACCTCCACTCCAAACAAAAATGCTCCTACCCACACATCCCCTAGAAGGGATGGGAAATTGATTTCTCCAGACTCGAGGACACCGAGTACCAGAGGGCTGCAGTGAAGGCGAAAACAGTCACAGGTCTCTTCTCTCCCACGTTCTGAATGCTAGTGGCTAGGTTTAAATTACCCCATCCTGGAGATTAGAAAATTATTCTCTGCAGTAACTAAGCCATCCCACAGAAAAGATCTACACAGCCTAGCAGTTGGGTGTGTCCAGTAAAGTATCTGGCTCGTCACTGAATTGTGGCCCAAAGTGAAGCCATCAGCCATGGCCAGCCATGTCCACAGAGCTTCCAAACAACCTTTAGGACTTCATTCCTGAATTTGAGCAAATAGCCTTGTATTCTCGGGCATTTAAGGAAAGCCTTCAACACAAAAGAGAAAGTCAACAGTGGTTTCTCTATTGAGGAAAGTTACTCAATAGAAATATCAGGATGAGAAGATTTTTGCATCCAAAAGTCAGAGAACAAGACAGAACTTTTGGAGATGAAAGCAGAAGTGATAGCAGAAATGAAAAACTCAATAGAAAGATTAAAAACCAAGGTGGATAATAGTAGCAGAGAAAGGACAAATAAAGGAAGGATCCATATAGTAGGACGTAGAGAAAGAGAAAAGAGAAGATAAAGGGGAGGACATAATCTAAAATAATACAGGAAACTTTCCCAGACTGAAAGATATGACTTTCCAAGCTCAAAGGGCGGATGGAGAGCTCAGTGTTGTGAAGCTGAAAGACCCAATTCCAAGCACTTCCTCAAGATATTCAGAGAAAGACAACAAATTACGAATAAAAAATGATGGATTTGTACTATTATCTTATTTATGCAAAGCAAAATTAAAAGCTGTAGAACATTGGGGACTTCAAAATTCTAAGTGAAAATTATTTGAATTATACCCAGCCCAGACATCAACAAACATGAGTACAGAGTTAAAGTCCTTCTGAAACATGCAAAGTTGCAAGAAATGTCCCTCTCTAGAAACTACTGAAGTATGTGTCCACCAAAATGAAGTAAGCCAACAGAGATGAAGACATGGAATCCAGGAAATAGGGGTTTTAATGCAACAGGGAATTGGAAGTTCCCTGATAGTCCAGTGGTTAGGACTCAGTGTTTTCACTACCATGACCCTGGGTTCAATTCCTGGTCAGGCAACCATAATCCTGAAAGTCACAGATACTATCCACCCAAGAGGAAGTTGAATTCAGGAACTCCCCAGGGTCATGGTGGTGGGGGAAGTTCCAGACAGCAGCTATGGGAAAGGACAGAATGCCTCCAGGAGGAAAATGAAATGAGTTTCTTTGACAGACTTTATATGTGGAAAGTGAGGAGAACGTTACAGAGCACTAGATTGTATGGACAGACTTAGATATATGTGAAAAAGAAACCCAAGTAAATGAATATTCACAGCAGGAAAAACAAATCAGTTGTAATGAGAAGGAAACTATAGTGAACAATATTCTCAAGACTAATAATGAAAACATAGAGTATGGATATCATTTTTTTTTAAACTTTAACCCTGTAACTATTGGGAAGATGGGTGAGAGAAGGAAGGACTTGGAAATCCACATTACCGTAATATAAGTCAGCTGATTGTATTTTATAGATGAATTGAGTTAGCGGTATTGGTGTATTATTCAGAAATATGGAGACAAATTCCAGAACAAGCAGGTTGAAAACATCTTAAGTGGTTGATTCTGGGGTGTGCTTCTTTTTTGTTTTTAAAATTTTATTTCGCTTTGAGATGTAATTTTGAGGTGTACAACGTGTTGGTTTGATACGTTTGTATATAGTAATACGATGATCATGGTAGGGTTAGCTATGGGATGTATGTCTGGGTTTGATATTAGATGAAGTCACAAATATAACCCATTAGGAAACTAAAATTTGAGATACAGGCACCCAAATGTGGCAGGCGTGGGGAGAATCTCTCACAGGAGTGAGTAAGCTGTGCGACAATGTCTGAATGTGACAAACCAGGAAATGTCAGCTCAAGTACAAGTCTGAGGTTCATACCAAAACAGCCACGTCTGAAAACTATAAAATGGGCACCTCAGTGGAATTTGGGGTGGGGCTTTTGTTTTTACGGCAAGCCCTGTTGGAGTGGGTATGAGGCAGTTAACTCTGAAAGGGCACAGCCCCTCCCCAGGGCTTAGGGCGGCAGATAGAGTGTGTGCTGTAGGCAGACAAGTTTGCCTACCTGCCATTGCATGCTGCAGACACCCCACCTCCCTGTCCTTACTCGTGCCCCCTGTTCCTGGAGCCCCCTGCTGCCGTCCTGTTTGTTAGAAGTTTCGTTTGTTTTTCATGCTCTTAAGTCTGAGCATAGACACGGATGGGTTCCAGTAGAGATCTGGCCTTCTCAGCTCACCATGGTGTCCTGGGCTGGGAGACTTCAGGCTCAAGGCAGAGAGACTTGTAATGCCGTGGCACGGCAGAGCTGCCCAGGCTACTGCCTTTTTGCTTCTGGCTGGTTACACACTGGCAGAGCAAGGATTGGGGTCAGGGTGTACAGTGCAGCTTGCCCGGAGGTGCTGAGGGGGTGATCCCTGGGCTGGGCCCGCTCTCCCCACACCTGGCCCTCCTCCTGCATCCGAGGTGACTCACAGAGGTGACAGTCTTAAGTGACTGAGCTCAGACGGGCTGCTTGTTTCGTTTTTATTTATACTCACGGTTCTCAGGCAGTGCGTGCCTGCGGATGCCCGGAGGGGAGGCCACTGCTCCAGCCTCCTGGCTTTTCTCGTGCGGCTGGACCCGAGAGCCTGGAGATGTCCTTCCCCAGCGGGGCCGGCAGGCTGCAGAGCCGGGGGTTCTGACGGGCAGTGCACTGGTTTCTCTGTGCAGAATATGAATGGCTGTGAGGAAGGCGTGGAGTTCTTGCCGGCTAACAACAGCCAGAAGGTGGAGAAGGGCGGCCCGCGGCGGTGGGTGGTGCTGGTGGCTGTGCTGGCCGCCTTCCTGGCGCTGTCCCTCCTGGCAGGGCTCCTGGCGTGGCACTTCCAGGGTGAGTGACCCTCCTCGGGGTGGAGGGGGCCGGTCCGCCTGCTATGGGTGTGAGAGAAGGACAGAGGATATGGTTCGGGGGAGGGAGAGGAAAGGGCAGGGTCTGCTCCCCGGGGTGGCTGAGGGCACCTGTGCTGGTGGGGGCACTGGAGGGCATACGTCCCTCCCTCTGACCACCGTCCTTCCCGGGTCTCTCACAGACCGGAACGTGCGAGTCCAGAAGATCTTCAACGGCTACCTGAGTGTCCGGAACGAGAACTTCCTGGATGCCTACGAGAACTCCAACTCCACTGAGTTTGCAAACCTGGCCAAGAAGGTGAAGGAGGCGGTGAGTCCCAGCCCCCCGGCGCTGCTGTCGGCTCTGGCACCCCCACCTCCGCCTGGCAGAAAGGAGGCCCCCGCTGCCCCTCAACATGTGGCGGGGGCCCTCCAGCACCTGGGAAGGGGGCCCAGGTCCCAGGAGGGAGGGAGCGGCCTGGGCTGGGGGCCGGGGTCCTCAGCGCTCTCTGGCCCACCGTCAGCCTCCTCTCCTTCCCTTAGCTGAAGTTCTTATACAGCGGGATCCCGGTCCTGGGCCCCTACCACAAGACGTCGACTGTGACCGCCTTCAGGTGGGTGCTGGGAGGGCTGGTGGGAGGGAGACCGCTGCGGGGGGCGGGTGGGTAGGGTGTGGGACCCGCCGGGGTGATGAGGCCGTGAGGTCCTGCTTGAAGAGCCAAGATGCCCACCAGTCCTTCTGACTTTATCTGGAAAGTACTTTAAATTTTGCTAGTCTCATTTAATCTTTTATGGAGGCAGTGTGGCAGGCGGCACTGTCAGCCCCTTTCGAGTCCAGGAAACAGACTCAAGCCATTCCTCAGTGCGCCCCGGCATGACGGAGAACCCACACTCCACTCCAGGCTTTCTCTCACTCTTGAGCCTAAGCTGCAACCCCAACAAGCCTGGTTGGGTGTGAGACTGTGAGAGTCAAGGGCCCAGGCCTCTGGCTCCGGGGTCAGCAGGTGGGTGGGCATAAAGAGCCTAGGGCGGCATGGGGGGACCAGCCTGGAGAAGGTCTCTTGATGAGCATCTCCCCCAGCCGGGAGGCTCTTAATCCTGCCCCGTCTTCACCGGGCACCGGGGAAGCTGTGGGCCCCAGCGTGTCAGGCTCACCCCTCTCTCCCCAGCGAGGGCAGCGTCATCGCCTACTACTGGTCGGAGTTCGAGATGCCCAAGCACCTGGTGAAGGAAGCCGAGCAGGCCATGGCGGAGAAGCGCATGGTCACAGTGCCGCCCCGAGCCCGTTCCATGAGCTCCTTCGTGATGACCTCGGTGGTGGCCTTCCGTGAGTGCACCGGCGCCGGGGGTGGGCGTTTGTCCAGCCTGGAGCACGGCCTGCTCCTGGGCTGTTGTGGGGGCCTCAGCTCTCCCGGAGTCAGTGCCTGGGAGGGGAGACTGCGAGCTGGCCGGGCACCTCCCTCTAGGGGAATGAGGAAATGGACTGCATGAGTAACTGCTTTCTTCTCCCTCTTGTTCTTCAGCCAGTGACCCCAGAATAGTACAGAACACCCAGGACAGTAAGTATCTGCCCTCCTCCCAAAGGAGAAGGGAAGCGATGTGGCCAGATGCCCGCTCAGTCAAGGGGGTCCTCCAAAGTCACACGTGGTGATGGCCAACACATTCTTCTGCCTCTCCCAGGCCAGGACAAACCGCCTTCCAGGCCTCTCCCCGGTTCAGAGCAGCCTGGGGCACCTCAGAGGGGCCAGGCCTGGCTGCACCCCCGTGGGTGGTTGTCATGGTGGCTCCCCTGCCCAGTTCTGCCCCATGTCCTCTTGCCCCACACAGACAGCTGCAGCTTTGCCCTGCACGCCCACGGCAGTGAGCCGACCCGCTTCAGCACGCCCGGCTTCCCCGACAGCCCCTACCCATCTCACGCCCGCTGCCAGTGGACGCTGCGGGGGGACGCTGACTCCGTGCTGAGCCTCACCTTCCGCAGCTTTGATGTTGCCACCTGCGACGAACGTGGCAGTGACCTGGTCACGGTGTATGACACCCTGAGCCCCGTGGAACCCCGGGCTGTGGTGCAGTGAGTGTCCCAGGAGAGTGGAGGTGGGCAGGGGGCTGCCTGTGGTGGGCTGGGCCTCTGGAATGACCGCTGTGGAGGTTGGAGCTTCAGGCCACGGCCAACTTGCAGGCAGCACAGAGCAGGGATGGTATGGTCCTCAGCATAGCTGCAGGGAGCATCTAGAGGTGACTGTCAGCCTTGGCAAGGGTGCCAGAGGCCCACGGGTCCCTAGATGCTGGTGAGCAGGGTGCTCCTTTATCTGTTCTTTACCTGCCACCTTGAAGGTGCTGTCTACTACTATATTTTTTTTCTTTCTCTCTTTTTTATTTTTGGCCGCACTATAAAGCTTGCAGGATTTTAGTTCCTCAACCAGGAATTGTACCCAGGCCACGGCAGTGAAAGTGCCAAGTCCTAACCACTGGACCACCGGGGAAGTCCCCCCTGCTTGCCATTGTGAATAAAGGTTTTATTGTTGCTCAGTGATGCTGAGGCCTACAGACGGGAGATGCCTGCTGTTACTCACAAATTGACAGTTAGTTGCCGAGAGGAGGAGCCATGCAGGGCCACAGGGGGAGGCACCAGGGTTGTTCAGGAGGCAGAGGGGCCTGGAGGACAATGTGGGCAAGAGACTTTGTGTGGATTCTGCACGAAAGGCAAGGCAGGGTTACACCTTAGGATGGGTTGGTTTGAATAACTCCAGTGAGCTCTGTAGCCTGGGGCCGTCTCTAGTAGTCTGGTACCTGGGCCATTAGGACAGGTAGAGAGTGGTTTCCAGCAGTAGAGAAGGTGTTGGGGTGTGGGCTCTGGTTAGTCTGTGTGTGAAAGTCTTGCCCAAGTCTTTACTGTCTCGAGGGATTGACTAGCCCTGGGGGTTGGGGAGTGGGGGCTACCTCTCCAGGGTTAGCAAGCCTGGGGTCAGAGCATCAGAATTATAGGAAATAAAGACATAATAGATACACATCACTGTATATAAAATACATAAGCACAGGGAGCTATATTTAATATCTTGTAATAACCTATAACAGAAGAGAGTCCAGAATAGAATATATATATGTATAACTGAGTCACCTTGCTGTACACCTGAAACACTGTAAATCAGCTACACTTCACTTAAGAAAAGGCACAAAAGGCTTCCCTGGTGGCTCAGTGGTAGAGAATCCACCTGCGATTGCAGGAGACTGGGGTTTGATCCTTGATCTGGGAAGATACCATGTGCTGCAGAGCAGCTAAACCTGTGCACCACAGCTATTGAGCCTGTGCTCTGGAGCCTGGGAGTCACAACTATGGAGCCCACGTGCTGCAACTGCAGAAGCCTGTGCGCCCTAGAGCCCGTGCTCTGCAGCAAGAGAAGCCACTGCCATGAGAAGTCTGCACCACAACTAGAGAGTAGCTCCCGCTCTCCAAAACTAGAGAAAGCCCAAGCAAAAGCAATGATGACCTAGCGCAGCCCAAAATAAAATGAAGTAAATTATTTTAAAAAGTTTAAAAAAAAAAGGCATAATACACCTGCTGGGGGTTGCTGAGGTGAATCAGAGCCTGCGGTTAGGAGTGAACTGCCTCCACTCAGTTCCCCCCGCCACCTGGGACTCAGTGGACTGGAGCCTTCGATTGTTGTCTGTAGAAATGAGCTGGACAGATGTTTTGTGATTAATAAGGAGCTAAACTTCAGGGCGAAACCCAGAGAGAGCCATCTGCTGCCACAGCTTTGCAGCCAGGACTTCTATCTAAACACCCCTTTCATGATGGGTTTCTTTCTCTTTCTCTAACTGATCGTTTGTTCGACCAATAAATACCTGGTCCTGAGAGGCAGAGGGTAGAACAGATGTGCACAAAGAGGACAGACACCACTCATAATCTTACCATCTGGAAATGGTCACTGTTAAATGTGTGTTGTACCTTCTTGCAGGTTTTTTTTTTTTGCTATGTGTATATTTGTGGATTTATTTAAAAGTAGGATTACATGGCACACTTGGTTGCATTATCTGCTCTGTAAAGATGAAGCATGTTATGATGGCCCTCCCAGATGAGTGGCATGTCTTGTGTCACTTTTAATGGTGGTGGTGTCGGTCAGCTCACATGTGACGAGTCTGAAATTCAGTCCTGCTGCCTTTTTTGGTGGGCGGAGATTTTTTGCTTCATTGCCTTATTCACTCATTTAAAAATTTAAAAAACATTTTTTATTTTATATTGGAGTGTAGTTGATTTACAGTGTTGTGTTCGTTTCAGGTGTACAGCGATGTGCTTCAGTTATGCATATCTATATCTATTCTTTTTCCAGATTATTTTCCTATATAGGTTATTACAGAGTATTGAGTAGAGTTCCCTGTGCTATACAGTAGGTCCTCGTTGATTACTTTATATATAGTGTGTATATCTGTTAATCCAAGCCTCTTCATTTATCCCTCCCTCCCTTCCCCCTTTGGTAACCAGAAGTTTGTTTTCTGTTATCTGGGAGTCTCTTTCTGTTTTATAAATAAGTTCACTTGTATAATTGTTTTTAGATTCAATGTATAAGTGATATCATAGGATATTTTTGTTTCTCTGTCTGATTTGCTTCACTCAGTATGATGATCTTTAGGTCCATGTTGCTGGAAATGGCATTGTTTCATTCTTTTTTGTGACTGAGTAAATACTCATTGTGTGTGCGTACGACGTCTTCCTTATCCATCCGTCGGTGTGTGTTTGGGTTGCTTCCACGTGTGGCTCCTGTAAATAGTGCTGCTACGAACTTGCAGGTTCATGTATCTTTTCAAATTACGGTTTTCATCTTTGCTGGATATTTGCCCAGGAGCGAGAGTGCTGGGTCATATGGTAGCTCTATTTTTGTTTATTTAAGGCCTCCATACTGTTTTCCATAGTAGCTGCCCCAATTTACATTCCCACCAATAGTGTAGGAAGGATTATTTTTTCCATACCTTCTCCAGTGTTTCTTGTTAGTAGACTTTTTGATGATGGCCATTCTGACCAGTGTGAGCTGATACCTCACTGTAGTTTTGATTTTCATTTCTCTAATCTTTAGCTGTGTTGAGTATCCTTTTATGTGCTTTTTGGCCATGTGTTATGTCTTCTTTGGAGAAATGTCTGTTTAGATATTTTGCCCATTTTTTTGATTTTTTTATTTTGTTTTTTGTTTTTGATACTGAGCTGCATGAGCTGTTTGTTTATTTTGCAGATTAATCCCTTGTGGGTTGTATCACCGGCCAATATTGTCTCCCACTCTATGGGTTGTTTTTTCATTTAGTCCTGCCACTTATCAGCTGTGCAGTCTTGGGCAAGCTCTTTAACCTGTTTTGCCTGTGTTTCCTTGTCTGTAAAATGGGGATAATAGTATTTAATGGTTGTTGTGATGAATACCCTAGTTAATGGATATAGAAGCAGTAAGGACGGTGCCTGGCATATTCTTAGTAAGTGTTAGTGTTAACAGTTGATGCTGTTAACTGCTGCTGCAATTATTTGGCCCATGGTCTGTTTAGCGAGTCGTCTATCATTAGGCATTCAGTGTTTCTGAGTTTTTTATAGACAAAGACAGTCTTATGAGGAGATCTTTACTTAAATGGCGGGTCGAGGGTGGGGGCACCCCACCCTCAACCCCTCTGCTGGGGTTCTGTGGCTCCCATAACACTCCCCCTTCTGCCCCGCAGGCTGTGTGGGACCTACCCTCCCTCCTACAACCTGACCTTCCTCTCCTCCCAGAACGTCCTGCTCATCACGCTGGTGACCAGCACCGAGCGCAGGCACCCCGGCTTCGAGGCTGTGTTCTTCCAGCTGCCTCGGATGAGCAGTAAGGGGTGGCCCAGGCGGGGACAGGCCTCAGGGCCATGGGGTTTGAAGCTTAGGCCCTCCTGGCGGTGGGCGTCTGGTGCCTAGGCTTGAGGGAGGCCGGCTGGCTCCTCGGGGCCCCTCGCCCTCCTGGGACCTCAGTCATCATGTGCGTCTCTCTGCCTTTCCTTCCAGGCTGTGGAGGCTACTTGCGGGCAGTCCAGGGGACATTTAACAGCCCCTACTATCCAGGCCACTACCCGCCCAACATCAACTGTACCTGGCACATTGAGGTGGGAGCTGTGTGCTGTGGGGGATTAGAGAAGCTGTTTGGGGGGTAGATGGGGGAGGAAAGAGGAAGGGGTTGGGGGTGCTCCAGGGAGGCCGGAGAGAGGGCGATGAGCACCTTCGGCCACTCCTAAGGGGTGTGTGTGGAGGCTGTGGGCGGGGCAGTTTTCGAAGGAGCGTCCAGCAGACCCAAGCTCAACCCCTCCTCCTGTGGCCGGTGCCTGCCGAAGGGACCTGGGTCTGGGATGCGGCTGGCTCTGGGGCCTCCTAGAGGAGCTGTGGGGACAGTGAGTACTGTGCAGAGGAGGACACACTCACTGGACGGCAGGAGACACGTGCCGTCCAGTCAGTGATGTGGGAGAACTGCCCAGCCTTCTTTAGAACACCACAGTGTGTGCGGCTGCTGGCGAGTCGGGAAGGTCTTCCTTCCAGATCCCTCCTGCTGTGTCCTCACTGTCCCGCAGGCGGGCGGGCGGGCGGGCAGGTGGGAGGGAACCCCCCCAGCCATCCCCCCCAGCTCAGGAAAGAGGGAGGCTGTGCAGAGCCAGGCCCACAGCAGCATCTCTCCCCGCAGGTGCCCAACAACAAAAACGTGAAGGTGCGCTTCAAAGCCTTCTTCCTGCAGGAGCCCAACGTCCCCGTGGGCTCCTGCACCAAAGACTACGTGGAGATCAACGGGGAGAAGTGAGTGTCAGGGGAGGGCCAGTGGGGCTGCTCCAGCCCCGGGTGGATCCTCTTCCTCTGCTGAGCTGCCCGCTGCCCCCAGGTACTGCGGAGAGAGGCCGCAGTTTGTCGCCAGCAGCAGGAGCAACAAGATCACTGTCCACTTCCACTCAGACCAGTCCTACACTGACACCGGATTCCTGGCAGAGTTCCTGTCCTTCGATGCCCATGACCGTGAGTGTCGTGCTCAGGAGGCAGGGCCTGGCTGGAGGGCCGACCTGAGATTGGCTGTCTACTCTGCATCTCATTAGCATCTCTGAAGCTGAGCCACCAGAGCTCGTAGGGTGCACCTCAGTCATTGCAGTAGCTTTTTGAGGGTAAAAGAGCCAACAGTGCCCTTAGGTCCCTGGGAGCAGCCCCTCAGGCTGGGGAACCCAAAGTGCCTTTGGGCCACTGTCCCTTTGGCTCTGCACCACTGTGCTTGTCTCTGGCCTTTTAGCAGCTGTCAGATGAATAGCATGCTTTTGAGACAGAGCACACTGGGGCATGGATCATTGCATGAACCACTCCTAGCTCTGAAAACTGTGAGATCTCTACTGAAGAGATCTTAACTGTTTCCATGGCCTTTAATGTCACTGTCTGCTGTGAATATCAGTTCTTCTCTGTCCACAGTGGGTTTTTTTCATTTGTTTCAACCTTGTATTATAGAATAGGGCTTCCCAGGTGACTACCAGTGGTCAAGAAACTGCCAGTGCAGGAGATGCAGGTTCAGTCCCTGGTCTGAGCAGATCCCCTGGAGAAGGAAATGGCAACCCACTGCAGTATTCATGCCTGGGAAATCCCATGGGCAGAGGAGCCTGGCAGGCTGCAGTCCATGTAGTCACAGAGGTGAAAATGACTTAGCTAGTAAACAATAACAAATCATAGAATAACCTTTTGGAAAACACTTTAACTGCACACAAGCATCCAAATTTAAGTTCACATTCAGCTGTGTGGCTCACCACCCAAAGTGTAATTAGATGAGCAAACCCCTTTGATAAGTGACAGAGTTACTTGTGCAGAGAAAGGGAAACAGGTTCCTCTCAGTTTGTCATCTACCCGATGACACCTAGTTTCAGAAATGTTCAAGTGTGGAAACATCTTAGAATTAAGGAGATCTAGCGATTCCCGGTGCCTGGGGGACGACACGCACGTCATCTATGTGCTGAGTGGCGCTGCTCTGGGTTGCTGATGGGGAGCCTGGTGCTTGGGGTCATGGCTGGCCAAGGACACAGGGCTGTAGAAATCAGTGCACACCCTCTGGCCTCTCTTTGCTCTGCCCAGGGCCTCCCAGGGATTGGTCATGGGGGCCAGGAGGGACCTCAGCCAGCGCCTTCCCCACCCTCTCCGGCCGTCCCACTGGTTGTAGGAACCCCTTCCCACAGCTCAGTGGGCCTGGAGGCCCCCAGCTGCCGCCTCACTCCTCTGTACTGGGGGCTGGGCTGGGAGGTCTTCTCTGGCACCCAGTGTGGCTGGCTGTGAGGTTGGGAAGCCTGCAGTGGAGGTGATGGGGCTGGCTGTGGTCTTCAGGCCTACCCTCTGCCCGTAGCTTGCCCGGGCAGTTACATGTGTAACACGGGGCGGTGTATCCGGAAGGAACTTCGCTGTGACGGCTGGGCCGACTGCACTGACTACAGCGATGAGCTCGACTGCAGTGAGTCCCTTAGCATCCTCTGCCCTCTCTGCGCCCAGCTTCTGCCTGCGACCCTGAGTGGGAAGGCCCGAGGTGGGGAGGTGGGGCTCGTTCCTGTCCTTTGCAGCCTGTGGCGCTGAGTCAGCCTCCACGACCGGGCGGGATGGGGTCCCCAGGGGCGCGGCGAGTGACTGAGTATGGAGTGAGCCTGGCATCTAACTGCCTCCCTGCCCCTCCAGAGTGCAACGCCACCTACCAGTTCACGTGCAGGGACAAGTTCTGCAAGCCCCTATTCTGGGTCTGTGACTCCGTGAGGGACTGTGAGGATGGCAGCGATGAGGAGGGCTGCAGTGAGTGTGGCCAGGGTTGGGGCGGGGGTCACTGCCCAGCTCCCCATGGCCCTGCTACTGGCCCTGGAGCCACTGCTGAGTCCTTGTGCTCCCCAGGCTGTCCGCCCAATACCTTCAAGTGCGACAATGGGAAGTGCCTCCCTCAGAGCCAGCAGTGTGACAGGAAGGACGACTGTGGCGACGGGTCCGATGAGGCCAAGTGCCAAGACGGTGAGGCAGGGGCCCGCGTCCCACGGTCCCTCAATGTGGAGCATGATGAGAAAGGGTGTCAGCCGGGAGAGAATCGTCCAGAAGGGCCGGGAGGAGAGTGGGTGTCAGTGTAGGTGGGTGGGGCAGGCCCAAGAGAGGGGCGTCAGGTGGGTGAGCATCAGGTCGGGTGCCTCAGACAAATGGATTACCTCTCCGATGTCCTCCTCCTTGAGCAGTGAAAGCCGTCACCTGCACTAAACACACCTACCGCTGCCTCAATGGGCTCTGTGTGGACAAGAGCAACCCCCAGTGTGACGGGAACGAGGACTGTACTGATGGCTCGGATGAGAAGGACTGTGGTGAGCAGGGCTGCTGTGTACAGTTGTGCAGGTTGTTCACTGAGCAAGGCGCATACAGAGGCAGAGATCACGCCAGGGCCTCACTCACCCAGCTCTGCCCCAGGGAGAGGATGTGTCTGCCTGGAGGAAAGGACGACTTTGCTGACTGGCACCCAGGCACTGCCTCACCGGTAGCTCTGATCCTAGAGGCAAAGCCCAGGGCAGCTAGTATGTCAGGCCTCTGTGGCCGGGCTGCAGTTCTGGGCTGACCCCTGCTTTGTAGACCTGGCCATGGGGGCAAGGCCAGGCTTCTCCATGCTACCTGGAAGGGAGAGAGCATGGCTCCTGGAGCCCTGGGCAGGGTTCTGTCCACACCCTGCCCATATTTGCAGCCCCTTGCATATTTCAGAAGCACAGCCCCTTGGATATTTCAATGTGTGCAGAGCTGGGCCGTTCTGACTTCTGTCACCCATTGCTCTTGTCTCTGAGAGCTGTGTCCTTCAGCACCCAGTGAGGACATCTAGGCAAGTGACACCCAAATTAAATCTCAGCAGAGGTCTGAAGGCCCACAATGGCACCTGTGCAGGAGCCCAGGGGTGGGAGTGAGGGTTTTGAGTCCGGGGGCAGGGAGAGGGGCTAAGAGGCTGGTCTAGTGGGGCTGCCCCCCACACCCCACCCCGTGACTCCTGCCTCTGCCCCTCCCAGACTGCGGGCGGCGGTCATTCACCAGGCAGTCCCGGGTTGTCGGAGGTGAGAATTCAGACCAAGGCGAGTGGCCCTGGCAGGTGAGCCTCCATGCCCTGGGCCACGGCCACTTGTGCGGGGCCTCTCTCATCTCCCCCAGCTGGATGGTATCCGCTGCACACTGCTTCATTGACGACAGAGGATTCAGGTGAGTCACAGGCAGGCGCCAGGAGGGCTCTCTAGGGCGCTGAGTAGGGCCTCTCTGTTTCCTGGGCTGGAAAGGCCCTGTGTCTGTGAGTCCTGCCGAGGTGAGGCAGGAGCAGGACTGGAGGGGTGGGGCTTGGTAACAGAAGCACTAAGTGTTTGGTGGGTGCCCCTGCTTGTCCGGCAGGATCTCAGTGCCTCTCCTAAAAGCCAGGGAGGCAGGTCTCATATGTGCCCATCTTACAGAAGCAGAGGATCAGAGAGGTAAGGATATTTGCCTGAGGTTGTACAGCTCTTAAGCGGCAGAACCAGACTGCAGCCCTGGTGTGTGCATTCTTGAGCCTGAGCGGTCAGTGTCTGCGGGGCTGGGCAGGGTCCCCGCTTGGGGCCCTCAGATCCACGGCCCAGCTCTAGGCTGCCAGGTCACCATGGGCAGGTTTTCTGAGCCTGGGGCTCCTGGGGGCTCATGGTGATGCTGTGATTTGTAGGCTGAGAGGTGTGAGAAGGAAACACGGGGGGACAGTGAAGCGCTGAGCCTATGCTAGTGTCCGTGCAGACCCAAACCCACCCCGGGGAGGGTCACCAAGCACATCACTGGGCCGAGTTGGCCTCTCAGGGTGGTTTAGCGGGAGCAGGTAGCCCGGGGCTGGGGCTTTTTGTGACTTGGGTCCAGCCTGCCCAGGCCTCTGGCCATTGGCTGTGAGAGTGAGATTGAGAGCTTAGAGGGCCCCCCTCCCTCAGGCCCTTCCTGCCGGGCGCCAGCCTTCCAGCACTGGGCAGCTGCGGGAGGAGGGGACCCAGGCTGCCACGGTCACCCTTTTGCAAAGAGAGAGAAGGAGCACCGTGGACTTTTGGGACAGACGGGGCCCGCTGCAGGAAGTAGGCCTGTGTCCAGATGGTGGGGCCTGACAGGTGCATGTGCTGGAGGGGTCACGAGAGGCCTGTGGGGGCTAGGGTTCAGCGGTGGTCGCTGGGCCTGGCTGGGTGGGTGAAACGTGGCCCGTCTTCTCACTATCACACTCCACACCACTCTGGGCAGAAGTGAGCTGCTTTCTTCTCGGGATGGTGGGAGCCTACTGAAGAAAGTTTTAGAATGAACTTAGCATTTTGGAATGTGGACAACTTGCAAAGATAGGACAGAATTCACTGTACCACCCCCCACACATACTTTCTCTTTATGTTATCGTGCTGCGTTTGTCAGCTCGGAGAAATTCACAGTTCCTTACTAGAAACTCGCCTCAGGGGCTGCCCCAGGGCTCTTCTCCCGCCCCCCACCCCAGGTGCCAGTTTCATACCAGTGTGCTTTCTGCAGCAGGAGTCCATCCAGGTGCTCCCTTAGTGCCTGCTGCCCTGTCTCCCCAGTCTCCTCGGTCCCAGACGGTTTCTCAGTCGTCTTTGTGTGTTTTTCGTGACCTGGACTGTCTGCGGGCCAGTGGGTGCTGACGTTGTTCTCATGGTTAGCCTGGGGTCATGAGTGTCTGGAAGACAGTCCTGTCTTATCAGCAGGTAAATGATGTCACCGCGGCTGATTGCTGGTGATGCTCGTCTTGGTCATTTGGTTCGGAGGCTGATGCCAGTTTCCCCCACTCCCTCCCTGGATCTCCCTCTTCTGGTCTCTTTTCTTTGGAAGTGAGTCAGTTTGGCGTTGTTCTGTAAGGAGGACTTGTCCCTTCTCTCCCATGTATTTAATCATCTATTTATGTTTGTAGGGACTCGTGTGTGTATTTTGGGTTGTAACCTGGTACCGTGTTGTGTGCTGTCACTTGATTGTTTTGGAACTGGCCACTGGGAACTCTCCAGGCTGGCTCCTGGCTCCCTTTGACATGCCCCCGCTTCTTTTGTTCTTCTGAGCCACCTCCCTGCTGACACTACCTGGTGCTCCAGGCTCATCTTGTATTTTCCTGGCCCAGCCCCAGAACTAGGTATTCCCCTGAAAAGAAACCAAGATCTGGGCCCTGCGCACCCCCTGGGTTACTGCAGTCCCCTTCAGCCCAGTCAGCCGGGTGAGCTGGGAAGTGCTTCCTGAAGCACCTGCCCCTGGGCCCTCACTGCCCTGCTTCATCTTTTCATTTCTCATTTCCTTTTCCTTCATCTTCTCCTGCTCAGCAGTCTTCCTTCTTCAGTGAATGCACTCAACACCCATTGTTATCACTGGCACGGGAAGACAAAGCTGAATTAGACTTGGTCCCTGCTCTTCCAGATGTCCCAGCGTAGGGGGACAAGGTACACACATACACACATGTGCACAGATGCGTGCACAGAGCTGGGGAGAGGCTGTCGAGGGCTCCGTGTGTGGGGTTAGAGTTCTCCTGAGGGCTGGGGAGAGTGACTGCTAGGGAGTGCCTGTGTGGGCAGGGTGTCCGGTCTGGTGTTGAAACGTGAGGGTGTTTGTCAGTGGACCAGGTGACTCAGACCTTCCAGGTAAAGGCAGGGCTGTGAGCAGGGACAGGCAGGGGTGAAGTATACTAGGACCTGAAGTGCAGGTACTTTGCACACATTTCTAAGTCAGCAGGTGACCCCAGGCTGTTCCCGAGAGGTAGCATCATGTGTCAAGAGCACGGGCTGCTGGGTTGAGTCGGTGGCCCATGACCACCTCGATGGGATGTCTGGGGATAAGATGACTTAGCATGTCAGCCTCTGGAACAGAGTGCTTGTTCTGGTTGACTGGTCGACCTCTGCTTTTTGTCTTAGGTCTTAACGGAATGGCCAGGGTTTACTGTGTGTTTCGTGCTGCTGTGCTGTCCAGCCTGCCGCTGAGTTACCTCTTGACACGTGACCTTGATTCCTTCCCTGTCTGCCCTCCAGCCCGTGTGCGTGTGACGGTGCAGCTGTAGTGTCACCAGCTGCCTTGGCATGACCAGCGTTCTTCATGACCTGGCGGGGGCTTTCACACTTTGTCTCTTCTTCCCCTGCTTCTTTTTCTCTTCTTTGTCTTCTGGAAGTTCCAGGCCCTCTCTGCTGACTGACACCGAAGTCTTCTCAGATTCCTTCTTCTCTCAGACACTGTACTCATCTATAACCTCCAGCGCACGGGTCACATCTCAGCCGTGCTTTCCGAGATGTTCACATACACCCTTCTGAGCCATTTCCCAGTTAGGTGCAGGCATCGTGGTGCTTCTGTCCTAAGTACAGCTGCTGGTGTTCCCCAGGAACAAGGAAATCCTCCCACGTCACCACCATACAGTTATCACATCCAGAAATGGGCGCTCTGACATAGCACCGTTAGCTGGCATATTGCCTGGCTTCAGATTCCTCCAATTCTCCTGATATTTATAGGTTTTTAAAAAAGTCTATGATCCAGTCAAGGGATATGCTTTGTTTTAGTCATTAGCTTTTGTTTTTTTTTAATTTATTTTTAATTGGAGAATAGTTGCTTTACAATGCTAGTCTCTTTTAAGGCTTGAATAGTCTCTCCCAGCTTTTTAATTTGTTCTTTTATGGCATTGCATTTTTGAAAAGTCCCAGCTGCCGTTCTGCAGAATGTCTCTCAATGTGGATTTTCCTGGTTGTTGCTCCATGAGTAGAGTTAGGTTCAATATTTTTTTGGTCAGGAAATGCTGCACAGGTGATGTGTCCTCAAGAAGTACACGAGTCCCCATCAATGGAGGACAGTTTGGAGAAAAGTTTGATTACTTGGTGAGGGTGATGTCCGCCAGGTTTCTCCATTATAAAGGTGCTTCCGCTGTTGGTGTTTTATGTTGTTTAGTCACTAGGACGTGTCTGACTCTTTGAGGCCCTATGGACTGTAGCCCGCCAGGCTCCTCTGTCCATGGGGATTCTCCAGGCGAGCATACTGGAGTGGGTCGCCATGCCCTCCTCCAGGGGATCTTCCCACTGCAAGTTCTCCTCTTCTTCCACCTCTGCCTGCCGGCATCTCCCTGTCTCCCAGCAACAGCAGGGTCTTGTCCTTATGGGTTCAGTCCTCCTGTGTGCCATGGTCAGAATTGCTGCATCGTTCTGCTACCATCTACAAACCTGGGGGACAAAGTTCCATCTACTTTTCAGCTCATTTGGTACTTAAAATATGTACTGCTGCACTAGAGAAGTACTTGGATTGATATGCTATTTTTATCCTGCTTACTGTTGTTCAGTCGCCATGTTGTGTCTCTGCGACCCCATGGACTGCAGCATGCCAGGCCCCCCTGTCCCTCACCATCTCTCAGAGTTTGCCCAAGTTCATGTCCATTGAATCGGTGATGCCATCCAGCCACCTCATCCTCTGTTGTCCCCTTTTCCTCCTGCCCTGCATCTTTCCCAGCATCAGGGTCTTTTCCAATGAGTCGGTGTTTCGCATCAGGTGGCCAAAGTATTGGAGCTTCAGCTTCAGCATTAGTCCTTCCAATGAATATTCAGGGTTGATTTCCTATAGGATTGATTAGTTTGATCTCCTTGCTGTCCAAGGGACTCTCAAGAATCTCTCCTGGCAGGGAGGGTAGATTAATAAGAAGGGAGATCTTTTTAGTAGTGAGATAAGAGTGTATTGAGAGAGGGCAGCAGGCAGGGAGGCCTTTGAGTATTGTCTCCGAGTGGGCGCAGGCTTGGGGCCGGGTGTCTGGCTGGGGTCCTGGCTCAGGCCTCCCTCTCGGGCCCTGGCTGTCCCCTGCAGATACTCGGAACACACCGTGTGGACGGCCTTCCTGGGCCTGCATGACCAGAGCAAGCGCAGCGCCCCGGGGGTGCAGGAGCGCGGGCTGCAGCGCATCATCAAGCACCCGTTCTTCAACGACTTCACCTTCGACTACGACATTGCGCTGCTGCAGCTGGACCGGCCAGTGGAGTACAGCGCCACCATCCGGCCCATTTGCCTGCCCGCGGCCGACCACACCTTCCCCACCGGCAAGGCCATCTGGGTCACCGGCTGGGGCCAAACCCAGGAGGCAGGTGAGTGGGGGCCGAGGGTCTTCTCGCAACCTCACCGTTGTGGGATTCGGGGGCTTTGTGGCTGTCCTTCTGTCCCTTCCTTTCCCACATGCCTTCCTAGGATTTCCCCGCCCCCCCGCATGCCTCACACCTCCCACACACTCCCCATCCCCCCGCCGGATGGTCAGGACACCCTGACCACTGTGTTCGGCTGTGCAGCATCCCACCCGGGGACGCGTTCTCAGGTTTTAGACCCGTGTGGGCCACAGGCATCCGTGCCGTTTCCACCTAGCTGCTCGAGCCCTGGACCGGGGTCCTGCCTCCGCAGCCCGGCTTGGCGAGCAGCCCATGTCCGCCCTTGCTCCTCTGCAGGTCAGGGAGCTATGATCCTGCAGAAGGGCGAGATCCGGGTCATCAATCAGACCACGTGCGAGCACCTGCTGCCGCAGCAGATCACCCCACGCATGATTTGCGTGGGTTACCTCAGCGGTGGCGTGGACGCCTGCCAGGTGGGCGTGGGGCAGGGATGCAGGGGGCGGGGTAGACGTGCGGGGACGTGGGGCGGGGGCGGGGCTGACATGGTGGGCGCGGGGCAGGGGCGGCGACCAGGGTGGAGGCGCTCCGTGCCAAGGCCTGCTCTCCCCGCAGGGCGACTCCGGGGGCCCCCTGTCCAGCCCGGAGGCCGATGGGCGGATGTTCCAGGCCGGAGTGGTGAGCTGGGGCGAGGGCTGCGCACAGAGGAACAAGCCTGGCGTGTACACGAGGCTCCCCGTGTTCCGGAACTGGATTAAAGAGCAGAGCGGGGTATAGATGCAAGGCCCAGCCGCGGTCACCCCAGGTGCACACCTGCGGGCCTAGGACGGGATTGCTCCGCACGCCCCTGCCTCGGGCCCCCGAACCCAGACTGTGAACTGATCCCCGAGACTGCGGATGGGGGGCCTCTCTCCTCGCTCAGCCTCGGAAATGGGGATGGGGGTAGGGGGAAGACCCGGCTGTGTGGGGAGGACCCGGCTGTGCCGGGAGGAGCGTTAGAGGACGGAACCTCCCCGCTCCAAGCTGGCCTGCTTCACTTGGTCCGCCTGGAGCACGGGAGCAGCTATCGTGTGGCCTCTGGGACCCCTCGGTGGGGCTGGTGGCGCCCCCAGGGTCACAGTCCTCAGGAAGCCCAGGCCCCAAGGCCCTGGACGTCAGCCGGGTCCAGGATCGGAATGTCTTACCGGCTCCCAGGGTGGGGTTCACTGTGTATTTGTGTGTGAGTAAAACGCTTTATTTCTTTTTAGGTAATTTTTTTCCTTACTGGACTTGACGGGCTCTCCTAGCTCCACTAGCAAGAAATTGGGTTTAAATTCCCCTCAGCTCAGATCCTAAAGGGTCGGGCTGAGAGCAGGGACCACAGTGCCCCGTGACCTCCCCAGGGCCAGCAGGGGGCTATGTTTCTGCCCTTACCAGACAGGAGGGTGGTGGTGGGGGGTGTGCAGCACCCCAGGACGGGAGCCTCAGGGAAGTCCCAGGTGGTGAGGATGCTCCTGGGGTTGCATCAGCCCTCGGCCTGTCTCCTCTTGCCCTGTAAAGGTGGTTGGCTGAGGGAGGGAGGGGGAGAGTGTCTGTTGGAAGCAGGTGGGGACATGCTGCCAGGTCAGGTCCCTGGTCGCCGGTCTGGGATTCCTTAGGGTGGTGATCAGGAACAGAGCTTGGAAAGCCACCAGATACCACTCAGATGATGAGATCAAACCCCAGAGCAGAATTTAAATATTTATCACCTGCGTTTATATCGTGGGATTACCCAGAAGGTGGTCTGAAGAGTCCTTGCACAAGATGACAAACACGGGCACTGACGCCGGGGAGGGACGTTGTCAGAGAGGTTTTGAGTGAGTGGCCCTTCCTCTAGGCCTGCGGGGTGGCCAGCCTCCTCCCCAGGGCTAGCCCACTGAGCTCATGGCAGATGGAAGGAGGGCGAGCTGAGTATGACAACATCAGGAAAAGCAGAAGCAAGCAGGCTATGCCTGAGGGGAGGCCTGGGTTTAGGTTGCCTTTAAGTTCAGGCTGTCTGCACCACCACCACCCCACCCCCCACCCTCCACCGCAAGAGAGATGCTGAGGAAAGAGCAGCCTTGACTCTCAGATTAGCACTTGACGATGCACTAATTGCTTCAGGGTCTGACATGCCTACGGCAATACTGCATTTTGGTGAAGAAACCACAGCTCAGGATTTCAGTCAGTGCCATCATCTGTTTCCCTCTCTCCTTCTTCAGAGGGTGCGCACTCCCATGTCATCATTGCCCTGTGCCTGCATCTGGGAGACTGTTCAGTCTGCCCTTTGCCCTCACTTCCAGCTGTTTCCTAAAAAGTCAGGGTCCAGACTGTTTCCAGACGAGGTGGAATCAAACCCATTGTCTGTTTGTTCCGTTGTCTCAGAACCTTCCAGCGGGAGGGCCGTGTATTTTCCTGGGGTTCAAGCCCAGCTCGCCCTTCCACTTGGCTCTGTGGTTCCCTCCACCACCTGCTTCCTTCACCTTGAGGTTATCAGCATTTTCCCTGCCCACACCCCTGTGGTCCAGAATAACTCAGTCTCTCCGCCAGACCTTTCTGCTGGAACTTCATATGGACTTGTTTAACTCAAAAAGGAGACTCTTCTCTTAGCCTGTGCTCTTTTTCCAAAGAGCTATGTGTGGTGCGGGTGGGGAGGGGAGCCGGAGAAGGAGGCTGGGGTGGGGTGGGCGAGAAGGACCAGGTCCAGAGAGACGGGTGGGGAAGGTCTCTCCGTTTCTCCCCTCTCCCTCCCTCCTTCCTGTCAGGGACCACCAGCTCCCAGAGTAGACAGGGCATCCGATACCTCTTTGAATTTCAAAACCTAAGTACTGTCCAGATAACGAATAGCACAGGAAAAATGTGTACAAACAGACTAGATAAAATTGAAATCTATGTTTGAAACACGTGACTTGCAAGAAGATAGTAACAGGCTTTTTGAAAGCAGAGGGAAGATGGGAGAAGGAAGTCATCAATTCAACAAGATTTTGCTGAGGTCTGGCCCGTGCCCTTCGTGACAGGGGAAATGGGCAGTGGTAGGTTGGGGGTTCACGTTCTTGGGAGGTGTGGGATCCCTAGATCTGGCCACCTGTCTCCTGGGCCTATGCTGGGGGCCTTTCCGAGTGCCTGCCAGGACAACTCTGTGCCTCCCGTGCTGTTCCCTGCTTAACATTGGGAGACAGACTTCTAGGTACGAGGACACCCACGTCCACACACCTGCCCTGCCAGCCGTTGTTAGAAGTCTTCGAGATGTCTGTTTGTCTCCCGCTGTTGTCTCTGCGGGGGAGGGTCCGGTTGATCATCTCCCATGGTATCTAGGAGGGGTCAGTAACAAGGGGCATCGTGCGCTGAGGGCTGCGTGTGTATTCCATCACTGCTTCCTCACCAGAGCATCTGGTTCAAGGTTCCTCCGAAAGAGAAGAGGAATCCAGACTTGCCTCATGGTCCATTGGTTAAGAACTCACCTTCCAATGCAGGGGATGTGGGTTCGATCCCTGGTTGTGGAATAAAGATCCCACTTCAATGGGGCAACTAAGCCCGCATGCTCTAGAGCCCACACACCACAACGAAAGGTCCCATGTGCTCTCCTCAGTAGCTTGGTCGTGTCCAACTCTCTGCGACCTCACGGAGTAGCCCGCCAAGCTCATCTGCCCATGGGATACTCCCGGCAAGGATACAGGAAACGGAAAGTTGCGCAGTTGTGTCCAACTCTTTGCAATCCCACGGACTGTATAGTATTCTCCAGGCCAGAATACTGGAGTGGGTAGCCTTTCCCTCCTCCAGGGGATCTTCCCAACCCAGGGATTGAACCCAGCTCTCCCGAATTGCAGGATTCTTTACCAGCTGAGCCACAAGGGAAGCCTGGAGTGGGTTGCCATTCCCTTCTCCCAGGGATATTCCTGACCCAGGATCAAACCTGTCTCTTGCATCTGCTGCACTGGCAGTCACCTGGGAAGCCCCAATAGTACACTTGATCTTAGCCAAAAGGCTGAGAAATGACTATGACCTGATGCGGCCAAATAAATATTTTTTTAAAAAAGAACAACTACATTTAAAAAGAAGTAGAAAGAGAAGAGGAAGGATGAATTCCAGCCACTGTGTGCTAACTTCCTGCACTGCCTTCCAGGAGCAAGGCACTTCTCACCTGAAGCCTCAAGGATCCAGGACCTCTTGCCAGGTGATCAGCTCCCTGGCTCAGGCCTGTGTGGACGAGGTCAAAATGAGCTAGCTGGGCTCTGGAAGGGCTCTTGCAACATTTTAAAATCTTTCCCGTCCCCATTTCCTTGGCCATCCCCAGCAGCCCCTGGGTATTTCCCTCTCTCAGGGGCTAAACCATCTGCTTTTCCCTTGTTCCCCTGCCTGAGGCTAGCATGGACTGGAGGGAGAAAACGTTTCCTTGAGGTCTTGTCTGTGGGCAGCTGAACAACATGTTCTGACCTGTGATTCAGAAGGATCAATTCTTCTGGCCTCACCTTCCGCCCTGGAGCCATTTCTGCTGAGCGCTGGCTGGCCGTGGGGGAAGCTGGAGCAAAAGGAACAGAGGCCAAAAGTGATGGGGCACCTGGGCTTGGAGGAGAGCCTGGAAACGGAGAGCTGACGGAAAGCCAGCTGAGTCCAGGAAATCCCCTTTCTCAAGATTCTTCCAAAGAAAGAGCCACGAAATGAGCATGTGTGAGGTGACAGAAGTACTTCTGGTCACCAATGACAGGGACTCACCAGGACTTGGGGGAGTATCACCCCCAGATCTGAAAAGACACTCCATCTCATTCTAGTTTAAAGGCTTTTGAAAAATATGTGAGTATTTAACAGTCTGAATTGTCTCACTGGGTATTTATTGTAAACAAAAGCCTTTTAATTAGGCTTAATGAATATTTTTTAAGTTTGGGATTTCCCTCATGGTCTAAAGGCTCTGTGCTCGCAAGGGGCCCAAGTTCAACCCCTGGTCAGGGAACTAGATCCCACACGCTGCAGCTAAGACCTGGTGAACTTAGCTGCGGCACATGGTGCAGCCAAACACATGCGTACATATATACAGTTTGTAAGTTTGGGTTAAAGGCAGAGATTCTTCCACCCTGGGGCTCATTCCAGGTGAGGGCAGCAGAGGGCGCCCACGCTCTGCACGTCACAGGTGCAGTGGCTGAAGCAGCCATGTCCAGAAGGGAGGTGTGGGCAGCGTCTCTCCACGACCCTCTCCCACCCAATTCATGGTGAGTCTTTCTCGTCCCAGATGGAACCCTGTGTTGCCAAGTGTGGAAACACCACGTGTGGGCCCCCGCGAAGGCAGCTTTCCGGGGGGCCGTGCTGCGTTTCCTCTTCAGGCCACTCACCCCAGGATGTGAACTTCATGGGCAGTGGTCCCCATGGGAAGCCCACCATCCTGGAGAGGCTGGCAGGCAGTGGACTGCTACCTCTGCAAGTGGCGCGGCCTTGCTTGGCAGACTCCTAGGCTGGACCAGGTTTCCAGGAGGCCCAGGGGGTTTGGGATCGTCGTCACTACCATGGGGATGCAGTATCCTCTTTCCTTTCTTCTTGGGGTGGGGGGAGGGATGAGTAGAGGGCCCACAGAAGCTCCTTGGGTCGCCTTTTACAAGGCGTGGATTTATTTCATCCCACTTAATGTATCTTTGTTGGGGAAGATCCTCTGGAAAAGGAAATGGCAACCCACTCCAGTATTCTCGCCTGGAGAATCCCACAGGCAGAGGAGCCTGGTGGGCTACAGTCCGTGGCGTCACAAAGGGTCGGACACGACTGAGTGTGCACGCACAATATGTGGAAACTGTGCTGTCAGGCTTTTCTCCCTTGGGCTGTTTTCTGGCTTCTCAGTCGCGTTCATATCAAGGTCTGGGGAAGTTGCTGAGGAGCTTCACTCCTCCACGAGCAGCTCGCAGTCAGCTGCGGTCCATCGCTGAGGGTGAAAGTGAGAGGCAGGAAGCGTGCTGAGGTTACACCTGTTACAGGTGTTACACCTTTTTTTTTTTTTTTTAACTGTGATCAGATAAGATTATCTTATGAACCCATTTCCAGGATGTGCATTTGTCCCTCCTCACCGAATCTTTCCGAGGACACTCACTGACCTCTCAGCGTGTGCCATGCCTGCTCCAGGCTGTGGGGGACCAGAGCTGCTCCTACGGTAACTGGGGAGGAAAGTGAGGCCTGGGGAGGTAAGCGGCTCATCTGCCCATATACCTACCTGTGCTGTGTGTCTGTCAGGGGAGGGGAAGAAACGTCAAGAGGCAGGAGGCAGAGATGATGGTTTCATGGAAAACTTACCAGTGCCCAGCGACTCACAGATGAGGTTTTGGCTCTGGAAAGGTCTTAAGCACATTTGTTACCACATGTTCCTGTCACCCTAGATTAACATTATCTTGGACTCAGTCTGAATTATGTTCAGACTTGACCTCCCCACATATTTCTCATTCTCCTTGGGATTAGTGAGCCCCTTCTATTTGTACTTAGATTATTCATGGGACCGCATTATAGATAAATTCTGGGAAGCAAGGACCAAACTTTGACGTCTACGCTGAAAACAGATTATGCTTATGTAATGTACTCGGAGTGACGTGTGGACAGCCAGGGAGAGGCCTGCATTCCAAGCTGCTGGAGCCCAGTCACTGTGGGCTGGGCCTGGGGGAGCATCTGGCTCCCACTGGAGCCTGGGGGTTGCTGGGCACACTGAGCTGCTGGGGTTTTGCTCGGCTCTGTTCACCCCTCCACCCTCATTTCAGCCTACACTTTATAGTGGGAGAGGAGCCAGAAAATCCACTGACGCACACGAGAGGTAGGGTAAACTAGTGACTGAGCGAGAGTCCAGGTGGGAAGGGATTCAGCACGTTGGGGAAAAACCTTCTACACCTGGTGCCTGCAAACAGAGGCAAGTATACGGCTAGAATTGTTTCGCTCCGGAATGGTGGCTGTTGCTGACAGAAAGGAAGTAGTGGGGGTGGGGGGGCGGTGTCAGCTCCAGTGGGGGCACGAAAGGGCTTCTGGCCTCACGTGTTTCAGGGGTGCAGGCTCGGGGCCCCAGGAGGGAGGGCCTGGCAGCAGCCTTGGGGAAGGGGTGCTGGACTGGCAGGACTCCTGGTCACAGAAGCTCTCCAAGGACATGGGGAGACCAGAGCTGTAGATGAACCCTGACTGAAGTAGAGAAGCCTGCCTTCTTCACTTGTCCTTACTGTGTGTGTGTTTGTATGTGTGTCTATATATTTGCCTTGTGGCACTTACAACATGCAAGGCAAAATGAGGCCTTCCCCAAAGCTGACCTGTGCCAGTCTTTCTCTTGGGACCACGTGGGAAGCCCTGCCATGTCAGACAGTGGACGTGAGCTCTCACAGATGTCATATAGTTGTGCCTGGAGGCTGGGGGTGCTGTGGAACCCCAACTCTGGCTAGAAATTGTGCATGGACGCACTGGGCATGCACTCAGCAGGACTGCATGAATTAGTGCACGTTTCTGAGTTTAAGCCTCCTCCTTGCCCTAGACCTCCCTCTTGTTCCTCTTCGGGAGGCATGTAAGATTGTCCTGGGCAGTTACGCATGTCTGCTCGCCTCTCAGGAGGTTCTTGAGGCGAGAGCAACTGTATTACAAAAGCAACTTCCCATCTCCTGGGTGAATGGGGATTACACGCTGGCGGTCTACACCTTGTTTCTGGGCTGTGTGCGTAGGAGCCTGTGTGCAGTCCATCTTTGCAGGGAAGTTTGCATCCAGGTATCTGACACATGCAGAGGTCTCTTAAATGCCATCTTAGATAGAGGCCAAAAATTTGGATCAGAGAATGAGCTCAGCTACATTAAGATGTTACATCTACAACTGCTGCCAGGACTGGCCTTTAAGCTCAGTTTCTAACTCCGAGCAACCTGTTCCTTGGCCTGTGTTGGGGAAACAGACTTCCTCTGAGTTTGTCCAGGAAAAGACATCACACGTGGAAACAAACTTCCTCCGTTCTCCATGCTCAGTTTCCCTTTATAATCTCCTGGCACAGCCTTTGCTACTCTGGCTTCTTCCCAGAGAGAAGTAGGTGGGGAGGAGCCCGGCCTCTTTCCTGAACATGCCGGGCAGCACCCTTGACCTTGGTGACCCTCTGCGTGCAGCGCCCTGACCCTCATGTGCTTGGCTTACTGGCCATTTGCTCACCTTAGCCAGCATCCCTAAAGTTGCTCCCCTGCCCACTCCCACACTTCATCTTGTTTATTGTTGGCCAAACCCCTTCCCCCACCAAGATGAGCCCCACGAGGGCAAGGTTTCTGCTGTGCTGTTCCATGCTGTGTTTGCAGTGCCTAGAACAGTGCCCTGTGCAGTAGTCTATTGAAGGAAAGAAGATGGAATGTAAGAAGCAGAGAGAAGGGGAACTTTGAACCCCAGCAACCTGGTTTAGTAGAAGCCAAGCTCTGCTAGAAAAGCCACCCAGCTACGTAACTTTTCTTGCAGGACTATTCTTAAACCTCTCCTCCCCTTCACTTGAGCTCAGCTTTGGAACCCAGCTTGGAACTCTGCCTGACTCTTACTGTCTAGGATACAGAGTTCTTCCTCAGAAACAAGGGGAGTCTGTCTGAGAACTTGACAAGGTCAAGGAAGTAGCACTGTGAGGGCTTGAAATAGAGCATCTTGTCCACTGTCCAGAGGTGACACGTGTCTTCAGATCCCAGGCCCACGTTTCATCAAAGCCCTCCCTAGTCCCCTGCTCTAGCCCCTCAGGGCACCCTCCTCTGAGTGCTTCCCTGAACTATTGATGTAACTCTTCTGTGATCTCAGCGCAGCCTGTTAAGCCCTCTAACCTACTCCACGCTTGTTCATCTTTCTAGAGCCAGCTCTGATTAAGCTCTCTGCCGCAAAATGTGTGATGCTTCTCTATTTCCTACTGGATTCAGTTCAGGTTCTTAAGACCTCCTCTGATCCGACCCCAGTCTGCTTTCCAACATTCAGTCCTTTCAGGGGTGCTGAACCACTGTCACCCGTGGACTCCACCTTCCATGCTCAGTGTTTCCTTTGCCCAGCACCGCCCCCCCCCCCATTTCTACTGGCACAAATTCTAGGCCTCTAGACAGGGAGGGCCTGCCCCCACATGGCCTCTCTGAGCCCTCCAAATCTGCAGAGCAGATGCTCTGATGGTTCTCTCAGGGCAGTTGTATCTCTATTAGTTTTATTTCTATAATTCTTCAATTCAGAAACTGTTAATTCCTAAGCACTGAGGCTTCAATCAACCCCGGCCCTGAGGACACCTTAGTATAAGAGATGGGTAAGGGCCCTGTCCTAATGGAACTGAATCTAATGGACTGCTTTTAAATCCTCAATTACCATTGTAATGGAAGCATAGGACACTTTGTGAACCTGATAGGCAAGTCCCAAGCCAGTGCAGCCGTGGACTTCATGGATGTGTAAACCTGACGAGGGGAGAAAAATGGCAGGACCAGTGTTTCAGAGAACTTGAGGAAATTTTGGTCAGGCTGATGGCAGTTGTTCTGAGGATTAGATCTGAAGTTATACTCATTGCCTGGGAAATCCCACAGACTGAGGAGCCTGGTGGGCTACAGTCCATGGGGCTGCAGAGTTGGACACGACTTAGGGATTAAACTGCATACAGCCTCACATTTCAGATTTTAAGGATGAATAGGCTTCTGATGTATGGTGAAGTGGGAATGGAGGCAAGCTACCAGGTGACATGATTCTTGGTATTCTGTCCTAAAGTTCCCTGGTGAGCATAAAGTTACCTGTATTTCCTGGAACATTCAATTATTCATTCGACATTTTTGAGTTTTACTATGTGCCTGGCACTGCAGGGGATATACAAATAGAAGACACAGTCCCTGGTGTCAAGAATTAAGTCAGCTGAGGGAGACACACGAGTAATAAATAGACAGGACTTAAGTGGCTACTATATACACACTGGGTATATATACACCCAGTGGCTACTATATACACAGTGTGTCCTGGGTGTTCTTTGGAAGGACTGATGTTGAAGCTGAAACTCCAATACTTTGGCCACCTGATGTGAAGAGCTGACTCATTTGAAAAGACCCTGATGCTGGGAAAGATTGAGGGAAGGAGAAGGGGCCAACAGAGGATGAGATGGTTGGATGGCATCACTGACTCAATGGACATGAGTTTGGGTGAACTCCAGGAGTTGGTGATGGACAGGGAGGCCTGGTGTGCTGCCGTTCATGGGGTTGCCAAGAGTCTGACATGACTGAGTGACTGAACTGACTGATACACACACTAGGCACAATTGTAAGCATTTTTCATATAATTCATTTTAATTCTCACAACCACCCCATGAAGTAGATTACAAGATGGTGTGACTGAGATGTGGCTTGCTGGGAGCTAAACAAAGTCTGCTAGGGGAATAAACAGGAGGGACCGCATTCCCAAACTGGAGGAAGATGCGAGTGGGGGCTGAGGGGTGGGTTCTGAGAGGAGGTGAAGCCTGATCTGTGCTGTGAAGTCCAACTATTTCCCAAGAGAAAGGAAGGCAGATTTGAAGTAGGGCAGTGGCCCAACTAAAAGATGACTCCAGCAGAAATGGGAAGGATGGACTAGAGTGGGCCTGGCAGGAGACAGGGCTGTTTTTGTTGCTAGGCCAGCAATAACAAAGGCTCCAATTAAGTACCAGCAGTAGGGATGGAGAAAATAATAGATGGTATACCAGCAGAGGTGGGAAGGATAATCCAGAGGTGGTATTTAGCTAGGTAAAAGCACACGTATTACAAAAGTTTACACAGTACAAGTTCTCGTGCAATTGTTATACATCACAAGAGTAAGTTAACCTGATTCTCCTTCAGAATTGGCCCTGGCACGAAAGACGGAATCACCCACTTGCATAACTGAACTCACGTTTTCTGCCAGCACTGCCCGAGGGATCTCCCCAAATGCTACTGCCCCAAAGAACTCTGATGCTGGCGCTGGCTGGGTCAAGTTCCTGGCGTCTCTGCCCATCACTGGGCCTGGCAGAGCACAGAGCTCCGTCACCTCAACACCTCTCGGGCTCCAGCCCTGTGGGTGCCTGGAGGTTTTAGGGTGCACCTTATGCCTTTTCAGAGTGGGTAGGAAGGGCGCCAACTATCTGTGCAGGTCACATGTTTGTTACTATGTCATTGGGGCTTTGAAGACCAAGTCACTCACAGTGCTAGCCTTTTATAAACTAACACATACTGAAAAGGAATCTTTGATCATCCTGCAGGTAGACTTGTTTGCAATCAAGAATTGTTTCTGGACAAGTTATCAATAATGCACACAGGTCCTGCCATATGCCTAAGTGATGCCTGAACCCCAGATAGCACATGTGCCATTCGAGTGGACGAGTGGAGCTCTATTTGGTGTGACCTTTCCTTCTCTGTTCTAAAGCAGTCTTCCCAAGGATCTCTAGATGGCCAGGCTCACCAGAGGCCGTGGGTATGTGTGGATGCTCAGGTTCTCTGGTCAATGAGACTCACTCATTCACTTATTCAGTCATTTAGACTTCAGCCAAAGGCAGCCAGAAATGTTAGCTGTGGGAAAAAAAAAACAAAAACAAAACATGGGCAAGAACAGACAGAAGGGTGTGGGGCTGCATGGAAGCCCAACAGGATTCTAAAGACAACTCTGCCCCCAGTCTCTGCAATGACTTGTTTATCTATAAAATGGGTGAGTATAGAAATTCAGTATTTTTGGTGTAAGAATTCAAGTAAATGAAGCAAGAGTTTAATAAAATGGCCTTCCCTTTCTCTCCATAGCTGTTTAAACCCTAGTTCTCATCATTTTGCTGATGAGGAAGCTCCTTCTGGATTGACTGTCCCGTCCTGGTTTTCCCATCTGTATAAAAGTTTACCAATGTGGAAAGGGAATTATGTTACACTTTGGGATTTGATGTTTATGGGCAAGTATATAGCCCACTGAAACTCTCAGTATGTCTGCAGATCTCTCAGGGTTAGTACTCAGAACAAACATTCTGTTCAGAAAAGCAGCTATTAATCCCTGTGCCATGTGCCAATGATACACACACCTTTGGTTATCACATTAAGTATCATTCTCCAGAAGCAATCTTTCTGGTCTCTAATATACCATAGGGTATGACTCTATGGATGCTGCCTTCTGTGTTTGTATAGATCACCCTTGGCTGTGGCTACCGAGGACCCCAGCAGTTTGCTGATCTTGAGAAGCCTGGTAAACTGTTGTTAAAAATACTCAACACGCTTGCTGAATGACAGAAAATGCTTCTTAAAAATTTACCCATTTTCTCCCAGAACTGAAGTGATCCTGGTACTTGGGGTCAGTGAACAATTCCCCTGCCTGTTACTCTCACTCTGTAGACCACTCACTGTCAAAATCCATAACAAGAGGAACCTACAGTTAGGACCGCCTTGCTTCAGGGTTTGCACAGGCTCCTCACCTATGCGACGAGCAGCTTTCTGCAGGAAGTACTATCTCTACTCCTTGGTTGTAAGATATGGAAGTATCACCAACAGGTCTCTAATCAATAATGCACAGCCTCAGAAAAATGCAGCCCAGCACTCAGGAAAGCAGCTCTGACAAGATATTTGGCTCAATCACTCTGGGATTTGATGACTTTCTCTATTAGCCTCCTGTATATTCCTTTCAATTTCAGGGACGGTGTTCATGAACTCTTTCCTTAGCTGCCCAGGAAGCTGATGTGTGCTGTCTCACAGAGCACTCTCTGCTCTGTACACACTCAATGGATGCTTACTTAAAAAATGCATTACTCTGATGACTTTTCTTATCCACTTGACCTCAGTCAGCAGCAGCAGCAATTCTTCCTTCCAGCCAACAGTAAATGACAACAGCAGGAAGTTTTACTTCATAAAGCATTAATAAGATATTTTAATGAAGGGGGGAAGGGAACCAAACAAAACTTAAAAACTTAGTCTTGTTTCTATTCAAAGACACTCAAAACTATTTTTTTCCCTGCCCATCCCTTCTAACTGCAACTTTATTTGTGACCATGTAATAAAGGCCAGTTTAAAGTTTTTGCTTTTTAAAAAGATTAAACCTTTTTAAAAAAGATTAAACAACCAAACTAGCAAAAAGTACTCAATACATACTTTCCTTATATCAAACAAGCTAATATTTCAGTACAATGTAACTATACAGAATATATACAATACACATATATATTCACAAAGCAAACACTATAGGCTCAGAACAGATTTGAAAAAACGTGATATTCACATTGATTACAATAACTCTAAAAATGATTGTAACATCGAAACGGCACTTAGTATACAAAAAAGTCACAAAAATATATATATATATATATGTAGTCACCAAGAACCATGGTTCCTGTAAAATACTGATAGCCAGATACTAGTATATAAAATGTAAAGTTTTGACATCGTATACATTTTTAGGAAATAAAATCCAAAACCATTTTTGTTACTGTTGAAAGTCAAACATGCCAAATAACTATGGCCACTGTCACCAAGTAAAGCCAAATGTGAATGAGATGATAACTGGATACATAGCTGGTGAACGAGAGCCTGGCACAGATACGAAAGTTGTTCTGGTTCTAGGAGAGGGTAGAAGCATGAAAACATCCTTCTACATAATTTAATTCACATTTCTTCTCCAGCATCACCTTCCCTTCCCCAAGGGTTTCACAAAATGCCAGGGCCTGAAAAGAATCATAATACTATTAACTAGCAAGATAAAAGTTTCTCCCACACTTCCTTGATGTTGGGCCACAGGCGCATTTTAAAGCATGCATCAGCTAAACAGGGCCGCCAGTCACCTTTCTGGAAGACTGTGGTACACACCTTCCTCCTAGATTGGTTGTACTAGAAAGTACTCCAGTTTCTGAATGGAGCCAGATCTACATGTTAGCTCTGTAAAACATTGAGCTACTGTAGCAGCAAATACAAAATTACAGAAACAAAAACATTTTTATTAAAAATTCGTTTGTTACATCAAAACAACTTTTTTTCCTTCCCTTCTGTTTCCTATAACCAGACGTCAGTCTCTTCTATCACTGAATTACACTCTATTATCTCAAATTGACTTTTTCATTATGCTGCTGCGGAAAAAGTTCAAATCCTGGAAAGTTCAAATTTACTGCTTAAAAATGGGAATACAGAAATTTTAAAGTAAAAAAAAGTCTGTTCTAAAAGTATCTCTCACAAATATATATATATTTAAATATTAAAATAGGCTACCTAGGATTTTTATAAAATGGCTTTTGAGAAGATAGCAGAGGCACAAAAAGAAGCCATATGCCATCTTCCAACTGGACATAAGGTGCCACAAGGGTGCCCTACAAAGAGGCAGGCAATCTCTATCTGACGCAACGGGAGGCACCAGCAACAAGAGAAACATCAAACATATTACTGGAACGTGAACTGAGATCAAATTGTACTCTAGTAGGGGCTGTGGTCTTTTTTAAAAATATCTTGAAATATAAGCATGAGAAGCCATTACTTTGTATAAGGAAGAAAATGACTAAAGTTTATGATCTTACTCCTGATTCAGGTGACAGCATTCACTTCAGGTACCTGAAAGATGAACAGCAGTGCGACTTTTAATAACTCAACGGACCACTCTCAGTATGAGAGACTTTACATAGCATTTGTCAACTTGAAAATTAAATTGATGGTTGAAATAAGGGAAGGCTCTTACAGAAAATACAAAAAAAGTCTTTCTAGAAAAAGCAGGTGTTTCTAGGAACAGCACGAAAAGCTGCCCATCTTTAAGTGAACACAGCCTCCACTAATACAATTAATTTAGGGAAGACTGACCTTTCCTCAGCAGACCATGTACTTTGGTAATCTGAACATTCATTCACAGGATGACTTTTTAACCTGCTTACCTGCATGACGAAATTTGGATATGGTTAGATTGGTATTTGGAAAAACAAGGACAATTTAATAAAATCTTGACACTTAGGCCCTCACACCATCAAGCAGCAATTTTATCAATAAATCATCACAATTGAGCCTAGGGCTTTAATCAGCAAAAAGTCAGTTTAAAAGAGAAAGGCAATAATCAAAGAAATCTGATTTTTATAAACCAGGCACTTCAAACTGAAATTTAAAATTTTTAAGTTTAAAAAAAATTTTAAGTTTTTGTTTTCAACCAATAGTCCAAACCTTTAAATTGTTTGTAAACTATTATATACATAAAAACCTTGATGTTAGTTGGAACTGGCCTGGACCATATGCAGAGTGAGTTATGTAGCACATACACTTTAAGGCAGTCTCATTTTTCGGGTACTGTCAAATTGAGATGCCACCACCATCACTGCCTGACATCTCTGCAGAGACTATCTGTAAAGATACGGAACTATTACTTTTGTTTTTTTATCATAAAAATATAATCACTATGATGTAGTATAAATATCTAAGTGTATTAGTTGAGTATGAAGTTAAAGAAAAGTACAACTATAATGTCATGAAGAGTCATCCCATAATCTGACATAGGCTTAATTCCCCATTAATAAATCTCAACATGTTTATAATCTAAAAATGAAATAGCCATAGAATGTCTGCTCCTTAGTTGAACCTGGATATTAATTCCACTTCATTGTTAATGTGAACCATTATTGCTTTGGCAATTAGTCTTGCTGAGGACTTTTCAAATAAAAATACCCTATGTCACCAACATTTTGTCAAGCAAAAATGACACTGAAAGATAAAAATGGGTATAGGCAAAATAAAGAATAACTTAAATTTGGATGATCTGTGCCTAATGCCTGTAGGAGTATGCTTAGCTTTAATATTCCTCATAGACATGGTTACTCTAATTGAGCACCCATCCACCATTCTGTTCTCAAAATCTAAATATAAATTAAATAATCTTCTGCCAATAACTTACACTGAAAACAGCATTTACTATCTTTCAGCAACTTTGGGTCACTTCCTGATGTGAATTTTTCTCATTTTTTCCCTCCCAAGTAATACTAATAACTAGAAAACTCCTCTCCCTCACTAGGATGTATACTCCAAAGCTATGACTTCACATTTTGTAGATGAATGAAAACAGAGTAAATGCCACACAAAAGTTGCTAATTCTCTTCATCAATTCCTTAAATCTCAAAGTCCCTTCAATTATAATTTTAGGATTGTTCATTCATCAAGTAGTAATTCTCTCCATGTGGTTATTCTAGCATACACTGCCATTACATTATAAGGGAATGTATTTCTCAGGGGCTACAAAGCTGAAGGAAAGCAAACCATGATCTGAGAATCTTTAAAATTAAAAGCCACTGAACTAGATAACTGGCCTCTATTTAGATTAAGTATGAGAATAAAAATTGGTAAAAAGTAAAATAAAAACTGAAAGAGTTAACAGGGCTTCCAGAGGCTCCCACGGAACCATTTATACATCAGGAGAGACTGGCTCAGTAGTCAGAAGGTAACCGAGTTACCAACAATAAGTACATTAGATGTGCCAGATAGTTCTTCCCACTTGGTAACATATTTTAACAAAATGGAAGGGTTTTTTTGTTTGTTTTTAAAACCTAAGGGCATGTGTCATAACAAGGAACCAGAATGTAAAGTTCTGTAAGCCAGAATGGTTGCTGAACTGTTAAAATGTAAGAACAAATGAGGCTATTTAAACATTTTAGTACACTTTATCTCACTGAAATTGAGAACTTTGAAAACGGGTAATGTAACTAAATAGATAGCTAATTACTTAAGGATTACTTTCAAAGTAAGAAACACTCATTTAGATATATTTGTGGGTGATAACCTCCATCTGCATCCCTTTCTTGAAAACTTAAAATTAAAAAAACCCAAAAAACGAGCACTAAACTTTTGTTTGTGAATTAGTGCAATCACTAACATGTCAAGTGCTTTCACTGCTAGCACACAGCCTTAGAAAGTGGGAAGGATGCCTGCAGGGGCTGGAACACCCAGTATCAGAGCGTCTCTGCTCATCTGTGGAGTATGTATAGCTTACCTATTTGGTAGCTTTGAAATGAAAATAAATGTTATTACATGAAATCCTTGGTTTAAAGAGGCAATTTATCTTGCATCCTAAAATTTAAGCCCTTTAAATATCACAAAGTTACCTCCTGGGGCCTAATTTAAGCAAGATAGCTATGGTATTCTAAACTGGAATTTTTTTTATGTTCAGTTATACTGGTAATTTCTAATGATGAGATAATACAACGGGTTTTCATCTCTTTGTATTTTTCCCCCCATATATTCTGGTAAAAATTATACATCCAGGCATCCTTCTCTTAGATGAATTTTAAATAAATCTAAATAACACTACATACAATTATTTTCTTGCAGCTTAGTTTCTTAAACAGGCCCATAAGCTAAGTAAGTAACCTTAAACTGTGTATCAAGAAAAATGTAGAGCCTCACTGAAATAGAAAAAAAGGCCTTTGTTTATATCACATGTTTAAGTATTAGTTAGTTACCTGTATTGATAAGATGTGGGGAACAGACAACCAGCAGTAAGCATTTTCACAGTAGGTTCAAATGTCTCATAAAACTTGGAAATCTGTATAATTTGTAATTACCAATGAAAATCTAAAGTTTCCATTTGGGAAAAAATAGCCAGTGATGGTGATCCTACATTCTGAGAACACAGAACACCTCAGAACCAGCAAAACTGTGCAGCACTCTCAGTACAAAATTCTCAGGACAGGGGGTATGCTAAATTACTTTCAATCAACCAGTCTCCAAGTTCTGATGTATCTTCTCATCAACTCTATTTTCTTTCCTTCTTTTCTTTCTTCCTTATTCTAAAAAAAAAAAACTCTTAGAACTGAGGGCAACAATGACTCCTGGTCCTAATTTCACTTACTTTTGTCTTGTTCATATAAGATTTTAAAATTAACTTCGAGATTTATCTATTGGTAGGCATAACAGTTTCCAAAGAATCCATATAATATTAAAAATAAAAATTCCTGACCTTTCCAGTTGAGACACAGCAGTACTGCTATTAGTATCATGTAGTCTTGCTGAAGAAAAGTAATTCAACCTACTGGTCAAGAAGCATAAATGATGGAAGGCTATCATAATCTGTACATGTTCATTTTCCTTAAGGTACTATAGCTATTTGGGGAGCAAAAAGGAAACAGGTTCTTGAGTGAGAAAAGGAGTTGGAAACAAGTTAAAAACAGCAGAATATGAAAACAAAAAGAACATTAGCCTAAAAAAAACCTTCAAGGAGTTCACTTTCCCCTCCTTTACATTTGCAGGAGATGTTACAGAATGAGCCAATCAAAAAATGAAACGAATCACTATAACTTAAAAAACTTTTATTGAGGTCTAGCACCCAGACAAAACTGAGATCTTGCGTTTTGAATAAGAAACTGTATTTTCTTTTTCTAATCTAATCAGGTGTTTTCATAATGATTAAACTCTGGGTATATACATAGAAAAAAAAAATTACTCAAAAGATCATTGTTCATGGACTCATGAAATTTAGGATCACGGTAAGCGATGCTTTAACGGCACCAGGTAAAATGTATACTCCTGTCTAGAGTATCATATTTATTTCAACTATAAACCAGGAAGTTTCATTTTCTTTTAGCAGCAAGAGGTAATATTCATTACATTAAGGTTTTTAGTTTTTCTTTAGTCTTAACAATTCTTTTTTTCCCCCAAATAGATCTGAGTCACAGACCATCATTTTATAGCCTCTTCTCTTCTACATTATTGCTTACATTCTGTAAAAACTATACTAACTGCTTTCAACATGACATTCGGCAATGTCTAAAAATATTTTGGAATAAGGACAATATATCACTGTCACATGGTATTTTGTAAACAATCTTAGTTGGGTTAAGAACATAGCCTTAACAGAGATTTCTTTATTTTGTCCAAACAGCAGAATGAAAACATCCTCAATAATACACAAACCTATATATAAAATATAGAACATCTTCAGTATATTTCCCTTTTATGGGATCACGCCAAGTATAGGCAAAAGAAAGTACTGTTGACAGGATAAGACAAAAACTGATTTAGGCAATGACCTCATTAGTCAGGCATTAACATTCAAAGACCAGGTAAACAATGATTTTAACCAGAAAAGCAGTATGAAAGAGTTCCTATGAAGCTGAGATTCACAAACTATATTCCCCATTCCTGGTCACTTCATGCACAGCTTGACTCTTCTCAACCGTGGCTTTCTGCCGTCTTTCATAGAAGAAAGATAATTTGGAGAGTACTACTATAAAGGTACAGGGAATACCTATCCCAATACCAAATTTTCACCATAAAAAATAATGACAGCTTAAAAAAAAAAAAAAAAAAGAATACGTGGAATTTCAGAAGTACACACCCTAATAATTTTTAAGAAAGCTCACCATAAATATCTCCAGAAACAACAGGCTTTACAGAAGATTGTACAATGTCCTGTGTATAGGAGTAAACATCTATTCAGGCCATTTGCCAAATTTGTTTAGTTGTATGTTTCTGGTGTACCCTTTCATTTCAGGAAGGTCAGCAACCATCTGATTTCTTCTCGACCTAATGACATGCTGTTAGCCTACTCCTGATGATGAAAGAGGAAACTGATATAAGTGTGAAGTCAACTGCTTCTCTCTCCTTAAGTTTCAGAGTTTCTATTGTATTTCAACACCATGTTATTATGCACTTACAGAAGCAATCTCTCAGTCATGAAAAATAAAACATGAGTTGCAAGACTTAGAAAGTAAAAAGGGAAATTTTTCCAAACCCTTTTTTTTGCTTAAAAAAATTAAATTCAAATGTACAAGACCAAGCACAGGCACTTTCCAAAAATTAAAAATGAAGCCAAACTATGAAATTACTCAATAGTTATAGAAGACAGCTCTGACTTTGGGGGGTCATCTCTGGTTGCCTCGGCACAAGCACTGGTCTTTGGCTGCTCTGGCATCTCTTCATCCTTTTCTGTCAGCCCAAGAGACCCCAAGGGAAAAGTGCTTTCACAATTCTGGGTCGAGGAGACCTGTGAAATTACAGGCATTTGAACAGAGGAGTTGCCTTCAAAACTGTGTTCTCCAAGATCATATTGAACAAGGGTCTCTTCTTGCTCCTGGTTTAAGTAGTCCGGTACTAGGAAATCACTAGGTAAGAGGCAAAGGATGAAACAGGGAGTTAATTTCCAAGCCAAGAATAAACAAGACATAATAAAACGACCTGATTTGTAAAACAAGATTGGGAATTTTCATTCTCTAATTCTTGAATGGAGATTATAACTCAGGAATTTTCAGCTTCTAAACTTTCCTAAATATGAGTCAAAACCATCCATTAGAACGCAAGCATATCAACTCTCCCTACCATCACGAGAGATCACATTCAGTGTCACTGTGGACACCTAAACAGCCTTTCTCCTTCTATGGAGAAGAGTTTCTGTACACAAAACAAATGCAAATAGCATGTTCATTTAAACAAAGATCATTTGAATAACTTATGTGTAACCTTTCTTGGATTATACACTAATTATAAGGTGTATAAACCTAGCTTTTTATTACTTCTTGTATATAAATTAGTTAAGAAACTAATCCTCATGCATAAATGACCTTATATACAATCTACTACATAGAAAAATGTAAAAAACTACTTAGATGCTTTATTTAAATCTTTACTGTTGAACAAAAAAGTCCAGTATACTTTATGATCTCAGTAACTAATGTACTTTAGGTTATTTTATAATTTGTCCACTATTAATAAAAAAAACTGAAGTCTGCTCATTTGCAAAGCAATTTAAGATGTCCTCTGTTATAAAAAGTCTTCAGATGTTAAAGAATGAAGGACAAAGGCTTAGCACAGGGAAGATACAGAGAACAGGCTTGTGCAGTTAGGACACCATTTTAGTCCTGAACAAACTTTGGGTTTAGTGATATGATAACCAGACACTCAGAGTCAGAAATGATTATATTAGACAAGATGTCTGGCTTGAAGAGAAAAACAAAATCAATGCAGGAAAAAAATTTATAGAAAAATAAGATTAAAAAAATAAAGGTGGTGTAAAATTTGATTTCATTTTATAAGAAACTAAGGATTCCTATAGATGTACAATTCTGATAAAGTATTAAAAATAGACAACAGAATTTTATATCTAGAGGAGACCTTAGCAATCATCTTTAAAGCTTACACATTATCCTTCTCTAAGTTCAAGCTTCTTCATCTGTGAAGTGACGTGTTCAGTCATACCAGCAGTGAGCGGCAGAGCCAGAACTAGAACCCGATCCTCAGCTACCCGATAAATCAGAAAGGTTAACTCTATCAAAAATTTTTAATATTCAAAGTATGGAGTTCTAAACTGAAAGAAAAAGAGGAAAACTTCATTTGATGTAAACTATCAATTATAGTTGCTCCTGAAGTTTCTCTCATTATTAAGAGGAAAAAAAAAAGAAGTAGTCAAGAATTTAACCAACATCCAAAGAATGGGAAGTAATCCACTGTCACCAAATATCATCTGACATGGTAAATTTTCCAGTCAGGTCTATATAAAATCTACTATAGAATTACTTTAACCTTATATTTAAAAAAAACACAACAAAAAACCCCACAAAAGAACCCCCCCCAAAACCCCCCAAGACCCCAAACAAGTGGATAAGTAGTCTGTCTCTGTAGGAACAGATTTCTAATGCCAACTATAGAAGTATTTAAAACCGTTTATACTTAGAAGAATTAGCAAAATTTTATCAGGAGATCAGAGTGTTATTGGATAGTGGGAATTTTTAAGGAATGTGATTGATTAGCTGGCAACCTGATTTAAAAAAACAAAACAAAACACAGCAGGCTGCCCTAACAACAGGAAGAGAGAGTTTAGAAAGCAGTTTCCCTGGTTCAGTTTTCGTTGTGCACCTCACCTGCTCTGGAAGTAGTTTGCTAGCTCTGACGCTTCATGGTTCAGACTCCTCAGGTGCACGATTAAATTTCCAGAGTTGGTGAACATGGCGCCACATGTTTTGCACTCGTAAATCCGAGGCTTGCGGATAATGTGCCGGGAAACCCTCATGTGGTGTTTATATTCCCCGAAGGAAGTGAAAGTGGCACTACATATCTGGCACCGGAAACAGCGTTTACCTTCATGCTTTAGGCGATGCATCTTTAGCGAGTAAGCCCTGGTGAACTTTTTCCCACAGCGGTCACACTGAAATGGTTTAATTCCTATAAAATAAAATGATACAAAATATTATCTAAAAAAAAATAAATGGAAATGTCATAAACTTCACAAATTTCTGAACTGTAATTTTGTAGCAATAGATAATCTGAAAAGATAAAAATCATCAGCAGAAATGAGTCCCAAATTCAGTATCTTAGAAAAAGTACAAAACATCTGAAAAGTCACTAGTGCTTGAAAAAAGCAAGTGAGCAAGAAAGGCACCATGGGGTGGGGGTGGGGGTAATCAAAGTGATATATACTCCATTTGATTTTTGAATTCTTCCAGATCTTCTTAGACTTCAAAACACAATTTAACAAGAGTATTTATTTAAGCAGACCCCAATTCTTCACCTATTATTATTACATTTCATTAAAGTAGTAAGGTTTATATCAAGAAGATGTATAAATTGATCAGTTATCTAATCTTCATTTCCTATCTCAGAGAAAAATGAGAAGAAAAAAGAAAAATTCTAACATCTCTGAACATAATTAGTGATTGTAACAGAACTACCTTTGGTTAAGTTTTGGGGTGATTAATGTAATAGTGACATAAATATGTAGAAATTAATATTTGAAATGTAAAGTGCATTTATGGTCTCTTCCAATTCATTATCACAGTTTTAGCAAAAAAATTTCAAAAACCTTTAAAACATCATCTGTTGATTCAACAATCACAGGGAATTAGTGTTAGCATAGGATTGTTAGACCTATCTGAAGAAGAGGAAAGTTAGACAGTTATACAGCTGAGAACAGTAGCAAAGATTTCTTCCTTATCAGAGGCCAGTGTTCTACCCATAAGAATTTTATTGCCTTTAAGTGAACACTGAACTTAAGTTTCAAGTATGTTCTACACATCATTTATTCAAAATCTTTTTTACACTAAAATAATACTGCAAGGCTGGATGAACAGGGCACAGAGAAATTTCTCAGGGCACAGAGAAATTTAGGATTGCCTAATTAAAATAAAATTACTGTATTTAATTTTTAAAAACACTTTTTATTTGGAATCACAAACTTAAGATAAATTAGAATAGCACAGAGAACACCAATATATGCCCTTTTAACCCCATTTGCTTTACCAAATGCACTTGTGCTTTTCTCCCCCATATACACACACATATATCTGATCTCTTCTTCATGTATATCATGTACGTATCACACTTGCCCCAAGTTCCAATCAGAAGATTTATGCCTGTGGCCAACATATTAAGCAAGTATCTTTCTTACAATGCAACAAATCAGCAACAGACCTGAATTTCTGTTCTCACTAGACTTTCCAGAGATATACTTTTTCCTAACTCAAAAGCATCTGTTTACTATTTTTAACTGGAATTCCAAAATAAAATGTTCTAGAGGGTTCATTTATGCCACAAGAGGAACGATGGCATTACCTGAGTGGATCAGCATGTGCTGCTTCAGGTTCTGAATACGGGTGAATCGCACCCCACACGTTGGACACTGAAAAGGTCTATCTGGACCATTGGGACTTGGCCGTTCTGTGCTGCTGGTGGAAGGAGCAATGTAGAGTTGGTAGGGATACTGAACATTTTCCAATCTAAAAAACAGACCAAAGAAGGCAACCAGGCTCTGATTTTTAAGTTCAATAAACAGTTCTGCACAAGTTTAAATGAACAAAAGGAAATAAACACTTAAATTTAAAAGTTAGATTACAGGGTTCATTTATAATAAGAAAAAGCATTACTGTCCAGAATGTCCAGCATCCTAAGTTAAGCAAAGACAAGTGACCAAAATCATATAAACGATTTTACTTTACGTATCCTTAATCTAATAATCCTTTCCTTCCTACTACTGCTTTAAGTCAAGCTCTGGTCAATACATGGCTATCTCTTTCTATTTTGCCCCACACCCCTTTCACAGTGATCTGATTAAATCAGTCTCTTGATAACAGTCCTGTGATGGTTCACTGCTATCTTCAGAATGAAGACATACAAGACTCCTCATGATCTGGGTCTGTATACTTTTCCAGTCTCATTTCTTGTCATACTCCCCAAACATACCCATACCAAGCAGTTCTTCCTTAACACTTCTCTCTCAGTGCTGTGCTTTCATATATTTAACTTCCTCTACCTGCCTACCCTTTTTGCTTAGATAACACGCCAGTCATTTTATGAGATGTAGCCAAGAAATTACCTCCTCCTCCTGAAAGCCTTCTTTGATTCATCAGTGATTTAGGTAGGTACTCTCCTATGCAGAGCAATAGACTCCTCTGCAGATCACTCATGATAATTTGCTTACTTGTCTGTTTTTAACCTCTCCCGGCCCCAATGTCAGCGTGACCTCTTTGAGGGCAACGGTTACCTTTCATTTCAATATCCCCACCACTCAGCACAGTATCTAGTACAGAACAGACAACCCCATTCATGTTTGAAATTAAGGAATCTAGGAATATTTCCATTTGCTTACACCTTCAATAATTTACTCAAAGGACTCTGGTTCACAACCTGCTCTACCAGGTTAACTTCTCAAAAACAATAAATTGTGTTTGAATTCTTTGAATCCTTCGAGTTTTCAACGAACACACTTTTAAAGTCTGTCCTGGACTCTAATGATGAGGAGTTACTGCAGTGAAGGTTTATATTCAGTGGTCAGAGACAGACAATAAGCACTCAAAAAAATGATCAGAACAGAGAATTAAAGCAGAGTGATCCAACAACGATTGGTGCTGTTTTACTTTAGATTGGTGGTCAGGAAAAACCTTCAGAACTGACAGTAATCTGAAGAATGAAGAAAGAGGGAGCAAAGTGAAAATTAGGGAAGAAAGCATTTCAGGCAGAAGAAAGGCCTTAAAATGGCAGGCCTGCAAACCAGAACAAACATGGACTACTCCAGGAACTGAAGAAGGTCAGCATGGCCGGAACGTGGTCTACGAGGAGTGTGGTCTGAAGGGCGTCAGGCTAGAATCACATCATGTGTGGCTTTCAAGGCATGGTGAGGAGTTTAGATTTAAGAATCTACTCATTTCAATCTGAAAGAAAGGCAATGCCAAAGAATGCTCAAACTACTGCACTATTGCACTCATCTCACATGCTAGTCAAGTTAATGCTCAAAATTCTCCAGGCCAGGCTTCAACAGTTTGTGAATCATGAACTTCCAGATGTTCAAGCTGGATTTCGAAAAGACAGAGGAACCAGATATCAAATTGCCAACATCCAAAGGATCATCAAAAGAGCAAGAGAGTTCCAGAAAACCATCTACTTCTGCTTTATTGACTAAGCCAAAGCCTTTGACTGTGTGGATCACAACAAACTGTGGAAAATTCTTAAAGAGATGGGAATACCAGACCACCTTACCTACCTCCTGAGAAATCTGTGTGCAGGTCAAGAAGCAACACTCAGAACCGGACATGGAACAGACTGGTTCCAAATCTGGAAAGGAGTACGTCAAGGCTCTATACTGTCACCCTGCTTATTTAATTTATATGCAGAGTACATCATGCGAAATGCTGGGCTGGTTGAAGAACAAGCTGGAATCAAAATTGCCAGGAGAAATATCAATAACCTCAGATATGCAGTTGACACCACACTGATGACAGAAAGCGAAGAAGAACTAAAGAGCTTTTTGATGAAAGTGAAAGAGGAGAGTGAAAAAGCTGGCTTAAAGCTCAACGTTCAGAAAACTAAGATCATGGCATCTGGTCCCATCACTTCATGGCAAACAGACGGGGAAACAGTGGGAACAGTGACAAACTTTATTCTTTTGGGCTCCAAAATCACTGCAGATGATGACTGCAGCCATGAAATTAAAAGACACTTGCTCCTTGGAAGAAAAGTTATGACCTACCTAGACAGCATATTAAAAAGCAGAGACATTACTTTGCCAACAAAGGTCCGTCTAGTCAAGGCTATGGTTTTTCCAGAAGTCATGTATGGATGTGAGAGTTGTACTGTAAAGAAAGCTGAGTGCCAAAGAATTGATGCTTTTGAACTGTGGTGTTGGAGAAAACTCTTGAGAGTCCCTTGGACTGCAAGGAGATCCAACCAGTCCATCCTAAAGGAGATCAGTCCTGAATATTCATTGGAAGGACTGATGTTGAAGCTGAAACTCCATTACTTTGGCCACCTGATGTGAAGAAATGACTCATTTGAAAAAGACCCTGATGCTGGGAAAGATTAAAGGCAAGAGGAGAAGGGGATGACAGAGGATGAGATGGTTGGATGGCATCAATGACTCAATGGACATAAGCTTGAGTAAACTCCAGGAGCTGGTGATGGATAGGGAGGCCTGGCATGCTGCAGTCCAAGGGGTCGCAGAGAGTCAGACACGACTGAGAGACTGAACTGAACTACTGGAGAATTTAAAGTGTTTGCTACTTAGAACAGCAACACAATCTGACTTAATGTAAAAAACAAAATTCTGGCTGCTACATGGAGAAGGACTGGAGTAGAGGGGATCATGAAATCAGGGGCCAGTTGAAGGTTACTGTAGTAGTTAAGGCAAAAGGTGGTGGTGACCTGGGCTGGGGTGGCTGTAGCAGAGCTGGAGGAAAAGTGGACTGACAAGGAACGTGTTTTGGATGCAGAGCAGAAAGGACTTGTGGATTAAATACAGGGGTGGGGGTGAGGGAAAGGATCAAGAATAATTCCCAGAGACACTGCTGAAGAAATCGGGGCTGGATGATGATGCAGTTTACTGAGACAGGAATACTAGAAGAGCAGGTCTGAGGGAGGAGGCTGGAGCACTGTCTTGGTCATATTAAATCTGAAATGGCCCTGCTACATCTATGTGAGGATATCAGCAGGAAGGGTCAATGTGAAGACAATGACCTGGGAATCATGAGTATAAGGAAAAGGGTTTGGTGAACTGTTTTGGTAGCAGGTCAGGTGTAATTATTTTTGGCTTTGCACAGTACGTGATCTCTATTTCAACTACTCAATTCTGCCATCCACAGACACAGCATGGTTGTGTCCCAGTAAAATCTGATTTACAAATAAAGGTGGTGGGAGAATTGGCCTGTGGGCCACAAGTTTGCCGACACCTGAAACAGATACTATTTAAAGCAATGGAGCTGGGAAGTCTAGGAAATGCCTGAAAAAACTTGTCTAATTTATGTAGCTACCTCATGATTACAATGGGGAAGGAAATGGCAACCCACTCCAGTATTCTTGCCTAGAGAATCCTGTGGGCAGAGGAGCCTGGTGGGCTGCTGTCCATAGGGTCACACAAAGTTGGACACGACTGAAGCGACTTTGCATGCATTGGAGAAGGAAATGGCAACCCACTCCAGTATTCTTGCCTGGAGAATCTCAGGGACGGGAGAGCCTGCTGGGCTGCCATCTGTGGGGTCGCACAGGGTCGGACATGACTGAAGCGACTTAGCAGCAGCAGCATGATTACAAAATATATAAAAAGTCAGGTTTCAATAAACTTTTATGTAATCCTAGATAAAATGCTTGGATTCAGAATTATACGCAGAACCCTTACAAAAAAATGTCCTACTGTGTTGGTACTAACCGATCATCATCATCCACGTGAGCGTTGGTGCTAGAAGTGCCCTGAAGCGTAGGCAATCCTTCCGTGATGCCTTCATCTACTGAGCCTGTGAACAAGAGGACAGCTGTCAGTACTCTGGTGAAATAAATAAACCAGGATATAAACTGCAAGCTCTAAGACTGAACAGATTATCTACATGTGATTTTAAAAATCACGTGTAAAACAACAGATTCTTACATTACTACTTAAATTCTTTGGATTATTTGAGTATTTAATTTTAAAAAGGAACACAGAAATTCAAATATAAATGAAACGAAAATTGACATAAAATTAAATAATGTAACAATCATTTAAGGAATCACTGACAAGTTTTGTTTTTAAAGACATTTTATGGTGACACAACAGCTGACTTGTACATACACCTTTTACACAAAATTAAAGACAGTTGTAGGGTGAACATGTGTACAATGTTCTCACAAACCCTAACACTACACTGGCAGCATCCTTAAAGTCCCCATTACCCTTCCCTGATCACAAACCCCTCTTTCCAAGAGCAACCATCATCCTGTCTTTCACGGTTATAACTTGCTTCCTTTTTTCCTCATCCTTCTTCATTTTTTTGGCTGTGACACATGGCTTGTGGAATATTCCCTTACCAGAGATTCAACCAGCACTCCTAACAGTGAAAGTGCTGAGTCCTAACCACTGGACAACCAGGGAATTCCCTGTTGTGAGTATTCTTGTACAACAGTGCATGTACGCACGTTTTTTTTTTTCTTTTCCTATGGTATCTAAATCAGGAATGGATTTGCTTGGTCATAGGGTATGTATTTTTTTAACTTCATGTATCTGTTGAACCCTTCCCTGGTGGCTCAGTTGGTAAAGAGTCTGCCTGCAATCCAGGAAATTGGGGTTCAATCCCTGGGTCAGGAAGATCCCCGGGAGAAGGAATGGCAACCCACTCCAGTATTCTTGCCTGGAGAATTCCATGGACAGAGGAGCCTGGTGAGCTAGTCCATGGGGTCACAAAGAGTCAGACATGAACTTAGTGGCTAACATTTTCACTTGCTATGAAATGCTTGTTCAAGTCTTGCTGTTGAGTTGCCCTTTTCATTATAAAAGTTCTTTTCATGTTTTAGATACAAAGTCTTTATCAATGAAAAATGTTATAAATATTTTCCCCTCTTCCATGACTTGTCTTTTCTTGGTTTCTTTCGATGACTCAAAGATTTATACTGTAATTGATCCGTCTTTTCCTTTATAGTTATGGCTTTTGGGGCTTGTTTTTAAAAATCCTTTCCTATCTCAAATTAGTTTATGAAAGATTTAGATTTTGCCCTTGATACTTGTATCTTTCTTGAACACACCTGGGGTTGATTTTGTGAAGGGAACACACTTACTGAAAAGTCTGTCTTTTCTTCTCTGCTCTGCAGAGCTCTAAATGCATGGGTTTGTTTCCAGGTTCTCTACTAGTCCCACCTGCTGGTCTATATGTGCATGATGCCACAATGTGCTTACTGCAGTTTTAGAATAATCTTGGTGTCAGGCTGAGTAAATCCTCTTACCTTGTTCATTTGCTTCCTGAATATCTTTGCATTTCTTTATACATTTTAGAATTAACTTGTTGAATGTAAGTGATAATAATTATTCCATTTCTCCCTTTCTATCAGTTTGGAAATTACACAATCTCTTCCTATTTACTTTACTGGTTACTTTGGAAATTAGACACATAGTTACCAAAATCAAAAGAAAACTTTACTTCCACCTGGACAACAGAAGGATCTTAGAAATTTTAACTTCATTTCCTATACATACCCATTTTGATATTTACAAATTACTGCCTGATGTTTTACTTCTTTATTTGGATAAAGCCACTACTCTTTCATATAAGCAATGTTTGTCTACATTTGTTCACGTTTACCTTTGCTCTTCATTCTTTTGTATAGTAAACCTTCCATGTTCACTTTACGTCTACCTGTAGTCTATCTTTAAACGTTTCTTTAGTGATGATATTCTGAATCATTTTTGAGAATACATTTTACATTCATTCTTCAAAGATACTCTCACTGTGTGCAGACATCTAGAGTCACAGTTATTTTCCTTAGCACATTAATGATATCATTTCATTGGTCTCTAACATTATTAAGAAGTTAAATATACCTACGTTCGTACTGTCCATAAGCCTTACCCTCTTCTACACCTGTAGTCTCTACCGTTATCTCTGTGATGGTTAATTTATGTCAACATACTGGGCTAAGGGGTGACCAGAGAGCAGGTAAAATATCACTTCCAGGTGTATCTGTGTGTTTCCAGAAAGATTAGCATTTAAATTGGTAGACTGAGTAAGGAGAATCATCTTCACCAATACAGGTGGGTATTATCCAGTCTGGTGATGGGCTGAACAGAACACAAAGGTGAAAGAAGGGAAAACTGCTCTCTGCTTGAGCTGAGACATCCATGGTCTCCTGCTTTTGAACATCAGTGCTTCTGGTTCTCAGGCTTTTGGTCTTGAAATGGGACTGACACTATCAGGCCCAAAGTTCCCAGGCCTTAGGATTTGGGCTGTAATTACACTACTGGCTTTCCTGGCCTCCACCTAGAAGACAGCAGACTCTGGGACTTCCAGTTCTCCATAATCGTGTGAGCGAATCCCCCTGCTCCTGCCTCACCCCACATATGCCTCTGCCCATCTGTCCTCCTGGGCTTGTTCCTCTGGAGAACCCTAACAGTTTGTCTGTGCAGCGCTCGGGTGGTTTCTTCTAATTTATCTTCTGATTCACCAATTCTCTCTTCTGCTCAATTCAACCTGCTGCCAAAATATTTGATTAGCCATGGTTCCTGTGCACTGGTTGTTTCTGACACTGGTTATCGCCCTTGAAAACACCCTGGAGAGGACTGACTTGCTGAGGGGAGGATGAATGTGCCTTCTTCCCGAAAAGGTTTCTGCTTGCCTCTATGAGGTTCCTGGAAGGTAGGCACTATCTAAACCAATTCACTGTTTGAGATTCCTTGGCCTGCGCCTGCAAGGAGCAAGCACGGCAGAAATCTGCAAGAGTTCTATCCATCATTCTCAGGGGTGCATTTTTTCCCCTTTTCATCTTCTAGGCAGCCCATTGCCAAGGTAGCTGTCTCCAAAGTTCCCCTGGCGTCTGAAGGAAGGTTAGCAGGTGTAGTCCTTGTGGTATGTGAACTCTGGGGCCCCTACTTCATGCATGCACCTTCTCTAAGACTTTGCAGCTTTCATATACTCTGGGTTGACCTCTGTCTCCCTCACCCTTTGAGCTGTTGACCCAAAGCCCATTCGTGTTTTGGCAAATGTCTAGGGAAAAATAGGTTTTAGTGCTCTGGTGAGTACTTACCTCTCCGGGTCAGACTCTTCCTTAAAATTAACCTGGCAGTTTCCTGATCATCTTTTCGAATACCTTAAAAGGTGACTTTAACAAAAAAGGTATTTTTGTTTTCAATAGGAGGGTAGATCCAAACAATCTCGCCAGTTCTCATCAGGTGTTGAACTTGGTCGATGTCTCTACCACGTGCAGAAAGCTGTGCTGCCCCAACTGAACCAAGGAGCCTCTGCAGCTGTACACTCTTCTGAGGCAGTGTTGTAACAAAAGCTAAAATGTACTAACTGTGACAGTTTGTACAACACCATATACACGTGAACATTTAATAAACATCTTCTGTTAACAGACACGTAAGATGAAACTTCCTCCCAGTGAACATTTAGAGTCCAGCACTTCAGTTTCCCTCTCGGAACACCTGAACCAGGGGACAGCAGGAAACGAGAGCGCTTCCGCTTGAGTAAGATTCTCCGAAAAACCAACTTAATCCCTTGTAAGGCATCCAAACTTCATCAAATCATTTGCACTACAAAATTTGTGCCAGAGTTGTATTTTGCCTTGACTTCTTAAATATAGAACATTAAATATAACTTTTTCTTGTTTCTTGATGATTCAAGAACATCAATTGTTACACTTAGTTCCAATACACTGACAGAGGCTTCTGAAAGGAGACAAGACCCTATGTGTTTACATTACCCGGCTGCACCTCTATTCCTTCCGCCCCCATGCCATCTCTCCCTTACTGGTTTGTGTTTGGCATTTCAGTGCATGCCTTTTCTTTTTCTCTTTCCCTTACTGTCAAGACATTTATGCCTTTTCCCTATGCCTACTTATCCAACTTATTCCTGATCCTTCTCATTGGTTTTTAAATCAGATGTGGGTTGGAAGATCAGATAATGCTGCATTTTGTTTAAGAAAGAGCTCTTGTCAATTTCTTCCCATTGTCACTTTTTCCTTTAAAGAAGAGGGAACTCTTAACATTTCAATCTGTCCTAGGATAAAAACTGGAAAAGTCTCGGTATTTGGACCTGGCCACCATGGACACACACACAAATCTACTTTATAGTATTCTGCAGTTGTTCAGAATGCAGGCAACATTAAAGCTAAGCTAAAGATTTGCGGGAAAAAAAAAAAGCCTGGGGGTGTGATATGGGCAGGCCAGAAAGACTGACCTAACTGACATATGCGGAGAAGGCGATGGCACCCCACTCCAGTACTATTCCCTGGAAAATCCCATGGACGGAGGAGCCTGGTAGGCTGAAGTCCACGGGGTCGTGAAGAGTCGGACACGACTGAGTGACTTCACTTTCACTTTTCACCTTCATGCATTGGAGAAGGAAATGCCAACCCACTCCAGTATTCTTGCCTGGATAATCCCAGGGACAGGGGAGTCTGGTGGGCTGCCGTCTCTAGGGTTGCACAGAGTCGGACACGACTGAAGCAACTTAGCAGCAGAAGCAGCAACTGACATATGACCACCAGGCAAGGCAAGCTATAATACTTCAGGAGAGGGTGGGGTCATGGTGAGGTAGAAATAAAACCCACTGTGCTTTGGATTGATTCTGGTATTACCAAGAGTTTGCTTTAAAAGCTGGTCAAAAAGAACTAAAATGGAGAACAAGACATACCTAACAGATGGTCCCTCTTAAAACAAATCTACTTCCACATTCTAAAATATCTAAACTTTGGCCTCTAGATCCCTAACTTGATGGACAGTAAGCATGGAAAGTAAAACAAAGGGCACTCTCTTCTTGTCCATGACACATTAAATGTTCCAAAAGCTAAAAATAAAAACCATTCCAAGCTAAATTAAGAGTTATAACAGACTTTTAGAAATCTATCCATACTATGGGCATTGTAACACATAGTGTTGTATCAGTTATGCAACTATACACAAAAATAAATCTTGTAAACTTTTTCTTTTTCCTGACATGATGGTTTCTGCCCATCAATGCAAGTAATCACATTAACAGGAATGTTACTTGAACCGATTTAATAGTAGGATACACAGCGTTTACTTTGCTGAGGTAATAGTGATGTTACTTAAATTATTAAAATGAAGTTTCCTTTCTAAACTATAAGAATTCTGCTCTCAGTGGTATGGGGATTAAGGATTCTGACTTACCAGCTTTGTATGTTAAGGCTATCTTATCAAGAGAGAATATACTCTCCTCCACCATTAAGGAGTGCTGTTCCATCAAAATGAGTCTAGTTTTTGCTAACCATTGTTTAAGTACTTAAGACACTTAAAAAACCCTTCTGGTGGTGAAAAATAATCACAGTGGTCATCTACTACTGAGCTTTTACCATATGCCAGCTACTGCTCTACATGTGTTAAACACAACACCTTATTTCATACTTGAGAAAGAAGAACTGGCTTGACACTGATGCATTTTTCTATTGCACATAAAACAACCTCACAGAACACCAACATCAGACCCTGTCACACTGGTCTCAAACACGTAACTTTTTTTAAGCATAGACAAAAACAAGGTTATATTGTGTAATCATAAAAACTGAACCTCCCCTTGCAGAAGTTAATGGATGTCCCTGCTGCTTTAGGTTCACTTTGGTCTGCATTCCTAGATCTCTGTTAAGATTCTAAGTCAGTCATCTGTGCTTTCTGACATCACCAGTCCCTGAGCAAATCCCACTTCCCTGAAATCACACAACACAAGCCCAAACCCTCTACTAAGTCCTTTCCAACACCTTCTTATGAGAAGCCCTGAAGCCCGCCTCCCACCCCCCCGCAGTGTGTGATCTCCCGCATTGCAAATGGGCACTGAATTCAATTTGCTGAATTATAGGTGGCTCCTGGTGGTCTCTGGCAACAGGGCACTGGCAGAAATGCAGGGCTCATGGACATCTGGCTGAAGTTCTTACTGCCTTGCATTGGAAACCTCGATAACAAAGTGTGTATCTAAAATTCCTTTTGAGGTGCAACCTGCCCTTTGGCTAGGAGGTAAGATCATGCTGAACTGAGCTCAAATATTTCACTGAAGCCCTTCAGTATTGGGTTTATTGTGTTTTTCTAGAAAAAGGTCTTTGGGGAATATATTGGTTATCCAATTAGACTTGTCAGTGTTGCCTGATGAAACTATTTTCTGGCCTTCTAACACCTGCTCCTATCATCTATTGAGTGTTGACTCCCATCTACAAGAGGAATACACTGTAATGAGAGGATGGTCACAGACAAGATCAGTCCCTATGAACTGGCCCTGGAGGCTGAGGTCAGAAAGACCACTAACTAGCAAAAAAAATTTCAAAACTTTATAAGGTATGACATATAAGAATCTTGAAAATATAATGTAAAATGACAGACATCAGTCAGAAAAGACTACATATTGCTACTCTCATTTATAGGAAATATCCAGAACAGGCAAACCTATACTGACAGTGTATAAGTAGTTATCTGGGACTGGGGGTGGGTCCTGGAGAGAGGGATTATGGGGTTTCTTTTGGGGGGATGACTATACAACTCTGTGAACATATTAAAACCCACTATAGTATACACTTTCAATGTGTGAATTTTATGATATGTAAGTTGTATTTCAATAAAGATGTTTAAAAAAAACCTTATAAGCACTTGACTTCAAGTTTGTCCTCATGTCCTGAGAATGGGTTTGCTTAGTTTCAAATGCCCAGAACCAGATTTTGTGTGATCCCTGGCCTCTGCAACTGGAAGTAAAAAATTACACAAGCATTATTCTTGTGGACTGCTACAGTTCTCATGAGGAGTCTCAGTTTGAAACTGCATCTCTCTCTGGCCAAACATCTGCTTCCTTCATGCTTTCTCCATAACTAACACGTTACACTTATCTCTCAGCTGACTCAGTTTCACCAAGGACAATCAACAGTGTACCAACACTGGAGCAGGGACTTCAAGAGGTACCCTCATTGATGCTCCTGGTATATGGTCCTCCTGGGAATGACACAACCTTGGTTAAGAAAGATAAGAACCAAGCACTGAGGTACACTTTTAAACACTTCAAATGAGCTATCAAGTTTGTTTATTGTTTACTTTTAAGGTAGACTGAGGGTTCCTCATGCTAAAGAGCTATGCTGTAGTGGCAGAAGAAAAATGAGCAGATTCCGTATTGCTGACTAGGAAATAGCAACTATTTCTCAAGTAATAGGACCACACATTACACTGATGTTGCTTTGAAAAAACTCCGTAAGTGTGACCTTTTAAAAACACAGACTCTCCAATATCCCCATTATCCACAACATTAAGAAAAAGAGAACAAATGGAATTCTAAAACTATGTTTATCAAAGCACTTAAAAACCCTCAAACTTCCACAGTCCTAAGTACTGCCAAGAGTCTTGATGGCAATAAGATAAATCATCTCTAAGATCCACAAGGTGACCACTTATGAGTTAACAGTAGGTTCTTTTTCAGGTGGGAATTTTGGTTTAAATCTTAGGTTCTACCTGATTACCAACTGATACGACTGAATACTACAATGATACTCCAGGTTTATCACAAACACAGAAGAGCTGATGAATGATTTAAAATCTGGAGTTTTGGTCTTCTGGAAAAGGTGCCACCAGAGAAAACTTTCCATTGGTATCAATAGAAACGAACTGATCAGATGTCAACAACTGGTTCAGCAGTAACAATTCAAGGTGACATTCACTGGATTCATACTTTCCAACTTGAAAGACATCACATCCTTCTGACTCCTGTACATCCATTCCTTCTAAGGAATTCTCCAGAAGATAATGACCTCAAAAGTAGACAGCTCCTGCCCAAGATGGCAAAATCAGATTAATTTTCTGACTCTTTAGTACTCCTCTCGTTACTATTCATAATTCCTATTAAAGCCAATACAATCTTTCATCTTCATCCTATTGTTTCTGACCTCCTAAGTTCTCCTTCTGCTACTTAAGAAAAAACCTCTTGAACCCCTACCCCAGACCACAATCACTAATATGAATTTAACAGATTGTTGGATCTATTATCCTCCATCTGATCCTGTTGACAAAAATTTAATAACTGTTCTTTCAAGCACCGCAGAAGGTAGATTCCCTTTCATAGGCAACATCATATATCATATTCCAGCCTTCAGCCACAGAAAAATGGACCCTGACCTCAAATCAACATGCTTCTGCTGAAATTACAATCCTAACAGCAAGGCCTATTCAGTCAGAAAGACCAGAATCCTGGGACCATCCCAATTATGATAGCTAGCTGGTTCTCTTCAGAAACACTTGAATCTGACTTGCAGAAACTGTTTAACTCCACTCAAACAATCTGTCCATTTTAAGAGACCAAAACTGCCTCACACTCCTGCTGCAGGGAGCAGTTCTTATACTTTCAATATGCCCACTACTAAAACACTACTTCTATGTGGATACAGGGTTTACCCATGCTTGCTGCACACTAACTTATCCTGTATAGTTAGCTAATTGTTAGGGCTTCCCAGAGATTCAAACCACCATCTCAGTGTGTTCAACTACAGCTGTATTCCTGGAAGTCTTGCTGGAGAGCACTGACATACAACAGAGACTTAATACTATCATTACTTTATGGCTATGGAAACCTCGCGAGGCTCAGTGACTTGTTCAAAGTCACACATCTGAGAGCAGATTCTAGACCTGCCTGACTCCAAGTCCTGAACTTTTAACCATTTCCCCATACTGCATATATACTCAGTGTTGCAAATTCCTCCATCATTCTAACTGCTCGCCTCAACAAGTTTATCTATTCACTACCGCTACCGAGAAACTGCCGAACTATTTCTCAACATCTTAACTGACCCTCGTAACAATCACTTCTCTTTTAATGGCAGATTTGAGAGTCTACAGTTCTTCTCACTTAAATTTTCACTAAATTTCACTTTTCTGTAAGGCGTTTAGTGTATACATTTGGAGTTAACAGGGGTAGTGAGACTAATTAGTGCATTTGCTCTGAAGGTAAAGAAAAGACAACTCATTTGGATTATTTGATTATATATATTCAGATCAGAGTTCTTCCGTATGTCTGATTTGTAATAGAATCTACATTTGTAATAGTATAGGGAAATTATTCTTAGATAACAAAGGTTTATTGCACTTATGGTCCTAAATTCTCTATTTAATTGTGTTAATAATATACAAAGGCAAAGCCTGAACTGATCAGGTATATGTCACATAGCTAGTTAGCAAGATGTTCAGTTATATTAGTATTTGGTTTCTAAGTTCTCAGATAAATAATTAATAGTATTAATAATTACCTATTAGTTCACTATTTAGAAGGTACAAAGGTGTTTTCAAGATTAAAGATGTCAGTAATTTAACAAAAACCGGGTTATACTGACACATAGCTAGGATTTCCTGCCATCAAATACATTATTCAATGTGTGGTTACCTGGAAAATACATAAGTATCTTGACCCACCTTTAGAAATATTATCTTTAATAGGTATCGTGGGTAGAACTGCATTCCTCCCCCTACCCCCGGCCCCGGGCAAACTCACGCCCTAACCTCCAATACCACTAAATATACTCTCCTCACTTGGAAATAGGGTCTCCGCAGAGAGACCTAGGTAATTACCACTACCTAGAGTGTATGAAGGAAATGGCAACCCACTCCAGTAGTCTTGCCTAGAGAATCCCATGGACAGAGGAGTCTGGTGGGCTACAGTCCATGGAGTTACAAAGAGTCGGACACGACTTAGTGACTAAACAACAACCACCACCGAGTATATGACTAGCTGTGGCAGACACTGCTAGTTGCAAACAATATCCATTCTCCTACAATTTTGTGAGGTGGTTTCATACCCAACTAATATACAAGTTAGAAGAGATCATACTGTAGTAGGGTGGGCCATAATCCAATGACTGGTGTCCTGAGGAGGGAGGTCTGGAGGAAGGCCCAGAAAAGATGGGGGCAGAAAGTGGAGAGATGCAGCTAAACTCTGAGGCCCATCAGGAGTGTTAGTGACTGTCAGCAGCTAGAAAGGAGCAAAGAAAGATCCTTCTCTACAGACCTGCCAGCCCCTTAAGTTCAGATTTTCAGCCTTCTGAACTGCGAGAGAATACATTCTATTTGAAGTCTGTGGTGGCTGGTGTGGCAACCCTGGGAAACTCATGTAGTGCATCAGAATCCAAGAACTTAACAACGTCAACACAGCCCTCCTGGTTCTCCAACCTTGTGGAGAAATCCTCTTCACTCATCTCCGTTGGCTTTCCTTCTCTCCCTGAATATAGATTATTTCTCAAGGAGCAGTTCTCTGGTTCTGGCTCTTTCAAACACATTTTCCTGTTGAGAGTCAATGTGTCACTGCTAAAAGTGCCAGAGGGGTCACCTCCAGTCCTGACCTCAAGGGCTCTGAGGCATGTTGCCTGGTCATCACTCAAGCACAGTTCACAAAGAATTGACCTTGCTGAGTTAACTCTTAAAACTGGGCTTCAATAAAAAAACAAAACAAAACAAAACAAAAAAAAACTGGGCTTCTATCTCCTCCCAATGACTTTCATAGTAGTTATGGTATTTAATAGATTCCTATCAAGTATATGATTACCATTATTTTTTACACCATTTAGGAAGAAAAAGTAACTGTAAAGATTATTAATTGTAAAGAATATCTGAATTTAAAGATAATAAAATGTGAAAAACTGTGACTTATAGTCCAGAGAAGGCAATGGCACCCCACTCCAGTACTGTTACCTGGAGAATCCCATGGACGGAGGAGCCTGGTAGGCGGCAGTCCATGGGGTTGCTAAGAGTCGGACATGACTGAGCGACTTCACTTTCACTTTTCACTTTCATGCACTGGAGAAGGAAATGGCAACCCACTCCAGTGTTCTTGCCTGGAGAATCCCAGGGACGGGGGAGCCTGGTCGGCTGCCGTCTATGGGGTCGCACAGAGTCGGCCACGACTGAAGCGACTCAGCAGCAGCAGCAGTGACTTATAGTCAATGACAATAATAAAACGTGATTTCTTTTTCTAGTCATCCACGAACCCTGATTCCCTCAGGGAACCCTTATTCCCTCAAACGACATATTTATTAACATCAGGTAGTAATGATTCTTCCCTTACAAAGTTTCTTCATACCCATTTTCTTTACAGTATGACTTCAAGTATCTTCTTTCACACAAAGACAACTGTACAAATATCTGGCTTTTGGACTGTCTCTCCCAGCCAACCCCCTATGAATTTGACCAATATCAAAATTTCCTAAAGTATCTGTAAATATTTTGTCATTCCATTTAAGGTAGACTCCTTATTACCACTAGGATAAAACCCAAGCTTACTTGGTCTAGCTGTGGTAGACACTGCTAGTTGCAGACAATATCCATTCTCCTATAATTTCGTGAGGCAGTTACATACTCAACTAATATATATCCCCAGATTATCCTGCAGTTAGGAATGGCGATGCATGTGACATCATCTGGCAGAAGCTTTTTTGAGACTTCTAGAAACATTTTCCATATAAGCTTTACCCCTTTCTAAAATACAAGGCTAAAGATGAAGCAAAAAACCTATTAACTACAAAGTAATAAGTATACAGATGACAAACTAAAGATGGTGGACTGCAAAAATACAAGGGGCCTAGGTCACTGTAGAGCCACTATATTACTCCTGGACTTCCTATTTCTGAACATTTTATACAACAATAATAATAAAAATATCCTGTTTGTTTTAAGCCACTTTGAAGGGACTGTTATATGCAGCTGAATGCAATCCTAACTGAAACTAGTGTTTGAGGCTTTTCAAACATGTTCTCAACCTCTCACTTTTCTTACTTCCCATTATATTCTATACTTGCAGGTTTTCATGCTTTATTCACATCACTTTGCTTTGAATTCACTGCTTTATCAAACATGCAGTGAATGTTCTTCCACACCTCTGAGCTTCTATACATTTTCAAAGGAATGTTATTCCCTCACTTGGGTAAACTCCTACTGATTACGTAAGAGCCAGCTCAAACATGCAGTGTTAACTTGATCTTTCCTGTGTGAACCTGTAACACTGTTTATACCTCTAGCCTAGTTTTAATTGTTGACTTACTCATCTGCTTTCTCAATTAACAGTGTTAACTCCTCAGATGCAAGCACTGTCTTTTTCATCATATATTCCCCCCCAAGTTTGGCACATGGTAAGTTTTTAATAAATAATTTTAATAAAGAATAAAATACTAATTGCATTTTTAATACTGGTATTTTTTGTACTGAAAGTAATTCACAATTCATTGGTATATGAACTTGCCATAATATATGGGTCCCATCAGATACTGTTCAACTACTTTCTTTCTACTCATGTGTAACTTACTAGAAAAATATGGTAGGACTGACAGAATCTAAAAAAATCCCAGTTACATGTTTTATTCTTAATATTTCCTATAGGATACAGCACAAAACTTTTATCTAGTAAGCACTTAAAAATGCCTGCCCATACTTTATAGCATCATGGAAAACACAGAAGACACGATACCTATGGAGGAAGACTGGGGACTAATCAGGAGGTCCTCTTGCACTTGCTCACTTCCTGGCACTGTCTGCTGATCACTCAGTGAACTCTGAGATGCACTGACAGGCTGGGATACTTCCTCATGGACCTCCTCGTCACTTAACCTTTCCACTTTGACCCGGACATCTTCCTCGGCACCCAGAGGCAAGGTAGTTTTTGTGCTCTCGCAAGTCACGTAATCAGTCATTCTTCTCCCTGTCTCAGACGGGCCAGGTAATTCTAAAGTCCGGGTATTTTCTGCTTGCTTAACCTTATCAGGCTGATTCCTTCGATCAATTCCAAAAGGAAAAGTCCAGGGAAAAGCTAGAGAAGAGTCAACTGGTTGATTTCTATTTTCTGAATAGGAAGCTGAAGAATTCAATACCTGGGGAGAACTTGTTTGTGTGCTACACTTTACAGGACTTTCAGGAGACATAACAATGTAGCTTTTGCGCTTTCTCCGTGATTCTCGGCAGACGGGGATGGTTCTTTCTACCACACTGCACTCTGAAGACACTGGAGAAATGCTTCCATCTCGAGACGTAAAATTGCAGTTAGAGTTATTTTCTTGTCCAGCGTCCAGACCCTTTTCTGGTTGGCTGTTGGGTGTATTCCATAAAATGCTTGATTTCATGAACTCTGAGCAGGTGCTAGCAACACTGAACATTTGCATATAGCTGGCTGCAGCTAGAACATCAATGATATTTTCTGTGTTAATTGACAGAGTGGCTGTGTATGCATACTCTAAAAGGGGTATAAAGCCAGTCACTGTAACATGATGCAAATCCAACACATTCTTGTTCTCATCCTCTGCTTGGCCTACAAGTTTGGTGCGAAAGAAATCACTGCAAGCTGCTAGTACCACCTTATGTGCCCGGAAGATTTTGTCCTGGACACGAATAGTGATATCACAAAAATGTCCATCATTTCGAAGCATATTTAGCTTTCCAAGCATTTCCTGGCTGTGGGAAGAGGAGCTATGGGTAAATGTTTTCACACCCATCTTTCCCTTCCTCTTCTATAGATGCTCTTCAAGGATGCAAATGAATCAGAAATGTCCTAAAAGATACATAAAATAAGCATTAATTAATGATTCAGTAGCTGAAATACAAGGTGATTGAGATTGTTTTCATGAGGCCACCATGCTAAATAGAAAGGTGAAAGATGGCCTTGGAAAAGTCCAAGGAAAGAACCACGTTAAAATATACTCCCGGTGCCTGCTCCCTGAAGCATCCTATCAGAGGAGTCTGTGTGCTCATGTCACACGCACAGCTTACACAAAACAAGTCTCTATAACTGCCTGTGCTTGCAAACCACATGCCAGATACTGTTCAAATGCGTCACATTTCATAATTTGATTCTCATGATGTCTCTACCAACAGGTACATTTTATTGCTGTTGAAGAGAAAAGGGCTAACTACCTTGAAGAAGTCAAAGTTGTTAAGTTGCAGACCCGGGGTTCAAATCCAGGCAGGCTGGCCCCAGAATCTGCACCCTATACCTCAATGGTTTATCCTGCTTCTTTTAGGATATGAGGTGAGTAAGTACAAGTGGCCTAGAGTCTAGGTCTTAGAATGTAATAGGTCTGCATTCTTTCTTCAACAATTCCTCCAAGGGTGTTATAAGAACTAAATGACACACATGCAGCACATGCTTAAGCACGGTATGTGGCACTCGGTGAACGCGCGACAAAAGTGACTGCTTTTTCTATTACTAACACAACAAAACCACCTTTCTGGAAGGAAATTTATAAAACAAATGTTTAAAATGAGACACTTGATTGGGTTTTTCCTTAAAAAAAAGAAACCGGTTTGCCTTTATCAGATTTTACATTTATTTACTAAAAATTTAAAAAACTGACATTCTTAAATATTCTTAACTACTTCTAATTTCTCAAATCTAATAATACTTTTAAATACTAGTTTTTATAGTACTTACCCCTTAAACTGTTTTTACATCCTCTGTGTGAAGTCAGGGAGGCTTATATTAGCCCCTCGATAAAGATAAAAAAGCTAATGCTCAGGGAAGTTAAGTGACTAACAAATAATAACCAAAGCTAAGATCTGGGTCTTTTTACTGTTTGATCACAGTACTTTTCCAATAGGAAAACACACAGCTATTTTAGATAAATAACCTTTTTTTTTAAAAAAAAAAAAGTACTAAAATAAATACAAAACAAAGCATATTCGGGGAAATACTTTTTGTAAGTCACCTCTAGATAAACAAGTTTCAAATACCTCAAAATTATAGCTACCAGTTTTAAAAAAATGATGTTTAAAAGTTGATGAATATTTAATTGACCTGGGAAAATGTGTGGTTCTGAGCATTAAATAATGCACAATCACTAAACACAGTGAACACTCAATAGCAGTAGTTATGTATTTAGTGAAAAATGTCATCAGAGTACACAGACAATAACCATCTCTCTGAAATATATACATATATGTATGTATTTGTACACACAGACACACACACACAGCAAGAGAATGTAAGATCTTAACTAGAGATTCATGGATTCACTAAGGGGCCATCATCTTCTTGAAACTGTACACAGAAAGATGTCTGCATGTACTGATGGTATCTTCATATTTATGCAAATCATTGGTAACATATGGGTGTTTATTCTTTTTCACATTAAACATTTTTTTCTTTTAAAAAGCACCGTACTAGGGCTTGAGGCTTCCTAGGTGGCTCAGTGGCAAAGAACCCATCTGCCAATGCAGGAGACCTGGGTTTGATCCCTGGGTGGGGAAGATCCCCTGGAAGAAGACATGGCAACCCACTCCAGGATTCTTGCCTGGGAAATTCTATGGACAGAGGAGCATGGCAGGCTACATTCTATGGGGTAGAGAGTCGGATGCGTTGGAGCATGCACACACATCCTAGGGCTTCAATTTCTCCTGGCTTGGACCCCAAAAGTCATGCAGAGTAGGCCTTTTTCTTTCCCCTTGAAAAAGCTTTCAAAAACTGAAGATGGCAGTCACATTCCTTTCCTAAGGTTCTCGTTTACAAGCTAAACATTCCTTGTCCCTCTAAGTGCCTCTTAAAATTTAATGAATATCCTTGCTCTGCTCAACAATCTCCACTTCCCATATTCCCTTAAGGCTGGTTCAAAGAGTTGCATACAGTATGACAGGTATGGCAGAATTATAACTTGAGCATAACTTTACTATCTTTGCCTTCCTTATCTCGGCACAAATAAGACTAAACTGGGTACTGCGACAGTGAAGCCATACTACTGATTTTGTTTACACTAATGAAAACTTAATAATCGACTTATTAGATGTGAGGAACTTTATTATATGAGAGGAACACAATTACAAGTAAAACATTGTCCTTTACCTCATTAAGCTTACAGTCTTTATGAAAATGACCTATGTACTTAATTAAGACTACACAGCTAGTGCTATGTGAAAGCAAACAATGAAACATTTAATTCTGAGTGTGCAAGGCAGAAGAGGAATCACAGAGGGCAGGGCCTCATGAAAGAACTCTGCAGGTGATAAAGCAAACAGGTACACCAAGCTCTCGTGGGACCTCACAGTGAGTGCTCACCATCCTGACGTGCCTTGGGTGCACTATACTGGCCAACTGTTGTTAACGGCGCTGTAAAGTGAAGTCGCTCAGTCGTGTTCGACTCTTTGCGACCCCATGGACTGTAGCCTACCAGGGTCCTCTATCCATGGGATTTTCCAGGCAAGAATACTGGAGTGGGTTGCCACTTCCTTCTCCAGGAGATCTTCCCGACCCAGGGACTGAACCCAGGTCTCCCTCATTGTAGGCAGACGCTTTACCGTCTGAGCCACCAGGGAAGTTATTCTAAATGTGAGGATGCAGAGGTCAACGTCAGTTCAAACATCAATCCACTACATAAACAACTCCTTTGAATTTTCTTTGTAGGTAAATGCACATGTGAAGGGGAAACAATTTTTAAAAAGACATTCTAATGATTTCGAGCCGAATAGATATAAATAATCCACCGAATATTCTAATATAAGAAGACAAAATGATCAATCTAAGAATCTTCTCGGTCTGATAACACAATAAATGGCATAAAGCCTTGTGCCAAGACAACCACTGAAACAATTAACTTAACCACATCAGAGGTAATAGTTCAAACATAAACCTGCTCCACTCTACTTTCCCAAAGACAAAATCATAAAACACCAGGCAGCTAGGAATGACCTAACCAAAGTATCATTCAATATACTTGTTGATTTCTCTCTCATAGGAATGAGATGAAGAGGAAAAAAAATGGGAAGGTTTTTAAAAGCCAGCCACCAAGAGCACTTAGTCTGATGGAGAGCACATGGTTCAGGCAGGAGCATGCCTTCAAGCAAGTGACACTCATAATCCAGGGACCATCTGCATGAACAAAGGTGTGAAGGCAAGAAATTAAATAGTGTATTTGGAGAATATGTGCAACGGGATGTTGAAAACATCTCAATCGCAATGTGGGTGGAGGTTCCAAACAACAGATACTACCATTTCAAAGTGAGGTGCAAGGCAACCTATGCAAGGAGGTAAAGAGTTAAACATCACAAAAGGATTCCTGTGGAGAGAGTTCAGTGTGTTTTGAGTTCCAATCCCTCTCCCACTCCCTTCTACTTCCCTGTAAGGGAAAGGAGTTGAGGCAAGTTTGCCCTTTGTTTTAGGTCTATGGAAATCATGTGTCACACTTGAAACAAAGCTAAAGGATACACATCTTATTTAAACTCTGGCCAAGAGTAGGAAGTATGCTTACCACCTCCTGACAGTAAATAAAAGCAATACCTGGAGGGGAAGGATCCTCTGGAGCCCCAACACTGGGCCTACGCCCTGTTCTGCTGTGTCACTGTTTTAGGTCTATGGAAATCATGTGTCACACTTGAAACAAAGCTAAAGGATACACATCTTATTTAAACTCTGGCCAAGAGTAGGAAGTATGCTTACCACCTCCTGACAGTAAATAAAAGCAATACCTGGAGGGGAAGGATCCTCTGGAGCCCCAACACTGGGCCTACGCCCTGTTCTGCTGTGTCACTGTGAGAGCTTAGGCAAGTCACGAGACTGCACCTTCATTTCTTCAGCAGTGAGACACGGTTAAGACAATCTACCTCAGAGAGTTCTGAGGATTAACTGGCCTGATACATGTGAAGTGCTTTTAACAGTACTCAGCATGAAATAAATGCTACAGAACACCAGTCCTGGTGCTGCTGCTACTGTTATTAGAGACCTTTCTTCTTACTCAATCCTTGCCTCTCCCAATCCTCAATGGGCCAGAAACCACAGTCACCAAATAAAGAAGAATAAAAAGGTAGAGGGGAACAACAGAAAGAAAAAGGAAGCCAAACAAATCTCTTTCCGCTGCAGACCTGTAATAGGCCTGAGGTGGACAAATAAGAAAACCTTTAACTCTGAATTAAGTTTATTAGTTCTTGAAAATAATGTTTCTATTCCCTAAAAGTGACCAGAAAAGTTATTAAGACTTGCCCTTCCAGGAACTGGAGGGAGTACTAACCCTACAGAACAAATTTCTATGTATGGTGGAAGACAAAATAAAATAAATTCTAAGTATCTTCTGTAAATCATGTTTGTACAATGGAATGGTTACACACATATGGTACACAGCATAATACAGATGGAGGAATAGGATTGGAGGAAGATGAAGATTAGACTGGGAAATGCCAGATATAATTTTGTTCTCCTCCTATAGTCTCATTAAAACCGATCAAAGACAGAAAAGGAAGTCTCTGATGTTTCTGAGTTTAAGATGCCTCCAACAGGACTATCCAGGTGGAATTTACATGCGAAAATGCCTGTACTCATTGACTGTGTTTAGTAGCAGATGCAACACTAGGACCTTTAGATACGACCCAGCAACTCCCATCTGCCCAAAAGAACTGAAAACATGTCCATACAGAAATGTATAGAACATAGCAGTATTATTCATAATGTTAAAAAAGTGAAAATAATCCAAATATCCATCATGATAAATAGACAAATAAAATGTGGTAATTCATACAATGGAATATTATTTCACAACAAAGAAATTAAATACTGATACATGCTACAACATGGATAAAATCTGAAAACATGCTAAGTGAAAAGGCCAGTTACAAAGGGCCACATATTGTATGATTCCATTTATAGGCAATGTTCCAAACAGGCAAATCTATAGAGACAGAAAGTAAATGAGTGGTTGCCTAGGGTTGGGGGGGGGGGCGGTGGGGGAAATTTGGGGTTAACAGCTAAGGGATTCAGGGATTTTTTTTAAGGTAACAGAAAACGGTCTAAAATTGATTGTGGTGACTGATACACAAATCAGCGAATACACTAAAAGCCACTGAACTGTACACTTTAAATGGGTGAATATGTAGGGTATGGTATACTAATTTTAAAATCTATACCTAGAGATTTAAGAAGTTCAACACACCTATAAACAAGATAAATTCAAATAAGTCCATGCTCAGATACAAACTGTTGGAAACAAAAAGACAAAGGGAAAAATCTTAAAAGCAGCAACAAGGGAATGACTCCCTACTTATAAGGGGAAAACAATTCAAATAATGGAGCACTTCTCATCACAAACCATGAGGTAAGAAGGAAGTGACACAACACTTTCTAAGTACCCAAAGAAAAGAACAGCCAACCAAGAACACTACAGCCAACAAAAATGACCTTCAGGAAGAAAGAGAAAATCAAGGCATTCTAATATGAATGAAAACTAGAGAATCGGCCGTCAGCAGATTCACCCACAAAGAATAAGTTCAGATAGCTTGAAATGAAGAATAATGAAAAGTAAAAACATATAGCTGAGTCTTTGAACTGTGCAAGTCCACTCATACGTGGGTGTTTTTCCAATAGTGAATACTACAATACTACCTGGTCTGTGGTTGGCTGAATCAAGGTTTGTTGAATCTGAAGATACAGAACCCTGGATACAGATTCGAAGGGCTGACTGTAACTTATACGCAGATTATCTACTCTGCAGAGGGTCAGCTCAGTGCCCCTAACTGTGCCGTGTTCAAGGGTCAGCTGTATAGGTCATAGTCTTCCCTCTTCCTCTGCCTTTTCTAAATTATGTTTCACATAATTGAAGCAAAAACTATCCTTATGCTGATATGATTCTCAAAGTATGTAAAGGAAATATTTAAGACAATTATGAACAGGGGAGTGTAACTTCAAAAAGAGGTAAGCCTTCACTCAGACTGATATTGTATTGACATCAGTGGACTGTGATAAGTTATTTATGTATATATAACACCTAGAGCAGATTCAAAATAATATATAACAAGACATGCCCTCAAAACACCAAGGACAGATCAAAATGAAATTTTCAAAAAGGTACAATAAGCCACAGGAAGGCAGGAAAATAACAGAAACAAAGAAGAGAGGGAACAAATAAAAACAAAAATAAAATGGCCTACTTAAATCTCAACATATCAATAATTTCCCTGAATGTACACAGTCCAAATAAAACCAACTAGAAGACAAAGATTCGTAGGATGGATATTTTAAAAACATGAGACAACTACATGCTATCCATAAGACACTCATTTCAAAATAATGATATAAGGAGGTTTAAAGTATTATAAAAGGATGAAAAAAATACAGAATTATATTGTCCAATGAAGGAGCTGCCAGTCACATGTGGTAATTTTAATTAAATCAATTAAACTAAATTAAATTGAAAATTCAGCTCCTCAATCTCACTAGACACATTTAAAGTAATATGTAAAAAAGCACTTGTACTGAATTAGTAATGTGCACATATCACTTTATTTAAAAAAAGTTCTCCAAAACTCTATTATAAATGAAAACACCCACATTCTCAGTTATTTAATTAATAGCAGTTAATAAAGGTTTTTTTATATTGTGGCAAAATAAAACAAAATTTGTCATTTTAAAGTGTATAATACAGGGCTTTAAGGACATTCACACTGTTGTGTAACCATTACCAGTATGTCCAGAACTTTTCATCATTCTGAAATGAAGCTCAGTATCCATCAAACAATAATTCCTCATTCCTCATTCCTCATCCTCACTCTCTACCAGACTCTGGCAGCCAACCTTCTAATTCTATCTCTATGAATTTTCCTACTCTGGGTACATCATATAAGTGGAAGCATCAAATACTTGTCCTTTTGCAACTGGTTTATTTCATTTAGCACAAAGTCTTCATCCACTCTGCAGCATGCACCAGAATTCCTCTCCTTTTTAACGACTGTATAGTACCCCATTGTATATTTTATTTACACATTCATCTGTTGATGAAGATTTGTGTTGTTTTTTAATCCTCTACTTAACTAATGAAAGCAGGATTTATTTACAAATTCAAGAATCTCCATGTAGAGATCAATCTTAGAGGTCCTTTAGTTCCATAGCCTAATACTTAAATCACTTGACACAAATTATCACAATTATAAAATTCTGTATCATTTTATGAGTGGCTACCACTTTAAACTGTTCACATTTCTCTTTTCCAAGTTGGAAACTACCATCAATATTTTAATTTAGCCATGGCAGATATGACAGAGGATATTCACATATATGATACACCTCCATGGGCAAGGGCAGATTTTAAAAAACCTGTGCTCAATACATGTTAACATAAAATTTGCCATTCTAACCATTTTTAAGTGTCAGTTCAGTGGCATAAAGTACATTCACACTGCTGTGCAGATAGCACCATTATCTACTTCTAAAATTTTCTCATTGACAAGGACAGATTTTGACAACACTCAAAAGAACTTCAGAGAACAAAAGCATCACAGACTTTACTTTGGCATGATGGTCCCAAAAGAATCGTACAAAGTGTGTAAGAAATAAGCTCATTATTTAAGTATATCAAGAAACTTCATTTTATATAAAGAAATATGTTCAATTTCATTTTTAAAAATTGAGCTTTATTTAATAATAAGAAGGAATCTTGATTTTATTTTTCTGATTCTCTACTCCACAGGCAATATTAAAAAGGCAGCACATAGGTAGGTAAAATTTACAGAATTACACTGTATGTTACTACAAATTTTTTTCACTGAATCATTCTTGCTTATAGGCAATATGGACATACAATTGACACCTAGCTGACTCATCTTTTTCATTAAAAATTTATTCATGGATAGAATAAAATAGAAGTAACTGTGATAATCACAAACACATAAATAATTCACAACTGCCACAACTGTTAGTAGTACTGTACATTAGTAACGGTTCTATACAATAGCTCTAGCTTTAACTCACAACTGATTAAGAGCAATCACAAAACCTCTGGTAAATAGATAACCAGTGCAACTTGGATGCATGAAGCAGGGCACTCTAAGCCAGTGCTCTGGGACAACCCAGAGGAATGGGGTGGGGAGGGAGGTGGGTGCAGGATGGGGGGACACACACACGCGTGTGGCTGATTCATGTTGATGTATGGCAAAAACCACCACAATATCCTAAAGTAATTAGCCTCCAATTAAAAAAAAACCAAAAACCTCTGGTAAGGCCCAGGCCTTTGAAGACTCCTAACTCAAACTGGTCAAGAACAGGAATTCCTACAGTAACTCTGGACATCACCAGTATTTGAAGATACAGACAACTATGGAAAAGCATTACACTTTTATATAGTCAATACTATATTACGTATCTCCAGAGGAACCATATGCCAGACTGTGAGGTATGTCTCTGGAACTGGCAGTTTTCATTCTCTTACTATACAGATATTACTTTTCATGGCTTGAACATTATCTTACAGCTTAAAGAGATAATGGTGGAATAGATCGAAAAGAGGCAAATTCTTCCCCCTCAATGGGGGAAAAAACCCTCAGAAAATAGAAGGAACTTGAATTTTAAAGCTGAAAGAGGATTATGGTTTAAAAAATTTAGTTCAACAAACATTATCAGGTGCTAAATATAAATACTATGCTAAAAAGCCCAGAAAGATTAACCAGTCACAACTCAATGGAAGACAGGAGTGTAGCCTCAGATTACTTGATTCTTGGAGTCTACTGTTTTGCACAAAAATCACAGTTAAAAATAGGACCTGCAACCAGTACTCCTAAATTACAACAAGTACTCTTTCCATTGATGTGATAATAGTATAAGAATAACTGTTTCCATATAGGAACAATTGGAAACAGCCTGGGATAGGAAAAGGTTAGGACTCATTAAATACATTTCTCAACTGTCAAAGATTTAGTTAGGCAAATTCTGTAACAAAATGATGTTTGAAATAAAGAAACTGCTGTTGGACCAGAATTTTAAAAGCTGAGTTTAGTCTTTGCTGCAAAATAACCTGAAGAGGAAAAGGTGACTGTGAAAATACCAAACATTAGCCTATTATGATTATCTGACTGCCCCCCCCAAAATACATGTTACAACTGTTCAATCTATATAGAAATATAAAATAAAGTCTTTTAAAAAACACCTCTTAATGTGAATTTTCTTAGAAACTACTATCTCACATCTCCCCAATGAGCACTATATATCATACATCATAACTCCACAATTGCTATTAAGGTTTTAAATTCTAGATGTATGTAATGGACAGATACTCCTAGTATCCATGTCCCTTTGAATGATAAACTGCTATAAAGATAAATACATTAAGTCTTTTGACACAGTATAATGCATTAGTTAAAAGTAAAGTCTTCTTACATTGCCCAAGTCCAATAACAGACTTCTCCACCTCATGTATAACTAAGCATTCTTTACTTCACTACACCCAAGTCAGCATCAGTTAATACATTACTGTTGCCTAGAAATGGTTCATAGAGTAGGAAGAGCGTTGCTTTGTACTTCAGACCAATCTGGAGATCTGTTGTTGCTCTTGTTTTATAACCTGTTCATCATTCAAGAATAGTTAATTTATAATGCTGTATTAGTTTCAAGGTTAGAGCACAGTGACTCAGGGTTTTTTTTTTTTTTTTGCAGATTATATTCCATTGTAGGTATTATAAGATTTGGGGCACAATGCCCCGCTATATATACAGCAAATCCTTGTTGCTTATCTGTTTTATGTATAGTAGTTTGTATCTGTTACAATCTCAAATTTCTGATTTGTCCCTCCATCCCTCTCCTTTGGTAACCATAAGCTTGTTCTGTCTGTCTGTGAGTCTGCTTCGGTGTCCTTTTTTTTTGGGGGGGGGGGGGCGGGGTGGACTGTGTTACATGGCTTGTAGGATCTCAGCTCCCTGACCAGGGGTCCAGGAACTGAATCTATGCCTCCTGCAGCAGAAGCTCAGAATCCTAACCGCTGGACCTCCAGGGAATTTTTTTTTTTAAATTAAAAAACTGCTTTATTTTTACACAATTTTAAAGGTCACTTTCCATTTAAAGTTATTACAAAATATTGGCTATATACCCCATGTTGTATAATACATACTTGAGTCTGTCTTATAGCCAATAGCCTGTACCTCTGACTCACTGCACCTTTTTATTGCCCACCCCAACTGGTAATCACTAATCTGTTCTCTGGATCTGTGAGTCTGCTTCTTTTATGTTATAGTCATTAGTCTGTTGTTGTTTTTTAAGATTCCACATATAAGCAGTACCATCTAGTATTTATCTTCCTCTACAAACCTGGATCTTAACCATGTCTGTATCACTGAACTTACTGGATGTCCTTAAACTAGTTAAATGTGGCAGGAGTCAAGCAAGATAAAACAAGTACACGGGAAGTGCCCAGTGCCTAGCACACAGCATACACAGAAGAATGCCATAGAGCCCTGAGTGATGGATCTTTGTTGACAGGTCTCCATCACCTTTGGCTCAATTCATCTCAAGTCTCTAACCCTAGCACCCTTCCTGAGCTCCAGTTCTGGGCCTCTGATGATGAGCTAGTGCATGTGTGCTCAGTCACGTAGTTGTGTCCGACTCTGTGACCCCGTGGACTATACAGCCCGCCAGGCTCCTCTGTATGATCAGCGAGAATGCTAGACAATTCCATCTGAATACGTCTGCCATCTTTCAGATTCACTGCCTGAAACTTAACTCAAATTCTTCTCAACAGACACTCCACTATAGGCTTTCTAACTGCTAATGACAGATGCTTTTAATTAACCATTCACCCAGAGCTTAAAATCAAGTACTTATTTTTGATTCACCATCTCCTCTCAAAATCTGGAAATTTTCTCTTAGCTACTCCCCCCTTCATAAGCAAACTCAGAAAAATTATAAATGTTTTTAAATGCCTTAACATTTAATGTTAAATCAGGAAGGAGATGGTTAGAAATTTTTAGACAAGAACCTAATAATAGAAAAGGCTCAACAAGGTGAACAGGCTGCTTTTCTGAGCCAGGCCAGAGACCTGGTTTGTGTATTCAAATTTGCACATCAAAGAGTAGTAAAATCCATTTGTCACATAAGATAATCGTAACACAGACATAATAGGTCTATTTAGGTAAAAGATAACCAAGAAAACATTAAAATGTTTATCTGGCTAAAAGGAATAGAGCTTGCTTCAGCGCTTCAGGGGTTAGGGTGATAAAAAAAAAAAAAAGGCACACAAAATTCAGTTAGGTGTTTTCATCTCTGGACTTAAGGCTTAGAATTGTGGCAGGTCACTTCAGAACCATAACGAGAGTTAACTTAAGGATGGCAAAGCAAAAAGTTGAGAACTGAGGCTCTTCTGATGTCACTGAATTGCTGAGTAATTAACTCTGAAGCTGCCTTACTCTAGAAATTTTTTTTTTTTTTGAAACAGTGTTTTAACTCATTCCATTAAAAGTTCTCTGATCCACAAAATAAATATCCACATAGAGACCTCCCACAGGTACTTCAACAGGTCCAAATGAATTAATCATCACTTCTCCAAATGTACTCTTCCTTTTCAAATTCTCTGGCCCAAGATGCCATCATTCCAAAAAGCAAAAAACCTGGGCGTCATCTTTGACTTCTACAGTAGTCTAAAAAAAGTCACTTTCTCAGCTATGTCCATGTCCCAATCCCTGGAACTTGCAAACGGTTTTTATGGAGGACTTTGCAGGTGGGATGACGTGTCCCAACATAGGGAGACACCTCTGGATATCCAAGTGGCCCCTAGGTACAATCTTTAGCATCCTTCTAAGAAGTTAGAACACAGAAGGCAATGGCACCCCATTCCAGTGCTCTCGCCTGGAGGACCCCAGGGACGGAGGAGCCTGCTGGGCTGCAGGCCATGGGCTTGCTAGGAGTCGGACACGACTGAGTGACTTCACTTTCACGCACTGGAGAAGGAAATGGCACCCCACTCCAGTGCTCTCGCCTGGAGGACCCCAGGGACGGAGGAGCCTGCTGGGCTGCAGGCCATGGGCTCGCTAGGAGTCAGACACGACTGAGCGACCTCACTTTCACGCACTGGAGAAGGAAATGGAAACCCACTCCAGTATTCTTGCCTGGAGAATCCCAGGGACAGCGGAGCCTGGTGGGCTGCCGTCTATGGGGTTGCACAGAGTTGGACACGACTGAAGCGACTTAGCAGCAGCAGCAGCAGCAGCATGACACCGATATCAGAGAAAGTGATGGGGAAGACAGGCATAAATTGGAGTGATGAGGCTGCAAGTCACCGAATCCATACAGCCACTAGAAACTAGAAGAGGCAAGGAATGGATTTCCCACCCTGACCAGAGTCTTTGGAGAAAGACGGTACCTGCCAACATCTTGATTTCAATCCAGTGATACCAATTATGAATTTCTAGACTCCAGAATTGTGAAAGGATGAGTTTGCTGTTTAAAGCCATCGAGGTTGTGATAATTTATTACAAGAGCCGCAGAAAACTAATACAACTTCTGTTCTTCACTTTTCCTCCAAACACAGACTTGGTCACTAAGACCTATATCAAATCAATCCTTTCTTTTTTGGCCACTGCCCTCCTGATTGTTCTCCTTGCCTTTAGTTGAGTTAATCCTTCACCACTGTTCAAATTGTCTAAAATCCAATCATTTTAGTCCAGCAATTACCTATTACCTCATGCTTTAACTATCACCCAGTACAACTCTTAACAGCACTGAATTCTTCTCAGCATTTGCATTTATATCATTTGATATCAATTGATTTCAATATATAAAATACTTGATAAGGCAGGCTATTTTTTATTAGTTTATTTTTAATTGGAGGATAACTGCTTTACAATGTGTTGGTTTTAGCCATATGCCAACATGAATCAGTCATAGGTATACACATGTCCTCTCCCTCTTGAACCTCCCACTTCCCTCCCATCCCTCTAGGTTGTCACAGAGCACCAGGTTTGAGATCCCTGCATCATATGGCAAATTCTCACTAGCTTTCTATTTTACATAGGGTAATATATATGTTTCAATGCTATTCTTTCAAATCGCCGTACCCTCTCCTTCCACCACTGTGTCTACAAGTCTGTTTTCTACGTTGGCATCTCCACTGCTGCCCTGCAATTAGGTTCATCAGTATCATCTTTCTAGATTCCATATATATGTTAATATGTGATATTTCTCTCTTTCCGACTTACTTCACTCTGTATAACAGCTTCTAGACTCATCCAACTCATACGAACTGACTCAAATGCAATCCTTTTTATGGCCGAGTAATATTCCATTGTACATACATACTACAGCTTTTTTATCCATTCATCTGCTGATGGACATCTAGGTTGCTTCCATTTCCTAGCGATTGTAAACAATGCTGCAATGAACAGCAAGGTACGTGTGTCTTTTTGAATTATGATTTCCTCAGTGTATATGCTCAGAAGTGCGACTGTTGGGTCATATTCCTAGTTTTTTAAGGAATCTCCATACTGTTTAGTGGTTGTATCAACTTACATTCCCACCAACAGCACAAGAGGATTCCCACCCTCTCCAGCATTTATTATTGTAGCCTTTTTGATGATGGCCATTCTGACTGGTGTAAGGTGATACCATGGTAGCTCTGATTTGCATTTCTCTAATAATGAGTGATGTTAAGCATCTTTTCATGTGTTTATTAGCTGTGTCTAAGTCTTCTTTGGATAAATGTCTGTTTAGGTATTCTAAGGTGGACTATTATCCCACCACTCATTATATTGGTGAGGAAACTGAAGCTCAGAGAATAAATGACTTATCCAAGGTCATAAGGCTAGTAAACAGCAACTGACATCCTGATGCTACCATTTCTCACTAATACCTCATATTCTCTCCGCTCTACTATGGTTTCAGATGTTTTCCTTTGCTCCAAACTGATTTTTGAAGCATTCTCTGAACATCAGTTCAGTTCAGTCGCTCAGTCGTGTCCGACTCTTTGCGACCCCATGAATTGCAGCACGCCAGGCCTCTCTGTTCATCACCAACTCCCAGGGTCTACCCAAACCCATGTCCATCGAGTTGGTGATGCCATCCAACCAACTCATCCTCCGTTGTCCCCTTCTCCTCCTGCCCCCAATCCTTCCCAGCATTAGGGCCTTTTCCAATGAGTCAACTCTTCGCATGAGGTGGCCAAAGTACTGGAGTTTCAGCTTCAACATCAGTCCTTCCAATGAACACCCAGGACTGATCTCCTTTAGGATGGACTGATTGGATCTCCTTGCAGTCCAAGGGACTCTCAAGTCTTCTCCAACACCGCAGTTCAAAAGCATCAATTCTGCGGTGCTCAGCTTTCTTCACCGTCCAACTCTCACATCCATACATGACCAGTGGAAAAACCATAGCCTTGACTAGACGGACATACCACACACTATCTCTGAACATACTACACACTATCACTATCTCCACTTTCCATCTCTGGTCTCATTTTGGAATTCCCTTATTGTTCTCAACAAGTCAAATACTACTCTATTACGTTCTTTCTTCTACTCTGGATATCAGCAATACATGCCACTTGCACGCCACTTTTCAGATTACAGTGTTTTAAAACATATTTTCTTTGGATCTTAAAAAAATCTGATGAAGGACTTCCCTGATAGTCCAGTGGCTAAGACTCCAAGCTCCCAATGCAGGGGCCCGGGTTTGGTCCCTGGTCAGAGAATTGATGCTACATGCCAAAGCTAAGAATTTGCATGTTGCAAATAAAAGATCCCAGATGCTACAACTAAGATCTGGCACAGCTAAATTAAAAAATTAAACAATCTTCTGAAGTAGATGAGGAAAATTTTTCAAAGATCAAGGAAAACAAAGATCAGATGAAATAAGTGGCCTAACAGGGCCTACAAATCACACACTCTGACTTTAACCCTCTCCTCATTTTACTATTAAACTATGCTGCCTTTCCTCCCCTGAACTCCTATAGCATTTTCTGTCTTGACCATTGATCTGGTATGTGACACCATACCAATTTAGGTTTGCCAGATATATGTCCTATCTCTCCAAGGATAATTCCAGTATATATTTGGAATCAATTATACCCATGTTCTTTAAAAATCATTTTATAAATGTTTGCAGTGTAAGTGATGTAAAACCAAATATATTTAAAGTGTACAACTGTTAGAGGAAGCACACTGACTGAAACTGCCCACCTTGGCCAGGCGCCACAGTAACCATTTGTGTGAGTTATTTTATGACAAGTGGTCCTAGTCCTAGTCAGGAACATGGAACTAACAGGCCACCACCAACCAGAAGAGTTCAGGAAAGGTCAAAAGGAGACACCGTGTGTCTAACCACCTCCCAGGATAATCCTCAGTGGCATCCATCTTGGCTGAGCAACGGGTGCACCACCAGGAAGAATCCTGAGTCAGAACGAACCCTACTGCTCTCCGCCTGGGTGTCCCTTCCCAATAAATCTCTTGCTTTGTCAGCACGTGTGTCTCCTCAGACAATTCATTTCCAAGTGTTAGACAAGAGCCCACTCTTGGGGCCTGGAAGGGGTCCCCCTTCCTGCAACACAATCAGGTCAGTTTTCACACAGATATCATTAGGATATCAAGATAAGGAACACTTCTATGACTCCTGCAATTTTCATTGTGCCTCTTCACAATCTCTCCCACCAGCCTCTCACCTCCACCGCTAATTTGCTTTTCATTTTAGATTAGTTGTATTTTCTAGAATTTATATATATATAGAATCAGGTAGTATATATTTTCTTATTTATCTGGCTTCTTTCACTGGATATAATTATTTTAAGATTCATCTGTGTTGTTAGGCTCCAGAATTTTTGTTACTTTTTGTTTTCTGCTGAATACTATTCCATTGTGTGCAATTACCATAGTTTGGTTATCACCTAACAGAAAACAAACTCTGAGTTGTTCCCAGTTTGGGGCCATTACAAATCAAGTTGCTATGACTATTTGTGCAGTCTTCATGTAAACACCAGCAGTTTCTTAATCATTTCTGTCTACACCATTAACATGTGCTACACTCTTATCAACAACACTGCTTATTATAGTGCAGTGGTTCTCAACTGGGCATTTCTTTATGGCCACAAAAGGATCACTGCTCTTTTAATCAGTATTTTATGTATCACAGGTAGTCAATTAGTGTCTACAGATCTTGCTTTCCTACAGATCCATATGCTACTTGCAGGAAAACGTTGAGCCTGTGTATGTATATTCTATAAGTGCCTAACACAGACGAAGGGGCATTTTAAAAAAAGTTGAATAAGTGTGATTTATGGTGCTTACTTTTGGAATAAGCATATTATGTTCACTCATATTATTAATAAAAGTACAATTATAAATGATAGCAAAATAACGCTTCAGACAAAATACCTAAAATATATATTTTAAGGAGTTTAACATACAAATATTTTAAAGTATAACATTATAATTTTATATAAAATTAAAATACAAATATTTTATAGAAAACTTGTCAATATACATGATTTAAGTAAGGATAAAGAAAAAAGTTCATGCTCAAATTACATAGAAATCTGAGTGAAGTAGTGAAAATTACAACTCACCAATTTCCTTCCCCAGAAAGCTATTGTTAAAATGTTTTTCACTATCATTTCCTTTAGAATCAAGTGTTTTGGACAAATGCTACAGCGCCTCATGTTGTCAATCTTAAGCAAAAACAAATATCTGTATTTTTCCATGAAAGGAATCACACTTTTTTTTTGAATGGAGTACTAAACTTTTTCATATGAGTACTCATATTTGAGAGCACGAACACTAATAAAAGTGCATGTGACCTTTATCTGACAACAGTTTAACCCTCATAGGTCTTCCTTAAGTCTTTATTGATTTTTTGCAAAGAATTCCAAATGAATTACTACATTTGAGTTATAAAAGAAAGTCACTTTAACTTTTATAACTAGCCACTTTTTAATCAAGTAAAAACTTTATAATCATTTTACTACATGAATAAGTTCTTTCTAGTTCAGCACTTTGAGAAAAAGAATGAGATTTACCTGGAGTTAAAACAATAAATCAATAAAACCAGTAACATTAAATTATTAGAATTTCCTCTCATTGCTGGCAACCAGAGTTGTGCTTATTATTAATTTCTACATCTAGGGAATATACATTAATATACACTGAGTAACTCCCACCAAGTGTCTTTATCTCACTGTGGTCACAATTCTCAGGGAAGAATTTTTAAGATCCAGTTAAAAGGAGGAAATAGTTAAATTACCTTGTCCACATTCCTATAAGTAATAAAACCAGGATTTGAAGAAAGATCTGTCTGATTAAAAAACACAGATTCAGTCCCTTCTCCCCAACTTACAAGTTGCCATTTACAAGAATTCAACCACAGTACTTAAGGAATACCAGCAATTAACATCAAATCATTTTTACTAAAGAGAAAGCCTGAAGAAAGGGTATATCTTATTCAGTCTCTTGGATCCTTACATAAGCAAGTCAAGTTCAAGTCACTTTTATAGTCAATTAGCATTTAAAGAGCTCTGTGTTTCCCTAAAGAGTTTTTAAGTGTTCATACCAAGCACTCATGTGTTCTACTCTGTATGCTTTAAAATATGTACACAAGTATAGTGACTTTACTTAAAACACTTTTGCACTGCTGTCTTATGAAGCATAGCCCCTAAAAGATATGTTGAAATCCTAATCCCCAGTACCTGAGTATGTTACCTTATCTGGAAACAGGCTTTTTACAAAAGTAATCAAACTAAACTGAGGTAATTAGGATGTACTTATACAACGTAAAATTCAAAGACAGAGGCCATGTTAAGACTGAAATTATGCTGCCACAAGTGAAAGCACTAGCAAAAGCAAGGAGAGAGGCCAAGAAGAGCTCCTTCCCTCGTAAGTTCCTTCCCTTAAGAGGAACCAACCCTGCCAACACCAAGATTTCAGACTTCTAATCTCCAGAGCTGAGACACAAGTTTCTCTTTAAGCCATCCGGGTTGTAGTACTTTTGCTAGAGCAGCGGTAGCAGACAAATATGTGTCTGCTTTTCGAAATACTGTAAAATGTAACTACATTAAATTTTAATGGACTAACAGACATTTCAACTAAAAGGAAGAGAGACTAGGCTTCCCTGACAGCTCAGTTGGTAAAGAATCTGCCTGCAATGCAGGAGACCCCCGTTCAATTCCTGGGTTGGGAAGATCCCCTGGAGAAGGGATAGGCTACCCACTCCGGTATTCTGGCCTGGAGAATTCCATGGACTGTATAGTCCATGGGGTCGCAAAGACTCGAACACGCCTGAGCAACTTTCACTATCACTATCATAGGATTGAAAAAGCAAGCCCAACTACATGCACTTTATAAGAAATCTACTTAAAATAAAAAACCAAAGAGGTATGTTAGAAGATATACCATGCAAACTTTAAGTACTGGAGGCAAGAGTTGGCTATCCCTAACATGAGACAAAGTATACTTCATGACAAAAAGTATTACCAGAGACACGAAATCATTGGTACACATTTTAAGTGCAACAAGGTATGTTCACCAATTGGGCAGTAACACAAATCTTAATAAATTTTAAAAGAATGAATGCACCCAGAGTGTGTTCTCTAATCACAAATTAAAAAATTAGAAATCAATGAGCTATCAAGAAAATCCCAGGTATTTTAAATAACACACTTCTAAATAACCCATAGTAATGAAGGAATCAACAAAGGAAATTAGAAAGTTTTGTTTTGTCTTTTTTTTTTTTGCCACAGAGCATGTGGGATCTTAGTTTCCCAAACAAGGACCAAACCCATGGTCCCTGCCTTGGAAGCACAGAGTCTTAAGCAATGGATCAGACAGGGAAATCCCTGGAAAGTATTTCTAACTGAGTAATATTGAAAATACAACATTATCAACATTTGTAGAATGCAGCTAAAGTAGTGCTCAGAGTAAAATTTATAACTTTAAATGTACACAAAGAGAAGACGGTCTAGAAATCAGTGACCTATCCCCACACCCTTTGCCATCTCACATTCATTAACATGACTACTATAAAAGACAAAATAACAGAAGATAAGTGTTGCCAAGGATGTGGATTAAGAGCCCTTGTGCACTGTTGGTGGGAATGTAAGTACTGCTGCTGCTGCCGCTAAGTCGCTTCAGTCGTGTCCGACTCTGTGCGACCCCATAGACAGCAGCCCACCAGGCTCCACCGTCCGTGAGATTCTCCAGGCAAGAACACTGGAGCGGGCTGCCGTTTCCTTCTCCAATGCATGAAAGTGAAAAGTGAAAGTGAAAGTGAAGTCGTGTCTGACTCTTCGCGACCCCCTGGACTGCAGCCTACCAGGCTCCTCCATCCATGGGATTTTCCAGGAAAGAGTACTGGAGTAGGGTGCCATTGTAAGTACAGACACTATGTAAAATACTATGGCTGTTACTCAAAGAAATTAAACACAGAATTACACTATGATACAGCAATTCTACTTCTGGGTATATACTCCAAAGAACTGAAAGCAGAGACATGAACATATACTTGTAACATGAATGTTCATAGGAGCATTCTTCACTATAGCCCATATCTATCAACAGATAAATGGATAAACAAAATGTGGTATATATATATACAATGGAATATTATTTAGCTTTAAAAAGGAAGAAAATTCTGATATATGCTATGATATGGATGAACCTTGAAGATATTACACTAAGTGAAATAACCCAGTTTAAACAAATACAATAATATATACCATCCACTTACATTTGCAAGTCCTCTTTCAGCAAAACGAGAAAAAGAGATTTGGATTCAGGTACCAAGACACTCATTCACATACACACACATACCCTCAAGATGAAAGCAACTGCAAAAGTCCCACTTTGACAAAATAGTCAATCTATTAGGGGCCTCTGCCTTCCAGATCTCAGGGAGTATTGATTGATACATTTTCTTTCATTTACAAAGCATAGCTAAAGATCTCTCAGTTTTGCAAATAACCCCAGGGGACTGTAAGATGAAATAAAAACTCTGATCATCCACACTTAATTATTCACGGCTGGTGTCACCAATTAACAAGCAAACAGCAATTCAAACTGTTCTCTCAGTGTCACAGTTCCCTAGCACCCAAAAGGGGAGAATCCCAACCAATGCCCCATCGGAGATAAAGCTGAATGAATGACCAAGGATAGTTCAAAAGGGAAAACCTTAACCAACACTCCACCACAGGCGAAACCTAAGCAATAAGAAAGTTGGTATTGTCACACCCGAGCCCTGTTATTCACCAAAGATGTCTCAACTGGCCAATGCAGGTACTAACACACATACAAACAACAAACAATGCCCCACAAAGAAATAATCAGATGAAGTGTAGCCCAGAAAAAAAGGACTACATGTAGCTTATCCCAAAGTGACATACGCAAAAACACAAGTAACAACTAAGCTGTGGTAACACAGAAAATCAGAAGAGGTGTAGCTAAAATTACACTCCCACTCCCAAATGGAGGCCTCCAAACAAACTGGCAAGCCTAGCTCTGGAAAAGCAAATGAACCGGTTCCCAAATCAGGCAGTCTAACAATTCCTCTCTTCAACAGGGTACACCAATCAAATGCAAGACAAACTGACTTGAGAGAAAGCCCAAATTGAGGCCAGCTGTATACACCAGAGTGACTTATCCTCAAGTGGCTCACTTTCCGCCTAGGAAGCACTCCAAATATGAAACAGGAGGGAAGGTGGCAGGGCATAGCCTTTAAAAGAACGACACAGCCCAAGGACATGACATAAAGCAAATAGGTCCAAGGTGGCAGACAAGTCTACTTCCACTAGACACTGAGCCTTACTCATTATAACAATCAGCCCGCTAAATGAAACATCCACAGGCACCAAGATAGTTCCAAGTGTGTGCGTGTCTGTGTGTTAGTTGCTCAGTTGTGTCCAAATATTTGCGACCCCACGGACTGTAGCCTGCCAGGCTCCCCTGTCCATGGGATTCTCCAGGGAAGAATATTGGAGTGGGTTGCCATGCCCTTCTCCAGGGGATTTTCCTGACCCAGGGATTGAACCTAAGTCTCTGGCATTGCAGTCAGTTTCTTTACCATTTGAGCTACTTGGGAAGCCCCCAAGATAGTTCCAAGGCTGACTATGAAGCCCCAAAAGTGGGCAGTAGCCCAGTTCCTGGAACTCTTTGCCCCTTCCCCCAAACAGTTGGAATAATCCTCCCATTCATTAGCCTAATGAAATTATCCAGCCTCCAAAACTACACATGCCACATTTAATAGAGGACAGTTCCAAATAGGGGCTTACCTGGTGGCTCAGTAGTAAGAATCCACCTGCCAGGGCAGGAGACACAGGTTCAATCCCTGATCCAGGAAGATACCCTGGAGAATGAAATGGCAACCCACTTCAGTATTCTTGCCTGAAAAATCGCCATGGACAGAAGAGCCTGGTGTGCTATATCATGGAGCTATAGTCCACGGAGCTGCAAAGGCTCTGGACACGACTTAGCAACTGAAAAACAAAGTTCTGAACAGGCTTGCTTGCTAACAGTAGGTGATAATCAGATACTTAGGTTAAGATCTGAATTAAAGGAAAATCATTTTTAAAAAGAATTATATTGTTTCAGAAGCCAGAGGGTAGTAGTTCCACAAAATCTTGATTCCAAAGATTCAAACTCGTGGTTATATGTAACCCTAAGTTGTTTGTAAGCTGAATGCATCAAAAACTGTTAAACCAAATAAATAGCAAATCATGTCAACATTAAAAAAAACAAAAAAACAAGCCAACCTACATATACCATTTAATACCTATAGAAGGACAACAATATAGAATATTGAAACTGGGGTATCAAACATTTGTAATTTTAAGGTTTTTTAAAGCTATACAATTACTAAAATGGAAGAATATTCAATATGGAGACAGAAATTACGTTCTCCTAGAAAACTGAGACATTAATAAATTTCACTCTTCAATTTTCACTCTTATAAGACAGAATTTGGAGAAGGAAATAGCAACCCATTGCAGTCTTCTTGCCTGGAGAATCCCAGGGACCGGGGAGCCTGGTGGGCTGCCGTCTATGGGGTCGCATCGAGTTGGACATGACTGAAGCGACTTAGCAGCAGCAGCAGCAAGACAGAATTATGAATGTGAAAGATCACAACGATGTAAGTCAGTGATTTACTCCAGAATCAGTTATATAAAAATGTGCTCACTAAAGTCACCTTTGGCACTAATAATAATGTTAGTGAAGAAAGTGCCCATCAAGCAGGAGTGTAATATAAATTTAATGTATCTTTATCTTTTTAAAGGCACATATACAATCACTATTTTTAGATCCCATGACTAAAAATCCAGAGACTTCCAGCTCATTATGGAGTGAAGTATTTCTGATATAAAGAACAAAGGGAAAAACTAAAGTGGCTTTCAGTTTAACAGGAGATAAATTTCAAGAAATCAGTCAAGATACAGAAGAACTGTTTCAATCATGAATGTGGTGGTTGCATTTAAGGTAAAGACATCCCATTATAGCATATATAAAGATATGCTCACTTGTAGTCTACAGAATGCCAGGAAACCACGGGGGGGGGGGGGGCGAGGGGGATATATGTATTTATATATATATATACACACACACACACACATTCAATATATATATATTAAACTACAGTTAGAAGAAGCCAAATTAATTTGGAGCCCTCTAACTAATGAAGGAAATCCCTTTACAATAATCTCTGATGCTTCACCATTTTCAGTAACAAGAGAATTCTATCCTTTACAAGGCTAGAAAGACTTCCTCAAAGTTTAAAACCTCCAACATTATGGAAAATTTTAGATGCAATCTTCAGTGCTGCTGTAGGACTAATGTCAGTCATGTATTTCTTTTGATTCATGTTGAAGGAAAAGATATCCAATTTTATGACATATATTTAATTGTGAGATGCAGCAATGTGTTAAGAGCAACACTGAAGACAGACTTGAGTTTGACACCTGGATATCACTTTCCTTATTTGCAAAGATACAAGTGGCAATAACAAAGGGTTAAAGTGGGATGTGAATGAGATGATGTATGAAATATTTAGCATAGTGATACCTTTTCGAAAGGCTCAACAAATGCTGGCAATTCTTATAACTGTATTAGCTCACTCAGTCTACCAAAACAGTTTCAAGCTGCTATGTGAGAATATACACCTATTCTACTGTTTGTGGCACTTTTTCATCACTTTATGTGTCCTAATCATCTTCAGCAGTACACTTTACCACGATTAAAGACAGGATGAAGGCAAATGGGCCCAATGCATATGCACTACTCATTTTCCCACTCCATTCCCTGAGGAAAGAAATGTTTGCTCTGTTAACAAAAGCAGTGGTGGTGTACAGAGGGAAACACACAGTGGGCTCATCTTTTCCTGGGTTACAGGCAGCTGATAAACTATGTAATTGTATTCTCACTTCAGACAACCATTGACTGCTCCCTCTTAAATTCTCATTTGAAGGCATAATTATAGATTCTATCACATCTTGCCCAATCAAAAAAAAGTGCTATCTTCACTGATCACACATCCAAATACTTTTATATCTGCAGATAGCATATGTACATCAGTTCTGTTGTGTGACACATTAAGTAGATGGATTTATAAAACTGTATCAACTGCCTGCCTCTTTGAAGACATGATTTTCAGAATTCCCTGGTGGCCTAGTGGTTAGGATTCCAGGCTTTTGCTGCCAGGGCCCAGGTTCAATACCTGGTCGGGGAACTAAGATACTGCAGGCCACGTGGCCAAAAGAAAAAAGAAGAATTGACCCATCAATAAAGTGATTTTCAAAGTAAAGCTTGCAAAAATAAGCCTGAAATCTACTTCTCTGCTCACCTCTAAAGATCAGTCTAGTGCTTTCTCTTTGCCAGAAAAATTGGAATCTAATTGCAAAATTTAAATGTACTCCAATATCACTTCACGTTAAGTAACACACTCTGTCCACTGTTAATCCTCCTACAGTGAAGATATATGAGTATATTAGATATTAAAAGGTATGACAAGAGTTAAATAACACTTCATTTTAAAACTAACTTGGGTAAGTCTTCTTTAAGAATACTTCCAAAATATTTGACTTCTGAACCTTGTATATAGTTTATATGGCCTTCCCTGGAAGCTCAGCTGGCAAAGAATCTGCCTGCAATGCAGGAGACCCCTGTTTAATAACTGGGTCGGGACGATCCTCTGGAGAAGGGATAGGCTACCCACTCCAGTATTCTTGGGCTTCCCTAGTGACTCAGATGGTCAAGAATCTGTCTGCATTGCGGGACCTGGGTTCAATCCCTGGGATGGGAAGATCCCCTGGAGGAGGGCATGGCAACCCACACCAGTATTCTTGCCTGGAAAACCCCCATGGACAAGCCCCCCTGGCTGGCTATAGTCCATGGGGTCACAAAGAGTCAGATATGACTGAGCGACTAAGCACATATAATTTATATACTCAAAAATAAAATTTAAAAAGGGAATCCTTCTACACTGTTGCTGGGAAGGTAAACTAGTGCAGCCACTATGGAGAACAGTATGGAGGTTCCTTAAAAAACTAAAAACAGAGCTACCAAATGATTCTGCAATCCCACTCCTGGGCATGTATTTGTGTTCAATGTAGCACTATTTACAATAGCCAACACAAGGAAGCAACCTAAATGACCATAGACAGGTAAATGGATAAAGATGTGGTATGTGCACATACAATGGACTACTACTCAGCCATAAAAATGAATGAAATAATGCCATGAACCTAGAGATTATCATACCAAGGGAAGTAAGACAGAGAAAGACAAATATCATATATCACTTGTATGTGGAATCTAAAAAAAGTGATATGCTGCTGCTAAGTCACCTCAGTAGTGTCCGACTCTGTGAGACCCCATAGATGGCAGCCCAGCAGGCTCCACCGTCCCTGGGATTCTCCAGGCAAGAACACTGGAGTGGGTTGCCATTTCCTTCTCCAATGCATGCAAGTGAAAAGTGAAAGTGAAGTCGCTCAGTCGTGTCCGACTCTTAGCGACCCCATGGACTGCAGCCTACCAGGCTCCTCCATCCATGGGATTTTCCAGGCAAGAGTACTGGAGTGGGGTGCCACTGCCTTCTCCAAAAAAAAGTGATATAAATGAACTTATTTACAAAACAGAAACAGACTCACAAAAAACAAACAAAACTTACGGCTACCAAAGTGGGGAGGAAATTAGGGGTTTGGGATTAACAGATACACATTACTAGATATAAAATAAACAACAAGGACCTACTGTATGGTACAGGAAACTATATTCAATATCTTGTAATAACCCATAAAGGAAAAGAATTTGAAAAAGAATATATATACGTGAATCACTTTGCTGTACACCTGAAACTAACACATTTTAAATCAATTATACTTTCAATAAAAAGTTGTTTCTTTTGGAAAATAAAAAAAAAAAGAAAACCATAAAATGAAAAATGGAACCAATGAACCATATCAAATTGGCAGCATAACCAGAGAAAGTACTTCAAATGACTTCTGAACACAGTAAGTACTCTGATTACACAGCCTTCATGCAATATATTCTAACAACAAAAATAAAAGCAAAGAAATTTTAAAACTTTACTCAGAAGTTTACTGTTAGTAGTGATATTGGTAAAATATTGAAATGATTTTATGTATATATAGTAGGATACGGCAAGTATGTTCATTTTATTAGGAACTAAGATTTTCATTTAAGACAAGAGACAGATATAGAATCAAAGAAAAGAAAAACCTGCTATGTTAAATTTGAATTGGCTATATTGCTATGAACTTGTTTAAACAAACAAGCAAAACACCATTTTTTGTTCTCCCCTCTCAAAGGGCCTAGATGCAGTGACACTCCAGCAGCAATGAATATGCCAAACAGTCAGATCCTGGTTTCTATACACCATTTCTCACTAAAAAGAGTCAAGACTTCTTGGATGAAAAGCCCATTCCAGATCTGGAACAAGAAAAGTAACAAGGCAAGCCTGGGATATTCTGCACCAGAGAGTGTTCCAAGACTAATGGTGAGCAGGAGCATTAAAAAGACACAGGAACCAACTTGAAAGGGTTTTACTCTCCAAATTTGGGACAGTTTGATCATCAAAAAGAAAAATGACTGTAATGGTTATATAAAAAAAAAAGATTAAAACTCATCAGTCCATAGTATTCCCACAAAAAAGAAGAAAAAAAATCCTGACTTGCCACCATTAGGCAATGCATGCAGTGGGGGTGACTAACTCCCCAGTTCTTTACCCTGAATATTGGTAACTAAAGGGAGGACATTAACATTTTTAGGAGAAAGTTCAGTTCGCTCCTAGTTAATGAAAGAAAAATTGACAGAAAATTTCCAATAAAATAACTGATTGAAGCAACAGTCATTGATGGGTGCTATCACAGAGCAAAAGGTACCCAGAAACAGGTTGTTTGCTTGGGGTCAAGATATTACCCCCAAATCATATACAAATCACAAACCGGCAAACCAAACCTTTATAATAAATCTGGTAGTCACCACTTTGAGCAAGTGGTCACATTTAGTATCCTTAACAGTGTGGCATGATGTAACATAAAAGTACATAGGTACATAGCATCATCTACGAAATATTCTTGCCAAATAAAAGTTTTCCTTAAACTAATCTAGCTTTTCTTTAGACCTAACTTCCAGGAACAGGAAAATCAGGAGGACAGAGGATTACTACATTAAATGACATCATTAGGAAACGGACAAGTCCCAAAAGTGGGAGTATTCTCATAAAGCAAGTGGTCTGGTTCGTTGGCAGAATGAAAGGAGATGGGTACTGGTCTTCTAAAAAAAAAAAAGGATCCAAGGCATAATTAACAAATCCAATGTGTGAATCTTAACTGAATACAGCTGGGGGGTGGGGTGGGAGTGGATGTCCCAAAGAGACCCCAGATATCTGCATGTGGATTGCTAATTTAGAAAAGTGTTGATAATGACACTGGGGTCAGTATAACCGCAGGAGGAAAGATTGGAGTGTCACGGTGTTTGCAGTTTACTTTCAAGTGATTACACACAGAAAGGGGGAACAACATGGCAGAAATGTCAATCACAGAACCTAGGGACTGGAATATTCATTGAAATTTTTCCTCAATTTCAAAGCGACTGATTATTTTTCATAAATAAGTGTTTTAAAAAAAGGTGTACCCATACTGAAGGTACAGTAGAAAACACACCTACAATGGAAACATATCTGGGTATAAATCTCACCTTTATCACTAGCTGTGTGGCCTAAAGCAAATTACTTAACATTACTTAAGTTTGTCTCACCTGTAAAACTCAAGTAATAACATCTAAGTCATTAGGTTGTTCTGCAAATCAGATCAGATATGGGAAAGGTTTTCATAATTAATGCAAACACTGTAAAATACGAGACTATAAGAAAACATTCCCTTCATTATTGCCACATTCTATGATTAGGAAACTACATCAGGTAAAATTAAATATCCGTTGGCAGTCAGAGGGAAGTAATGGGAGTAACTGACTGTATAAATGAAGATTCACACAGTATTTTTTTAAATGCAGTAATTCCAACTGAAACCCTCTAGACAAAAAAAAAATCTACCTATCCAAACTATTAGTAGCTCTCAAATTGTGAAGTCTGCTTTTGGTATTAGCTTCTATCCGAATAAAACAGTAAGAAAATAAGTGGAAGTTAGAATGTCTTCTTGACCAAAATCTATAATTCACTTACATGCCGAAAAAAATGGAAGCTTTGGCCTTCATTTCTGTAATTAAGTTCTAATAAGGCACACAATCGTTAGGCTTTATTCTAAATTCTGGTTAAGCTTCAAACCACTAACAAGCATGCAGTTTCCTTCTAACGTACTCATTTCACTCGCAGGTAACCCTTTTCTGGTTAGGCCAGCAGAAAACGACTAGATGCAGACTGAGCCCCAGGTAGGGAATAAAAAAGGTTTTCGTTTTTTAAATAAATGCCACCCTTTTCTTTCCAATACCAAAGAAAAAGAAGCGGGGGAGAGGGGGGGAGCTGTGTATCTCGGCTCGACCAGGTGAGAAGCTAGCACCCCGCCTCCTCGGGGTCAGGGTGCTGAGCACACGCGCGCGCGCGCGGTCGAGGGGCGCCCTGGGAGATCGGGGCAATTTCTCCCCGACGGCGGGGCGCAGGGCCAATCTCCTCCCTGAAGGCTTAGACGCCTTTGAGGGGAACCTGCGGGGTGTCTCCCGGGGCGGATGGGGGTGACGAGACCCGGCGTTCCCTTCCGCCCAGCACCCAGATCGGGGGCCGCCCGAGGGCGCGGGCGGCGAGGAGGGGCCGGCCTTGCCCTCCCTTCCCGGTTACCTGCGGGCGGCGGTGCCGGGGGCTGGAGGCCTGCTGCTCCTCCTCCTCCTCCCCGCCAGGCTGAGGCGGCGAGGTGGCGGCGGCGGCGGCGGCCCGGGGGGAGGGGGCGGAGCGCGCGGCCCGCTGCCTCTCTCCTCCCCCGGGAGGCGGAGGGGACCCTATCTCGGGCCGCCGCGCCTAGGCCCGTGGACAGCCTGCGGCAGGGGCATGGCAGCCCCCAACGGCGGCGAGCCTGCGAGGTGCGAGAGTGCGAGGCGGAGGGAGGGGAGCGCTCCAGAGGCCTGAGGGGAGGAGCGAGGGGGCCCGGCGAGCCACGCGCGGGCGGCCGTTGGGGGCGGTTGGCCGAGGGCAGGCGGCGGTTTGGGGAGCGCGGCGACGGCTCGCGTTTTCCCGGCGGGGCGGGGTGGGGAAGGGGAAGGGGAGTGAGGGGGAGGGGAGGGGGAGGTTGGGAGGGAGCCGCCGCCGCGCGCGTGCGGGCCGGCGCCGCCGCCGTTGCCGCTCGGCTCACTCCAGCCTGTTTGGGGGCACTTTGTTTGTGTCCCACAATGCTCTGCGCGGGCGGCCGGGCTGGGGAAAGGGAGGGCAAGTGGGCGGGGCGCGAGCGAGCTCGGGGGCGGGGCGCGAGCGAGAGGCGGGGGAGACGCGGGTACTGCGCAAGCGCAGAGGAGGCCGCTCCCGGTAGCCTTTACTTCAACCGTCGGCGACTCGGTCTCCTGAGGCAGCGGCGGGTTCTGATCCGGCTGGTGCATCTTCACAAGTGCCGAGTTACATTCACCCGTAACCTGCGCCCTGGCCAATTCGTCCTTACTGTGCTCGTTCGCTTAGCCGGCTTCTCGCTCAACCTGACAAGCATTTCTGGGCAAGGTTCACAGCTATTGCTTTTTTTTTTTTCCTTCTTTGAACTAAAACCGAAACAGACTCTTTTCTCGAGTGGTTTCTGTAGCGGCGCTGAGCCGGAACACCCCAGCCGCTTTCTCTTGATGAGGGGGTGAGCTCGTAGTCAGCCCCTTTCTCACACACGGAAACAGGCCTGCGGAGAGGCGGCCCCAGACAGGTGAGGACGCCGACCCCCGCCGGCTCCCGCGCCCGGCCGGGTCCCGGCCCCCTGCGGCCTCGGCGCCTGAGGTTGTTCTAGAAAGTCCCTGGGCCGCCTGGCGGGACGTCCGGCTCTGAAATGGGTGGCGAGATCCACCTTGTTCCCCCAACACGGGGGCACCTAGAGTCGCTCCCCATGTAGGCCTGTTCCTTCCACACCTGGAGCCTCCTTGGGTTCCACCGCCACTCACCTGACTTTCCGACGAGGGAGTGTTCGGGACGCCCCGAAGTGATCAGTTCTGCCGGGAGCTCGAGAGTTCTCGGTCACCTGCAGAATCGCGCCCAGGGTTAGAGCTCCCGAGACCCCAAGCCTTATCGTCCCCAGGCGGGCGGGGAGGAAGGGCGCCCGGGGCTGCGGGAAGAAGCGCGCCCCAGGCGAGCGGAGGGCTGCGCGGGGGCGGAGGAGGTGCGGCTTGCGACTCCCGAGGCGCCCCGTATCTGCATACATGGTTTTCCCACGCCTCCAGCTCTTGGACCGCTGCTGCTGCTGCTAAGTCACTTCAGTCGTGTCCGACTCTGTGCGACCCCATAGACGGCAGCCCACCAGGCTCCGCCATCCCTGGGATTCTCCAGGCAAGAATACTGGAGTGGGTTGCCATTGCCTTCTCCAGTGCATGAACGGGAGAAGCGAAAGTGAAGTCGCTCAGTCGTGTCCGACTCTCAGCGACCCCATGGACTGCAGCCTACCAGGCTCCTCCGTCCATGGGATTTTCCAGGCAAGAGTACTGGAGTGGGGTGCCATTGCCTTCTCCGCGCGGACCGAAAGACCACCAAAAGGCTATGTGCAAGGTGGGCTTGACGTCCCTTTTGAAGCAGAGTGATGTTTTCTTCTGAAACGCTTGGCAACGCCTGGCATTAATCTCCCTGACAGAACAGCACCCTGGTACCCACCTGTTTCAACCACTGAAATATACTTTAGAAATAATAGCCAGAAAACAACGTCTAACTTTATAGTCTTTTGCGGTTTCCAATAGATTTTCAAGTATATATAATGTTTAATCCTCACAGCAATTGTAATAGGTCAGTTTTACTGTTACTCCCACCATCGCGTTTATTATTCCCGTTTCATAGATGAGGAAAGTCAGGAAGATGCGAATGAGGCCCAGAAAGTTTTGTGCTGAGATTTGAAGGAGAAGGAAAAGAAGGCCAAATGCTTACCCTTAGAGGAACAGCAGCAACAGAGCAAGTCTGAAGGAAGGGCAGGAGCCTGAAGTCCTGGTGGGCCTTGTGTTAGAGTTGGTGTGCGACTCACTACCTGGAGAAGAATCGTGTGGGAATAAAGCTGTCAAACAAATCCCCTCGACTTCTCCTAGGGCATTTAATAGGACAGTCAATAAAGGACCACTAGGCAAGTGTATACTGCTTCCCTGGGGACTGAGGAGGCAGCCCTGACACAAGATATATATTACTCTTGTTTCTTCTCCCCTTTTATACTTTTCTATTTTTGATTTTATGTTTAAAAATTATCATCCTCTCACTGCACCCCCACCCTAGGACTGGAGGATCAGTTGATGATCTGTGGGGCCACATTGTGGGGCTACCCCATGGCTGTGGGGCCCTAAGGGCACAGCACTAGATGCCTGGATAGGGTGTGAGAAAAAATACAAAGGTTAGCTTTGTAGGAGTCCTCTCTGTTTTGGCTTTGGGCAGGGTCAGTTTCTGTGGCTTCTGCGGCCTCCCACCTTCTTGGGCTAGTATAGACTTGCCCTTGGGTTGGTGGAATATATACACCTTTCTTTAACACTAGATTAAATAATACTGCTGGGAGGATTTTACGAAACCAGAATCCTGCACACAGGTGAAACAAACAAAGGTAGACAGTATGAGGAACCTTTAATTATTAACCTGGTGTGGGTGATTCTGAGGAATTCAAATTCCAGGTGAAGAGGGTTTTATTTTAGTCATGAACTGTTTGAGGGACCAAATTCTGGCAGAAATGGCACTAGCTTCTGGTCGACCATTAGGGCTGAATAGGAACTTGGTTATTTAGTGCACAACTTACTTCAGAGCACGAACACTGAACACATAGGTCAGAGATCTCTGATCCGACTTGGATAATTCCAGTAGAGAACTCATTATTGCACATAGCACCCTTGCTCCCTTATTAGAGTGTTCCAACTATATTAACAAAATTAATCTTGCTCCCAACCTGAAACTTGGACCTCTTCTAGTATTCTCAGTTCATCATCTGTCCAGTTGAGCACATCAGCTTCACTGCTCTGCCACATCTCAGTTCCAGCCCATCAACGTCCTGCTGAAATTGTCCATTCCTGTGTGAGTTGCTCAGTCGTGTCCGATGCTTTGCGACCCCATGGAACCATACAGTCCATGGAATCCTCCAGGCCAGAATACTGGAGTGGGTAGCCTTTCCCTTCTCCAGGGAGTCTTCCCAACCCAGAGATCGAACCCAGGTCTCCTGCATTGCAGGCTGATTCTTTACCAACTGAGCTATCAGGGAAGCCATTCCTATGGCCACCATCCTAATCTAAGACAACAACCAATACCTTGTGCCCGGAGAATTGTAATACCGACTACCTGGTTTCCCAAATATACTGCCCCCTCTCTTCACTCTCTGCATGGTAGGTAGCGTTACAATGCTTAGTATCACACAACAATGGCTTCCTGTTGTTACTGCAGGCAGATAGGTATGAGCAGAGAATGGGGGCAGGGACCAGGTGGCAGGAAATCTTGCAACTCTTGTAAATAGCAGGGGTCCATGGGCAGACAAAGAAAAACAGGAACCTCCAGACTGACAGGAAACCACACCTTTGAGGTGATAAGTGTCCTGGAATCAGACAAAGAAAGGTGGGAAAAAGCGGGAATCTGCATCCAACTGTAACCTTGCTCATTGTGTTCTTACAATAAAATTAGCTTTGCAGATAATTAGCTTTGCACTGAAGTGATGACACTTCTGATCTAAGCTAAAGGACAAAAATCCTTCCTCCGCTCAGGGGAATGGAGCTGGGATGAAAAATTGTATTCTAAGGAATACAATCCCTAAACTCCTTTCCCAATGAATATTCTGCCCCTTCATTTGTATGCCCCTCATAACCAGCTTGCCAAAGAAACACAGGGCAGCAGCTCCTCACCTGTTTGCCCTCTGAGACCATCGTTGTTCAGTAGCTGAGTTGCTTCCGACTCTGTGACCCCATGGACTGCAGCATGCCAGGCTTCTCTGTCCATCACCAACTCCCAGAGCCTACTCAAACTCATGTCCATTGCATCAGTGATGCCATCCAACCATCTCATCCTCTGTCATCCCCTTCTCCTCCCACCTTTAATCCTTCTCAGCATCAGGGTCTTTTCCAACGAGTCAGTTCTTTGCATCAGGTAGCCAGAGTATTGGAGTTTCAGCTTCTACATCGGTCCTTCCAATGAATATTCAGGACTGATTTCCTTTAGGATTGACTGGTTGGATCTCCTTGTAGTCAAAGGGACTCAAGAGTCTTTTCCAACACCACAGTTCAAAAGCATCAATTCTTTGGCACTCAGCTTTCTTTATGGTCCAACTCTCACATCCATACATGACTACTGGAAAAACCATAGCTTTGACTAAACGAAACTTTGTTGGTCTTTGTCTTCCACTATCTCCTGGAATTTGCTCAGATTCATGTCCATTGAGTCTGTGATGCTATCTAGCCATCTCATCTTCTGCCACTCCTGTCTCTTAAATAAGCTCTAACTTTCTTAACCTCCCTGCTTCATCTGTGAATTCTTTCGCTGCAGAGATAGAACCTTAAATTCACTGGGAGTACTGTTTTTAGGATAAAATCTCAAACTTTTATCATGGCTTTCCCAGCTACATAACGTGAGCCTGTTCAATATGTAACTTCAGCTTCAACTCTCATTATATTCTTTCAAGGAATGTGCCAGCTGCAGATTTTTTTTTTTCAAATCTTCAAAAGGCCACACTCTTTCCTCCAATGCGCACATGATTCCCTCTGTGTATATATACTTTGTTCCTTAGCTAATTTGTCTCAATTGACTTCTACATATATAAGTATTTAAAGAGAAAAACCACACGCCCAAATGGCATTAGTTTGATGAAGCCCATGATAGCAAAACTAGATTTAGTACTTGACCTAACTGCAGTTTCAACCTTTACCAGGAATTGATGTTAATCAACCAGATGTTCAATCGGGTTTTAGAAAAGGCAGAGGAACCAGAGATCAAATTGCCAACATCTGCTGGATCATCGAAAAAGCAAGCGAGTTCCAGAAAAACATCTATTTCTGCTTTATTGACTACGCCAAAGCCTTTGACTGTGTGGATCACAATAAACTGTGGAAAATTCTGAAAGAGATGGGAATACCAGACCACCTGACCTGTCTCTTGAGAAATCTGTATGCAGGTCAGGAAGCAACAGTTAGAACAGACTGGTTCCAAATAGGAAAAGGAGTACATCAAGGCTGTATATTGTCACCCTGCGTATTTAACTTGTATGTAGAGTACATCATGAGAAACGCTGGGCTGGAAGAAACACAAGCTGGAATCAAGATTGCCGGGAGAAATACCAATAACCTTAGATATGCAGATGACACCACCCTTATGGCAGAAAGTGAAGAAGAACTAAAGAGCCTCTTGATGAAAGTGAAAGAGGAGAGTGAAAAAGTTGGCTCAAAACTCAACATTCAGAAAACTAAGATCATGGCATCTGGTCCCATCACTTCATGGCAAATAGATGAGGAAACAGTGGAAACAGTGTCAGACTTTATTTTTTTAGGCTCCAAAATCACTGCTGATGGTGATTGCAGCGATGAAATTAAAAGACGTTTACTCCTTGGAAGGAAGGTTATGACCAACCTAGATAGCATATTTAAAAGCAGAGACATTACTTTGCCAACAAAGGTCCGTCTAGTCAAGGCTGTGGTTTTTCCAGTAGTCATGTATGGATGTGAGTTGGACAGTGAAGAAAGCTGAACACCAAAGAATTGATGCTTTTGAACTGTGGTGTTAGAGAAGACTCTTGAGAGTCCCTTGGACTGCAAGAAGATCCAACCAGTCCATCCTAAAGGAGATCAGTCCTGGGTGTTCATTGGAAGGACTGATGTTGAAGCTGAAACTCCAATACTTTGGCCACCTCATGCAAAAAGTTGACTCATTGGAAAAGACCCTAATGCTGGCAAGGATTGGGGGCAGGAGGAGAAGGGGACGACAGAGGATGAGGTGGCTGGATGGCATCACCGACTCGATGGACATGGGTTTGGGTAGACTCTGGGAGTTAGTCATGGACAGGGAGGCCTGGTGTGCTGTCATTCATGGGGTCGCAGAGTCGGACACAACTGAGAGACTGAACTGAACTGAACCAGTTTGGAAGTCTCAGACAACCATTTTGCCTTTTTGCATTTCTTGGGGATGGTCTTGATCACTGCTTCCTTTACAATGTCACGAACCTCCATAGTTCTTCAAGCACTCTGTCTATCGGATCTAATCCTTTGAATCTATTTGTCACTTCCACTGTATAATCGTAAGGGATTTGATTTAGGTCATACCTGAATGGTGTAGTGGTTTTCCCTACTTTCTTCAATTTAAGTCTGAATTTGGCAATGAGTTCATGATCTGAGCCACAGTCAGCTCCTCGTCTTGTTTTTGCTGACTGTATAGAGCTTCTCCATCTTTGACTGCAAAGAATATAATCAATCTCATTTCGGAATTGACCATCTGGTGATGTCCAGAGTCTTCTCTTGTGTTGTTGGAAGAGGATGTTTGCTATGATCAGTGTGTTTTCTTGGCAAAACTCTATTAGCCTTTGCCCTGATTCATTCTGTACTCCAAGGCCAAATTTGTCTGTTACTCCAGGTATTTCTTGACTTCCTACTTTTAAAGCTATGGTTGTTTTGGTAGTCACGTGTGAATGTGAGAGTTGGACCATAAAGAAAACTGAGCACCGAAGAATTGATGGTTTTGAATTGTGGTGTTGGAGAAGACTCTTGAGAGTCCCTTTGACTGCAAGGAGATCCAACCAGTCAATCCTAAAGGAAATCAGTCCTTAATATTCATTGGAAGGTCTAATGTTGAAGCTGAAACTCCAATACTTTGGCCACCTGATGTGAAGAACTGACTCATTTGAAAAGACTCTGGTGCTGGGAAAGATTGAAGGCAGGAGGAGAAAGGACGACAGAGGATGAGATGGTTCGATAGCATCACTGACTCAATGGACATGAGTTTGAGTAGGCTCTGGGAGTTGGTGATGGACAGGAAGGCCCGGCATGCTGCAGTCCATGGGGTTGCAAAGAGTAGTACATGACTGAGGACTGAACTGAACTTGGAAGCCTCAAGTCAACACTAATGAGGCAGTCTGTCACATGGATCTGCTCCATTCCACCCCCCATCCTGCCCCAGGAAGACAAGCAGTCTGCATGGTAACATCCTTGCTATACCTCTCCCCCACAGAAGAAGATGCTCTGGCCTAAAGATAATCCTTCATATTCTTTTATTAAAAATCCCTTGCCCCCATTCTTCTTGCTGTGAAAACTTCCATTTTGTACAACCCCTCAGACCACACTTCCTGACAGATGGGCTACTACCTGATTCAGGAATCCTTGAAAAAGCTGAATTAGAGCTTCAAATTTACTGAGCTGAATTTTGTTTTTTACCAATACATATGAACATTCTTGTGTTCATGGGGTTCTCAAAGTGGTTGTCTGAGGAAATAGCTGGGAAAAGAAGAGAAGCAAAAGGCAAAGGAGAAAAATACACTCAAAAAATATACCCAGAAAAATATACCCAACTGAATGCAGAGTTCCAGAAAATAGCAACGAGAGATGAGCCTTCTTAAGTGAACAATGCAAAGAAGTGGAAGCAAACAGTAGAGTGAAAACACTAGATCTCTTCAAGAAAATTGGGGATGCCAAAGGAAAATTTTATGCAAAGATAGGCACAATAAAGGACAGAAACAGCAAGGACCTAACAGAAGCACAAGAGATTAAGAAGTGCAAGAATATGCAGAAGAACTGTACAAAAAGGCCTTAATGACCCAGATAACCACAATGGTGTGGTCACTCACCTAGAGCCAGACCTCCTGAAGTGTGAAGTCAAGTGGGCCTTCGAAAGCTAGTGAACAAAGCTAGTGGAGGTAATGGAATTTCCACTGAGCTCTTTCAAATCCTAAAATACGATGCTGTTAAAGTGCTGCATTCAATGTGCCAGCAAATTTGGAAAGCTCAGCAGTGGCCATAGGACTGGAAAAGGTAAATTTTCATTCCAACCCCAAAGAAGGGCAATGCCAAAGAATGTTCAAATTACCGTACAGTTGTGCTCATTTCACATCCTATCCAACCTACCAGGTGGCACTAATGTAAAGAGCCCGCCTGCAAATGCAGGAGATGTAAGAGACTCGGCTTCCCTCCCCTAGAGGAGGGTATGGCAGCCCACTCCAGTATTCATGACTGGAGAATCCCATGGACAGAGGAGCCTGGTAAGTTGTAGTCCATAGGGTCACAAAGAGTTGAACATGACTGAAGTGACTTAGCACACATGCACGCACACATGCTAGTAAGATTTTACTCAAAATCCTTCAAGCCAGGCTTCAGCAGTACATGAACTGAGAACTTCTAGATGTACAAGTTGAATTTAGAAAAGGCAGAAGAACCAGAGATCAAATCGCCAACATCTGCTGGATCATCGAAAAAGCAAGGGAATTCCAAAAGAACATCTACTTGTGCTTCATTGACTACATTAAGGTCTTTGATTGTGTGGATCACAATAAACTGTGGAAAATCCTTGAAGAGATGGGAATACTAGACCACTTTACTTATCTCCTGAGAAACGTGTATGCAGGACAAGAAGCAACAGAAGCTAACATTTAACAATGGACTGATTCCAAATTGGGAAAGGAGTATGTCAAGGCTGTATATTATCACCTGCTTATTTAACTTATATGCAGAATACATCATGCAAAATACTGGGCTGGATGAAGCACAAGCTGGAATCAAGATTGCCAGGAAAAATATCAACCTCAGATATTCAGATGATACCACTCTAATGGCAGAAAGTGAAGAGGAACTAAAGAACCTCTTGATGAAGGTGAAAGAGGAGAGTGAAACATCTGACTTAAAACTCAACATCCAAAAACTGAAGATCATGGCATCCATTCCTTTCTGCTGCTGCTGCTGCTAAGTCGCTTCAGTCGTGTCCGACTCTGTGCGACCCCATAGACGGCAGCCCACCAGGCTCCGTCGTCCCCAGGATTCTCCAGGCAAGAATACTGGAGTGGGTTGCCATTTCCTTCTCCAGTGCATGAAAGGGAAAAGTGAAAGTAAAGTTGCTCAGTCGTGTCCGACTCTTAGCGACCCCACGGACTGTAGCCTACCAGGCTCCTCCATCCATGGGATTTTCCATGCAAGACTACTGGAGTGGGGTGCCATTGCCTTCTCCTTCCATTCCTTTCACTTTATGGCAAATAGATGGAGAAACAATGGAAACAGTGACAGACTTTATTTTCTTGGGCTCCAAAATCACTGTGGATGGTGACAGCAGACATGAAATTAAAAGCCATTTGCTCCCTGGAAGAAAAGTTATGACAAATCTAGACAACATATTAAATAGCTGAGATATCACTTTGCTGACAAAAGCTCTGTCTAGTCAAAGCTGTGGTTTTTCCAGTAGTCATGTTTAGATGTGAGAGTTGAACCATAAAGAAGGCTGAATGCTGAAGAATTGATGCTTTTGAATTGTGATGTTGGAGAAGACTCTTGAGAGTCCCTTGGACAGCAATGAGATCAAATCAGTCAATCCTAAAGGAAATAAACCCTGAATATTCATTGGAAGGAACTGATGCTGAAGCCGAAACTCCCAATACTTTGGCTATGTCATGTGAAGAGCCAGCTCATTGGAAAAGACCCTGGTGCTGGGAAAGATTAAGGGGAAGAGAAGAAGGGGGTGATAGAGGATGAAATAGTTGGATGGCATCACTGACTCAATAGATATCAGTTCAGTTTAGTCACTGAGTCGTGTCTGATTCTTGGCAATCCCATGGACTGCAGCATGCCAGGCTTCCCTGTCCATCACCAACTCCTGGAGCTTGTTCAAACTCATGTCCATCGAGTTGGTGATGCCATCCAACCATCTCATCCTCTGTTGTCCCTTTCTCCCCCTGCTTTCAATATTTCCCAGCATCAGGGTCTTTTCCAACGAGTCAGTTCTTCCCATCAAGGGCCAAAGTATTGGAGTTTCAGTTTCAGCATCAGTTCTTCCAATGAATATTCAGAACTGATTTCCTTTAGGATTGACTGGTTTGATTTCCTTGCAGTCCAAGGGACTCTCAAGCATCTTCTCCAATTCAGTCTTCACCACAATTCAAAAGCATCAGTTCTTTGGTGCTCAGCTTTCTTTATGGTCCAACTCTCACATCCATACATGACTACTGGAAAAACCACAGCTTTGACTAGACGGATCTTTGTCAGCAAAGTAATGTCTCTTCTTTTTAATATGCTGTTTAGGTTGGTCATAACTTTTCTTTCAAGGAGCAAGCGTCTTTTAATTTCATGGCTGCCGTAACCATCTGCAGTGATTTTGGAGCCCAAGAAAATAGTCTGTCACTGTTTCCATTGTTTCCCCATATATTTGCCATGAAGTCATGGGACTGGGTGCCATGACCTTAGTTTTTTGAATCTTGAATTTTAAGCCAGCTTTTTCACTCTCCTCTTTCACTTTCATCAAGAGGCTCTTCAGTTTCTCTTCACTCTCTGCCATAAGGATGGTGTTATCTGCATGTCTGAGGTTACTGATATTTCTCTTGGCAATCTTGATTCCAGCTTGTGCTTCATCCAGCCCAGCATGAGTTTGAGCAAACTCTGGGAGATAGTGATGAACCGGAAAAAATGGTGTACTGGAGTCCATGGGGTCGCAAAGAGTTGTACACGACTTAGCAAATGAACATTTTGAGATACCATACAGTTCATCCATTTAAAGTGTTACAGTTCAGTGTTTTTTAGTACATGCACAGATTTGCAGTCATCACCACAGTCAATCTTTGACCCTTCTTGTCACCCCAGGAAGAAACTATTAGCAGTCATTCTCCCTTCCTCCCCAGCTCCTCAGCCTCAAGCAACCACTGACGTGTCTACTTTCTGTGTCTACAGATTTGCCACTTCTGGACATTTCACATAAATGGAATTCAGCTCTCTTTTTGACAACCAGTCTTTAAAGACCTCCTCCCATGTTTCCTCAGCTTGTGTTGGATCTTATGATATAGATTCTTAGAGCTCCCCACATTTCTCCAACATTTATAATTACCATTGTAAGGCACTCATCATTCACCACTTTAATCCCAGAGCCCAGCTGTCTAGCCCATAATAGGTATTTGATAGACGTTTAATGAATGAATCATGATTAATAAATTATATGAAATAAATGACTCTGGGGGACAATTTTATCAGATAGTAGAATGGGAGCTTCCCAAACCTGTGACCTCAGGGAAGAAGGTTGTGCTTCAGTAGACTTAACCCATTCTGCAGGACTCCAGAATATCCACAGAGTCCATCCTTTTGATTTTTGAAGACTCAGTAGATCTTTAAGATGAAATTACTGAAATGCAATTCATTGTCAGAAGACGAATTGGTGGTTTAACTTTTTTTTTTAATTCAAGGAAGAAGACTGTGATTTGGTCTTAGTGGTTTGCCCTTCATGCTTTTGTCTACTCTCAGCCCCCTCTCCTCTCCCACCATAACACTATTTTTCTTCCTCTTCACAGGATTCACAGCCAGACTTTTCAAAACTATTATCTGTACTCACTGTTCTTCACTTTTGCATCTCCTTTATTTCTCATCACCTCTAATTTGATTTTCCCTTCACTCCACCTTCTATTGTCACCAATTACTTCTATGCTAAATAGAAGTAAATATCATTGCTAAATATCAATGGATGTTTATTTTCACTCTCATCTTACTGGACATTTTTTTTTTTTTTGGTTCATGCTGTACGTCTTCTGAGATCTTAGTTCCCTGACCAAGGATTGAACATGGGCCCACAGTAGTGAAAACATAGAGTCTTAACCACTAACATAATACAAAGACCATATTTATCCATAAAAAAATTAGCTCAGTATTTTAAAATATAATTGACATGAACTAAAATAAAGGAGGGGAAAAAAACCCACTGCATTTTCACCACAGTTATTTTGGTAGTGGTGGTTGTTTTAGTTACTAAGTCGTATCCGACTCTTGCGACCCCATAGGCTGGAGCCTGCCAAGATCTACTGTCCATGGGATTCTCCAGGCAAGAATACTAGAGTGGGGTTGTCATTTCCTTCTCTAGGCTGGTAGATTCTTACACTGGACCACCAGGGAAGTTGAACCATTGATTTTTATACATGCACACTGCTAGACCAGATCTCTCTACCTAGCTCCAGATTTGCCTATATGCTAGTTTCACTTTGCTTGGTTATCTCAGAGATACCTCAAACTCAACATGTCCAAGATGACAAATGGCCTTCTCCTGGAGACAGAGTTCTTGCTCATTTTTTTCTAATCACTGAAGGATACCAATTTAGAATCATGCATAAAAATCAGAACTTGGGGTCATCCCTGACATCTCCCTTACCCAATTTATTTTCTTTTTATGTCAATTTTGCTTTCCAAATTTCTTCTAATGTAAATACCTTTTTTATTGTGGAGAATTTAGAACATATAAAACATAGAATAGTTAAAAATATATTTAAACTTGTGCCTAATAACCAAGCCCCCAGATCCAATCAATGACCAGTGTTGCCTCATCCATACCCCCATCCATTTTCCCCCTTCCCATATTATTTTGAAGAAAATCCCTGATATGATTTTCTATGTAAATATTTTAGTCTGTATTTCTAGAAGAGATAAGGTTTTAAATAAACTTAATGCCATTATCACAATGAAAATAATTTCTCAATATCATAAAATATCCAGTTAGTATGCACATTTCTAATAGACTCTTAAATGTTACAGTTTTTTTTTTTAAGTCACCTGTATTTATTTTTTCTTTCTTTTTTTCCCAGGGTTTTGTTGTTGTTTTGTTTAAGGGACTAGGTTTCTTGTCCTTTAGTTTTTGCCACCATCTGGATTTTGTCAGCTGTATCCCCAAGGCATACTTGAACATGTTACCTTGTCCTCTGTTATTTTCTGTAAATTGGTAGTAAGATCTAGATGTTATCAGATTCAAGTTTAATTTTTTGGCAAGATACCCTCATAGGTGGTGGTATATTTTTCCATTAGGAGACACACAGTGTGTGTTTGTCTCTCTTTTTGTAGTGCTAACAGCTGTTCATGAATATTGCTTACATCAGTTCATTCATTAGGAGTTTTAAAATGGTGATATAATTCAATCATTCTTCATTTAGTAGCTGCAATGTTTCTGCAAGGGAAACCACCCCTCTTCAATTATTTATTGCATAGTGGTATAGTTTATGTAAAAAAGCAGGGTAAATGCTTGATTCTTTTCCTTTCACTAAGTACCTGTTCACCCTGTCTACTCTGTCAACTGCCACCATCCGGATCCAAAATTCTTTTCCTAACCTCCAAGATCTTGAATCTTCAGTGCCTTACTCATCTTATTTGTGCTGTGTGCTCAGTCACTCAGTCGTGTCTGACTCTTTGCAACCCTGTAGACTATAGCTCACCAGGCTTCTCTGTCCATGGAATTTTTCAGGCAACCCACTGGAGTGGGTTGCCACTTCCTATTTCAGGGGATCTTCCTGACCCAGGGAATGAACCTGCATCTCTTGCATCTCTTGCATTACCATTGTGCCACCTGGGAAGCCTTCCACCCCCCTACTCATCTTTCGAGGTCCTGAATAATCTGGTCCCTGCTTGTTTCTCCAGCCTCATTTCATGATATTTTCCTCCTCTGTTTCTCACTATATCCAAGCCTCAAAAGGCCTTTGATCATGACCCCTCTACCTAGAAAGCTTTTCCAACATCCTCTTCCCTTACTAACTCTTACATTGCTTTCTTAAGGAAGCTAGATTGGTGTTTCAGTTATAACCTCTTATTCTACCTTCTACTTGTCCTTCATAGCATGTCCTATAACTTGTATTAAGATTATTTATGTGATTATGCATGGATGTGAGAGTTGGACTATAAAGAAAGCTGAGCACCGAAGAATTGATGCTTTTGAACTGTGGTGTTGGAGAAGACTCTTGAGAGTCCCTTGGACTGCAAGGAGATCCAACCAGACCATCTTAAAGGAGATCAGTTTTGGGTGTTCGTTGGAAGGACTGATGTTGAAGCTGAAACTCCAATACTTTGGCCACCTAAGGTGAAGAGCTGACTCATTTGAAAAGGCCCTGATGCTGGGAAAGACTGAGGGCAGGAGGAGAAGAGGACAATAGAGGATGAGATGGTTGGATGGCATCACCGACTCAATGGACATGAGTTTGGGTACACTCCGGGAGTTGGTGATGGACAGGGAGGCCTGGTGTGCTGTGGTTCATGGGGTCGCAAAGAGTCAGACACGACTGAGCGACTGAACTGAACTGAACTGATGTGATTATTTGTTTAATATTTGCCTCCCCTTACTAGACTAAAAGATCCAAAAAGGCAGGACCATGTCTACTTTGGTACCATATTTTTTTCTAATCTTAATTTAATGCTTGGAATATATTGGATTAGCCAAAAAGTTTGTTTGGACTCTTCCATAAGATGTTACAGAAATACTCAAGCAAATGTTTTGGCCAACCCAATAGTATGTGTGCAAAAAATAAATGCTGAATTGAATAACACTGAACTGAAGCTGCAGGTGGCTCAGTGGTAAAGAATCCACCTACCAATGCAGGAGACACAGGTTTGATCCTTGGGTTGGAAAGATCCCCTGGAGAAGGAAATGGCAACCCACTCCAGTGTTCTTGCCTGGAGAATCCCATGGACAGAGGAGCCTGGCAGTCTACAGTCCATGGGGTCACAGAGAGTCAGATATGACTGAGCAACTCAGCACAAATTGAAGTCAGATTTGGGAAAAATAAATAAGAGACAAAGAGTGAAGATAACTAACATTTACTGAGTGCAAGGTACTGGCCTAAATTCTCATAATACTCTTTATAATCTTTATCTTATGAAGTAGATATTATAATTATCTCTAGTTGACATTTAAGGAACTGAAGAGAGAGTAAGCCATTTGCCCAGGTTCACATAGATAGTAAAGATCAGGATTCAAATCTAAGCAATCTGGCTGTAGAACCCAAGAGATAAGGTTGAAGTGAAAAAGTCAGTCATGTCTGACTCTTTGTAATCCCATGGACTATTGAGTCCATGGAACTCTCCAGGCCAGAATACTGGAGTGGGTAGCCTTTCCCTTCTTCATGAGATCTTCCCAACCCAGGGATCAAACCCAGGTCTCCAGCATTGTGGGCAGATCCTTTACCAGCTGAACCACAAGGGAAGCCCAAGAATCCTGGAGTCGGTAGCCTATCCCTTTTCCAGCAGATCTTCCCAACCCAGAAATCGAACCGGGGTCTCCTGCATTGCAGGTGGATTCTTTACCAACTGAGCTATCAGGAAAGCCCCAATATAAGGTTAGAACCCTAATATACTGCAGGCTGTAAGAATACACCATACAGGTGTCTGTACTGGAGAGGAACTGATCTCAATTTTTTGAGTCCTAAATTCAAAAATCCTAGAGAAGGGGCTCATTGGCTTAGCTCAAGTCAGGTAGTCATTCCTAAACCAACCAAGATCAGTGCGATGGCCACCATCAGGACATGTAGATTCCATGCAGAGGGACAATTTCCAGGAGAAGGGGTCATGCCAGGAAGGAAATCTCATAGAGGGTACCCATGTATTTCTTCCTATACATTGAATATCATCAATTCCCTTGTCCAACATCATGCTCTTTCCTCACATAGAAAAACAGATACGTTGCCTCCTCAATGAGAAACCATTTAAAGATATAACCAGCTACCACATTCATCTCTGATTCCCAGAATCTCTGTTGATCATGTCTTGATATGATTGCACACAATTTTGCAACCTATGGGCTAAATCAAAAATACAATGACCGTCAAAAGAGAGACACATTCTTTTGCAAAGATTCTAAAGTCAGCTTCTGCTGCTGAGTTTACCTTGAGCCAAAGATAAACTCCAAGATCCATATTAGGCAAAGTTTTTCCAGAGGCCACACAAAAGAAAAGTTTACAGACCAAACTAAGAAGGTAAAATCACAGTTTATCAAAAAGGTTTAAAACACATAATGAGAAGTAAAGGGAAAGGTGTGGATGGACACACATTGGATAAGCTACAAACAGAGTGGAGGAACAACACTACCTGAGCCTGAATTATACAATGTTCATAGTCCTGTTTTTCCCTTGTGTCAGCTTTCCTCTCTAGTGGTGGGGTTATGGGAATTGGAGTTGAGTCTGAGCAAGGGGATCCCACAGACTGAAGGTGCATGGGGGCATCATATACACTTGTCTATTGGAAAGATGCAGGGGCAAGTATATCAGGCAAAGACTTGTATCTCATCAGTTACCCTGATGAGTAGCTGTGGTCTCACCTACATTTCTTGGGCAATGGGGCCAGAATGGTATTATCTGTGGGTGGTTGATTTAAGGCCTCATAAACGTTGGATGTTTGTTGTACCTCATATATATTTACTGAATCATGAATGTTTGGTACATCTTGGCCCTTCCTTCCCTTTCTATCTAGTTTAGAACATGTACGCTCTACTTGTTTTTATCTCTCTCCAACATTCCTCAAATGCCACTTTCATTTCAAATACTCAGTTTCATCTAGCCTCCTTCCTTTTTTTAAAATCTTATTTTCTATAGTAAATGTAGAAAAGTCCTAAAATATTCAAATAGCACATGTTATAAATTTTAAAAATCAGTTGTAGTTGAAATTACCTTGGAAAATCTCTTAGTCACCTGTAAAGTACAGTACATTGTATTGATTAGCCATGTTGGAGGCTGACATGCCACTGACCCAATGGGTGTTCCCTGCAGTGTGGCGACAGACTGCTCACTCCTCTGTTGAGTACCAGAGGAGGTTGTGAGCTTCTCTCTCAGACTGCTGGGCATCCACACCATGGGAGGCATCCAGAGACCGAGACCAGCCAAGCAAATGACAGATTCACATCTCCTAGCTCCTGCTCAATCTGAGCATCCACTCACTTAGCGAAATTACACTTAGGCTTCTCTCTCTCAAGCCCACTTGAACTCATATGAGTTAAATTGTGTATGTTCTTCTGGAAAAGACAAGATATCCATAACTTAAAAATGAACAAACCTTTAGAAGAAAAGAGAAACTATAGAAAAGCATCTGAAAAAGAATATATATATGTATAACTGAACCACTTTACTGCACACATGAAACTAACACAATAACGTGTTAATAAATCGACAATGAAAGTGAAAGTCACTCAGTCGTCTGACTCTTTGTGACCCCATGGACTATAGAGTCCATGGAATTCTCCAGGCCAGAATACTGGAGTGGGTAGCCTTTCCCTTCTCCAGGGGATCTTCCCAACCCAGGATCAAACCCAGGTCTCCTGCATTGCAGGCAGATTCTTTACCAGCTGAGCCACAAGGGAAGCCCAAGAATCCTGGAGTGGGTAGCCTATCCCTTCTCCAGGGGATCTTCCCGACCCAGGAATTGAACTGGAGTCTCCTGCTTGCAGGTGGATTATTTACCAACTGAGCTATCAGGGAAGCCCCAAATCAACTATATTTCAGTTTATAAAAAGTCTCAAAGGATGTGCAACAGTTAATGTTGTGTGTCAATCAACCTGGCTAGGCTATGGTACCCAGTGATTTGGTCAATCACCGGTCTATATGTTTCTGTGAAGATGTATTTTTAAGTGTGATTAACATTCTTTCTCTACCCGCTCATGTATGTATACACCATGCATGTGCATGCTCAGTCACTCAGTTGTGTCTGACTTTTTGCAGCCCCATGGACTGTAGCCTGCTAGGCTCCTCCATTCATGGAATTTTCCAGGCAAGAATACTCGAGTGGGTTGCCATTTCCTACTCCAGGGAATCTTCGTGACCCAGGGATTGAACCTGTGTCTCCTGTGTTTCTTGCATTGATAGGCAGATTCTTTACCACTGCACCACCTGGGAAGCCCATATATACGCCAACTTTATTTAAAGCAAATTACCCCTGATAATGTGAATGTGTTCCATTAGAACAGTTGAAAGCCTAAAGGCTGAAGTTTCTTAAAGAAGAAGCAATTCTGCCTCAAAGCTGCAACATAGAATGCTGCCTGAATTTCCTGCCTGCTGGCCTGCCCTGCAGATTTTGGACTTGCTAGCCCCCACAATTGTGTGAGCTAAGTCCTTAAGATCTCTCTCTCTGTACCTCTATATCCTATTTGTTTTGTTTCTCTGAAGAACCCCTGAGTAACAAGATGCTACAGAATTTAGAGGAGCATATGAACACAATTTCAAAGTCCCCAAATAATGAGTGGGAGTTTTTGAAGTAGAGATATGAAACAGCAATAATATGAAAAGGCAGTATTTACCCCAAAGAGTAGTATTTCTTTTGTCTAAGTGGAGGGAAAGGAGGATGCCTCAATGGTGCCTCCAGGCAACAAAGCAAGAAGAACGTGCATGATGTGGAACCAGCTTGAGCGCCAAGCCTCACACCTATCTCTGTCATTCATGTACTTGCCTCATAAAAATGACTTGAAGCTCTTAGAACCCAATGTTTACTTTCTAACGCCATCTTGACTTTGGTCTCACTTCCTTCTACCAGGAATCCCCTCCCACTCTGCTTCCCATCTCTCCAGGGTCTGTTAGTCTCTTACAGTTCTTAGCATCTCTCTTACCTGCTGAACATCTCCCTCTTCAAGTCTCAGTAAAGCTTTTCTAAAAAGCAGAGTCAGGTGAACTGTGTTTCCCAATTTTCTAGAAATTACCTTATTCGCGATATTGTGTTAGCATAGCTGCCTCCTCACTGGTCTATGAACACTTTGCACTTTCAGCTAAGTATGATATATGTATTTAGGACAGGACATATCATACAGAAATCTGTACATGTTTGTTGCTTGAATGAATGAGTGAATAAATAAATTTGTCCATGATCTTGTAAATGATGAAATGAAATCCAAACTCAGGATTTTCTTACTCAATGCCTTGTCTTTGTCTCCTGTATATGATGTGATCCAGTTTTTTTTGGAATTCTGTAGGTAAAATCTACCTACTTGGAAGAAACATTTTTGTCAGCACTGGACGGAAAGAAGAACAAATATGGGGAAAATGGACAGATGCCTATTTTAAAAAAAGAACAGAGCACACTAAAACTTGTTTTATTTTTGTTTTGTTTTATAGCTACTCTTTTCTGATTGTTGACAAGATTCCCAAAGGATCGATCTCAAATATAAATATAGATTTAGGATTCGATTTGCCACACACAAGATATATAACAGAAGTTCTCTTTGCTTCAAAATGAAAACCATTTGGAAAGTTGGCAGGTTTATTGATAATCAGTTTATTCTCATAAGCCTTATTACATGGAACGTTGAATGAATGACTGCTTATATGGTTTGACTTTGATGTCACAGAGAGGACCTGCTCCTTTCCTTGAATTACCCTGTGGTGGATGGGAGTATAATTACTTCTATAATGCGATTGTACATTTAGACATTGGTTCCTTTAAGGCAAATTTTCATTTCTTTTCAGTGGGCTCTCCCATTTATATGTATGTCAAGCATTTTCCCTAAACCCCACACCTAAATAGCCATCTATTTTGTGTTTGCTCCATAGTTGCCTCTGGTGCAACATTTCTGAACAGAAAGGACCTCTCTTGCCCCAGACCTGTTTCTTCTGAGTTTCTCATGTCAGTGAACTGTCTTACCACTCACCAAATTTCCCAAGCTAGAAACTCAAAGAGTTTTCCTATCACTCACATCCAAACATTAACTAGTCTTATGAGTTGTTATCATGAACATATCCTCACTCTGTCTACTGGGCTCTGTGGGTCTTGCCAGTGCCTTATTCAGGCCCTTCATTAGTTCTCACTTGTATGCCTGGCTCCAGCCCCTCTTCTGTCCATTGTCCTTGATGTAGCCAGGGAGGTCTCTTTTAAAGACATAGCTGATCATGTGATTCCTCTTTCTGAAACCTTATAAAATGGCTACTCTTTGCCCTTAGGATAAAGTACAAACTCTCAGATAAGATACGCATTTTCTGAGACTTTCCTGGTGATCCAATAGTTAAGACTTCATGCTTCCAAGGCAAGGGGTGCAGGTTCAATCCCTGGTCGGGAACTAAGATCCCACCTGCTGTGCAGTGTGGCCAAGAAAGTATTAAAACAAAAAAGATACGTATTTTCTGAACCCTTTTTACATATTGCTTCTCTTGCCTAAGAAACTTATCCCCTTTCTCCTAGCCAGGAGTTAGCCATTTGTGTATGTTGAGACTCAGCTCTGTCACTAAAATCCTTCAGAAAGTGTTTCCAGATATTTACTGTGTTAGCTAAATGCTCCTACCTGTGTGCTTCCTAAATTCTGTAAATTATACCAATATCATGGTATTTATCACCTGGTTTGGTCCGTTAATTTTACTTTCATGCTTTTCCAAGCAGATTATAAAGCTCTTTATGACAGAGACTATTCTGTATATCTTTGAAAGCTGAGAACCTATCAGCTGATATCTGGTTAGCAATCAATACATTAAATTTTTTTTAAATTTATTTTTTAATTGAAGGATAATTGCTTTACAGAATTTTGTTGTTTTCTGTCAAATATCAACATGAATCAGCCATAGGCATATAAAAGTCACAATCAATAAATTTTTGTTGAATAAGGGGAAAAGATTAAATGACACTTAATGGGTGGTTTGAGAGGGCTATGAAAACACATTTTATCTTCAGTTTAGCTTAAAATTTTTTGTGTGTGGTAAAATATATATAACATGAAACTTAACATTTTGTCCATTTTAAAGTATACAATTCAGTGACACCAAGTACATTCAAATTATTTTGCAACCATTACCACTAACCCTTTTCAGAATGCTTTCATTATCCCAAACAGAAACTCTGTACATTCCACCTTTCCCATGACCCTTGGTCACCTCTACTTTTTGTTTCTGTGAATTTGCCTATTCTTGGTAACTCATGTAAGTGCAATTCTTACAATTCAAACAGTATCTGTCCTTTTGTATCTGTATTATTTTACTGAACATAATGTTTTCTAGGTTCATTGATGTTATAGCATGTACAAGAATTTCATTCATTTTCAAGGCTAAAAAAATATTCCATTCTATCTACCTACTCTATTTTTTTATCCATTCATCTGTTGATGGACACATGCTTGGATTGTCTCAACCTTTTGGCTACTGAGAATAATGCTGCTGTGAATACTGGTGTACAAGTATCTGTTCGAGTCCTTGGTTTCAAATCTTTTTGGATATGTATCTAGAAGTGGAATTCGGAGAAGGCAATGGCACCCCACTCCAGTACTCTTGCCTGGAAAATCCCATGGACGGAGGAGCCTGGTAGGCTGCAGTCTATGGGGTCACTAAGAGTTGGACACGACTGAGCGACTTCACTTTCACTTTTTCCATTCATGCACTGGAGAAGGCAATGGCAACCCACTCCAGTGTTCTTGCCTGGAGAATCCCAGGGATGGTGGAGCCTGGTGGGCTGCCGTCTATGGGGTCGCACAGAGTTGGACACGACTGAAGCAACTTAGCAGCAGCAGCAGAAGTGGAATTGCTAGATCATATGGTAGTTCTCTGTTTACCTTTTTGAGGAATCATCATACCATTTTCCATAGTAGCTGCACCATTTTACATTTCCACCAGCAATAAACAAGGGTTCCAATTTCTCCTCCTTCTCATAAACACTTGTAATTTTCTTGTTTTGCTTTTTGGGTATTATTCATTCTTTTGAGTATTAAGTACAGTTGACCCTTGAAAATTGAAGGGTTGGGGTTCCAACCTCCACACAGTGAAAATCTGGTTATAAGTTTAGAGTTGGTCCTCCAGATCTTCTGTTTGACATCCAAGGGTTCAAACAACCCTTATTGTGCAGTGCTAAATCCCCCTCCCCTGCCATGTTTTTGGCTGCTTTCAAGTGTCCTAGATACTCAGTCTTACCCCAGCGTTTCCTCTGTGTCTTAGAAGGTCTATTGTATGTTTCCACCTATAATTTTTTGCTCCAGGGCTCTGTGGGTCTATAGTAATCTTGCAAGTTTTTCCTCTTTTACCACCTGAGTTCTGAGTTAGATGTAACAGACAGGCTCTTGTGTCAGTCCTTCAGGTATCCACCAGACAGTTTAGGACAAATATACAGAATAATTTGCAAATAATTTCTGGTTTGCTTTTTCTAGTGTGAAGAATGATACTAGAAACAAGGCTACCACCACTTCAAGACCAAAATCACTGCCAAGTATGAGAGGGGTAGAGTAATGGTAGGTGAAGATGCTATAAAACTTTCCTACCATTTTGAAGATGGCTTTTTATTGACTGGGTATTTGTTTGGTGGCTATGAAACTTTGAGTGTTTTCCAGAGGTGCAGGAAGTATGGTTCAGACAGTTTCTGCCTTTTTAAAAAACATTTGAGTTTCAACAAGGAGCAATTGGCATGTAATCTAAGAGAAGGTGTGTGCAGTCACTGAAAAATGGTGGAACAAAGACCTCTGAACCACTGTAAGGAGGCTTGAAATAGGAACTTGCTTGGAAAGCTGAAATTTTACAGATGAGGAATCCACTAGGCTATTGGGTGACAGTTGAGAACATACAGGCTTGTGAAATGCAGTTCTGTCCAGGTAGTAAATTGCTCAGGGAGCTGGTGCTTGCTGACAGTGTGGGACAGCTGCAGTTACATGCTGCAAATGGTTGGGTCTGATTTCTGGAGGCATACTAATTCCAGCTCATGAGGGGTCTTGAGTAATGCCAAAAATGACCAAGTAGAAGAAAATGTGAAGATAATGATATGGTTCTGGTGGTAAATTAGATTCTCCCTTCAGAGCTCAGAGAATCTGTCTAATTCAATTCATTCCTAGTGGTAGCTGTCATATCGGCTTGTCCTGACCCTGGCTGTGGTTCACAGCTGTATCTCAGTAGTGACTTGGGGGGAAAGCCTTTAGTAATTGTCTCCGCCTCTCCATGTCTTCACTCCTTCTCCCATCAGTAGTATCCCCTGCCTCTCCTCTCCATTTTTTTCTCCAACTACTTCCTCTCCTCTGTTTCCTATTCCCTCAGTGAAAATACGTTCTGATCTGTTAATGAACTCACATTAAGGTGCATATAGCCAACAAGACTTGCGTGTAAACCTATCTAGGGACTGTTTGCATTTTAACAGAAGTTTCTGTGTTTCATGCTGAAAGAAAACATTTATTTTTTAAAAAATTATTATTTTTTGGTCGCACTGGGTCTTCATTGCTGTGCATAGGCTTTCTAGTTGCGGTGAGTGAGGGCTACTCTTCATTGCATTGCTCAGGCTTCTCCTTGAGGTGGCTTCTTTTGTTGTGGAGCACAGGCTCTAGAGCATGGGGCTGTCGCCCACCAGCTTTAGTTGCTCCTCAGCATGTGGAATCCTCCTGGACCAAGGACTGAACCTGTGTCCCCTGCATTGGCAGGTGGATTCTTATACACTGTACCACCAGGAAAGTCCTGAAAGAAAACATTTCTAATTGTGAAGCTCTAAGTATTAGTTGTTCCGTGTGTGTGTGTGTGTGTGTGTGTGTGTGTGTGTGTGTGTGTGTGTGTGTTAGGTGCTCAGTCATGTCTGACTCTTTGCGTCTCCATGGACTGTAGCCCTCCATGCCCCTATGTCCGTGGAATTTTCCAAGCAAGAATACTGGTGTGGGTAGCCAGTCCCTTCTCCAGGGGATCTTCCTGACCCAGGGATCCAACCTGGGTCTTCTGTATTGCAGGCAGATTCTTTACTGTCTGAGCCACCAGGGAAGACCAGATATTCCATGGGAAAGAGAATTTTTCGAGGACCAATTCTAAGTCAGAATATTTTTTAAGGTATACTCTATTCTAGATAGTATAAAAAATTCCTAATTATAAAAGGGCTTTAGAAAATCAAATTTCTCCTCCCAGTATGAAAAGAAGCTCTGAGGCTGATTTGAATGTGACATCAGTGGATAATGAGCTTTTATACTGTTCCAGTCAAAGGTATCAAAGATAAAGCCAAAACTTTGACCATACTGAGAAGTCAAGTCAGGGAAATTTTCACTCGGCTACAGGAAAGGAAAGGCTGATGAGGAGGAATAGAACAAATCTAATTTAAATCTTGACTATTTTAGAAGATAATAAGCAGCTTCCATACATTATATGGCCTTTCTTCCCAGTCATCATCAGAAAATCTTTGGAACACAGTATACAAATTAAGGAGCTGCCCGTTCTGGAAGGACAGGGCCCAGAAAGTAAGAGCAAAGAGTGGGAAACAAGTTATCACTGATTGAATTTAACTTCTCCCAGCCTCTGTTTCTTCCTCTGTAATGTGGGAGCAGTAATATCTATTGAAGAGCGTTAGAACTCTTTTGATTGCAAATTATAAGAAGCCATACTGAACATATTAACATAAACCAGAAATTTTAAAAAAGGAATTTGTAGGTTTTTATTCCTGGATGTCCAAGGTCTTTGGATTTTGGGCAAGCTGGATTCAAAGACCCAAAGGATGCCTTAAAAAGTTTTTGGCCCTCCATTATTTCTGCTTGTTTTTGTTTGGCTTTTCCTTAAATGGTTTTAATTTATGTGTCAGTTAAGATGATCTAAAGAACACATCTCCCAGCTTAACGATTCTAAGAGAAAGTTGTTTTCAAATATCATTTGAAAGATGATATTGCCTTGCTCAGGTCAGATGTCCAAACCCTAATCAGTCACTGCATGTTGGGATTTTTGGATTGGCCATCCTAGGTCAGATGTATAACCCAGTATTTGGCCAGGGTAACACAACTGACTGCCTCTCCAGGATTACATGCATGAAGGGAGAATTCCGTAAAGGATTAAGAAGGTAGAAGATGGGAAACTACGCTGGGCATGAAAATATTGTAGCTGTTATAATCTACCAAACCTACTACTGCAGGTTAAAGAATCAAATAAGCAGACACAAGGAAGCTGTTTATAAACTAGAGTTATACTTACAACATCATTCAGGTAATTATAAATACCATGTTCATTAAAATCAAGAAAGCTGAATCATATAACAATGACTTTACAAATCTGTGGGAAAAGATGGACTATTAACGTCTGTTGTGAGACAACTGAATAAGCATCTGGAAAAAAAAATGCAAGGAGGAGCCTCACCCGCCTCCACACACTAGTATATACTCTAAATGGATTAAAGATTTAAATGTAGAAATGCAACTGTAAAACTGTTTGAAGAAAACATGGTAAAATTCTTTTATAATCTTGGAATGGGGAAGGTCTTCCTAATCATTATTCAAAATCTGAACTCGTAAAGAATATGACTGATAAATAAAACTACATCAAAAACATTTTTGTGATGAAAAATATCATTTGAAAAAAAAGTCAAAAGGCAGAAAACAAATAGAATAAAAGACAGTGGGGTGTTGGAGATGCTCTGTGCTAGCTCATAGAAGCTGATTATTAAATTTTAGAAAATTTGTAAGCTGGTTGTCAACTTATTTAAAGTTAAGTTTTGTGAACTTATAAATAAAGAATGTTACAAACAAAGATAATATATACTCAAAAGCTCATCACTCTAATTGTTTAACTACATTTTGTTATCATTCATGCTTTTGGAGTGATTGACATCTATTGTGTCTGTATCATGGAGATATTACATAATGGCTTGGTATTACACATTTCTCCCAAATTCCACAGATGTCATGTTGGTAGCTGTGGAGAGAATGTTTACATCATAAATATTAGCACGTGCTATAAAACAGGATTTATTTTCCCCAGAGACCATTACTAAACACTAGCCAACACACCACTGGGAAAAAAAAAAAAATTGAAACTCACAGAGAAAGGGCTACTCTCCCTTTATGTAATGTGCCTCTTATAAGCCAAGTATAAAAAGACTATTACCCTAACAGAAACATAAGAAAAATATGAAGTGTTCATTCGTAGAAGCAAAGAGATGCTCTATGTCACAAGAGAAATGCAAGTAAAAACTATACTGAGGTATTTCTTTTTTACTAACTAGATTAGCAAAACTCTGAGTGTGATAAGACTCTGCTGGAAAGGCTGTGGGAAAAAAGACATTTTTTTTTTCATTTCTAATACATTAGTGTTTATAATGAATATATTAATATACATTATGTATTTTATTTTATTTTTTAAATTAGTTTATTTATCTATTTTTTAACATTACAATATTGTATTTGTTTTGCCATACATTGACATGAATCCACCATGGGTGTACATGTTTTCCCCTACCAGAACCCCCCTCCCACCCCCCTCCCCATCCCATCCCTCTGGGTCATCTCGGTGCACCAGCCCCGAGCGCCCTGTATCATGCATCGAACTTGGACTGGCGATTTGTTTCACATATGATAATTACATTGTTGTCGAGGATATAAATTTATATAACCCTTTTGGAAGGCAATTTGTCAATATATATATAAAATTACCAATACATAGACTATTTGACCTAGCAATCCTATCTCTGGGAATTTATACTATTATATGTATTAAGTACTTTTGTTTCATTTTTTAATTACTTTAAAGATTGGAAACAACACAAGTGTTCATCCATATGGGCTGGTTTAATAAGTTGTGGAATATTTAAAAAGTAGAATTGACTAGAACTGTAAAAAAATTGAAGATACCAAGTTGAATATGAAGAATCTCTAAATTATATCTTTCTATTCCATTTTATTGAGAAACAATTGACATGACATTGTATTAGTTTAAGATGTACAACATAATGATTTGATGTATGAGTGTATTGCAAAATGATCACCACAATAGGCTTAGTTAACATCCATCACCTCATATAATTACAACTATTTTTTCTTTGTGATGGGAACTTAGCAACATTCAAATATGCTATATAGCATTAGCTATAGTCACCATGTTTTCCATGACATCTCTAGAACTTTTTAATCTTAGAACTAGAAGTTTGTACCTTTTGATTGCCTTCATTCAATTTCTCCACACCTACCCCCAGCCTCTAGCAACCGCCAACCTGTTCTCTGTTTATCTGGGTTTGATTTATTTTTTAGATTTCACATATAAATGAGATCATGAAGTGTTTGACTTTTTGTCTGACTCATTTCACTTAGCATGATACCTTCAAGGTCCATCCATGTTATCACAAATGGCAGAATTACATTTTATTATATAAATATACCACATTTTTCTTTACCCATTCATCAAGTTATATTATCAAATAACCAAAATCAAGGTTAATATCAGAGTTATCTTTTGCGTAATAAAGTAAAAATATTGTATTTGATTTGCAGAAACAAAGTTTGGAAGAAAAGTAATAGAAATGGTTATAGGACAAGTTTGCTGTGTAAGATGTGGGACCCGGTTAGGCAGAAAGCAGGATTAGAACAAGGCTTTGTGTTACCTTTTGCCAGCAAATTTGGAAAACTCAGCAGTGGCCACAGGACTGGGAAAGGTCAGTTTTCATTCCAATCCCAAAAAAAGACAATGCCAAAGAATACTCGAACTATGGCACAATTGCACTCATCTCACATGCTAGTAAAGTAATGCTCAAAATTCTCCAAGCCAGGCTTCAGCAATGCTTGAACCGTGAACTTCCAGATGTTCAAGGTGGTTTTAGAAAAGGCAGAGGAACCAGAGATCAGATTGCCAACATCTGCTGGATCATCAAAAAAGCAAGAGAGTTCCAGAAAAACATCTATTTCTGCTTTATTGACTATGCCAAAGCCTTGACTGTGTGGATCACAATGAACTGTGGAAAATTCTGAAAGAGATGGGAATACCAGACCATCTGATCTGTCTCTTGAGAAACCTGTGTGCAGGTCAGGAAGCAACAGTTAGAACTGGACATGGAACAACAGACTGGTTCCAAATAGGAAAAGGTGTACGTCAAGGCTGTATATTGTCACCCTGCTTATTTAACTTATATGTAGAGTACATCATGAGAAACGCTGGGCTGGAAGAAACACAAGCTGGAATCAAGATTGCCGGGAGAAATATCAATAACCTCAGATATGCAGATGACACCACCCTTATGGCAGAAAGCGAAGAACTAAAGAGCCTCTTGATGAAAGTGAAAGAGGAGAGTGGAAAAGTTGGCTTAAAACTCAACATTCAGAAAACTATGATCATGGCATCTGGTCCCATCACTTCATAGGAAATAGATGGGAAACAGTGGAAACAGTGTCAGACTTTATTTTTTCGGCTCCAGAATCACTGCTGATGGTGATTGCAGCCATGAAATTAAAAGACGCTTACTCCTTGGAAGGAAAGTTATGACCAACCTAGACAGCATATTAAAAAGCAGAGACATTACTTTGCCAACAAAGGTCCATCTAGTCAAGGCTATGGTTTTTCCAGTAGTCATGTATGGATGTGAGAGCTGGACTATAAAGAAAGCTGAGTGCCAAAGAATTGATGCTTTTGAACTGTGGTGTTGGAGAAGACTCTTGAGAGTCCCTTGGACTGCAAGGAGATCCAAGCAGTCCATCCTAAAGGAGATCAGTCCCGGATGTTCATTGGAAGGACTGATGTTGAAGCTGAAACTCCAATACTTTGGCCACCTCATGCGAAGAGTTCACCCATTGGAAAATACCCTGATGCTGGCAAGGATTGGGGGCAGGAGGAGAAGGGGACAACAGAGGATGAGGTGGCTGGATGGCATCACCGACTCGATGGACAAGGGTTTGGGTGGACTCCGGGAGTTGGTGACGGACAGGGAGGCCTGGCATGCTGCGCTTCATGGGGTCGCAAAGAGTTGGACACGACTGAGCGACTGAATTGAACTGAACTTGTGTTATCTTTTTACACTAAAATGAATGTTGAACTATGTCAACATACTAACTTGTTACAAAATTAAATTGTTAAAGGAACCAAGTGAAAGCTTCATTAAAGAGCACTTGACATTCAATAAAAGTTACTGAGCACCTATCATATGGCAGGCACTGTTCTAGGAGCTGCGCCCAGAAGGTGACACCACATCATGTAAGCCGTGATGTAAAGCTGAAAAGTTGGTGACTCTTATCAGCCACAGAAGCCACTCTCAGTTGCCACAGCTTCTATTATGTCTGTCCAGTGGTTTTCTCTTGTCCCATTAGTCTCATATCCATGACATAAACAGAGTAAAAATATCCCAGGCCGTATAGTTTTAGTAACAATTTAATGTTTGTGTTCTTCTCTGTGTAGATTCTTTGTATGTTTTCACATATTAGTCATCTTTTTTTTTAAAAAATTATTCTATTGAAGTATAGTTAATTTACAATGTTGTGGTAGTTTCTACTGTACAGTAAAGTGATGCAGTTATACATATAAATACATATATATTTTTTCATGTTCTTTTCCATTATGGTTTGCTACAGAATACTGAATATAGTTCCCTGTGCTATACAGTAACACCTGTTGTTTATTCATCCTATATATGTCATCTTTCTTCTTGAATATGTTGTTTAATATACTTGGCGGAATATGATATTTAAAAAGCTCAGGCCTTTAATTTTGTGGACAGTGAACAAGATAGACAAAAATTCCAGTGAACTTACATTCTAGCGGTGATGAGGGAAAGACTTTCTGAGGAGGTGATGTTGAGTACAGTCATGAAAGATATGAGGGAATGTGACTTGTTAACATCTGGGGTTCTGCTTGTCATTCATAGTAATTACTATTTCCAGTGTCCTCAAGAAGATTGCAAGACATTACACATGTACACATATACACACACACCAATGTTTACTATTTTTTATGAGCACAGTAGTGCTGCCACATTACCTAACGGCTGTGTCCTGCCAATGGTCTGGTAATGATGATGGGTTTGAATGGAGTGAACCTCTCTTTGTCTGTTGTTCTGGTGCCAGTAAGGAAGGACATAGTTGACATTTGTGAATGACTGTGACTCTGATTGAGGGGCAAACCTCTGGTTGTAGGAGCTTAATTCTCTTTCCAAATGAAGCTAAATGTTCCACAAAATTAAAGCCTTGACCTTTAATATCATATCCTACCACCCAGAGTAAATAACACTCTCAAAAAGAAAGACATCTAAGATATGAAAATGTATCAGAGAACATACAGAGAAGAACAAAACATTAAATTATTGCTAGGCCTTAAGGGCCCTGGGGGATATTTTTTATCATGTTGAGGTCATGGATATGAGCCTGGATTGGATGAGAGACAACTGTTGAGTGGCATTTGAAGAGTGGTTCATGCATGTTTGAAGGTACAAATTCCTTAGCTTTACATCACAACTTACATGAGCTGGTGCCTGTTTAGTGGGTTCTTTCAGTATTTGCGCTGTCTTTTATTCCAGCTCCTATGCATTCCCCCCCGCCCTTTTTTGTAATTGTTTAGTAGGTGGTAAGAGCCTTAGAGTGAAGTACTGTTCATGTTTCCTTCACATCCCCAGCACCTAGCACAGCCAGTCCTGACATTTAGCAGCTCTTAATAGGTGTGTGTTGAAAGACTGGTAGAGACATGCCCTGGGAAGGAAGACACTGGATAACAGTGTAGGTATCGTTTTGGTCTGGGGGATTTGGAGTCTAAAGGCCTGCTTTGTTTTCTAGTTAGGTGGGCTGATGGATGGCCTAGAGTTTTGGTAACTGTTAAGATTCACTGCTCCCGTTTAGCTTGCACTCTGCATGTGCACACAAGGCAGCTGGTTCAGCACAGCCGTCTGTGTGACGGTTCTCAGCTCCCTGCCAGCCGGGTAGGCTCTGCCATCAATCTGTCCCAGAGTCTCCGACACCCTGTGATCTGACAGTAACTCAATCCTCCTCCACAGACTTCTCTGATCTCCCGCCCTGCATTCTCCTCACCTCTGTCCCTTGCTGTCTGAGCCACAGACTTTGCCAGCCATGTGGACTAAAGCAAAAGTGAGTTCATCCACAGAGCATGTGCCTGAGCAGCCAAGTTCCCCAGGTTTGAATAAAATGACCCAATCGATTTGGCATTCACTGGGCAGTCACACAGGGACATGTCCATTCTGGGATGTCCCTCAGCAGGGCAGATGCTGCCTCAGTCAGACTGGCCAAGAGTCCTTGAATGGGGTTCCTGGCAAGAGTCAGGGGAGATCAAAGTCCACCCCCGCCCCAATTCTACAAAAGCTGAATTTGCCTTAATAATGATTTCCCAATAGGAATTTCAACTCCCAATTCCATTTGGATTCTTCCTGAATAAAAATCCTTCACCTGGTCTATATAGCTGCAAATTTAAGACTTAAAATTGCAGCTTTCACAGACAACGGACTATTTTATTTCTAGGGGGTAAAGAATTGGCACTGGCTAATGAGTTATATTCCGATGTACAATGCCCTCTGATTGTGTATTATATATTAGCACTCTGGACTTGAAAGAGACAATTGTGTTATGTTTGCCCATTAATTGAGAATAATCATCTCAGCTGCACAGTACTGCATACCAGCCAAGCTTGTCATTCTCACATCCAACAGCTTTTAATTGTTGTGTTGCCCTTTAACAGCAACCTTTCTCCAAGTTTGGAGAACAAAAACAGAGACCTACCTAAATATCAGCTTCTTCCCACCCTGAGAGAAAAGAATCCATTTAGATGGAAAGGATTTGTGTTTTCTAATCCTCAGGGAGTGATCATGCCTTAGCAATTTCCATTATCCATCAAGTCTAAATACTAAGGCCATGGGATTTCTTCTTCCTAATAAAGTTAGGAAATGCAGCAGACAAGAAAGGGGCTTACATGATTATACAGTAAGCTAGAGACTAAAGTAGAAAAAATGCCTTAAAAATCATTGTCAGAACGCTTTTGAATGCAAGTAACAGAAAATTTAACTCAAACTGTCTTAAGTTAAAAAGTATTGTTTCACATAACTGAAAAGTCCCAGGATGGAATTGCTTCAGCATATCTTGATTCCAGCACTGAGTATCTTTGAGTTTTGGTCCCATGCTCCCCACATCTCGGCCCTCCTCTCCTCTACTGCTGGTTCGGGCCCTCCCTTGCTCTGGAGAGAGAGCATTTGGCAGCTCAGCTCTGGGCTCACAGCTCTAGTGCAAGTCCCAGGGTTGGATTTCATTGGACCAACTTGGGTCATGCTCCTTATTCAGAACCAGTTATGGCAGCCAGGGGGAATGAAGGATGCTGATTGGCCAGGCTTTGATCACTCTCAGCCCTGGAGGTGGAGGGCAGGGTCAAATCCATCAGCCTGAACTACATGAACTGGCACTAGACGGTGGTGATGACTGTCTAATAAAAAATGGTCCCTGCTACCAGAAAAATGGGACTGAATGCGAGCAAACAAGAAAAACTGAGGCACTATCCCTTCATCTCAACTTCACAAATGAATGCCTTTGTAGCCTAGAAATTTAAGCCTAACACCTTTTCCCTGAAGACTGTCCATAATAAAGATGACCATTTACCAAGTGCTGGACATCACACAGAGTGTTTTACATTAGCCCTCTCGTTTAATCCTATGGCTACCCAACCACGGAGGTACAACAAACTCCCTTCTCTAGATAGGGACACAGAGGCACAGGGAAATTAAATGGCATGTTCTAAGCCCACAACTGTTAGAGAGTGAGTCATTATGCAGCTCTGGCCTGACTCCAAAGCCCATGCTTAATCTCTTTCTGTGTATTCCCCACACTAGTCCATTTACAAGACTTCTAGAGTGGTTACTAAAGTGAAACTACAGGTTCTCAGGCACCCTGGTTACTTAGATTACTATCAACTCTACTTCTTTGTAGAAGCTGGTCCTCTTAAATGGATCTCAGATGATCCCACAAGGGCAAATACTCTTTCTTATGGCCCACAGCTGGCTATGGGAAGTATCTCTATACTTTGCTCAGATAAATCTTGGGACTGTGGGATCTTCCTAAATTTGCTGCCAGGAGAACAGCTACCAGCCAGTCTCTCGTCCAGATTTCTCAGATGTTAGACACAGTCTTCACTGTCCTTCAGGCTCTAGGAGACTCCATGGAGGAGCAGGCCAAGAACTTAGATTCCATTTCAAAAAAGAAGAGATGGGGCTTGTTCTGTGAAGTAAGAAGGCTTATTTTTATATATGTCTTAGGTATTTGGACATAGTGGGATGATGCAAAAATTGAAAAATGAATCAATGGAACTGGATAAGAAGCCCAGAAACCCCGTTACATGTATGTGGACACAATATATGATAAAAGTAGAATTATAAATAAATGGGAAAACAATGATTGTTCAATAAATGGTGCTTGGAAAATCGATTATCTGTGGGGAAAAACACAAAGTTTGGTTTCTCTCATACATCACAAGTAAGTTAAAAATCCTACAAGGGATAAAAAAGAATCTTTAAAAAATTTTAAAGAAAATATAGGCCTTATGACTTTGTGAAAGAGTTAAGAAAGGTTCCTTAAACTTTACAACAAAACTTCCAACTGTATAGGAAAAAGTAGGGACAAATTTTTATTATATTAACCCTAAACTTTCTGTAATAGCAAAAGATACCAAAAAACAAAGTAAAAAGTGAATCACAGGCATTTGGGAAAAGATATTTAAAATGCAAAATCTGACAAAGAAATTGTACCCAGAATATAGAAAGAACCCTGACAAACCAATAACAATGATTGTGATTCTAATAGCCGGGCACTGTCCTGAACACTTGAGATATATTAACTCATTTAATCTTCACTATATTTCTATGAGACAAATGTTTATCACCCCCACTCTGCAGGTAAAGAAATAGAGAAAGGGTTAAATAGCATGCTTAACGTCACTGATAGTTAAGAGATGGAGCTGAGCTTGAGCCTAGGATTCTGGCTCCAGGTCTTATGGTCTTAATTACTATACTCTCAAATGCAATAGAAACATCAACCCGCAGAGTCAACACACACACCAGAAGAATTTTCATCTCGCTAGCAGAGAAGTTAAAAACTAAGGTGCCAAGGAGAAAGCACTTCACAAATTAAAATATCTGATAATACCAAGTTTGAGTGAGGATGTAGGAAGAAAGTGTGGACTTTTGTACACTGCTGGTGGAAGCATAAATTTGTACAGCCATCCTGAAGAGCATTTGACAGCATCTAGTAAATGTGAAAGTGCTCATACTCAATGACTGAGCTGGTTTGCATCTAGAAGTATACCCTAGAGATTCTCATGCAGTGTGCAGTGAGGTATGATCAACAATCTTCACTGAAGTTTTGTTTGTAATGGCAAAATTTGAAAACCAAAGAATTCATCAACAGGAAAAAAATTGTGGTATGTGTATACTATGAAATAACAACAGCAGTTAATATGAACCAGCAATAAATCTACCAATATGGGTAAATATAAGGAATATAGCACTGTGTGGAAAATACTGGTTGAAATAAGATACACACAGTGTAATACCATCTAATAAGATTTAAATATCTGCAAGACAATGCCATTTAAAATATATGTACCCAAAATACATAGGAAAAGAGTAAAAACCTAAACAAGAATGATAAATAACATATTCATGGTAGTATTTACCTCCAAAGGGAAAAAAAAGACAATGAGATCTGAGAGATGTCTGCACAGGAAGTCTCAATTATGTTTGCGATGCTTAATTGGAAAAAAAAAAAAATCCTGAAGTGAGTCTCTAAATACCATTCCTCATGGTCAAATGGCCAAGTTCAGCTTTCGGACAAGAAATCTGCATGATGAGCCATGGACAACTTCTTTTGCTAGAAAGCTCTCCCAGACTAGTTGAAGTTATGTCAAAACAACACAGGAGCCATTTTAAAGGCACTCCTATTGGTCCAAATAGGGCAGTTTCTGCATCAAAAAGAAGGATAACTATAATGGATTAAAAACTGTGAAATACATAAAAACCACGAGTTCGTAATGAAGCCAAAAAACCCTATTAACAATGTAATAACTTGCCACTGGGAGTTGCTAAGGTAATAACTTATTATTCTGAAAATGGATAAATAATGAGAAAGTATATATTTTATCTTTCCTATGCCATATATTTCGGGTAACTAAATCTTTGATAAAAGTAGATCTTATAATAGAAGAATCCCAACTAATAAATGAAGAAGAAATAACAGAATTTTGAAAAATGCACCATTTTCAACCTCTAAAGAAGTAATTGATCCAGGCAACATCCATTAAAGAGGCTAAAATTATTAACTGAAATGTCAGTGGGGAACATTATAATGGAAGGATCAGGCTGACACTACCTACACCCTGTGATCAATCTTACCCTCTGTAAAAGAGGGCAGCATAGACATTATATGCACTGATGCAACAGTAAGTGTCTCCTAGAATGTTTCTTGCCTAAAAACTTGATCCTGACTTTAATCAAGTCATCAAAACTGCTACTAATTTATATGAAATACAGGGGATGGAAGAACTACTTAAATGACAAGGATGTGTGTTTGCATGCATGCTGAACACTTCAGTTATGTCCGACTCTTTGTAACCCTGTGGACCATAGCCCACCAGGCTCCTCTGTCCATGGGATTTCCCAGGCAAGAATACTGGAGTGGATTGCCATGCCCTCTTCTAGGGGATCTTTCTGACCCAGGGATCAAACCTGTGTCTCCTGCATTGGCAGGTGGGTTCTTTACCCCTAGTGCCGTCTGGGAAGTCCAAATGACAAGGATACAATGTTTGTAGCTAAATCCAGAAGGTGGGACATTCTGTAGGAAAAGTGACTGAGTTTCTCCAACAATGAATATTCTGCTCCAACAAAAATTGCATTAGGGAAAAAGGGAGAGTGAGTTATTATCAGGTAAAACAGACTAAGAGAACATAAATACATTGTGAGGCCCTTGTTTGGATCCTGATGGAAACAGATCAACAAGAGGAAGATTGGGAAAATCAAGGAATTATGCATAGGGATTGGTAGGAGAGGACATTAAGGAATTATTGTTATTTTTGGTAAGTGTGATGAAAGCACAGTTGTTGTTCAGTCGCTCAGTCGTATCCGACTCTTTGCGACCCCATGGACTGCAGCACGCCAGGCCTTCCTGTCCATCACCAACTCCTGGAGCTTGCTCAAACTCATGTCCATTGAGTCGGTGATGCTATCCAACCATCTCATTCTCTGTCATCCCCTTCTCCTCCTGCCTTCACTCTTTCCCAGCATCAGGGTCTTTCCTAACGAGTCAGTTCTTCGCATTAGGTGGCCAAAGTATTGCAGCTTCAGTCTCAGCAACAGTCCTTCCAATGAATATTCAGGGTTGATTTCCTTTAGGATTGACTGGTTTGATCTCCTTTCAGTCCAAGGGACTCTCAAGAGTCTTCTCCAACACCGCAATTCAAAAGCATCAATTCTTCAGCGCTCAGCCTTATTTATGGTCCAACTGTCACATCCATACATGCCTACTGGAAAAACCATAGCTTTGACTATATGAACCTTTGTCGGCAAAGTGATGTCTTTACTTTTTAATATGCTGTCTAGGTTTGTCATAGCTTTGCTTCCAAGGAGTAAGCGTCTTTTAATTTCATGGCTGCAGTCATCATCTGCAGTGATTTTGGAGCCCCCCAAAATAAAGTCTGTCACTGTTTCCATTGTTTCCCCATCTATTTGTCATGAAGTGATGGGACTGGATGCCATGATCTTAGTTTTTTGAATATTGAATTTTAAGCCAGGTTTTTCACTCTCCTTTTTCACCTTCATCAAGAGGTTCTTTAGTTCCTCTTCACTTTCTGCCATAAGTGTGGTGTCATCTGCATATCTGAGGTTATTGATTTTTCTCCCTGCAATATTGATTCCAGCTTGTGCTTTATCCAGCCCAGCATTTCGCATGATGTACTCTGCCTATAAGTTAAACAAGCAGGGTGGCAATATGCAGTCTTGATGTACTACTTTCCCAATTCAGAATCAGTCCATTGTTCCATGTCCAGTTCTAACTGTTGCTTCTTGATCTACAGACAGGTTTTTCAGGGGCAGGTAAGGTGGTCTGGTATTCCCATCTCTTTAAGAGTTTTCCAGTGTTTGTTGTGATCCACACAGTCAAAGGCTTTGGCATAGTCAATAAAGCAGAAATAGATATTTTTCTGGAATTATCTTGTTTTTTCTGTGATCCAGTGGATGTTTCTTCTCAATATCTTCTGCTTCTGTTAGGTACATACCGTTTCTGTCCTTTATTGTGCCCATCTTTGCATGAAATGTTCCCTTAATATATCTAATTTTCTTGAAGAGATCTCTAGTCTTTCTCATTCTATTGTTTTCCTCTATTTCTTTGTATTGTTCACTTAGTGAATGAAATGTTCCCTTTTCTTATTCTTATCTCTGCTATTGCTATTCTTTGGAACTTTCTTATTCTTATCTCTTGCTATGGGTGGAACTCTGCATTCAGATGGGTATATCTTTCCTTTTCTCCTTTGCCTTTCGCTTCTCTTCTCAGTTATCTGTAAGGCCTCCTCAGACAACCATTTTGCCTTTTTGCATTTCTTTTTCTTGGGGATTGCTTTGATCACCACCTCCTGTACAATATCACAAACCTCTGTCCATGGTTCTTCAGGCACTTTGTCTATCAGATCTAATCCCTTGAATCTATTTGTCACTTCCACTGTATTATTGTGAGGGTTTTGATTTAGATCATACCTTAAAGGCCTAGTGATTTTCCCTACTTTCTTCAATTTAAGTCTGAAATTTGCAATACAGAGTGCAATAAGAAAGCATAGTGATTATGTTTAAAAATGGCCTCAACATTAAAATAAGGACACTTCACTTTCTTCTTAAGGTGGATCATTTTTAAAGTCTTTATTGAATTTGTTACAATATTACTTCTGTTTTATATTTTTGGCTTCCTGACCCTGAGGCATGTAGGATCTTAGCTCCCCAAGCAGGAATTGAACCCACACCCTCCACATTGGAAGGCAAAGTCTTAATCACTGGATGGCAGGAAAGTCCCAAGATAAGGACACTTTAGAAGACTATAACATGATGAAATTGCCTTTTACCCCAACCCTCCAAGGAAGCTTAGTGAACCATAGAAACCAGTCAGAGACTTCCCTCGAGGTCTGTGTGATGTGGGAGCTCAAGAAGAGAATGTAAATCAATCTGAGAGGAGCAGATGCCTACCCTCTGGGGAGAGAGGGTTGGAGCCAAGCACTATAATGCCGCACCAGTGTTTGCAGGGGCAGCATAGCTCTGTGGCCCAGACTGGGGATCCAGTGGGCTTGCTGCAGCCAGAGGAAGGGCAACAATGTCTGGGAACTGAGCTGCCAGGATGAAGCAGCCCCTGAGAAGGTGAGCCTGAAGTGACTACTGGGGTTCCCACTCCAGGCTGATGTGGTTGTAGGACATTTGGCTGATACTTACAGAGCATGGATTTCAGCATTTTACATATAAGCACAACAATCTCAATCCAGGAAAACCCCTTTTACAGTTGGGGAGATAGAGGCACAAAACCATGTATCTTGTTATCTCTTAGAAAGGCTAGGTGAGAACTACCTTCTGATTCCAGGCTGCAGCTGTAGCCCCCACCTGCCTGTAAATCGTTCTGATTTTCTGCACACCTTTGTCTAACATGCAGAAAGACTGTCAAGAGAGTTGCAGACCTCAGCCTAGAGGTCAAATAGCTACTATCTTCTTTCTGAGTTTTTATCAGGAACTGCTGTTCACAACTCATACTGTGAGAAAGTTTGCCAGAGATTTCTCAGGAGCAGGCCTTAAATCTTCCTGCTGCAGCAGAATCAGATCTTCCCACTTCTTGGATTCTGGGGCCTCTTCTGAGCCAAGTCCACTGTGGCCCTGGTAGCTGGTGCTCTGCTCTTCTTATCTGATGCCTGCTTCCTGGTGGAGCCCAGGGGATTGGAATGCTTCTGTGGCAGTTTGCCAGCAGCAAGAAGAATAAGCTTGTCCTGAGAGTTTCCATTCATGGGTTTTGACCCAAGTCCAGGGAGCCATCTACCAACAAGATCCTGGTGGTGTTATGACCGGGGGAGACAGGAACACTTGGCAGCCAGCTGTTTTCCTGGCTTTGAAGGAGGCACCTGTGATTGAATCATTCCTCATATTCTGCACAATTAGGCCATTTCTTTTGATAAATTTTCCTCCTCATCATGTCCATAGACTCTAATCTGGAAATTCCTTTTGTTTTGGCTGCATCACCTGGCTTGTGAGATCTCAGTTCCCCAACCACGGGTTGAACTCTGTCCATGGCAGTAAAAGTGCCAAGTCCTAGCCATTGGACATCCAGGGAATTCTTTGGTAGTTACTTTTGATCCTGAAAGACTTTTGCTTTTTGGATATACTTAGACCATGTCTGTTTTGTTTCTATTGAGTAGGACACCTTCCGCTTGTAAGTGCTCATCTGTACCCTCTATGAGGGCATGGAACTAAAACAGGGTTAATGAGAAGGGAATAAAAAGAATAGGTTATCTTTTCTTGTTTTCTTGAAGATAATCCCATGACATATGTGCCAGATACTAAAAAAAATAAAGACTAACTTCAAGCAGAATGGCATAAAATAAAGAGCCTTGCATTGGGCAATATGATTTCCAGAAGCATTTAGTCCACGTTGACCTCAGTTGCTCTGTCTGTGTTATGAGGCTAATTATAATTAACGGAAAGGTAAAAGGTAAGAGGTTCAACCTCATAAATATCTGGAGTGACTTTCCTCTTCCTTAAATCTGGGAAATACTGAAAATCCATTCATTCAATTATTTATATTGTTTTATATCCTCATTCATTCGTACAACAAATATCATCCACCCAACAAATACTCATTGAGGACGCATACGAAATTAACAATGCATGGTTACATGGAGATAAAATTCGTGCCCTCAGGAATTTCCATTTTAATTGGAAAGTGAAGATGTACGTGGAAAGCTGTAATATAGAGTGTGCTAAATACAGTAAAAAGATGCCAAGTGCTATGAGAGTTCAGAAAAAGAGAAATTGCTTCCAGGAAATTTCAGAGAAGACTCAATGAAGGATGCAGTGGTTAAACTGAATCTTGAAGAATAAAATTTAGATAGGCAGACATGGGGGAAAATATTCCACTGGCCCCACAAAGCCTTCAACAGAGATCTGGGAGTGGGAATGTGTGGGACATGTTTGGGAAACTATAAGCCATTTAGAAAAAAATGGAAACCAGAGACTATTTATCAGTGGGAGACAACTGCCATAGTTCAAGGGACAGTGAGCGTTTAACTCGGAGGGTAGAGGAGAGAAGGGGCTGTGAGGACTGGGTGGGGAAAATACGACTTTGAGGGAGGGAAGGAAGGGTGAAGCTGAAGGGAGGCTGGAGGGAAAAATGCTCACATTTCCTTCTTTTCCTCAAGGTTGGTGGTCACCTCCTCAAATCTGACGGTCCTTCTACTTTTAGATTTGAATAGTACTGGTTTTAATACCCAATTATCTGTTCAGAGCCAGTCAAAGTTTGGACAGAGAGCGTCCTATTTGACTGTGATCTTCATCTTGGAGGATATTTGTGCTTTGCTTAAGTTGCTACTTTGCTCTAAAAGTCAATGAATGAGTCAGCAGCATGTATTAAGGCCGCATGTCTTCTGTCCGCCCACCGTCCCTGCCCCCTTAAGTTCGGATGCTCACTAACTGTCCCTTGAACTGTGGCAGTTGTCTCCTAAGTGATCTCCCACTCATAAATCTTTGACAGTTTCCATTTTTTTCCTAAATTATTTATAGTTTCCCAATGATACAAAAAGTATTTGTATATATTTTTCAATAAGAGTTTATTGAATATCTCTGATGCTTAAGGTGACATGGGGAGGAGGGAGATTAAATCTCATCCACAGGAGTTCACAAACTAGCAGGGGAAAAGCTGTGTATGTAAATAACCAGATAAAATGAGGTATGTGAAAAGTGCCATGAGATTACCATAAGTTCAGAAGAGGTGGCATTAGTCCTAGAAACCCAATATGGGTCTGTTTATAGACACTCATGCGTGGGGGATCCGGGAGGAATTGGGAGGCTGGGGGTTGGAACTGAGGGTCCATGAAGTAGTGGATTTTGTCAGAGTACTCGGCTTACAGTGGTATCTCTGTTGTTTAGTCGCTCAGTTGTGTCCAACTCTTTGTGACCCCATGGACTGTAACCCACCAGACTCCTCTGTCCGTGGAATTCTCCAGGCAAGAATACTGGGATGGGTTGCCATTTTCTCCTCTAGGGGCTCTTCCCTACCCAGGGATCGAACCCCTGTCTCCTGCATCTTCTGCACTGGCAGGCAGCCTCTTTACTGCTGCGCCACCTAGGAAGTCTCAGTTGTATCTCTAGGAGCCTTCAAATTCCACTTAGCCATTCCCCACACAACCAGCCATGCTGACTTCTGCAATCTGCTTCTCTTTGGGTTGAAACTGGCTTAGTTTTTGCTGTAGGATATGCCTGAGGCATGGGGGATGAAGCTAATGTAAACTATGTGGGCTCCCAATGTAAGAATTTCGATAAGACTGGAGTCTTGACAATGAAGCTGATGCAAACGGGACAGGTGGTGCCCCCGGTGCTTTTCATCTTGCCTTCAAAATTGGTGTGGTTTGTTCAAAATGCCTCTTACTGCTTTTACGAAGACCAGCTTTCCACACTCTGAGAATGGATTTCTTTGTGGTCTGTTAGGCCATTGTGCGGTTTCCCCTACTGGATTCTCTTTTTGTGGCTGGAGGTCAAACCCTTTCTTGCCTGCTGCTTCCAGGAATGCGTGGTGTGTGTGTCAGCGTGCTACATGAGAAGGTTTTATTTTACCTCCTTTGAATGGAATGGCAGTCATCCAGCAGGCCTGGGTGCATGTATAAATAGAGGACACGTAAGCCTGCATTTCGTATCCAGAACATAAACCAGCCACCACTGCCCGCTGCACCATCAGGTTTTGATGAAAGGCTGCTGACAGCACTGCAGACCATGCCATGGGGCCCAGCAAACCACCTAATCCCACTGCTCTATCCCAGGCATCGGTGGGGCAGATTTCACTGCCAGGGACAATTTCTTTCCAGTGACCAGCAGCTCTGAGTTTCTTTGGCTTTTCCTGCTTCAGCTGCCCATCACTGGTGACCCTTAGTCGGAGAGGCCAGAGTGAACATAGAAGACTAAAATGTACAGCTAATCCCCCTATTTTTTCTAAGGCAGAAAATTTAGACTCAGTTGCCTATGAGACCCTTTGATTATGGAGCTCATGTCAAAAGGGCCCATTGAAAGCTTAGTGTTACCGTGTCTCCTGCCTAACTTTCTCCAGCCTACAAGAGTGGAGTATCAGGTTCTAGACTCTAGAGGATTAGACATGAATTCCTGCCATTCAGATGCTTTACAATCTGGTCCCAAACTACCTTTCTCATTCTATAACCACTCCATCCTTATTTTCGACTCTGTTTAAGAGTCTTGGTCCTACGCCTCTTATATCACTCTGCCTTTATTTCGGTGGTCCACTCCCCTGGAATCACTCCCCTTCTCTCTGCCTACTGAAAGCCTTTCTCTCTTCTTGGGCTGAGTTTCATTCCAGGGCTTCCAGGACCACTCCCTTTATAGGTGTCTTTCTCTCCATAGCATGCATTGTTTCTACTGTTTACTCAATGAATCACTATGTTACTTATGATAGATACTTTGTAGTCTTATGTACTATTTAGAATGGACATTTTTCACATTGAAATTCTAGATTCTAGTCTCCTCTAGAATGAAAACCCCATGAGGTCAGGGGCCATGCATTATCTTCCTATGGTGTTAAGTACTATATATACAAGAGGAGCCAGGAAGTGCTTGTTGATTCAGTCAGTCAGTCAGTTCAGTTGCTCAGTCGTGTCTGACTCTTTGCAACCCCATGGACTGCAGCACGCCAGGCTTCCCTGTCCATCACCAACTCCCGGAGTTTACTCAGACTCATGTCCATTGAGTCAGTGATGCCATCCAACCATCTCTAAATGAATAATAATCCACTCTTGAAGAAGCAGAGCTCTAGCAGTGTCTGTGAGTGAATCTCGTGGCCTTTCATGGACATTCTCTGGCTACGCTGTGAAAAATTGGAATATGAGGTAATAATTGAAGTTATTCTCAGGTCCAGAAGGGAGCTCAGAGACTTATCCCTCCACTGAAGTGCCCTGGAGCCGTCTAGAATGTCAGCTTAACTCAGCTTCCAGGCTGGGTTGCTTCCACAGTTTGGGGTTTCTTGGCATTCTATTCTATGGACTCAAAAGAGCTGATTTTTACAGTTGTCATCCCTCAATAACCTTCATATATTTGCTTAGTAAAATACTTCATTTTAATTAAGCTAGGAACAGTGGTTCTAACCTTTTACTAGGTATTGTGGGGAATGGGTCTGGGATGTTTGTGTAATATATAAATGCTGTTTATACAGTATTTGGGTTTTGAACAATGCCTTTGGAATTCCATAGGTACCTGAAACGTATAGGCAGTGATTGCAACACTTGTTCTTTAAACAGCGGGTTTGACTTTTGTGAACCTCTAAATAAAATGTTTAGATACATCTGATTAATAAAACAGAGACTTGAAGATGTACTGTTTTAGCACAAAATAAGGAATAAAAAAAATTAGGAAAAAAAACCCCATATTTTTTACATGTGACTTGTAAAAGGGCTTTGAAGGTGATTCCAAAAGAGAACTTTCAGAAATGTATTAAATTATGGAAGCATTACTGTAATAAGAATAGCTTTCACTTACTGAGCATTTCTTGTGAGTAATTAAGTACTTAATATTCAAAATTCCATTTAATCCTAAAAGCAACCTGATGATGGAGAGGGATTTTATTAGCTCTATTTCAGAGGTATGGAAACTAAAGGTTAAAATGTTTAACTTCGATTTGAATTCAGGTTTGTCAGACTCCAAAGTCCATCGACCACTGTGATGATCATCTTGAAGGACAAACACTGACTGGATATGTTCATCTTCTCATGTTCAAGGCCACTTAGGGCTAGTCATTGCATAGCTCTGGGGTCAGCACTTGGCCCCTGCTCATAGCATGTTTGGATCATTTGTAGAACAAATTTCTAGCAGATGGAAGTAAAGTGTCTTGAGCAAGGTGGGTGGGGGAGTGGTTCCTAATTCACAGTTGCTCAGAAATTGTTCTCAGTGCTCTATGGTCACATGTAGAAGAAATTTCTCCAGAAAACTGGAGAAATTAGAAATTTTGAGAAGCTTCTAAATGAGCCATCTTGGAGCTGACAAACAAGGGTGTTTATGACTTAGGATCTCAAGTAATATCTCACTTACATGTTGTCATAGTACTGCCTTCTTCTGTCTTTAGAGTGAACAATAATCTCCTGATCTTCTTAGTTATTAATGTAATTTAATGGAACAAGCAGAGTATTGAGAATGTCCAATGTGAAAGATGCTATGATAGTCCCTTGGCAGGAGGAATGAGTATGGTGAATGGTAGGGTATGAGGAAACCTGGTGGAGGGGATTCGAGGGGAGATGCAGGAATGAACATATGGCTTCATCTTATTTATAAACTGCAGAGGAGATGACTATCAGGACTGTACATTAAGTGTGATAGTGGTGGGGGTGGATGGAGCAGGATGTCAACAAAAACCCTTGGGAACATAAGGGAGAGAGGAGTTTATTCTGTCTGGCAGTGCTGGAGAAGCCTTCATGGAGGATGGGACATTTGTGCTCAGTCTTGAAGAATGGGGCGGGGGGTGTGCCCCTGACAAATGGAGGAGGAAGGGATAGGAACAGGAAGACATGAGGGGAAAATGGTCTAACTGCAAAATGAGAGTGAGCCCTATGTCCATGTGTTGGGTCAGGTAGAGACGGCAGCAGAAAAAGCAAAGCAAGCTGAATATCCTCTTGAAAACTTCAGGTTGCACTGGGCCATGGGGACTCGCTGAGGAATTCTGAGCACCAAAGACCTTTTGATTTTCCAGAGACGGCTCCTTCTGCCTGTGGTTATCAGCAGTGTTGGTTGTATTATGAGGCACAAGATTTCACTTTTCTTTTTTTTTTCCAGGGGCGCCGTCTCAAGGAAAAGAATCTTATTGTTCTTTTGTTCCCTTTCATCCAGATTTGATACTCTGTTTGCCATTTCTTTACCCTTCCCTTTGATGCCTGCGGCAAGGGAAGTTGTACCTTGGTTCTCCCTGCTGACATCTGGCGCAGGTATTTCACTCACTTTACCTCGTGACTTCTTTTCCGAGAGTCAGATGGGTCAGGGAGTAAGTTGTCCTCATTGTCTGTGGTTCATTGAAAAGAAAGTTCAGGAATAAAGGAGTAGGAGAAAGAAGCATATAGGCAGAGAGGTGGGACACTCATCAAAGCACAGGACACTGTGCCCTGGGTTGAGAGAGGTCTCAGAATAGAAGGTGCTCCTCTTGGGATTCACACTGCAGGCCTTGGCAGGCAGCCTGCCCTTATCACCGTAAATTTTCCGACTTCAGGATTGGGCACCACACCCTGGTGTTAAGCTGTTAACTTCCAGCATCAAGGCCACAGCTACTGGGAGTAATTCCTCCTTCAAGTTGTGGCCTCATCAAGTTCTTGGTCTGGACACACCACAAAGGGTAAATGTCCCTAAATCCAGTCCCATGATGCTGGAATTCTGTATAAATTCTGGCAGCTCCCACTCCTTTACTGCAGGACACATGCTGAGCAGAGTTGTCCTAGAGTGGATCCTGGCACTGCAGTTGCACAGAGACAGATGACTTTTTTCTTCTACTTCCTGGAAGAATAAAATTGGAAACAATGTGGATACTTTGAGGAAATAAAGGACATGCCTAGAGCCAGACTTTTCACAGTAAAGTCTGCTGTGTGTCTAGAGACAGGTGACAGTTTTCAAATTCAGGAGCTCCGGAGACTTCCCCCAGTCTCCTTGCTATGTGCTGTGAAGTTACACCCAGGCCATCAGCAGAGGGCTCCCTCAACTTTAGAAGCTGCTACTGATGCTCGGGAGGCCAAGCCATGTAAATGAGAGAAGAAATGCAGATCTGACTAAGAGTTTAAAATCTACTGCCCCAAAGCACTTTTGGAGAGAAGAAACACTAAGCCATCCTGAAAACAGACCACTTCAGCAAGAAGGTATTTGCTAGCGTTTACATTAAATGACACTGTTTAAATTCCTGGATCGAGGTCAGTGTAATGTTTATTCTCAGAGTAACACATAGCTAAGTTATCCTTTGGAGAACCTAAGGAGCAGAACAACTCCCTGACCAGTGGTTTAATTGTTTCTGGACTGGTGGCTAGATGACTCCCAAATATTGAATCACAGAACCATCAATCACCATCAGTCCCAAGTCTGGACCAAACAAAGCTTTGCAGATGCCAAATCCCCACGTGGCATTTGCCCAAAATCATGCCAGCTAAACACACAGCACCTGAGAGATAAAGCATAATGTCCGGGTAGCTAATGGCCACTGTCAGGGCCGTTGGAGCCGGCCAACTCCTCTCAACTGAGATGGAAAAGGCTGTGTGGTGAAGATGGAACCAGGAAAAGGAAACCAGACACTGCCAGAACAATGTTTCTCTGAAGTTAATATCTCGTGGGGGTGTTGGGATTGTTCTACTCAGAACACACAGCAGACTGGGCTCCAGGGCAAGAATTAATAGGAATCAGAGTGCCTTTTTCCTCAGAAGTTGCTTGACAACCTCTCTGTTCAGGTGTTACCATCTGACTCTTTTTCTTAGCTCTAGGCAAATAATCCTGTTCCTTTATTATAACCTCACCTGAGATGTGTCACAGTGAATGATGCCAATGAATGTCTGACATCAGATATGCCTCTCTGAGGAAATTACAGGAGAATGCCCCAAATTCTTTGACTACATTTGAGAGATATCTTGATAAAATGAGGACATACCTAGTCAGGGGTGAGCTTTTCTAACTTTTTCAAATTCCAGGGAAGAGGAGGCACCATATATTGAACAAAACTTACCTCCCACCTGTCTCCCGTAAGCACGTATCAAACAGAGGAACCAGTCGGCTACTGGGCAAACTACACACAAAAGAACGCTAAGTGGGCTCAAGTAGACGTGGGCTTTGTAAGGTTAGGGTTAATCAGCAGGATCTGGAGGCATTTCCAAGAAGAAGCATGTGTCCTCCTTGTGACAGCAAGGCAAACACATATGAGTAGAATCTCTGGAGAAGCCACTCCAGGCTACTGCGGTGGGAAACTCAACGGTTTCTGTTTTTGCTGGCTTCGCTCATTCACATGTTTCTCATCAGCTGCATTCAGACTGATTCCATTTGCAAAGCTCTCCTGGCAATCTTGGTGGCAAAATCTCCAGCAGTTCTGATCCTGCCCAGGCCCTGTCTTCTCGTGTAGCTTCTTGGCACTTTAGCTTCTAAGCAGAAATTGGCTAAGCAGATGCAGGGATTGAACAAAGCCAAATGTAAAACAGAATGCTGGAACACCAAACCAAGTGGGGAGCAGGAAGGCAGTGAGGGGCAGTGAGGGGCAGTGAGGGACCAGGAGAGGGAGGGGCTTCCTTAGAACCAGATTGAATCACGCTCCCATCTTGTCAGCATACCCGCTCATTACGCCAGATCAAAGGTTACATCCCCTTTATGCTTCCATCTTACTAATGGATGCAATATAAAATATTTGGGTCCTTGGCAATCATGGAAGTTGTGACCCATGACACCCTGACACCACTTAATTTTTCTCAGAATCCTTTGGCAGCTTTGCAGACTCTGATCAGCTTCCTTCTCTGAACCTACCTCCTCAGCCTCAACCATTTCACACATGTGGTCTGTCTTTTCTTCCTCCACTTGATGCTGACTTTTCTTGTATTGTTAGGGAGGATGCTTGTCAGCCCACCATTTACATTGACACGGCAGGGAAAGGCCATCCAGCTGGAGAAACGTCCAAGCCCTCTCTTCCCACTGTTGAGACTGAGAGAACTGCACTACTGTCCACAGCCCTGGGCTGCTTCCCCGGGACCGACAGCACATGTTCTGTTGCTCTTATCATGCATGTTGCTGTCTGGATTTGATTTTTGCATGTGCGGGTCATAGGGCCTGAAATTAGGGTGGAGACCCAAGTGTTAGGAAGGAGAGAGTCCATTGGCTTCAGGTTCAAGACATTGATCCAGTCCAGTAAAGCTGTACACACACACATGTACATGCACGCACACACGTATGCACACTCAGGTGCACACAGGGCAGGCGGTCTCACAGTCACAGTTCAAAATGCAGAAGACACAACGGGCATATACATCTTCCCACACTCCTGCCCCTTATCTTCTTAGTCCCCTCTGTAGAGCCCACCAGAGTCTTCTGCACGTGTTTTAAATGTACATTAGTAAACAAATCATATATTTCCCCACAGTTGGTAGCATACTGTATTGTTCAGCATCCTTTTGTTTTTTTCACCTTTTAAAATGGCTGTGTAGTGTATCATTGAATGAATTTCCATAATTTGTTTAACAAGTCCCATATGACAGGCATTTGGTAGTTTCTAATCTTTTGCTATTGTAATAAAAATATAAATCAGTTTATTTGATCCTCATTTCCCAAGGCTCAGTACTGGGAGGGGAGGGAAGTGTGGCCCACCCTCTGAACATCTGCCCAGTCTGGCACTGGAGGTGAAGCCCCGGACCATGGGGGCTGGCACGTCCAGGCTGGCTCTTTGGTTCTGCCCAATCCCAATCAACTTGTTATCACATAGAGGACTTATGCTACCAGTTCTGGTGTTCACTAAGCTAGGTAATTGCATGCTTTTCTTTCTCCTTCTCTGCCTACATCCTTCTCCAACCCAGGGATTTAATTGTTACCAAAATCCTGATCCAGCAAGTCCACTCTCCCAAGACTTAGCGTATTGAATTCCCTACATTTCTGTAGCATGTGATAATTGGCAGTGCACTTTCACATAGCATTCTTTCATCTAAATCTTGTACAAATGCTCTGCAGTTGGCAGGACGTTTTCTCCGTGAAGGAACTTTTCTCAGAGGGACTGTGTGGCTTGCCTGAGTTCACTTTGTTGATAAATGACAAACACAAAGCTGGAAGCCAGGTCACCTAACACTCTGTCCGCAGCTCTTCTAATACATATGCTCACCCTTTTGCCACATGTGTGACATCCAAGTGAATTTTCAACTTGGAATATGGCAGAAATGCTAACAATTTATTCTCAGTTTTTATTTCCATCACTAGATAGATTGAGGCTCTTCAGACAAAAGGGATGATGGACCAGTTTATCCACATGGATCCCCTGGAGTGGTATACAACATGGTGAGGGCAATACCAGTTGTCCAAAGCGGAGGAAAGAATGGTGGGAGGGTGGAGGACAGGAGGCACACATGTGATGTGGAATCAGGGGTGGGCTAGAGAGGGGCAGCAGGAAGAGGGAGGGAGGACCTCTATGTAAGAAGTGTCCACTGTGTACCTCAGTCACCAATAACCACGCTCAGAACTTGAGGACACGCACCAGAGGCCGTGGAAGCGGTGGCCTGTGGGCCAGCTCTGCTCCACCAGCGGACGTGGGAGTTCCCCACAGCGGCCAGGGACTGAGGGGCTTTGGACCCCGTGCTGAGTGAGCATGCTGAGCTGGTCTCTGCCCTCTGGCTCACTGGCATAGCTCTTTTCTCCCTTGGGGTGTGTCTCTGGGAGTGCCTCAGCTCCTAGGAGCACAGGTTTGGGTGGTTCTGCTGCATGCACTCACCAGGCTTCCTTGGATGCACCACCCCTGATGCAGGAAAGTAAGGTGTGAAGGAGCTGTGGGTGCAGTCTGCTGGCCCCACAGAGAGTGCTGCCCTGTAGGAGGCAGGGGTGTGAGGGCAGCGAAGGCACTGGACCTACTCCTGAAGGGGAAGAGGGAGCCTCACCGGGGCGCTGCTGAGAGATACACCAGGTTGAGAGGTGGGCTGGGTGTGTGCAAGCTCAGAAGCTGTGCTGAGGACCTCAAGAATTGTTCTACAGGAGGAGGGAGTTATGAAAAACTCGGAGGAAGTTCTCTTCCTCTCCCCGTGAGCATGTACCAAGGAAAAGCCCTAGGAGGGCACAGGGAAGGTGGTCATTGGCAAGCCAGAAAGTGGGTCTTCACCAGGAACTGACCATGACTGCACCCTTGTCTTGGACTTGCAGCCTCTGAAACAGTGAGAATCAGATTCCTGTTCCTTAAGCTCCTCATCTCCAGGGCTTTGTCATGGCAGCCTGCCCAGATGGAGAAGCACACAGCCGTTTCTCAGCACTGGCTTGGCTCTGGAAATCCAGGGCAAACACAGGGTCTTGGCTCCATGGAGCTTGAAGGAGGCATCAGATAAATACTCCTCGCAGACATACACAGTTACTGTTATGGAAGAGAGCAATCAGGCCTCATTTAGATTATGGAAAATGGGGGAGGACTCCCGAGGATGTGACTTCAGTCTTCAATGTGAAGGATGAGTGGAGGGAGCGGGTTGAGCAGAAGAAAGAGCACTGTAGGCTTGGGGAAGGTGCGTGAGGCCCAGGGTGACAGGGTTTGGGGAGAAGCTGACAAGACACAGTGTCACTGGGAGTTTTGGGTGACGGTCAGTTGGGAACTGGTACATCTTGTTGAGAGGGTTACATTTACGTGCTCAGTGCATCAGAGAGCCATGAAAGGGTTTAAGTGGAGAAGTGAAATGATCCAATGTTTGTATTTAAAAGATTTGTTATTGTTGTTCCATCAGTAAGTCCTGTCCAACTCTTTGCAACCTCGTAGACTGCAGCATGCCAGGCTCTCCTGTCCTTCACTATCTCCCAGAATTTGCTCCATGTCCACTGAGTCAGTGATGCTATCTAACCATCTCATCTTCTGCTGTCCCCTTCTCCTTTTGCCTTTAATCTTTCTCAGTATTAGGGTCTTTTCCAATGAGTTAATTGTTCGCATCAGGTGGCCAAAGTATTGGAGCTTCAGCCTCAGCATCAGTCCTTCCAATGAATAGTCAGAGTTGATTTCCTTTAGGATTGACTGGTTTGATCTCCTTGCAGTCCAAGGGACTCTCAAGAATCTTCTCTAACACCACAGTTCAAAAGCATCAATTCTTAGGTGCTCAGCCTTTTTTATGGTCCAACTCTCACATCCATACATGACTATTGGAAAAACCACAGCTTTGACTAGACAGACTTCTGTCAGCAAAGTAATGTCTCTGCTTTTTAATATGCTATCTAGATTTGTCATAGCTTTCCTTCCAAGGAAAACTATGAATAGTGTGAGAGTCAGATGGGAGGGGTGGGATGCTGACTTAGGTTTGGAGGTCCTGAGCAGCAGGCAGATTAGAGGGATGTGGCTCATGTGGGAGCCAGTGCACAGGATGGGTGAAGAGTGGGAAGGGAACAGAAGACAGGTAACAGGCACAGCAGCTGGGAGAGGGTGAGTTTGAGGCACTGAGTCTTGTGGGGAGCTGTAAACATATGGACCCATGGTTCAGGAGACCGATCCAGCCTGTGCAGAAAGGAAGGGACACATCAGGCCCAGGCCACTGTCCCTAGAGAGGCCTGTCACAAGGCTGGCCCTTGGCTGGCATCTGGAAACTTGGCTCTCAAGGTGCCCCCATCACCAGTTAACTAATAAGGCTGGTTTTCAGTGCCTGGACTGTTTGTGCAGACCATGTGGTTTATGCTGAACACCTGCTCTTCTTCCAGGAGTCTGGAATGTTGGTGTGTGAGGCAGAGGGTACCCAGGTGAGCAGCCCTCAGGGACAGCCTGAGCTCTGAGTCCCTGCTGGGCTTCCATGGGCTGATACCTCACAGGCATGTATCTGGGGAAGAGTGAGCTCCTTGTGACCCCTCATGGTGGGGGGTGAGTGAGCACAGGGAAGCCTTATGGTGGCTCCTCTGGACCCACCTGTATCTCTGTCCTTATGATTCTGCCACTATCCTCCCTGTGTCTTGTAATAAATCTCAGCTGTAAACACAACTTGCACTGAGTGTTGTGCATTCTAGTGAATCTCTGATGATGAGGTGACCTTGGGGACCCCTGACACAGTCTCAGGATTTGAATTTGGGAATGATCTGCATGTTGGAAAAAACCATGAGCATGGGAGTGTATGAGATGCCCCAGGAAGCATGAGTAGGGCCCTAAGGGTCTCCACAAGTTAGGAGTGACTCGGGGACAGAAACCACAGAGGAGGTGAGGACTCAGGTGGCAGGAGAGAGGAACGTCTGCGGGACTGAGCAAGGTCATCGTCAGCTTCGCAAGCAGTCCTGTGGGGGGCTGTGGGGAGATCAACTTGGTAGCAGATTAGGAGAGTGGAAGGAACAGAGGGATGTGGGGAGCTGTAAAAACATTGTAAGACAGAAATAACTCGATCATTTGTTTTCTTATTTATTAAGTGCCTGCTGCACGACAGGCAGCAGATACCAGTGATGCAGTGAGACTAGGGTGTGGTCCTGGCCTCCTGGGGTCTGTGGTCCAGCTTAGTGTCTGAAAAGCAAAGTACATGAGGCCGTGGGGTGTTGCACCTAACCTGAGGGCTTATTTGATTAAGTGACCTTGAATCTGGGAATTTATGAATAAGTAGGGCATTGTTGAAGTTGGAGGAGTAGAAAAAGGGAGCAAGGTCATTTCAGGAAGAGGGAAGAATAGATGTGGACTGAGGACCTGAGAATGGAGAGGGCTGTGGTGTCTGCAAGGAACTGATTCCACCTGGAGAAAATAGCTCAGTGTGTAACAGAAACAGGAAAAGAGGATAGTTTTAAAAGACCAAGTAGAGCTATGGGTCAGACCTTAAGACTGGTGGCAAGATACTGTGCTTTCTTGTATGATGACTTTCATTCTCTTGTGGGCAGGGTTTTTTGTTTTTTGTTTTTATCCCATCCCTTTTCTGAGATCTAGCACATCTGGGGACTAGAAAAATAGAAGGATCTTTGGTAACATAACTCCAGATGGAGCAGAAGGACACATTCTTCCAGCATCACAATGCCCCAGAGATAGGCAAGCGTGGGGAGGCTGCTGTTATTGTTGTCCTTACGTGTGTCCCCATGAGGGCTTGTCTAGCTTCCCCTCATCCACCTTCAGATCTGAAGATCCAGGTCCATGCAGCAGTGACAGCAGACAGTGTGGACTAACTGATAAATCATGTCAGGGAGCAAGCACAAGGAAAGGCAGGACTCTGGGTGGGTGGTAGAAGAGAGAGGGGCAGGCAAGGATGATGGGGTGGGGAGTCCTGGAAGCCTATGTGCTATGCCTGGAGGACCTGGGAGATTAGTAAGGTCCCAAATACCCCCTCTACTATGGACTTGAGAGTTACTGGAATATGCTTCTTGGTTCTAAAATAAGATAAAATCAGGGTGTTGCTCTAGCTTCAGGTCTGTAGCCTGACTGGTCAACAGTGAGACTGTGTCTCCTTTCTCCTCAAATCGTGGGCGATGTAAGGTTGAGTTCTGCTGAGTTGGAAGAGGTGAGGTCTTCCACTCATGGTGGGATCATGAGCTCATCAGGAGAGTAAATAAAGTGGAAGGTAATTTTGTACAGGATCAGCAATAGAAATAATGAGGGAGGCCTGGTTGGGTGGCTGGTCAGAGCTTCCACTGGACATGCTAACTTCATGGTGGCCCCTTGAGTTCAGTGGCATGGACCCTGGTTGTCAGAGTCAACACCATGATGGTAAGCCTGAGGCAGAGGGTGCAGTGGTTTCTGTGGGCTCTGCTGTGGAGCCCCAGTCAGTCAGTGGGGCGAGGAAGATGGCAATGTTGGCAAGATGGAGCTTGAAGTGCTAGAACATGGACACCATGTGCACAGGGAAAGACGTCGAGATGGAGGAGAAATAAAGACAGGGATGTGGGTATGGGGGTGGTCAAGGATCTGAGGTCCCTAGAATAAGTATTGAGGGAGCATGAAAGGTCTGGAAGGATTGGAAGTTGTAGTTGGTGGACATGATATTTAAATCTATGACTTTAGAGGTGAAGAAGTTGAGTAATAAGCAAGTTCAGTATGTGTCCTTGGGAGGTCCACGCTGACCTTTGTCGTCACCAGACCCTCTCTTTGATCTACCATTCACAATGGTTTTCTCCCTTGTTTCAGCCTTGGATGCATCTCCCTTCTCAGCTATCCTTCCCCCACTTTCTGGTCCAATAAGAGGAACTCACAGCATCTTTCTTTACTTCTGGAGAAAATTCTTTCACCTGTGTCTGATTCATTTGTGTTACCAGAAACTTAAGCTCTCCACAGTCCAAAAACCCTTTCAACTATTTTTTCTTCCCTTTCTTAGAAACAGGAAGCTGTGCTTGGCTGAGGACACACTCTTCCAGTGTGCCGGGACTCACAGAATGTTTGGAATGAGGAACAGTGAGGGCTGGGGAAGACTCCTCTCTCCTTTCCTGGGGGCATCTGTGCATCTGCCAGGGATGGGCTGGGCAGCTGGTGGAGATGGAAAGCCAGCCAGAACTTTCCTGTCTTTTGTTGCCGAGCCCCAGGCCTGAGGGAACATATGTTCTAAAGAGACAGGTGCATTTGAGGGCTTTTCTCCCAGCTCTAGCATCTCAGCTCAGGATCCACTGGGCATTGGGCCTCATCTTTTCTTCCCAGTACTTGAGCAGGGTCTAATTTTGGGTTGTGGGTTGGTTGACACTCAGTTTTCAGCCAGAAAGGCCCACTACCTTCCCAGTGGGATATCAGAGAGGTCCCCCTATGAAGAAGCAGAAACTGAGCTGTCACAGGGTGCACCTGTTTTATAAGTCTGGCCTAGCTGTGGGGAAGCTGACCTCGAAAGCAGACAGGTGCCTGAGAGGGGCTCATGAGGTGCCCTCCAGGCAGGGGCACAACCCAACCGCCCTGCTTGCTCAGCGCTGTCAGCCTCTCGTTCCCCTTACACTTTATGTTCTTTTGTTTGGAACTGTTTCTTATGTAAGGTTGATCTGACCACAGTGTGTCTCCACGGATCAACTAGATCGAACCAGCAAAAACATCAACTTAGGTTGATGCCCTCATTCTTTCTTACATTCCATGGGCAGTTTTCTTGAAGCTACAAGCTCAGCCAGAGGACTGGGATGGGGTGGGGAAACGTGCCATGCTAGTAGAGACCTTTCTCAGAAAGACATGCTGTCCTGCAGTCACAGCCCCCACAGGTTGGCCAATCCTGGTTTGCATTTCTACAGGGCAGGGTGGTACTGCCTCTGTGCCCTCCCCTCCTTCCTCCCAGGACACACAGGAAGCCTGCTCAGGGCCTTGGAGTGGCTGAGGATCCAGTCCCCGGTGGAATTAAGGGTGGAGGATACTGCTGTGGATACAGGTCTCTCCACTTTGCACTGGGAGAGGGTAGAGGAGGACAGGTGTCGGGGTGTGGATGCACACTTGCCTAGAACTCTGTCCTCGCAGCCTTCATCATGCTCACCGTGTCTTGTCTTTGACTTTGGCCGAGTATTTAATAATTTAGCTTCAACTCACCCAAGAGGCAAAAGGCAGTGATGCAGCTGTGTCAGGAGAAATCTCGAATTCCAAGGATAGCACTGCACCTGATTCTCTTTGGTAAATTCCACATTGTATTCACTCTTGTAATCAAACTGGTCCTAATTCCCGAATAGTCAAAGGGATGCGGCTGCCTCCTGAGGGGTTTGGGGATCTGAGGCAGAGCCCGCACAGCAGATATCGCTGGGGCTCAGGAGTCTCTTTCCTTGAGACCAGGGGCGGCTCGGACATGGGGTTCTTGGGCCGTATGCAGAGGCACCAGCTTACTTTGCAGATCTGAGAACAGAGCTGTGACAAAGCCACACAGTTTCCCTGGACCACATGGAGATCACATGACAAAACATAAGACAACATACTCTGAAGGACTTTGCTATTGTTGCTGTCTTTTTTTTTCTTTTTGGTGGAGGGAAGGCAGGGTAAAAATGAAGAAGGCCCCAGAGGAAAGCAAGAAGAACGAATGTTTGGATGATAAGGGGGAACAGTCTTCAGTAGAAGGGCATACTTGGTTAAAATGCCCCCAAATGAAGGATCTAACACCTGGTGGAAGTCTTCAGGAGTCTTCAGCTCCACGTGGAGCTGGCGGGAAGATGAGCCCCTCACCCCGGGAGAGAGGGGTGGTTTACCAAAGCTGGTCGGGGATAGTGACATAGCATACGTCCGTGAATTCACAAACCCTCTGGTCAGCTACAGGGGAAGGAAGGGGCAGAATAACCCCAGACAAGGACTCACTTATCTCAAGGATGGAAGGTTGGAAATAAACTTTGAGGCTAATGGACCACCTTTGAAATATTTCTGCCGGGAACTCACAGGGCCCAGAGGAATGATCAAGTTACCTGCCAAGTCAGGGCCTCAGGGAGTTTCAGGGGAGGCACCGGTGCCACTTTTGTGAAGAACCCCTGCTGAGGGTGCATGCTGTCAGCAGAGGAAGGTCAGTCTTCCCTCCTCTGAGCAAGAAGGGTGGTCGTGGTGGGCTGGGGGAGCAACAGCCTGGTCTCTCCCTGCAGATCTGTTTTCGGAGTCCTGGAGCAGCAGCTGCTGAGTTTCCAGACACAAACAAGCCTGTCTTCTGTGAGCCTCGCTGAGCCCACACAGCAAGGAGGAGCCAAGCAGGATATTATTCTGCTCTGCGCAGCAGCAGCTCTGCTGCCAGCTGAATGCCAGGCAGACTCTGTGCCTGGTAATGATGCAGGCTGTAGGGGAGGTACATCTGGGCACGTGTGGGCAGTTACTGTGGACACACTTGGCTTTGATTATTTGGGGGAGAGAGAGAATGGAAAGAGACAAAGAATTGCAGAAATACACAGTCCATCTCAACAAAGATGGTGCACAACAAGGACAAATATGGCACTTCTGGTCATCATCAACATGCCTGTGTGTGCTTGTTTATGCTGAGGCAAGCCCGGCCTCCCGCTCACCAAGGACGAGGAAGTCAGGGAAAAGTGGTCACTGGAGTCCACGGCCACCATGTAGAGATCGCACCACATCAAGACAACCCTCGGAAGGCTGGGTCGGGGCTGAAATCCCATTTGCCTGCTTGTGCCCCCACAACCAAGTCCTCCCAGGGGCATCTTTTCCTCTCACACAGGGCTCTGTGGAGCATCCTCTCTGCTGAGCCCACTTGTCATTAGAAGGGGTCTTAGGAGAAAGCTAAAGGGAAGGACCAGGGGGTCAAAGGGGACAGAAAAGGGAAGATTCTCATTCAGAATTCTCCCATCTTCTTTAGAGTGTCGTCTCTTGATGTCGTCTGTTCCTTTCCATCCACTATGACCGGGGGCTAAGCTCCTTGTACACCGGACCACATGGAAGACGAGCTGGGGGCTTGCTCAGAGCCAGGCAGAGATGAGGGGACCTGGAGTAAGGTAGGATTGGGGGTTTCTCGGGCAGGTTTCAGGTGCTGGTGGGGAGGTCATTCTGTGTAACAGCGCTGATGGGGACAGCTGCTGTTTGTGTAGTCAAAAGAGTTGTGAGTTGGGGCTGAACTCGATGTGGAGAGAAGGAGCTGAGGTCACTGGGATGATGGTCCTTAGAAACAGGTGCGGCATTCCTCAGATGCTAAGAGAATCTTGTTTCTCCGGCTGGTCGGTATGTAAATGTGAGGATGAGGATGCATGCAGAGTGGAATGGGAGAGGATTTCCCAAGAATAAGCAACCTGGGGGCATCACCAAGCCTCTGTTACCCCAGAGTTGGAAGTTTCCACTAGAGCAGGGCTTCTCAAAGCTGGGTCCCCAAACTAGCAGCCTCCACGTCATCTGGGAACTTGTTAGAAATGCAGATTTGCAGTCCCTGACCCACTGACTCAGAAACCCTTGGGGTTGGGCCCTGCCATCTGTGTTTCAAGCAGGCCTTTAATGACCCTAATGCCCACTGAAGTTGGGGAACCTCCAGTCTGGAGTATGCAGATACAGCCTTGCCCCAACTGGCTGGACTCGGCAGACAAGAGCACTCAGAGGGAGGTCTCAGAGATGCAGGCAAAGTGCCAGCTTCCACGGGTGTGCTCAAGTGAGCTGACCTAGTTTCAGCCTCTGTCCTGGGGCCCAGGGTCCCCTGCCCTTCCAGAGAAGTACAGAGCCAGATCAGACCACTGCATTGGCACAAGAGCACACTTTAGTTCAGAGACACATTTGCATAAATACTTGAAGTGGATCCACCCCTGCAGGTGGGAGCCTGAGAACACGGGGCTCTTCACAGTCCTGGGCTCGCAGCCCTCCAGCCGACGGGTTTAATACTGAAGATAGTCCCGGTCATCTCTGAAGACACCTCAGGGCACAAATATGGGGCTTGCTGTGATGCTCACCATCACCCCAACTCCCCGTCTCTCTGTGACTAATATTTTCCTCACTGAGGTAGATTATTTATCAAGGGAACCAAGTAGAAAACAGTTTTTTTCATTTAGCTTTGCTTCTGCATTTCAAACAGGCTGAACGAGTCTTCTGTTTGTGTCCCTTTTACCTTATGCCCTCTACTTGAACCAAGGAGGGTCCACCCCACAGCATCTGTGGTCTGTCTTCACTCTTCTCCTCTCCTCCCCTTGTAGATTCATGCCCAGATAGAGGGCCATGGCAGTGTAAGGCCTGGGTCGGCTGGCCATACTACCTCCAGATGTGGGGTCACCATAGTGTGACCTTGTTTGCACCCCACACCCCAAGTCCATGAGCAGAAGCCACCCCCTCTGGATCATGAGAAGCAGGGCAGGCTTCTGCAGAGCTTGGTATCCTCAGGCTTCAGAGCCTCGTCACAGGCGGCAGAGGTCTGGCCGCTGGGGTCACGGCACTGCACTGTTCGCCGCTGCCAGCCGGCCCCGCAGCTGTGAGAGCATTCAGACCAGTCCCCCAGCACCCATTGCGTGTTGAGCAGGGCCTGAATGACATTGGTGGTTGTCCTCTCTCTGCTGTTCTGTTTGCTGGAGTTCACATCGTCAGGGACAAAGAAGGTGTATTTGACCTTGAGGGGATCCCCATGGACCTTCAGGAGCTGTAAGGTCAGTGGCTCGGGCAGGGACTGGAAGCTCTGCAGCCGCTCCAGGGAGGTAAAGGCACCGCTGTACCTGAGGACAGTCCCGTTCAGCAGGATGTACTGTTCTGTGGGAAAGATGGCGTTGTTTCCATTGAGCAGGTATTCCCCATCTGTGGTCTTCAAGGCCAGGTAGTTGCCATCGTTCTGAACTCCTGGCGGACTCCGCTGTTTCACATCAATATTTGTGGAGCCAGCCGGGAAGGTGACAATGTCATTGTAGCCATAACTGTGACAGGAACAGAAAGATACCCTTAGGACCTGTGGCTCCCCAGCCAGGCACTCAGGAAGTCAGTGTGGAGTGACTGGAGGTGGGCAGACAAAAATTTGCGCTATCAAATCAGGAAATAGTTGCATGAAGTTGCCAATAAATTAGCTGGTGAGGCCAGCAAGAATGCTCTGTACATTGGGATTTCTGCTTTGCCCGGCAGCTCTATTGTAAGTGTTTGGAGATGAGATCTTGATGATAGCACAGAGGGGAAGGCGGCCCAAAGGGAAGTGAAAGCTGGGCTGTTGCTGCTCGAGTCCACATGGAAAACTCTGCTCCCCACGCCCATTCCAGGATCCGACCAGATGGATGCCTCACTCCCCTCTCAGAGTCTGTCCGTTCCTGGAGGTGTGACTGTGTGGCTCTAGCGCAGGGAGCAGGGTGACACACTGCGCCCAGGGGCCTTCTCCTGGGTGTGCCAGTACCAGGAGCTGGGCCGTCTGGGGGGACAGGGTGCTCTGGGGCAAATGTTTTCACTTTATTGCGGGCCTTGGGCTTTCTGTGGGATGGAGAACCCTGAATTCTTATCCTTCTCTTTGGGGGTAGAAAGTATTTGGTCTCACAGGCTAGGAGGGAGGTGAAGAGGACTGAGGAGGGCAGTCACTCTGTTATTTGCTGTTCTTGCCTCACGCCCACTGGGAAGCTGTGAGAGGACCCTGGCCCCTGATCTGAGGCCTGAGCAAGCACTGTGAGGCCCTCTTTGACTGCCCCACACCCCATGCTTCTTTTTTCTATATCATTGAGTTTAAATTTGAACAGACTCGCGAGTTGTATTTCAAAGCAGATTCTGTTCTTTGATTCTGATGAGATGAGGTAGCATGAAGGAGTTGGGTAGGGGTGCATGCAGTGTGGCCATGGACCCTTGCCCTTCTTCTCTAGGAAGTGTGTGCAGTGCAGGAAAAAACCCCTAGGAAAGGAGAAACCTGGATTCTCCTCGGACGTCGTTACCTACCATGGTGACCTCATATGATCATGTTATCTCTCGTGCCTCAGTTTCCTTATCTATAAACAGGGAATGACCATCCTGGCCCTGACAGACTCATTTTAGGAATCAGTCAGAAGTGAAAGCACTTGAATATAGGAGGGCTTCCCTTGTGGCTCAGCTGCTAAAGAATCTGCCTGCAATATGGGAGATCTGGGTTCAGTCCCTGGGTTGGGAAGATCCCCTGGAGAAGGGAAAGGCTACCCACTCCAGTATTCTGGCCTAGAGAATTCCATGGACTGTATACTCCATGGGGTCGCAAAGAATCGGACTCGACTGAGCAATTTTCACTTCACTTCACATGAACTTATGGATTTAACGTGTGAGAAAGGATCTGGGGCTCTCAGATTCAGGAAGCTCCAAGACTGCCAAGGCCCCCCAAGAACCCCCTTTCTGAAGATCCACCTGCAGAAAGGGCAGGGCCTGCCGCGTACGGGTTAAACGTCCTTCCCGCAGCAGGCCTGAAGGAGCTGCTTCTGGCAGGGGTCCCGGTTACTCAACGCAGATCTGCTGCTGACTGACTCAGAGATGATGCAGCCCCATGCACATGGCCTCCGGCAGACCCTCTGCCGGTCAGACTGTGCCACGTGCTCTCCCACCTCCTGACCCCTCACAACCACTCTGAGACAGGACACGGAGTTCATGCAGACACTGCAGCTAGCGCCCCCGGGTATGCAGGGGCCACCACTGTCTATCTCTAAAGCCTGGTCCACTCCTGCAGCTAGGGACAAGACTCCTGGGAGACCCACCTGGAGGGACTGAAGGAGCCAGACACCTTCCTGCATGAGTCGCCTTTGCCCCCACACACCCCACACTTGTCCAGCTTCTTAGGTGAGTCCAACACGTGATCACAGCCAGCTTTGACACACTGGCCACGGACACAGATGGCCAGAGTATCGGGTCCACACAGGGTGCCGTCGATCACCTGCAGAAAGGAAGCGGGGTCTGAAGGGACCTGAGCATAGATGCAGCCCGCACGTGGTCTGGGCCAGGAGGCCTTCCTCCCCACCCATGCATCTGAGTTCCAGAAGGTTCCTCACCTTGTCCTCAAATATTCTGAACTCGCTCCGCCCCCTGGCTAGGCAGAACAGTTTGCAGCGGTCCCGGGGGGACACCCCCGCATACTTGGGGACCCACTGCAGTAGGTTTCCCTCCACGTCTGTGTAATTGTAGGCATTGAACTTCTCACACTGCTGCTCCCTGAAGCTTTTCCCTAAAACGAGGATGAGAGGTCATGGAATCACCATGCTGAACGGAAGCAGGGAAGACCCCGAGGGGGAGATGCCCGGGTTCTGAGCAACCTGCTTCCTCCTGGACTTGACCTGGCCCCAGGACGCGGTCACCTCAGCCTGCCCTTCCTCGGCACTGACCTCGGTGCTGACTCATGAGGCAGGAAAGGAGCAGCCAGCCCCTGGGCGGGGTTTCTGGGAAAGACAGCGTTTCTATTGGGGAGGGTCTTAATTCTGCTTTACCGATTAGATTCCTCTTGTGGCTCAGTTGGTATAAAGAATCCGCCTGCAGTGCAGGAGACCTGGACTCAATTCCTGGATTGAGAGGACCCCTTGGAGAAGGAAATGGCAACCCACTCCAGTATTCTTGCCTGGGAAATCCCATGGACAGAGGAGCCTGGCAGGCTGCAGTCCATGGGGTTGCAAGAGTCAGACATGACTTAGTGACTAAACCACCACCAACACCAAACCTAGGTGAGGATGGGGATAGCTCAGTAGGCCTGGGAAGCAGAGAATGACACAGGGAGGTATGTTTTGGACCCTCTGCTAATCATGACTCTTGACACTGGACGTTTGGACAAAGGCCCCCTCTGCCCCTAATTCTGATCTTGCCTCTGCACTCCACTTGCTGTAATTCTGGGTGTCCTTGGGGGAGTCCACCTGAAGACACTGCGATTACCTCTGGATCAGTGAGGCCCAACTCCGTGTGGTTTCTCCATCACCTGGTTGACTCTTCATGGGGTGATGTTACCACCTTCCAGCCTGAGACTGGAACCCTGGTATCTTCTCGACATTTGAGCACCTACATCTGCTATTTCCAGCGTGTCACTAAGTCCTGTCTTCTGTTCAGGATGAGCTGAGGTTTTGCATGCTCCTTCTCACACTCCGCAACTCAGTCCACTGCTCACAAGCCAAGGCCGGGTGTTTCCTGTGAGACTTGGTGCCCAGTCTCCCACCCATCCTGCTGCTTCCAAGACATGAAGACCTGGGTGTTTCCTTCTCGCGGTCCTGAAGTTAGCGCTGCTCTTACTGCTGAGGTTCCCCACCCAGCTGAACACCTTCATGGTCTGTGGAGCTTCAAACCCCAGGTGGCACGCCCCCTCCTGAGAGTGCGTCAGGACAGCTGAGGCACACGCGAGGCACTAAACACCCACTGGCGGAGATGGCTGGTCCCAGTGCACCTGAAATTGTGGTCTCAGCTCCTGTCCGTTTCTCCTTCATGCCTCGTACTCATTCCCCTCTCCTCTCCTCTCTCTCTCGTTTCCCCAGGAGCCCTTCACTAGTGTGCCAGGGGGATGCCCACAATTTCAGGCAGAGGCTCTAGAGCCTCCTGCCATTACGGCTCTTCCTCGTCTTGCAAAACTGCAAAGCCTCCAGACTCCCTCACTATTTGCCCTCCCTGGGCTGGGCCTCTGTGCTTGGAGGGACTTCTCTAACCTTCCTAAAAGTGTGTGTGCCATCTGCTGCCTGCCACACTCCCTGGAGCTGTGATGGGGAGCTGGACAGGGTGGTGGGGCAAAGATCTGCAGGGACTCCCTCTCACGTCTCTGCAGCCGTCACTGCTCTGAGTTGCGTTAAGGCATGTGCTTTCTCGTGAGCACCGGGGGGGTGTGCCTGGGGGGCGGACATGAGGCCACTTCCCAGGAAGGTTCCCGCAGGCAGTTGCCATGGCCCCAAGGGGAGATGGGCAACCTTCTCAGGAGGATTGTGTGCTAGGATCAGATTCAGAAACCCTCCCTCTGCCCCGGGCTGAACATCGGCTGGAATGACCCTGGAGGTGGCTCCAACAATTGCTTTGGGCAATGCCTCCATTGTTCTGCACACAGACCAGGGTTTGGACTCCTCCAGGAGGAGTATTACTGTCGACTCTCGCCCTCTGCAGAGCCCTCCCCCAGCCCCAGTGCATAAGCTGATTGGGAGTGACATCCTCCATGTCCACATCTCCCAAAACCAGGGCAGTTTCTCTGTTTGACTTTACCAGGCTCTCCCTGCACAGTGAGAGCCATCCTGGGGCGCTGCAGGCTGCCCCGAAGTGTGGTGCCTCCAGAGCCCGTTTCTGTCTGCACCCAGGAAAGCTCTGAGCCCGGGAGACCGCCCTCCTCCAGGGATGTGCTGCAGGTGCTGCAGCAGTTGCTCTGGCCATTACCGTCGGGGGGGCACTCCTCAGTGTGGCACGACTGGTACTTGGCTCTCTGACCCAGGCAGTACTTCCCTCCGTTCTGAGGCTCAGGGTTGGTGCACTCACGGTATGAAAACTGTACTCCTCCTCCGCAGGTCCGTGAACATGCACCCCAGGGTCCCCACGGGGCCCAGCCTCCATCCACCACAGCCTGCAACACACAAGGCCGCGCTGAGTTGGGGGAGGGGAGAGAGTCTAGGCTCTCGGTGGGACCTCCTCTCCTAGCTGTGCTTGTACTGGTGGGTGGAGTTCAGTAACTGCCCGATTCATTTTCCCAGTGACTCAGTGGCATGTGTGACTGCAGCTGACCACAGAGTCTGTGCTGGCCTGGCCCTCGGCTACCCCCCAGGCACCCAGAGGTCTAGAACCGTGCCTCACCCTTTGTAAGGTGCTCAGTAGGAGCTGCTGAATGAAACACTTTTATGGGAATAAGGCTGAGGAAAATACAATGGTTTTTCCCATGGGGGCTGAGACTCCTGCAGTATTTGGAGACACTGTGGTTGTCACAACCGGGCAGGGCGTATGCTGTTGGCCTCCAGCGACTAGGAGACAGGGAGCTGCTCAGCCTATACAGCCAGGGTGCACACAGCCCGGACACCACCATTGCTGAGGCTGAGCAGCGCTGACCTAAAGGAAGGATCTCTGGGAGGTGAGGCCGCTACTCTACTAGCCTTCAGGTCCAGGAGTGAGTAGGACATGCTGGGAACAGAGTCACATCCAACTTTACAACTGACCCTGAGGTCAAGCAGTTGTGATGGGTGGGTACACTGAGTTTTCAAAATGAAAACAATTTTTTAAAGGTTACAAAAGTCATATGTGAGCCTATAAAAAATGAAAAATAGGAAAAAAGTGAGAGAAAGTAATGCTTAAAAATATACCACTACCTAGATGAAGCCATTGACATGATTTTCATCAATATCCCTTTGTACCTTTGCTCTGACTATCGTCATGAAGGTGCCGTGTTTTTATTTTACAGAGACACAATTCTGTCAATATATGCAGTATTTCCGATCTGTCTTTTCCCCTTAAAAATACATAGAAGCACTAGCCTGGGATCACTTTCTGGCCACCTTTTCCTGTGTGGAGCTTGGCTGTGCTGCTGGGAAAGGTGGGACGGGACCCCCTTCCCATCTCTCCCCTCAGGACTGTGTGAAGCCCACACTAGAGGACGGGGTTGGGAAAAGCCACGTGTTGGGCAGGGGCTAGGAGGGGGCTTAGAATGAATCCATGATGCCTATCCTGGCCCAAGCTTAGAAGGAACATGTGGATTACCTGGCCACACAGGCCCCTGGGCCTCAGGGCACAGGATATGCCCTGAGGACAGCCTTCCAGAGGGTGAGAGCGCAGGCCACCTGGGTGATTCAGAGCTGGGCCAGACCCAGGCTGAGACCCATCGGACACTGTTTCAGAGATGGCTCAGTGACTCCGGTTAGAGAAAGGTGACTAGTCTCACAGTTTGGAAGTACTAAGAGCATGGCAAAGGAGCCTGTCATTTAAAACCCCTTCTCGACATTGCCTTGCCTTTCCCGCAGGTTCACTCTGCCAAGTTTTCTCTGCTGGCTCAGAGGTGACTCCCCTGCCTTCTTTCCTCCCCACACTTCCTCTCACTGTCCTGACCCCTAGCTGTGAATTCAGCTCAGACACGGGTAGGGCATGAATACTTTCCCCTCCTTCTTGATGGGATGTCCCTCCTCTGCTGTCACTCACTCTATTTATAATAGAATTCATAATGGCTTCTGTTTATTGAGTGCCCCCGACAGTCTTGTACAGGAGTGTCCACACCTAGCACCAATCCTCCAAGTCAAGTCCACAGCTCTTCCAAAGGCAAGCTCCCCAAACGCCAAGCCCTGATAGCATCATCCATTTGCTCTGAGTACACCCTTGAAGGGCTCCTCTCGTGTTTGAATAAAGATGCTTTGCTTTCTGTGTCAAAGGAGGTGTGGTTCTACTCATAGTTGCATCTGGCCCCAAGTCTCGTGGTTCCTAACTCTCAAGTGTGGCTTCCTCCATGGAAATAGCCCTCCCCCTTTCCCTCTCCCTGACACCCCAGTGGCTGTCCCTCACCTCGGGCTTCTCCACTTCCTCCTTGGGCAGGCAGCTGCCCTCCCAGCAGAGGTGTCCGGGCCCACAGGGTGTCCCGTCGGCCCAGGGCAGGCTGGCATTCCTCGTGTGGCAAAGGGGGTCGGGGCCATCAATATGGCACCAGAGCTGCGCACAGGTGTTCTGCTCAGAGGAGTTGGGGCAGTGGTGGAAGCCCAGCCCAAAGATCTGCTTGCATTGTTGGTCCAGGTTGTAGAGGGCCCTGCGGCCGGGGAGGTCTGTGGGCAGAGCCATGGCCCAGGAGGGGGCGTCCAGAAGGCAGTCCCCTGAGGAATGGAGGAAGCAGAGAAACAGGAATAAGGGCCAGGGGTTCCCTCCTCCCACATGACACTCAAGGTCTCCTTGACCTCAATCCACAAACTGTCAACACTCCATCATCTAGAGGAATTCCTCCCAAGTTTTGACTATCAATAGCACATTTACTTAAAGGATTGAATTTCTTTGTCATCTGGAATATCTTATGTGTGTTCAGTGTTTACCTAGGGAAGGCCAGCTAATTGTAACACTAATCTAAGTCACAGTATAATTGGGGATGTAAATAGACTCTTAAATCCAGGCCCAGAGAATTAAAGCCAAAGTACTGATGTTTGAACAATCTATTATTTTTGCATCAAAAATCAATTGTGTCTTCACTTGTTTACTCCACAAGCCAGGCTGCCTGCACCAGGCACCTCGCCCTACTCCTTGCTCTTAGGGGGCATTCCTGCCTCTCTGCTGTTTTCATGCTATCCTGTGATGTATGGCTCCAGCTGGAGGCTGCCTTCTCTGCTCTGTATGACAAACATTCTTCCATTCCTTCAAGGTCTGTGGGAACTCACCTTCTCCAACAGACCTTTTCAGACCACTTCTACCTGCTCTGCAGATAATCTAATTGGCGCTAGAAGCTGGGCTGAGGAACAGCAGGCTAGAGGAGTGGTTAGAGCACCTCAGCCCTGGAGGGTGGTGAGGACACAGCTTCCCAGTGTCTCTTATCCTAAGATGCCAGCAATGCAGGTGCCCACTGCTGGCCAGTGAGAAGCGGGGGACCTACCATACCCGTGGTCCAGGAATGCGGGTACCCGCCGCTGGCCAGGGAGAAGCGGGGGACCTACCGTACCCGCGGTCCAGGAACTCTCTGAGGAATGAGGCGCTGCAGGGGGACCAGGGCCGTGTTTTGTTCAGCTGGACGTAGAGTGGCGCCATCATGTGGTGCTTGTCCAGGGGCCCGAACAGCCGAGTACAAAGCTTGGAGTCATCGTGGGGCATGCCGAGGACGTGCCCTGGGGAGGACAAGACCCCTAGTCCACCTGCCACCTCCACTGCTGTCAGCCATCCATCCATGGGGCACAGTGCTCTGAAAGCCTAAGCAGTGCCTGCTCATCCAGGAACCCCACCTGCTTGTTCCTCAAGGACAGTTCTCAGCTCACTCTCCCAGGGGAACCGGGAGCACTGGGGTCCCTCTCTTTTCTGCTGGGGCCTTTCCTGATTCACACTCCCCTTAATCGTTTGCTCACTTTCTCACACTGTCATTGCAGTTGACCTTCTGAATCCTGACTGCTTAGCCAGGACACCCCCTCACAGCTCTATCTGAGCACTTGCGTTTCTCCGTGCTCCCTGAGGATGGCCCTTCACTCAGGGTGGGGATGGAGAGCATGAGGGCACAGTTACTCTGTGACAATCAGGAGGCATGGCACAGTCCTGGGGGGCTGCACCACTGGACTCTGGAAGGGGGGTACCCCCAACCCAGTAGTCCTGGCCTCTGGGGGTGGGGGATCTTACCGAGCTCGTGAGCCAGAGTGTAGGCTGCCTGCAGGCCCTGGTCCTGGATCACGGAGCAGCTCTTGCTGGGTTCACAGATGGTGCCAACATTGGCCACACCCAGGGTGTCGCACCTGCCCTCCTGTCCGCAAAGGTTCTGCTCAGGAGAAAGCGAGATGTGAGGACAGAAAGAGGACGGGAACTGCATGTTCCTGCACCTCCTGAGATGAGGGACATGTTTTCAGCCAAATCTCTATTTCTTCACAAAGGATGTTTGTCATCTACATCAGCAAGACCTCAGGCTGTGGGCCTGGGAAGTCTGTCCTGGGAGGCAGGATAGCCTGATGAGTGGTGAGGCTATGGGCCACCCCCCTCCCCGGCCATAGGAAGATGGTTGGGCCCTGACCCCTGGACCTCGGGTTCTCCAGCTGTGAAGTGGGGCTGAACATGCAGCATTTGCCTCAGGATTCTCTTGAGGCCTGCAGGGCGGGGAGCAGGGCCTCCACCCATGATGACTCTGGCTAGGCTTTAGGAAACCACCTGCTTAAACCTCGCCAGGAAGGTGGGCAGGCCTCCTGATTTGGAGACATTATGGGAGGACCCTGGTTACCTGCCCCTGGGGTTTAACCTCTGTTGCAGCTGCACCTCTGGACTCTGTTCCAACTCCACATGTCTCTCAGGGCACTTTGAGCCCTTTTTGTCTTGTCATGACCTCAGCAGACAGCTGGTCACAAACTTCTGGACAAGAGCCCTTATGCATTCCTCTGCTTCCCTTGAAATACCTCATACTTGTCCTCATGACCTCCTCCTCCTCCCCCTCCCCCTCATCCATATTCAAGGCTCTCTGTCCAGCTAGGGCCAGCAGGGAGCCAGTCCCCAGATTTGGGCTGGCTCCACGTTTGAGCCACACTCCCTCCTTGACCAGCCCTGTGCCCGCCCCTTTCCCTGCAGTGTCTGGAGGCCTTCGACCTCTCTGGTGAGCAGGACAGCCGTGTCGAAGTGCTCAGGGTGCCGGTCTCTGGGCTGGTTGACGTCCCGCTGCCAGGTGCAGAAATCGCGCAGTATCAGCCCGCTGTTGTCTGACACCTCAGGGCCCAGCTTCTCATCCCCCATGATCACCAACTTTATCATCACCAGGTTGATGGAGTTACCGATGCTGGGGTGCTTGTAGATGCGGGTGGCCATGGACATCAGCATCAGGATGTGGTTCTGGGGGAAGCAGGGTTGGAGAGGGAGGGGTCAACCTCCCAGCAATGCCCACCCCTGCTGTAACCTGAGTTGTGCATGCCTCACTGCAGGGCATTGGTGTATAGCCTCTTTGGGTGGGCTCCTAAACCCCCCCAAGCACTGGCATTATTTCCCTTCCTTGTACGTATTAGAAATTCATGGCTGAGTAAGTGGCCTGAGGTCCAGAGCTAGTGTGTCAGCCAGCCCATGAACCCTGAAGGCCTGGCTCCAAAGCTTGTGTGTTTAACATCATGCCCAGCCACACATGGCCATGGACATCTAAATCCATTAAAATTCAATCCAATTAAAATCACTGTCCCTCTTCCACACCAGGCACATTTCAAGAGCACCAGTAGCCACATATGATTCATAGCTGCTGCAGAACATTTCCATTGTCACAGAAAGTTCTTCTACTGGACTGCACGAGTTATCTACCTTAAACTGGACACCTACCGTCTCCCTGCCAGCCACCCGTCCCCTCATGCTCTCAGCCCAGAAGCACTTGTCTGAGCACTCAAGGTTAGAGTCCATGGTGAATTGTCCTCAATCTGCTGGGGTAACCCCTACTCTTTAGGAGGGAAACTTTGCTGTAACGGTCACTTCTAACAAAAGCTCCTCTGCACCAGTCGCAGACTGGACATGCGTCATCTCAGGAAATGCTCACAATGATCTGGGCAGTAGGGATGGTCATCCCCATTTCTCCAACAAGGAAGTGGAGGTTCTCACAAGTCAAATACCATGTCTACAGCTGCCTAGTTCTTAAAGCTGGGGTGTAGCACAGGCATGTCTGCCTCTGAGGTCTACACTCTTCTCGTTAAGCTTCCCAGGGCCTGGCCGCCTGGCTTCTGCCTGGACAGCCCAGGGGGTTTATCCTCCTCAGCTTGGGGCAAGAGAGAACCAGATGGGCTGGTGAGACCCAGGCTCTCAGGCTCCCACTGCTTCCGGTCCCACCGAGGTCAGAGGAAGAGTGGGTGTTGGTGCTTGGCCTCTGCCCAACCCTGGGCTGCCAACGGCTCCCAAGGCCTCCGGGGAGGCCAGATCAGGTCACCCTCCTGCCTCCGGGACCTCCAGAAGGGCGTCATCTAGGCTGATTTTACAGAACAGGAAACCGAGGGGACGGTCTTCTGCCAGGAGTGTGGCCAGTCCTGCTCCCTGCCCCTCAGGGCTCCACCCCCTTGTAGCCTCTTTTTCTTCCCTTCTGTGATCTGGAAGGTGGGACTGGAAGGAAGGAACCGAAGGTGAAAGGCTACAGAGGGACATTCCGGGGCTGAGGCCATGTGTGGGAGTTCCAGATGAATCCCATTACTTGTGAATGGGATCTGTCTGTTCATCTCACCGGCAACCAGCCAGATATTTGGTAAGCCCTATAAACAGGGGTCGGCAGGTCACTTAGTGTGTCAGGCATTCCAGCTACGTTTAGGCTGATGTAAACATCTTATCAGCAAAGCTGAAACTTGGCATCCGCTCCTGGAGTCAGATTCCTGAGGGAAACAAGTAACCACCTCATTAGGCAGCTGGGGGTGAGGGCTGAGGAGTGGCAGCCTGTCAGGCTCCTCCCTCCAGTTATCAGCTGCTTCCAGGGTCCCCCCACCACCCCCGACGAGGACCAGCGGCCAACTCCTGGAACAACCTGCAACAACCTGCAACCCTCCTCACAAGAGAACTCCCTTCAAGTTCCAACATCACAATCTCAAAACTAGGGAGATGATGTTTGATAAAGAAGGCATGTAGGCGAGAAATGCCAGCTGCCCCACAGCAGTCCCTAAAGGCTTGGAATAAGGAACCGGTGATCTAAGGTTTAAGAAGGCTCTGGTTTCCAAGCTGCCCCATCAGACTAGCAGAGACTGTCAATGGGCCAATCCACAGAGTGAACCGAAGGTACACGAGCGCATGGGAAGTGCAGCCTGACACCGGGGCTCATGGATTCTACTCCGTGGGGTTCAGGGAGCTCATAGCATCCTCTCCAAACATCATGCAAGTGGCAGGCTGAGCCAGCTTGAGAGCAGTTTTCCTTTTAGGCAGTGGGTTTTGTGGGAGGACAGTGAAGATTCCCCTGGATGTTCTCTTCTAAGATAATTCCCATCACAAGAGGGCTGCCAGGCCTGTATGGTCCAAAGTGTCTGTTAAAGTCTGTAGTCTTGGTCTGGCCCACCTACCCTTTCTCTCATCTCACTGAGATTTTGGGGATGAGAAGTTCCTCTGAGGACTGGTGGCTCAGATGCCTTTGCATCTAACTGACCCTGGGGGCAGGGAGCCAGGTCTGGGCAGGCAGGCAGCCATGAGACCGTGAACCCCACTTCTGGGCCTATCTCCTGGTCCAGAAGGGCAGGTCTGACTTCCAGTCCCACAGAGAGCAGGCCCAAAAGTGCCATCCAAGGCAACTCTGCTGTTAGCTGTGCTTTGCTGAGCATCTGCTTTGTGTCAGGCCCTGGGTCAGATGCCTTTTGTATTTTACTGTCTCTTCCAGACACTGCCAGATCCTTGGTATAACAGTGCCTGTCAGGCTGGTGAATAAATTGAGGTTCAGAAAAAGAGGGAACTTACTCAAGTCACCCATATCTATTTTCCATCAAAGTCTATGCTCTTCTTCATGGCACTGACTGCCACCCACCTTTGCCATTGCAAGGACAACTGCAGCACAGTGAGAACAAAGTATGCAAGCAAGACCGCATGCCCTTGACATTGTCTCTGCCCTACCTGCCTTCCCAGTGGGACAGGAGGAGGGGTACGTGGTGACTCAAGGACCGTTGAAGACTTCGGCCCTTTTAAACTGGGAAGTACTTTATATGGTTGATCATTCTGATGGCAACAGATCGAAGAGATGAAGACTTGGTCTTTTCCAGTGGGGGTTCATACTTCATAGGCATATAATGTGCCCGCAGAGACTCAGACATGTGTCTGTTCTGTTATTAGCCAAAACAGGACACTTCTGAGAGTGAAGATGAAGTGTTAATAATTACGCTAAGACAATCCTAGCCAGGGGCTGTGCTGGGCAAGCCAGGATACTTGGCCACTCTGGTGATAGGGCTGGTGGGAGACATTTTCCCGGAGGGCAGTGGAACAGGGATGAAGTGACTTAGCCCTCCCTGAAGCCACTGGCTAGTAGCTTGACTCTGGGATGCCTCTGGTCTTCTCTGGGGACCGCCCTGCTCAGCAGCGACTTGAGAAGCTCAGCAGCTGATGGTCTGACTAGACAATTTTCCAGACGGAGCATGGGGCGCCGCTCCCCACTCTCGCCCCTTCCTGGTGCAGTTTCATCCAGGAACAGTCAGCAGCGGCTGGGTGCAGACAGAGTTAAAGGTCTCTTCTGAGGTGGTCCCCCCTTTCAGAAAGCCCCCTTTGTCTGAGCTCCTCGAGTGTACAGAGTCTGGAAAACCTCCTCGTCACTTCTCAGTGAAGCCAGTCTTGTGCACGGTTAATTCTTTCTCTGGCCTTGAAGGCAGTTTCTTCTCAGGACTGGGCCTCCCACTGTGGCAGGATCTGTTTGGGCTGCTGGGCTCAGTGACCCATTCCCACAGCATGGACGATGTCAGGAGAGGCAGAGCCAGAGTCACAGACCCTCCTGGTGCTGAGCCGGCAGCATGGCCCAGTGCACCGGCATGGCCGTTGGGTGAGGAGACCTGGAGGAAGTCACAGATCCTCTGTAACATTTGCTCTCTTCCTCTGCCCCCTCACAGGTGTTTGCACTGAGTGGTCCCTGTAAACCACCCTGCAGATTGAATGTCCTCGGCGTGTGGCTTCCTCACAAGGTGCTGAATTTTCCAGAAGGCTCACTAGGAAGCAGCCTCAGCGATGCTTAGACTAGACTCCATTACCAAGTCCAGGTGTGTCTCTTCACAGGGGAGGGGAAGCATCTCTTTATCCTCATTACACACCCTGGTGGCTGGGACACCCCAAAGCACCTCCATCTGTGTGAACGAGGTATCCAGGGGACTCCTTGAAGAGTTACTTGCAGAGAACTGTATTTGAGGAGGTGTGTATGGGCAGGCCAGGTCCCAGGGAACCTGGCCTTCACATTCACTTGTGTCTTGGCTGAGCTCATGAGCCAGTCCAGGGGATTGAGCTGAGAAATTCAGGTCTATCCTGTGGCATCTCCACAGTGGGTGAACAGTCAGAGCAGGGGGCCAGGGGTCAGTCATAGAAACAACTGTGCCTCAGCCTCAGCCCCACCTGGGGCAGTGACAGCAGGACCAAGGGAGAGGTGTCAGGGCTGGCCCCAAAGGTAGAGGGAGCCCCACCCACCCAGGGAAGGACCTCAACTTTTAAGGTGCCTGATGGCTCTTCTGGGGTGTTCTCCTGACCCAGGGGGTGGTGGGCTGCTGCACTGGTCCTGTCTGTAAATGTCCAGAAACCTGTGTGTGTGGAGGGGACCACATGGGACACGCGCATGCTGGGTCATCCAGCCAAGAGTCCTATGAGGGTACAAGTGCCCCTGGGTGCAAAGAGGAAGCCAACTGTCTGGTGTGGCAGACCTGGGGGCAGAACCCAGCCCTGCCCTTGCCTCAGCAGCCTGGGAACCCTGGTGCCTGGCAGCCTGCATATCTGCTTTCAGGTGGCTCTGACATCTGGAGCTGCCAAGTACATGCTGGAGGCAAATGGTTACACAGCATCTTAAGTGTGTGGGCGTTGAGCTGAGCTGAGATGGTAGGGAAACATCAGGGAGGACATTTTGACTCTGAAGACTGAAAAGCAATGACTTTTCCCGCTGCTTCTCCCTGCTCTCGTGGGCTTTCCTACTGCCAGTTGACAGGCAGCTGTCAGAAGGGAATTGTGTGTGGGAGGGCTCAGCAATCCACTCTGGGTTTGAGGTGGCTGGACTTTGCCAGGAGTCTCCTGGTAGCCAGGTATGGCTGTCCTCAACCTGAGATGGGAGAAGCCCCACCTGCCGCCCTCTGGAGGATGTGCTGGGGAAGGAGTCAGAGGAGGTGGCTGGCACCTCCCCCTGCTCTCCTGGAAGGCCGGGAAGCAGATATTTGGTCAGTGCACACCCACAGTACTTGGGCAGAACTGGACTGTGGGATCAAAGCTGCCATCCCAAGCTCCGGGAGGAGCAAATACACAGACTGCCAACACGTGCCTGACGGGTTTGAACCACCCTGGCAGCATCCAGGGGGGCAGCCACGTGGACCTTTCACCTCCAGTTCTTCCCATCTTTGCACCTAGAATGCATTTCCCAGTGACTGCAGACTGAGAAAGCTGGGACAAGAAATAGAAGGGCCCACCGTGCCTCATGTAGACTGTTGTGCACAGGTGGTGCCAAAGCCCTCGAGACAGGCATCAGCTGGGCACAGGCTGAGGCTAGAATAGGATGATAGCCAAGACTGCCATCACCAAAATGGCAGCAACTGAGCTGCAGCTGCGGCCAGGGTGCCCATTTCAGGAATCGGTGCCCTCTGGGTAGGTCAGTCCTCCACAGGGCACATCTCTGGTTCTGCACTCCCCAGGATAAAAGAAAGTGTGGCCTCGCCTGGAGCTTTCTGCTTCACCTGGTCCTTGGAGGAGGTGCTGGGGTGTAGGGTGACACACACACCTCCTGCTGAGTCCGCAGCATCGGTAAATCTAGTTGGAATCCGCCTGGCTGCAGGAGCTGTCCCCTGGACTCAGTTCCCTGCCCCAGCTCAGTAGAGAACTGTGTCTGGGTGGAGGGCAGCTCAGGTGGGCCGAGAATAGTTCTGGCTCCACCAGGAACACTCACCACAGGAGGTCAGATCCCCATCGTCTTCTCCTTCCCTCTCCCCTGAAGCTTCAGGTTCCCGGGCTGAGTCCCCAGGCAGAAATTCTGTTCCCCTCCCTTCTTGTGCTGACGCTGCTGCTGCCAAGTTCTGCCAGGGCTGAGCGCCAGGTTGGCGAGGTATCCGTGCCCCTGATCAGAACCAGCTGGGCGCACAGAAGTTGGGCAGCCCCTTTCCAGCCTCAACTCCCTGCAAACAATGTCTTTTACTTAAGGCAGCCTCAGTTCTGCAGGCAAAGGACACCTTTGCATCCCAGCGGCCTTTCCTTGGGAGCCCCTCAGGTCTGGAGACGGTAGGGAGCTGAGAAATGGGGTCTGGGGTACAGGCTCTTCCCAAATGCTCACTTGTCGTCTCTGTTGGGTGAGGCAGGTGTCTGGGGTGGGGTTGCTTTAAAACCCACTTTCAGTTCAGCATGTGTGGGATGGGGGCGCCCATGGAGGAGGGAGTCCAGGCCCTCCCCTCCAATTAGAAGGGAGGTAGCGGCAGGAGCAGGTGGTCCCCTGGGTGTCAGAGGTCATGAAAAGTTACTTCCCTTTCTCAGAAAGGAGAGGACCTTGTTTGGGGTGAGGAGAGGGAAGGATTTTCTCAGAGGGACAGGAAAGGGAACAATTTGGAGACTCTGGGAGGTGACCAGGGTCCCCCTGCACAGCAAGTCTTACCTCTAAGTCCTCTCCGTAGAAAGCAACCATGGATGCATCGGCCACCAGCAGCATTTCCACAAAGCGGTCCTCCGACACAAACCGTTTGGTCCTGCTCTTGGCCCGCAGGGTTGGTGGTGGCTCGCTGGCACTTTCTGTCTCCTCTTCTTGGCCCTCCTCGTCCTCCTCCTGTTTCTCCTTTTCCTCCTCCTCCGCTGTGTCGGCTCTCCTCTCCTGCCTCTCACCCTCTCCCTTCTGCGCCTGCCTCTCAGACGCTCTGGACAGGGGCTGGGCTGCAGTGGCGGGGTGCACGTGCCCCCAGCGCTGCAGGAGGTGTGGCTGATGCAGGGAGCGCCCAGCGCCTTGGGGCTTGATGGTGAACTCCTGGCCTTCCAGCAGGAAGGTGCCGCTCAGCCCGCGGCACAGGCTGACGGCCGCCAGCGACTCGGGGTCCCGGTTCACCGTGCCCGAGAAGATGCAGCCGCGCAGCTCCCTCTCGCGCTCAGCCGCCCCACCGGAGCCCCCGAGGTGCGCGATCTTGAACTCGGGCGCCAGGAAGCTGTCGTCGGGCTCCAGGCGCAGCTCCAAGTCGCGGCCGAAGGCGGACAGGTGGAGCGCGACCTCCCCGGCGATGCTCTGCAACCGCTTGGGCACCACGAGCGCGGAGGCCGGCCCCCTGCCTCCGGGCCGAGCCGGGGCGCCGCGGGCGAGCGGCGGTAGCAGCAGCAGCAGCAGCAGCAGAAGCGGCGGCCACCGGGGGGCGGCGCGGGGCATGGGGGCTGCGGCGGCGGCGCGGGAGGCGCAGGAAGGGGGCCCGGCGCGGGCAGGTGCGGGTGGCCCGGCCGCTGTTCTCGCGGGTAGGCGCTTGGCGGCTGGCCGGTCGTGTGTCCGGTGGGCGTCTAGCGGCGGCGGTCCCCAGGCAGCCTCTCCGGCTCGCGCCCGCCGGGCCAGTGGAGCTGCAGCAGCTGGCGCCCTGGCCGCGTGCGCGCCCTTCACGCCCGCCTCCTCCACACCCCGGGAAGCACCGAGTGGGCTGCCGAGCTCTTCGTATTTATACTTCCTTCCCGGCTTTGACATAAGAGGTTTATTTTTGATCTCTCACTATTCCCGTTTCCCCTCCCCTGGGATCAGAGAGAGAAACTGAAAAGAGAGAGCAAGAGAGGAGAGAAAAAAATTCTGGATGAAATGTAAAACCAATCAGGAGTCAGCGAGACTGGCTCCCCCGCCCCTCCTCCTGTAAGAGTCAAAGCCAACTCTTTCCCCCTCGTTTTCCGTGGTGCCACGTTAATTCCTCCAACGCTGGACGATCTTGGGGAGGCCCCAGTCACTCTCTCCTCTCAGGTCAAGTGTCCGGGACACACCCCCAGGAGACCCTTGCACAGGTCCCTGCAACAGTGTCACTTGCGGATCCAACTGTGCAAAAGCGAGGTCCCCAGAGAAGGTTCCAGAGCTTTTCATTGTGAAGCAAAGGAGAGGGGTGAGAAAGATCATACTAAACTCAAGCTCTCTGCTAAAAATCATGTTTTTCACCCCAAATTGGGGATCAGGGCAAACAATACCACCTGGTTGACACAACTAAGAACTCTGTTACTGCCTGCTGGGGAGGGGAGCAGAACTCAGCAAGGGGTTAAGTTACCAGAAGGGATGTGGCAGCAATGTGGGATCACCCCGGGGCAGTAAGCACTTGCAGCTTTGTCTTTGGCCCTGAAAAGTCCATTGGAATAGTGCTCAGCTGCCTTGGGACCTCAGGATGGGTGGCACCCCTCCCCCCACTGCTTGTGGCTGTGGGTTCCAATATGGATGCGAGTGGATTATGGTGTCCTGCAACATCACCTCCCTGGGGTGAGAGGGGCTGTAACCTGGAGAAGGGAATGGTATGGTCCACAGACCTCTTTGAAGAACACAAAATGCAGCACTTGATGACACCCCAGTCCTAACGGCCAAGGTCTGAGCTAGCCTGAGGGTCCTGTTTCCTAAGGACGGGCTCCTAGGTATCCTTGAGGGAGATTCCTGGAGGTCAGGACCTTGAAGTCCTTTGCCCGATCCTCTGCCCCAGCTGCCTGATGGGTTATGGTGCCTGCAGTTGATGTGCAGTTGATGGTGCCTTCACTTCAGTCCTCCCACTCCATCACCATCTATGAAGGATCCGCATGAATGTTACCTCTCAGGGCTTCTTACTCTCGAAGAGGAGGCCCCCACAGACACAGACGTTCCTTAGGGATCACAGAATACCAGGGCAAGTCCTGGCAAATCCTCTCCAAGTATCCCTGCTCCTTGCTTCTGAGAAACACAGAAGGCTGAGCTTTCTATCCTAGCATGCTGCCCAATCTTTCCTGGGTAATTTACAAGATAGGAATAACTCAGTGTGGGAAAACAAATTTCTGGAGGCAGGGGAATGGAAAGAATGGCCTCTTCAATCCTTTCCAAAAATGAGCAAAACACATCAGGACACAAAGGTGTAACAGCTCTGAGGGAGTCTGACTGTAAAGTTTTGGGGAATACAATGGGTTAAAGGACATAGAGAGATTTTACCCACAGACAGACAATAGACAATGGAATTTAAAACTCCCCAGACAAAAGAGGTGGCTCAGAAATTTATAAGGCTCTTTGATATCTGGCGACAGCGTGTTCCACATTTGGGTCAGATATTGAGTCTGCTTTACAAAGTAACTAGGAATAGATACGAATCTCAATGGTGTGATTAACAATAATAGACTTGATGCCACTAAAAGTCCATTTCAACATGTTTTAGACTTCTGGCCAGTACAACCCAGTGCTGTGAAATTTTGTGTGTTGTAAGAGAATTGTATGCTAACGGACCTTGTGGCAAAAACTCAAGAGAGTGCCTTTGGGCTTCTGGAGGGAAATTCTGAGAGGCAGAGAGAAATGACACAACTTTTGAAAAACAATTATTGGCTTGTTATTGGGCTCTGATTGATATGTAACATTTGATTATAGATTATACTATAATATTAAGACCTCAAGTGACAATCATGCAATGGGTACGAAGTTTGCCCCAAACCTACAGGATTCAACAAGCCCAGGAGTCCAGCATAATCAAATGAAAATGTTGTATTTAGGACCAAGCCAAACCTGGACCACATGGGGTCGCTGTCTTACATGAAAGGATTTCTATGAAAGGCCTGGAGCAAGAGGATATGATTAAGCATGAGCTAGTTATCTGAATTGCCTGTAAAATGGGGAAAGTCATTTGATTCTTTTAACTGTACAAGAAAAACAGCATGCATGGTTTACTGATGGATCTGTAAATATAGAGGATGCACTTGCTATTGAAAAGTGGTTGCAAATAATTCTGTCACTACTAAATTGCTGCCAAGTACTGGGGAAGTTAAAAGTAACCAATTTGCTGAGTTATGTGCTATTTACCAGGTATTAAAGCAAGAGAGTTTAACTGAATGCCATATATGTAGATTCTTGTTTGGTAACCAATGGATTGGCCACTTGGCTTCCCCTTTGGGTAAAGAATAACTGGCAAATTCACTCCAGAGAACCACGGGGAAAGGAATTATGGTCTGACATTTGGGAATTGTTTGAGCTACTAATCTTTCAGTAGATTCTCGCAGTCTTCCAAATTCTATGAATGATGCTCTATCTCTATTACACATGAACAAACCTAAATCCAAGCAGTAGAAGTTGGTCCAGACTCCAGCGACTTAAAAGGTTTGACTGTGGGCACACCAAAAATGTGGCCAGCTGAGAGCAAAAGCAACATACAGGTGGGCTCAGGATCAAGGTATTTCCACCTATGGATCTCATTGAATCTGTTATTTTACAGTGTCCAATTTGTCAACATATTAAGCAGAGAAGCTTGGCATATTAGTCGAAGGACAATTGTCACGTGGCAGGCTGCCTGCGCAGATATGACAAGTTGATAATATTGGTCCATTAATTCAAGATAAAGGATGCCAATATGTGTGTACTGCTATGGACTCCTATTCTGGATATTCAATGGTAATTCATTTTGGGAAAGGCAATCAGACTAATACTATTAAAACATTGGAAATAATTAATTTCTATTGTGTTCTACTTTATATTCAGGGTGACAAGGGGTCACATTTTAAAGGTAAGTTTATACAAGCATTTGCCCATTAACATAGTACACAATGGATCTTTCATATTTCTTATTATTCTCAAGCTGCTGGTTTGATTGAAAGAATGAATGGTTTGCTTAAACAATTAATTAAACTTGAAGAGGGCTCTTATGAAAACTGGAGGGCTAACTTGAATACTGCCTTCAACATTTTATATAATAGACGTACAGGAGAATCAGAAACTCGTTTGATGAGAATGACTATTCCAAACTGACAGATTCATAAAGTAGGCTTCTATCCTGAGACAACTGAATATTGGGAAATTAGCCCGGGGCAGTCTCTCTTTTCTGAGCTACTCCTGAGGTCGCAGGACTGGATTTGTATCTGTATCTGAACATAGACCTATTAAAAGATTGATGTGTGCTGTTTCAACTGATATCAGAATTAAAATGCCTCCCGGACATTTTGGATTAATCAAAGAATGCTCCAGTTTGGTCAGTTTTCAAAGGATCTGTGTCCATGGCGGAGTTGTAGACCAAGACTACCATGGAGAAATTTGAGTAATTCAACAGAATGAAGGAAAGGATGATCTATTTATTACTAAGCATGATCTAATTGCCCAATTTCTGGTTCTTCCCTGTGTAATTGGCAAAGTAGAAAAAGGAGAATTTCCAACCTATCTAGCAGTTAGAGGTAATGTAGGGTTTGGCTCTGCAAATGAAATACACGCAGTTGGAGCTAAAGTCTGGGTGAAGCAGCTTCACCCAGACTTAGCGGTCCTTCTGTACCCACTGGTGTCACTGTGCAGGGGAAAGATAAGACCATATTCATGATGATTCCTGGACAGGAAGCATGGAAATATGTGCCATCAGCCACCGTTACTCTCATGAATGGACTGTTCTTGGAATTCTGACTGTAGTGTGGATTGTCACCCATGCCTCAACCTTCAAGGATATGCTAAAATTAGAAAATTATGAAGAAAGCTACTGAGGAATCTCCAGCTGGAGAAACACAATTTGCACCCAAACTCAGGATAAGGTCACCTGCTCAGCAAACGAGGCCTGTCTTTTCTTAACCTCGACATTCTGTGGACAAAATGTTTCTGTTTGCTAGATTAGACAGCACTGGTAAAGATATAACTCAAGCCCTAACTGTCAATGCTAAGTGGATACCTATAAAGCTAAAGCCCCATGACCTCAGCTTGATTTATAGCAAAGACTTTTTTACAGTTGTTCAATGACTCAGTAATTTTCCAGCTCCACAAAACTAAGTCATTAATTGACATATTTGATTGGACTGTTTGTTCTAAGCATCTATTATATTACCTTGCTCGAAAGGATAATCCCAAGGAATTGTCATGACTACTAATGTGTGTGCATGGCAAAACTTATTTAGAGAATGGATTCCTAACCATCATTGAGTGCTTATCTTCGATGGCATTACAACATGTGCTAATGCCTGGTGCCAGGTAGCACTCTATCATTGTGATATACTTAACACAGTATCACGTGCTGATGTCATGTGTTACCTATTGTATTTGGAGAAGCACATTGGTTGCCTCGTTTCACTGGGAGTTATTTGGGCCTTGATAGCCACAGTCTTTGGCTGATCGACTGTGACAAGGTTTACCGAGGGACTACTATGTGGACCAATGTCTCACATTTGGGAATCTCGCTCATTGGAGAACTCCATCAACTCTTGTGAATGTACTGTCTTCCCTAAATCCTATAGTACATTGTTTTTTGAAAATGGCCCCTCAATTTTTATGTATTTTAAACAATAATGTAGAAACAACTTCTTCGTATCAGGTAGAAACCCCTTTTTCCGTTGCCTGACACATGTTGAATCCTTTATACTGGAAGGGGACCACCTATTACTTTCTGTCCGTGAGAACTCAGGCATTGTGAACTCAAATGTTATTCCCTACTCTTTCTGTTCCCAGTATTAGTTTTCTCTTAGAAACCTTATGTAATATTTGTAAGGAACCAAAGTGTTACAAAGTTTCATAGATAAATCTAATTGTAACTTGATAGAACGCGCTGTTGTTACTACTATCGCTGCCCATAAGTTGATGCATGTAGGAGCTGATATACCAGAGCATACTTCTCATTTGTGGTGGGACTTTTTCGTTCCTAAATCCCCTACTGCTCAAAAATTGTTTTCTGCATTGTTTATCCCAATACTTGTTTCTTTGATCACCTTATTTCTATGGACTATCTGGAATTGTTTGTGTTAGAGAATTAAGAAGACGGCTCGTGTTATTTTGCCTTATTACTATGCTCTTCAGCCTAAACAACCCTGAGGCCACCTGTTAGGGAAATTAAAATGGAGGAACTTTTCAGTTTTTAGAAGCAGGAGAGCAGACCTCTTCTTGTTTCTGAGCTGCTTAGACACTACTGGGATGCTCTGCCTGCCTGCAGGCACAGCAAGTCAGGCAGCACTTTAGATAGGAAAAGGAGTGGGTCTTGGAATCGCTTAAACCCGTAAGGGCCTGGCTTACCCCCCAGGTCTTATGAAATCCTATGACTCACAAGGTGAAACAAACACCATTGTAAAAGTTAAAGTAAAACCAGGGCTGTACTTTGGGGTCACAAACTGATGATTATATCAGTTTGTGGCCTGGGATTATAAGCAGGAGCCCCTAAAACGACAATTTGAAGTCTCACCCATGGAGTGGACATACAGCCTGGGACCCTTTCCCAACTGGGACTGCAGATTACTCATAACCAGGAACTTGCCATCGCTGTTCAAGTCTGGATGTAGGTTATCAGCGCACTTTGATGATATTTGTGCTGTTACTTTTCTCTATTGTTTCTATTTCTCTTCTTCTGATGACTGTATATTGGCATTAAGTCAAATAATCTCCTATAAAAAGCAGAGACATCCCTTTGCTGACAAAGGTCCATATAGTCAAAGCTATGGTTTCCAGTAGTCATGTACGGATGTGAGAGTTGGACCACAAAGAATGCTGAGCACTGAAGAACTGATGCTTTCGAAGACTCCTGAGAGTTCCTTGAAATGCAAGACGATTAAGTCAGTCAATCCTAAAGGAAATCAACCCTGAATAGTCATTGGAAGGACTGATGCTGAAGGTGAAACTCCCAATACTTTGGGCCCCTTGATGGGAAGAGCCAACTCATTGAAAGAGACTTTGATGCTGGGAAAGTCTGTAGGCAAGAGGAGAAGGGGGAAACAGAGGATGGGATGGTTAAATAGCATCACTGACTCAATGGACATGAATTTGAGCAAACTCTGAGAGACAGTGGAGGACAAAGGAGCCTGGCTTGCTGCAGTCCATGGGGGTGCAAAGAGTCAGACATGACTGAGCGACCGAACAAAAACAACAGTAATCTTCTATCAGTTTGGTTCAGTTCAGTTGCTCAGTCATGTCTGACTCTGCAAATCCATGAACTGCCGCATGCCAGGCCTCCCTGTCCATCACCAACTCCTGGAGCTTGTTCAAACTCATGTCCATTAAGTCGGTGATACCATCCAACAATCTCATCCACTGTCATCCCCTTCTCCTCATGCCTTCACTCTTTCCCAGCATCAGGGTCTTTTCAAATAAGTCAGTTCTTTCCATCAGGTGGCCAAAGTATTGGAGTTTCTGCTTCAGCATCAGTCCTCCCAATGAATAGTCAGGACTGATTTCCTTTAGGATTGATTGGTTTGATCTCCTTGCAGTCCAAGGGACTCTCAAGAGTCTTCTCCAACACCACAGTTCAAAAGCATTAATTCTTTGGTACTCAGCTTTCTTTATGGTCCAACTCCCACATCCATACATGACTACTGGAAAAACCATAGCTTTGACTATATGGTCCTTTGCCGGCAAGTAATGTCTCTACTTTTTAATACACTATGTAAGTTTGTCATAGCTTTCTTTCCAAGGAGTAAGCGTCTTTTAATTTTATGGCTGCAGTCACCATCTGTAGTGATTTTGGAGCCCCTCAAAATAAAGTCTGTCACTGTTTCCATTGTTTCCCCATCTACTTGCCATGAAGTGATGGGACTGGATGCCATGATCTTTGTTTTTTGGATGTTGGGTTTTAAGCCAACTTTTTCGCTCTCCTCTTCCACTTTCATCAAGAGGCTCTTTAGTTCCTCTTCACTTTCTGCCATAAGGGTGGTGTCATCTGCATGTCTGAGGTTATTGATGCTTCTCTTGGCAATCTTGATTCTAGCTTGTCTTCATCCAGCCTGGCATTTTGCATGATGTACTCTGCATCTTAGTTAAATATGCAGGGTGACAATATACAGTCTTGACATACTCCTTTCCCAATTTGGAACCAGTCTGTTGTTCCATGTCCAGTTCTAACTGTTGCTTCTTGACCTGCATACAGACTTCTCAGGAGGTAGGTAAAGTGGTCTGGTATTCCTATCTCTTGAAGAATTTTCCAGGGTTTGTTGTGATCCACACAGTCAAAGGCTTTAGCATAGTCAATAAAGCAGAAGTAGTTATTTTTCTGGAATTCTCTTGTTTTTTCTGTGATCCAGTGGATGCAAGCAATTTGATCTCTACTTCCTCTGCCTTTTCTAAATCCAGCTTGAACATCTGGGAGTTCTTGGTTCACATACTGTTGAAGCCTAGCATGGAAAATTTTGAGCATTACTTTGCTAGTGTGTGAAATGAGTACAATTGTGAGGTAGTCTGAACATTCTTTGGCATTGCCCTTCTTTGGGATTGGAATGAAAACTGACCTTTGGCTATTGGTGAGTTTTCCAAATTTGCTGGCGTATTGAGTGCATCGCTTTCACAGCATCATCTTTTAGGATTTGAAATAGCTCAGCTGGAATTCCATCACCTCCACTAGCTTTGTTCATAGTGATGCTTCCTAAGGCCCACTTGACTTTGGACTCCAGGATGTCTGGCTCTAGGTGAGTGATCACACCATCATGGTTTTCTGGGTCATTAAAATCCTTTTTGTATAGTTCTTCTGTGTAATCTTGCCACCTCTTTTTAGTATCTTCTGCTTCTGTTAGGTCCATACCATTTCTGTCCTTTATTGTGCCCATCTTTGCATGAAATGTTCCCTTGGATCTCTAATTTTCTTGAAGAGATCTCTAGTCTTTCCCATTCTATTGTTTTCCTCTATTTCTTTGCATTGTTCACTTAGGAAGGCTTTCTTACGGCTCCTTGCTATTCTTTGGAACTCTGTATTCAGATGGATATATCTTTTCTTTTCTTCTTTGCCTTTCACTTCTCTTCTTTTCTCAGCTATTTGTAAGGCCTCTTCAACTGTTTTGTAAGGTTTTCTCAGACAACCAATCTTCTATAAGAAGCTGAAATTGTTTTATTTGTATGTAACGAGTGGTTTCTTTTGTTAACAAACCCTTTAAACCTATAATGAAAGTAAAACTTTCAGCAAATCCAATGGCTGCAGGTGGGAGTCTTAACCAGATCAGGGAAATTCTTAGACATCCTTGGGCCCCCAGGTTTCAATTGGGAAGTCTCTGAAAGTTATTGTTTTTAAACGGAATGAGATGTCCCCAAAGACAGTTCTTTGGAGAGAGGTCAGGTTGAGGAAGTGGGTCTGAACCTGATGGCTGGCCTCCCTCTGCCCTCCAGGATTCACCCTTCCCCACAGCCGTATGGGGAACTAGTAACTCCAGGCCTGTGCCTGCCACTGGCACTGTGTCCTCCAGGTGTCAGGCTTCCATCTAGTGCCTTGGATACTGGGACTGAGATGGGGGTTCCCTGGTTTGTGGTGAAAGCCCCAGGAGAGTGGTAGGTGGACACAGGACAAGAAAATGAAGGCAACAAGCAGCCAGTGAAATTCCCAGGTGGGTATCTGCCAGTTGCAGTTTTCCTGCCTTACCGTGTTCTTTCCCCAAATATATGATTACAGCAGAGGAGGCATGCTGCGGCCCATGAGTTGAGTCCTGCACACTGCCTGTTTTTGTGGGGCCCACAAACTAAAGATGTTTCCTATTCCCATTTTGTAAATGATTAAAAACATGAAAAAGAAAAGTAAAATTTCATGACGCCAGAAAAAGGTATGAAATTCACATATCAGTGTCCATACACAATGTTTTATTGAAAGACAACTGCATTGTGCATGGTCTACACATTGGCTGTTCTTATGCTATGAGAGCAGGGTTAAGCACACCTAAAATATATGTGCAATCTGACCTTTTACAGAAATAGTTTTCTGACCTCTGAATTACAGTAAAGCAGCATTAATTTGGACTGCTTAGATTTGGAATGTGGGATTATTTAGACTCAGTGTCTGTGATTAATATGGAATAGGAAGTTTTTACATGATTTCTTGCTCTGAATATGAAGGGTAACATATTAAAAATGAAAATTAAAATATCTGTGTCTGTCTTGAATCCTGTATCTAGCAGTTATTTATTATTTAATTAGTCCTTAAGTAACTAAAGAATTTTTATGTTTATGATATTTTCATTGATTTTCCAAAATCACTGTGTAGGCTGACTGCAGTCATAAAATTAAAAGACCTTTGCTCCTTGAAAAGAAAACAATGACAAACCTAGACAGTATAGTAAAAAGCAGAGGCATCACTTTGCTGACAAATTCCATATAGTCAAAGCTTTGGTTTTTCTGGTAGTCATGTACAGATGTGAAAACTGGACCATAAAGAAGGCTGAATGCCAAAAAATTGATGTTTTCGTATTATAGTGCTGGAGAAGACTTTTGAGAGTCTTGGACCCTTGAACAGCAAGGGGATCAAACCAGTCAATCCTAAAGGAAATCAACCCTGAATATTCGTTGGAGGGACTGTTGCTGAAGCTGAAACTCCAATACTTTGGCCACCTGATGCGAGGAGCTGACTCATTGGGAAAGACCCTGATGCTGGGAAAGATTGAAGGCAAAAGGAGAAGGGGGTGGCAGAAGAAGAGATGGTTAGATAGCATCACCAACTCAATGGACATGAATTTGAGCGAACTCCAGGAGATAGTGGAGGACAGAGGATCCTGGCTTGCTGTGGTCTATGGGGTCACAAAGAATCAGACACGACTTAGCAACTGAACAAGAGCAATACTACAGATCTGTGAATATTGACATTTTAGTTAACTCATGACTATTAGTAACTGGTCATTTCTCAGTTTATCACTAGGGTTTTATAGAGTGTATATTATAAATTTTTAATATATCCTAAGCTCTAGGATTGTCTAGAATCTCCTTTCAACTGGAAGATCCATTAGTGGCTATCTAATCCACTTCCACTCAAATTTTGCAGAGAAAAAGCAGAAATGTCGAGTTTTCAGTGACTTACTCAAAGGCACATAATTAGTTGTAACGAATTTTCTTAAAATACTATGGTACCCCCTGTATGAAGATTAAGGAAAAAGAAAACCTGTTTATTGCTTTCAAATTTCACTTGTAATCCATACCTTTTTGTTAAAAGTGAGTGCTTACTCTGGGCCAGGCATTGTTCTAAAGGCTCATTTAAATTTAATTTTCCTTAAGTCTTGGGTAAATATAGCATCCATCTTTTGACTGCTTGCTATGGCTCAGCACTGTGCTGAACAGCCCCCAAACATGATTTCACTTTATCATCATGACAATCCTCTGAAAAGACGTCCCATAGATAAAGAAATAGCTTTAGGGAAGTTAGATAAGTTGCTTACGGTCACTCAGTTAATAAGTGGTGGAAACAGCGTTCTTAACTAAAGGTCGCATTCATAAACTACCAATTAAATATAATGTTTTTCTAGTGACATCATCCTACACTGATTTAGTGTTTCTTTGTTTAGAACAAATGATTAAATCATGGTATTACTGAGCTGGAAGGACCTCTAGGTTTTCATTTTTTAAGATTTCAAAGAAGGGAATAAACAGCTTTTCTCAAAAGCCTGTGATGGCATTTAAATATAAACAGTTCTTTTTTCTAAACAAAGTAATACCTTTTTTTTGCTGCAATTCATGTTCATTTTTATAACTTTGGCTAATTGCTGTGGCCCCCACGTTGCCTATAACAGAGGGAGGATTTCCTGGTTCTTCTCTCTCTCACTAGTGAGCTCAGAATCCCAGCAGTCAAGGTTTGGTTTTTGATATCACTTTTGTGCTGACATGCCTTTGTACTCCCTCTGGTGTGCAGAGTTTTGTGATCACCACTTGTACACAAGCATTCCTCTGTATTTTTGTCTGTTTAATTCTTCCTTAGTCCTAAATACTCCATCTTTTGGAACCTTTGGGAAATCATTAAGTCGTATTCTTGAGGCTGTTTTAAGTTCAATGTCCCAGTTCCTGTGGAGCACTAGCTACTTTGATTATTTTTCCTATCTTCATCTGGCTGTCTGGTGTTTACAGTCTCAGTGGGCACACTCCCAATTCTGTTATTTATATCACTGAGAACCGGCTCTAGCACAAACTTAAGTCTGATATTGACATAGACTTTTTTGCTGGCCAGATGTTGATTGATTTTAGTACCTGGAGCTGCAGCAAACAGAATTTTTTGTTCCTACTTTGTATTTTCAGTGACTAACTGCCAAGTCTTGGGATCATTGTTGGGCACCCCCATATAAAGTTGATCTCAACTGGGATGTATCTGAGATGAACATCTGTGATCATTTCTGTAACTGGGCATTCAATCTTTTGCGCATTTTGAGTCAGTTACCAAGTCCACAAAAAGGAATGACTGACTTGGGTCATGCTTGCTTTACCACCAAATGGCCAGCAGGTGGCAATGTTCAACTTGGTATTTATCTGCTTAGTTTTTTTTTTTTTTCTTCTTTTTTCTTTTTCTTACAGAGCAACTTCTTCAAAAGTTAGACATTTCTATCACAGCATGCAAGTCTGAGACAGCAATCTTTCAAATTATACACATAAATCTGAATGTTCATTCTGTTTCTTACACCCAGTCCCTGGAGAATGTTGAAGGAGGTGTCCTGTGGTCATCGTGCTTTCCATGACCTGTGTTTTTCCCTTTTCCACTATCCAGTCTTTACTGGGGCTTCCCTGGTGACTCAAAGAAGCTGCCTGCAACGTGGAAGACCCAGGTTCAATCCCTGGGTGGCCTCAGGGATCACTACTCCACTCCAGTATTCTTGCCTGGAGAATCCCATGGACAGAGGAGCCTGGTGGGCTACAGTCTATGGGGTTGCAAAGAGTTGGACACGACTGAGTAACTAACATTTTTACTTTTCTTTACTGTAATTACTGGTCTTCATCAGACAAGTGTTTCTCAACTCAAATTATCTGGCAGTCTTGGAGAGTTGGCCAAGCCGAGGTGTCTTCAGTCCTGGCACCACCTTAATTGTGAGAATTGTTTGGCTCTGGTGCATCCTTTAATTTTTAGTGAAAACAGTACATCTCCTCCATATCTTCATGGTGACTTGTACCACCAGGTGGGAGTCTTGTCACATTTACTTTTTACAGCTGATGATATGGGGTCTGAAATCGCTCTAAAGGATGCTCCTAATTAACCACTTCTGATTATACACTCACAGGCACACACATATGTATAAATATATACTTTATTGTACTAACATACAGAGCTGTATACCATTTCTCCTTGTGTTGGGGGAAGAAAAGAGGGATGCAGGAGATTTTAGGATGGAGGGTGATTTCAGGGCATATGAAGTCTTATTCTAGGTCATCAAGGGACTTCATATAAAAATGATCTACCTTTTATAAATATCTTCCCAGTGAGTTAGGATGGGAAGTGCCAAGAAGAGTGTTTGACTCACGGTCAGCATCTGTAAATGGTCACTGTTTTCCCTCACAACGTAATCATAGTTGTCTACCCCCCAACCCCCACCCTGGTGGACTAGTTGTAAAGTCTCTGGAATTCACCTTGCCTCGTTCCCCTCATCCTCAGCGTCTCTTCTTTAGAGTCATCGGGGTGCTTCCCTGACCTGCTGTCATCCACAGAAGGGAATCCAAGTCATTAACACTTTGGTTTGATAGCAAGTACTCCTAGGAATGTTTGAATTGTAAGAGTCTTGAGTAAGGGAAACCAAAAGAAATAAACAACTAATGGTGGAATTTCAGACATGGTTGCCTTAGACCAAGTGAGAAATCTGGGGACCAAGGACACACGTCAGGGCTCCTAAGTGACAGATGGAGGCACCTGCAAGGGTGTTAAAAGAAGATTTTTAAAACTTTTATATTAGAGTATAGTTGATTAACATGTTGCTAGTTTCAGGTGTACAGCAAACTGATTCAGTTATACACATACAGGTATCCATTCTTTTTCAGGTTAAAAGAGGACTTTTGAATTGGGTGAGAGATGATGTTATGAGAATGTTAGAGCCCCATTTGTTCTTCTTTCTGGGTGTCCTCAGATAAGTGGAGGAAACAAGCATTCTCTTGATTCTGGATTAAAGAATCCAGATTTTTTCTCTTTGACATCTGGGCCTAGTGCAAGCTGTCTACCGATTTCCTCAGGGTACAGGACTTATTTCTCTTTTTCAGAATATTCTTCCGTGCAGTCCTCTCTGTTTGCGGTCTCATCAAGCTCACTGCCTTAGAGAATTTAAAGAGGAATGTAGACATTGGATGAGCATGGCAGGAGGTCATTCCTCCATCCTCCCACTTTACAGATGGGGAGGTTGAGACCTGCAAGGCCATCCTTCTCCCTGAGTCACACTGCTGGTTGACAGATAAGCAATTCAGGATGTGAAGGTGCATTCTCAGCCCAGTGTTCTGTGTCCATCTGAGGCCACATGCTCCTGCTGAGCAAGACCTGAGCTTGGAGGGTTCTTGTGACTCCAGCCAGGCCCAGCCCCTCTGGAAGATGGATGTGGCCCCAGAGCCCTGGTCCCTGGGCTGCAGCAGGGCCAGCTGGTGTGTTTCAGTGTGCTGCATCACCCAGCATGCCACCTTCCACATGGAATCTTCCTTGGGTGTTTGCTTTTTCTTCAGTGAAAGAGCCTTCCATTGAGGAAGAATTCCAAGTGTTTAGACTTTAGCCATATTTAATGATTTGCACAGGAGGGCTTCACCCAGAGCGATACTAAGAATGTGGAGGTGTCTTCCGAATGCCTCAAAAGGAGATGGGGAAATAGGAAAAGCCTGGGGACTTAGGGAGAAAGGGGGACTTAGAGCAGCCGCATGGCCGGGGAGGAAGGGCAAGAGGACAGGGACGAAGGGCTGGTGCCCTTGCGTGGGAAAACTTTCTGATTAGTTTTGAAGCTTTGAAACGTCAAAGGCTTTTTTCCACATCTTGTGTGTGTGTGCGTGCGCGCACCACACAGCCACTCATACCCATACACCCACTCTCTCTCTCTAGCATATATACACACAGACACACACAAGGGCATTAAAGAAGATTTTGCACTTGAGAAAGAATGGAGTTGGGTGTGCCTTGCAGGTGGGAGTGCACGAGAGTGGGCAGTGAAGCAGGTGCTGGGCACAGGTGTGAGGGTGTATTTGTGACCTGGGCACTTGACTTTTCTTCCAGCAGGCCATGCAGACTCGTTAAAGACTTGTACGCAGGGAAGTGACATGGCTGCATTTTTCTTTTAGAAGGATGACTTCAGCCGTTATGTAGAACCGGGGTGGTGTTAAGGGAGGGATTGGAGTGATGGGGACCTGTTACTGCACGCTTTCCAGAGGAGGCATGAGCCTGAGGGAAGGGGCGGTGGAGATGAGCAGGAATGCACTGTGGCCTCTGGGGCCACAGGGAAAGAGGAGATGAGGCTGAGGCGCCTGTGGAGAAGGGAGGTGGATGGAGGTGCCGTGTCCAAGGACGAAGGTATACATGTACAAGTAGGATGCTTTGGGCACGTGCATGGGGGGAGAAGCACATTTGTGTCCAGGCTTGTGGAGCACCTTCTGGGATGGCTGGTGTGGATGGACGAACACCCTCGCGGCTCAGGCAGGGATGGTGATAGTATGTGGCTGCTGAGCCGGCCGCCAGGACGGTGGCTGAAATGGTGTGCGTGTCCTGCGCTACAAGTACATGTGCAGTCAAGGATCCTCTTCGCTTCCTCCTGAGTTTCTACTCATCTTCTCAGCATCTCCCAGTCTTTCACTATCCTCTCATCTCGCCCCTCCCAGAGCACGGGCGAGGCCAGCCTGCCAGTCTGGGGTCTTTCCCCAAGAACCAGCACACTCTGTCCTCCTTTATGAAACGCGGTTTCATAAAGGTGGATTTGCACCTACCTGGGCTCCATAGTCTGCAAGTGTCTTCTGGCTGGTCTGTTCCTGATTCAGACATCAGGGTGGGATGTCCTGGTGAGGGAGGGGATTCCTGGCCGGCCTGGAGAGAGCAGGAGAGGAAGGCGGATGTCTACTTGGAGTGACTCGATTTCTGGAGTCTCACCAACCCCAGCTGGAAAATACTGGACACATTGCCGGGTTGCTCCTGCCACGTTGGCTAAGCAGTGACATTGCTATATCCCATCACCTCTTGGCTCTCAGCGGTGACAAGGGAGGCCATGCAGAGGTGTAGGGAGGAGGTGAGGGCAGGCAGAGCGTGCAGAGCTCTGATGAAGGAGGGAACACCTGGCCCCGGAAGAGCTTTGGGGCACCCAGAGTGGGAGCAAACAGGCTCTGCTCTGGGACCCTCACTCTGGTGGGAGAGGGCCTGGACCAGGGTAGCCAGAGTACTTTTCTTCTCCTGATGGCCTGGTCAGGGGCTCATTCTATATTCTCCTTTAGTTAAACACCAGGGATTTCTACCTTTTATTTTCTTTCTTTCTGCCAAGCTTCACAACACAGGGGATCTTAGTTCCCCAACCAAGGACTGGAGCCCTGGAAGCACAGAGTCCTAACCAGTCAGCCCTTTGATTTCTGATGTCCTGTAAGCATGGCCGGGCCTGCAGGGTCACGGAGGCTCAGGCAGGCATTGTCTCTGCTGCTCTGGCTTCTGTTCTGTGCTTGGCCATCCACACACCTGGCCCCTTTCCCCTCATTTCTCCACTTCCAGGGTAAGGCAGAGAGTTCCTGAAGCCTGGGCTGAGGCAAAGGGCATGGACTCGGTTACTCAGCGATCCGGACAGACCAGAGAGGCAGTTCACAAAGCATTTCTATATGAGGTGCCAGAGAAAAATACTCGAGGCAGGTAGATTTACAGTGTTGGGCCCAGAGAGCAGTGAGATGAGTGACAGCAGGGTGGGAATACAGAAGCAGATGCTGCACAGGTGGTTTACTTCTGGTTCATGAGGACCATGCGCCTAGAGCTGCTCTGTGACCCTGCCTGGGAAGGTCTTTGTGCCACCCCTTCACCTTCCTTCCCTCTTTTTAAAAAATTTTTTATTAGAGTATAGTTGCTTTACAATGTTGTGTTAATTGCTGCTGTGCAGCAAAATGAACCAGTCGTGTGCTGTGCTGTGCTTCGTCACTCAGTCGTGTCCGACTCTATGGGACCGCATGGACTGTAGTCCCCCAGGCTCCTCTGTCCATGGGATTCTCTGGGCAAGAATACTGGAGTGTGTTGCCATGCCCTCCTCCAGGGATCTTCCCCACCCAGGGGTCAAAACCTTGGTTTCCCCTATTGCAGGCAGGTTCTTTAACATCTGAGCTACCTGAGAATCCCCCCAGGGACTGAACCCAGGTCTCCCGCGTTGCAGGTAGATTCTTTGTTAGCTGAACTACGAGGGAAGCCTGAATTAGCCATACTCATACACATATCCCCTCTTTTTCGGATTTCCTCACTGAGTGGAGATCCCCAAGCTATGCAGTAGGTTCCCATTAGTTATCTATTTTATACATAGTGTATATATGTGTCAATCCCAACCTCCCAATTCATCCCACACCCCTCCCGCCTTGATATCCATACATTTATTCTCTATGTCTGTGTCTCTATTTCTGCCTTACAAATAAGATCATCTAGACCATTTTTCTAGATTCCACATAATATACGATATTTGTTTTTCTCTTTCTGATTACTTCACTCTGTGTGATACTCTTTAGGTCCATTCACATCTCTGCAAATGGCACAATTCCATTCCTCTTTATGGCTGAGTAATATTCCATTGTATGTATGTACCATATCTTCTTTATCCAATTCTCTGTTGATGGACATCTAGGTCGCTTCCATGTCCTGGCTGTTGTAAATAGTGCTGAAGTGAGCACTGGGGTGTGTGTGTCTTTCCGAATGACGGTTTTCTCCTGGTATAAGCACCTCCCTTGGTAGCTGCTATCTGAGAGTCTACTGTCTACTTTGTTTTGGAAAAGGATCCTTTTAAGGTGTAAATATACGTGAATGGAAACATAACGCTGTTATGAGTTGTTTTTGCCTTAGTGAAAATGAAACCGCTGGCAGCAGCGAACTTTGAGAAAGGGGAGAGAGGGTGCAGGAGAAGAACTGCAGAGAGGGTGAGGTGAATGGGGAAGCAGAGGGGGAGGGGGGAGGGGGCCTTGCACGGGGGAGGCAACGCTCTAGGCTGGTATTCCACAGGCCGCAGCAAGCAACTTTCACCACCGAGGCCACCCCCCCCCCCCCCCCCCCCCCCCCCCCCCCCCCCCCCCCCCCCCCCCCCCCCCCCCCCCCCCCCCCCCCCCCCCCCCCCCCCCCCCCCCCCCCCCCCCCCCCCATCTGAGAGTCTCTACTTGTTGCATGATCCTTTTAAGGTGTAAATATACTGAATGTTGTTTTTGCCTTTAGTGAAAATGAAAACCGCTCCAGCAGCGAACTTGAGTGAAAAGGGTGAGGAAGAGGGAGGTGCAGAGAGAGAAGAACTGCAGAGCAGGGTGAGGTGAATGGGGAAGCAGAGGGGGAGGGGGGAGGGGCCCGGCACGGGGAGGCAACGCTGAAGGCCCTGGCTTCCACAGGCCGCATGTCCCACCTCGGTTTACCCACAGGAAGGCAGCCAGAGCTTGCAGTTTGCCTCAGTTTTTCCTGCAAACTCATCAAGTGAGAACTGGATTGTACTTTCTAACTGAAAGAGTTCTAAATGATGTTCTTCACTAGTGGGTTCTGTGTGTCCTTACTAATATGCCTTACAGTACAAATATGCCTCCTCTTTCATACAGAAGGAATTCTAAGCTGTAGGAGATGGGGCCACTTAGCTGGCACCCTGAACAACCCACCACCAAGCAGGGCTGGGGCTGGGCCCTGGGTTGCAGATTTGCAGTTTGGAGCAGCGAGCTACTCAGTCACATAAGGGCTGCTGTTTTCTGCCCAGGTCCCATGTGGCCTGTTTGATATTCAAGTATTTATTTTTTATTTTTATTTTTTTTAAATAAATTTATTTATTTTAGTTGGGGGCTAATTACTTTACAATATTTGTAGTGGCATTGACCATTATGATGTCATGCATGAACATTTCCCTACAGCCATGTTTCATCCCCATCCTGAAGGGATCTTCGATTCTCTCTGAGGAAATGTGGAAATTTCTTTAGCTGTGGGCATGCAAGCTTGTTAGTTTGCGGCATGTGGGATCTAGTTCCTTTACTGACTCCAGGGATGTAAACCAGGCCTCTGCAATTGGGGAGCGAGTGCAGTGATTAGCCACCTGACCAGCAGGGATTGGTTCCTGCTGTTCTGCATGTTTTTAACAACAGGTGAGTAGATGAGGATTGTCTTTTCCCCCATCCCCCTGAACCACTCCTTCCCATCCCATCAAGCATTGTGTCATCCCATTGCCCCATGCCCTGAGCATTTGTGCTGATGCTATACATGTTTCAATGGTGTGCTGTTTCACATAATTATAACCTGCCACTCATGTTTTTCAATGCCAAGTGCACTGTTCTCAGTTTTTCCTGCAAACTCATCGTGAGAACCTTTCTAACTGAAAGAGTTCTAAATGATGTTCTTCACCTGTGTGTCCTTACTAATTCCCAGTCAAAAGCCTCCTCTTTCATACAGAAGGAATTCTAACTGTAGGAGATGGGGCCACTTAGCTACCCTGAACAACCCACCACCACCAAGCAGGGCTGGGCTGGGCCCTGGGGTTGCAGATTTGCAGTTTGGAGCAGCGAGCTCTCAGTCACATAAGGGCTGCTGTTTTCTGCCCAGGTCCCATGTGGCCTGTTTGATATTCAAGTATTTATTTTTTACAATATTTGTAGTGGTTTTTGCCATACATTGACATGAAATCAGTGGGTTTACATGTGTTCCCCATCCTGAACCCCCCTCCCACCTCCTTCCCCATCCCATCCCTCTGGGTCATCCCATTGCCCCAGCCCTGAGCATTTGTCTCATGCATTGAACCTGGAATGGTGTTCTGTTTCACATATGATAATATACATGTTTCAATGCTATTCTCCCAGAACGTCCCACCCTCACCTTTTCCCTCAGAGTCCATAAGACTGTTCTATGCATCTGTGTCTCTTATTCTGTCTCGCATATAAGGATATTCAAGTATTTAAAACATTTATTTATTTGGCTGCACCGGGTCTTAGTTGCTGCATGCAGGATCTTCGATCTTCTCTGAGGCATGTGGAATCTTTAGCTGTGGCATGCAAGCTTTTAGTTGCGGCATGTGGGATCTAGTTCCCTGACCAGGGATCAAACCCAGGCCTCTGCATTGGGAGTGCAGAGACTTAGCCACCTGACCACCAGGGAGGTTCCCTGCTGTTCTGCATTTTTAACAACAGGTGTGAGAGGAGGCTTTTCCTTCCGCTTGGGCACAGGCAGGACTTGCTTGGGGGATCTACAAATCTCCCTAAGTTACAGGCAAAGCTCTGAGTGTGTGTCTGTGTCTGGGTGTTTCCAGGGATCGGGTTTCTCAGTGTTTCCAGGATCCTCTGTGGGCCTGCAGTGGCTCAGGATCGCTGCATCAGAGCAAACTGCAGTCTAACCGAGTTCCACTGAGCTGAGTTCTCTTAGTGCCATAGCTTAAAAGGAAGGAAGGAAGTGAAAATATTTAAATACAACAGAAAAAAATGCCCTTTAAATACAAATCAAATAATACACCTGTACTACGTTAGGGAGTTCTCTGTGACTTTCTGTCAAAACTCCAAAGACATTAGGGCCATCACGTTAACTGTTTTTCTTACCCAAAGTGGAGATGAAAATAATTCCTGTCCCACCATTCCCCCCAGTGTTTTGTGAGGATGAAGTCAGATAATATATATGAACTCATTTACAAACCATATGCTGTTTTGGTATATGTAAAGTATTTTTATTAAGAAGGAGAATGGGTTGATGGAAGAAAACATGGTGCTTGGGAGGAAGGATGAATTTTATTTGGGGGCCTCACCTGACATCCTGACATCCTGTGTAAAGGTTTTACTTCCCACTGACTGCACAGGAGGCCCGAGGCTCTGGCCCAAGCTCGATCTTGAATCTACTATTCTGGATGCTGATGGTGGTGGGAAAGAGAATACTGTACACTGAGAGGAGCAGAGCAGAGAGAAACTTGCTTGGCAGAAAGAACGAGTTGCTTTCTAAATCCCCAGGCAGGAGTTGAGGATTTAGCACATATTTTGTCTCCATCCTAGGTATTCCTCCTGTACCAGTTCGAACACCAGCAAGATCCTAAACAGCTAAGAGCCCCAGTCATTCACACTGATGTGTGTGTGTGTGTGTGTGTGTGTGTGTGTGTGTGTGTGTGTGTGTAAACCTATGAAATACATTACTAAATTGGTGGGCCTGAGATATGAGGGTGGTGGCTGCTATTCAAGATGGTATGAGGGGTATTCAGGGTACAAGAAGGAGGCAGCCTGGAACTGCCCGGTGAGTGTCCCCAGGCCAAGTCAGGACCCTTTATTCTAACCCCCTAGCATCCAAGAGGACAGATACAGGACTTAAGTACCAAAGGGACATATGTTAAATCCTGAGCCCCAGAGAGAAAACAGAGTGGGTGGCAGAGAGGGAAAAAGTAGAGTTAAATATTTCCTCTGAGCAGAGAAGAATGGACCCAGGCCCAGGGCTATAATTCATGGGGCCTTAGATGAATCTCCAGCTGCTTCAGCTGTCTCCACATCTGGGGGAAGACAGGCCAAGAGCTCCGGCACTGCTGAGAGCCCGTGGCTGATGTCTACACAGTTTAACACTTCCTGAGCCTTCCAAGAAGCTTCCCAAATGCCTCAGTGGATGTTGTCTGCTTTGCCTGACTCTGGGGCATGGTGTCCATGAAAAGCCGATTAAACACACTTGGGACTTTCAGGGATCTTTGCCAGAGAATGGTAGAGACATACAGCACAAAAACAGTGCGTTCTAAAATCTACTTTCTTATCTAAATGTGAACATGGTAAGTATTAGTTGCTCAGTCATGTCTGACTCTTTGCGACCCCATGGACTGTAGCCCGCCAGCCTCCTCTGTCCATGGGATTCTCCAGGCAAGAGTACTGGAGTGGGTAGCCATTTCCTTCTCCAGGGACTCTTCCTGACCCAGGGACTGAACCCAGGCCTCCTGCACTGCAGGCAGATTCTTTACCATCTGAGCCACAAGGGACACCTTGAACGTGGTAAACCAATGAATTAATAACACCTGATCTGAGGAGTTGAGAGACATCCCTCCCCACTGAGATCTTGCCTGGACCATAGATCTTCTTCCTCCTTTCTCCCCCACTCTTTTCTCCTTAATTCTTATTTCCTGTTTGAGAAGATATGCCAGGATGCTTGATTTTTTAAGAGGCAGAAGTCACCCTTTTTCCTGACGTTGGTGAATATTTAGAATCTGAAAGGGGTGAATTCTGAGTGTCCTAAGAGAACCCCTCTCCAGCCTCAGGGCATCACCCTCTGGGGCTGATCTCCTACCTGAAACCTTCTGCACCCACCTGGTTCAGCCATACCATCCACACCTGCTCGGGGGACTGTCATGGAGACTCATGTGAAAGGAAAGGAGGCCCCGGTTTTGATGAGTTTTCCAGTCAAGGGCGCCTGTAGCCCAGTCCCAGGAAAAGGTGTAGCATTTAATTAGCAAAAGGCAAGCAGTTCAGTTCAGTTCAATTACTCAGTCGTGTCTGACTCGTTGTGACCCCATGGACTGCAGCATGCCAGGCTTCCCTGTCCATCACCAACACTCGGAGCTTGCTTAAACTCATGTCCATCGAATTGGATAAAAAACAAGCAAGTTCAAATCAAATACTCATTTGCTAGAAATGGAATACACAAATGCTGAAGGAGCTAGGACAAAAGGAGCCATCAAAGCTTTATGAGTTAAATGAAGTGGTTTCCTACAGGAGGCCAGAGGTAGAGACAAGCAGAGGTGAGGTTGAGAGGGCACCCCCACGTTGGGGAGGGTGTGAGCTGAAGCAACAGCTTTGGAGCAGAAGGAACCAAATTGATTAATTTAGCCAGAGCCAGGTTTTCATGGAAAGGGTAAAGAGAATGAATTATGAGATGAGCAAAGCATCTCTCTGGGTAGCCTTAGACAAGGAATTTTCTCTGGACCTCAGTGGCCTCCACTACGACATGAGGGTCCTGGGCTGGGTGACTAGGGTGCTGGGCTGAGGTCTCCTCACAGAGAGGACACAGATCATTATGGGAGGGGTATTTCAGGCAATCCCAGTTTCCCAATCCTCCTAGGAGCTAGCCTGACCACAATTGTATTTTTGTAATTTTTATTTATTTTTCTTACTACTTTTTATTTTGGCCATACTGCACAGCATGTGGGATCTTAGTTCCCCAACCAGGGATCAACCCATGCTCCCTGCATTGGAAGTGCAGAGACTTAACCACTGGACTGCCAGGGAAGTCACTTACTCCCATTTTAGATCTGGAGCTCCTTGTCTGCTGTGAGAGGCTGAGCTGAGGTTAGATTTGGGTGCATTCATTCATTCACTCTGTATTTATGTATGTGTGTGTGTTAGTCCCTCAGTCATGTCTGACTCTTTGTGACCTCATGGACTCTAGCCCACCAGGATCCTCTGTCCATGAAATTCTCCAGGCAAGAATACTGGAGTGGGTAGCCATTCCCTTCTCCAGGGGATCTTCTTGACTGACCCAGGGATTGAACCCGGGTCTCCCTCATTGCAGGCAGATTCTTTACTGTCTGAGCCACTATGGAGAGTTCCTACTGGCCAAGCAGTGGACCAGGCCCTGGATGGGTAACAGGGCATGAGACAGAGGAGGTCTGACTGTTGTTCCAGTTGAGGGATTGGGGGGCAGATAGTTAGTTAAAGAGTAAAGATCCAAGTGAACAAAATAGGTTTGATAGAAGTACATGCTGTGGAGAAAAATAAAATACAGACTCATAATCATGATTTGGGCTTGCTAGGTTGGGTGTTCTAGGAAGACTTCTCTAAAGAAGTGGCACTTGGGTTGAGGCCAGAAGGCCAGGAAGAGGTCAGCTCAATAGGTGAAGGGTATGATGGCCAAGCCGAGGTCTCCCGATCTGACAGCAGGGCAAGCCCCAGTCTTTCTCTGGGGAAGAGGTGTTTTTATTTCCCAAAGATCTTAAGATCTCGGAGGGTGGTACTTGCACTGTCCTAGTGTGAAAGCTGAGGGTGACACCAGAGTGACCTGAGGGCCCCTGGGGGAGGGGAGAAGGTGGTCCCACCAGATTTCCTCTTTTCCCACTAGAAATACCAGAAACTCCAGAAGGTGATGATGGAAGCATCTTGGAGGATCAAGTAAGGCTTGGTAGTAATAATAATAATAATAAAGAATCCGCCTGCAATTCACAAGATCTGGCTTTGATCCCTGGGTCAGGAGGATCCCCTGGAGAAGGGAATGGCTACCCATTCCAGTATTCTTGCCTGGAGAATCCCATGGGCAGAGAAGCCTGCTGGGCTACAGTCCATGGGGCCACAAAGAGTCAGACAGACTGAGCAACTAACACAGCAGCGATAAAAATATGAACAGCACTGCTAGAAAACTTTAAGAATGCTTTTTTATGATGCATCAAGCACTTCTGAGCACTTTTTAAAAATTCACCTATTTAATCCTCAAAATGAGTATAGGACATGTTTGTATCAGTATCTAATTTTAATAATGAAGAAGCTGAGGCTTCAGGAGGTACGGTAACTCACCCAAGCAGGCACAACTCAGATGGGGTGGAGCCAGGATGCACACAGTGTCCTCTGAGCTTGGGTTCTCAGTCCCTGCGCTCTGTTGCCTTGCACAGGCCTCCAGCAGTCATTCAGTATTTGATCCCGAAGTGATCTTAGATGTCATCTAGACCTGAGATCCCCAATGCAGTCTTCTGACTGAAGACCTCTGATGGTGGGTGGTCCCTCTTCTTTTGACAGATGAGAGTATACAGTCAGAGAATAAGATCAGTGGTGGAAACAGAGGGTCCATGCAGAGTTCTCCTGACTTCTACTTGAGTGTTCTGTGCGCTCAACCTGCATTCTCCTAGAGCCTCAACCCTGCTTGGGAACCCCTGGCAAGGGCAACTGGACAGAAGTGCAGCTTCCCAAGAGGGGAGAGACCAGGGTCACAGAAAACGATGCACATGAAAATCGGCGTTGTGCTGAGCGCAGAGTAAGGGCTCAGTGTACACGAATGCCCTTGAGGATGTCCACATGGCCCATTTCTGTGCTCGAGGTGTAACTGGGGAAGGGGAAGTGAGGCCAACAGGTGGGGAAGGGTTTCTTCTCCTGAGCCCGTCATCACCAGTGACACATCACAGTCCCTACCAAACCCCATGGATGACAGTGAACATAAAATATCATTGGAAACCTTGTAACTCACCATTAAAACTGATGCGTGTAGGAAAACAATTGCCTGCCCTAAAGAAGTGACTTATGATCGCCCTTGGTTGTCTGTGTTTCTCTTTAATTACAGCCCCTCTTTAAACACTCAGACACAGAGGCCTTTGTCAATGTGAACTCTCTCTCACAGACCTCCACATGCACACTTTCCCTTTCATTTCCAGAGTGTAAACACCATCTCTTACTCATTCACATAATGAATTTCAGCCCCACACATCTCAGCTGCAGCAGGGCCCCAGGAGAATAGTGGGCACCAGAGCACTCTTCCTGTTCCAAAGCCCCAGGGAGCTCTTGCGCCCAGATCCTTTATGGGGAGAGGATAATGGGCAGAAAGTGCTCTTTCTGGGACCAGTCCTAGCTTTCTCTTCCCTTCCACAGCAGAGTTGTTGACTCCAGCAGCCACTCTCCTAAGAAAATTTCAGACTTCTTCCGCACACCCCCTTGTCATGCTTCAGATCTTCACACACTGTCCCACTCCTGCTCCTCCTCTTACAAGCTCAACCCAGAGCCCTTTGGTTCTGGAAAGATTTTCTAGTCTCAGGAGAGCCAGGAGAGCCTTCCTTGCTCTACTTGCCCTCCTTCCTTCTCAGAAGAAAGACGTCGATTTTACTGAGAGCTAGGAAGGCCCTTGGGGCCCAGAGCTTGAAACAGGGCTCCCAGACTCCCCTCAAAGTCAGCGGGAACTCACGACGATGGCATCACCGCTGCACACCCTCAGCTTCTCACTCCAGCGTCCTTCCTGTACTGGGTAAAGGATCACAGGAGAGAAAATCAGGGAGGAAGTACTCCTTCTTTCTTTTCTAAGAAATACTTGAAGGATGCTCCCTTAAAAGAATGTTTATTTTCATTTATTTATTTGGCTGCTCTGGGTCTTAGTGGAATCTCATTCCCTGACCGGGGATTGAACCCAGGCCCCCTGCATTCGGAGCCTGGAGTCTTAGCCGCTGGACCATCAGTGAAGTCCCAGAAAGTACCTTTTCTTGATGATTTTTCCACTGTCCACCAGTGCCTTAGTCCCTCTTTGGCAGGAAGACCATCTTTTTCTTCACATCCCTGGGTACTAGTGTGCTGGGCAGTGCTAAATATGGCTCTCCACCACCCAACCTCCCTCCAGTCATGAGTGGCAGCATTTGCACCCTTGAGCGGTGTGAACACTCCTACAGGACCTGGTCCGAGCTTCTGTCATGATGCCCCTGCACAGGGTGATGTGGGATGGGCACCACTCAGTCCTGCTCTCCTACCCTCACCCTCTGCTCTCCTCCCTGCACCTCCCCCTCAGGGGGCTGGTGTCTGTCCTGGAGGACCGGTGATCGCCCAGGCTCCAGAGTACAGATAATTGTGCACCAATCATTAGGATGTGATGGGGCTTGTTATTACACATGATTTATAAGTTCACATAACTATAATGTTAGTGATGACTGTGTAATAGCTGACTGGCAAAGTTCTTGAAAACTAACCATCAGTACCAGCCCATCCTGCTCACCACTTCCCCCATGGCAGACGGTGCGCCCAGGCAGCCATGGGTTCTAAACAAGCTCTCCATGGGCCCCAGAATGCGCCCTTCTGGCAGCAGTAGCACCTGTACAGGGACAATTCTTGGTTCTGGATTTTTTAGGGGACACTGTGATGAGGAAATTGCAACAGGAGGGCTGAGGTGGGTCTGGAAGAGAGGGTTAGCCTCCAGTCTTCATATTGCATTCCTGACGCCAACTGCCTTAAGATAAAGGCTAAGACCCAGGGCGCAGCCAACCAAGGGTCCGGACTGATGCTCTGGGCACTGGGGCCGGACGTAAATGCAGACTCCGCCGCTGGTTGCTCTGGCCAGCCCACGCCTCCTGCCTCCGCGCAACGCCACTCCCTCCCCGCCAAGTGGCTCTGCGCTCGGGAGGCGGGATCGAGTTCTTCGGTGGCCCCAGGAGGCTGCAAGCTTTGGGAGGCTGGGAGAGGAGGGAGGGAGAGCGCTGACTGGGCAGTCCAAAGAGGAGGGGGCCTTTAATAGGCTCGCCCAGTGCCTGGTTTGCTGCGCTGCGAACCGCTGGGGTTCGGAGAAGCGGCCGGCACCTCCCTCTAGCTCTCCGCTGCAAATCTTCGTCCTTGCACTTGACAGCGATTGTACTTAAGCTCCCAGGGCGCGCTCTGCTTGGAAAGGCACAGGTAGGAGGCGCGAGCTGCCCGGTGCACGCTCACAACTCTGGGAGGAGTCTCCCTCCCTGGGATTCTCCTTTCTGGGAGCTGCGGGCGGCCCGGGGCGTCGGTGGTTCCGGTGTGCGGGCTGCAAGGAGACCGTGCCGGCGGCCGAGGAGCCGGGCCGGGCCCTTCCGAGAGTGCGGCTGTGCGCTGCCCGGCGCCATGCTTCTGCTGGGCATCTTAATGCTGGCTCTCGCCGGGGCACCCGCTGGCGGCTTAGAGCCAGAGCGGGAGGTGGTGGTCCCCATCCGACTGGACCCGGACATCAACGGCCGCCACTACTATGGGCAGGGTCCTGAGGACTCCGGGGATCAGGGACTCATTTTTCAGATCACAGCGTTTCAGGAGGACTTTTACCTACACCTGACGCCAGATGCTCAGTTCTTGGCACCCGCCTTCGCCACTGAGCATCTGGGCGTCCCCCTCCAGGGACTCATCAGCAGCTCTCCGGACTTGAGACGTTGCTTCTATTCTGGGGACGTGAATGCCGAGCCAGACTCGTTTGCCGCCCTGAGCCTGTGCGGGGGGCTACGCGGAGCCTTCGGCTACAGGGGCGCCGAGTATGTCATTAGCCCGCTGCCCAACACCAGCGCGCCGGCGGCGCAGCGCAACAGCCAGGGCGCACACCTCCTCCAGCGCCGGGGTGCCCCCGGCGGGCCTCTCGGAGATCCCACGTCTCGCTGCGGGGTGGGCTCAGGCTGGAACCCCGCCATCCTGCGGGCCCTGGACCCTTACACGCCTCGGCGGATCGGCTTAGGGGAGGCTCGCAGCCGACGCAGGTCCGGGCGCGCCAAGCGCTTCGTGTCTATCCCGCGATACGTGGAGACGCTGGTGGTGGCGGACGAGTCGATGGTCAAGTTCCACGGCGCGGACCTGGAGCACTATCTGCTGACGCTGCTGGCCACGGCGGCGCGGCTCTACCGCCACCCCAGCATCCTCAACCCCATCAACATCGTCGTGGTCAAGGTGCTGCTTCTTGGAGACCGCGACACGGGGCCCAAGGTCACTGGCAATGCGGCCTTGACGCTGCGCAACTTCTGCGCGTGGCAGAAGAAGCTGAACAAAGTGAGTGACAAGCACCCGGAGTACTGGGACACGGCCATCCTCTTCACCCGGCAGGTGAGTCGATCCGTCATCTCTTTGGACCCAGGTAGCCCCCATTTTTTGAGGGGGCGGGAGTCCCCGTCCTTAACTCTGCGAATGTCCTTTATGCCGCGCAGTCACCTCTTCAGTCTCGAGTTTGAATTTAGTTGATCTCTTCCGACTGTCACTTGGGCTCTTTGGGGAAAGCCTGCCGCTAGGCTCGGCGGAGCTGTGACTCGCGTGCATGCGGACGCACGTGGGCGGTGGGAGGAACGCCCGCTCCTTCGGAAGGTGTTGGCCCGGCGCGGCCAATGACGCCGAGGGGCCGGGACCCAGGAAGTTGCCGCCCCGGAGCCGCGGTTGGTCTGCACGGCCGATAGGAGGCGCCCCGAGGATGGTGATGGAGAGTCCAGCCCTTCTTCAAGGGGGCGTCCGAGTCCTTCCGGACCCACCTTCCCAGGCTTCCTTCTTCTGCTGGGGGACCTGGGAGCTGAGCGGCCGCTGCTCTTCTCGAGGGCAGCACGTTGTAGTCCTCTCGCCGTGTTGGGCCTGGGAAGTCTGGATTGAGGTGGAGGGCTCGTTTGGGTTTTTTCGTGGGTTGCAGAGAAAGGACAGACTCAAGTACAGGGAGCATTCCCTTCTCCCTTGCTGCTTCTCCCCCCGGGCAAAGCGGGGTCTGGCTCCTCTCTGAGGGGCTTCTGGTCCGTTCAGAGCAGGCAGAGTAGTCAGAGAGATTGGAGCCTGGAGCTCCAAGTGGAGCTTCGCTCGGAGCTGAGCTGAGCTGTCCCGTATCCCTGTTGGCAGGTCAGGGGATGGGACCTGGGCGTCCTGAGGTAGCTCCGCCGGAGCAGGCTCACTGACACGTCCTGCGAGGGCTCCAGCTCCCGCCCCCGGCGGCGCGGAAGGAGTCGGCTCAGTGACAGAGCGTCCGCAGATCCCAGCTGCAGGGCTGGAAAGACACTGAGTCTTGGGATTAGAAAGGTCAGAATAGCAGATCAGAGGAGCCGTTGGTGCTATGGATCTATTGACATTTTAGATTCATAGATTGGGTGCTGTGTTGTCGGAGTCTTGAAATTTCTCAGGTATGAGAGACTGAGAGCGAAGAGGGCGTCTGTGTGACCCACTTCCTCCGACCCTGGGAGCTGGGGCTTGAATCAGTGCCAGGCTCTTGCTTTGTTCATGTCATAACCACAGCCTTCTGGGGATGGCACGGAGCCCTCTGGTACCTGCAGGGTCCTGAGCCTCCGCTGTATGCAGGTGGACTGGTGCACGCAGGGCTGGGGCAGGAGCCTTCCACACTGACCCAGCTGGCACAGCTGGGCCCTTCCTGGGACTGAACTTCCTCCTTTCCCAGCCTTCTCCTCCCACCACCTGGTTCCTCTAGGGAGGTCTTTGGCCTGAGTCTGTTTCCTTGTGCTCATTCTTCCAACTGAGGTCTGTGGAGCTGTCACTGCCCCGCTCCTCCAAGCTCTGCCTGAGTCACCGGGAAGCTGCAAGGGAGGGGGCCTCTACCTCTGCACACAGACCAGCTCGGCAGTCAGATGGCTGGGGAGAGAGCAGAGGCCGTGAACAGGATCTCTTAATGGGCAAAGCAGCTGTTGGCCTACCTGCTACCCGGGATGCCCTGTGAAGGTTGCTCACTGGTCTAATGTAACAGACCTGGGTCTCTGCCGCCTCGTGGCGAGGCTCACTTTTGGAACCAGTCCTGGGAACAGGACTCCTGCAGGAGTATGGGTCATGCTGTCGGAAGGATCTGCCTTGTGAAGCAGCAGTAATCAAACAGCGTGACAGCTTCTGTCTCTTGCTGGTGTAGGCTAGATTCCCCCCTCCCAGGGGCCTTGTTGGCCATGTATAATGGGCACAAGATGTGTGGCCACTTGGGTCAGAAGCAGGGGTGTGTGTGGTATGACCCCTTAGAAGCTGTCTTTCCCTTAGGCATTGCAAGGGCAAAGCCAGAGAGTGGGGAGGCTGTGTTGGCAGGCCCGTCATGCAGATATGTGCTTTATGCTTTAGAGCAAACGTCTCTCCCCCACCTCCTCACCAGCACAGACTCATGGGCCTGCCGCGTTCTCAGAGTCTTAGGAATGGCTCATTACTGAGCTCCCGGGGGAAGATACAGTATGAGATGAGAACGCCAGCACACAGCTGCGCTTTCTAGACAGAGGCCAGTGTGGGCTCCAGGAGTCTGGAGCCACCTCTCTGCACCAACACAAGAGGGGCTTTTGTCTTACTTTATAAGTTATTGTGCTAGTCGCTCAGTCATGTCCGACTCTTTGCAACTCCATGGACTGTAGCTCACCAGGTTCCTCTGTCCCTGGGATTCTCCAGGCAAGAATACTGGAGTGGGTTGCCATTTCCTCCTCCAGGGGTTCTTCCCGACCCAAGGATTGAACACAGGTCTCCTGCATTGCAGGCAGATTCTTTACCTTTGTAAGGGTCAGGAGTAATCCTTTAAATCAGATGTGTGAGCTTCTCTGCTTATATTTATTAGAATATTGGTGTAATTAATGCTTTTTCAAACTAAAATTGGAAAGGAATTATATATGCATGCTAAGTTGCTTTAGTCATGTCTGACTCTTTGCGACCCCGTGGACTGTAGCCCACCAGGCTCCTCTGTCCATGGGATTCTCCAGGCAAGAATACTGGAGTGGGTTGCCATGCCCTTTTCCAGGAGATCTTCCCGATCCAGGGTCAAAGCTGAGTCTCTTAAATCTCCTGCATTGGCAGGCAGGTTCTTTATCACTAATGCCATCTGGGAAGCCATATATAATTTGTTTGGATTAAACATTTTTAGAAATGCGCTTATTTTGTAAATTACCTTTTGTCTCTAAAGGACCTTGAACTGACAGGCACATTTAGAGTCACCTATTTCTTGGATCTCCTGGAGATATTGGAAAAATGGTGTGATTGTCTCTGATCACACGGTTGGGTTTTTCATGGGAGTGGAAGAGGTCCGGCTTGGCTGGGTCGTATTTCCTCCTGTGATGACAAGGGGCGAGCAGCTCTGGGGAGCTCCAGGTGCTCTGGGGTGCCCGGTGAAGAGCAGAAGGGCTGGACAGGCAGACGTGGAGCTCCCTTCCAACCTCAGTGCTGTGGCGGTGGAAACAAACCTGGGCCAGGCTGTGGGGAGCCTGCTATCTTCTTGGCAGGTGGAGGGAGGGATGTGGGGTGTTGAAATCAAAACACTGGGAAGATGAGACCCAAGGAGGATCCTTTACTGTCCACAAAGGAGGAACCATGGATCACACAGCAAGGATTTTGACAATTTCAGGAGTTTCTTTAAAGATTCAGAATGAGTCTAAGTTCCTGGAGGAAGAGTGCATGTCGGATTCTGCAAAGCGATCGGCTTCCAGCTCATAACAGCAGGGTGAGGTCACACGGAATTGGAACCAGGATCTGTGGAGAATGAGAGCCAGTTGTTCTGTGTGGACTTTTATTTCTATGAGGAGAAGTTTCTATGGCTTCCGCTCTGCTGGGCAGAGGTCCAGTGGGACCACACTTCCCTGGGTCTTCTCCCTTCTTTAGGTTGGATGCTTCTGCAGTTTGGGTAGCTCTGCAGTTGGTTGCTGAGCATCTATTACTTGCAGTGCTTTCCTGGGCTGTGGAAATACAGATACTCGTAAGATGTGGCCTCTGGCCCCCAGGAATTCACCGTGTGTCAGGGACCTCCAACAAGGAAACAACCAATACAATGTAGTGTGACTGCCCTGGTGAAGACTAAGATCCCTCTTTGCTGGAGGCCAAATCATTCTCTTTAACGCTGGCGTGCAGAAGCCAAGGACAAGGGACAAACAGATGCTGGATGGAAGGACTGGCGGAAGGAAGCAGGTGGTGTCGATGGGACAGGAAGCTTGCTTCTTTCTTGTGGGAGGCCCGCTCCTCCAGTCCCTGCTCTAGTTTGCTCCCTGTGATGTCTCCTCCGTGGGACTGACAGATTTTAGGATTTGTAGTTTGTGGGGCTTGCCTGCTTATTTCTCCACGTACCTGTTTTTCCTGAGTGTGCTGAGTACCGCGCGTGCTGCTGCCTCCGCCGCTCCCTTCGCTAATTCCCTCCAAGCTCTCTTCTTCCTCTTGTAGGGTCATCGAGGCAGGGTCTCTGTCATCCTCTTCCTCTCCTCCCTCCTGCTCTTTCCTTTCTTCCTTTCACATCTCAAGCTTGGCACTTGTCTTCCCGTTCTGGCCTTGGGTTTTGTGGGGATGTGTATATATACCATGTGTATATGTACAGCATAGATGTGTATGTATAGTATCACCGACTCAATGGACGTTAGTTTGAGCAAACTCCAGGAGTTAGTGAAGGACAGGGGAGCCTGGTGGGCTGCATTCCCTGGGGCTGCAAAGAGTCGGACGTGACTTAGCGCCTGGACAACAAATCCGTATCCTACACTGCATAGGATCGATCAGCATTTCGGAGTCTCATTTGAAATAGAGGCCGGTTCTTTCCATAATGAACTAGATGCAACATGACAGTAAAATTTAGTGTTCAGACAAAAAATGCTAATAGTAAAATGATAAATGTCTTTTACACATATCTATCAACATAATAAAAAGAATCATAATTTTGTCAAGATCTGTTTGTTTGTTTTTGTTTTTGATTTGCCTTGTGTGAGTTTCAGGTGTACAGCAAAGTGAACCAGTGATAGAGATACATATATTGTTAACGTCATTGTTTGGTCAAGTCCAACTCTTTTGCGACCTCAGGGACTGACTGTAGCCTGCCAGGCTCCTCTGTCCATTGGATTTCTCAGACAAGAATACTGACGTGGGCTGCCATTTCCTTCTCCAGAGGATGGATCTTCCTGACCCAGGAAGAACTTGTGGCTCCTGAATTGGCAAGTGGATTCTTTATTGCTAAGCCACCAGGGAAGCCATACATATGTGTGTGTGTGTGTGTGTGTGTGTGTGTGTGTATGTGTGTGTATATATATATATATACATATATACTTTTTCAGATTCTTTTCCCTTATAGATTATTACAAAATATTGAGTATAGTTCCCTATGCTATACAGTAAGACCTTATTGTAAAATTATCTATTTTATATATCTTAGGGTATATATGTTAATCCCAAACTTCTAATTTATCCCTTTCTTAACCCTGTCCCCCTTTGGTTACCATAAAATTTTTTTCTACGTCTCTTGCTCTATTTCTGTTTTGTAAATAAGTTTATTTGTATCATATTTTAGATTCCACATGTAAGTGATATCATATGATATTTGTCTTTCTCTGTCTGGCTTACTTCACTCAGTATGACAATCTCTAGATTCATCCATGTTGCTGCAACTTCATTCTTTCTTTTATAGCTGAGTAATATTCCATTGTATATAGAGACTGTATCTTCTTTATCCAGCCATCTGACAGTGGAATTTTAGGTTGCTTTCATATCTTGGCTATTGTAAATAATGCTGCTGTGAGCACTGGGGAGCATGTATCTTTTGGAATTAGAATTCTTGTCTTTTGTCAGGATCTTTTTTGAAGTCAAGCCTTGAAGGAAGATGTTAGCAGAGGGAGAGACAGCTGTAGATTTGGTATTTAAAGTTTGTAAATCTTGGTCACTAAATGGAAACTCAACCGCACTCCTTCTGAGAGGGAGGAGGCAGACAGCACAGAAGGGAGACGGTTTTCCCTGTCTGTAGGGAGATGGTTCTTCTGCCCTGTTTCTTACTTACAGCACATAAGGAAGCCAAGAGTGATGGGCCAGGGTGGGGAGGGAGTTTGGAGGGAGGAATGTGTCCTGGGAACTTTTCTTTGCATTTTTAGACACTGGTTAGTCAGGAGAGCCAGCGAGGTCTGTCCCCTGTGGGTCCTGCCCCTCCCCTGCCTCTGAATGTCTCACAGCTGTTTGCTGTGACACTTGCCTGGGTCGCATGGAGTGATGGAAAGAACACAGGCATGGAGGCGGGCGGAGCTGACTTGGGATCTTGGTGCTTGCATGTTTAGTCATGACACTGAATGTATTAGCTGTTTGAAGTTCTCTATCTTCATGCATAAAACAGGGATAATGATGCTGTGCAGGGCTGCTGAGGGGATGAGTTACTCAGTGTTCCAGAATCGGTGCCCTGTTACCATCACTGCCTCAGTCTCACTGTGTGTTTGCTGTTGTCCAGTTATTACTGGTAGGCCCCTGGCTGGAGCTTAGGTTTAAGATGGCCCTGCTGCGAAGCCTTCTGCCCCATCCCCTTGCAGGTATGCCCTGATGGCTTCCTCTATGTATGGAGATTCTGGACTCCGAAGTGGCCAGTCCTAGGGATGTGTAAACTGCCTTCAGGCAGGGCCTCCTTGTATCTGTGTAGCCCCTCTGATGGGGCCTTGCACATTGCTGTCATTCATTGGGTGGGAGGAACCACAGAACCCTGGGTGCTCAGGTGGTTTCACGTTCTTTCTGGGGGATCATTCCTCCATCGCTTGAGGTTGTTGCCTGCAGAGTTGAGAGAGGGAGTCTTAGGTTCTTTGGCGTTGCATCAAGGCTCCTTGCCTCTGACTTTGCCCTGGTGCACCACAGGGACGGGCTCAGTGTGTCAGTGTGGGGTCGGGAGCCAGGCACAGACCCCTCTGCCAGAGCACACTTGGCCCCTGAGCCTGCCTTCCCCTCTCCCCGGGTCTCTCCCGGCCTCTCCCCACTGGTGACCAGCCTGAGCTTTGGGGGCAGGGGTCTGGAGTGGAAGACCTTGTCCTTTTGAGTCCCTCCACAGCCCCTTCATTCTCGGAGTGCTCATGCCCCAGAGGCAGCACACAGGCCTGGGGAGGATCAGGCTCCAGGGCTTCACAGCTTGGGTTCAGCCCTCACTCGGCCCCTCCTTCCCTGTCTCACCTCGAGCTCACTGTTGACCCCAGGCTGGTTACACCTGGTCTCCTGGGGCTCATCTGTGGACGGGGCCTGGTTGTGGCACCTCCTTCACAAAGCTGCAGTGAGGAGTCTGACAACAAGCAGGTGAGGCGCTTAAAACAGCATCTGCCACATGAATGCCAGCGACCGTTGGACATGATATGCCTTGAAGTGATGGTTTCTGGAGAGAGCCTGGTCCCCTGCAAACTTTGGGTTCCTCTGCTTCCTCGCTGAGGGCATTCCTATCTGATTCCCTCCATCTCTTGCTGTGACACCGTCCTGTGCATCTCGAGGGATTTGTATTCTGGTGGAACAGAATCAGGCTTCCCTGGTGGCTCAGACGGTAAATAATCCATCTGCCATGCAGGAGACCTGGGGGAACAGAACCTGTGGATACAAGCTGCTAGGACATGCCAGCCTCTCTCACTAGGCTTCCTGAGTCACGCTGCCCAGACCCTGAACTGATAGATTCTTTTCCTTCTAGCAAATCAAGGGCCTCTTGTCCTTGGGGATTGCAAACAGAAATGGATTTTGAGTTTGACGAGGAACTTCAGTGATGCATGAGAGAGATCAGATGGGCAACTGACTACAGGGGCCATGTTAATACCAGTGCAGATCTTACCAGTGCTGAACTGAGCCTGGGCTCACGTGATACTGTTCAGACTAAAGGCCATGCTACCCTGGGTATCCAAGGGCATGGATTCTGACTCCATTCTTTCCTTCAAAGTGGCCTGGCTCTGGCGGGAAGTCATCATAGCCCTCAGAGCCCCAGTTTCCTCACCTGTAGAATGAGAGAGAGGCTGTGAAGAACTGTGAGTAGAATTCTTGAGAGCTGTGATGTGGCTTGTGACCATGAGCATGGGCTCTGATGCCCCGAAATTCAATGTGAGCAGGAAAGCTGCCTCCATCAGAACATGTGTCTTCTGCCGCATTGAAAAATTTACTGTTCTTGATGTTTTAAATTAATTTTTACTGAAGAACAGTTGCTTTACAATGTGTTAATTTCTGCTGTACAGCGAAGTGAATCAGCCACAGGTATACGTGTATCCTCTCTGCTTTGGATTTCCTTCCCATGTAAGTCACCACAGGTCACTGAGCAGAGTTCCCGAGCTATACATTTCAGTTTCAGTTCAGTCGCTCAGTCGTGTCCGACTCTTTGCGACCCCATGAACCGCAGCACGCCAGGCCTCCCTGTCCATCACCAACTCCCGGAGTTTACCCAAACTCACGTCTGTTGAGTCGGTGATGCCATCCAACCATCTCATCCTCTGTCGTTCCCTCTCTTCATACTGCTGGAAAACAGCAAGCACCTCAGTAGATGGTGGGGAAAGTGAGACGAGGTGGAAGGAGGACTGTAGGAGGACAGCTGGTCAGGAGCGGTGGCGTGTGTGCAAAGCTCACAGTCTTGTAACCATGGTAAACCCTGTGAGGTGGCAGTGGTGGTGGTGGCTCAGTCACTAAGTCATGTCCAATTCTTTGCAACCCCATGGACTCAGCCTGCCAAGCTCCTCTGTCCATGGGATTTCCCAGGCAAGAATACTGGAGTGGGTAGTCATTTCTTTCTCTAGGTGATCTTCCCAACCCAGGGATCAAACCTGGGTCTCTTGCATTGTAGGCAGTCTCCTGCATGACAGGTGGATTCTTTACCTAACTGAGTGAGGTGGTATCCTTATTTGTTTCCAAATTGTGGCTCCAATCCTAAATTATTGTTATAAAAAGAGACAGAAAAGAATGATCCAGGAGGATTAGCTTCTTGGCCAAGAAGATTCTTGGGTCCTTTGGAAAAGTGGCTGTGGCTACAAGAAGAATTGGCAAGTCCCCAGAAATAGTGAGCCAGGTGGCGACTAGACTGGGAGGTGCCTGCACCCTGCAGGTGGAAGGGCCCAGAAGTGGCTCTGGTTCTGGAGACAAGCGCCTCGTGTGAAGCGGTTAAGGCAGCTGGAGTGTGTGTGAGATCCCTCCAGAAGAGTGGAGACTCAGTGCCACAAGGGAGACATGGCAGGCCCTGCACAGTCACCTGTGGGCGTTGAAAGCAGGAGGCCCAGCGAGAGTCCCTCTGAGTCCTGACCCGGGGCTGAGGGCCCAGCAGAGCCCCTGACGCCCAGCAGCTGGTCTTCCCCCAGCAACAGACTGTTTCTTGCGGCATGGATGCTCTTGGCTGCACCCCGACCCTCAGGAAGGTTGCCAGCTCTTGCCTTGTTCCTCTTGTTTGATCCAGAGAAACTGGGGTTTCTTGATGGCAAGAACAGGTTGCTCCTGGCCAGGAGGGGCCTGCAGTGGCACATTTGCTGCAGAGAAAACCCGCCTCTCCGAGAGGAAGGAGGACAAGAGAGAAGAGAGGGCAAGGAGAAAGCTCTCGACTTCCAGGGCCTCCGGGCTACAGAGGCAAGCTTTGCAGCAGCTGCCGGACCCTGGCCTGAGCTCTTGCTCTGCTCCAGCCTCTTCTGCTGAGCAAGGCAGGGGCTGGTCGTCTGAGTCTCCTTGTGGGTGACTTCACATTTCTGTGAGTTGCTTTTATCAACTGCAAAGTGTGTGTCGGCAGACTAGATCGGCCTTAGGTTTCCTTCCATTCTGCAAATAGACCATTCTGGGTGATCCTTTTATAACCCAGAGGCCAGAGGGACTGACACCCCTGAGCTGATGAGGGGCAGAGGCTCACGGCACTTGGACTGTCTTGGTTCTCAGTGTGAGCTGGCCCTTCCAGGAGGGGAGCAAGGCCCAGGGAACAGGTGGACTTACCTGAAGGGACACGTCTGTGTCGTGATGGGTCAGGGCCAGCCTCTAGGGTTCTTGGTCTTGGCTTTTCCCACATGAGGCCAGTGCTGGGTGCCCATGGTGACCTGGGGACGGTGTGACACGTCTGTGTTGTGATGGGCCAGGGCCAGCCTCTAGACTTCTTGGTCCTGCCCTCTCCTACTCAAGGCCAGTGCAGGGCGCCCGTGGTGGCCTGGGGACAGCGTGACACGCTTGTCTGGCAGAGGCCGTCCCTGCAAGCTGTGATTGCCAGGCTGGAACTTCCAGGGGTGACCACCTCTGTGGGGTCCTGTGCTCCCGTGTCCTCCTCACTCTGCCCCTGCACAAGCCTTCCTGCCTCCCTTCCATTCCTGCTTCCCTTCTGTCCTCTGTCCCCAGGTCACTCTGTCCACCCAGCCTGTTCCTTGGTGGCCACGGTCCTTGAACCACTGGTCAGGTGAGCTGCTTCTTCCTGCCGTGTCCTGAGAGCAGGCGTTTTCTGGGTCTCAGAACTCAGGGGCCGGGGGTGGGGCAGAAAGGAGAGCTTTCTGAGCCTTTGATGAGGAAAGGGTACTTGAAAGAGACGGAATTTGAGGTGTGCCTGTGGTGCTTGAAGAAGGGGCGGAGGTGCTGTGAGCGAGGGTGAGACGGCGTTTCACCCACCAGTGACTCGGGTGTCCTCTAGTTTGGTCTGATCCCCTGGGGGTTCTCTGGCCAGAAGCCCTGTGAACTTGTGAGGAGCTGTGACTGTCACCTGACCGTGGGAAGCCAAGCCTGACTGCTCAGGTGGTAAACCTCTGAGTGCTCGCGATTAAATTTTGCTGATTTTCTGTACTATGACCGCATTTCCTCCCATGCCCCCTGGCCCCACTATGCCTCCTGGCTGCCTACATTTTCCCCACGTCGGCATGGGTGTGCACGCTCACACACACGCACACACCCCTAGAGACATACAGCTGAGCACAGCTCTGTGTGTGTGCTGTGTGAGCCGCTGGGCTCCCCAGGGAAACACCAGCAGTGCTTTCTACCCAGGGGGCTCCAGAGGCACGGGGTGAACAGCAGTGACGAGGCCGAAAGAGCCTGAGTGTCCAGACCCCAGATCCTGGCTGGGGCTTGAGCATCTCTGAGCCTCAGGGTAGTCTGAAGAGGGTGTCTGTGGAGGGTGGTGCTGAAAGCCCTACTCTGGGCTGGGTTGAAGGATTCCCAGAACTCCGCGTGTCAGGTGCAGACCCAAGGTCACCATCATGATGAGATGTGATCACAAGTCGCAGACTCCACCCTCAACAGATGTGTGTGATAACACCTATGCCTCCTCAGCCTGTGCTGGGATACATGAGATGCGGCCTGTAAACTTCTTGTAAACAGCCTAGTGCCTTCCGCAGTGCAGGTGGGGATAGGATGCAGACAGCATCAGTGTCACCTGTTCATAGCGTCTTTTCAGGAGGAGCAGAATGTGCACAGGGGTCCTGTTCTCGTCCCGCTCAGGGCACCAAGGTCCCTGGCGTGTCGCTGGCCCACGGTGCTCCCAAGCCCTGTGGAATACGCTCCTCGAGGGCTGCTGCAGGCCCTGGCCCACTGCAGCTTGTTTCAGTACAAAAAGAGGGACAGCCCTTCCTGCTCAGGTCATGTCCCCTGTAACATGTAGTCTTCATAGCGGCTGTCAAGCCTGTGGTCCCCTGAACTCTGTGGCCAGTGGAGTGGGGTTTGGATCTGGGCCTGCATCTGCCTCGCTCTGCGCCTCCCAGCCGTAGCAGCTGGGCCTCGGGCAGGGCGGGCCCTTGGCCAGTGACCTGCTGGCTGAGAGTCTGAGCTAAATTCATGGTTGTCTGAAGGCCATCCCCCATCGAGGACCCAGGCTCCCAGAGCCGACTCTGCTGGGAATGCGCCAGCCTTCTACCCACTCCTGCCCAGCCATGATGAGAACCTCACCCAGCTGGGAGTCCCCACTTCCTGGGCTGGAAGGCAGTCTCTCTAGGAAGCAGTGGTCCTTCTCGTGTAATTATGGCCCCCTGATTTCCTCCCTGGGGCTTCCCTGGGTAGGATTTGGGCAGCATCTTCTCAGCTCGCAAGCCAGCAAGCTTACCTCCCGAAGCCTCCTCCTGAGGCCTGGGCTTATTCCAGAAATAGTAGCCCGCAACCCCCTGGGCAAAGGGCTTGGTTGGGAGGTGATGAGTCCACGTGGGCTGGGAGTGGGTTGAGTGCCCTTCCTTCTCAACGGGTCCCCACGTTACATCTCTAACTCCCGCCGGCCTCTGCTTCTCCCCTGCCCGGGCAGGACCTGTGTGGGGCCACCACCTGTGACACCCTGGGCATGGCTGACGTGGGCACCATGTGTGACCCCAAGAGGAGCTGCTCGGTGATCGAGGACGATGGGCTGCCCTCAGCCTTCACCACCGCCCATGAGCTGGGTACGCAGGGCTCTCGGGGTGGGGGTCGAGAGGGCAGGGCTCCCTTCTGCTCCCTCTGGGTGTGCGCTGGCTGCTCTGAGCAGGGGTGGACGTTTGTCTGTTTTCCTCTGAGGTCCTTTAACAGTGGCTCCCTCTTCTGGGTGGGCCTGCCCCATGGGTCCCCCATGCCCTGGCCCCCTCTGAGGCCTCTCGTCTCCCCTGCAGGTCACGTGTTCAACATGCCCCACGACAACGTGAAGGTGTGCGAGGAGGTGTTCGGGAAGCTCCGGGGCAACCACATGATGTCCCCAACGCTCATCCAAATCGACCGTGCCAACCCCTGGTCGGCCTGCAGCGCGGCCATCGTCACCGACTTCCTGGACAGTGGGCACGGTGAGCGGGGCCTGGGGAGGTGGGCCGCCCGGCCCGTCTGTCTTCTGTTACCCACTGCACTCGTGACCCGAGGAGCCGGGCTCTGATGGGGCCCCTTCCGTGTCCCTGGCTTCGTCCTCTCCCTGCCTTCGAGACCCCGCGCTGGCCATGGCCGCCTTTCCGGGCCCGTCCCTGATGAACACCCTCGGCTCCCGCAGGAGACTGCCTCCTGGACCAGCCCAGCAAGCCTGTCTCCCTGCCCGAGGACCTGCCGGGCGCCAGCTACCCACTGAGCCAGCAGTGTGAGCTGGCCTTCGGTGTGGGCTCCAAGCCCTGCCCCTACATGCAGTCCTGCACCAAGCTGTGGTGCACTGGCAAGGCCAAGGGCCAGATGGTGTGCCAGACGCGCCACTTCCCCTGGGCAGACGGCACGGGCTGCGGCGAGGGCCGGTTCTGCCTCAAGGGGGCCTGTGTGGAGAGACACAACCTCAACAAGTACCGGGTGAGTGGGCTGCAGCCGCGTGGAGGGGCCGGGGTGGGGGTGCTCAGGAGCCTCCCCAGGGGACCAGCCCGGCGCAGATTGCTGCGTGGCTGTAATGTGTGTCAGTGTTGCGTGTGTCTCCATGACTGGCGGTGGTCCTGTCCCCTTCTTGATTCTGACACTGGAGAAAAATGATGTGGCCAGTCAGGGAAGCTGGCAAGCCTCCCACCTCCCAGTCCTGAGCTGCACCCCATCTCCCTGGGAGGGGCTCGGGACCTGGACTCTAGCCCCCGCAGCTCCAACTGGCTCATGACCTGTGCTTCATTTCTACCTTCTTTGGGTAGTTCATGGCCAGGGAGCCCGAGGTGCACTGGGCTCATTTGTTACATCCTGAACTTAGCTTCGGTTTCTGTTGTGATTGGTCGTTTTTGAAGTTGAAACACAAATGAATGAAAGTTATTTTTTTCCTGATAAATAGGAATACCAACCAAACCAGAACAAATTCAAAACCCATATATTCTCTGAATCTAGTAAGAGTTTTACATTCTTCAGATCTTGGGTTGGGGTAGCAAAGGGATTGGCACTTTTCCAGGCAGGAGGTCCACCCTCTCCCTTGATCCTGGTGGGGAATGTGCATCCATCTTCTGCCTTGGCCCTGGCCACAGGAGAGCTTGCCTTGGGGTTTTTATGTACTCAGAGGCAGCATGATAAAAAGGCATTCATCAAATACTTTATCAATTTCCCTGAGATGGGTGTGGTACGGAATTCTGTAAAATTTTCTGTTTTGGGAATATACATTTAATTAAAACTTCATTCATTAGGCAACAACCCACTGTATTCAGCGTTCTCGGTGGTCAGAAAAACAAAGAAAACATGGGCTATGTCAGAAAGCACACAGTCTAGTGGGGAAAATTAGAAATGTAACTGTCATCCAAGGGATGGAAGAGTGTACGCTGTGTGTTGAGACAGAGCATGACACGTATTGTAGAGAACAAGGATGAGAGACCACCGATGATTGGAGGGGCCTGAAAAAGCACTGATGAGGAGGGTGGACTGGAAGAGAGTCTTGAGGGATAAGTAGGGTCTCAACGGGCAGAGATGGGCAGAGTCCAGGAGGTGGGCTGAGCTGGAGGCTTGTGGGGATCAGCACTCTGTCGGGACCATCTTTGAGAGGGTGGTTTGGAACCAGCCCGAGGCTGCCTGGACCCCTAGTCTGCTGCATGGGGGCTAGGAGCTCCTGAGGACAGGCCAGTCATGGCTGGCTCCTTCTCTTGGGAAGAAGAGTCTGGAGGGTAAAGAGATAGGTTAGGAGGATTTTGGGTAATAGGAAATGTGATGTGAGAGGTGCTCTGGACCTCTCAGTCCATCAGCAGCCAAGTCCACTCTGTCCTCAACCTCATTTCTGAGCAGACTGTCCCTTCTCTAACTTGGCCCTTCAGGGAGTCACTGCCCTCAACAGTCAAGGTCAAAGCACAAAGCTTATTATTCACCCCGGTGACTTCAGTTCAGGAACCCCACTCTGTCCACTGAGGCCCCATTTTCCCCAGCTTAACTGCCTCTAGTTTCTGAGCTCCAGCAATTCTTCAAGTCCATTTTATGTACAGTCCATCCATTGACCTGCCCATCTTTCCATCGTCCCTCACGCATCTCAGATCCTCAACCAGCCTGTTACTGAGTGGAGACTTGGTGGTCCAGTGCTGGAATCACTCCTTCACAGACACTCCCCTGCCCCGTCCCTATTCAATGTATTCATCAGTGGCATCTGACTTTCTCCCATCCCCAGTGGTGCCGGCCCACCTTGCCGGGGCCAGCCCCACCTCCCTCTCCCCGACTTGCTTTAATCCCATCTGACGGCAGGTGCACAGGCTTCTTGCTATTGTTTGTCTTCCCTGCTGGGATGTGTTTGCTTTGAAGGCAGAGATTTGCTTCTAGTAACAATTCAACAAATACTGGGCAAATGGGTGATTGGATGGCGCATGGCAGGAGTGTTTCCTGTAGGAGCATGCAGGAAGAAGTGATGCCAGGTAAAACGATGTAGTATCATCTCAGAAGCCACAGGAGCAAAGTTAAATATTGAAGACTGGGAACCACAGGTCTGGGGACGGACTCTTTCAGTCTTTAGAGGGTCACTGCTGCCTTGGCCAGGGGGCTCCTGTGGTGCGAGGCACAGAGGAGGCAGCAGATAGAAAGAGCAGGTGTAGCTGACTCGCTGAGGAAGGGAAGGGCTGAGTTGGGGTGGGCTCTGATTTGAGGAGAAAGCAGGGTTAAGGGAAATTGTTCTTCTGCAGGGTGAAACAGACACGCTGGCAACAATGAAACAGAAACTTTCTGACAGAGAACAGATGGGAGAAGTGCTCTGAGTACCTACATCAGTTACAGTATCTGTCTCCTCCTGGGCTGGTGGCTTTGGATGGTCTGTGACCATGTTTCCACCCCAGCCTGTACAGCAGGGCCTTATCCTCTGTTGCCCAACCCATGTGTTTTCAGTGCCGAGAACTTAACTTTACTGTCATCCTAAGAAAAACATAATGAAGACTATAAATTCTCTATCCTCTCTCCACCCTCTTGAAAAGTAAAACAACACTGCATAATTCACCCCAAACCCAAATAGACTTTGAGGATTGCTTAATAGTCTCCTCTCTTTATCTCCTCTGAACACAAACATTACATCTGCTTGTAGCAAAACTTTCACAAATGCAACCCCACATTGAAGTGACAACCAATCTGGTTTGGTGAAAAGTCTGAATTATAGAAAGCTCACAGATGAGACTATTCGGATATCTATCGTGACATGGTTTACTGGCCACTTTAGATCCAGAGGCTTGTAAGGACACTAACAATATGTAAAGAGAAAACTTGAGCTCCTGCGAGGTGGCCAGCATTGTACTAGGAAATATCACGCATGCTGCATCATTTCAATCTTCCACCTGACCTCATGCCTGAGGTTAGATGTGCTGGCTCCATTTTTGCACATGAAACACCTGAAACTTAAGGAAGCTTTTCTGCTTTGCTCAAGACCACCCACGTGGTGAGGGCAGAGGCACAGGTGGAGCATCCCTGACTGACTCTACAGCCAGGAGCCCCATCCTCCTGTGCGGCCTGGCTGTCACTGGGAGCAGTGGCCATTTGCTCATCTACAGGCTACAGTGTGGTGTGCGTCCCGGGCATGGAAACAAAGCGGGTTTTGTTCTGGCAGGATGGGATGGTGGAGGCTGTCCCCATGGAGCTCTCCTGTAGGATCCCGGTGTGGGTGTGGCACCTGGACCCCGCAGGAGCGTGACAGTCCCTTCCTCGCAGGTGGACGGCTCCTGGGCCAAGTGGGAGCCCTACGGCCCCTGCTCGCGCACCTGTGGAGGGGGCGTGCAGCTGGCCCGGAGGCAGTGCAGCAACCCCACCCCCACCAACGGCGGCCAGTACTGTGAGGGGGTGAGGGTGAAATACCGCTCCTGCAACCTGGAGTCCTGTCCCAGCTCAGGTGAGGAGGGGGTGCCCAGGGTGCATCTGGGGAGGTGGGCTGGAGGCCACAGAACCACTTCAACCGCAGTCCTCACCCATGGGGCAGAGTCTGCAGGCTCAGAGGTACCTCGTGGTATCATTTCTCTGCCTGCTCACCTCTGCCAGGGCTGTTATCCTCTGAGGCTGAGGCTGGAAGGCTAAATGGTCCAAGAGGGACAGGACACTAGAACCCTCTTAGTTAAGCACTCACAAGCCCATCTTCATAAGCAGGAATTCTTTTAAACAGGTTAGCTTTTAATTTATTTGTTTTCTAAGAATAATCCTTTGCAATAACAATAGCAGAATGAAAATAAAATGGTTTAGGAAAAAAAAAAAGAAAAACTGTTACATATCCCTTGTTTGACTTTCCTATAGACCATGATCAGCTCTCTGTAATTTGCTGGGATAAAAGTAAATTACATCTTTTCCACATTCTCAGTTTCTTGCTATTTTTATGAGACTGGAATAGATACACCCCAGCTTAGAACTCAGAGATGGTTCTTACTTACATATGAGCAGGAATTCTTCATCCAAGCCTCTTGAACTTGGGTGGAGGGAAGATGACGTCTCTATATTTATTAACTTTTTAATCTAAAATTTAATATTTTTTTCAGTTAGAAATTTAGTATTTTTTGTTTGTTTGTTTGTTTTTGCTACCTTTCCACCTAAAATTTAGTATTTCTCTTAGTTAGGCAACAAAGTATAATGCTGGTCTGTGGCACTGCCACTGCTAGAAATCCCAGGTATTTTCATATGTTGCATATTTTCAGTTGTGGCAAATTTCTCAAAATGCCATTTGTGCTCGTCACCACTTCACACTTAGTGTTTTTTTTAAGCTTTAAAAAAATATTTTATTTTATTTTATTTTTTGGCTGTGTGGCACGGCATGTAGGACCTCTAGCTTCCTGATCAGGGAAATAACCCTCGCCCCTTGCAGTGGAAGCTGGAGTCTTAACCCCTGGACCTCCAGGAAAGACCTTCTGGTTGTTTTTTGGACTCATCATTGAATCTGTTATATAATGAGTTAACAAGGAAGCACATGCATCATAAATATGTTTCAAAATATATTGATTGTTGTGTGTTAATATAATTGGTATTCTTTGTGATCTATGTATGTATTTTGTGCATTTAGGAACATTCTGTAAACAGTCTCAATAGATCACTGAAGGCTTCTATTTAGGATTCCTGTTGTAGGGGGAATTTAAGGCTGGACCTCTGGGGAAGGTGGCACATTGCCTGGAAGATGCATTATCATCTGTATCCTGCATCCTTTGGTCCCAGCCTGCATTGGTCCTTTGAGATGGGGTGGCTTTGGTGAGGGTGGAGAGGAGCTGTTTAGAGCTGAGGGAGGCTGAGCAACCACACGAGGTGGGGTCCTATTCTTTGCCATCTCCCCAACTGCCCCTCCCTTTAGCTTCCTGTGTGTGCTTCCTCCCTCCCCAGCCTCTGGCAAGAGTTTCCGGGAGGAGCAGTGCGAGGCCTTCAATGGCTACAATCACAGCACCAACCGGCTCACCCTGGCCGTGGCCTGGGTGCCCAAGTACTCGGGCGTCTCCGCACGGGACAAGTGCAAGCTCATCTGCCGAGCCAATGGCACCGGCTACTTCTACGTGCTGGCTCCCAAGGTGGGTGAGCCCGGGCAGGAGGTCGGGGGATGGGGGGACACAGTCTTGGGGAGCGTCGGGCTGAGCTGCCCCTGTTCTTCTTCTCCCTGCCCGGGGGGCCCTGCAGGTGGTGGACGGCACGCCTTGCACCCCAGACTCCACCTCAGTCTGCGTCCAGGGCAAGTGCATCAAGGCGGGCTGCGATGGGAACCTGGGCTCCAAAAAGAAGTTCGACAAGTGTGGGGTATGTGGAGGAGACAATAAGAGCTGCAAGAAGGTGTCAGGACTCTTCACCAAGCCCATGTGAGTTCTGGGTCCTGGGGGTGTGTCCAGGGCAGGGAGAGGAGGGATGGGGGCGGGAGGGGAGGAGTTACCCCTTAGGCCCCAGAAGCTTGGGTTAGATGGGGTAAATGTCAGATCCTGGCCAGCACCCTTGCTGTGGAGGCCATTCATGCTCGCCCACGAGTGTGATGTTCATTCATTCATTCATCCAACAAAGATGGAGTCTTGAGTAGGACCCTGCTTAGTGGGAGATGATATTTAGGGAGATGGTAGTATCATTAGGGCCCATCTTGAGTTCTATAGTGAGACTGACCTGTGTTAATATCCCACTTCCCACTTTCTGGATGACCCTGGTCCAGGGACACTTGGTCCAGATTTCCCCACTTGTAAAGTGAGTACAGTGCTAGTGTATTTCCAGTCCTGCTGTTGTGAAGGTTAAGGGAATTAATTCTAGTAACATCCTTAGTATAGTACTTGGTGCATAATAAATGCTCACTAAATGTTCTTGATGTTGATAAAAAACAAAATGTACCTGGGGACAGATTTGACAGTCTCCCTGATTCCTGAGCATGAGGCCCTGGCCTTGGGGATGGGATGAAGGCAAGAACAGCAATAAACTTGAGGGAGACTGGGGAGTGAGCCGCTGGTGTGAGGGAGCCCCCTCCCTGGAACATGGGTGCCTGGATTATCTGGAGAATTGTCCCAGCAGAGCTTGGGCTCCTGGCTTTCCAAGGTCCAGCACAGTCCCTTTTTTTCAGGGGATTGTGCTCCTTGGAAAGTCTGGATCCACTCTGGAAGAAGAGGAGGCAAGCAGAGCCCCTGCTGTCTCAGTTGAGGGGATGTGGTTGGCTCTGAGAACTTGGGGGTCCATGTGGTGCTGGTGGGAAGGCCTTGATGGCTGTCCAGGAGCCTCCACTGTCCCCCAGACACAGTGCCCTCTGTCGAGCCCTGGGTGCAACCTCTCTGGGTGCTTGGACACTGAGAGCCAATGGTGTTGCAGTCTCAGGGACCTGCAGGGGAGACCTGATGGGGAATTAAAGGTAGATCCCCTGACTTGCTTCACTAGTTAAATGGCAGTTGTCCCTCTCATAGACTAGTGGAGACAGAAGGAGCCTAAGACATCAGTTCTTTTATCCTGCTCATTGCGTAGATGAGCTGTGGAGCCCAGAGAGTCTGATTCACTTGAAGTCACCAGGGAGCTGACACCCCAGCCAAGGCTTGGTCTGGGTCCCTGACTCTGGGGCCATGTACCTCCCTGCACTCAGGTGGTGCTAGTGGTAAAGAACCGGCCTGTCAATGCAGGAGATGTAGGAGACCTGGGTTCAATCCCTCGGTGGGGAAGATTCCCTGGAGGAGGGCATGGCAACCCACTCCATTATTCTTGCCTGGAGAATCCCATGGACAGAGGAGCCTGGCAGGCCAGAGCCCATGGACTTGCACAGAGTCGGACATGACTGAAGTGACTGAGCACGCACACACACCTCTGCTCACAGAGCCCCACCTGCTCCTCCTCCTTCCTCTCCACTCCCTCTGGAGGATCTGGTTGTGGGTGAGGCAGTCTCACCACCACTTGGTTTGTGTGACCCTGGACGGGGCCAGGCTACAGACTCTGCCACCTGCGTGAGCCGCCCGGGGGGTTTGGGGAAGAGGAACCGATCTCGGGGTGGAGGGCAGCGGGATCATGAGGCCTGCAGCCCTCTAACATGCATCCTTCTACCGCAGGCATGGCTACAATTTCGTGGTGGCCATCCCAGCGGGCGCCTCCAGCATCGACATCCGCCAGCGCGGTTACAAGGGGCTGATCGGAGACGACAACTACTTGGCCCTGAAGAACAGCCAAGGCAAATACCTGCTCAACGGGCACTTCGTGGTGTCGGCCGTGGAGCGGGACCTGGTGGTGAAGGGCAGCCTGCTGCGCTACAGTGGCACGGGGACTGCGGTGGAGAGCCTGCAGGCCTCGCGGCCCATCCTGGAGCCCCTGACGGTGGAGGTGCTCTCCGTGGGCAAGATGACGCCGCCGCGGGTCCGCTACTCCTTCTACCTGCCCAAGGAGCCCCGGGCGCCCTCCATACACCACAACAGCGTCCTCAGCCTCTCCAACCAGGTGGAGCAGCCGGATGCCCGGGCCCCCGCGCGCTGGGTGGCGGGCAGCTGGGGGCCGTGCTCGGTCAGCTGTGGGGACGGCCTGCAGCGGCGGCCGGTGGACTGTCGCGGGTCCCTGGGGCAGCGCGGGGCATCCACCTGCGACGCTGCACACCGCCCGGCAGAGACTCGCGGCTGCGGGGAGCCCTGTCCGACCTGGGAGCTGGGTGCCTGGTCGCCCTGCTCCAAGAGCTGTGGCCGGGGGTTCAAGAGGCGTCCGCTCAAGTGCGTGGGCTACGGAGGGCGGCTGCTGGCGCGCGACCAGTGCGACCTGCGCCGGAAGCCCCAGGAGCTGGACTTCTGCGTCCTGAGGCCGTGCTGAGCCGGCGGCCCTCCTGCCCACTGTCGGGCCCGTCATGCTGCCGCCTCCCTGCCAGCTGCCCACACAAGGCAGCGGCCCGGGGCCCAGGCCACGAGGTCACCCACATCCAGGGACAAGGACCTGGGCGGGGAAGCAAGTCACTAAGGCACAGTCTACCTCACGCCCGGCTCCTCCGGGGCCAGCCTCATGGTGAAGCTCAGAGGGGTGCAGAGCTGGGCAGGAGGCGCTAGCCCAGCCTCCCAGGGACAGGAGGATGGACGGGCGCCTCCCAGCAGAACTTCAGGGACCACGCTCCCTGCAGGGAGGTCGCAGGCTGCTGGAAGAGCCACAGCCCGGCAGCTTGGCACCCTGAGGGGGCCCCAGGGCTCTGAGCCGTCTCTGAACAAGGCAGGTCTTTATGGTGCTTTCAGCCACTTTCTTTCCTGCCCGACCTGGACTGAACAGTGAAAACTGGCTAGGGGTGGGCAGAGCTGAGGGGCGGGGGCAGGACAGGTGTCACTGGCCGCTCCATGTGGAATGAGGTGTGTGCAGGGGCAGGGAGCGGCCTGGGTGCATCTTCCTTCCTCTCTAGGCCGAACCTCCGAGGGCCCCCTCTCCTCCCGGTGTTCTCTGGTCTCTACACTAGTGGGGGGGCTTGCGTGCTGGTGTCCTCTGAGGCTTTTCAGGTGGAGGCAGGCAGTCAGCACGGAGACTGTTATCTTCTTCACGAGGGATCCGACCATCCAAAAGAGATGCTGAAACTTTCGAGGGGTGACAAGTTCTGTTGCTGAAGCAGGGACTTTGAAGGGTGATCTGGAAGGGTCTGCTGTCTTGGGGGCTAAGCTTTGAGGGCATGTCACCCTAGGGGGGAAGGAGGAGGCCCCAGTTCTGATGGCTTCTTCCTCCAGGGAGGCAGGTATAAATAAGGCCATTATCTTAAGCCAGCATTGCCATGGTGCTGACCCCGCTAGGGGGATGTGGGACACGCCCAGAAGGGCCAGGTGCCAAACATCCAGGTGGACATCGTCTGAACAGCCGCATGTGATCTGGCCTGGGGACCATCCCACTGCATCGCAAGCCACACTTTCTGCAGTTGGATAACGGGGTTCACTGTTTGCTACCTCAGGTCTGCTCTCTGGGTACACACACTTCCCTCCCCAGGGCAGTGGTGACCCTGGTGCTTCCAGCAGCCCCGGCTGTCATCCTCCATAGACTGAGCTGCCCAGACGCAGAGATGAGCTAGGGTGCCTGCTTCCTGCCTCCCACAGCCCAGCCATCCCCCAGGCCCCCAAATGCGACAGGGTCTCTCTCTTCATGTGCCTTGGGGACAGGTTTCAGGAGGCAGCAGCAATCAGTTAGCTGACCCAGGGGTCCTTGGCACTGCTGGAGACTTGTCTGTCTCAGAGACACGGTAGGGGAATGGAAACTAGGATATTTCCTACAGCTCCAAGTGGGAAGATGCTTTGGGCTTAGAGCTTCTTTGGCTGAGCAGGGTATTTCTTGAGGGTGCGTCTGCGCTAGCACGAACACCGGAGATTCTGGTTCTAAGTGTGGGCGGCGAGTCCTGGACCTCAGTGAGGCAACAGCAAAACAAGCGTCTTCCCTGGGAAAGGCAGTCAGCACTTTTATCAGGTTTCCCTGTAAGTCAGAGTCTGCAGACTGGCGGGCCAGTCGGTGAGCCTGGGACCGTGTTCTAATCCCGATCTAACCCTGGCTGAGCCCTTGCACAAGCTCCCGCTGGGGGCAGAGGGCAGGCAGGTGTCTGAGGCTGGGCTGCTGGCACCCTTGAAGAAGGTAGAGAGGAGGAACCCCCTTCCTGCCTGAGTGAACGCTGGGGGTCTGCGGGGCAGAGGTGGACCCCTGCTAGCTGACGACAGCACCGCACCCTGTGCTCGGTGCACCCCTCCCTGGTGAGGAGAGGCGAGGTGGCGCGGGGGCGTGCGGAAAGGTGGGTGGGAAGGGAGCGGCCGTCCATGGGGGCGTCTGGCCCCTAGCAGAGCGGCTTGAGGAATCGTTTTAAGGAGGGACAACCAGTCCTGTTCCTGACACAAGCTGGGTCTCAATGCTCTTTTCTGTCATGATGTTTTTCTTCTACCTTTTTTTTTTTTCCCTTTGAAAAGAAGCACGAGCAAGACAAGTTGGGAGGTATGTCTTGTCTGGGACCACGTCACTAATCCAACCATACTCTCCAAGAACATACTCTTCTCTATGAGCAGAGAGAAGCCTCAAGGCACAGGTTTCTGGTGACAGAGCAAAAAGTTAAGGTGCTCTCTCTTGTCTGTGGAAGAAGAAGAATGTGCTGGGGGCTGCAGCCACCTCTTGGGTGGGGCGTGCACCAGTAAGGGTCCGGCCGTCACGTGCACTGACTGGAGGAGCCCAGCCTCGCGGGTCTTGCCGCGCTGGGGCGGGGGTGGGGAGCTGAGGACCGGTGGAAGGTCCTGGATGTCCTCGGCCTGGGTGCTGGCTCTCAAAGGCGCTAGACACTGTCACTGACAGAGCCCCTCTTGTGTTTGGTTCTTTTGCATTCCGGGTACTGTAGAAGGACTGAAGGACCTGGGTGCTGGCGGGGCTGTGTATACTGTGTATACGTGGGAGCTGGCTGCTGCAGGGACGACGGCCTGCTCCCAATAAAGTTGTATTTAAGACCCGTGTCCTGCTTCCGTGCCTTCCTCTTCTCTCTACATACCTTCTCTCAGCACCTGCCAAGGGCCAGCCCTTGGGTCCCTGCCCCGTGCAGTGAGCGCCCAGGCTGGAAAAGATCCAGGTGGTGACAGGTGGAGTGAGTGCGAAGAGGGGTCAGCCTGGGCTGAGCAGGAGCACTTGGGTCTGGGGGAGTGGGGCGTGGGGGAGGGGTCAAGGGAGGAGGGCTGATGGGGAGGGGCCTACCCTGCTGAGCAGGGGCTGGGGGTGGGCGCCAGAAGGAACAGCTCTGCAGGCAGCCTGAGGGGCAGCCTCTGGGGCTAGACTGAGGTCAGGGGGCCCAGTACAAATACCTGTCTTAGGAGGGATCCCAGATTTCCAGAGAGAAAGCTTCATTCCGCATGGAGAACATTTCCTTCTTCCTAGTTCCGGTTTGGTCGGATGATGCTAGATTTCCAGACAGGGCAGAGGCATGACATATTTTAAAGAACATCCAACTAACAGTTGAGAAACTTGCAGTGATCTCAGATCTGAGACGGTCTCTGGAGCCTCATTTCCTAATCCTCCCAGTGAGGGAGGGGGTCCATGAGATTTAGGAGGAAGGTAGATTTCCTATTTCTTCAGAGTGTGTTCAAGTTCATAGTCTGGGTTCCCAGGCACAGTTATGGAGTCAACTTTGGTGGGTGACTATTTGGTTTTAATTTGGGATTCAGAGATGAGTGGGCTTCTCCTGAAGAGGGGTCCAGGGTGAGGGGCCAGGATGGGGCTTGGACAAAGCTTTGGCACTTGACAGAAAGTTCTGGTGGAAGGAGCAGGGAGCCAGAAGAGCCTGCCTGGCTCTCCAAGCTACTGGGAGCCTGGACAGGAACTGGAGGGGGTTGGGGTTGATGTCTCAGCTGGCAGTCAGCAACTGTAAGATCTTTGTAAAATTACCCAAAATGTTGTCACATTTCTGGGGTTGTTATTTTTGTTGTCCCTCCTGTTTTCCATTGCAGCAATTGCCAGTAAAAGCTCTGAGAGGAAAAGTTCCCATGGGTTGGAGGGTAAAGGAAAAGCTGTTTCTCTACCTGCAACACTTTTGACACCAAATTTATGTCCGCCCCACCCCCACCCCGCCAACCAATTTCCAGCTCTCTGGACACCAACAGGGTGTCCTCTAGTTAAAGTCATTTCGGGAATTAGCATCAGTCTCCACAGGTTAAGAGCTCTGTCTCACAAGACTGCCCACACTTCAGAACCAGTCACAAGTAACAGGTCCCCAGGGCCCCCACACTTCTGACCTACTTGGCTACAAAGCTGAGGGGTCCCATGGTTCCCTCTCAGGTCTGAGCTGGAATGGCTCATGGAACTGAGGGAAACATTAGCTTATGTTTCCTGGTTTATCATAGAGGACATGATGAAGGACACAGGCAAACAGGCGAGGAGGTACACTGGGCAAGGTCCAGGAGGGTCCCCAAGCATGTGGGCTTGGGGCGTATCATCCTCAGCATGTGAGTGTGTTGACCAATCCAGAATAGTTTCCCAACCATATAGTGTGTTCCCATCTGCATAGCTGAGGGATTTTTATGGAGGTTTCCTCACATGGGAAACTCCAAGGATTTAGGAGCTCTGTATCAGAAACCAGCATCAAAGACCAAATGATAGAACAGAAGGATGCCTCTAGCATCTCTGTCACCCAGGAAATCACAAGTGTTTAAGGAATTCTGTGTCAGGAACCAGGCGACAAGGACCAGCACATGTATTTCTTATTGTGTTGTAGCAAATAAGAGAGGAAGGGGAGGGACTTCCCTGGTGGTCCAGTGGTTAAGACTTTGCCTTCCAATGCAGGGGCTGCGGGTTTGATCCTTGGTTAGGGAACTAAGATCCCAGGCGCCTTGCGGCCAAAAACCCAAAAACATAAAAGACAACAGAAGCAATATTGTAACAAAATCAGTAAAGTTGTTAAAAATGGTCCACGGGGGAAAAAAATCTTAAAAAAGGAAAGAGGGAGAGGAGAAGTCCGCGTCCCACCGGCAGCCAGACTAGGGGCTCAAAGGGGCCTCTGGCAAGGTACCAGAGGCAGCGACTTACACTGAATCATGGCAAGTAGACAAACCTGCCTGTGTATTTAGGGCTCCTGGAGAAGGAAGGAGCGTCCTAACCTCCCCGGCCTTTGAAGAGAGTCAGGAACAATTTGCTTCGTAATTCCTCCTAGGGAGAGGAATGTCTTCTTGCCAAAGTGGAGAAAAAGCCTCTATAATTGCATAAAGGTCTCGACTCCCTGGGCCACGCTCCCCTGCCCAGTGAGCTCTGGCTGCCCCAACGGCTGAGCTAGCACAGCCCGTGGCCGCGTGTGTGACCCCAAGTCTTTCCATGGCCCTTGGCCTGCGCCCAGCCCTGCAGGCTGAGTCAGGCCTGAAGCCTGCAGTCCCAGCAGCAAGTCCCAGCAAACCCAGCGTCTCCTTCAAGCTCCCCAGACGGACCCTCACCCGACAGCCCATTGGGCTGGGAGGGCACTGCAGTGGTATCCACACTGTACCATAGTGGGAAGAGATCCCCCCCCCACCCCACGCCACGACCACACTGTGGGGCCCTAGAGGCAGAGACCCCTCCCTGCTCCCCGGAAGGAGGCCCTCCCTGCCTGCATCGTCGCAGGGACCCAGAACCACCCAGTCCTGCGCTCAGCTGGGAGGGCCTGGCCTTGCCTTCTTCTCTTGCACTTGCGGTCAGTAACGTAAATCACATTCCAAACACGGGCCAGAAAGTTGCCGAGGGAGGTAACAGTTCCTGGCTTCCAGAGGCATTCCGAGGAAGAGGGAGAGCTAGTTCCTTCCAAGGGAGAGTGATCTCGGCAGAAAGGGCAAGACAGAGCGAGAGGCAGGGAGTCTGCCCGTGGACAGCATGGTTTGGGACAATGGTGCATGTGCTGTGACAGTGAAGGCTTGGAGGCTGATGAGGTCTCTGCTGCATCCCTGAATTGTGTTGACTTAAAAAAGAAAAGCACAATGTGAGAGTTGCAAGTTAAGTTTTATTGGGGGCAACATGAGGACTGCAGCCCAGGAGACAGCACCTCAGAGAGCTCTGAGAAACTGCTCCAAAGAGGTCCTGGGGAAGGACAGCGTATATGTGATTCTGGTGAAGCAGGAGTACATGCAATCAAGCATATATTTTTTTCCAGAAGTTTTCTGCTGGTCTCGTGAAGCTTTCTGCTAGTCATGAGAAATAGCAGTCACCACAAAGGGTTTTAGTGCTTTTCTCGATTTGAGGAGATACAAGAATTGGGCTCATAAAATCTGCACATGAAAATATCTAACTAACTGAAGACCTGTTCTGCCAGTTTCTCCAAAGCACAGAGCGTCTCATTTCTGCTCTCAACCCTGAACTCCTTCGGCAGGTGCTGAAGGTCAGCAGCTGCAGCAGCACGTGATCTAATCGTTGCAGAGGAAGATGGCAAGTGCCCATGTGTAGCTGACAATTGTTACACACCGTCCCCTTTGCCCATGCCCTCCTCTGCTCCACAGGCCACAGTCCTAGCCGGTATATGCAGGGGTTTAGGCCACCACTGTCTGGGACTTCTGACCTCATGGACTGAACTTCTAGACTTGGCAGATAGGACCTGTCCCTTTCACCATGGCTCATCCAGCAGAGACTTCTGGTTTGTTGCAGGAAGGGACACCCTTCCTAACAAGGAGGCTCTTGTCCAACATTTGGAAATGAATTGTTCGAGGAGACAAAAGTGCTGACAAGGCAAGAGACTTTATTGGGAAGGGGGGCGCGGGTGCAGAGCAGCAGGGTGAGGGAACCCAGGAGGACTGCTCTGCCATGAGGCTCGCAGTCTCGGGTTTTATGGTGATGGGATTAGTTTCCCGGTTGTCTCTGGCCAATCACACTGACTCAGGGTCCTTCCTGGTGGTGTGTGTATCGCTCAGCCAAGGTAGATTCCAGTGAGGAGGACTCTGGGAGGACCCATGGACTGGAGTCTCCTCTTTCCTTGTGACCTTTACCAAATTCGTCCAGTTGGTGGTGGCTTATTAGTTCTGAATTCTTTACTAGGATCTCCTGGGGAAAAAGTAACTCATGCAAATGGTTACTGTGGTGCCAGGCCAGGTTTCAGTCAGAGGTTCCCCCAACAGATGTGGTGGTGGTGGGGGATGTTGAGGAAAGAGCCTTCGGGGGGCCTAAGTAAGTGTATTCAGGGAGACAATGACCTTTCTTCAGTGACCAATGTTCCTTTCTTCTGCCATGACCCTGTCACAGACCCTCGTGGGCCTGGGTCTGCAGAGCAACGGGATATGGCCCTGCTGGCCTGTACACACACACACACGCAGCGCAGGGCCTGGGGCCAGGTGACCATCAGAGAGTGACTCCAGGTGGAGGCTTCCCTGGGAATAAACGTCAGACCAAGTGGGTGAGGGAGCTAGTCCCCTCCAGGTTTATGAAGACCCTGCTCCGTGCAGGCGCTGCTTAACCTACAAATGTGATCCCACTTGATCTTCACACCCACCCTCTGCAGGTGGATCGATCCAGCTTCCAGAGGCTGAAACCGAGCTTTCAGAATGTGAAGTGATTTGCGCGGTCGCCCTGGCAAGTGGTGGAGCCAAGATTCAAGCCCAAGTTTGCTCCCTTCCAGAACTAGGCTCCTCCCTGCTCTGCTGGGCTGTAGGAGGCCTCGTCAGCCTCTTGCTATGGCAGGGAAGACAATGTCCTTTCTTCAGTGACCAATGTTCCTTTCTTCGGCCCTGAAAGATTTCTTGGAATGACTGAGAGCATTTCTTGAGGCAGTGTTATGTGGTTTCTAAAGGACTTCTTAACACAACCCAGACATGCCCTGAGTCCTATTCAGGCAGGCCTGGAGGATCCTGCAGACTCTGTTCCAGATCACTGCAATGAAGTGAATACTGTAATAAGTCGAGTTGCGAGAGTTCTTCAGTCTCAGTGCCTATAAAACTTATACTTACACTATTCTGTAGTCTATTAAAGGTGCAATAGTATTATGCCTAAAAAATGTGCATACCTTGATTCAAAAATACTTTATTGCTAAAAAATGCTAACCATTATTTGAGCCTCCAGTGAATCGTAATCTCTTTGCAGTACTAACCTCAAAGATCACTGATGACAGACGACCGCAGCAAATATCGTCATCATAGTAAAACAATCTGCAGCACCAAGAGAGTTCCTGAAATGGGACACAGACGTGAATGAGCAAATGCCATTGGAAAAGTGGTGCCCATAGACTTGCTCAACACAGGGTTACCTCAAACCGTCACTCTGCAAAAAACACAGTATCTGGGAAGCAACGTACATTGAAGTACAATGAAAAGAAATCCTATAACCTCTCCTGATAGGAAGTGGATGCACTTGAATGCTCTCTTGGTATGTTTCCCAGGGAAGCTTCTTCTGAGGTTTTAGGGCTGGCATTTGGCTCTTGGAACCACTCTCCAGCCAAATGAACCTCGAGTTCAGAGATGCCCCAGATACTTTAGACAGTTTGCGCTACTTTGAGTCAAAGTAGCACAAAAGAATGAGGAGATGTGAGCAAGCCATCCTTGGGTGCCAAGGGAGTCCAGCAACTCCCATGACTCTTCCTTTTCCCTGGAGACCTCCATAAGTTGTTTTTTTGTTTGTTTATTTCCTTAAAATATTTATTAAATATTTGTCATATATAAGGAGCAAAGATTAATAAAATAAAGCCTAGATGCTAATCACCCAGTGTAAGAAATCACCAGCAGAGTTGAGGCCCCCTGTGGATGCCTCCTCCTTCCTGCCCCTCCTTCTCTGCCCGGGGTGGGGGAGGGGTAACCATGACCTTGAATTTGGCGTTTAGCGTTCCCAGCCATTTATTCATCTCTCACTACATGTCTGTATTCCTAAGCGATGCCTAGTTTGCTTGGCCTGCTTTTCAACCACACATGCAGGGTAGCCCCTGCATTTACCGGCAAGAAACAGTGTTCTTTGACCTCTTGCATTCCTTACTGAACGTTCTGTCGGTAGGAGTGATTCACGTGGGTACACGTAATTCTACTTCGCTCACTTTTCAGTCTGGTGTATTATTTCATTACTTAGATAGGAATGATGGACATTTAGATTGTTTCCAGAATTTTCCTGATACAAACAGTTCTGCTGAGAAGATTCCTGTACATGTTCTCCAGAGCATGAGAGACATTACGGGTGGAATTTCTGGACATAGAAAATTTGCACATTCAACTTCATGACGAGCTATTTCCAAATTGTTCTCCAGAGTGATTCTACCACGTCTAGAGTTTTCCCATCTGTTTTACTTACTTTCTTTAAGGGGCTGCCTTATCCACCAACCTGGGTTGTTTTCTGCTCTGCTTACCCGCTGGGAAGGGTTCACCTGTCCCCAGTTTCTTTCTCTTTTTCTCACCCTCTCGCTCCCAGGATTCCAGCAGGAAATGGGCACACTCAACTTTGGATGGTTTGAGCAGACAGTTAAATAAAGAACAGATTACAAGAGTGGGCTGGGGTAAGGAAGCCCCAGGGGCTTGTGCAGCACCCCAGGAGGTAACTGTCAGGTTTAGTTTCCACACCCCCTAAAAGGTGAGCTGAGAAAGGTGGTGAGGGCCTGAGGTAGGAAGGTCTAGGTGATCAGGGAGCCAGAGAGGCACTGAGACTTTTGATGGCGGACACAGCTTTCACTGCTTTAACTCTAAAAGAGGAAATAATAGCATTCACCTCCTGCAGCTTCTGGGTGACTCAGTGGACTGATGTGTGCAGTGCTGGGGATGTGCAAATACTCCACAAATGCCAGTTAATTATTACCCCAAACTGTGAGTAAGTTACACAGCCTCAAGAATTCTCAAAGAATTTTCATAGTTGTTATTTCCCAATCTGTGTTGAAAGAGAAGTGGGTTAAGGTTACTCCTTTCATAGTTGTGCCTCTGACCTTTTTTAAAAAATAGGAAATATGCTATCTCCATTTTCTGCGCTTTGCTAGGACTCTGCCCACTGTCTTTTCTCTAACTGTTTCAGAGTCAGTGTGGTTCATGCCCCCTGTACATAGCAGAACTGTTTTTGCAAGATGAATCTCCAAGGTTCTGAAGAATAAGTTTCTTAATCTTTCCCCCAATTTTTTATTCTGAAATATATCAGACATACAAAATTGGAAAGAATAGAGTAATCCTCTACTTTTTTTGTTGCTGCTTGGTTACTAAGTTGTGTCCAACTGTTTGGACACAGACAGACCCCAAGGACTGCAGTCCGCCAGGCTCCTCTGTCCATGGGATTTCTCAGGCGAAAATACTGGAGTGGGTCACCATTTCCTTCTCCAGGGAATCTTCCTGCCCCAGGGATCGAACTCGCATCTCCTACAATGGCAGGTAGATTCTTTACTACTGAGCCACTAGGGAAGCCAATCCGCTTAGAAAGTGTTATTACTATTTCACTATATTTTCTTTGTCTCTTACAGAGAGACCATTTTTGTCAGCGCATTTGGGAGTTGCACCCTGGCACTTCACTTCACTTGGCTGCACTTCCTAAGAATAAAGACAGTCTTCTACATAAACGTGGTACCATGCTCATACCTAAGAAAATGGACAGTTCTGTGACAGCATCAGATATCCAGTCCATATTCATAATTCCCCAATTGTCCCAAGATTGTAATTTATAGGATTCAGTCAGCTTCTTGCCTTAAATTCCTTTCTCTGTCTGTTTCCTCATGGTGCCCTTGACTTGTCCCTTCTCCCCCTGTGTTTCCCGTGTGGCTCTCACGTTGTCTCATATCTGCAGGTTCATAGCACTGGGTGTTCCACTATTGATGAAACTGTGGGGTTATTGTTCTCCCTGACTCTGTTGTAAATACCTTGAGGACATGCACGCTCTCTTTCATCCTGGAGTGGACTTCAGCCAGCCATCCCTCCTTGGGTTCCCTGCTCTTTCTCTAAGTCCAAGGTCCCTCTCTCCTTGATCGTCAACATCCAGAAGACTCTATTAGGGTAAAATAGTAGGTGTGCTCCTACTCCTATGAAAGAACTTCCAGCTTTTAGTGGGTCATTTAAAATCAATGATTCACTAATTTATTCTACAAATAAATCTATCCATCTGCCAGGTATCAGGCACTAAGAATATCCACAATGTTCCTTTCACTGCTTCCTTGCTGCTTCTGTGCTGGGCTCCTTGGCTCTGCCTGGCTGTTACCATTCAGTTGCCATCATGAGCTCCCCTTCCTCCTCCAGCCCTTCCATGCTGCTTCATGCAGCTCTCTGCGCAGCTCAGTTCTCACGCCTCCCTCCCCCGGCGCCCCATCACATGCTCTCCTGTTACTTCAGTTAAAACCAGCACGGGGATGGCTCCTGCGTCTGCATTCTAAACTTCCCCCAGGCCTGAGCAGGCCAGACGCTCCCTGGCAGGGACCCCACATCTCATCAATCACTGGTCACACGACTTCATTCCACCTCCCAAATGTCTTTAAAGTTGTCCCCTCTGTTCTTGTCCACAGCTGCTGCCTCGGTGCAGCCTGCTATCATGTGGGGAATGTCAGTAGCCCACTTCTGTTCTCTCTGGTTTCAGATTCATTCCCTTTTAGTCCTTCCTCCAGGAATGACTTCCAGCCCATTTCGTGTGCAGCCTCCATGTCCTTCTGACATTGCACTAATGGTTTGTCTGTCTCTTTGGTTGTACTCTGAGGACCGAGAGGGTCCCTGGTGGGCTTCCCTGGGGGCTCAGATGGTAAAGAATCTGCCTACATTGTGGGAGACCTGGGTTCATTCCCTGGGTTGGGAAGATTCCCCTGGAGAAGGGAAAGGCTACCCACTCCAGTATTCCAGCCTGGAGAATTCCATGGACTGTGTAGTAGTCCATGGGGTTGCAAAGAGTCGGACACCACTGAGCGACATTGGCTTTCACTTGGTTGTACTCTGAAGACTGAGAGAGAAGGCAGAGAGTGAGATTGGTTTGATCTCCTTGCTGTCCAAAGTACTCTCAAAAGTTTTCTCTAGCACCACAGTTTGAAAGCATCAACTCTTTGGCACTCAACCTTCCTTATGGCCCAACTCTATGGACATACACATCCCAACGTTATGGATGGTATTAAATTATTGTCTCCTCTTGGGCGTCAAGAAGCCGAGGGCCAGAGATGTAAAAGGCCTGTTTTACAGTATGTGTTCTCCCAGCTACTAAGTTGCAGAGTAAGGTCTCCAAACTCCATAGTTACTGAATGAGTTATAGACTGAAACCTCTTGTCCAGGTTCTCAAGAGGCTCACCTTCTACTGGGGGGACAGGCAGATGGCTGTGCTGTGGTGGGAAAAGTGCTGTGCTCCAGGCATGTGTTAGGTCTATGGGATGATAGAATAAGCAGCTGTGGTGATAACCTTCAGAGGATGTGGGATGACCTCACAGAGGAAATGTGGAAGCTGGGTCTTGAAGAATGACTAGAATTTGTCAGTAGATAAGAAGCGAAGGCATTCTTCACTGTGGGGCCAGTGTGGACAATGACACAAGAGAATTAGAAACAAAATACTTGCTGTGGCTGAATTACAAGTAAGCTGGGTCAGGAAGATCCCCTGGAGAAGGAAATGGCCCCCCACTCCAGTACCCTTGCCTGGGAAATCCTACGGACAGAGGAGCCTGGCAGGACACAGTCTATGGGGTCGCAAGGAGTCGACAGGACTGAGTGACTTTCACTTTCATTTTTGGGTGGGAGATGAGGCTGGAAGGTTGGGTGCGGGTCTCATCGTGAAGGGCCTTTCATGTACGTTAAGGACTTTGTGCTTTGTTTGGTAAGCAATAGACAGCCATGGAAGGATTTAAAATCAGATATTTAACTCAGGTTCGAGTTTTAATCAGCTCACAAGTGTGGTGAGCTTGAGCAAGCCTAGATTGACTAGGACAAGACTGTTGGCAGGAAGACAGTTCTGTAAGTAAGAGGTTCCTACAATAATCCAAACACAAGGCCATGAAGCATAGACAAGGGCAGTGGTAATGAGATGACAAGTTCTAGAAATGTGTAGAGTTAAGGGTTTATAGAGCCAGTCTTGATAACTGTGTACAGAACATTGCAATGAAAGAAGTGGCAGAGGAAAATGTTGATGAAGGTTTTTCCCCATCGGTGAAGTCTGTGCTTTACAAAGGAAGTGTAGGATTAGGTCATTCTTTGACACATGGATATGACCACAGAACAAAGAGAGAGGAAAGTGGATATTCTTCTTTACTTTTTATCTTTTTAAAAATCAAAGTATAGTTGATTTACAGTGTTGTATCAAAACTCTGCTGTACAGCAAAGTGACTCAGTTACACACTGATGCACTTTCTTATATTCATACACATTCTTTTTCATATTCTTTTCCATTCTGGTTTATCACAGGATATTGAATGCATTTCCCTGTGCTCTACAGTAAGACCTTGCTGTTCATCCATTCTTAATGTAATAGTTTGCATCTACCAGCCTCAGACTCCCAGTCCAGCCCTCTCCTTCCCCCTTCCCCGTTGGCAACCGCAAATCTGCGCTCTGTGTCTGTGAAAGCAGATATGCATGATCGCCTCTCTGGATTAAGTTTCTGAAATATAGGCCTGCCAGAATTCAGAGGGATGGGATGGCAGGTAGCTTTCTTTCCTCCTGTCACTCCTTACTGCCTACCACACCTTACTAACTGCCTTAGTTCCTGGAATCACAACCCACTCCCTCTAATCTTAAATTCTGTGGTTAGCTTGGCACCAACAAAACATACAAGGAGACATGAGAGGTTGAAAGGAAAAGGACAGAGAAATTAGAGGGAAAGATAGTGAGATTGTTCACTATCTTTTCTTCTACATGCAGTTGAAAGCAACTGTATGGTATTTCAGATATATTCCAGCATAGGTCATATAAACAGATTTATTTTTTAATATACCCCCTGTATCTTTCAATTAACCATACACTATGCATAACATATTTCAATACACATCTCTCAGGATGGGAATAGCAGAAACATATGTTAACAGAGTTATATTAACTCTAGGGACAATACTACTGGGTTAAAAGATATTATGGCTCCATATGTTACCCATAAAGACTCCTGTGGCTTTAATGTGTAACATACTCTGTTTTGGATTGGCAAATAGATTGGAGTCAGGCTGAGAAAAATGAGGATCTTCCGGACAAGAAGGTTTATGTACTGTTCTGGGCAAGAAAACCTTCTTAAAAGCACACTGGGTAAATTTCCTTGTTGCCCAATCTCTATCTAAATGAAGATTCCAAAGGTTGGGCTATATTCTCCCCACCATCCTGGGAAAGTCTGACACATATTGCCTTTGAGACAATTAGGTAAATACCTAACTGCATAATGGGTAAGTCTCTCCTAGTTCTTATGAGTCCAGGGCACTATGTCTGAGTCACTTTGTTCTTATTCCTTCAAAAGTCACCTATTTATACATGCATGGGTGGTGGCTCAGATGGTAAAGAATCTGGCTGCAATGCAGAAGACCTGGATTCGATCCTCAGGTTGGGAAGATCCCCTGGAGAAGGGAATGGCAACCCACTCCAGTATTCTTGCCTGGAGAATCCCATGGACAGAGGAGCCTGTTGGGCTACAGTCCAGGAGGTCACAAAGAGTTGGACACAACTGAGCAACTCAGACACACCAGTGGCCTGGACAGTCATGGCCTCGGGGTCAGAAGAGCTAAACTTTTTAGGCTCTGCTACCACCAGTTGACCTTCTGCAGGAGACTTGTTTTTTCTGAGTCTGTTTCCTTTTTAGAAGATGAATTAGACTTGACCATTAATTTCATGGTCCCTTTTAAACTTTAAGACTCACCAATTCCATAAATTGGAAATTTCAACTCCAAGTGGATTTTCAAAAGATTTTGCCTGTTACTTTTTCTGAAACAAAAGAAGATGTATCTTTTTGGCTTTATACATTGGAAATGCCTGTGCTTCTCTATTTTGGGGGGAGGTTTCCTACCTCCCCCATGCCCATCCCTTCTTCCATCTGCAGGTAGCCCTGGAAGGAGAATAGCTCACTAAAAAATCTCACTGCAAACACAGGTTTGCTACTGCCTCTGGGAAGTAGCCCTTCTTGACTGTTAAAGTCGTTTTGGATGTCATGGACCAGAAAAGTGATATTAAATATTTCCATTTCTTCCCTCTACTTACCAAGCCCATACTTAGACACCAAAATCTGTTTTGAACTCTGCACTGCCGCCCAGTGGGTAGCTCTCATCACTGCATTCTCTTTACACTGGGCCTTGGGGAGAGAAACCTGGACTCATTTTGGAAGGTGGAATAATAATACAACCGTTGCTGCGAATAATGGGAGATTTTCTACATCCCATTGGGACACTGTTAAGTCTCTGTATGTTGTATGTGTTTATAGGTTATAATTATTTATATGTTACGTGTCATCTGTCCTCACAGCATCTTGATAGCTAATATTAGAACAATAGAGTTCTATTATTAATCCCATTTTGCAGATTAGAAAACTGACATTGATTAAGTGACAACCAGGTTGATAGAATTTAGGGCTAGAAACAGTGAGAAAGGTTTGAATGGTTCCTCCTGATCTCACAGAAATTCTCAACAGCTGAGTTTCTGTCTCAACGACATCAAAAGAGAATGTATTTATTTGTGGACAGTATCTTCAGTTCAGTCCGATAACTTTTGATTTCAGGGTATGCTTAGAGCTTTCTAAGAAGGAAGCCCAAGAAATGGTCCTTGCCCTCAAGAGACTTCAGAGTCCACTTCGGAGGGGTTTTTGTGCATATTCTTAGGAAATAAATGAATAGAGCAGAGTAGTCCAGAAAGTTTCTGGAGGAGGAGGAGTTGAGGTGGGTGTGGACAGCACAGCTGAATCTGAAAGTTGGAGAGGGTGGATGGGTGAGGGCAGAGTGTGGATGGAGGGGAAGTTCGTCTCTGGAGGCAGGCACTGCGTCCTTCCTTGTGATTGTTCTCCCTTTCCCCCCTTTTCCATAGTTATCATTTTCTCACTAGAATCCAGGAATATGGACTAGGAGACATGGTTTCTGCACCCAGGGGGCTCACAGTCGAAGGGAGAGACTGTGTAATCAGCCTGAGCAGAGGCAGCGGGAGGCATAGTGAGGCCTCTGTGCGATGTGACAAGGGAGCTGGTCTGATGCAGAGGAGCGGTGGGGAGAGAGCTGGTGGGTGAGGGTGAATGCGATCCAGGCCTTGAGCCCCAGCCCAGAAAGTTGGGCTTCATGCTGAGTGATGTGGCAAGTTGGTTTCTAAACAGGGACTGGCATTCTGAAATCACATGGTATTGTCTTTTTTTTAAGAAAGAAAAATGGGGAGAGGAGAGAAGGATATGGACTCATATGCTTTGTGCCAGAAGTGAGTTTCTGTGTTAATGCGTTGAACTTTTTGAAACCAAGTACAGGAAATTCTGGGCTCCCCCTGTGGCTCAGCGGTAAAGAATCTGCCTGTAATGCAGGAGACACAGGAGACACTGGTTCGATCCCTGGGTCTGGAAGATCCCCTGCAGGAGGAAGTGTCAACCCACTCCAGTACTCTTGGCTGGAGAAGCCGATGGACAGAGGAGCCTGGTGGCCTACAGTCCGTGGGGTTGCAAAGAGTCGGACACAACTGAAGCAGCTAAGCACAGTACAGTACCTATGTATACCAAAAAGCATTTGGAAGGCTGTGTGTCAGACCTTTAGCAGTGGACATTTGTGAGAAAGAGAGGGGCATCGTGGTGAAGGGGATATGGCTGTGTAACAGTGGATTATGGGGACTTTTCCCCTATTTATTTATTGTATGAGTTTCATTTTTAATATGTTTGATTCTGGAGTTTAGGTTAGTGATAAAGAGCCCAAATCCCTAGACCGGGGTTGTTTGCCTCGTGGTTTGAGTACAGGCTCAGATCCTGGCTTTGCCTCTTCGTCAGTGCTTCTCTAAACCTCTGTGTCTCTCTTTGTAACGGGGAAAATAATAACAGGTTTTTTTCAGACAGTCACATTAGATGATGACTATGACACATGAGGCAGAGTGCTTGGCGCCTCTTAGGAGCAATGAATGTTAGCTATCTTTATTACTGTGTTAATAAAGAAGGAAAGCTCTCACTTGCAACTCGGGGTAAAAAGGTGTGTCCTCCCCCTAGAGGGTTGCTCGTTGAATCCGGTTCAGTGGAACACATAACTGAAAACAGGCGCTGTGATGAGACGTGCAGAGCAACAGCGACAGTCAGGTCACTGCCTGCCGGTGAGAGGTTCGACAGGCAGAAGGGCCTCGTTGACAAAACAACCCCAAGGCACGGGAGTCTTGTGACCATGTGCAGAGGAAGCACCTATAAACTGCTTGGTCAGAATTCGGTATAAGGCAGCCATCCTTACTGTTATTATTGTCCTCTCTTGTAGTTAAATCTACTTGGAAAATTAAATTTAGGAGGCAGCGCATGAAGGACAGACTCAGGCAAATTACTCAAGAGAGGGGACACCAAGCCATGTACGTTCCGGCCCATCTCAGGCACGTTCAGAAGCAGACAGAAACACCCGCGACGGCTGGTCAGCCTGCGGTCTCCCCAACGTGGGGGCAGGGCTTGGGGTGCTGACCAATTTCCTTTTCAATATTTCTTTTTTTCTCTTTTTTCTTTAAACTTAATTTTTTTTTTTTTTTTAAGCAGTAGGTCCTTGCTGGTTATCTTTTTTAAACCCAGCACTGTGTCAATCGCAAACTCCCAATGCTCCTTTCTGGTCACCAAGAGCATCTTTCTATAGCTGCACGGCGGAGACAAGACAGCCTGGCCTTTTTCTGGCACTTCCCCCACGAGGCCTGGAGGCGTTCTGAGAGCTTCCTGCAGACCCTTGCTCCCCGTTCTCCCTGCACCTTGGAGCGCAGTTCTGTTAGTGCTCTCCCGTCAGCTGGCCCTTGGTCAGGTGCACTGCGCTGATCTGATCGCTGCTCAGGAGTGACACCAGGCACCGGGGCTTCGCGTTCTTCGGCTCATTAACAGACTCGGGCTCTTCATCTCCCAGCAAGCGGGGGTCGGCATCCATCCTGCCCCCTTGGCTCCCCGTGTGCCCACCCACATCGGCTCGTTTCGAATCCTCCGTGTAACCCTAAGGGACTGGCTTATCAAGGCCCACGTGACTGAAAAATAAAAAGAATTTTCATTTGCCTAGAAAAAGGGAGCAGTTCATTTCTTCCTTTCTTTTGAGAGAAGTTGTGTGGAATTGGCCTTTCAGTGAGAGAGACTGTATATATGTGTGTGTGTAGGTACGATTGTGTATATGCGTATATATGCATAGGTTCTGGGGCCTTGAGTATATGGGCATAAGTGCATACGGGGAGCTGGGAGAGGCTGGACAAGGGGCTGCAGGAAGAAGCCCAGGGAACCAGTGGAGGGAGAAGGGCTGAAGGCAGTGCCAAGTGCTGGTGGAACCCCAGTCTCAGGGCAACAGGGAAGCTCAGTTGAGCCACCCTGGAGTGCGGGACCTTAGGGAAACCAGCTTTCCCTCGGGTCCCAGAGCCAAGGGTCAGGTTCAAGGCGGGTCGTTGGTGAACTACAGGTGACCTTGGCTCCTTATCTGTACCTGGAGGTGACAGCAGTACCTGCCTGGGAGGTTCGCGGAGGGGACCAGGTGAGACGACCTGTGAGAAGCACTTGGAACCCTGGGTGCCTGGCTGGCGGACTTTTTGCCGCCCTGAGCTCGAGGGGCGCAGATGGAGGCTCGAGGCCTGTGGGGAGGGGAGGCAGGGTCAGGTCCCTGCCTCTCGCAGGGGGTGTGACTCAGGCAGATTCCTAGGGAAACGTCCCCCTCCCCGCAAGTCCCCTTTTCCAAGCCCCCAGGGTTGGGATGGGGCAGGCACCAAGGTCCCACTGTCCTTGTTGGATCCCGTGGGTCTGGCTGACAGTGAAATATATCTCGGCTGACACTGTCCCCGGATCGCAGCAGAGCCTCTCTCCCACCCTCCCTGGAGGAGAAGGGGCGGGTGGGGGGCTCCCCGGGGCCCGTGTGGTGGAAATATGAAGTGTGACTTCCCGCACACCCGGGAGCCCGAGCCAGCCTGGGCGCAGCTTATCTCCTTCCTCAGCCCAGTGTTTGTTTTAGGAAAAATCAAAGCACGGTCCCCTTCTGCTCTCTTCAAACGGAGCAGGAGCAAGCTGGCTGCTGCTGGGACGGTGGGGCTGCTGGGGGGTGCAAAGGGGTCAGCCCGGAGTTCCCCTCTTCTCTGTCCCCCGCTGCTTGCCCTGTGCCCCTTCCCTGCACGGATGGCATCAGATTGCGTCAGAGGCCCCAGGCTCGGGCCGGCCGTGCACCTGCCAGTCTCTCTGCATCCGGCTCTGGGAGGCGAGGCTGCACGGAGTTCACTCACCTCTGAGGACCTCCTGGTTTCCAGGTTTCAGCCTGTCCCCTCCCTCTGCGGGGACCCCTCCTCTGCTCTGGGCTCCTCTTTGCTGGATCACCCTTCTTGACTCTAGTTTCTAGCTCAGGAGCCTGCAGACAGAGAGGCCTTGGCTGGACAGAAGAGTTATTCCTGCCCTCCTCTGATTCCTGCTCCCTCTCTTTCCTTCCTCCCATCCCAGGGCCACTGGTGCTGGGGCCAAGACCACGTTTTCCCTCTCCCACTCCAGGGAGGCTCAGGGCTCCCCATGTTCCTCTGCCTCCACTGAGGGTTAAAGTTTCTTACTGTAGCCATCGAAGGAGTGGAGACCAGCTCTCCCAGGCCACCACTGGACTGGGAAGAGACAGTTCATTGTTTGAGATGCCTTTCGGAGCACTCAAGAGTCCAGTGGGTCCCTGGGTGTCCTCAGCCAGGACTGGGACCAGGCCGGCGTGTGAACTTGGGAAAGCCACTTGGGGCATTCTGGAGCTGAGTCGCAGCAGTGGCAGTGAGTGAATAGTGGGTAACCCAGGGAGGGCTTTACAGGGTTCAAACCACTTTTCATGGCCAAAATCTTGCAGTATAAATTGCAGTGCTCTTAGGTTTAAAGTTGTTTTCTTTTTAAATATGGGTATTTTCAAACACACAAAAGCAGATCAAATAGAACAACGAAAGGCTAGGTAACCTGTCACCCAGATTCAAAGAGCCCTGACTTCTGGCTCCTGTTGTTTTCTGAGCTCTGTCTCCCCCAGCGCCCCTCATCCCCCGCCACCACACCAGTTCTCACGTCTCTTTGCAACACTTTTCTCTTTAACTTGCAAACAATTGATGACTTTTAAAATGAATTTGGCACATGCTCTCCTGACACAGTGATTATCATGGTTTATTATCATAGCTTATTTTTTACACTCAGGAGACACAATCTATTTTAGTAGAGAACTTAATGCAATGGCAATTTATTGTCAGAGAGGACAGCCGAACCTCATGCCAAGTGGGAAATAGTTGTTTCAGGCAGGCATTTTCCTACACCCAGTCAGACAGCATTAAATAATGACGTGACTGGCCAATTTTGCAGCTGCTTGGGGCTGGTGGGTCGGCTGGGGGCCTGTTCTTTACTGCAGCCCTTTCTGATGCTCCCCCAGATGCAGGGCCTCCCAGGGTGAGAGGCTGGTCCTCAGCATTGCTGGCTTGGGGAGGGGGCAGTTAGGATGTTGCCTACGTTTTTATCAGCCTTGTAAGGGGAAGGACACCGTCATTCCCGCCAAAGGCAGCTCCCGGAAAGGGTTTATCTTTCCCAATATCTGGTAGGATCTTTTTTTATGACAATGAGAACTAAGAACACTACCACTTTGCCTTTTTGCCTTGGCTACCAGGAAGCTTAGCACTCAATTTAGAGCCCTATCTCAGTGACTTTCACCCAAGGAACCAGTTAGTTTATCTCCCCCATTTCCTCAATACATTTCCTATTTCTCAGTTTTATCTTTATATACCTAGGGCTTAGGGTTTTATTGTACCCAACCTTCAATTTCATTCCTTTGAAATGAGGAGTGCCCACTTTATCTGTGTCATACTGGGCACTATGGGTGGACAAATAAATGCAAAACAAACACATGTCCCTCATGAAATTTCCACTTTAGTAGGGAATGTCAGACATGTTCTTCTAATACAAGATAAGAAGTGTGCAAAAATGGTATAGGTGATCTTATATGCAAAGCTGGAATAGTGACACAGAGGTAGAGAACAAATATGTGGACACCAAGTGGGGAGTGAGGGTGGGAGGAATTGGGAGATTGGGATTGACGCATATACACTATTGAGACTACGTATAAAATAGATAATCAATGAGAACATGCTGTACAGCTCAGGGAACTCTGCTCAGTGCTCTCTGGTGACCTAAATGGAAAGGAAATCCAAAAGGGAGTGGGTGTATGTATGTGTACGGCTGATTCACTTTGCTGTACTGTAGAAATTAATACAACATTGTAAAGTAGCTGTACTCCAATAAAAGTTAATGTAAAAGGGAGTATTTTAGATAAAGTTTGTAGGCGTTGAGAGGAGGGAGAAGGTATTTGAAGATCATCGAGGGGAGACTTTGTGTGCATGGCTGGCATTTCAGTTGATTCTCGAAGGGAAGGGGAGGCATAAACATAGACCATCCTATCTCGCTATGACCTCCACGTAGCAGAGGATGAAATCTGTGCAGAGAGAGGAAGACAGGGTCCCCACATCACCCAGGTGGAAGTCATTATTACTGTTGTAATCCACCCTTCTGTCTCTCTGTGTTGAAGCAGGTCCTATGGCTTTATGGCAGCTGAAGGAGTGATTGAATTTGTCCTTAGGTGCCAGCTATTTAATTCATGGTATTTAAATTGCCAGAATCCAAGCCTCGGTATTTGGGGGCAGTGCTTTTTTTATTTTGAAGGGACATTATCTTGTGCTAACTTAGGGTAGAAAGTGGCAATGCACGGAGGCCACCTAGCATCTCAGATCATTTAAGGAGGTTCTGAGGAACCAACTAGGGCTCAGGGACAGCTGGTACAAGGTAGGACATGTCACAAGGAGCTGCTCTTTTTATCCATGGCTATCAGAGTGTCGGCCTACGTTCCCCCAACTTTCCTGCCCTCTCCAACCTGTGCCCATCCTTCAGGGCTGAACTTGAATTAAGAACTTTTGAACATGGGTGTCTTTTCCCCTTGGTTGTCTGCCCTTGCTGTGGTCTGATGTAGAACTTATCCTTTGTCTGGTTCCTTTGAAAGCAATTGTATGTACCCCCTTCCTTCAGCATGACCCTCAATGCCCCTTGCAGTCCTGAGGTAGAACTGGCTTCACTCGGTTCTTTGGACAGGGCAAGACAAGGTGGCTCTGACAGCTGGTATTTAGCATCCCTTGCCGCCATGACTTTAGGATCCTCTATAAGCCATTTCTGGATCTCTCCAGCTCTTCTTTCACTATATATATATATTTTTTTTTTCACTATATTTTTATATTGAGATAGATGTAGATTTCAGGTACTTATAAGAAATCATACAGAGAAAGCCCATGTGCCCTTTATCTAGTTTCCCCAATGACAACATCCTGCAAAACTCTAACATCACAGCCAGGATACTGACCGTGATACAAAGCATGTCTAGCATCACTGAGTGATCTTCACGCTGGCCTTTTATGTGGTTTCATCTCACTTTTACCCCCTCTTTTGTTGTTGTTTAGTCAAAAAATCATGTCCAACTCTTTGCGACCCCATGAACTGTAGGCGTCCTTTTGCCTTTTCATACTGTAAATTAAAAGACACTTACTCCTTGGAAGAAAAGTTATGACCAACCTAGACAACATATTAAAAAGCAGAGACATTACTTTGGCAACAAAGGTCTATCTAGTCAAGGCTATGGTTTTTCCAGTGGTCGTGTATGGACGTGAGAGTTGGACTATAAAGAAAGCTGAGCGCCAAAGAATTGATGCTTTTGAACTGTGGTGTTGGAGAAGACTCTTGAGAGTCCCTTGGACTGCAAGGGGATCAAACCAGTCCATCCTAAAGGAAATCAGTCTTGAATATTCATTGGAAGGACTGATGTTGAAGCTGAAACTCCAATACTTTGGCCACCTGATGCAAAGAACCGACTCATTTGAAAAGACCCTGATGTGGGGAAGATTGAAGGCGGGAGGAGAAGGGGATGACAGAGGATGAGATGGTTGGATGGCATCACTGACTCCATGGACATGAGTCTGAGTAAACTCTGGGAGTTGGTGTTAGACAGGGAGGCCTGGCGTGCTGCAGTCCATGAGGTCTCAAAGAGTTGGACACAGCTGAACAACTGAACTGAAGTGAAATGAACTGTAGGCTTCCAGGCTCCTCTGTCCAAGGGATTTCCCAGGAAAGAATGCTGAAGGTTGCCATTGTCTTCAGTATTCAGGGGATCTTCCCAACTCAGGGATTGAACCTGCATCTTCTGCATTGGGAAGCAGATTCTTTACTGCTGACCCACCAGGGAAGGTCCACTCCGTCCTTAGCCACTGGCAACCGCTCATCAGTAGTTTGTTCCTCTTTGTTATGAGTTACATTCCATGGTATGTCTGTGCCGCAGTGTGTGTTTCAGCAACTGCACTGAAGTGAAAAACCCTGCTATAAACATTTATGTACAGATTTTGTTTCCTTCCCTCCACTTTCTTTGGGTTTATTTTGTTCTTTTCCCCCCGAGGTTATTGCAGTGGGAGCTTAGATGATAGATTTGAGACTCACACTATTTTCCAATGTATCGTTTCATTCTCTAAATTTCTACTGAAGTACAGTTTTATTTGTGTTCTACAAATTTTGATATGTTATATTATCATTTTCATCCAGTTCAATGTCTTTTCTGATTTCTCTCGAGACTTCTTCTTTGACCGATGGATTATTTAGAAGTCTGTTGTCTATGTCCTTGTTATCTTTCTGTTATTTATTTCTACTTTGATTCCATTGTGGTTGGAGAACACACCATACAATTTCAGTTCTTTTGAATCTGTTGAGGTTTGTTTTATGGCCCAGGATATGGTTTATTTTGGTATATGTTCTGAGGGAACTTGAAAAGACTATGTATTCTGCTGTCATTGGGTGAAGTGTTCCGTAAATACCAAAGAGATTCTGCCGATTGACAATGGTGATGGTGTTGAGTGTTTCTATACCCTTGCTAATTTTCTGGCTAATTTTTCTTTTAATTGTTGAATATGGGTAAACCCACTCCAGTATTCTCGCCTCGGAAATCCCATGGACAGAGAAGCCTGGCGAGCTACATTCCGTGGGTCACAAAGAGTTGGACATGACTGAGTGACTGAGAACATGGGGCACTGAAGTCCTCAGCTGTAGCTGTGGGTCTGTTTGTTTTTTCCTCTCAGTTCCACCAGTTTTTGCTGCAATATTTTGCAGCTTTGTTGTTTGGTACACACACATTTAGGATTTCAGGGGAAGGTCACTTGCTACTGCCAGGCAACTGTAGAGTTCTGAATCCCTCACTGGCCATCCAGTGACCCCCGAGGGGGCTCCTCATTACTGCTGGGTAGCGGGGGTGGGGGGGTGGGGAGTGTGCTTCGGGCTCCTTGCTAGGCCTTCACTAAAATGTCCTGACTGGCAGGGGGAGGAGGGCCTTGTTCTGCTCCCTACGTGGCTCCACTGACGTCCATTACCGTTGAGTGACAGTGAGGCCTGTCTCCTGACACAGACTCTGCAAGGTGGGGGTCACCTCGTTATTTCCCCATGAACCTGAAGGCCAGGTCTCCATTGATCTCCACCTGTACCCTGAGGGAAGGCAATCTCATAGCCTGGTGGGGATGAAGCTCCCTTCTTCCTGCCTGACCTCCTGTGACAGTACCAGGCAGTGACATTGGAGGTGTCCTGTTGCAGCCTGAGGGAGAAGGTGAAGGGTAGCCTCCCACCCGGCCTTCTGTATTACAGCCCTTTTGCAGATGGCTGGAGTAGAGTGCTCATTGTCTGCAAGTTTTCTGTCTTGCCAGGCTCCCTTTTCCTTGTTCGTTAGCCAAAGACAGAAGAGTTTTGCTGGGAGTTGGTCTTTTGGCCTATTTGCCATCTTCTGCTCCAAGTCTGCTGCATATGAGGCAAAAAATAAGCCCAGAGAACCGACTGCTGTGTTGTTGTCAGGTCCTGAGGTCCCTCACCATTCTGCCTTTTTTTTCCCCACCTTTCAGAGTCTTCTTGTGTTTGTTTTGTATATTCTATCCAGGGCTTTTAGTTGTATATGGTGGATGGAACAGGAAAAATACGTCTACTCCATCTTCCCAGAAATGGAAGTTCAGCTCTCTCTTTGAACCCTCACAAAATTTATCACAAATAGTCTAAATTGGGGGCTGGGATCCTGGGGAAGAGCAGATTTTACAATTTTTAAATTTAACTTTTTTATACTCTAAATGTATTTAAAATGTATTTAAAATGTATACTAAAAATGTATATAACACAAGAGTCTGCCTGCCAATGCAGGAGATGAAAGAGACATGGGTTCGATGCCTGCATTAGGAAGATCCCCTGGAGTAGGAAATGGCAACCCACTCCAGTACTATTACCTGGAAAATTCCACAGACAGAGGAGCCTGGTGGGCTACAGTCCATAGGGTCACAAAGAGTTGGACACAACTGAGCATGCAGGCACACACACATACACACGTATTAAGATTTAACAGCTGGGAAATGCAAGCTACTTTACAAATATCATCTCATTTAATCTTCATGATCACCCTTCCTTTGGACACTGGCTTTATGTTGTGGCTCAGGTGTTAAAGAACTCACCTGCTACGCAGGAGATCTGAATTCAATCCCTGGGTTGGGAAGATCCCCTGGAGAAGGGAAAGGCTACTCATTCCAGTGTTCTGTCTTGGAGAATTCCATGGACTATATATTCCATGGGGTTGCAAAGAGTCAGACACGACTGAGTGACATTCACACACACACACACACACACACACACACACACACACACACACACACACACACAGATCAGGAAATTGGGGCCTGGTAAGCAGTTTACCAAGAGTTGCTCAAATGGTAAGTTCAGGGCTGGGCTCTGAACTTGCACCCGATTTCAAAGCTTCTCCTGAGATGCTGACCTCTGTGCTGTCTGCAAGGCCTCCTGGCAGGCTGCTGGCTTGCTGCTGGCTGTTGACCGAAGGAGTTATATGTCTGTTTGGCCAGAATCTTACTGCTGTGGTCATTGGTGCCTTTTAGGACTCCCACTGACCCAGGAGGGTACTGGGGACAATTCTTAGAGACTCAAGGGTTGGGCCCAGGATCTCAGGGATGTTTCCCCCCCCTCCTTTTTTATTTTTTATTTTATTTTTTTTTAACAATTTCCAAACCTTATAAAGGGTATACTTCCTCGTAGGAACTTGCATTTGTTTTAAAAGTTTGACCAGTTATTTAACTAGTACCTAGCTTTGCTTGTACCCCCGAGTCTCTAAACTAGAAAAGAAAGTCTTCCTCAGCCTAAGGAAGACTCTGGCCATCCCCATGCCTGTAAGAGGAGGTTTTCCCTGTCAAAAGCTTGCTAGGGTTGTCGCTCAGGAGGCCTGGTTTAAAAACAAAGAGCTAACATTTGTCTTGAATCTTAACCAACTCCACCAACTTGATAGTCTCTTTAAAGTGCAGTTATGACTACAAAGTATGTAGTGAAGAAAAAAAATGAACACCCTTCACACATCACATCTCTGTCTCTGGCCGGAGCTGAATGCCCACTTTTAACCCTCTTTCCTGCATGGGACCTGCTTCTTCTGGGGAAGCAACCACAGGGGAAGGGGAAGGTTGGGCATCAAAGAGATAGAAGTTGTAGGTTCCACGGAAATCTAGCCACATGTAAACAGACGTGAGTGCACCCCAATTTTCCCTTTCTCAGAAGTGACCCCGCACCAGGTCTCTTTATCTTCTCCAAGTGGGCTTCCCTGGTGGCTCAGACGGTAAAGAATCTGCTCGCGATGTGTGAGTCTGGGGTTCAATGCCTGGGTTGGGAAGATCCCCTGGAGGAGGGCATGGCAACCCGCTTCAGTATTCTTGCCAGGAGATCCCACCTCTGTCCATGGGATTCTCCAGGCAAGGATACTGGAGTGGGTTGCCGTGCCTTCCTCCAGGGGATCTTCCCAACCCAGGGATCAAACCTGCATCTCTTACATCTCCTGCATTGGCAGGCAGGTTCTTTCCCACTAGTGCCACTTGGGATGCCCTTACATTTACAGTGGTGGCTCGAAACACAGTGTAGCTTTTCTGAGGAATCTCCTAGCAGCCAATTCTCACTGGCTTTGGGGTTAGCAGTTCACCCAAGTAAGGAAAGGGTGAGACTCGTAGCTCAGCCACACCCCTCCCCGCAGAAATTTCTTCCGGCATCTTTTCCCACAACTCTTGGTCCTCCTTCCAAATCACTGATCTGCCCAAGCAGCCCAGAGGGGTGCAGTTTGTCCTGGAAATTGCACACAGAGTTGTCGTCTCACATTCCTGGTGGTACCAATCTTTATTATATGGCTTCTTCTGCTGAAATTTTAATTTCAGGATCCTTTCATACATTTAATTGGCCCAGAATTTAAATCTTTTTAATTTGAGTTACATTCCCTTCCTGCTAAATCCTGGCTGATTTCTTCCCTCTGTGCCCTCCTGACAAATGGCTGGGCATGGTTACCCCACCAAGTTTACCCTCCTCCCCACAGTTTTGGAGAACCAGTCCCAGCTGACAGCACTGGTCTTCAGTGCTGAACTGATGAGTGGACTGTGGCTGGGGCTCTGCACTGGCCCTGCTGCCCCGGGCTGGGGGTCAGGGGGAGCCTCAGCCTGGAAATCAGTGGTGTAACAAGTGTCAGGTTCAGCTCAGAGCTGGGGGAGGCTGCACCTTGGAGGAGAGAGGGGTGGTGATGGAGAAGGCTCCCCTCCAGGCTGCTGGTGTCCTGGAGCTTCCCAGGACCTTTTCCTGTCTAGGCTCCTTTCCTCGCCCACCTCTCCTACTCACTCATGACCTCCGGGGGAAAAACCTCCTTGAGAACCTTGGCAAGCAGAGGAGGGAAGTGGGGTGTAACGTGCCCTTCCTGATCCCCGGGGTAGGCAGCTGAGTGAGCAGCTGGGTGAGCAGCTGAGTAGGACCCTGGCCAGTTGGTTTCTGTGCTCCCCACTCAGGGTCTCCCCACCAGTGTGAGTGACTGCACCCTGAGCTCCAAGAGGGCACAGGGACCAGCTCTGCCATCCTTCCCCTGCTTGGCTGCTGTCTTGCACGCTGGCTCTAGCGGAGCACACACCTAATTCTCATGCTGGAGCTCAGGCCAAGTGGCCTCATCTCCCCTGCAGCCTCCGCGTGGCTCCAGCTGATGATTTATGGCTGCCCATTAATTCGATTCAAGCGGCTGGGCTCTTGGGAACATCTGCTCTGCAGTAGAGCAAGCTGTATTTGCAGGGACATATGGTCAGGCTCTTCTGGGGATGGATTAGGCTCACACAAGGACCAATGCCCGAGCTTCTGCTGCTGGGGGAAAGCCATGCTCCCTCCTTGCTCATCAGAGAGCAAGCTGACCTTCTCCTTTCCTTCGTCCAGTGCCCCAGACTACCGCAGGGTCCCAGGGCTCTGCCCAGCGCTCTTGCCTCCAGTACCTGCCCTTCTATTCTCTCTCTGATTGGAGGAGAAGAAATCACAAGTCTAGACCAGTGGCTCTTTTTAGAAAAAAAAATTTTCAATTTTGTGTTGGGGTATAGCCAATGAACAATGTCATGATAGTTTCAGGTGGACGGCAAAGGGACTCAGCCGTACATACACATGTATCCATTCTCCCCCAAACTCCCCTCTCATCCAGGCTGCCACGTAACATTGAGCCGAGTTCCCTGTGCTCTACAGAAGGTCCTTGTTGGTCATCCTTTTTAAATATGGCAGTGTGTGCATGTCATCCTAAACTCTCTAACTACCCTTTCCCCCAGTCTTCCCCTGGGTCACCACAAGCTTGTTCTCAAAGTCTGTGAGTCTGTCAGTTTTGTATGTAAATTCATTTGTATCATTTTTTTTTAGATTCCACATACAAGGGATGTCATATTTGCAGCAACATGGATGGATTTAGAGAATGTCATAGTGAGTGAAGTAAATCAAACAGAGAAGGAGAAATATCAAACAGACCAGTGATTCTTAAACTACAGAGTGGTGGGCCCACCCCCAGAATTTCTGATACAGCAGGTCTGGGTGGGAGCCAATAACTTGCCTTTCGAACAAGTTCCCGAGTGATGCGATGCTGTTGGTCTGGGAGCCCCATGAACCACTGGTCTTGACCAGTCACCTCTCTGGGAGGGTTACAAGGGCACCAGGGCTGAGTGGAGTCTTGATCTGCTTGACTCTGTGTCGACGGAAGATAGATTTGGGTGGGAAAACTTTGGGGTGCTGAGTTCTAAGCAGAGAGTGTAGGGACTCAGGTTGCCAAATATCATGTTGTTCTGGAGTGGAGATCTCTCAAAGGTCCCGAGGCAAAGCGCACTTGTTGATTTAATCAGCCACAGATGCATCTCAGAACCCGGAGTCAGAATCGGGGTAGAGAGCCTGATGAGTTTGATCCGTGGGCACAGGGTTGGCCTCCCCAACCTGTCTGGGTATCTGTTGAGAAGCGTGGTCCACCCAGAGAGTGTCCTGCGAAGAGTCCACGTTGCAGAGGCTGAACCACCTAGTGGAAGGACTGTCCTCTAGGGAGGCCGAGGGACACCCAGCATGGACTCTCCAGCTTGGCTCCTGCAGGGCTCTGCCTTTGGACGCCTTGTCCCCGTCCCCCTAGGATAAATGGCACCTGCTCAGAACCTGAGCTCCAGCATCGTCCTCGGGGCTTAAGGAGTCTCCATCTCCTTTCTGGCTCCTTCTGATGCCTCCTCCACCCATCTAGCCCTTGCCTGTTTGGCTTTGGTGGGTCTTCCTTTCCCAGCTGCTGCCCCTTGGATGTGGGGTTGGTGGCCGGCATGGAGAGTCACAGAGGTGGCGGGTTCAGAGAAGGGGGCAGTGATGTCCAGTCGTGTGTTGGCCCTTTGGTGCAGCTGAGTGTTGCAGAACAACAGGAACTACAGAGGAGAAAACCGAGAATCAGGAAAGTTGTCCACTCACTCATGGTAGTGATGAGTTGGCAGAACTGGTTTTGGTTCCAGGAACCCGTGCTCCTGAGCCTGGACTGGTTTCCTCTCCTTGCAGCCCCGTCGTGTGAGCGCTCCTCTGAGGCTAGCCTTAGAGTCACCGCTATTTGTGGGAATAGCGAGAGGCAGGTGTGCCTTGGCATGTAAACTGCCACCTGTCCAGATATTTAAAAAGTCCACTCTCGCTACGTGTCAGTTAGGGTTTAATCAAAGAAGCAGATCCACCGTTGTGGGAGTTACGGGAGAAGAGATTTTACATAGGAATGGATCTTTACATGACATGACAGGCACCAGGAGGAGCTGAAAGTGTGGCCAGTTGGAGAAGCCCCGTTGCTGAAATGGCCCCATGAAGCAGGAGGTATGGGCAAGTCCACTGGAAGCCAAGTACCTGATGGCCAGGCCCCTGATGGAGACAGAACCAGCATTCAGGAGAAGAGTTGGGCCCTCAGGCACCCCTGCGACAGGTTTGATGGAGCAGAGGTTCTGCTCCATTTCTGCCTCCAAAGCTCCTGAAGGCCCTTTTTGGGCCAATTCACACCCAGAACCATCCAGGGAGGGGGTTCTGGGAGATGGCTCCTGTGTGACCCAGCTGTCAACAGGATCATTGCCATGATATGTTTCTGAGTTTCTCAGTGAGCAGGCAGCGAGCTTAATTCCCGCCTTCGTCTACCTACTTTCTGACAGTAAACCTTACACACTCAAGGGCTCCTAAAATGTCCCTGGGAGAACTTCTCTGTTATATGTGGAATCAACTGATTTTCCTTAAAAGGTACATTCTTCAAAGCCAGCCATGCATAGACTTTGCTGGGAGCCCTGTAACCAGGGGGACCACATGGCCTCGTCCCCCAGCTCCAGTTACAGCTGTAATCCCGCATAATTATTAACGATGCCTCTTTGCCATCTCAGGAGGACGCTGGTTTGGAGGCCAGATGGTAAGGTCGCTTGGCGTTTAGCTCAGCCTTGAATTGCTCTTGCAGGTGAGGAGGGTGGAGCTGAGGGCAGAGGAGGGGGGCTGCCGGGATTCCCTGCAGCCCCCACCTCCTACCCCCTGCCTCGGTCACCGAGGCAGGAGTGTGGGGAGGAAACAGGCTGCACATCAAGGTCTGGTTCTGAAACAGAGAGAAAACCAGACTAAGTGTCCCTGTCCCAGGGCCACACTGCTTCCGGAAATTCCAAGAAAATTCCTGCCAGGTGTTCCTGTTCTTCTGACACCTCCCCCCTCCCCCAGTCCCACCCTACCCCCATGGGTCTGGGAAATACTGCCACTGTGGCTCAGTGCCCGCTGCAGCCACACCTTCGCTCACCTGTGCTCATGGTGCTGCCCAGCCACGGTCTAGGGCTGCACTTCTGTCTTCATCGCCTTCTTGTACCTCAAGTCCATTTGCTTAATTCAGTTTTGGCTCCATCTGACACTTTCTTTGAGGACCGTAATTTAAGTCAACAGTTAACTGAAATCCAAGACTTTTAACACGTATTTCCTTTAGGTCATGGGTTTACGAAATGAATGAGTGAATGAGATGGATGGAGAAAGGAGTAGCTTAGGTAAATTTGACTGTGGGAAAACAATTAGGATGAATCTTAGCATTAAATTTGCCTTCTTGAGAGTATTCCTCTGGCTGCTGTGGAAACTACGATGTTTGGGCCCAAATAACACAGGGAATTGGGAAGAGAAAGCTCAGGTTTTGTTTGGGGGAAGGAGAGGGGCGGGAATGGGGCCTTCGGCAGGTGACTTAAGCTCTCTGAGCTAAGCTTGTTGTTCAGTTGCCAAGCTGTGTCCTACTCTTTGCCACCCCATGGACTGCAGCATGCCAGGCTTCCCTGTTCATCACCAGTTCCCACAGTTTGCCCAAGTTTATGTTCACTGAATTGGGCATGCCATCCACCCATCTCATCCTCTGTTGCTGTCTTCCCCTTCTGCCTTCAATCTTTCCAGCATCAGGGTCTTTCCCAGTGAGCTGGCTCTTCACATCAGGTGGCCAAAGTATTGGAGTTTCAGCTTCACCATCAGTCTTTCCAATTCAGGGTTGATTTCCTTTAGGATTGACTTGTTTGATCTCCTTGCTGTTCAAGAGACTCTCAAGAGTCTTCTCCAGCACCATGGTTCAAAAGCATCAGTCCTTTGGCACTCAGCCTTCTTTATGGTCCAACTCTCACATCCATACATGACTACTGGACCTCACCTTCCTCCTCTGCAAAACCAGGATGACACTACCTGCCTCACAGGATGATTAGAAATAGGGAGACATCCTTTATATAAATCAATTGACAGTTGCCCGCCACTAAGTCGTCACTTGGAAGCACTCTTGGTGATGCTGGTGTTTAGTCCCAGCACTCCCCAAATGCAGCTCTGGGACTGTACTCAGCGTCCTCTGACCACCTGTCCGTCATTCCAAGCCAGCCTCGTTGAGGCTTCTTTTTGCCCCCTGAAATGCTTCCCATCCATCCTTTTCCTGCCTGAGTGTTTTATGAACTCATGAAGTCCCATCTCACCATGATGGCTTCCTGAGGTCTCTATCTCTCCTCTGAGTTCCTTCCTTCCCTTGGTATTGACCACACGCTGCTTCGGGTTGCCACGTGCCCCTCTGTGGACAGCTGTGGTCTTATCTCTCCAATGAGATGGTCAGGTCCTCGTAGATGGGAAAGCTTTCTTTTGTATGCCCTCCGGGTAAAAGTGCTGGCTTCTGCATGTTGTGGGGTCCAACGACAGCTTTCAGCACTGGGCTTTTATGGGAAGATGAACTTGGAAACAGTGGAGTGTTTATGCCACAGATTCCTTCTATTTCCCAACAGTATCCTCGGGATTGCATCTGTTCTCCCCTCCACCCTCATTCCCAACATGGACTTCTGGGTGTGCAGCGGACACCCAAGGATGGAGTGACCCCAGGCTCTGAGGGGGTTGCAGAATGCTGTGGTTCAGCTAAGTCAGGAGACTGATGCTGGAAGCATGAACATCCTCTCCAGTGAAAGTGTTGGTCCCAGAGCCAAGGCTGATGGCCACCCTGGCTTCTTTTGCCATTTTAGCATGGTATCTCCAAATAGCCCTTTGCTCTCCAAGAACATCAAGCCTGGTCTTGGGAGAACTGCTGTGCACGCACGTGTGTGTGTGTGTGTGTGTGTGTGTGTGTGTGTGTGTGTGTGTGTGTGTGCATGCATGTGCACATGTAGAGAGGGTTGAAGGAGTGGGGAGAAGGTGGGGCTGAAACTTCATCCAGGTTGACCGCATATATTCAGATGTGCAACAGATATAGGAACTGTGTGAACATGAGTTTATAGCCATGACAATCTTTTTCTTTTTTAGATACTTATTTGGCTGTGCTGGATTTTCGTTGTGGCATGTGAGATCTTTATTGTGGCATGTGGGATCTAGTCCCCCACGAGGGTTAAACCCGGGTCCCCTGCATTGAGAGCTTGGAGTCTTAGCCACTGGACTGCCAGGGAAGTCCCACCATGGCATCCTTTCTTCAATCTAAAGTTTATTTAGAGTCTGTATATAAAGCACATCAAGGTGGAGCTGCTCTGGAGGAACCCAAAGTTGGCTTCAAGGATGCTCGACCAAGAACATTGTCAAAACTTGTACCATAAACCTCATTTTTCTTGCCATAAAAAGGAGGAATAGCAGTGTCTTTTGCACTTGTAGAAAGTGCCTGGCATGTGTAGGACCTGATGTGTAGGGCTCATTTACATTTCACGTTTCTTTCTGAGGTTATGGAGCCTAAAGGTGGTATTATGCTCAGGGCTCCTGCTTCCTTTCTGCTCTGCTGGTGACGAACAGCAGACAGGAGGTGGTGCAGACGCAGGAAGTGACAATGTTAAGGGCACCGTGTCCTTGGCAGCGTTGTCTGCATCCAGGGAGGAGGTGACAGGGTACCCCTGAGAAGTGCAGAGGGGTGCAGTGCGTGAGGTGGGTGTCTGTGTGAGGCCTGGGAGGGATGAGGCCCAAGGGTGTGGGGGTGCGTGTCCTGCTGTGTGTGGTCCCTCCAGCCTCTCAGGCCATGGAGGCTGGGGTTTGGGTGGCACTCTGGGTGTTGGAGGCAGTGCTTCCAGCGGAGCCAGCGGGTGTTGAGGGGCCACGGGTGTGGGAATGGCACCCGCCCTCCCTGCTCTGTGTCCTTGTGAGCAGGCAGCGTGTCCCAAGCTGTGTGAGAAAGGAGGGCTGCCCAGGGGTGGAGACAGCCTGGGAGGGGCCTGGGAGGGAGGCTGGAGTGGGCGTCTTCAGGGAATAAGGAGAAAAGGCTTGGAAACCCGGATAAGGCATTTCTCCAGCACTTGGCTCTCTTTATCTCTGAAAATTAAAGCCAGGCCTCTGCTGGAACATTCTGCTTGAGATTCTGCTGGGGAACTTAAAAGACTGGGGAGGAGTGGGTGGCGAGTGGACTCTTCTGCCTCAGTTGATAGTATATGTGCTGGGGTGGGCAGCACCGTGTTTTGGTTTTTATCCATTCATCAGTTGATTCCTGAGCACCTGGATTCCAGACCCTGGTTTCAGGGGTGGGTAAAACCTCAGTCATGGTTCCTGCTCTTACAGAGCTCACCATCTAGTGAAGCAGGCAGACCACCAAACAGATAAAGACAGGATATGATATTTTTCATCCTGGAAAATATCAATAGTATATTATATTTATTAGCACATAATATAGTATCAGTACTAATAACAAGCTAATCTATTAGCGTATAATATATATAAATCATATATATATAAATAGAAAATTAATAGCATATATATGTGTGTGTATATATATATACATATATATACACACACATGCATGTGTGCTAAGTCGCTTCAGTTGTGTCCGACTCTTTGTGACCCCATGGACTGTAGCCTGCCAGGCTCCTTTGTCCATGGAACTTTCCAAGTAAGAATACTGGAGTGGGTCCCCAGGTGGATACAAGGCGCAAGAGATAATTTGAAATAAGAATAACTCCGCCCGGGGAGTCAGAGAGAGCAGGTTGTCTGTCCAAGACTGTGTCTGTCTCCGTGTTGGGGTGGAGAGGGTAGTGGAAGCTGTTTCAAATAAAGTTATCAGCACCTCCTGGGCAGGGACACTGGGGAGAGAAAAACAAGAGAAAGACACTCATGTCCGGTCAGCCCGGGCCAGGCCTGGGAACCCGTGCTCACCCTGGACCGTGCATCCTAACTCACAGAGGGCAATGTCCATCCAGGCTCCCCCCCGCCCCCAACATGCACAGCTCCCATCAGCTGAGTACAGTCCAGGCTTCAGGCCTTCCTGACGATAGCAGTGCTGAATTGGCCAGTGTGGAAAAGGAGCAGAGCATGGGGGAGCGATGCCCGTCCCAGCCGTGAGCTCTTTGCCAGAGGGGTCAGTGCAGCCGTGGGGAGGGGCAGCTGCCTGTGCTGTTGCTCAACCTCTGGCACGTGGAGTGTGATGGCCCGGGTCAGCCGGCCATCTGCATCTTGTTGAGCATCCCTACTCCTGGGAACCCTGCTCTCTGGCCCATCTGTCCAGCTGAAGGGGAAGTTTGCAGGCACAAGGATATTCTTGCTGTGTTTCTCCAACCAAGCAGATGCTCAGAGCAAATAAACAGACCAGGAAGCTCGTGGAGGCTGTGTCAGGCGTAGCTGAGATGTGCTGTCTTTTGAAGGCTGTTGATGTGCTTGAGGGATCAGTATTCAGGACCAGATGGTATCTGACCATGTACTGAAGCCAGGTTTCTCAGATCATCCTTAATAATGGGATTTGCTTCATGCTTTATAATTTCCAAAGTCCCGAGATCACCAGCCAGCAAAGTGTGGATGGGGGCCTTGCATTCAAGCTCTTGGCTTCCAGATCCTGGGCTCTTTTTGCCTGTGTGGTTCTCAGCCTTGGTAGGTCCGTGTAGAGAACCCGAGAGGGCCCCTGGGAAACTGCAAGCTTGCTTTGACTGCCTGTGTGATCATACTGCTTACAGACTCCTCACTTCTTTTAGGAGAACAGGCCCCAGGAAACCTGTAGGTCAGAGGTTTGGCTCCAGGGACTGTGCCCTCCAGTCACACCTTCCTCACCCTGGGGGCCCAGCTCCATAACCAAACAGACCTAGGCTTTGGGACTCGGCCTCCTTTGGCAGGACCCTGGGTGAATTCCCTCACTTCTCTGGGTCTTGGCTTTCCTCGCAGTAAAATGGGGACAACCGGGCCTTGCTTATGTGATTTTGTGAGGATTCACAGGGGAACGTTCAACAACTGTGACCTCCCTTCCCATTTCTCCCCTGGCTTGTTCCTCATCTCTTCTGGCGAAAAACAAAACAAAACAAAACCCGCATCCAATTACTTGGCTGCACTTGGCTGCCTCGTTTTCAGGCCACTCCATACGTTCACCCAGACTGTCCTGGTCCCTGTGAGACTGAGTACTTGGCTACTGTACAGCTCCCTGCGAACACGCTGATAAGGGTTTGATAGGCTTGAATGACATAACTCTATGCAGCATCTCTTGGTGTCTGTGGGGCATTGGCTCCTGACCCCCACGGACACCAAAATCTGCAGATCCTCCAGTGCTTGGTATAAAGCAGGGCAGTATTTGAATATAACCTCCACACACCCTCCCACACACTTAAAATCATCTCTAGATTACTTACAATATCCAATACAGTATTCAGTTCAGTTCAGTTCAGTGGCTCAATTGTGTCTGACTGTTTGTGACCCCATGGACTGAAGCACACCAGGCCTCCCTATCCATCACCAACTCCCAGAGTTTACTTAAACTCATGTCCGTGTTCACTGAGTCGGTGATGCCGTCCAACCATCTCATCCTCTGTCATCCCCTTCTCCTCCCGCCTTCAATCTTTCCCAGCATCAGGGTCTTTTCCAATGGCTCAGTTTTTCGCATCAGGTGGCCACAGTTTCAGGTTCAGCATCAGTCCTTCCAATGAATAGTCAGGACTGATTTCCTTTAGGATGGACTGGTTGGATCTCCTTGCAGTCCAAGGGACTCTCAAGAGTCTTCTCCAACACCACAGTTCAAAAGCATCAATTTGTCAGTGCTCAGCTTCTTTATAGTCCAATTCTCACATCCATACATGACTCCTGGAAAAACCATAGCTTTGACTAGATGGACCTTTGTTGGCAAAGTAATGTCTCTGCTTTTTAATATGCTGTCTAGTTTGGTCATAACTTTTCTTCCAAGGGCAAGCGTCTTTTAATTTCATGACTGCAGTCACCATCTGCAGTGATTTTGGAGCCCGAAAAAGTAAAGTCTGTGTAAATACAATGTAAATGCTATGTAAATGGTTTAAATACAATGTAAAGACTATGTAAATACTAGCCAGTGAATGACAAATTTAAGGGTCACTTTTGGAATTTTCTGGAATTTGTGTGTGGTGTATGGTGTGTGTGTGTGTGTGTGTGAATATTTTCAATCCGTAGTTGGTTGAATCCATGGATGTGGAACCCATAGATACAGAAGGTAGATACAGTGCTGAGCAGAAGGCTGGCTTGTCCACCTGTTCAGTAGATGTTGGCTCTGACTGATACTGTTGTTAAGTGGGATACATGAGGGAAAGCTGAAATGATTCACAGACTCTTGGGCCTGGAAGAGAACTTTGTGAACATTCTTCTCCATTTCCTGCTTTGTCAGATGACCTTGTGGCAGAGTAAGTTCAGTTCTAGATGTAGATCCCAAAGGAAGGAGGCCTGTTTTTCACCTAATTTGGGATTTCTTCCCCCAGTGGGAGAGTGTTTGGATGTTGGATGGCCCCAAAAGACAAATATCTACCATGCTCTTTGACCTTCTGGGTCTGGCTCTCAAAGCTCTTTGCTCTCAATGCTGCTCTCCTCTGCTTCCACAGCAGTTCTGAAGCCTGCATGACTAAGGGGCTTTCTCCGTCACTCTTGGGAGCATCCACTTAAATTCTTAACTGGTCTTTTCTCTGGAAATTGGGTATCATTTTTCTTTGAATGAAAAGAGATGCAACTGCTTAACTCTAAAGAAGATTCCCTCTTCCACTGACACATTACTGCCAGCAGGCTCTTCTTGCCTTAGACTGGACATCACAGGTGGGCAGGAGGGACAGGGTCACTTAGTCAGTCTCTCTGACTTTTTCAGCTTTTCTCTGCCTTGACAAGTGGTATAAATCACACTCTTATTGGTTGGGACCAAGTTAAAAAACTTCAGAGTCAGGTTTTCTGCTTGCCTTCCTCCCTCCCTCCCACCCACCTTCCTTCCTTTCTTTCTTCTCTCTTTCTCTCTTGATCTTATGATGAATCTTGTTCACTTGACCAAGGGCTTACCTCCTAGAATCAGAAGAGATGGTTGGGGAATATGCTTGAAGATGTGGATTTTGAACCTCTTTGGAATTCTAATAATACTTGTACTGATTAACTATAACGAGAAAATCTGACTCTCCATAAAATGGTCTGAGATTATTCATCTTTCTTTTTTAAAAACATACATATATATTTTTAAAATTTAGTTAATTAATTTGTTTGACTGTGCCAGGTCATTGTTGCCCCTGCAGCATGTGGGAACTTAGTTTCCCGGTCAGGGTTGGAACCCACGTCCCCTGTGTTGGAAGGCAGCTTCTTAACCACTGGACCATCAGGGAAGTCTCAACAATCATCTTTCAAAGGGTCCCTCCTAATTTGTCAGAGCACTAGGATGATCTGCAGGGGCAGGGGGTAGATTATACAGACGCTTGCTTTGCTTCCTTTTTCTTCTTGCCACCTGATCTTCAGCTGGTTGATTATTTCCTAATCCGGGCACTGGTGAATGGAAGAAGGAAGACGGGGTGACACTCATTCTCAGGTCTTTACATCTCACGGGCGCTCGCTCCAGGAAAATGTTCTGTGTGGACAGTGCAAGCTGAATGTGTTAAAATGAACATGCATATTTTACCCATGCCTTTCTGCCTCCTTTCAAATGTCCTTTCTTTCCACGTTATCTTTTCATTAGGTCTAGAAAACTTGCCAAAGCTGGCACGACATGGGGGGGTTTAGGAATCCCTGTAGACCTTAGGTTTTGTTAGCAGAAGCTATGACTGTTCCAAACCCAGAAAGGACAAAATTTCACAAGTGTCCAGATTTCTCCAAAGGTCAGAGGGAAGTCTCTTTATGAAATCAGTTTGCCTCGTAAGGGTTGAAAGAGGAGGGTGTAACATTTCCTTTCTGGTTTAACAGGTCACATTCCCAAGGTGAAACCAATTGGAGTAGTACAGTTTTGGGAGGCAGTGGTTCCTTAATTACTGAGATGTGTCAACTACACATGGGCACTTGCCATCTAGCTCTGCAAGGATTAGATCATGTGCTGCTGCAGCTGCTGACCTTCAATATTCCCTGAAAGGAGTTCAGGGTGGAGAGCAGAAATGAGGCCCTCTGTGCTTGGGGAAAAACTGGCAGGACAGGTTTTCAGATAGTTAGATATTTTCAGGAGCTGATTTTATGAGCCCAATTCTTGTATCTCCTCAAATCTAGAAAAGCACTAAACCCTTCGTGGTGACTGCTATTTCTCATGACTAGCAGAAAGCTTCACGAGACCAGCAGAAACCTTCTGGAAAAAATATGTGCTTGACTGCATGTACTCTCCCTTCACCAGAATCACATATACACTGTCCTTCCCCAGGACCTCTTTGGGGCAGTCTCTCAAAGGTGCTGTCTCCTGGACTGCAGTCCTCATGTTACCCCCAATAAAACTTGACTCATAACTCTCAGGTTGTGCCTTTTTTTTTTTTAAAGTGTACAGATGTTAGCATTATGAAGAAGGTCCTGATCACCTGAAGACCAGAACTATAACCCACCTTTCAGCTTAAGGCTTTGTGGGTCACAGAGAGCCAAGAGTTCTGAGCCCTATCAACACGTGTGACTTCAGTGTCAGGGGCAGATGGCATTATCAAGTCCCAACTACTCATGACCTTTAGTTCTGCTTTTCCTCCCTTCTCTTGCTCTCTCCCCTTCCCTGGGGAATGGAGACCCGAGACCCGGAGCCACATTCCTGCATTATCACACTTCCTTCTGCAGACTGAACAGGCTCATTCCGGGACACAGATCTGTGTGAAAGCTCTCCAGGGCTGGTGGGAACGCTGCCCCCAGAACCTGACTTGTTTCAGAAGCTTATCTTCTGGCACTTGCTCCTCCAAAGAAAAAGGCTTAGGCCGGAGGGTAAGAGTCAGTCTAAGGGTATGTGAAGCGGAACTTTCTAGTCAGACTCACAGCCCACCCCAGGCATGACTGTGAGAGTGAAATAAATCTTGCCTAAGCCTCTCATCTACAATTTGTAAGAAATAAATGAATATGTCTAACTTCCTATTTACTTGACCACACTCAGGGTCATTGTCATTGCCTTTTTATTAGCGACTCTGGGTCCAATGAGCTATGGGTCCTGTGGGGTTACCAGATGGAGTGGCCATCCCCTAAACAGGAGCTGAGCCTTGTCAGTTTCACTGGGAGAGGGTGTGGGGCAAGCTGGTGCCACGGCTGACATCTCTGTGGGATGCTAAGTGTTTTAGTGAGGAAGGGGGCTGGCTGTATGTGTGTATACAAACATGAATATGTGCAGGCTGCTGCTCAGTCACTAAGTCATGCCTGACTCTTTGTGACCCCATGGACTGCAGCACGCCAGGCTTCCCTGTCCTTCACCATCTCCTGGAGCTTGCTCAAACCAATGTCCGTCAAGAGGGAATGTGTTTTTGTTGGGTCCTCATGTTTGCTTCAGATGGATGCTTGGGTTTGAGTTCAGGGATGGCAGATGAGGGGTGGTGCTGGTGGAGGGGGAGGGCGGGGGACCTGGAGCTGGGGGAGAGGAGGGGCTGCAACAGGAGTTGGGGGAGGAATGCGAAACGTGGGTGGCATGAGAACAGATTTTACGATTGAATAGAACTTGAAAATTCTTTGTCTGGCTAAAGTCAAAAGATAATTTTTTATGCTGAAGAAATGATTTTATTTTTTCCCCTTCTCCTCTTAGATTCCTTTTGTGTAATAATTTGCCAGACTCCCTCCAAAAAAAATCCCCCAAATGGGTTCAGGGTGTGTAGAGTGAAGCTGAGCTCCGTGGGAAGGAGCAGCTGCTGGGGCAGAGAGGGCTCAGCTGGTTTGGGGACAGGTTCCCTGGGCTGCTGGCCTCTGCCCCTGCCAGGAGGCCAGATCCCTGCCCATCCATTTGGAAAGCCTGCTCTTTATCTTTTGTTTTGGTTTCCATTGGCATTTTTCTTTCTTGCTTTGAAACTGTGTCCAATCAAATTGGCACAGAGGAGGCCTGAGTAGACCAGTTGGAGCCATCTCATTACTGCTGCCTATAGGATTCTGGGATTTCTACTTTCTGCCCCATCCTGTCTTCTGACCCCAGCTCACTCTGCCTCTTCTGACATCACCTTTATCCTCCTTGACTGTGTCTATAACTCTGCCCAGACGTTTTGGTATTAGGAGTGGGGGTGGTGGAGTCGTGTGTGTGTGTGTGTGTGTGTGTGTGTGTGTGTGTGTGTGTGTGTGTGTTCAGTTGCTCAGTCATGTCTGCCACCCCATGGACTGTAGCCTGCCAGGATCCTCTGTCCATGGGATTCTCCAGGCAAGATTTCCATTTCCTTCTTCAGGAGATCGTCCCAACTCAGAGATGAAGCCTTCACCTCCTGCGTCTCCTATGGTGGCAGATGGATTCTTTACCACTGTGCTACCTGGTGAGAATCGTAATGAAACCATTAAGAGAATGATTTAAGGGACCATTAAGGAATACATTTCACCAACATCAGTAGCCATTGGGATCCTCACTGGCCCCATACTTTCTTCATTCTGCAGGCAGAACGCTGAATTATGGGGAGACAAAACGGATCTCATGCTTGCTTTAATGAACTAGTAACAAGTGTGGCTTTTGGGTACTTCATTTGGTCCTCTGAACAATTTACATCCTCTTCTTACCCAGCTGGAGATACTGAGGAGACAGATGGATCATAGAAATTTCTAGTTGGAGAAATGCTCACAGAATATTGGCATAGAGGGGTCTTCAGTAGTGCTCTGGGACACCCCCTCAGAAGCGACCGGCTCAGCTGCAGTCCAAAGAGCTCCAAGCTGAATGACTTCATATCTTGAGCTTTGGTAGGTTGGAAACTCCTTGAGTTTCACCCACCTTCCCTGTTTAATCGACGAATACAATGACTCAGATTATCAAAAGAAGACAGATGTCTTCAACCAAGAGCTCTACCTACTTGCAATCTATTCATTACTTTTAAACACACACATACACACACATGCAAAGCAAAGCCCAAATATTTTAATGTTTAGTTGCTATTTATGAAGACATGTGGAAATGCTTTACATGATCCTAGGGATAAAACTGTTTGAACTTTTTGTTAAAAATGATTTTTTGGGCAAGGTGGGAGAAGATTGTTGTCAATGTAAATAAGCATGGCATGGGACAGTCTAGATTTTTATAGCTTAAGAACATAAATGGCGGTGATGTAGTGACAGTAGATAAGGTCCAGTTGTCAGATAAGTATGTTGAGGCTGCTGATTAAACTTTTTTTCATTGGCAATAAGTGATTTTTCTCTGAATGTTGAAGTAACAAAGTTTGGGATAACAAACCAGGAAAGAAGAACTCGAAGATCACCTGGTGGTTTATTTCCAACATCATTGCGCCTCCACTGGAAATGCTTTGCCTGCTGTAATCCTAAATGGAAAGATCTTCCTTGGCCCCCAAGGGGCTGGGCAACCACAATTAACACAAAAATCCAGAAAGTATGAATTTCATCAATATGAAATTCATCTGTGCAATTGTGCAATGAAATCTGACTTCAACATAACCTAATATCTTGCTTTGTCTAAATATAATTTTTTTTGGGCGGGGTGGGTGATTAGTTGGCTCAGATGGTAAAGAATCTGCCTGGAATGCCGAAGACCCAGATTTGATCCCTGCATCTGGAAGATCCCTTGGAGGAAGGAATTTCTACCCACTCCAATATTCTTACCTGGAGAATCCCATGGTCAGAGGAACCTGGTGGGCTACAGTCCAGGGGTCACAAAGAGCCGGACGTGACTTTGCTACTAAACAGCAACAAGTATAGCCACAGCCCTCGAGGACCAAAAGGAGTCAGTAGGCCGGGCTGTTTCTCATCATAGATGGCCCAGATGGTCTGTGATGAAGCTCATGGTGAAAGGTGGTGAGTGATGCAACTGAAAGACAAGAAGCCCAGCTGAGCAGAACTCCAGGTATCAAACCAGCAGATGGCAGCTGAGCAAATTCAGGGAGAGAAGTCTTGGTTTACGTGTGGTGTGGAAACACTCGAGTTCATGCCAGACCATTGGAGGTTCATTTTCTAACGCTGAGTCCCATGCTCTGCTGTCTTACTACTGACCCCTGCTCTGGTTCCTTCCATGGCCCCTACGCTGGACACCCCAACGGCAGGCAGCGCCGTCCTTCAATTCCATGAGTCCTGGGGCCACCAAGCCAGCTGGCCTCCTGTCCTTGTTTGCTCATTCTGCGTGTCTGTAGACATTGGGATTTCCTGAATGCCCTCAGGGAGCAGGTGTGGGGAGGAGACGTCCCAGAAAGTGGAGGGATTACGCAAGGCAGAGGTCGAAGGAAGCATTTGGTTCTAAGTGGGGGCTAGTGAGGAATAACATTTTTACTTTTTGAATCCAACTGTAAGATTTTCTTAATGAAAACCACCTAAGGAGATTTAAGGGCTGATCTCAGTTACCGTTTGCTCTCGGGAGGTCTTTGAACACCTCCGGTTGTCAGTTGTCGCCTCTATACAATAAGCGGACAGAAATGAGTTCACCTTCACAAGATGCTATTTGAAACCCCTCCTGCTTGATTGGGTGGGTGGGTTGTTTGTCCCGAGGCATCTGCTTTTTAGTACAGCCCATCTCACGACTCATATACCATTTTTTCAGATGCTGGGTTAAAGCCTGTGGTTTAAGAATAGGCTTTTTCTCTGTGGGAAATTGAAAGGCTGTGTTTGGACGATGCTGGCCACGGGCCTCTTTAGCACAGTTAATTAATTCTAATGACAAATATTTACTGTGTGTCCAACAAAGCAGGCCATGCTCTCACTGATGGAGATGCTCTGATGTGGTAATGGAGAGCGGGTTTGAAAAATTAATGATTTTTAAATGTAGTTCCCAACCCAAGACTCTGCAGACACAATGACAGGCATTATTCTGGCCTAAAAACCACTCTTGATGGTGGGGGGGACGTGCCCACGAGGTCTGGGTTGGTGATTTCCCTTCCTTTCTGTAGCTGGGGGACGGGAGGTAGGGCTTGGCCCTGGGCCAGTGTTTGTAATTCTCTCAGCAGGCTCCCACATCTTCTGGGTGGGCCCGCATCTTTTGTTACATATTTGTCCCCCAACCCCGACCACTTCTGAACTCTCACGGAGAAGGCGCCCAGGAGGTGGTCAGCAGGGTAGGCGGGCTGGTGGGAGCCCTCAGGCCTAATTTGTTCCGCTTCTCTTCAGCCCCTCAGCACTAATTCATTTGTTTGCATTTGGAAAAAAAAAACCACCTTTCTTTATTGTCCGTCCTTTATTTCCTGGAATTTGACATGAAAGTTGTTATTGTTTTAGTTAGTGGCCTCCAAAGGGATAAACCATTTGAACAACAATTCTCCATGGCAGGGGTTGCAGATGATTTGACTTTTAAGTCTGGGTGTCCATTCTGTTAGCATCGAATGTGCACTGAATTTGGGGTGGCGAGAAGGGGGGCTATATTTATTTTTGAACTCTTTTAGGCTCTAATGAAAGCCAGCTGCCTCTCCAACAAGTGCATTGTTTTTCCCATAGAGACCCTCACAGTCAAGCTAAAGCCACACGGGCTTCTTGTGTGCTGACTTTTCCTCTGTTAACTTTCTTGTGTTTCATCCTTTGTCTTTCAGTCCTTCAGCCCTTGACGGTAGATTAATCGGTGCCATCTGCCCGACCCCTTCTGTGTTTCTGGCACTCTTGGCACCTTCAGTTTGTGGGGGACAGACTTTCCATCACTCAGTCATAGGGATGGAAGTGGTGGGTGCCTCCTGACATGGGTGGCCCCTTGGGTTTGTGTCTGTGATGAGGCCCAACTTCTCTGCTGGCCGCGTATAACCCTGATGCCAGGTCCAACCCGGGCACAAGGTTTCTTCTGCCAGGAGAACATTCCTTCACATGTGCCGTTCCACTGGGCAGGTCCAGTCACCATTTCAACAAGGAGCAGCGCTGAATTGAAATCCTGGCCTGGTTTACAGGCTGGTGAGTGGGGGGGTGATGGAGCGGCAGGGGAGCGTGGCGGCTGGCCACCTCTGCTGGTTTGGTCACCTGAGAACGCAGAGGAATGATTTAGTGGCTGCTTCCTTCACCTAGCACATGGGACGCAGGCCGCTGAGGGAAGGCACTGCTTTTTCTCTCTGTAATCGAATGCTTTTGGCAAGGATGCTTTGCAGTGATTACCATGGGGCAATGAGGTGAGCTATAAATGCAAACCACTGTGCCGGAAAATCCAGAAGAAATAGGTAAGGAGAAGAAGACGGAGTGAAGACCGCCTGAGAGAAAAAGAAGATTAAAAGTGAGTGAAGACTGGAACTTCCCTGGTGGTCTGGTGGTTAGGACTCTGCGCTTCCGCTGCAGGGGGCACAGGTTCCATCCCTGGGGTGGGGAGCTAAGATCCCACAAGATGCATGGTGTGGCCAATTTAAAAAAAAAACAAAACACACAACAAAAGTCTTTAAAAAAAATAAGTTAAGAGAAGAACAAAGGATTATTGGGATTAAACGGGAAAGTTAAAAAAGATGAGTAAAACATGAGTAATGGAATCAAAGAAGGCATAGGTAGACTTGCTCCCTTGCCCCTCCCCTGAGAAAGAGAGAAGGGTTAGGGGAGGGGTTGACGGGGGAGATTGAATTTATAGGTTGATGAGAATAAGGAGCTCAGAGATTTTTAGGTCATTGGACACTTCTGAAGCTGTGGGTAATGTGCCCTTGAGAAAGATTTGGGCAAATTTCCGCAGAACCAATTCGGAGAACATGATATAGTGTGTCTGACTCTTTATGGAGGACCTGCTCTGTAGGACCAGAGAAATACACGCAGCTGAGGCTTTACCACCGTATCCAGTTTCCGTGTGGTATTCTTTCTTTTCTGGTTCCCACCACACTGGTTGTGTTCACGGATATTTAGCTCTGGAGTCTCTTCAGCACAGTGAATTGCTTCTATCATTCTTTCGGTTGGTTTTAGTATGTTTTCTCGTTGCTCACAAGGCAGATTCTTGGGGACAAAGAGTGTGGCTTATTATTCTTTTGTGATGTTCAGAAGCATTTTGAGGTGGTGAGCAGGTGTTAGGAGTCCTGGGAGATGGGGCCAACAGTGACTTCATGGGAGAAGCTAGCTTGCCTCCCTCCCTCCTTCCCCCCTCCCCCCTCCTCCTCCCCATCCTCGCCCTCCTTTTCTTCCCATCCTCTCTCCCTTCCTTTCTTCCATCCAATATTTATCAGACACAGACCACATGCCCTGCACAGTTCTAGGCCCTGGGCATGAGCAGCAGACAATCTCTGATGAAGCTTACGTTCCAGCAGGAGAAGAAGACAACACAACAAAATGAATGTACACACAACGTGCCATGGGCCACCTGGGGAGGGAGAGAGGGTGGAGAGGCAGCAGCAGAAGCAGGGCAGGCACTTGAACTTGTACAGGGGGCAGGAAGTGTCCTTTTTATATGAGTGACCTTTGAGTGGAGACCTGAGTTGCTTGGGAGGACCTCTGCAGGTGAAGTGTCCGGGTATAGGGAACAGGGAAGCCTGGAGGAGAATGTGCCCGGTGTGTCTGCAGGCAGCAAGGAGGCTGGTGGACTGGGGAGGGATTGGGAGGCCCGGGTGAGGTCAGAGAGGGACCAGCGCTGGGACTATGCAGGTTCTTACAGCCAGGGTAGTAAGTGTATCGGATTCTTCCCTGGGTGAGAAGCGGGGCTCCAGGGTGGGACTGGGAGCCTTCAGGGGCTGCTGTGGTTGTCAAGGCAGGAATGCTGGTGACCGGGACTGGGGAGGTGGAGGCTGAGATGAAGGAAGGGGTCAGATGCTGGGTCTTTTTGGGAGATGGCGCTGATGGCATTGGCTGATGGGTTTGATGAGGGGAACGACAGAAGTGCAGGAGGTAAAGATCGCCCAAGGCTTTGGGCCTTGTCAGCAGGTGTGTTTGTAACCCGAGTTTCATGATTCTGGACAAATCCTGGAATGACAGAAGCCCAGGATGGGCTTGCGCCTCAGTTTCCTCGTGACTGGTCTGGGCTGATAAACACTTGGATGGTGGCGGCCACGGCAAGCCTCACATCATGTGGGTGCTGCACAAGTGAGGTTCAGGATAAATCTGTCATTCTACACATATTCACAGTGCTCTGTTATGGCCTGGTTCTGGCTGATAGTTCGAGAAGTATAGACTTCTTATCCAGCCGGAATCTACTTTGTTTTGGGAGATGAACACTTGACTTCAAAAAAATCCAATCCGTTTCTTGTCAGTATGGTTGAAGGTGGTCAGTGCCCTGTGAACAGATTTTATTTTTTACAGCAGTTTTATGTTCATAGCAAAGTTGAGCAGAAAGTACAGAGATTTCTCACATGATTCCTGCCTCCACATACACAGTCTCCCTGCTGTTAACATCCTCCATCAAGGTATGCACCTGTTACAATCAATGAACTCACAATGACAGTCATCAACCCTCACACTCTGTGGTTTATATTATATAGTTCAGGAGCCCCCAACCTCCAGGCTGTGGGTTGGTACCTCCTGTCAAATCAGTGGCAGCATTAGATTAGAAATAAAGTGCACAATAAATGTAATGACTTGAATCTTCCCCAAACCATCCCCCCCCCCCGGCCCCCAGCCAACCCAGGTCCAGGGAAAAATTGTCTTCCATGAAATCAGTCCCTGGTACCAAAAAGGTTGGGGACCTCTAATATAGTCCACTCTACGGCAAAAAATTCCATGAGTTTCGACAGATATATAACAACATGGCACCATCATTATAGTATCACACAGAATGGATTCACTGCCCTAAAAATCCTCTGAATGATTTCAGTTCCACCTACTCATTCCTCCTTCCCCACCCCTCATCACCTGCCTCCCCGACCCTGATCTTTTTATTCTCTACCTTGTTTTGCCTTTTCCAGAGTGTCACAGAGTTGGAATTATGCAGTATGTAGCCTTTTCAGATTGGCATCTTTCACTTAGTAATGTGTATTTAAGTTTCCTCTGTGTCTTCTTATGGCTTGATAGCTCATTTCTTTTTAGTGCTGAGTAATATTCCATTGTTTGGACGGACCAGTTTGTTTAGCTCATTCAGCCTACCAAAGGATATTTTAATTGCTCCCAAGATTTAGCAGTTGTGAATAAAGTTGCTTTAAATATCTGTGTGCAGGTTTTTTTTTTTTTTGTGGACAGAAATTTTCAGTTTATTTGGGTAAGTACCAAGGAGCATGATTGCTGGATCGTATGTATGGTAAAAATATGTTTAGTTTTGTAAGAAACTGCCAGGGATAGGGAGTGAGAGAATTGGATGAAAGCAACCAAAAGCCACAAGTATACTGTTATAAATATATTCCAGGGATGTAGTGTACAACAGATAATAATAGTTAGCATTGCTGTGTGGTATATTTGAAAGTTGCTAAGAAAGTAGATTGTAAAAGTTCTCACCACAAAAGACAAAACCTTTTTTTTTTCTTTTTTCTGTATCTATATGAGATGATGTGGGTCTTTCCAGGTGGCACCAGTGGAAAAGAATTCATGTGCAATGCAGGAGACGTGAGTTCCATCCCTTGGTGGGGAAGATCCCCTGGACGAGGGCATGGCAACCCACTCCAGTATTCTTGCCTGAAGAATCCTATGGACAGAAGATCCTGGAGGGCTATACAGTCCATGGGGTCACAAAGGGTCGGACACAACTTAGTAACCAAACAACAACGAGATGATGTATGTTAACTAAACTCACTAAGGTAATGACTTTACAGCAGATGTAAGTCATCATTATGCTGTGCCTTTAAACTTATACGGTGCTGCTTGTCAATTGTATCTCAATAAAAATGAAAGAAAAAAAAGGAAATTGCTGAAGTGTCTTCCAACACATCTGTACCACTTTGCATTCCCACCGGCAATGAATGAGCTTCTGTTGCTCCGCGTCCTCATCGGCATTTGGTGGTGTCAGTGTTTCGGGGTCTGTTCATTCTAATAGGTGTGCAGTAGTATTTCATCATTGCTTTAATCTGAAATTTCCTAACAACATATGATGTTAAGTATCTTTTCACATTCTTATTTTCCATGAGTATATCTTCTGTGGTGAGGTGTCTCTTCAGGTATTTGGCCCATTTTCAATCATATTGTTCATTTTCTTCTTGTTGGGTTTGAAGAGTTTTCTGGTGTGTTTTGGATAACAGTGCTTTACAGACATGTCCTTTGCAAATATTTTCTCCCCGACTGTGGCTTGTCATCTCATTCTCTCAACAGTGTCTTTCACAACCAGAAGTTTTTAACTATAATGAATTGCAGCGTATCTTCTTTCTTTCATGTATTGTGCATTTGCTGCTGTATCTAAAATGTCATCACCAAACCCAAGGTCATCCAGACATTCTCTGGTTTTATTTTCAAGGGGGGTTACTTGGTGTTTGTTCATTGTACTTTACAGACTGTTATACAGCTTCTGAAACTCTCCACTCACTTTTTCCAACATCCCTTCCTTCTTGCCTCTTCTTTAATACCCCATCTCACTTGAGAGAAAACCAGATTAGCATAACTCCCAACAGTTCAGTCTTCTGCATAACAGATATAAAGGGAAATTGTTTGGCTTCTTTTTGTAAATTTACTTTTTAAGGAAACTATATTTTTATTAAACATATTGTATATACACTGACTGGTTCCTTATCTTTTTTTAAAAAAAAACTTTTTATTTTATATTGGAGGATAGCCGATCAACAATGCTGTGATAGTCTCAGGGGAAAGGCAGAGCAACTCAGCCGTTGTTTGGCATCTAATGAACTTTGTTGGAGGATCCTGGGAGATCCAGGTCAATAGGTCAGTACTCATTGTTTTAATCACAGATGCCTATCTTCTCTCCTGTGGCCTCAGCTTTTTTATATTACCGTGCCTGCTGTCCATGGCTCCCTCCACCCCACCCTTTGTAACCTTGCCCTGGCTTCTCTCCCATCCTATCTGAGTCAGGAATAAGCTGAGCTAGAACTGACGGTAAAACTCCTTTAGTCAAGGCTTCTTTTTTGTTGACAAAGTTCTGGAAATGATGATGGTTGAGCCGGCTGGTGTATTACGTTCCAGTGAAAAATCGTGATGATGTGGAGAGCAACAGTGCCATGAAAACCTTCAATGCATCTGCACCTCCGCTAAGGTTGTGGGTTACACCCAAGTGACCTCAGCGTCATTTTGATCCAGTTTGCATCTAGGACTGACTGCCAGTTGCTTTCAAAATCCTGTGCTGGCTTCACAAACCCCTAAAATTCAGCTTTCATTCCCAGTTGTCTTTATTTTTGGCTTTGCTTTTGGTATGTGCAGTGCATAACCTCCCCTTAGGACCCAGAGGTTTAATCCTGACCCTTGGGGTAGGTTGCCTGTTTATGCACCATGACACTGAGGAATCAGAAACCCAGAAGTGCAATCAAGGAAAACTTCCAAAGAACTGGATATCTACCCTCCTGAAGCAAGTTCAAGGCTGACTCAGAAATCTTGTAACTGTTGCGTCCTTCAGCCCAAGGATGGCCATGTCCAGGGTGAAGCTGGGGCAAGCCTAGTTGCAAGGATGGGGTGGAGGAGGAATCATGTCATCCACCAAGATGGGGTGAGGCAACATTTGGGGAACACTGTCCTGCCAGCAAGCTTTGCAGGGAAAGGGCTACTGATAAAATTATCAAGTATTACTGGAAAGGGTTATTAAAAAAAATGCACATGATTAATTTGTAAGCAGGGAGACAGAGTAAAGGTGAGATGGAGGATGGTGCATGATGGGAGTTGCTCAACAAAGACATCTGAGCAGGGGAGAGAATCACCCACGGGGGCTAGAGAGGTGCAGAGTCTGGAGAAGGGCCTCTAGGGTCAGCAGTAGACAGCTTCCATCCCAGGCACCAAGGAGCTGGAGAATTTACCTAAGATCTCAACTGAGTGGGCGTGGATTAAGACCTAGGAATCTGTTTCCAAACCCAGCTCCCTCCCTAGCTCCGTTCCCAGGTTGGGCTGATTAATGTGTAGCTTTTGAAGTCTTAGGTTTAGACAAGGGGTAGGCAAGAGCCTCTGGGCCAAATCCAACCTGCAGAGACTCTTTTTTACAGCCTTAAGAATGTTTTTTAGGGACGTCTCTGGCAGTCCTGTGGGCTTCCCTTGTGGCTCAGCTGGTAAAGAATCTGCCTGCAATGTGGGAGATCTGGGTTTGATCCCTGGGTTGGGAAGATCCCCTGGAGAAGGGAAAGGCTACCCACTCCAGTATTGTGGCCTGGAGAATTCCCTGGACTGCATAGTCCATGGGGACGCAAAGAGTCAGACACGACTGATCGACTTTCACTCACTCACTTCACTGGCAGGCCAGTGGCTAAGACTCCATGCTTCCCGTGCAAGGGATGCAGGTTCAGTCTCTGGTTGGGCAACTTGGATCCCACATGCATGGTGCAGCCAAAAAAAAAAAGAATGGTTTTTACATTTTTAAATATATATAATTTAAATAATTATATATATATATATAACCAACTAAAAGCCAAATATATATATATATTATATATGACATATATATATATATATGACAAAGATGTGAATGGCCTACACAGCCTAAAATATTTACTACCTGGCCATTTACAGAAAAAGTTTGCCTCTCCTGGCTTAATAGGAGTAAATAAACCTGATGCTACAAGTGGTGAAGAAGTAACCATTTGGGCAGGGAACATTTATTTGCTTTGGGTGTGGTTCTTGTTGGGGAGGAATGTGCGGCCACTTTTTAAACTTCATTATCAGGTGCTGGTAGGTGTGTCATATTTGCACCAGTGCATTAAGGTTATGGATAAAACAGGGATCCGATGGGCTGCACATTAAGGAGGTTATTTAAAATTACTTCAACATTTCCTTTCATCAACTTCAGGAGGAGAGAGCAGATGAGACCTTGGAAGTACAGGGAAAAAATTCTTGGTTAGGCAAATAAAAGGCGCTTACATAGGCATGTATTGTAATGAGACAGGGGGACCACACTTATCAAAAAAATCTCTTTGCAAATGCTCTCTGACCTCTGGGTATGCAAACTTACCCAAGCGGGAAAGGGGAAGTGGGGGGGGAAAGGGATGTGAAGAAAGAAGGATCTGATCCCTAGCTTTCTCTTTTGGTTTTGTTTTAAATATTTTTTTATCTGGCTGTGTCGAGTCTTAGTTGAGGCAAGTGAGATCTTCCATTGCAGCATGCAGGCTCCAGAGCACGTGGGCTCAGTTGGCCCTGTGGCTTATGCGATCTTAGTTCCCAGACCAGGGATCAAACCTGTGTCTTCCACATTGCAAGGCAGATTCTCAACCACTGGATCACCAGGGAAGTCCTCGAGCTTTCTTGAAAAGTAGACCAGTCACCCAAACTCAAGACAAGGGCTGAGGCTCGCGGCAAAGTTTTTGTGTTCTGTGAGCCCCTTGCACCCAGCACTCCTGCCTGGGGATTGTGGGTAGTGGGCTATGGCTGTGATGGTGTGTGAGTGAAGATCTGTGATGCTGGGTCCCCCAGGGGAGTTCCCCAGGTGACACTGAGAAGTCCATCCTGGCTCTAGGGTCAAAGGTCGACCGTTGATCTGAGTGGTCTGAGTAATCAGGGAAACATCTCTCGAAAGTAAGGAGCCACTGGGTCTAGGACGAGGTACCTGTGAATCCAGAGAGGCCTGGGGCTCCTGGTGAACTTGTGACCAAAGGAATTGCAAGAGAGACACGAGGCTTTCTTTTGATATGTCATGTGTGCTCCATCGCTCAGTGGTGTCTGACTCTTTGCGACCCTATGGACTGTAGTCTACTAGGCTCCTCTGTCCATGGGATTCTCCAGACAAGAATACTGGAGTGGGTAGCCATTTGCTTCTCCAGGGGATCTTTCCGACTCAGGGATCGAACCCATGTCTCCTACATTGGCATGCAGATTCTTTACCACTAGCGCCACCTGGGAAGCTAGAGGCTTGAACAATTTGATTAAATACCCCAAACACCATATTTGCCTGTTTCCCCTGAGTTTGTACAAGTTGGTGGCACACATTCGTTTATTCTGTACCAGAGTGGAGACAGAGGCCTTGGGGTGCGGAGTGACTGGCCTGAGTCCCTGAGTGGAAGAGTCAGGCCCACACCCAGTCCTGAGTGATTCCACTGCTATACTCCTTCCACGGGGCTGCTGGCAGAGTCATGGATTATTAAGGAGATCCTAAGGACAGTGAATCATTTTCAGTTGAAAAACTGAGTCTCAGAGAAATAGAGCACTTGTTCAAGGTTGCTCAACTAATGACCAGGATTCCTGTAGGTCTGCTTCAGGATTGGGGAGATCTGAGCTTCCATAACTTCTAAGAACTTATCAGAGGAACTGAAAATGTCAAATGGAGTGTGTTAATGCTCACAAGAACAAAGGAGCATTGAGGTTAAAGGAAGCTTTGCACAATGAACACATCTCACTTTCCCTGATGACCTGCCAGTTGATGCCCTTTCTGAAAGGACTTTTAGAAGGCAGGAAGTTCTGAGCTGTTTCTGGCAGTTTGGCTCCAAGGGAGTACCTATTTATTTATTTATTAGCTCTTTAAACATTAACTTGGCTGGTCTGAAGCAATCGCCCCAGAGTCTGGAGTTCATGGACACCGGCCAGGGGAGGGAACATGCCTTTCCACCCAGCTCAGCACCTGAGTGCAGGAGTCTGGGTGGACGCCCAGCCGTGGGGCCCACCTGTGGCCTGGCGACCCTGACTTCTCAGGTAGTTCAGCTGCTAACGGTGGTGGAAAGGATGCCTAGGAAGGGGCTCAAAGAGAACCAGGTCTTCAAGTTCTTGTCCCAGGGCTCCATCTGAGAAGCTGCCACCACCCAGAAGAGTCCAAAGCCCATAATCTCTGCAAATCAATGAATTTTCACAGCCTGAAGGGTGTTTCCTGACATGTGTATCACAGAGAAACCTTCGTACACTTCCGTTTCTGAACATGGTGCAAGGCCCAAAGTAGACCATGATCTTTGATGATGCTTTAGTGAAGAATCTAATCACTTCTCTCGGGTAGTTTGGAGGAGGATGTTCTTAGAGGTGGGGAAAGGACTTCACGACCTCCTTACTCTCCTAACTCTCTTTGAGAGTTCACAGTTTCGCCGGTAAGAGCGAAGTAAGAGAAGAGTCATGTAAGTGTGACAGGAATTGCATTCCTAGGGATGGCTGGCCCAGATGGGGTGGTTTTTCAGACGGTTGAGCCTGTTTCCAGCTTCCCTCCCCATTGAGTAGATGTAAACATGAGTAAGATGTGCAGAGAAAGTGGACACTCCCTGCCTTTTATTGAACTGGGCCCACTTCTTCGTCAGAAAAGATAGCATAGGCCTGGCCTGTTGACCCACAGAGGGAAGGTTATTTCCCTGCAAGGGCTTTGGTAAAACACTCAGAGGAGATTAGACCTAAGGAGGCTTTAACGAATTTCTTGCTTGCTGCCCTTGTTTTCAGAGGAGGAAAATAAAGCTTAGAGAGGAGACATGAGTGGTTAACTTGATGCCCACACATCCAGAACGGCAGGGGCAGGGTTGAATGGAACCCTTGGTCTTCAGATTCTCAGGCCAGCCAGTAGGTTTATGACCTGCTGTACTGCCTCTCTGAAATAGGTTATCATATTAAAATCAGCAGTCCAGGGACTTCCCTGGTGGTCCAGTGGTTCAGAATCCACCTTCCAATGCAGGGCATGTGGGTTCAAAGCTTGGGTCAGGGAACTAGGATCACATAAGCTTCAGGGCAGCTTAGCCTGAGTGCTGCAACTAGAGAGCCTGTATGCCACAACGAAGACCCAGCATAGCTGAAACTACTATATATATATATATATATATATAAAGGCCACAGTCCACTGCAAGAGGAGGAAGGAGCCAAATTCATTCATTCCTTTGCTGAAAACACTTTACTGAGCCGCCGTTTGGTAGGCTTCCCAGGTGGCTCAGTGGTAAAGAACCCTCCTGCCAAGCAGGAGATGTGGGTTTGATCCCTGGGTGAGGAAGATCCCCTGGAGGAGGAAATGGCAACTCACTCATATATTATCTCCTGGAGAATCCCAGGGACAGAGGAGCCTGGCAGGCTACAGTCCATGGGGTCGCAAAGAGTTGGACACAACTTAGCGACTGCACAACAACAAACAGCAAAGCTGGTGAGGCCCCACCTTCGCAGGGCTGATAGAAACAAGTATTTGTGGAGAACACACGCGGACTTAGTGCTCTTGTTTGCTCACTCTTTTCAGTTGGTAAGAAACGGATACACAGAAAAGGAGTTTTCAGGGAGGTGGAGAGGGAGGGCCTTGGAGCACGGACAGAGAGAGAAGGAGGGGTGAGGAGGAGAGGGGCAGGGAACGTCTCCCCAAGGACGTGCACAGGGAAGGAAATACTTGGCTGCTGCTGCTTCTTTTTAAAAATTAATTGTGGTTAGCCGAACTGTATCCGACTCCGTTAACTCTCTCCCATACAGATCTTTCTGCTTTGCGGTAAACTTCGGTTGCTATGGTGAGAGAGTGGCCTGGGACAAGTCTAACGTAAAACCTTGGAACCAACATCCCAGCGCCATGCAACCCACTGAAGAGTTAATTAGAACGACCCGCCATGTGTTTCCCATTCCTGGCCCCAGATTCAATGGCTTTATGACTTACCACCTGCTTTTCCAAGCAAAGCTTTAGCCCTGTTCTCAGATCTCCTTTCTCTGTGTTAGGAATGGCTGGGGATACAGAAAGCTGGGAAAGAAGATGAAATGTGTGGATTCACTGCTGTTTTTCCAGAAAGCTCTCTGGGGTCCTTCTGTGGCTCTCCCCAATACCACCCCTAATCCAATGCCATTTGCCTTGGGATGTCTCTCCCAAGTGTGATTACTGCTAACTCGAGAAAGTTTGCTCCTACGTCCAGAGGCACAGCCCACAAAGCATCTCCACGCTTCATTAGGTGCCATCTGCCTTGTAACCTTGAGCAGGAGAAATGGCCAGTGACCCTGTGTCCCATTTACAGGACTAGGGACAGAGGCCCGGGCAGGGGTTAACAGCTGGCCTGAGGTCACTCCCGTGGATGTAGGTTCAAGCTTGAGCTTCTGAACTTCAGGCCACGGCTCAGTGGTTCCTTTTGCAGTTCTGCTATGTTGTCAATGGTTTGTGAACTCGAGGGGCACAGGGTAACAAGCATCAGACCGTGAATCAGAAAGAAGCAGAAAGCTGTTTTCTCTGTCTCGGCTGTGACAGTGAGAAGGTGAGCTTGCCTCTCAGGCCATAATCGACTCTAACATTCCCTGCTACGTGGTTTCACGATAGAACATGGACTGAGACTGGGCCCCTGAGAGGCAATTGTGGGTAGTTCTATAACATCAAACATTCCATTTTGTACAGAAATGTATTTATTCAAAACGTTATCATTTCTTGTTACAGATGAACTTATTTACAAATGAGAAACAGACTCACAGACTTAGAGAATGAACTTACGGTTGCCTGGGGAAAGGATGGGAGGAAGGGATAGTTAGGGAGTGTGGGATGGACCTGTGCGTGTGTGCATGCTCAGTTGCTCAGTTGTGTCTGACTCTTTGCGACCCCATGACTGTAGCTTACCAGGATCCTCTGTCCATGGGATTTCCCAGGCAAGAACACGGGAGTGGGTTGCCATATCTTTCTCCAGAGGCTCTTCCTGACCCAGGGATCAAACCTGCATCTTCTGCATTGCAGGCTATTCTTCACCATCTGAGCCACTCGGGAATCCCTGGGATCACATGGACACACTACTATATTTAAAATGAATAACCAACAAGGACCTGCTGTAGAGCACAGGGAACTCTGCTCAATGTTATGCGGCAGCCTGGATGGGAGGGGAGTTTGAGGGAGAATGGATATATGTGTATGTATGGCTGAGTCCCTTTGCTGTGCTTGAGCTATCACAATTTTTTTAATTGGCTATACTCCAGTAAAAAATGAAAAGTCAAAAAAAGTTATGATTTCTTTCTGGCCATACAGGATCATTCTAAACATTAATGGTGTCATTAACAGTTATAAACAAGTATCTCCCTAAGTGGGGAGAGCAGAACTTTCCTGGGGTCACTCCAGATGCGGCCCATGGGTGACCTTTCAGATCGGGAATCTGACTTCACATACCAGTTGGAATGGCCATCATCAGAAAGTCTACAAATAACAAATGCTGGAGAGGGCATGAAGTAAGAAGAACCCTCCTACATTGCTGATGAGAATGTAAGGTGGTGCAGCCACTGTGGCGAATAGTATGGAGTTTCCTTAAAAACTAAAGGTAGAGTTATCTCCCATATGATCCAGCAATCTCAGTCATGGACATATGTCCAGAAAACATGAAAACTGTAATTCAAAAAGATGCATACACCCCAGTGTTCGTTGTAGCACTATTTACAATAGTCTAGGCAGGGAAGAAAACCTAAATGTCCAGAGGAGTGAATGAAGAAGATATGGTACATATATACAGTGGAATATTATTTAGTCATAAAAAGAGTGAAATCATGCCATTTGCAGCAACATGGATGGGCCTAGAGATTGTCATACTAAGTGAAGTAAGTCAGACAAATATCATATGGTATCCTATATGTGGAATCTAAAAAAAAAATTGATACAAATGAGCTTATTTACAAAACAGAAATAGATTCATACACAAAGAAAAACTATGGCTACCAAAGGGGAAAGGTGGAGGAGAAATAAATTAACAGTATGAGATTAATACATAAATACCACTATATATAAAATAATCAATAAGGACCTACTGTATAGCATAGGGAACTATAGTCGATATCTTATATTAACCTATAATGGAAAAGAATCTAAAAAAGAATATATATATGTATACATATACATATATATATCACTTTGCTGTACACCTGATTGTACATCAATTACATTTCAATAAAATTAAAAAAAAATTTTGATTTCAGTGGTTTATCCAGAGGTGTTCAAACAGGATGATGGTGATGAGTCAGGGTTTAATCAGACCAGCAGTAACAATACAATGACCAGTGATAACCAACAGTAAAGACCGCAAGTGTTTATTGGGCATGACACAGAAAGCATTGTTTTTTTCTGGATTATTCTAGCTTAGTCTCCCTTAACAACTTGTGGTGGTGGTTTAGTGACTAAGTCGTGTCCAACTCTTATGACCCCATGGTCTCTGTAACCTGCCAGGCTCCTCTGTCCATAGGACTTCCCAGGCAGGAATACTGGAGTGGGTAGCCATTTCCTTCTGCAGGTGATCTTCCCAACACAGGGATCGAACCCAGGTCTCTTGCCTTGCAGGCGGATTCTTTACCAACTGAGCCACAAGGGAAGCCTCATGAGGTTATTACTGTTTTCATCCTTATCAGTGAGGAACTGGGACTCAGATGCCATTTGCTCAGTGTCTTGAGCCAGTGAAGACTAGACCCAGGATACAAACCCAGTCAGCCTCTCTGCAGAACTGGCTCCTTTACCAATTGGATTTGCTAAAGTACAGCAGGTGAGGTTCCCATCAAAGCCAAGCGAGGGCAGGCATCATTGGAAGATGGTCCTCCAAGGACACAGAGGGACAGGTAAGACTTCCATTGCAGCTCTAGGGCTAAAGGTATGCTGGGAGGAAGGCTCCAACCCAACAGTCTGATGATGGAGGGGGTGGAGATACCCCAAGAGTCTCACTCTAAGTTTCCTGACTCCTGCAGACCCCCACCCTCTGTAATGACAGCACAACATTACCTCAGATTCATTGCAATTCAGCTGAGTAGGTTACCATGAGCCACATTCCAGCCTGTGTTCCTGGGATCATTCCGATGGGGCTTGGGGGAGTCTCTGGTAGCTTTAATTGAATTTGTAAGGCATTCTGTCCTTGATGGAAAACGGGGAGAAACCCCTGCTCCCATCAACAGCACGTGTACAGCCATCTCCTGAGTGGTTTATTTCTGCAGATGGAGAATTTCAGTCATTTTATGTTCTTATTGTTTTCAATTTACTGACTGAATTCTGGGACTGGACCCAGTTTGAGGTTTATAACCTCTTGTGTGTTATTATAGAGAAGTAGGGCAAATGAATGAGTCTCTCATTCTTTTTTTGCCTCAGATTCAGACCCTGGTTTTTAAGGGGGGCAGTAAGGAGTTCCGCTCTCGTGTATGTAGATATAGGTACATATAGGTTAAATGCACATAACATTTCTATTCAGCAGCATGCGTATTTGACCTCCTGTACCATCTTTGGGGGTTGTCTCTCTGACTTCCTCTCTTTCTGTAACTTGTGTGCTCGAACCTCCTACCTTTCTCTTTCTTTGCTTTAATGTGGTTCTCCCACACCTAGTATTTTCACAATAGGAATTAGATTGAACATGATTTATCTATCTAGTGATTAATGAAATTTAACAACACTAATGTAGCACTTGTTCTTTGGAATGCAGAGATCATGTTCAGGCATCTCTCAGCATGTCCTTCTTAAGGCTCAAGGCCTCCTTGGTTCTGCATACAAGATGCCCGTTGCCCGGAATACTTGGTTTCTGTCCTCTAGCAGCAGAGCTCCGAGGAAGAGTGTCCCACAATGGTTCAGCCTTCCCTTGACTCACCAGGCTTCTGCTTGGGTGGTGGAGTCCATCAAACTGGGTTCACCCCAGGAGAGGCCCACGTGTGTATGATCTGTGACTTTGATCAGTATGGTAGTGGACAGGGGCTGAGGCCAGTGATTCAGGTTATGCTTTGGAGGTGAAATAGAAAGGCTTGGTGACTGTCTTGTCATGAGACAGAGTTGTAGAATTGAGATTGTCTGAATGTTTGCCTGGGCTTCCCTGGTGGCTCAGTGATAAAGAATCCGCTTGCTGATGCAGGAGATGCAGGTTCTATCCCTGGGTTGGGAAGATCCCCTGGAGAAGGAAATGGCAACCCACTCCAGTATTCTTGTCTGGAAAATGCCATGGACAGAAGAGTCTAGTGGGCTGCAGTTCATAGGGTTACAAAGAGTTGGACTGGTCTGAACACGCATGCATGGATATTTGCCTTTCCCCAACATGGGTTCCGGGATATTGTCTTCCCAGTGCCTACCACAGTGCTTGGCACCTAGTAAACAACTGCAAAATGTTTATTGATCATGTGTATGAATGAGTGATGGGTGAAGGAAATGTGATCCAACCAAGTTCTGTGACCTGCCCAAGATCACATTAACTACTCAATGGCAGAACTTACCCTGGAATCTAGGTTACCTGAGTATGACACAACTTTTGGTGTGATGTCCTTTTTGTGGTCTCTCTTGTCTACCTTTCAGATTTTTAACTCTTCGAAGGCAGGGATTGTGTATAGATCAGTATAATAGAAGCTACTGTTTGGCAATGGTTGTTGGTGTTGTTTAGCTGGTAAGTCCTGTCCAACTCTTTGCAACCCCATGGACTGTAGCCCTCCAGGCTCCTCTGTCCATGGGATTCTCCAGGCAAGAATACTGGAGTGGATTGCCATGCCCTCCTCCAGTCTGGCAATGGAGATGGTGTCAGAGCTAGAGGTCTGTGTGCATTTTTGTGTGCTTCTGTTAGACACGATGTGCTTTTCTTTTGGGCGTGTTGCAGCAGGGAGTTGGGAAAAGGCTGGAAACTGACAGGTATGTAGGATTACCAGGCCCTTCCATTTCCCAAAATGGCCATTTTACATTTTCTTTGTCTCTTGAACCTGCCCTTTCTTCTCCTTTCTATCTTAGCATTGGTCCTACCCGCCTCTTGTCTGGACAGCCCCTTCCTCACTCCCCACCTCTGTCTTGTTAGCTATGGACCACTGGCCCCGTGAAATCCTTATCTGAGCTTTGCCATGTATTAGCAGAGCGGTCTGGGCCAAGAGGGTTATTTTCTCAGATCCTGGGTTTACTCATTTGTCAAAAGTAGATAATGACAAAAAATACCCTACTAATACTGTGTAAATTGTTTGAAAGTAACGGTGAGAACCAGGCCAGACCACAAAGGCTGGGCCAGGCTGGAGGATTGGAGAGACCAGCCAGCCAGACTTGGCTCTGGGGACTCCTCCTTGGGTCACGACTGCCCTAGCCAACAAGTTGTGCGGAGAGAGGAGGGTGCACAGAGGGCCAGGCAGCGAGTGCCGTTTCCCCAGCCCATGGGTCAGCGATCGAGAGGCTTCTAGAGGTTTCTGTGAAGCAGTTGAGAATGAACCTGCTTCTGGGAGAGCCTGCTGTGTAGATTCTAAATGTTCTCATCCTATTAATGCTACTGAGGTTCTAGTGCCATGGTTCCGATGTCCTGGATACTTTTGCATACTTTATTATGTTCGATCAAGATGCAAAGATGGAGAGAGATATAAGTATCTCCATTTTATTTGTTGTTATTTGCTTTTTTGGTTGCCCTGCATGGCATATGGGATCTTACTTCCCTGACCAGGAATTGAAACTGCATCCCTTGCTTCCTTGGTGGTGCTAGTGGTAAAGAAAGTGCCTGCCAATGTAGGAGACTTAAGAGACACGGGTTCGATCCCTGGGTGAGGAAGATCTCATGGAGGAGGACATGGCAACCCACTCCAGTATTCTTGCCTGGAGAATCCCACGGACAGAGGGGCCTGGTGGGCTACAGTCCATGGGGTCGCAAAGAGTCAGACACGATTGAGTGACTTAGCTGCAGCACCCTGTGTTTTGGAAGGCAGATTCTTAACAACTGGGCAACCAGGGAAGTCTCAGTTGCCTCCAATTTACAGTTGTGGTACTGATAGAAAGGTTGAGTAACTTATCCAAGACCACAGAATCACGTTTATTTCATTCCCAAGCTTATTCATTTGAAGTGACACTTATTTGCAAACTATATACTCCTTAGGCAGGATCCGTGTCATGCAACTATTTCCCCCCGGCACACCCCCTGCCCCGCCCAGTGCCTTGCACACAAGAAGTACTCAGTGCATGATTTTTTGATGCATAAGTGGGTACATAACAACCTGTTCTATAGGTTGTAAAGTTGAGGGACTCTGTAAGATGCTTGGAAAAGAACTGTGGTCTCTGAGAAGACTATGGTGGGCTGGCTTGGGGTCCAGGCCTGAACTGAAGCTGGGATGCAGAAGTCCAGAGGATGTTTGGGAACATTCAGTGATTTACACATACATAAGATGCTTTATAAGGAGAAGGAGTACAGGATACAGAGATCTCTTTGTCTGAGGGCTATGTGATGGCCAGGAAAAGCCACATGATTCAGAGCCAAAAAGAAATCCAGATGATACTAAGCCAGTGTTTCCCAAAGTGTGTTCCAGGGAATGATCCAGCCAAGAAACATGATCTTGTAAGATTAAGATTCACCTCCAAAAGTAGCTGGTAATTAAATACAAATGAAAACACCACTCTGTGTAGTCTATAGTATACCTTCCCATGGTATATATTAGCATGATAAAAGCTGAAGATTCCTATAATTAAAACAAAAAGAGTGACAAAGTCCTTTTTACTTCTTTTGACCTTTATTGTCATGCGTATTTGACACCTGTTTTCTTCCATGCCCGCTACACTCCCACTTCTGTTTACATACCGGAAAATGAATGGTTATCAGGGTCCCTGAGAAATGCTAGAACAAAAACTGAATAGCTCTTTGAATGAAATTCCTCTTTCTCCTTTTTATGCCTTCTTATTCTGTAGCTTGGTAATTTTGTATTTGGTGATGGAGGTTGGTCTCTTTCTTCCATTCACTCAATAAATATTTAACAAACACCTACAGAGCATAAGACATGGTGGTTCAGTACAGTTCAGTTGAGCCACTCAGTCATGTCCGACTCTTTGCAACCCCATGGAAGCATGCCAGGCTTCCCTGTCCATCACCAACTCCTGGAGCCTACTTAAACTCATGTCCATGTCCACTGAGTCGGTGATGCCATCCAACCATCTCATCCTCTGTCGTCCCCTTCTCCTCCTGCCTTCAATCTTTCCCAGCATCAGGGTTTTTTCAAAACAGTCCGTTCTTTGCATCAGGTGGCCAAAGTATTGGAGTTTCAGCTTCAGCAGCAGTCCTTCCAATGAATATTCAGGACTGATTTCCTTTAGGATTGACTCGTTTGATCTCCTTGCAAACCAAGGGACTCAAGAGTCTTCTCCAACACCACAGTTCAAAAGCATCAATTCTTCAATGCTCAACTTTCTTATAGTCCAACTCTCACATCCATACATGACTATTGGAAAAACCATAATTTTAACTAGATGGACCCTTGTTGGCAAAGTAATGTGTCTGCTTTTTAATATGCTGTCTAGATTGGTCATAACTTTTCTTCCAAGGAGTAAGTGTCTTTTAATTTCATGGCCGCAGTCACCATCTGCAGTGATTTTGGAGCTCAAAAACATAAAGCCTGTCACTGTTTCTACTATTTCCCCATCTATTTCCCATGAAGTGATGGGACCAAATGCCATGACCTTAGTTTTCTAAATGTTGAGCTTTAAGCCAACTTTTTCACTCTCCTCTTTCACTTTCATCAAGAGGCTCTTCAGTTTTTCTTCACTTTCTGCCATGAGGGTGGTGTCATCTGCTTATCTGAGGTTATTGATATTTCTCCCGGCAATCTTGATTCCAGCTTGTGCTTCATCCAGCCCAGCGTTTCTCATGATGTACTGTGCATATAAGTTAAATAAGCAGGGTGACCATATACAGCCTTGACGTACTCCTTTCCCTATTTGGAACTACTCTGTTGTTCCATGTCCAGTTCTAACTGTTGCTTCCTGACCTGCATACAGATTTCTCAAGAGGCAGGTCAGGTGGCCTGGTATTCCCATCTCTTTAAGAATTTTCCACAGTTTGTGGTGATACACATAGTCAAAGGCTTTGGCATAGTCAATAAAGCAGAAATGGATGTTTTTATGGAACTCTCTTGCTTTTTCAGTGATCCAATGGATGTTGGCAATTTGATCTCTGATTCCTCTGCATTTTCTAAATCCAGCTTGAACATCTGGAAGTTCACGGTTCACATACTGTTGAAGCCTGACTTGGAGAATTTTGATCATTACTTTACTAGTGCATGAGATGAGTGCAATTGTTTGGTAGTTTGAGCAATCTTTGGCATTGCCTTTCTTTGGGATTGGAATGAAAACTGACCTTTTCCAGTCCTGTGGCTACTGCTGAGTTTTCCAAATTTACATGGTGGTACAGACTCTAAAATTAGTAGATCTTTGATTTGTCTTGTCCTCTTGAGAAAGGGAAAGGAAAGATGCTGGGGAGAGACGTGCAGGAGTATTGGGAACCATTGGTACTTAAGGTGTTCCCATCTTCTCCAGCCTTCAGAATTTACCAATGCCTGCATCTGGGGATGGGGGGAGATGCTGGGGAGGGAGCTGTGGGCACTGTCCCTCAGGAAAGCTATGAAAAAGAATTTTCCCCATCTTTTTTTTTTATTGGGTTGTAATTGCTTTACAATGTGGTGTTAGTTTCTGCTGTACAGCAAAGTGAATCAGCCACATGTATACATGTATCCCCTCCCTCTTGGACCTCCTTTCCATCCTCCCACCATCCTACCCATCTAAAAACAAAGTTATCAATGCCCAAATAACAACCATCTAAGTCTCCGTTCCATTCCATTGCCATCAAAGAGGTCAGTATTTCCTCAGGTTTTCCTCTTCAAGTAATTTTTGGGAACCCTTAAGGAAATGATCCTCAAGCCCTCCCATTCCAGGCAGGCAGTCAGATGGTTTCTGGCTCTGAGGCAGGGCTCCACTTCTGCTGGTCACTCCTTGCCCTCTTGTTGCTTCTCCAGACTGTTGTCTTTCTGCTTTTTCCCATGGACAAATTAAATGTTTCTTTATAAGACAGCTTATATCTAGTTTTAGGAAAAAATATCTAATACTACTGATCAATAATTCTGTCGTGTACGACTCTGTGAGACCTTATGGACCGTAGCCTGCCAGGCTCCTCTGTCCATGGGATTCTCCAGGCAAGAATACTAGAGTGGGTTGTCATGCCTTTCTTCTCCAGGGAATATTCCTGACCTAGGGATCGAACCTGAGTCTCTCATGTCCTTGCATTGGCAGGTGGTTCTTTACCACCAGTGCCACCTGGGAAGCCCAATAATTCTTAGAGTTATGCTCAATTTATGTGACCAAACAGAATATTTAATATCTCAACATCTCAGTCTAAAGCATGGGCTTCTCTAGTGGCTCAGACAGTAAAAAAATCTGCCTGCAATGAGGGAGATGCAGGTTCAATCCCTGGGTTGGGAAGATCCCCTGGAGAAGGATATGGCAACTCACTCCAGTATTCTTGCCTGGGAAAGACAGAGGAGCCTGGCGAGCTGCACTCCATGGGGTCGCAAAGAGTTGGACACAACTTATCGCCTAAACAACAGCAACAGATGACCAGTGAGTGAGGAGGTGCCCCGGGGAGGAAAGTGAGCCCTACCTATTACTGTCAAGTTCAGCCTGCATTCCTCTCTGAGCTATCCCATGTATCTATCATGTCGCTTTCAGCCAAGAGCAGCTTGTCAGTCTGAGGCTCAGTTGCTTGTTAAAGCAGTGGGCTGCCTAATTAAAGCACAGATAATATGCAGAGTAAACTAAAACTAGAACAAATGAGATGGTTTTTGTCCATGGCTGCACCCCCTCCCCCCCTTTTATTTTTTTTTTGGCTGCTATTTATTTAGTATGTTTGTGTTCTAGATGCTGCATCAGGGTCTTCACAAGGATCACCTGTCTGGTTTGATGCTAGTGAGGTAGACACCATTTCTCTTCCCTTTGGAGTGTTAGTTGTGGATCTGCTCTCTCAGTGCATCCTCATTCATCATCAAAGAGCAAGAGGCTTTGACAAACATTAAGACAAAGTGACTATTACTTTCTTTTCTAAAAAAAGACGTTTATCTTTTTATTTGGCTGGGTTGGGTCTTGGTTGTGACCTATGGGATCTTTTGTTGCAGCACATGAGCTTAGTTGCTCCACAGCACATGGGATCTTAGTTCCCTGACCAGGGATCAAACCCATGTCCCCTGCATTGGAAGGCAGATTCTTAACCACAGAACCACCAGGGAAGTCCCAAACGTGACTGCTTTCATTAAGGCTTGGGAAAGGCTTAGCCAACCAACTCCCCATCACTCTGTTCCAAGACTCTGCTTTATTTTCTACTAAGCATATTATTTACTGGTTTATCTCTTTGCTTATTGTTGGTTTTCCACCACTGGAATGTCACCTCTATTGGACTGAGGGTTTTTTAATATCTGTTTTGTTAGTACAGCTGCTGGAACACGATCGGTAGTCAATATATACTTACTCTTGAATGGAAAAGGAAACAGGAGCTCACATCAGTGTGGGAGCATGAAGTTCATCCTCTATGAGACCTTTTTGACAGAAAGGGGGTTAACATGGGACAGGTAAGAGGTGAGTTGCGAAGTCTCAGGGAGCAGGTAGAGATCTCAACTGGAAATCCATAGAATGTGGAGTTGGCAATGAGGACAATGCAAAAAGAACACACAATCTAAAAAGAAAAGATGAGAAGGCATCATTCACAGTCACCCCATTTATCAATATGTATTGGATGTTAGCTGTCTCAGTACATAATAGAAGAGATGGTGGTTGAATACAATGTGATAAAAATGTAGGGAAGAAAGCAAAGGGGTGGGGGCATCAGAAACTGGAGAGATTTAGAGCAGGAAAGAGGGCTGCAGAGGCTCCCTGTGAAATACTTGCAAGGCCTGGCCTTCCCTTGGGAGCGTCTGTGTGGGGCTGTGGTGTGTGGCAGGGAGAGGAGTACAAGGAGTCTCATGCTGGAGGGATCTGCAGAGAACTTGACTTTGTGGCCTGGTTTTAAGAGTCAGAGGGCAAAGCTAATGTTTTCTACTGATTCGGGTCATGAGATGTCATCCAGAAACGGAGGGAGAGCAGCTTTCGTCAAGAAAAAGCCAGAATAAACTAAAAATTACAGAAAAAGCAGTTCCCTGAGGGTGAAAGTGACAAGGTTTAGAAAGCTGGAGAGGTGAAAGCCACAAGCCCCATCATCTTGTGGGTGGTGTGGATGGTGGGATGGGCACTGGGTATTCAGCCTGGAGCTGAACTCTCTGTCCTGTGAATTTGTTTTCCTCCTCAAAGATGAATTTGTCAGATGGAACTTTCAATATTTTCTTTTTTTTAGGGGGGCAAAAAGTTGTTGCTTCCATCCCTGAAGGGGCAGAAATCAAGTCGACTTGGTGTGGAAGAGGAGAGGGCCATCTGCTTGACCACATTAGACCCCCCCCTGCCCGCCACGTGGCACTGTTTTGGAGGTGCTGAGGGTTGCAGAAAGACCTCCATGGGAAGATGGGATGTAGGGCACCCCGGGCTCTCCCAGGAGAAGCCCCAGCTCCCACGTGGGCTCCCACAGACGTCAGCCAGGGCCAGGTCCCTTTGGTGACCTGGGCTGTAGATTTGACCAGACCCCTGGATCACACAGAGCACAGAGCCCTGAGTTAGGGGTGAGTCTCAACGGAGGGAGTGTGTTTTGTCCAGTGGAAGTTACAGGTCTTATTAAGCAGATTTTGGAACTGGTATCATTTGTGGGATCGCCTTTCTACCAGCTGCCCAGGCTGAAGAATCTGGGGTTACTTACAGCAGGGATTGGTGGTGGGACAGAGTCCCAGAGTTCTAGCCCAATCAGTAGGCTCCTGGAGAGCGGTGAGACCTCTTGTTAGCAGAACTGGGAGAAGGTGGGAGTTCAAAAAAATTGTTTTTATTGAGATATAATTTCATACCATACAATTCACCTAAACCATATGATTTATTGATTTTTAGAATATTCATAAGAGTTGTACAACCATGGAGGAGATGGGACTTTGAATGTCCACTGACGTTGTCTCCAACATCCTTTGCCAAGAGTTGTGAATATTCACATCTGTCTATCCACTGAGATATTTGTCTCAGGATGGAAATAGTGTAGGGGGCTGGTGTTTGTGTATATATATATATATATGTGTGTGTGTGTGTGTGTGTGTGTGTGTGTGTGTGTGTGCATGTTTGTAAGTAATGAACAAATACAAGTATTTTTTGCATGTGACACAATGTTTGTGATATGTAATACTTGGTAAGACCAGAAAAAAAGAATTAATACTATTAGATAGTTGACTATGTAACAAGAATTAACACTATTAGATAGTTGACTATGTAACTTTAAGAACTTCGAGATGGAGATTAAGAGGGTGTCAGAACACAAACATAGACAATGAGATGTTTTTTGAGCACATTACAGATTTTGTCACTGTTTCACACACATCATTTCATCTGATTCTGTGACCACCCTGTGGGTAGACATGGGTACAATACTGTGGCCTCATCTTACAGACAAGTAAACCCTGGAGGGTGAAGGGATTGTCCACATGAGAATTGTGTGAGGAATTGAACCCAGGCCTTTAGACTCAAAATCTGTTGCTACTGTACCAAGAGTCGCAAGCTTTTGCACTTCATCTGTCATTTATACATTCTATATAAAATATTTTATATCATATATATATATTGCATATCTTAGATCTCACCAAACATTTTATCAAAAAGTCTTGGTGTTATTCTGATAGAAATAGAAAGTCCACTTTTCTGGAGAATGGCATTCCTATGTTCATATATGATTTCCAAGAAAGTTTGTGGATATACAGTTTTTCAAGAATGTTACTGAAAATACACTGAAGATGATATCTTAGTTGTTATCTTTTTGTAAAGATTTTTTTTTTATGTGGACCATTTTTAAAGCCTTTATTGAATGTTACAATATTGCTTCTGCTTTATGTTTTGGTTTTATGGCCATGAGGAATGTGGGACCTTACTCCTCGGCCAGGATGGAACCCACATCCCCCTGCATTGGAAGGTGAAGTCTTAAGCGCTGGAGCACCAGGGAAGTACCTTCGTCATTCGGAAAATGGAGTGTCCACTTGGACCTTGGTGTCACTGAGGATGCACCACATTCTTGGGGGGTTCAAATGACTCAGTGGTGTTGAGGTGGATGCATGGTAGGAAGGTGGTGAGGAAAAGTGTAGAGTGTGGCGGGCACAGAATGCAGTGCCAGGTCCCCATGGAGGGAGGACTTGTTACCCACGCATGGGCGTGTTGTCAGCAGACAGCCTGCAGCACTCAGTCCCTTAGGGAGCTGCCTTGCCTGGCATCATGCCCTTCTGGGGTGGCCCGATTCCAATGACTGATCAAGGCAGAGTGTAAAAGCAGAGCTATTTTGGCCAGTTCAGGACCCCTCTGAAGGGCTGTTTGCTCCAGGATTCCCTGTAGAGCTGGCCAAGGCTGCGGGACTTGCGTTGCCACCTGACCCCTCACTGTGCCCTCTTCTGCTTCTTTCCTCTCCTTCCAGAGGCCAGGGTCCCAGACACGTTCCTTGTTTAACATCCTGAACTCTACACTCTTCTCAGAGTCCACATCTTGGCGAGCTCAAACCGCAACTGTTGGCTTTCAGTATACTTTCTTGTGGAGCAGGGGTTGGTAAACTCTGTAAAGGGCCAGATAATGAATATTTTAGTCTTTGCAGTCCAGCTCTGCTTTGTAGTGTGAAAGAAACCATAGATAATGTGTGGATGAATGAGCATGGCTGTGTTCCAATAAAACTTTATTTACACAAACAGGCCCTTGGCTGGGTTGGGCCCGTGTGTGTAGGTTGCCAGAGAATTAGTGATTACCAAGAATTACTGACTAATCTGAAAGAGGAGAGTGAAAATGTTGGCTTAAAGCTCAACATTCAGAAAACTAAGATCATGGCATCTGGTCCCATCACTTCATGGGAAATAGATGGGGAAACAGTGGAAACAGTGCCAGACTTTATTTTTTTGGGCTCCAAAATCACTGCAGATGGTGACTGCAGCCATGAAATTAAAAGACGCTTACCCTTTGGAAGGAAGGTTATGGCCAACCTAGACAGCATATTTAAAAACAGAGACATTACTTTGCCAACAAAGGTCCACCTAGCTAAGTCCAACCTGGCTATGGTTTTTCCAGTAGTCATGTATGGATGTGAGAGTTGGACAGTGAAGAAAGCTGAATGCTGAAGAATTGATGCTTTTGAACTGTGGTGTGGAGAAGACTTTTGAGAGTCCCTTGGACTGCAAGGAGATCCAACCAGTCCATCCTAAAGGAGATCAGTCCTGGGTGTTCACTGGAAGGACTGATGTTGAAGCTGAAACTCCAATACTTTGGCCACCTCATGCAAAGAATTGACTCATTGGAAAAGACTCTCATGCTGGGAAGGATTGGGGGCAGGAGGAGAAGGGGACGACAGAGGATGAGATGGCTGGATGGCATCACTGACTCAATGGACATGGGTTTGTGTAGACTCTGGGAGCTGGTGATGGACAGGGAGGCCTGGCGTGCTGCGATTCATGGAGTCGCAAAGAGTCGGACACAACTGAGCGACTGAACTGAACTGAACTGAACTGGGTGATTCTGGAGAATTCCTGATGAATTTCTTCATGCCCAGTGTTTCATAAGTCATATGCGTGCTTGTTCAGTTATATCTGACTCTTTGCGAGCCCATGGACTGTAGCCAATCAGGCTTCTCTGTTCATGGCGTTTCTCCAGGCAAGAATACTGGAGTGGGTATTCCCTTCTTCAGGGGATCTTCCCAACTCAGGGATTGAATCCGTCTCTTCTGCATTGCAGGCAAATTCTTTACCACTGAGCCACCTGGGAAGGCCAAGTCATACAGCTGTTCATTACTGTTCATGCTGAGTGCTGAACACTGGGTAAAAGCCCCTCCTGACAGCCCACAAATACAGTTTCAACCTAACACAGACTTATGATCTAATTCAAGAAGGGACTTGTAGAAGCTGTCCTCTGCCCCGGGCAGAGTCTACCCTGGTTCATTGGCAGCTCTGGCATCCCCTTCCTGGAAGCCATGGAGATGGAGTGAGAGGATTTCCCCTGGGAGGGGTGGAGGAAGGGAGGGGCCGGGCCTCTGCTGGGACCTCTGCATGTGTTATTTCACTTAGTCCTGACCACCAGTGTCGTCCCTGCTTCGCATGGGAAGAGACAGTCTCAGAAAAGGTGAGGAATGTGGTTTGCAGTGCTTGTCAACAGGAGCATCGGTTTCAAACGCTGTGCAGGCTCCAAAGCCATGCCCTTGCCACTCCCCCCGCAGACCTGTCACCTTGACCTGGGATGGCAGCTGGTTTCTCTTTAAACCCTGATCGCTTCTGCCCGAGGGGGTTTGGCACAAGGAGTTGGATCCTGGACTGGTGCTTGTGGCTCTGTTCCTGGGGCTCATTGGAGGCTGAGTTTCTGCATCCTCGCCACTGGCCAGCTCAGGGCCGTGGCATCTGATGAGAGGAGGCTTCGGCTCCTGGAGGCTGATGGGGGTGGGTGCCAGCTGTGATGGTCACTTTCTGTCCCTCAGGTGTGAGTATGCATGGGCGCCCGCAAATGACCCTCCATCTTTCTTCTGTCAGGCAGCTGTCATCACCCCTTTTGTTCCCAGCCTGTTTCAGGAGGCTGGCCAACTCCTTGGGAAGGTGAGAGGGGAGGTTGGGAGCCTGAGGGCTGGAGGACTCATGTTACCATTGTGCTCTCTTATCTGGGCTGATGGAAACAGCACTGCTCTGGACCCTGGAGACCTGGTGGTAGCCTGGGCTCCACTGAACCTCAGCAGGTGGCCCTGGGTGAGCCCTAGAGGAGCTACTCATCTCCCACATGAGAAGGGTCAGGTTCAGGTGGTCTGTGCACTGCACGATGCGGCTGTGAGGATGGTGTGAGTGACAGGAGATAGAAAGCAGCTGGAGAAGGGGTGGGCCAAGTCCAGCGGTTCTCACCTGCTGGCGCACATCAGCACCACCTGTTCAGGAAGGCCTGTTGGAGCAAGAGTGTCTAACTCAGTAGATCTGGGGTGGTGCCTTGGAGTGCACCTTTCCCACAAGTGTCTCACTCATCCTGCAGGGCCCTTTTCAAGCTTCTTTTCTGTTGTGTGTGGGCTTAGTTGCTCAGTCATGTCCAAATCTTTGTGACCCCGTGGACTGTAGCCCGCCAGGCTCCTCTGTCCATGGGGCTTCTCCTGGCAAGAAGACTGAAGTAGGTTGTCATGCTCTCCTCCAGGGAACCTTCCCAATCCAGGGACTGAACCCAGGTCTCTCGCATTGCAGGCGGATCCTTTACCAGCTGAGCCACTTCCTTAGGTACTGTGGTTCCAGATGATCTCTCTCCTGAACTTTTGAGCTGAGATGTCCTGCAGTTTGCACTCCTGTGTGATGTCACCATGGGAAGCACAGCGGCGGCTGCCTGCCTGCTCTGCTGGGCAGGATGCTGGAGCCTCATGTTGGCTGTGGGCAGAGAGGCATGGACGGGGAGGTGGTGGCATGCACACAGGTGTCTGTCATCCCTGACTTACTCTGCTGTACTTTCTGCTGACAGCTGCAGTGTCTTTTACCACTGCATCTCCTCTGATACTTAGCCTTGAGCACATTGCTCTGTGCACGGGACTGAGTTTGATTCATTTTGACTTCTTGGGACAATCACATGGTGCCAGGCAATGTCAGCGGCGGTAAATATTCTTTTTTAAAAAATATTTATTTGGCCATGCCAGGTCTTAGTTGTGGCATGAAGGATCTAGTTCCCTGATCAGGGATTGAATCCAGCCCCCTGCACTGGGAATGCTGAGTTTTAACCACTGGACCACCAGGGAAGTCCCCACAAATATTCTTCCCCACAAATATTCTTTGCTTTGTCAAAGATAATAATTTTCAAATACTTGAAGAAGAATATTTTTCCTCCCCAATGAGTTGGTTTGCTCAGAATCATATCCAAGGTGGCTTGCCCTCAGGACTCTTTGCCAGCACTTTCATCTCGGACATCCCCAGCCTTCAGAACTGTTCTGGGCATGGGATTGGATCACTCCTTCTGTGGCTAAGAGGGGAAGAGAGGAGGAGAAAGGATGGAAAGCTAGGGGCCAGCTATGTCCAAGTAGCTTCATGATCTGGGGCCTTGCCTCCCCCTTGGGACACTTGGCAAGATGTTTCTGACACAAAAGACTGCTGAGAATTTTGTTCCCCAAGTCCAGGGTTTCAACATTTAGTTGCTTGAGTGAGAAGCTTGTGCCTAAGGGTGGGAGCTCTAAGAAGGAGTATCTTTGCTGAGGAGTACCTTGCTGGGATTTGGTGTGAGTTCTGGACTGGCCACCTGTCACATTACTCCTTAAGACCCATCGCCCACCCTTAGGCCAAAGAGCAGCCCGTTGCATTTAGTGGATGAGGAGTTATGAAGTGTCCAGGAGAATGAACTGCAGATGGGAGGGTCACAGACAAGTATCTCCATTAGAAAATTCTGAAAGAAAAGGAACTGGGGTGAGCAGTGGGCAATTATGGATGTGACATTTTGTTTTACCTTTTAAGGAGGTGAAAGGGAGAGAAACTTTGAGTAGAACCAGATGTGGTTTATTTGTTCCAGACCAATGGCCGGTTCCCTGGGGTCAGCCAGGGCCATGGGTACGGGAGGGAACGCCAGGCTTCCTGGCCAGCAGCAATGCCAAAATTCCCTGTCCTCAGAGGTTGACACGATGCTGACCTGGTGTCAGCCGTGCACTCTGGGGTTTATATGCAGGGACGTGGTGCTGGGAAGAGCCAGCCATGAGCATGTAGAATATGCAATAAGGTGAGATTCTCCCATGTATGCTGGGCACTGAGCCCTATGTGGGCACACATATCCTCGCTGGATGCCCTCAACTGCTCTCCATGGTGGTCACCTTTCCTCATTTACAGAAAAGGATGCTGACGCTGACCCCATGGTTGGACAGCTAGTAGGTGGCATTGCCACTCTCTAGCCCAGAACTTTCTGACATCCATGGCCCCACTGATTTCCTTCACGTGTGAGCTGCAGGTTCAGCAGGCACAGGTCAGTCCTGTTCACACGTGAAACTCTCCTCTTAGCTGTTCTCCGGGGCTGAAGTGTGTCTTGTTGGCAATCACACCCTCAGTGGCTGGTGGTGAGAATTGATAAAACACAGATAACATTTATTTTTCTTAATAACCCTCTGCATGATGAGCTGTGTGCCTGCATGCTCAGTCAGGTCTGACTCTTCGTGACCTTTGGACTGTATAGCCAGCCAGGCTCCTCTGTCCATGAAATTCTCCAGGCAAGAATTACTGGAGTGGGTTGCCATGCCCTTCTCCAGAGGATCTTTCTGACCCAGGGATCGAACCCACATCTCTTGCCTCTCCTGTATTGGCAGGAGGATTCTTTACTACTGTGCCACCTGGGAAGCTCCTACAATCCTCTGAGTAGGCATTTAAAAAATCCTGCTGCAGAAATGAGAGAGTTGAACCTCAGGGTCCAGAGATACTTCCTAAGCTTGCATAAATTGTTATTCAGACTCAGGTCTGTGTGGATTCAGAGCTTGTGATCTATTTGGGATACCTTCCTCCCGACCTGCCCTGGGGATACTCTGCTCATGTCCCCACTGAGTGGAGAGTGGGCTGTATGAGGATGGGGGCAGGTAGGATTTGCATGCAGAGTCAAGAGAGGAGCCAAGAGGTAGACCAGTAAGCTGGATGCAGGTGATACCCCTTTTTCCATTAGAATATCTGCTTTACTCACTGCAATTTCTTTCTTAACATTTTATCTTTTTCCCCAAATGGAAGGTTTCCTCCCCTCACAAACATATTTTATAAATAGAAAATGTTATTCAGAGGGTTCTTTGGGTTTTTTTTAAAAATTAATATCTAATTTATTAATGTTACATAGCTACACTATGGGCTTCCCTGGTAGCTCAGTTGGTACAGAATCTACCTGCAATGCAGGAGACCCCGGTTCGATTCCTGGGTTGGGATGATCCCCTGGAGAAGGAATAGGCTACCCACTCCAGTATTCCTGGGCTTCCCTTGTGGCTCAGCTGGTAAAGAATCTGCCTGCAATGCGGGGAGACCTGAGTTCAATCCTTGGGTCAGGAAGATCCCCTGGAGGAAGGCATGGCAACCCACTCCAGTATTCTTGCCTGGAGAATCCTCATGGACAGAGGAACCTGGTGGGCTACAGTCCATGGGGTCTCAAAGAGTTGGACACGGCAATGACCAAGCGCAGCACAGCTACTATATCATTTATAAAGTCATATACTTAGTTTTATATTAAAGTTAAATTTACAAATCTTATATTTATAAAGTTATCAAATACTGTCAATTACTCTTAAGGAGGTATTAGATTAATAATTGGGCCCAGTTGTAGACATAAATGCCTCTAAGCTTTTAAAGCTGCATGTATACATTGGATATTTTAAATTCATTTTGAAGTCCTTCAGTATCTTAACAAAATAAACTTTCTAAAATTCTAAGTAATTCTTATAAATTTATAAAACAAACTTACACATATGTGGATCCGTAAGTACTCTAACTGCTCCAAAACTGTATATAAACTTAGGAAAGTTAAATATATGTCTAAATCAATTAACCATACACTGAAAACTGGAACTTTCAGTGTAGATATACTTTATAATTGTTCAAGCAGATTCTCTTGAATATTGCAAATACTTATTCTACCAAATAGGCATAGATATTTTCTTAATGCATAAATATGAATGTTCTAAGCTTGCCTCTCTTAAATATTTCTATTCTTAGTTCTTAATCTTCCCAGAGTTAAAAGATGCTTGTGTGTGTGTGTGTGTGAGTGTCTGTTTGTGTGTATTAGTTGCTCAGCTGTGTCTGACTCTTTGCAACCCCGTGGACTGTAACCCACCAGGCTTCTCTGTCCGTAGAGTTCTCCAGACAAGAATACTGGAGTGGTTAGCCATTCCCTCTCCAGGGGATCTTCCCAGGAATCGAACCCAGGTCTCCCACATTTCAAGCATATTCTTTACCATCTGAGCCACCAGGGAAACTCTCAAATATGCTTACCTACTAAGGAAATAATAATGCCACTCCAAAGAATTGTGTGGGAGGCCCAGATTTGATCCCTGGGCCGGGAAGATCCCCTGGAGAAGGGAATGGCTACCTACTCCAGTATTCTTGCCTGGAGAATTCTATGGACAGAGGAGCCTGGTGGGCTACAGTCCATGGGGTCACAAGGAGTCAAACATGACTGAGTGACTAACCCACTCTTTGGAGATTTTAGCTTGAATTTTAGCCTGGATTCTTGCCAGCCCCATCTGTAGCCCACACCAAGAACTTTATAATACTACAAGCTATTGGTCTTATAAATAGACTAGTACAGACTAGTATGGCCATATGACTACTTACCACTGGCACCTACCCTGTTTTTTGGGACCTGCCATGTCCAGGACCTTAAGAATTTGCATTCATTTTACTCCACTAAAGTCTCATCTATTTGTGGATACCTGCAACCAACTCAGACTGCTATACAACTTGATTTCGTTTTCCTTTGTCTAGGATATATTAATTTCTTTCCCATTTAGGGCCAATGACCTTTGATGCTGATGGAATTCTATCTTCTTTGGCATATTCTTCCTGACCAGTGGGACCACACAACTCACATAGTTATTAAATGATATCCGATTACATCTTGCAAGTCTCCCAGTTTCTAGGGCCAAATGCCCGACAACTTCACAATGGCTTCTATTGTTTAAAAAGATGTTTAAAAACATAACACTGGTGGGATCTTCAAGGTTTAGGAGAAAGAACAAATATTTTGGGAGCACCTGCTATGAGCCAAGTACTTTATGTATATTATTTCATTTTTGTCCTCCAATACCCCTTTCAAATGTTTATTTTTAATCCCCATATTCAAATGAAGAAGCTTAGGTTCATGGTAGGTTAAGTTCCTCAAGACCATATGGCAGATAAATGGTGAAGCTGAGACTAGCTTTTAGGACTATTTGCAGAATTCATGATCCTTCCTCAATGCTGTTCCCATGGCTTTGAAAGTCTGATTACCAGGCTCTCTGAATGATGGTGCTAATGGTAAAGAACCTGCCTGACAATGCAGGAGACACAAGAGCTTTGGGTTAGATCCCTGAGTCAGGAAGAAGTGAAGTCGCCCCGGACCCTTCGCGAAATGGCAACCCAGGCTCTCCCTGATTTTCTTGCAAGAGCATGAATGAACCATGGGACAGAGGACCACTTCTAATTGGGCTACAGTTCATGGGGCCACAGAGAATTCCAACACAATTGATCTGACTGCTGCTGTTCACTAATCCTCAAACTGTCCAACCCTGTGCAACCCCAAGACGGCAGTGACAGCAGCTCCCTGGGAGGGCATTTAAGACGGCAGTACGGTGACAGCCAAGTTCTTAGCAGTCTCCTCCCACTCCACTATATTTTGGCTCTTCTCTGCCTTCTTTTCTGTTTGCCCAGGTGAGTTCTGCCCACTTTGCCAAGCCTGAGTGCAGCTCGAGACTCACAACTTCCTGGGAAACAGTGTGGGAATGGGGTGGAGGCCCGAGGCAGGGCTTCAGGGGCTGAGCCGGCATCCTGTGTGGCCATAGGCCAGCTGGGCCACTTCTCCCCAGTTGCCTTGAGTGGTTTGCTCAAGGAGGAGAAAAGAGAGCACTTGACTCAGAAAGGAGGAAGCACTCAGAGACACTCCTCACCCCCTCTGCTGAGGGCTGGGCACCATGGGTGGGTGGGCTTTGGCAGAGCTCCAAGGGTTTGAGTGACACCTACTGTGGAGCCCAGTGGATGGGAGCCACAGCACAGCCACCTCGGGACTGGATGTCCTGATTCCTGTCTTGGCTTTGTCCTTGACCAGTTGTCTGATTTTGGGCCGAATTATGATTTAAAGGTGGTCTCTGCCCATTACTTAGAATTCTTATTGTATTCCATTAAAAATACTCTATTTGGTTTCTTTTACACGTAGGTTTAAAAAAAAATCATAGCTCACTCTTGCACATACATAGGAAAGGAAAATATGAGTGCAATAAACAGACTGAAGTGTTCCATAAAACATCCTCACTTCGCTGAATTGCTTTTTGGCTTAGACAATTAAAACCCCATTTTCCCACACAACTGTCCTGAGTGTGAGGTTGGGATGTCATGGGGACCCTGGCTGATGGTTGAAGGGTGATGGTGTGGGGGTGAGGGAGGCACCCAGAAACGCCCATATCCTGCCTCACTAACCTTCTAAGAGTCCTAAGGTGCTACACACCCAGGGGGAAGTACTTGAACAGGAATTTGAGAGTCACTTGGCTGTTAGCCCTGATAACTCATCAAACCAAGAGCTCTGATCAAAGGTCTTTTGAGCCCAGGTCTTGGCAGGTATAATGAAAGCCTCTTCTCTGGCTTTTTTCGAGTTCCCAGGTGGCCCTAGTGCTAAAGAACCCACCTGCCAATGCAAGAGACATAAGAAATGCAGTTTCAATCCCTGGGTTGGGAAGATCCTCTGGAGGAGAGCATGGCAACTCACTCCAGTATTCTTGCCTGGAGAATCCCATGGACAGAGGAACCTGGTAGGCTACAGTCCGCAGCTTGCAAATAGTTGGACATGACTAAGGCAACTTGGCATGCATGCTTAGGCTTTAAATCCCAGTTTCGGACTAGCCCAGGAAGTGGCGGTTAAGTGGGGAGATTGGGGTCATCTGTAAGGTTTTACCGTCCATATTTTACCAGGAGATTCTTCCTGAAATCCATCTGGTTTTCTGGTTTCTTCATCAAAGTGTAGCTCGGAGCACCACAGATCACCCTGGGCCCTGGGACCATGTTCGAGCTCTGGACTGGCATGGGTCCCAGTTGCTGGGCCAGGGACAACAGCTTCAATCTCAGTCATGAAGCTGGGCCATGCAGCCAAATGGAGATGCCTGAAGGGGTGTCAGTGATCCTGTAGAGAGGATGGTTTTCCAGAGGAGAACTTCTCCAGTTCAGTTCAGTTACTCAGCCATGTCCACTCTTTGCGACCCCATGAGGACTGCAGCACTCCAGGCTTCCCTGTCCAGAGGACTGCTATTCAGCAGTTAACAGCCACATTCCTCCTGCAGACAAAAGAGCATCCAGGGATGAGTCACTGCCCCTCCCAGACACGCCTTCTCTTATCACTGCACAGGGTGCTGAACAGATAGAAGGTATTTAATACTGAGGGTTGGGACCCCTGTTCTCCTCCCTCCTAGATAACTAGTTCTCTTTCCTTTTCACTAGGGACTAAGCAGGGAAGTGGGAAGAGGTTGGTATTAATGATGGGAACTGATTTTTCCCCTCAAATCAAGAAAAGATCAAACTTCATATCCCTAAATGGCCTTGAGGAACCTTGGCTCAAGTTTCTTGCTAAATTCCCAGGAATAGCTAAGAAGCTAAAGACAAGCATGGAGTGATCCTAGTCAGCTATGCTTTCCAAGCAAGAGGAATGGATTGGGACACCCTGTGAAGCCAAGAAGATATGAGTATGGAGGTGTTTCAAAGTGGTTACAACCATGGGTTTGGGGCCACAGGGAGTTGGTTTTGAATTCTGACCCTGCTATTCTGTGAAGATTGGGCACGGGTGTGCTCAGTCGTGTCTGACTCTTTGTGACCCCATGGACTGTAGCTGACCAGGCTCCTGTGTCCATGGGATTCTCCAGGCAAGAGTCCTGAAGAGGGTTGGCATTTCCGACTTCAGGGAATCTTCCTGACCCAGGGATCGAAGCCACATCTCCTGCACTGGCAGGTAGATCCGTTACTGTCTGGGTCACCTGAGAAGCCCAGTGAGATTGCACCCTTAGCTCTCTCTAATCCTCAGTTCCCATCTCTAGAAGTGGATGACAACAGTGTCCACCTATGTGTGCAGTAAAGTGCTAAGTCCAGTGTCTGGTACCTCTTAACAATCAACAAATGATAGCTGTTATTATTACTTAGGGAAGAAAGGAACAATGACTCAGCACAGAACAAGCTATTTAGCATAGAAATTCCTCTTATAGTCTATTACCACCATCTCCACCACCACAGCACATTTTACTAATGTCTATAAAATCTTGACACGGTGCAGTGTTTGCCTCAAATGATATAATGAAGAAGCCAGGAAGTGAGTGTGGCGAGATGCGGTGCATGTGTTAAGATATGGTCCCAAGTTAGGGATGAGGATAAGTTTACTACTTCTTTGGTCATTAGAATTATCACGACAGTCCTACCAGCAGGTGAGAGGTATCATTGCCATGGTCCAGTTTCCTTCTGTTTTCTGGATAAAGATGTGGTCTTTGGTTTTTAAAGCTCCCCATGTCTTTGCATCTGGAATCGAAAACAATAATTATAGAAATGTTTTTAGAAATACCAGCAGGAACTGAATGCTAGTTTCTGTTTAAGAGCCCATCTGGTGGACTTTATTAAATTCTCGTCAATAGGATGCTGGCATTAAAGTTGTGGGTGGCTGCAAGTAGTTATGTTGTTCTTGTTTAGTTGCTTAGTCATGTCCAAGTCTTTGAGACCCCATGGACTGTAGCCTGCCAGGCTCCTCTGTCCATGGGATTTTCCAGGCAAGAATACTGGAATGGGTTGCCATTTCCTTCTCCAGGGGATCTTCCTGACCCAAGGGTTGAACCCACATCTCCTGCATTGGCAGGCGGATTCTTTACCACTGAGCCACCAGGGAAGCCCACAAGCAGCTATAATGGTAAGGAAAACAGTAAGAAGCCCTTTGGTGCCAAATAGTTAGTCTTTGCTAGGTAAACAGAGTCTGCTCCAAAGAAATAGTTCAATCAGCTAAGTGTGTGAAATCCACATTGTGGCCATTCATCACAGTTGAATTGCAACTTATTGCAGAAGCAGTTCCAGCTAAGTGAGAGACTGAGGTGACTTATTTGAAAGCTCCTCCTTCTATTGCTCAGCCCAAGAGCAGGACCAAAGGGATTTGAAAATAAGGAAAAGTGAGACTCCAAGAAGGCTTGGGCCACAAAGTGTTGGCTCTGGGAGGAATCTCAGCAATGAACTTGTATCCTGATCCAAAGCATTCATTTTACAGATGGATTCATCTTACTCAGGTCTACACAGGTAGAGTGCTGAAGGTCACTGGAGACTCGAGTCCAGATTTCCTGCTTTCTGGTCCTGGTTCCTCTCCTTCCAGAAACCATTGTCCCCTGTCTGTGGATTGCCTGCTGGGTACAAGGGTGTGGAGGGCCTAAGACACTTCCCCTTATAACATGGTACCATGTAGTCAGATAAACAAGGTATGTTCACATGAAATAATAATAGTACTATCTGGGACTTGCGTGTTAGGCACCGTCAGTGTGATGGGAGTTGAGGCAGATAAGGAGAGACAGCCTCAGTTTTGGTGGGCCAGGGAAGTTTTCAGAGAAGCTGGGATTTTAGGAGGGCCTTGAAGAACGCACGCTATTTGGATGGGAGGGAGGAAGGCCATTCTAAGTAGGACATAGGCATGTTCAGAAGAGCAAAGTTAGGACAGTAAAAGGAATGGTTGTGAGTCAGAGAATTTGGCTGAAGTGATCATCTGCCTGGGATCACAGATGTTATACTTGGAAGATACTCCCGATATCCTGAGGTTCAGTATCCTCATTTTACTGCTGAGACTGTTAGGTCCAGAAAGTTGAAGTGGCTTGGCCAAGGTTACATGACTGTGAAGAGCAGACTGGGACTTAGAACCCTAGACTGTGACCTTTATCTAGTACGTTTCCCATTGTACTCTGCTCACCTAGGGCAGTGATAACAGAGAGACAGAAAGACCACAGAGGACCTTGCAGGAGACGCAATACATTTGTGCATTAAGCCCTGAAACCTTTGACTGTTTTTGAGCTGGACAGTAACACCTGGTCAGAGTGATGGGCTAAGGGTGGCATGCAGGACAGATGGGAGGGACTGAAAGGAAAGGCAGATAGAGAAACCAGTTAAAGAGACTCAGACCTAGACCAGCTATGAGATAACTGAGGTGGTAGCAGAAGAGGAAATGAAAGAGGAGAGGGTGACTGAGAGAGATTAAGCCATCAGCTATGGCAGAGTCAGGGACCAGGGGAAGATGCGATCAAAGCCTACCTGGCAAGTTCAGGATTGGCCAGTTGTCCATGGAAGAAATCCCCTTACACTCTCCCTTTAGTTCTTTACTTATTCATTTTTTCTTTCAACCAGTACTTCTGAGCCTGTGGAAGGCGTTCCGTGTTCACCCAGCCAGTGACCCACTGAACGTGTTGCTTCTGTTGTTTTCTTGGAATCTGCTCCCTTGTACTCTTCGTGGTCAGATTTGTTGGCGAGAACCCAGGCAAAATTAGGAGAACGGCATGGTTATTGAAAAGAGGAGAATCTGATTGTCTGGAAGGATGTTGAAATGCCAGCTAGATTTCAAATAGGAGGAGGATGTGTCCTGGGAAGGGGGCAGGCAGGCCCTGTGCACGCAGAAGCTCTTGGTCTTAGGGAGGATAAACGATGCCATTGTGGTGGCAACAAAGGCACCCTTGTGTGCTTAGTAGCTGCCAATACCAGTGATGAGCGGCCTTAGTCCTGGGGCCAGGCTGGGATGGCTCTGGGCACTGGCTGCTGCCCCCCACCCCTGGAGAATGGAAGAATCTTGTGTCCATGATCAGAACGGGGGCGGGTGCTGGGGGCTCCTTATGTCAGAGGGAGACCCAGAGATCACAGGTGGAGAAGACGGAGGGCTGCTGAAGGCAGTCTGTGCTTTCCTTCCCACTCAGTCTCTCCGCAACTGCTACCCCAACCTGATCTCTGGGCACTTTCAATAACTACGGTGTGTCCCTCTCTGCATGGTCATTGTGATTGTTTTTATCCCCAAGATTTAAACTTCCTAACTGAACTCTTGAACAAATATGGCAAATAGGTCAAAACACATGGACTAACTAGCAGATTGGTTGGAGCTGTACTGGGAAGCATTCTCTCCTGCACCTGGGCCAAGTATAACAGTTCTAGGCAGACTGTGAAATGATTTGACTTATTTTTATTTCTGTCTCCTAATAATACCAAGTGAAAACATGGTGAAAGCAGGCCTACAAAGCAGGCTGGGGGAAACACAGTCAAAACCTCTAAGTCCATTCTCTACGTCTATGTTCCTATTCCTGCCCTGCAAGTAAGTCCATCTGTACCACTTTTCTAGATTTCATATATATGCATGGACAATATACGGTATTTGTTTTTCTCTTTCTGACTTGCTTCACTCTGTATGACAGTCTCTAGGTTCATCTACATTTGGTTCCTTTTTATTGCCAAGGAAACCAACACAATATTGTAAAGCGATTATATTCCAATTGAAAAAAAAAAGAACTCAAATAACAAATGTTGGTGTGGAGAAAAGCGAACCCTTAGGGAAAAAACCACAAAACTCTTCAAGCCAAATAGCTTCCCATTCAGCTTCTGAAATGCATGATTGTTGTAAGCATCCTCTGGTGCCTCTCGTACCCTCTGAGGTCAGGGTGAAAGTGAGTCACTCAGTTGTGTCCGACTCTTTGCGACCCCATGGTCTTATACAGCCCATGGAACTCTCCAGGCCAGAATACTGGAGTGGGTAGCCTTTCCCTTCTCCGGGGGATCTTCCCAACCCAGGGATCGAACTCAGGTCTTCCATATTGCAGGTGGATTCTTTACCAGCTGGGCCACAAGAGAAGCCCAAGAACACTGGAGTGGGTAGCCTATCCCTTCTCCTGGGGATCTTCCCGACACCAGGAATTGAACCCAGGTCTCCCGTATTGCAGGTAGATTCTTTACTAGCTGAGCACCAGGGAAGCCCAAGGTCAGGGTGATTTGGGTTTACAGAGAGTATTCTGGAAACCTTGCCCTGCTGCGATCTAGTGTGTGAGTTTGGTAAATTACACTGAATTTCTCTGGACTTTGTTCTTCATCTGTAACATCTATATGGATCCTCCTTTGCGTAATGTTAGCAGGACAATTTATTAAGTTTCTGGCTAAAAGGAGGTGTGGCTTAGGACTAGATCTGGGTGAGACCAGCTCAGAATTTAAGACCTGGTGTTTAATTCATACTGGTATCTCAGACTTATTTCCCATGTGGGATTCTAGGATCAGAGAAGATGGACCTCAGAGAAACATGACCATTAGGAAAGAGGTGACGGTGGTGGAGGCTGCTGAGCCCGAGTTCATCCTGAAGGCTGCCTGGACACCATGGACTGATGCCCACTTAGACTGGGTTACTGGAAGCCCAAGGGGCCGAGCACTGTGTGCTTAGGGGAGTCATGTCCCAGCAGGAAAGACTCAGTGACTTGTGCAAGCTGCAAGCTGAGCCAGGAATGCAACCCAGGCGTCCTGACTCCACACCCTTCCCAGTGATAAGGCCCCTTCCCGCTCCCTGCATCCGGGGCTGGACAGCCCTGGAGCCAAGGGAGTGACCTCAGGGCGTCCGGTGAGCTCATTCTGCGGCCCTGGTGTGGATGTGGACGGCACTGTCCCAGATCCGAGGGAAGGGCTTCACAGCCCGGGTTTTTCAGAGGCCAGTGCTGGGAACAGGCCCTTCCCTGGAGACTAGAAGGAGGTGGTGCACTTTGAGAAGGCTCCACGGACCTGCGCGCGAGAGCCGGTGAAGCATTGAAGGGAGGGGAGAGAATGATTTATGAGCTAAACCTAAATGAGCAGAACTGGCTGGCTTGACCTCAGCACCAATGAAGGGGTGTGGGAGAACATTCTGTAAATACTTTAGAGGCATCGGTGCCAGAGAAGAGCAGCTGAACCTGGATGCCAGGGAAGGGAGGGAGCGCAGGGCTGGGTCTGTCAGGGAAACCTCTCCCGGAGCCATTGGGAGGCAGGCCTTCTCTGTTTGGGCATTTCCTCATGGCACCAGGTTTGAGGGTTGGCAGGTCCCAGGATACAGACCACAGGGGCCAGAGAAATAGGCCCAGATCACTTTTCCTGTAGGGAAATCAGGCAGAAATCATAAGGCAAGACAGGCAGTGAGGATCGGGTGAAAGGGAGAGCCCTGCCTTTCCTCTCTGTGTCCTGTTCTAATCAGTTTTCCGAGGATCTGTGTTATCTGTGTGAGTCCTGCCTCTTCCCTCTCCCGCAGGGCCCCTCCCTGTACCATCTTTTTAGCCAAAGCCTCCCAGCCTTCATGGGCAAGTTCAGCCTTCACCCCCTCCAGGAAGCCCATCCCAGCCTCAAAGACTGTCACAATGCACCCTTCACGCCTTAAAGGGCCACACCGGGCTAGGACCTGCACGCCTCCTATTGCTATGACCGGGGGTTTTCTTTCTCTTTCAGCTGGGTTCATGGGAAGCCTTACAGGGTGGGGTGGCAGCTGTGGGTGTAGACAGGGCACCTGGACAGCTGTGGTGAGCGGCGTGGAACTTGAGTCACACGTTTATGTAGCTCACTCTGGTCCTACTCAAGCTCAGTTCCTGAGACACCATTTCTGGTTTAGGTGGACTGTCACTGGGAACATCAGTGTTGTGACCTGGTGGGTCTGACAGAACACAGCTTACAGTGGGTAGCCTGACTGTATCATCACTTGGTGTCCTGTGGGCAAGCATCTCTACCAGGACCTGGTAAGAGCTAATGATTGTGCTTAGACGATTTGTAAATCCCTGCTGTATAGCTCCTGAGGTGACATAAGACTCATCCAGTGGATAATAAACGAGACATCACTTAGGCCTTTTATGATGGGACATGTCTATGTGCTGTGCTGAAGAAGGTTCTAGAAAAGTAGTCTCCAAAATGGGGTGCTGGAAGAAAATAGGAGAAATTCTAGTGTTATTTTGACTTTCATTATATGAAAGGAATTAGGATGTTCCTACATTTATATTCAGATTAACATCTGTACCCTTATTTCATATCTGTGTTCGAAGGTGTCATGCCACATGTTTCACAAGATATCCTGAGGGAAGGATAAGAATTTCACAACTAGAAGTTCACCAATCTGCTTTCAGAACATTGTAATACATTGCAGTTTATGTTCTGGATCAGTGAAGTGATGAATCATATTTGATTTAAGGGGCTTCCCTGGTGACTCAGATGGTAAAGAATCTGCCTGCAATGCAGGAGACCCGGGTTCAATCCCTGGGTCGGGAGTGTCCCCTGGAGGAGGGCATGACAACTCACTCCAGTGTTCTTGCCTGGAGAATCCCATGGACAGAGGAGCCTGGTGGGCTATAGTCCATGGGTAGTCCATGCAAACATTCAGACACAACTGAGGTATTAACGCTACTACTACTACTACCCGATATTAGTTAAATAAATGCTCACAACATGAAACAAACAATCCCTTCTGTAGACAGCATAGGCTTGCTTCAGAATCCCAAGACTTGCTTTATGGTGTTTCCCCTAAGTGCATTGTAGTAGCTATTACACCGAATCTTTTCCTGGGACTGCTACTCCCAACACCAGCATGTCTGCCAGATAAAATGGCCCAAGTGGTGGGGCTGTTAGCACCATGACCTGGATCTCCTGCAAAGAACGTCCCTCTGGACGCCTTCAAGAACGGCAGCCTCCTATGTCATCCAATATAAGAAGAAAGTCAGTATTTGTCGGTGTGAAATGTATTGCATTAAGAACTCAGAATGGGACTCCCCTGCGGTCCAGTGGTTAGGACTCCACCTTCCAACGCAGGGGGTGTGGGTTCAATCCCTGGTCGGGAAGCTAAAATCCCATGTTCCTCATAGTCAAAAAGCCAAAACTTAAAGACAGAAGCAATATTGTGACAAATTCAGTAAAGACTTTAAAAATGGTCCACAAAAAAAATCTAAAAAGAAAAAAAAAAAGAACTCGGGGCACCCTACCAGGTATTGAGCATCCTTCTTTGTGGGGGTATGCAGGATGCAGCAATGGGTCTTTTATTTGGATGGATAACCTGATGCCTCTTCCTATTGGACCCTGAACACTTAATTGAAGTGACTGGTCCCTGAATCCTCATATGTTTTAAAACCGCTCTTGGAGTCAGCATGAGGTTGCTGAAGTGCTGGGTCAGGGTGATACCCTGCAGTCTGTCTAGGCAGTCAGATCTCTTTGGATTATGTTGTGATAGATAATGGGTGAGTTCAGACAGTCCTGTGGGAAATCTGTAAAGGAATATTGTTTTCTGCCGCACACAAGTGCAAACTGCTTCTGATTCTCTCTCTCTCTTTTTAATTGGAATGGAAAAGAATACATTTGCACAGTCAGTGGTCACATACCCTGAGGCCTTATTAATCTGCTCTGGCAATAAAGTCATTTTGGACACAGCAACTGCAATGGCGGTTCCTGCACATTTAGGCCTGTGGTAGTTCAGTTACTCTCCATGGTTTTTTGGTTTCTGCAGGGATCAGACTAGTGATTTAAATGAAGTGTTATAGGGATCAGAGAGCCAGCATCTTGTAGGTCATTAGGGGTGACACTCATCCTGCCATTCCCCAGGGACATGATATTCTGGCTGGGGATAGGGGCAGCCTTCAAAGGTTCCCAATTAGCTTCTCCAACTCTGATAGGTCTTGTCCCAGAAGCCAGGGACCCAGTGCGGGGGTTACTATAACAGCCAAGTATCCAAGGCCAGTGACATCCTCGGGGGCAGTGGATGGCAAGTCTGTGGACTCAGGAGGCCCCCCCATGAGCTGCACTTCAGCCAGGACTACATTTGTAACCTGGCTCCAGAGGCCTTATCCTAACAGGGGAGTCGTTCTGATGCTTTGGGTCTCTGGATGCGGATATCAACAAGGACCCTCTGCTCCAACTGTCCCGGAGGATTCTGGGTGTTCCCTTTCCCTGATATTCTGTTCCCTGAGCAAACGGTCACAGGACCCTTTGGGGAACCGCAGGGTAGATATTTGCCACGGGGCTGCAGGTTCGGCCTCTCAGAAATCAAGTTGTCTCTCTGTCAGTGCTTCCAGGCAGGTCTGGAGCGAGCGATCCGGCAGAGAATCATGTTTCTTTTTTGAGGTGACCATCTGCCTTCACCTCTCGCTCCAGCAGTGACGACTTTGGGGATTATAGACAGACAGCAGCACCCAGTGCCTCGGCTTCTTGGGAGCTCTGTCTTTCCTGTGGATGTTAAGAAACCAGGCTTTGTGACTTCCTTTCCCAACATCAGATTTAACTGGAAATCCTATGTTTTATGTGCTAAATCTGGCAATCCCGGCCCCTTCTAATCTTAGCGATAGGTGGGCCGGGGAAGAACTATCTTTGGGTTCTGTAGGAATGAACGTAATGTCTTAACCGGCTTTCTGGCCTCACACTCGGGGTTGTCGGCCCCAGCACGCCCACTCCCCGAGCCCCATGCTGCCTTCTTGTCCTTTCTGCCAGAGCAGCTGGAGCATTTCCGCTTGCTGAGTGGCCCTTGCTTTTCCCTGCCCTTTAGGACCCATCCCAGCAGCTGTTTGCCTCCTTCCCTGGGGCCCTTGCTAGGGTGTTAAGCCCATTAATCAAACAGAGAGCCCTGAAGTCACTTAGTGTTTTCTGACCCATCCTTACATCCTGGCCACTTTGTTTTTGTTTGTTTGTTTCGGTTTTGGTCTGCTCCTATGCCCTGAAATGAACATACCAAGGATCCAATATCCCTTTTTTCCCCTTTTAAAAAAATTGAGGTATAGTTGATTTATAATATTATATTCGTTTCAGGTGTGTAGCAGAGCGCTTCAAAATTTTTGTAGTCACATGAACGCACCTGCCAATGTAGGAGATGTAAGAGGACTGGGTTCGATCCCTGGGTTGGGAAGATCCCCTGGGGGAGTGCATGGCCACCCACTCCAGTATTTTTGCCTGGAGAATCCCATGGACAGTGGAGCCTGGTGGGCTACAGTCCATGGGGTCACAAAGAGTTGGACACGACCAAAGTGACTGAGCACACAAGCATCCTGGCTACTTTGATCTAGTGCCTTTAAACTCAAGCCCAGGGGTAATCCCTTGGGGTCTGCTGGCACACCCAGCTAATTCTTGCATTTATTCCATGGGACAGTTTCTTCCCTTCCATATATTGTTAGATAGGTTAGCATATCTAAAACGGGGAACCGTTAGAGTCACAGAGAGGAACTAATCTCTAGTTACTGTCCCAGTACCCAGGAGAGGATGAAGTGTACTTCTAAGGGGACACCTGCTGCCTTGCAGGGGCAGGGCCCTGGAGCATCAGTCAGTGAAGGGCCAGCTCTCTGTAGGGAAGGGTGGGTCATGTCTGAAAGGCCCAAGGCTCTGGAAGGACAGGAAATCTGGGGTGTCAGTATCTTCCCTCAGGGAGTCCCTATATTCACAGGGTCCCACATTTGCTCGCCAGGCCTCTCCCTTTGGCAAAAGAAACCCCCTGGCTGAGTATTTAAATGTTTCTGGAGCTCTGTGACTCCAAAAGTCAGACACTGAGTCTGTCATATAGCCGGGTCTGTTTGTCCACTCCAGGGGACAAGGGCCTCCCTGGGGTCTCCTGTAAAGGCCCTCTAGCTCATGCATGAAGCTGTTAAGTGTTAGTGGCCGCGGTCTTCATCTCTTTTCAGGGCAGCGCTGTAACTTAGCAGTCATGAGCCAACTCTGCTGTCTTTGTAGGTCTATTCTTCCCATATTTTATTTTACTTTCTTTTTCTTTTTTAAATTAACTTTCATTGGAGTACAGTGGCTTTACAATATTGTGTTAGTATCTGCTGTATGGCAAAACGAATCAGTTGTATGTTTACACATATCCCCTCTTTTGGGGATTTCCTTTCCATTTAGGTCACCACGGAGCACTGAGTCAAGTTCCTTGTGCTGTACAGCAAGTTTTCATTGGTAGTCACTTCATTCATCGTAGTGTGTATATATCAGTCCCAGTATCTCAACCCATTCCACCTCCTACTTCCCTTCTCGGTGTCCACACACGTGTTCTCTATATCTATGTCTCTATTTCTGCTTTGTAAACAAGCTCATCTAAACAATTTTTTAAAATTTCACATATATGTGTTAATATGTTTGGTTTTCTCTTTCTGACATTTCTCTGTATGACAATCTCTAGATCCATCCGTGTCTCTGCAAATGGCACAATCCTTAGGCATTATCCTTCCCCTATTTTAAAAATGTCACAGCATTCTTCTCTACTGGGGCACTTCCTAGGGCACCATGGGTGATATCTTTAGCAACATGAGCCAGAGACCATCTGTACCTCCTCCACCCACAGGGATGGTGGCAGGGGGATTCAGTCCCCAACCCTTATCTTTCTCTTCTTGGATCACTCCTGGGGCTACTTGTGTTGGGTGTGTCCTCAGAGAAGCAGATGCCAAGAAGGATGAAAGAAGATGTGGAGGGGCTGGAGGGCTGGAGGAGCTGGGGGATCAGCCAGCCTGTGGTGTCGGTCTGTGCCGGGGTGCAGGCGGAAGTAACGAGGGAAGTTGGTGGAAGCATTTTGGTCAGCACGCAAATTCTAGGAGGGTTCTGCAAGACTGCAGGGGAGTGTTCAAGCCGAAGTGGCTTGTCAGAGGTGTCCTGGGTCTTCTAGTTGTCGACCCGCTGAGAGTCCCTGCCATTCACTGGGAACCGCTGGTGAGATGGGAGGCCTCAGAGTCAGTAGGGGTGGAGTTCAGAGGCTGGTAGCTGGGGGGGCCCGTCAGTCAGGCTCCTGATGCTGGGGACGTGAGAGGTGCATTTCCGTGCTTCCCACAGGGACCATGTCCTTTTTTTTTGCTGCATGACTTGTGGAATCTTAGCTCCCTGACCAGGTATCAAACCTAGGGCTCCAGAAGTGAGAGCGCCAAGTTCTAATCACTGGACCACCGAGGAATTTCCCACCATGTCCTTAAGATATCTAGACTCTGAGACTGAGTTAGCACCACTTTCATTGTTCTAGAGGTTTTTTTTTTTAAATGTGGGCCACTAAAAAAATTTTTTTAATTGAATTTATTACAATATTGTTCCTATTTTATTGTTCAGGTTTTTTGAGTTTTTGCCATGAAACGTGGAATCTTGGCTTCCCAAGCAGGGATCAAACCTGTACCCCCTGCATTGAAAGGGGATATCTTCACCACTGGACCACCAGGGAAGTCCCTATTCCAGAGGATCTAACGGAGGGTGTTATACCCTTGGTTTGGCCTGTATCCTGTGTCCTCCATGCTATTAATATATTGGCAGCTTCCTATATTTGGTCTGTGCTATAATTTAATTTGTCGTGGGCTAGGCTATATTTTAATTTGAGAATTTTTACTGGGTAGAGAGACTGGAGATAAATTGCTTTATTTATATTCTTTCTAAAATCTAAGTGCAAATTGATCGGTTATTTCAAAGTTTCTTTTTTTTTTAATAATATCCTACAAGTAATGCTCTGGAAAGGACTTCCCAGGTGGCGCTAGTGGTAAAGAATCTGCCTGCCAATGCAGGACACGCGAGTTCGATCCCTGAGTTGGGAAGATCCTCTGGAGGAGGAAATGGCAACCCACTCCAGTATTCTTGCCTGGGAAATCCCATGGACAGAGCAGCCTGGTGGGCTACAGTCCATGGGGTCACAAAGAGTCAGACATGACTGAAGCAAATTAGCACAAAAATTTTGTTTGAATCCTGGCCTATTTCCATCAAAACAGAGACATCTGTGATTTCCAAGGGGCTCTCAAGATCCCAGTGAAACCAACAGAAACTGCTGACTAAGAAGGATATAACTATGGACCACTATCCCAGGTGTACCTGGGGTTGGGAGGTTAGCCTCACATTGTGTCACCATGAGAAAGTATAGCTTGCTGAAGTTTGGTTGCCAGGTACCACCCTGCACCCTGGTCTGTGTCAAGGAAGCAGCCTGGCCGTGGAGAGGAAATGAGCTCCTCCCTGCCAGATGCTTCTTTTCCTCTCATCCCAGCAGTAAATGCTGCTTCAGGGGGCTCTGCATTATAGAGAGGACCATGGGGTCATGAGAGGGAGGGTGCTGAAGGATTTATTGTCCAGTGAACAAAGGCCAAGGGACTCGTTTTTGGAACTTTCCTTTGGGGTCTCAGGCCATCTGTACAGAGCAATCCAAGCAGAAACCTGATGGCCACACAGATCTGGCAGTTTGCTTTTTGCTGTCTTCCTCTTTCTTTCAGAATCTCTGCCCCATTCTGGCTGCCCACTGCCCATCTCAGCATCTCTGGCTGGCCTTTGTCTTGGCTTTCTAGCTCCATCTCTAAGGGATTGTCCTCATTTCAGGGTTGGAACCTCCTCACCTTCAAATTGCACTATCAGTTTCTCGAGAAAAATGAGATGATGGATCTGAAAGCGCAGTAACAGGAAAAAGGAGAAGAATGGAGAAAGAAACACAAAGCATCACCCCTCTCAAGCTCCATGCTCACTGGGCATTTAATAGAAATAGAGAGAGCTGGCTTGGCCAGAAAAAAGAGAGGTGTTTTGGAGAAAGGGGACAGGGAGGGAAATTTCTGATGGAGAAGTGGCCCTTCCTTTAGGGGCATTATAACTGGGGACCACAGGGAATCTGAGCCTAAGATCTCTGAGAGCTGACAGAGCTCATGGTAGCAAGGTGGGGCTTGCAACTTCCTGACACGGAAACTCAGGTAGCGAGCATCTCAAAGGTTAAAATTCACCTAGATCAACCCTCACCTGCTCCCCACTTCTCTCTCCATCTCATGCTCAGTCCTCCCAGACAACTCAGCTTCCTTCTGCCCTCGGTTCGACACATCCAACATGCTGAGATAGAGCTTTCTCTCCTTGGGCAAGTCTACAGTGCTTTACCATCGCCACCCTTTCTGATCCACTATGCTCTGGAACTGGAGTTAAAGCCCTGGGAGCAGGTTGTGGAGGTAATGGATGTGGCTGAGGGTCTAGGGAAAAAGGAGGAGGGGATTTATGCATCTCCATGTGCGGGAGAGTAGGAGGCTGGGGAGGGTGGGAAGGTACCGGGAAGAGATGCTCAGAGGCTGCTCTGAGTCCCAGCATCCCAGCTGCCCTCTTAGTAAATGTCAACCCCTCAGCAAGAGGCTGACGTTTCCCACGTGAGGGTTTATAAGGCCTCGTCTTGGCTCTAGAACACAGTTATTCCCAAAGCTCAGAAAGTCAGAAAATGATGGAGTAGCAGGGGGACAAAGAGGGGGGCAGGGGGAGAAAGAGAAAGAAGGAGAAAAACACAAAGACAGGAAGTACTGCTGAGAGAGTGTGGACAGACAGAGAGGATCGGGGAGGACCCTGTGAGGAGTCAGAGGGTGGAGGGCAGAGGAAGAGAAGCACCCGTGTGCCCTCACATCATGGGCTCTCGGTTTTCTCTTGCTTCTTCTTCTGGGTGATCTGACTCCTCCAGGAGCAGACCCCCAAGCTGGGGAGCCCCACAGTCAGGGCAGTGGGAGGTGGGGGCTGAGACTGGTGGGCTGCGGACACTTCTGGTCTGTCTGACGTTGTCCCCGAGCATCCCAGGAAGACCGGCCCTGGCTGTACTGCTCTGGGCAGTACTGCCAAGCACTGTCACCCCCTGGCCTCCCCCTGCCATCAGAGAGGCTGCCGGGAGCTGAAAGGACGTCTCTGGATAATCCCAGACTCACCCTTGCCCAGCACCGCCAGCCTCAGCCAGAAGCTGAGAAACTTGGGTTGGTAGGATCCAAATTGAACCTTGCAAGTTTTTATTTTGTGCCAGAGTGTAAATTTTGCTATAGGAGGCAGACTGAGAAGAAGGAGCAGACATGGTATTGTGTGGTGTCATGGGAGGGAGGTCGTGATGCTGGAGAAGGAGGAATCATGAATAGCTTCTCAGAAGAGGTGGCAAGTAGAGTGCCATTTTGGATCTCCATGGAGCATCACAGTTTCTAAGACTTTTGCATGCATTGCTTTGATGCACAATGTCATGGTAGCAAATGTTGGTCGAGGGAGGAAATAAGCCGAAGCCCACTGCTGAGAGCATAAATGGAGCATAAGTGTGTATAACATCCTGGGAAGCAACCTGACACTCTCAGTTTTCAAAATTCTAGGAATTTATGCTGCAAACACACTGACACATTTGGGCAGATGGATGTGAACAAGAGATCCACTATCACCATGTTAATTATAGCAAAAGACGGAAGACATCCCAGGCGTTCATCCCTGAGACTGGATTGTGAATTACAGGACATGCAAGTCTTGGAATTCTGGGCAGCCATCAAAAATAATGCATGCGGAATCTAAAAAAATTGTACAGATGATCTTATTTGCAAAGCAGAAATAGAGACACAAACATAGAGAACAAATGTTTGGACACCAAGGTGGGATGGAGGGGATGGAGGAATCGGGAGATTGGGACTGACGTATATACACTATGTGTGAAGCAGACAATTGATGAGAGCCTACTGACAGCACAGGCAGCTCTACTCAGTGCTCTGTGGTGACCTGAACGGGAAAGAAATCCAAAAGGGAGGAGATGTATGTACACGTGTTGCTGATTCACTTTGCTATACAGCAGAAACTGACACAACATTGTAAAGCAACTATACGCAGATAAAATGGATTAAAAAAGAATAAGGTAGCTCCCTATGTGTTGTTATGAAAACAATCTCCAAAATGTTTGTTAAGTAATGTTAAGTAAAGACATAAAGTGTGGCAAAGAATGGAGTGTACAATATATTTTCATTTGTGTAACGATTGAGCAGGTGTGTTTATGAAGGAAGAGGAAATTTCCAGAAGGGTACACAAAAACTGTTAACAATAGTTATTTCTGTGGAAGTAGGGTGAAGGCCTGGACTTGGAGATGAACTGTGAAAGCATTTTCAGTAAGTGTGAAATGGATCCGATAGCTAGAAGGGTACACTGAACGTATGAGCCATCCAAAAAGTCATTACAAAACACAGCGGACTGAATGCATTTTCTGTGATACATTCTTGTACTCAGAATTTAATACCGTTTGCATATAGTAACGTGTTACTTTTCCTATTGGAACAATCTCTGTGAGGCAGACAACAGCATCTTTTCCCATCCCATCTTCTCAGGACTCGGCAGGGGCAGTGTTCTCAGAGGGAAGGCCTGACCCGTGTGCCCGGAGGAGGGCAGGGATGCTGAAGGCATCTAAGAGGCTGGAGAAGATGGGGCAGGAGTGGGGAGCCAGGGGCTGAGCTGGGGTTGCCAGGCCGAGTCTGGAGTTCGTTAGCTTTTTAGGACTTATACAGGGTTTTGGGAAGTGACAACACCCAAGTCTTACAAGGAGGAAGTGAAGTCAAGTTGACATGTACACTCTGCTATATTTAGAATGGATAACAAGGACCTACTGTAGAGCACAGGGAACAGGGAACTCTGCTCAATATTCTGTAGTAACATAAATGGAAAAAGAACTTGAAAAAAAAGATGCAAATATATATATATATATATGTATGTATGTATAACTGAATCACTTTGCTGTACACCTGAAACTATCACACCATTGTTAATCAACTGTATAAAATAAAATTAAAAAAATCAAATGCTCCGAAGGTCAAGAAGTTGCAGACTAGCCCAGCTGAGGGCTGGGAAAGGGGCTGGTTTTCCCGTCTGGACTCTAGGAGCAGCGAGGGCATCACATAGCGACCCCGCTGGGGGCGTCCTGTCCCCTTTCCACAGCCGAGGAGACTGGCTGTAAGGTGGAGTGGGTGACTTGCTCGAGGCCACACGGCTGGTACTTGGGGAGGGATAGGACTGCATGTTGCCTGGTTACGAGGTCCGTGCTCCGCTCCGCGAGCCCCTCTTGCTCTCCCTTTGTCTGACACCCGCTCACGGTCAGGTGGACCTGCCTGCATCTTGCTCTGGGAGCTGGTAGCACTGTCACTAAGATGGCCATGGAGGGGCTGCCAAGGAGCATGCACACGACTTGGGAGGCCCCGGGTCCCTCCACCTGCCCTCCGTCAGCCATGAGGGCTTCCCCGTGTGTGAGGAGACTGCAGGGCAGAGGAGTAGTGTTGAGAGGGAATGCTCTCCGAGTGCGCACAGCCTCTGGGGTGTGCGGGCCTGGGAGTCAGAGCCCTGCGCCTCTGTTTGCGCCTCTCTAACCCTGTGGGCCCCGGAGTGGCATCAGGCAGACCCCTCCCCCGTGGCCCAGCTTTGCCAGGGATCTGCGTGCAGCTCTGAGCAGAGGAAGGCATTGACGGCCACACTCCCCTCCTGTCTGCACGAACCCCACCACTGTGGTTTCTCAGTCTTTATCTACATCCCACCGACAAGCACCATATCCTGGTCTTGGACCCAGAGCACGCAGTGAGATTTGGTAGAATCCTACAAAAAAGAAGAAGAAGGAAAGAAAGAAAGGAAAGGAATACATGAAGGAAGGAGGGAAGGAAGGAAGAAAGGAAAAGAGGAAGGAAGGAAGAGAGAGAGAGACGACAGATGCTGTTGGGTGGCCTGGACTCTGGACCGTGACCCTGGTCCTTGCCAGGGTCACCCACCCCCTTCCCACCCCCGATTGGTACAAAGGCCCATGGGATCCTAGCCATCTCCCTGCGTCTTTGCAGAATTGGTGAGGAGCAGGGCTGTTTTCATGGTCTCCGTCTGACTGTGTGCTGGCGGGGATGGCAGTGGGATTTGGTCCCAGGGCTTTATTTGTTTTGGTGAAGCTGCAGGCTGTGACAGAGGCTTGCAGGGCTGCCTTCCTTTTCTGGGAGTTTGGTGGGAAGCACCGATGTAATAATCCTGATTTATGACTCCAGCCAACCCTCAAGCCCTGCTCCAGTCCCCGACAGAAGTAATTCTCCCTTGGACAGAAATGAGTGGGAAAAGTGCCAGTTTGCGTCTGTACTGTACATTCTTCTCCTCGACAGGATGGGGCTCAAAGAATAGTTCACCTTCATAATTTTGGCCACAGTTGGGGGTTTGTGAAGCTGTCTAAATCCAGTTTATCAGCAGGAATAAATGCCCTCAGACTTAAAAAGTGGGAAGCAGAACTTGGCTCCATGGGGCTGATGATTTACGGAGGACCGAGGAGCTGGGAATGGCTGAGGTGGAGGGGGACAAGGTCTGTGGGGCTCCGCTCACAGCCTAGAGAAGCCGCGGCATGTCCAGTGATGGGAGGCCAGGCTCCAAGATGCATTTCCTCCTGGGAAGGATACGGCGTCTGGCATCCCTCACGTGGTGGGGACAGAGCAGCCCCGTAGGGTCGCAGCTGCCTTTGGGGTACTGGGGAGGTGTGGATGTGCCGTGGGGTGCCTTTGGGATACAGGGCTGAGTCTGCAAGAGCCGTGGCCTTGAGGTTGTGTGTCCTGTCCCTCGGCTGCCCACAGGCCCTGTGGTGCCTAGGTCCGCTTGTCCTTCATCCTCCTGCAGCTCCTGAAACCTATTCTCTCCAAAAAGTCCCTTTCAGACTGATGTCCCTGAGTGGGCCGTCCTCTGTCTCCACAAGGGCCACTCCAGGACCTTATGGGGCCAGTTAAGTCAACGGCTTTCCTACTGGTACATTTTTTAAAGTTTAAAAAATTTTATTCTTGGCTGTGCTGGGTCTTGGTTGCTGCGTGTGAGCTTTCCCACATTGCGGTGAGCAGTAGCTCCTCTGTGTTGTACCAAGAGAACTTCTTTCTCACTGCAGCGTCTTCTCTTATGCACCACAGGCTTTAGGGAGAGCAGGCTCAGTGGTTGTAGTGTGTGGGCTCAATAGTTGTGACGGGCGGGCTTAGTCGCTCTGAAGCATGTGGGGTCTTCCCAGACCATGGATCGAACCTGTGTCTACCCTGCATTGGTAGGCAGATTCTTATGTGTAGTACCACCAGGGAGGTCCCCAACTTGTACATTTTGCCCTGTGTTCTGTGTCTCGACGTCACTTCCATCTTCCTACAGGTAGAATCTCAAAGAATAAGCAGTGTGCGTAGGACCGTAGGATCTGCAGGCAGGCTGCCTGGGCTGGTGTCTCAGCTCTGCTACTTAACAGATGTGTGATTTGGGTGAGTTTTCCCCCTTGCCTCAGTTTTCTCATCTGTAATATGGGGACAGTAATCATGCAATTAAAGTCATTATCAGAAGAATTAGATAGAACCATAACTTAGCTCAGTATCTAGCACATGGTTATCGTTCATTATACAACCTCATCAGAAAGATTGGTGATGGTAATGGGGAGGATAGTGAGGATGGTGAGGATGTTGGCGAGGATGGTGAGGATGGTGGGGAGAATAATGGTGGTGGTGGGGAGGATGATGGTGAGGATGATGAGGATGGTGGGGAGGATAATGCTGGTGATGGGAAGGACAATAGTGAGAATGGTAAGGATGATGGCGAGGATGGTGAGGATGTGGAGAAGATGGTGTAGATGGTGAGGATGATGATGAGACAAGCATGGCTTTACAGAAAAAATACTGCGAACTAAAATACTGTGAACAAATGACTGCTTTAAACTGCAAACCTTTCTGCATCTTCTGTAACTAAGCTATCTTTTGCTTTTTTCTTCTGTGTTTTTTTTTGGTAATCGGCACCGAAGCCTCCTCTCAACTCTTCCCTAGGTCCAGCGCAGTGAAAAGAGTGTGAGCTCTAGAGTCACACAGGCCTCAGACAGAACTGTGGTCATGGATAGATCACTTAGTCCCTCTGAGCCTCAGTTTTCTCATCTATGAAATGAGAGCAGAGATGGTGACTTCACACGGGTTGAGATGACTCATATAGCTGATGACAGCTGAGCACAGTGAGGGCCCACATGCTAGTTTCCTTGTCCCTCTCTTGCTCCATACGGTCCAGGCTCCATCTACCTAAATCTTCTTTCTCTCTCAGGATTTGTTTGAGACCTGCCTGATCCATAAATTCTTCTTCAGATAAGTGGACAAATTCCCCATCCTTAATACTTTCACAGCCTCAGGTCACCGAGTTGGAGATGCCAGGTCACTTTGACCCACGGGGCTGGAATACCATTGCTTTGGGTTTTGTAATCCTGAGGCTGATTCCCTTGGACTCAGAGAATTTTCCCAGAAAATGTAGATGGGACTTGCTTCCTAGATAGAAGGAAGACTCTTTGAAGGTGATTTCCTGTCTCATCTGCATTTGTGGATCTTGCTCCTTTCACAAAGCCTGGCAAATAGAGGATCCAAGTCCATGATTACTGAGTGAAGGAAGGAACGTGGGATTGCCAGAGGGGCAGGGAGACCTTCTACAGTTCAGAGAGTCCCTCGTTGCAGCTAGGGTATGCTCTGACCAGCACCAGCCCTGTAGTTGGAGGGGCTCAGGCCTCCAGAGTGTAGCTCTGTAAGCAAGGGAGATGAAACCCAAAGCTTTCTGATTAGCCTGTTCTGTTTGGATTGGCAGTAGGTTTCCATTTGGAAATGGAGCTTCGGAAGTGAATATCAGAGTCATTCCATATGAGAGGAAGGCTTGTTGGCTCAGCCTCCAGCTTTGATGTAGAGCATATGGGCCTGGGGGTGCAACCTCAGACATGCAGGGAAGTGCACAGAGGGGCTGCTTGCATTCGGGACTTCCCAGGTGCCTCTCGGGTCATTGTCATTGGCCAAGCATTCTAACTCATCCAGTATGGCTGCAGTCTGGAATAGCAGGTTCTAACCTGGTCTCTGTTGCTAGCCAGCAGTGTGATCTTAGGCCCGTCACTTTACCTCTCTGGGCTTTAGTTTAGATCCCTTCTCACCATTCTAGGACATTTTCTGTTAGTCTGTAGCTTTTGTTACATCCTGACCAGGAAGCATTGACATTTCTGATGTATGCAGAAGAGTTGGGGGGAGCAGGCAGAGAGACTAAGAAAAGCAGATGTAAAAATGCACCCTGAAACAGAACACAAGGCTCCTTTCCCTGGTCATTGGCACTGTCACTACTTCCTCCTCTGCTTCTTCCTGTCCTCTACCCGCCCCTGAAGACGAGTCTCATGGGAGAGGAGCACATGTGTGCAGGACTCCCTGGACATCCCTTAACCTGTGAGCCTTGGTTTTCCAATCTGTGCAGGGAGACTGTTCCCATCTCCTTTCTCGGGGGCAGTGAGGATGGAGAAAAGCCGAATGTGTGCTGAGCCTCGGAAAATGTCAAACCCAGATGAACCTGGGGAGTTGCGATTATGGCATAGAGCTGGCCCTGCTGGGATAAGCAGGGCGAACATCACTCTATCAGGTGGCCCTTTCTTCCTTGAAGACGCTTCAGTGCAATGATGCTTCTACTGCTGTTGGTCTAACCCAGATGAACCTGGGGAGTTGCGATTATGGCATAGAGCTGGCCCTGCTGGAATAAGCAGGGCGAACATCACTCTATCAGGTGGCCCTTTCTTCCTTGAAGACGCTTCAGTGCAATGATGCTTCTACTGCTGTTGGTCGATGGCTTGTTTGGCTTTCTCTGCCCCTTTGAAACAGAAACACTGCTGTCTGAATCTTATTCCTTTGCATGCTTTTCTCCCACCAGAGCAGAAAGAGCAGGTTCCGTATGATCTGGCTCACCCTGCTTATCAGGTGTGACAGCATCTCCAGGTCTTAGAAGGAGAAGACTTTGCTTGCAACCCCTGGAGCAGATACCAGGGACTGGGGTCAGGATGACCCCGTCTTTCATGACCTGGGCAGAGTGGGAGGTTCAGAGGAAAGGGCGTTAATCCCACTTCTTGGTTTCATCATATGTTAGTTGAGACAACACAATCCAAGCCAGCTCTGTACTGAAAGGGGAGCTTGGACTTGAAAGTGAGCATCTTGCCTGAAGCCATCAGTTGGGTTAGTTTCAAAGGTGAAAGAACCAGGACTCATCTCTGGACCAGTTCTAGTGCTGTTCCTAGAATACCACATGAATTCTTCCCTTCCTTCACTCACTTGCCATCCCTCCCCATCCTTCCCTTCACCTTTGGCCTTCTGCTTACTTTTCCAGAGCCCACTTGCTGTAGCTCTCAGCGTGGAAAAGTTTCTGAGTGTCTGGGATCAGGCAGGATGCTGGGCAGGGTTGATTGTCCTCTAAGCAGCTGGAATGTGTTCTCAGGAGGTCACATCACCAGGGAGCACCCAGGGCACCACTCACTACACTGGCTTCTTACAAGAAATCCCAGAGATACAGCAGGTGGAGACCCCAACCACAAGGCTGAGGGGTCCCAGACCCCCGCTGTGAACTGGATTCCATTGCGGCAGCTGCCCCCTGCCCCGTGCCCCACCCCCCCTCACTGACACAGACTGAACGCCCACAGCACCAAGCGGGCCAAGACCTTCCTCCTTGCACCCGCTCGTCCCCACCCCTGCCCTTTCACCTCTCTTAGGGGCGTTCCATCCACTGGCGGCATCTCCAGAGTCACCCAGATAGCACTGGCCCACGTCCCAGCACCCCTGTCAGCCCAGTTCCATGCTGCTTTGGGAGGGGCACACACCCCGGGCAGGTTTCACCTTCTGGCAACAGCTGACTCTGTTTATTCAGATGAGAACAATTTTCTCCCCCTTGCACTTTCAACAAGTTCGACTTCAAGCTTCCCCCCGCCCACCACCCCACCTTGCTATGCTGCCAGAAACAACACAAGGCAGAAGGAGAAGGTGCAGGGCGGGGGGACCATCTGCTCTAATTGAGCTGTCAGCTGAGCCCCACCTTCCTGGATCTGGGGTGTCTCAGGGCCCAAATGGGCCAGTGTACAGCTAATGGAGAAGAGAGCTGTTTCATTTCCTAATCACTCTTAGAGATAACTGCTCAGTGCATGTGGGAGAGGCCTCCCCAGGAGATGCTGACCAGCAACCCCATCCTTGCTCTTCCTCCAGGGCTGGGCCAGAGCCAGTTCAGCAGGGAATGGTCACTAGGGGCCAGGGCCGGGGAGCCTCAGGCTGGCCTCAGTGCCCTGCCTGTGATGGGTGATGAGTCACAACGGAGAGGTCAGAATGCCAAGTCCAGGCTCAGCCTGACTCGAGTCCGCAGCCTCCCCTGGGCACGGTTACCTCTTCACTCCCAGCCAGTGACTCTCCTGAGAGGGGCTATGGGCTCAGAGTCCCTCCCCACAGAGGAGAAGTCAGGAGAGTCACTTTCTCTGACCTTCTAGAGTTTCATGTAAGAAGACAAGCGTGCGCTGGGTGATGCTCTGATTGGACCGGGCCATCTGAGGTGCTGAGGCTGCCTGGGTGCAGGGCCGGGAAGCTGGGCTCGTTCCATCCTGTGGATGGAACGTGATGTGATGGTTGGGATCCGGTCAGGTATGGGAGGCCAAAGGGCAGGGTGGTGAGCAGGTTCCTTCAGGTGTGGAGGCAGCACGAGCCGGCCTGTCATCTGAGAGCAGTTTCTTCTCCCCAGCTTGGCGTTCAAGCCTCTCAGCTCTCTCCCGCCTTGCCTTCCAGACTTTGAGCCTTTCTCCTTGTCCTGCCCTAGCCCTCTCCCAGAGTCATCACTCCACGAACGTTACCAGGACTTCAGGATGACTTTGCTGCCCCTGTTCCTTCTGCCTCTACTGTCCCTTCCTCTTGTCCCAACCACATCTGTAAACGAGACCTCGATTATACATTTCTTCCCTGATTCTTGTGTATCTCTCTGAGGCCTGTTCCCTTCCCTATGGAGCATTCTTATCCCTCTCTCATAGCACCAGGAATAGATCTTCCAGTTGTCATGAAGGGTGCTGACTCTCACTGGATTGAGCTTCCTGAAAGAAAGATTTCCTATTTCCCCAAGGCCCTGTCTGCACACGGACTGGCTCATCAGCAGGTGTGAGATAATGGCCTGTAGGGATGAACCATTCTACAGCATTTATTACCATAAATGTGCATATAGCACATAGCACATTTACACAGAGTTCCTGCTCTCCGTGCCTCTTCGTCTTTTTTTCATTTTCTAACTTGAGGATAATTGCTTTAAAATGTTGTGTTGGCTTCTGCCATACAACATCACAAATCAGCCATAATTATACATATATGACCTCCTTCTTGAACCTCCCTCCTCTCCCCTCACCCCTCCCCTCTTAGGCTTCAGCAGAGAGATTGGGGAGGGGGAGGGGGAGCGGGAGGGCGGCAAACAAAGAAATTAAAAGGCTCCAGGGCTCCAAGTTAGGGCGAGAAATGTGGAATGTCAGGCCTGGAAGAGGTGTTAAAAATGTAGTCTCATCTCTGTTTATTGGAGTATACTTAATTTACAATGTTACGTTATTTCTGCCGTACAGCAAAGTGATTCAGTTATACAAATGTATACATTCCTTTTTATGTTCTTTTCCATTTTGCTTTATGACAGTATTTTTTTTTTAATCTATGAGATGAATTTATTACGGGCTGATATGATTGCTTGATAACCTTTATGGGCCTTTCTTGAATGCTTCTTCTGCATGTTGCTATGGTAGTTATTAAATGCTAATAAAATAGTAGTATTATTAATGTTAGTAAAATAACATTAACATTATTAAAAATGTTATGGAATAAATGTTAATAAAAAGAAGAAAAGGGTTATTACTCTTGACAGTGTGAATATTGGCATAATCTCTCTTTTTTGCTCTGACAGGATATTGAATATAGCTCGCCATGCTCTGCAAGTAGGACCTTGCTGTTTATACATTCTCCATAGACTAGCTTGCATCTGCCAACCCCAAGCTCCTAGATCTCTTATTTTCTAGACGAAGAGACAGAGATTCCTAGAGGTGACTTGCTGACCATCATATAAGCAGTTAACTGCACAATGAGATCGGCTCACGGTGGTCACTTTGTCTGGTGGTTGCTGGAGAAGACTCTCCACCAGTGCTCCTGGGATTCTCAGTGTTCGCCTGGATCCCCCTGTGTGTCTTGTCAGTCTCACTCACTGCGTTCTTGTCTGCAAATCCTGGGAAGCCTGCTCTAGACCACTCTATGCCCAGTCTTGGGTGGGGGAACCAACTTCAATTCAAAACACCACTTGCTCTGGAACCCCAGGTCCTCGGCACCTTCCATCAGGACTGCTGGCTTCCTAGCTCTGCCTAACTCTGGGGTGTGACCTTGCAATGGATTTTAGATTGTAGTGGATGGCGGAAGAAAAAGACAATTGAAATTAAAACTAAATGAGAGCAGCATACAGAAACACGGGGAGAGGAGATCTGAGAGCTGGGAGCCTGGGCTCTGAAAGGGGAAAGAAGTTCTTCCCATGAGAAAATCGTGTGCCGACTTCAAGGAGCCTCTTGTAGGGGCAGGAACTCCCATGTCTCCAGACTCTCTCCACTAAGAAAAGGAGAAGGTTCTGGACTTCAGCTTTCTCCAGATGTTGGGCTGATGGAGTTGGGTTCAGGCTCAGAGCTGGTGAGCGAGGTATCCCAGGACAACTGGCAAGTCCTCAGAACTTCTTTTGCAACTAGATTTAGGAGCCAGTTAGGGTGAAGGGGAGGACGCAAATACCCACTTCTCCCCAACTCAGCGACCTTTCATGAGCTGCATTCTCAAGCTCTGCGAAGAAGTGATTTCTGTCTTCTCCTTGTTCAGGCCTCTTTGGAGAAAACAAGACAAACAGGGTCAGAGGAGGGCAGCCCAGCCAGTTGGGTGTCCTAGCTGGGGAAGTGCCCACAGAGCCAGGGCACCAGTCTGACGGGCACCCTCGTCCGGGTGGGCCTGGGCCAGCTCAGATTTTCTCTCATCTGCTGTAAGGTGATGGGTGTAAACAGGCAGCCTGGGGGATCCCTGGGTGCTGTCCCAGACTCTGCTTTTCCCCTTTCCATGAAAATGTTTGTCGTACATACTTTGAAGAGACTCTGAACATACCTTGAAGAGACTGTGAAATCCAAAGAGAGTCTTTTATCTGCCACTCAAGGACTTACTCGGAGGGTCCCAGCCTTAGGGGTCAGAGCTGGCCAGAGGTCCAAGAGCAGTCTTCTTTGAATCTCAGATGTGAGCTGTGCCTTCCACGTAGGGGCCAAGGTTTGGATTTGCCGTGTCCCCACATGGCTTTCGGCTGCAGGTCAGGGACTTCTGTTGCCAGGAGGAACTTGCTTCCACGATCTGGCTGGCTTGGTGTGTTGGCCCTGTCCAAGCAACCATGGGCTGTGGGCCACAGGAATGGTCGGATGTTGTGGTGTGGGCCTGTTTTCAGAAGCATCGTTGATGAGAAGAGTTTTCAACGTTTCTCCATCGCACACGTCCACCTTGGATTTTGTCTCGCTCTGCCCACAGTTTCTCAGGGTCACTAGCATTTATTCCCCATCTCTTTGCTCAGAAAAGAAACTCTTAGGTCTATTAGCTATCTGAAGTGGGACAGGATTTCCAAGATACCTGGAGCTCAGGTCAGGAGAAGGGACAGAGAAGGAGGTCTTAAGCCTCGTGTTACTTTGTGTCTTCGGACAGACATTGAAGAAACTATCAGGTCCCGATTTTTCAATTACTGTGACAGACAATCTCTCTTCTTAATCTTTTTTTCTTTTTGAACTGTGTATTTACTTTTGGCTCTGGATCCTTTGCCTGAATTTCTTTCAATTGGCTGTGGAAACCAAAGCACAGGGAAGTTAGTGATATTATTTCCAAAGCCTGCCATAGACTTGTTTTCTGATCTTAGGGATAGCTGAGAGAGTCTATTTCTTAAACCCTCCTTTGTTACCCGAGGGGAATCAGATTGGCTACTTTTTCTAAGATCTCTGCATATGAGGCAGAGAAGCAAGTGGGCTAGATTCTGCAGGGCTTCAAAAGGCCAAACCGAGAACAAGAAGACGCAGCTGGGTCCAGAGCTGGCAAGGGCGATGAGCTGTTAGGCGTCATTGGAACCAGGCTAACTGGAGTTCCTGGAAATTTTCCTGAGGGCATCGTGTCCCCAAATTCCACTTTTTGCCTCATCCGAGAGGGTCTGGCTTGGCAGAACAATTTTCCAGGAGTGAAATTCCCTCTTTCTTTTTACCCCTCTCTCCCTTCTACTTAAAGTCTTGTCTCTACTCCACAGATTTCTCCAGGTTTTCCATTTTAGAAAGAAGGGCCTATTAAGAATAAGAAAACAAAACGTTTGCTGGTTGTCACGTGTGCTTCCAGAAACAGTGCTCAACTACTATTTAAGACCCCAAAGTCAGAATTTCCAAAGAAGCATCTGAAATGGGCTCTATGAGAGGGGTGGCCACTGGACTCCACACAGGGACCACGCGTTCCTTGGGAGGTTGGGCCATGTCTTCCTCTGGGTTCCTCTGGCTAGCCTGCAGTGCATCAGCACCCAGAGGATGCAGAGAAAGATTTGTCCCTTAACTGACTAGAGATGAGCCACCCCCACTGACTGTAACAGACTCAGTGATCTGGTGTGGCCCAGAGGTCAAGAGCAAGTGCTGTGCAGCCAGGCCCCCATCTACTGTGTGACCTCGCTGTGTGACCTTGGGCAAGTTTTTAATGTCTCCAGGCCTTGAAATCTTCATGAATGAGTGGGGATGATAGGATCTGCCTTATAAGGTTGCTGTAATGATTCAATAACATTGAGGAGACGCTTAGCAGAGTCCTGGCCCAGAGTGAGCACTCGCTACATGGTCGCTGTCAGCAGATGTAAATTTGCCTACACGAGGCTCCTTTCTTGGCACGTACAATCTCTAATGTGATGGGGAAGGGTTGGCTTTCTCATCTGTGTCAGCCCCTAGGCGGTGAACTTCTTATTTCTTTCAGTGCATTTCCAATGTCTAAACCCGCAATGCCTGGGCCCTAGGAGATGCTCCCCATTTCATGAATAAATTAATAAACGGACTCATTCATTAGGTGCGGACGGACACAACTCATAGAGTGAATGTCTAACTGCTTCTTTGGAGAGGAGAGGATAATGTGACCTGCCGAGACCCCAAGCACTGACTTGCTTAGAGCCTCAGCAGCTGCAGACAGTGCTAAAGCCAAGAACTCGCTGGGAATGGTGGTCTTGGGAAGTCTTGCAGTTTCTATTCTGCCCTTAACCCAGAAAGGCCCTTTCCCTGCAATGAAGACACTCCCAGGGCTTCACTCTGTACCAATCTTGGAGGTCACCATTCACATCAAAGTCTCTGTGGATGGTGCCATGGGAGCCGTGCCCTGCCTGGCTGAGTGGCCATGTGTGGCCACCCAGGACTCTCCCACCGTTGAAAACAACCTAGATTCCTTGACACTAGGACTCACTTTCCAAAGGATGATTCACTTTCAATGACCTGAAAGAAATGAGAGAGGTGGAAAGAATAAGGGCAATTGTAATATCTCTTCTGGAGATAGGACTACAGGACCGTAGGGGTGGGGTGGGGGAGAGATGATGAAGGCTCTGTCCTGGGATGGGCTTTCGGTGTCTCAGGACCTGACTGAGGGCATCTCTTCCCAGCCCCATGGTGAGAGCATTTACATCATGGAAACCAGCACATGACAGCCAGTTGTTACCTATGCAGAGCACACCCCAATTTCAGCTGAAAGCCAAGGACATCCACAAAATCAGGGGAGAGGATGGTGAGCAGGAGGGTAGAAGGAAATGGGGGAGTGTTGTCAGGAGCCTAGGCAAGCACCAGCTCTTCCTGGGACTGACCTTGCTTTGACAGATGGGGGTTGCCTTGAGTCCAAGGCAACTGGACTTTTCCAGGAAGCGAAGGAAGTGGAGAAAAAGGTGGGAGTGATATTGACCAGAGTTCTCAAACAAGAAATTCAGGCTAGGCTGGAGGAGGGAGTGAGAAAAAGTAACTGGTTCCCTCGTTAGCTGGCTTCCAGAAGAGGGGGCGAGCTTATTACTTATATGGAGTGAGGGTAGGAGTGGTCCAGGGTGGGGCTGAAGGGGTGGGTTAGGCGGTTTGCCCACCCCTTTGTGGTGCTGAGAGCAGGGGGCATGTCCAGTACCCTGCTTTTGCTCCGGATACCCAGGTTTTTTTTGCTCCAGTCGCTTCAGAAGTGGCAGTTGGGGTTTTTATTTTGTCTTTGTACCTTTCAGGTCAGAATTTGCCCCCACCGTGCTTGCGGGTTTATTCCTAGTCACCTGTAGCCTCTCTGTGTTTCGTTGCTGGAGGAGAGGTATGTCCAGGTGCAGGAATCAGAGCAGAGGGGCCCAGGTCCCAGCCTGTCTCAGGGGCAATTTGTGCTGCGCCCCCCGACCCGTGCTGCCCTGGGGTCCGCACGAATGTCCCACCCTCTGTGTCCGTCCTGCCTGGTGCCGCAGCCACACACTTCTGCCTACAGGTGTGGGGAGCACCTCCCAACAGGTGAGACCCACATAATCGTTTCAGTTTCACTTGTCTGTGTCTGTGGATGCACCCAAAAGGAAAAGCCCTAATATGGATGGAGGGTTTGGGTAGCCTCTGGACTGTTTGCTTTATGTATATTTAAGTCTAAGAGCCCTGAGAATCGAGCACTATGGTTCTATCCCCATGGTAGCAAAGAGGCCCTGAGACACAGGGATACCCACCCCCACCACCCCACCCCGGAAGTGACACCCACGATGCCAGCACAGTCCCCGTTTTTAACTGCTGGGCTAGACACTTGGTTGGGATTAAACACATATTGGGGAGAGAGGCAGACCCAGTGTAACCTGTGCTGTCTCTGATTGGCCTGGCTGTGAGGCTTCATTTTATTTGGGGATCTCTGACACCACTGGCACAGTCAGGCCCATGGTGTCGCCCCACCCTGCTCTTGGGGGTTTTAAAAAACGCCCACTGGTTCTGTGCTCTGGCCCCCAGATCTCTTTCTGCTTCTCGTCTTCTATTTGTTCATCCAGCTGCTCTCTGAAGCCAGCTTATTCCCGTATATGTGTAGGCGTGTGTGTGTGTGTGTGTGTGTGTGTTTAATAACAATAAGAAACCCAGCTCCTAAGCCACATGTTTCATTCTGCTGCTTGTTAACTTTAACAAGGCAGCTGGAGGTTTGGGCTGAGAGCTTGCTTTTCTATTAACCAGAGCTTCTCCTCCCTCTGGATTTCCTGTTTGTAGTTTTGGAGGTAAAGCGTCATGGAGGAGACAAGCCTGAGTCGTTCCAGACTGCAGCGTGGGCGGCTCCCAAGACCTGGGCAAAGGGAGCCTCACGCCGGGCCAACCTGGGTCCCTTAAAATAAGATCCCTTTACATGGGTTGTGGGCCGGGGCTGTGCTTGGCACGGGGGACACAGCAAGATGGTGCTGACTGGGGCTCCCAGGAGCACAGCCTAGAGTGGGGGTTAGACCCACCTCTTCCAGGAGTTGTTATAGCACCAGGTCGGTGCTCTGGAGGTGGTACAGGCTGCGATGGGAACGCGGAGGAAAGAGCAGATTCTGGATCTGCAGTCTTCATGGAGGAAGTCACATTTGAACTGGCCTTTGAGGGGCAAGCAGATGGTTTTTTTTTTTAAATTTTTAATCAAAGGATAATTTCTTTACAGTGTTGTGTTGGTTTCTACTGTACAACAATGTTGATCAGCTATACATGTACACATATCCCCTCCCTCTTGAGCTTCCCTCCCCTCCATCTCACCCGTGTAGGTTATCACAGAGCACTGAGTTGAGCTCCCTGTGCTATACAGCAGCTTCCCATTAGCTACTTGTTTTACACATGGTGGTGCAAACATTGTTAGTGCTACTCTCCCAATTCATCCCCCCCCTCCTTCCCTCGCTGTGTCCACCAGTCTGTTCTCTACGTATGGGCAGGTGCTTTTATTTGTTGCTTAATTTTTTTTTTTTCAAGCAGAGAACAGCCCACTGAGCAAAGGGTCAGAGATGAGCAGTCACCGACTCCCCCTGGAAGAGAAGACTACAGTGCAGGTGAGGGTAGAGGCAAGATGACAAAGGCCCCTGGGAGCCAGGCCGTGGGGACCACATAAGTTCATGTGAGGGGTTTGGATTCTTTTTAGGCCAATAATGGTCACTATGGACTATTGTGTGTTGGAGAGACATGAACAGAACTGTTATAGAAAGACACCTGGTGAGAGGTTCCTTGGGTCTGGAGGAGGGGGTCACACAGGAGGCTGTTGGGATGCACACGAGAAGGATTAAGTGCAGGGGATGGAGAGGAGGGATTGAGTGCAGGAGAAGACTCGGGGGGAGGCCGGGAGATGCTGATAGTCACTTTGAGGTTTTGAACCCCAGGTGATGTTGACATTAACAGACAACAGAGATGAGGGGCCAAGGAGGACTTATCATTATGACCAGTTGGCTGGGCAGTGATTTAGGAAAGTGACCCATTTAGGGCATGGAGGTCTAATTCCCACAGATCATCCGTCTATCAACCTATCCCTTCCCCGATTCCACCCATTCACTCATTCACCCATCTACCCACCCACTTATCCACCTACCTATCTATCCCTTCCTTCCTGCCTCCCTTCCTCCCTTCATCCATCCCTCCAAATATCCATCCACCCACCCACCTATCCTATCATCCATCCATCCACCCTCCCATCATCTATCCCCCCCTCCTTCCCTCCATCCACCCATCTATCCATCGCTCCATCCCCAGTAAGCATCCCCCCTGAGCCAGGCACAGTGTTCCCATCATTATTAAGGCAAAGCGATTAGGATTACTCCCTCTTCCATACATAACTCTGTCTGAGGTTTTGCTGACTTTCTTCCCCTTCTCTGCTTTGCCTTTGATGTTCATGGTAATCAATCTTCCAGGGCTTGAATGTTTTGGTGGACAGAAAACTTTGGCCCATCTTATTTGCCTCCCTCCTCATCCTTAGACGGACACCTCTGCTCATGTTCCAGACAAGGAGTAAGGATAGAATAGTATCATCTCTACCTTAAAATAAACATTTCCTGCATTTCACAGGAAGAGAGCATTCTTCCATGCTGGTGATACTGTCCTTTCCCAGATGCCAGGCCTGTCAAGAACTATGACAAGGTCATCTAATGAAAACAAGGCATATTGTTTTCCATCATGTGAAGGAAATTAAAGGAAGGCCATTAACTCGATGGTTTTAAGATTGTGAGATTCTTCCTTTAGGTTTTATACTCCACATGCTTATGTTTTTCTTAAATTTCACTGTGGTGGGTTAAGTGGCATCTCTGCTATGAGCAGAACTTTGGAAAGGATGTGGGGAGAAACAGAAATGGTGATGCTGGAGAGTGCAGCCAGACTGGAGGTGGACCATCCCCTGCTTCCTCTTGTCCTTCTTGCTCTTGTACCTTCTCTCACCCCCTTTACAGCATCCCTGGGCCGAGCCACAGGCCTGAGATTACTCCTATCAGCGTGACTCCTGTTCATTCTCAAGCATCTCTGGGCTTCTATGTCTGTGTGTGTGAAGGCCAGCTTTCACATCATTCAAAGAAGGAAATGATGAGGTTCATATCTCTGAAGGCTTCGCCCTCCTCTTATGACCAGCGAGTATCTTCGGACGGATTGCTCGTCACAGCGTTCCACTCAGAAAAGTGACTCTGTCTGAAATGGAACCCGTGGTGTGTCCAGAGCCGTGTGACCTGCCACTGTCCACATGGTTTCCATTTTTAACTAACCCCAGTGTTTCTTTGAAATGATTATTTATCCTCCCCCAATTTGCCTGGCTCATCTGCTGTTTTTTTTTATTTTTAAAAAATGTTTCTTTGACTGCACCAGATCTTAGTTGCCGCATGTGAACCCTTAGTTACTGCGTGTGGGATCTTAGTTCCCTGATCAGGGATCGAACTCGCACGCCTTGCATTGGGAGCTCAGAGTCTTAGCCACGGGCCCACCAGGGAAGTTACCCTGTTTGCTCTTTTGTTTGCCCCCTCCTGTTGGCGTTTTTCTTCCACACTTTTCCTTGCAGCCTAACACTTCTAGTCTTAACTGAGTTCCCAGGATGTCTTTCTTTAGGTGAAGGTTCTTTATGGTTGCTTTTTCCTCCACTTCCTTTTCTGTAGTTTTTCTCTTTTAGGTAATCTTGGCTTTATTCAGAAAAGCAATCAGTAAATACGTCCTTGGTGTGTGTGTGTGCAGGATACTGGTGGGTGTCTTGGAGGAAAGAAGAGGAAATGTGATTTCTGTCCATAAGGAGCTAGCAGAGTATTTGGGGAGAGGACCTTGGCAATAGGAGAGCATCCCCCAACAAACCCCCAAACAAAGACCAAAAAGCCAACGGCCCTATGGTTTGGTGTATTTCTGAGGTGACGTCTCCTAACAGCTGAGCCCCTCATGGGGGCTCTCCTCGTGGGAAGGATCCTTCTCTACAGGCCCACTGAGCTCTGAGCACACTTGCTCATTCATTCGGAGGAAACTTTGTGACTGGCTCCTGTTTATCGGGCACTGTGTGATGCTGGGAAGTGGTACCAAAGCTGATCAAACCATGCAGCTGACCTGTTACCAGATTTCAGAAAGAGAAGGAAGAGGTCACTTTAGATTGGGGTGGATGACACGGCGGATATTAAGGATGTGAACAGTACATTCATGGGCAGAGGGGTCCCGCAGAGATTTTGCAGGTGAGAGAAGCAGAGCTAACAGGAGCCTGGGCACTGGGTTGTGTTAACGCAGATCCCAGGGCGGCAGGAATGAGTGGGACAGTCTGGCCGACATTTAAGGTTTCTGTTTGTGTCCGAATGTCTTGGCAGACCGGTTGGGGAGGACGGCTTTTGTGCTGGGAGAGGATCCTGGCTTCTCACCCCTCCTTGCTCTGTCCCCCAGCTTCCCACCTGCTTGTAGGCAGTCTCGGTTCCTCCCTGGCTCCTTCCATGCTGTTTCCCTGAAGTTTGGGGGTGGGTTTCTGTAGGCATATCAGATTGCAAGTCCTAATGTCGTGTTTGGATGCGGTACTTTGCTGTGCTTTTAATGAAAGTAGGCAGTTCCGTACAAGCCTGCCTACTCTCGAGGGCCCAGGCCTCTGGGTTAACCGAAGACCCTCAGTGACTCTCTGTATTTACAGCTCTTGCTTGGGCTCACTTCTCACACAGAGAAACGCAGGCCCCGCTCTCTCTCAGCGCACCCTCGTAAAGCCATGCAGTGTCAGGCCTCCACGGGGGTTTAGGAGCTCCAGCCTCCTCCTTGCACAGATGACGCTGCCGAGACCCACAGAGGGTGGTTGTTTATCTGAATGCACTGCCAGCTTGCTTAGTCATCGGTTATCTGTCTGTTCATGTATTTAGTGAAACATTGAAGAAATGCTTATAAAGGCTACATTCTGAGGCCAATGTGATTAAAACTACGAGGAGCAGACTTAAGGGACCCACATTCTAGTGGGACAGACTTGGGAAGAGAAAATCATAGCCCATGATCAGTGCTGTAATAGTGAAATGAGCAAAGCTGGGAGGAAGAAGTTGGCTTTGTCTTGGGGAACCAGAGAGAGCATCACGGAAGAGGTGGCTTTAGAACTGGACCTCGAGAGATGCGGAGGGGTCATCGGGCAGAGATGAAGTGAGGGCACCCCAGGCAGGGGGAGAACAAAGCCAGCCAGATAATGGAAGAGGATGGAGAGGCCTGGTCGTGGCCTGAGGGGTGAGTGACACAGCCACACGAGCAAGTTAAGGGTGAGACTGGAAAGGGCCAGGGTGTGGTCCCTGATAAGGTAACTGTGAGCTGGTGGAGGTCTTTCTTGAAGAAATGATCTGATTTGATTTTTTTTTTTCTTTAGTACAATGACATCTTTGCTGGTGTGTCTGATGAGGTGGACTGTGAGAGGTTGATGGTAGAGAAACTGATAAGAGAATTGATACTTAAAGTCAGTCCTGACGTGGCCCTGACAGAGCTGATTTGGCCGATATGTCTAAGTAGACAGGACAGGGGCTGGTCACCAGATGCATCTAGGGGATGAGAGAGAAGGAAAAGAGGAGGGTAGCAAAGGTTTCTAGCTTGATGGGCTGGTCATTCATGATGGAGGCAGGGTTGCAGAAGGATGGGTGGATGTGAATGGGGGGTTAAGGGGGAGATGTGGTGACTGCGTTGGCTACGGTTCTCCCAGGAGGAGAGGGGCAGTGGGGGGTCTTGACATTTAGATCTGGGTGTCATCACCTCACAAGTAGGTGTGTCAAGGCTGTCACTCAAGGTGAGACTGACTGATTCCTACTTCCAGACTCTGATCCAGGCGCCAGGCCGCTCATCCTCCCTTTGTCCAAAGCCCAGTTCTTGTCTGAATCTGACTGGCGTGAAGGGAATTGGCTAAACACCTCTTTCACTTCAGTCAGGACCCGGGAATCTCTGTTGTGTTTCTTTTTTTTTTTTTCCGAATCATTTCCCAGGACTCATGGCACCTCAGGACTCCAGGGGAGGGCCTGTCAGATGGAGTTTATTTATTTAATGAAAAGCACTTAATAATTTGGTTCTGTTTTCCTTGGTCCTTTTGTTTTTCTTTCTACCTCTCTCTCTCCTTCCCTGGGCTTTGCAGAGTGGGGAATGGGTCAGCAGCTTGGCCAAAACATTCTTGAATAGTTAATTCTTCAGCTGTTTTACAAGCCTGCCTGGTTTATGTAGCTGATCTTTCTCTCTGGTGCTTGTCCCTGGAGGAGTGTATGTGAGTGTGTGAGTGTGAGTGTGTGTGTGGGTGAGTGTGTGTGTGTATGGGTGCTGGGGCTGTGGGAAGGCCGGGAGGGCCATAGGGCGCAGCTCAGTCAAGGGAACTAAGAGCGTGATAAAGTCTGAGTTGTCTGCCTGTGCTCAGCTCTTGCATTCTTGTCCACTGGCTCTGGGTTAATATGCTCACACACCTTGAGCATTCTTGTTCAGTCTGGGGAGCTTGGTGAAGTCATTTGTCTCAAGGTTTTCGTGAGATCTGGAGACCCTGCAAAGGTATAGAGAGATGTGACTCCAGGGTTTGGCTGTCTCTGGGCATCCCTGGGTCCAGATTGGGTCACATTGTGTGCAGAGCCAACAGGGAACAGCCACTTGCTGAAGAAGGGAAGTCACTCCCAGGCTGCCCCTTCTTTCCTTAGACACTGACTACTAAGGAGTTTTCTGCTGACCCACATCTCCAGCTCTCCACTGCCCTTCTTCTGCCTTACACTACTGATCTATGTATAAGATAGGTAACCAATGAGAACACACATACAGCACAGGGAGCTCTACTCAAGGCTCTGTGGTGTCCTGAATGGGGAGGAAGTCCAAAAAAAGAAAGGATGTATGTATACATATGGCTGATTCACTTTGCTGTACAGCAGAAACTAACAAAATGTTGTAAAGCAACTTGACTCTAATAAAAATTGATACTAAAGAGCTGTAACTGACTCTTCTATGCAGCATTCTCTGAATTCCTGAGTCCACGGCCATCCCTCCCAGTCAGCCTGTTAAGCTAACTATCAACTGCAGCTTTGATAAAGGGTCCCCAGTCAAGCAGTGGAGGGCAGGGGGCTCCAGCGTAGGACAGGCTTGGGTGTCAGAAAAACACAGGTGGTGATGGTGGCGTCACCACCATCGCAGGCCTATTTCCCTCTGGCAGAAAAAGCAATGACTCTATGATTCTGACGTTTCCCAGGCATCTCAGATTTCATCTTAGGAACGTATGTACATTCCTGATGGGTGAGCAGTAGGAAAAGAATGGGTTTTGATGCATCTTCTGTGCTAGGTCTTGTGTGAATGCTCATATACATCATCTCACTGTATGTGAGAAATGCTTGAGAAGTAGACATTATGATTATTATTATCATTATTTAGTAAAAGTGAAAATGTTAGTTGCTTCGGTTGTGTCCGTCTCTGCCACCCCATGGACTATGGAGCCTGCCAGGCTCCTCTGATGATGGAGTTCTCCAGGCAAGAATACTGGAGTGGGTTGCCATTCCCTTTTCCAGGAGATCTTCCTGACCCAGTGATTGAACCCATGTCTTCTGCATTGTGGGCAGATTCTTTACCATCTGAGTCACCGGGGAAGGCCATCATTATTTACCCTGTAAACATGAAGAAACTGAGGGCCAGAGGGTTAGGCAATGTGGCCGAGGTGGTTCTGCTGAGTTGTGCAGAGCCAAGCTGGGTTCCTACCCCACAATGTAGAACTGCGAGATTTTTACTGCATTTTCTCATACACTCATACATCAGATTCCTTGCCATGAAAATGCATGGCCAGGCTACATACGATCATCCCCTCTTGACAAATGAGGAAGCTATGGCTAAGAAAGGTTAATTAGGAAGAGAAGCAGCCTTAGATCCTGATCTGACTCTTAGTCCAGACTTTTCCTGACGACCCTAAGCTGCCTGCTTTTTCCTGTCACTGCTATACTCAGTCTTGTTCCTTGCTCTTGTATTTTGAAGGCTGGAAAATTCCCCTGGTTGAATCTCCAAATTTAAAGTGTAACTTAAAGAGCCCCAGGGAAAACAAATCAACTGCAGTGCTTTCCGTCAAGCCTACAAAATCCACCCCACAATTAATGGGACAGTTATTGTTCGTAAAATTCTAACCTGATTAAAAACATATTTATTGAGGATTAGCAAGTCTGCAATAGCTACAGATCTCCTCATGGTCATTAAAATCTTAAAATATGTTTCTAGTAACAATGCAATTATTTATATGATAATTGCCTGAATAAAATGAATATTTGGTGAGTATAGAGTTCAATCTGCAACACACAGATAGTCTGGGGTTGTGGGGCTAGGGCAATGGGAACAAAGGTCTCCTTAAAAGAACAGTGTGAGGATGATTTATGTTGATCAAGTGGTGTTTTCCCGCTGAATAAAATCCACTGGCGGTGTGCTCCCTCAGGGAAATGGCTTCCTTAGAGCAAATGAAAATTGTGGGTAGTAACATGGGTAATTCTGTAACCTAACAGATTTTCAGAAGTGCATCCAAGTACAGTAAGAAACACCTGTATTTCATATCATATCATTCAAATCCGGTCAGAGTAGAAAAAATTACTAATCTTGAAAATAAGACTCTAAAAAATAAACTTTTGTTTGCGGTGACTTTTTTGGTTGTTATTGAGGTAGAGTTGCTTTACAATGTTGTGTTGGTTTCAGGTGTACAACTTTTTTAAAATTTTTTAAATTTATTTTATTTGTTTTTGGCTATACTGGGGCCTTGTTGCTGCCCATGGACTTTCTCTAGTTGCAGCAGGTGGGGACTGCTCTCTAGTTGCAGTGCACAGACTTCTGCTTGTGAGGGCTTCTCTTGTTGCAGAGCACAAGCTTTAGGGCACTTAGGCTTCAGTAGTTCTGGTGCACGGGCTTGTTTACCCCACAGCACGTGGGATCCTCACAGACCAGGGATCAAACCTGTGTCCTCTGCATTGGCAGAAGGATTCTTAACCACTGGACCACTGGGGAAGTGTTACGGCGTACAATTTTAGTGATTCAAGATTTTTATAGATTGTATTCCATTTTAGGTTATTATAAAATATTGGCTATATTACCTGTGGTTTGCTATTTAGTCACTAAGTCATGTCCAGCTCTTTGCAACCCCGTGGACTGTAGCTCATCAGGCTCCTCTGTCTGTGGAATTCTCCAAGCAAGAATACTGGAGTGAGAGAGAAGAAATCAAGCTCCACCCACCAGAACACCGACACAAGCTTCCCCAATCAGGAAACCTTGACAAGCCACCCGTCTAACTCCACCCACAGCGAGGAACCTCCACAATAAAGAGGAACCACAAACTGACAGAAGACAGAAAGGCCATCCCAAACACAGCAATATAAACAAGAAGAAAAGGCAGAGAAATACCCAGCAGGTAAAGGAACAGGATAAATGCCCTCCAAACCAAACAAAAGAGGAACAGATACAGAATCTATCTGATAAAGAATTCCGAATAATGATAGTGAAAATGATCTAAAATCTGGAAAACAAATTGGAGTTACAGATAAATAACCTGGAGATAAGGATAGAGAATACACAAGAAAGGTTTAACAAGGACTTAGAAGAAATAAAAAAGAGCCATTATATAATGAAGAATGCAATAAATGAGATCAAAAACAGTCTCAAGGGAACCAGCAGTAGAATAACGGAGGCAGAAGATAGGATAAGTGAGGTAGAAGATAGAATGATAGAAATAAATGAAACAGAGAGGCAAAAAGAAAAAAGAATTAAAAGAAATGAGGACAACCTCAGAGATCTCTGGGACAATGTTAAACGCACCAACATACGAATCATAGGAGTCCCAGAAGAAGAAGACAAAAAGAAAGATCATGAGAAAATACTCAAGGAGATAATAGTTGAAAACTTCCCTAAAGTGGGGAAGGAAATAATCACCCAAGTCCAAGAAACCCAGAGAGTCCCAAACAGGATGAACCCAAGGCAAAATACCCCAAGACACATAATAATCAAATTAACAAAGATCAAACACAAAGAACAAATATTAAAAGCAGCAAGGGAAAAACAACAAATAACACACAAGGGGATTCCCATAAGGATAACAGATGATCTTTCAATAGAAACTCTTCAGGCCAGAAGGGAATGGCAGGACACAGTTAAAGTGATGAAAGAAAATAATCTACAGCCCAGATTACTGTATCCTGCAAGAATCTCATTCAAATACGAAGGAGAAATCAAAAGCTTTACAGACAAGCAAAAGCTCAGAGAATTCAGCATCACCAAACCAGCTCTCCAACAAATGCTAAAGGATCTTCTCTAGACAGGAAACACAGAAAGGGTGTATAATCTCGAACCCAAAACAATAAAGTAAATGGCAACAGGATCATACTTATCAATAATTACCTTAAATGTAAATGGGTTGAATGCCCCAACCAAAAGACAAAGACTGGCTGAATGGATACAAAAACAAGACCCCTATATATGTTGTCTACAAAAGACCCACCTCTAAACAAGGGACACATACGACTGAAAGTGAAGGGCTGGAAAAAGATATTTCATGCAAATATAGACCAAAAGAAAGCAGGAGTAGCAATACTCATATCAGATAAAATAGACTTTAAAACAAAGGCGGTGGAAAGAGACAAAGATGGACACTACATAATGATCAAAGGATCAATTCAAGAAGAAGATAACAATTATAAATATATATGCACCCAACATAGGAGCACCGCAATATGTAAGGCAAATGCTAACAAGTATGAAAGGGGAAATTAACAATAACACAATAATAGTGGGAGACTTTAATACCCCACTCACACCTATGGACAGATCAACTAAACAGAAAATTAACAAGGAAACACAAACTTTAAATTTTTTTAAATTTTCCATTTTTTTTTTTCTTTTCTTTTTTTTTTTTTATTTTAGTTGGGGGCTAATTACTTTACAATATAGTACATCGATATGAATCAGCCATGGGTTCACACGTGCTCCCCCTCCCAAATCCCTCCCCCTATCCCTCAGTGTCATCCCAACGCTCCATCCCTGAGCATCCGTCCCATGCATAGAACATGGAATGGTGTTCTGCTTTACATATGACGATATACATGTTTCAATGTTATTGTCCCAGAACTCCAACCCTCACCTTCTCCCTCAGAGTCCACAGGACTGTTCTATGCATCTGTGTCTCTTATTCTGTCTCGCATATAGGGTTACCATTACCATATTTCAAAATTCCATATACATGCATTAGTATCTGTATTGGTGCTTTTCTTTCTGGCTCACTTCAGTATAATGGGCTCCAGTTTCATCCATCTCAATAGAACGGATTCAAATGTATTCTCTTTTTTAATGGCTGAGTAAATTCATTGTGTATATGTACCACAGCTTCCTTGGACATCTAAATAAACAGTGCTGCAATGAACATTGACGCGTCTCTTTCATTCTGGTTTCCTCGGTGTATATATGCCTAGCAATTGCTGGGTCATATGGCAGTTCTATTCCCAGTTTTTTAAGGAATCTCCACACTGTTCTCCATTGGCTGTACTAGTTTGCATTCCCACCAACAGTGTAAGAGGGTTCCCTTTTCTCCACACCCTCTCCAGCATTTATTGCTTGTAGACTTTTGGATAGCGGGCCATTCTGACTGGTGTGTAATGGTACCTCATTGTGGTTTTGATTTACTAATAATGAGTGATGTTGAGCATCTTTTCATGTGAAACACAAACTTTAAATGATACAATAGACCAGTTAGACCTAATTGATATCTATAGGTCATTTCACCCCAAAACAATGAATTTCACCTTTTTCTCAAGTGCACATGGAACCTTCTCCAGAATAGATCACATCCTGGGCCATAAATCTAGTCTTGGTAAATTCAAAAAAATTGAAATCATTCCAAGCATCTTTTCTGACCACAATGCAGTAAGATTAGATGTCAATTACAGGAGAAAAACAATTAAAAACTCCAACATATGGAGGCTGAACAACACACTACTGAATGACCAACAAATCACAGAAGAAATCAAAAACGAAATCAAAATATGCATAGAAACAAATGAAAATGAGAAGACAACAACCCAAAACCTATGGGACACGGTAAAAACAGTGCTAAGGGGAAGATACATAGCAATACAGGCTCACCTCAAGAAACAAGTCAAATAAATAACCTAACTCTACACCTAAAGCAACTAGAAAAGGAAGAAATGAAGAACCCCAGGGTTAGTAGAAGGAAAGAAATCTTAAAAATTAGGGCAGAAATAAATGCAAAAGAGATGAAAGAGACCATAGCAAAAATCAACAAAGCCAAAAGCTGGTTCTTTGAGAAGATAAATAAAATTGACAAGCCACTAGCCAGACTCATCAAGAAACAAAGGGAGAAGGATCAAATCAACAAAATTAGAAATGAAAACGGAGAGATCACAACAGACAACACAGAAATACAAAGGATCATAAGAGACTATTATCAGCAACTATATGCAAATAAATTGGACAACTTGGAAGAAATGGATAAATTCTTAGAAAAGTACGACTTCCCAAAACTGAAATAGAAAATCTCAACAGACCCATCACAAGCATGGAAATTGAAACTGTAACCAGAAATCTTCCAGCAAACAAAAGCCCAGGACCAGACGGCTTCACAGCTGAATTCTACCAAAAATTTAGAGAAGAGCTAGCACCTATCCTACTCAAACTTTTCCAGAAAATTGCAGAGGAAGGTAAACTTCCAAACTCATTCTATGAGGCCACCATCACCCTAATACCAAAACCTGACAAAGATGCTACAAAAAAAGATAACTACAGGCCAATATCACTGATGAACATAGATGCAAAAATCCTTAACAAAATCCTAGCAAACAGAAACCAACAACATATTAAAAAGATCATACATCATGACCAAGCTTTATCCCAGGGATGCAAGGATTCTTCAATATCCGCAAATCAATCAATGTAATACACCACATAAACAAATTGAAAAATAAAAGCCATGATTATTTCAATAGATGCAGAGAAAGCCTTTGACAAAATTCAACATCCATTTATGATAAAAAACCCTCCAAAAAGCAGGAATAGAAGGAACATACCTCAACATAATAAAAGCTATATATGACAAACCCACAGCAAACATTGTCCTAAATGGTGAAAAACTGAAAGCATTTCCCCCCAAATCAGGAACAAGACAAGGGTGCCCACTCTCACCACTACTATTCAACATAGTTTTGGAAGTTTTGGCCACAGCAATCAGAGCAGAAAAAGAAATAAAAGGAATCCAGATTGGAAAAGAAGAAGTAAAACTCTCACTGTTTGCAGATGACATGATCCTCTACATAGAAAACCCTAAGGACTCCACCAGAAAATTACTAGAGCTAATCAATGAATATAGTAAAGTTGCAGAATATAAAATTAACACACAGAAATCACTTGCATTCCTATACACTAACAATGAGAAAACAGAAAGAGAAATTAAAGAGACAATTCCATTCACCATCGAAATAAAAAGAATAAAATACTTAGGACTATATCTACCTAAAGAAACAAAAGACCTAAATATAGAAAACTCTAAAACACTGGTGAAAGAAATCAAAGAGGACACAAATAGATGGAGAAATATACCGTGTTCATGGGTCGGAAGAATCAACATAGTGAAAATGAATAGACTACACAAAGCAATCTGTAGATTCAATGCAATCCCTATCAAGCTTCCAACGGTATTCTTCAGAGAACTAGAGCAAATAATTTCACAATTTGTATGGAAATACAAAAAACCTCGAATAGCCAAAGCAATCTTGAGAAAGAAGAATGAAACTGGAGAGAAATCAACCTGCCTGACTTCAGACTATACTACAAAGCCACAGTCATCAAGACAGTATGGTACTGGCACAAGGACAGAAATATAGATCAGTGGAACAAAATAGAAAGCCCAGAGATAAATCCACACACCTATGGACACCTTATCTTTGACAAAGGAGGCAAGAATATACAATGGAGAAAAGACAATCTCTTTAACAAGTGGTGCTTGGAAAACTGGTCAACCACTTGTAAAAGGATGAAACTAGAACACTTTCTAACACCATACAGAAAAATAAACTCAAAATGGATTAAAGATCTAAATGTAAGACCAGAAACTGTAAAACTCCTAGAGGAAAATATAGGCAAAACACTCTCCGACATAAACCACAGCAGGATCCTCTATGACCCACCTCCCAGAATATTGGAAATAAAAGCAAAAATAAACAAATGAGACCTAAATAAAATTAAAAGCTTTTGCACAACAAAGGAAACTATAAGCAAGGTGAAAAGGCAGCCCTCGGAATGGGAGAAAAATAGCAAACGAAGCAACGGACAAACAATTAATCTCAAAAATATACAAGCAACTCCTGCAGCTGAATTCCAGAAAAATAAACGACCCAATCAAAAAGTGGGCCAAGGAACTAAACAGACACTTCTCCAAAGAAGACATACAGATGGCTAACAAACACATGAAAAGATGCTCAACAGCACTCATTATCAGAGAAATGCAAATCAAAACCACAATGAAGTACCATGTCACGCCCATCAGAATGGCTGCTATCCAAAAGACTACAAGCAATAAATGCTGGAGAGGGTGTGGAGAAAAGGGAACCCTCTTACACTGTTGGTGGGAATGCAAGCTAGTACAACCACTATGGAGAACAGTGTGGAGATTCCTCAAAAAACTGGAAATAGAACTGCCATATGACCCAGCACTGAGGAAACCAGAATTGAAAGAGACACATGTACCCCAATGTTCACTGCAGCACTGTTTGTAATAGCCAGGACATGGAAGCAGCCTAGATGCCCATCAGCAGATGAATGGATAAGAAAGTTGTGGTACATATACACAATGGAATATTACTCAGCCATTAAAAAGAATACATTCGAATCAGTTCTAATGAGGTGGATGAAACTGGAGCCTATTATACAGAGTGAAGTAAGCCAGAAAGAAAAACACCAATACAGTATACTAACACATATATATGGTATTTAGTCAATCGGTAAAGATAACCCTGTATGCGAGACATCAAAAGAGACACAGATAAATAGAACAGTATTATGGACTCTGTGGAAGAGGGTGAGGGCGGGATGATATGGGAGAATGGCATTGAAGCATGGAAATTATCATACGTGAAAGGAATCGCCAGTCCAGGTTCGACACATGATACAGGGTGCTTGGAGCTGGTGCACTGGGATGACCCGGAGGGATGGGATGGGGAGGGAGGTGGAAGGGGGGTTCTGGAAGGGGAAAACATGTACACCCATGGTGGATTCATGTCAATGTATGGCAAAACAAATACAATATTGTAAATTTAAAAAATAGAAAATAAACTAATTAAAAAAAAAAAAAGGATACTGGAGTGGGTTGCCATTCCTTCTCCAGGGAATCTTCCCGACCCAGGGACTGAACCTGTACCTCCTGCATGGCAGGTGGATTCTTTACCACCAAGCCACCAGGGAAGCCCTGTGTTGCACAATATATCCTTGTAGCTTTTGTTTTTCTCAAAGCCTGACTTTATTTTCCCCAGATAAGTAAGATCATATAGTCATCATTTTAATGAAAATGGACTTAATAAATTATAAAAAAATAAAGAGCGTGACAGAAATAAGCAGGGCCCCCCAACCTCCTACTATCTGTGTCCCAGACCTTCCTGGACCTCGTGGGCTGTTCACATGGTGTCCATGACAAGTATTCTCACTGAATTTCCAGATACACCTGGAGTATGCCCTGGGCGAGAGTCAAGGCTGAAGATGCGGCAGATTGGCCAGCACGTCCAGCCTAGGTGACTTGCCATCCTTTGCCCTGCCCAGCCAACTCTTGAGTTGCTGTTGAAATGATATGAATAACAGGAATTACATAGTAGTATCATTTTAACAACCACCATAAAACTGTTGGAATTCCAGTGACAGAGTTTTGTTGTCACTGTGATCTTAGGGGGTGGTATTTATCATTCACTGGGATGGAGTTGATGGCATATTAAGCTGTTGGACAGATGATGTTTCCTATACCAGATGTGGCCACGTGGTCTTAATCATGCACCCCCCATATGTCAGGCTTTATGTTATTTATTTCTTCATTCACCCGTTAGACACGTGTTTATGGAGTGCTCATTAATCGTGAGGCACTGGGAAGACATAAAGTGAATATATTTATATATGGGATAGAATAAGCCACCCCCCACTCCAATGTAGTTTTAAGGTACAGGGAAAAGCTCTGGACTAAACTGTCCCATTACTTTAAATTTATTTATTTATTTATTTATTTATTTTTGGCTGTGCTAGGTCTTCGTTGCCATATGGCTTTTCTCTAGTTGTGGTGAGCAGAGGCTACTCTCTAGTTTTGCTGCACAAGCTTTTCATTGCAGTGGCTTCTCTTGTTGCAGTGCATGGGCTCTTGAGTGCATGGGCTTCAGTAGCTGTGGCTCCCAGACTCTAGAGCACAGGCTCAATGGTTGTGGTGCACAGGATTAGTTGCTCCGTGGCATGTGGGATCTTCCCAGATCAAGGATCGAACTTGTGTCTCCTGCATCGGCAGGCAGATTCTTTACCTCTGTGCCATGAGGAAGGCCATCCTCCATTGCTTTTTATTTCATTTATTCAACAAATATTTATTGAAATCTTAAATGCTAGGAATGAGTCTAGATTCCAGGTCTATGGCAGGGAACAAAACAAAGTCTTGTTCTCATTGAGCATACATTCTTGGTGCCTAAAATTAGTTTATAAAGGATAAAATGTTCTATGGCACAATAAGGAAGAAGCCTTGATGAGGTCATCATATTAGAAAGAGAAAAGTAGAACATTTCTGTTTGCAGATGATGTGATCTTGTATATAGATAATCCTAAAATATGCACAAAAAAGTTATTAGAGCTCATCAGTGAATTCAGCAGAGCAGCAGGATACAAGATTGAAATGCAGAAATAGATTATATTTTTATGCACTAGCAATGCATGATTAAAAATAAAGTTAAGAAAACAGCTCCATTTACAGAATCATTAAAGAATAGTAAAATAGTTAGAGATAAATTTAACAAGAGAAGTGTAAGACTTGTACATTGAAAATTATGAAACATTATTGGTGGTTTAGTCGCTAAGTCATGTCTGACTCTTTGCGACCTCATAGACTGTAACTCACCAGGCTCCTCTGTCCATGGGATTTTCCAGGCATGAATACTGAAGTGGGTTGCCATTTCCTTCTCCAGGGGATCTTCCCCACCTAGGAAGATCCCCCACCCAGGGATCAAACCTGGGTCTCCTGCATTGCGGGCGGATTCTTTACCAACTGAGCCATCAGAGAAACCTTGAAACATTATTGAGAGTAATTAAACAATAACTAGTGGAAAGACATCTTGCATCTATGGATTGGAAGACTTAATATTGCTAAGATGGCAATAGTCCCCAAAGTGGCCTGCAGATTAATGCAATCCATATAGTAATCTCAGATGCCTTTTTTGTTTGCAGAAATTGACAAGTTGTTCCTAAAAGTAATATGTAAATGTAGGAGACCCAGAAGAGCCCAAACAATCTTGCAAGAGAAGCAAAGTTGGAATATTCATATTTATCAGTTTCAAAACTTATGATAACATTTCAGTGATGAAGATTGTATAGTACTGACACAAAGAGAGAATACAGATCAAAGAAATAGAATTGAGATCCAGAAATAGACCACTACGTTTGTAGCCAGTTGATTTTCAGCAAGAGTGCCAAGACAACTGAATGGGGAATGAATAGTCTTTTCAACAGAAGGTGCTGAGGCAATTGGATATCCACATGCAAAAGAATGAATTTGGGTCTCTACCTACATCATATACAAAAATTAACTACAACTGGATCATAGACCTAAATGTAAGAGCTCAAGCCATAAAGCTCTTAGGGAAAACATAGTCATGTTGGACAATGATTCCTTTTGTGTGACATCAAGAGTACAAGCAACCAAAGGAAAAAAGTTATTTAGACTTTATCAAAATTATAAATTTTGTGCTTTAAGAGTTACAATCAAGAAAGTGAAAAAGCAACCCACAGAATTCTAGAATATATTTGCAAATCATATATTTGATAAGGATCTAGTATCTGTAATAAGGACATCCCTGCTGCGTGCGTGCTCCATCACTCAATTGGGTCTTACTCTGTGTGACCCATGGACTATGCCCGCCAGGCGTATCCCATGTCCGTGGGATTCTCCAGGCAAGAACACTGGAGTGGGTTTCCATTTCCTCCTCCAGGGGATCTTCCTGACCCGGGGATCGAACCCAGGTCTCCTGTATCTCCTGTATTGCAGGTGGATTCTTTGCCACTGTGCCACCTGGGAAGACCCATCCCTAGTGCTGGTACCTAACAAGATCTCAGTGAAGACTTATTTAATAAATGATTGAAACTTCAGGGACTTGTCAAAGCCTCCTGGGTAATTTTGGGGTGAGTCGAGGCTTGAGAGAAGTTGCAGTTCTTAGAAGAGAAAGCTAGATTGACCTTTTGAAACGGGATCCTCCTATCAGACAGAACACTAAGCCCTGACCCCTCTGCCCTCCACACAGCTCTGCGCTGGGCTTGGAATCGCTTTCTGTGTTCCCAGCTGACATGGCCTGGAGCTAAGCCAGGCCTTTGGAGGGAATGGCTGTCCCAGAACAGGAGATCCTGCAATTATTGGAGGACTTGACCTGACTTCATAATGGGGAAGGCTGTGGGTTCAGTACCATCTCTAAACTGTGCAGGTGAGAGTCGACCAGAGGTTTTTGCGAGAGGTTGTCAGGCATGACCATAGTCAGCTGATGACTGTACTTGGTCAACATTCACATATTATATGAATGGCTTCATATATCTGTGCTGTTAAAGAAAGGATGAACTGTACAAAACAGACATTTATGTGTAGAAGAGAAGCATGTATTCATCTAACAAATACTTCCTTCCATACCTTAAAGAATATCTATAATAAACAAATTCATTTAGGATAAGGTAAGAAGGACAGGACCAATGTTTTTGTCCTGCTCTGTCACTGCACGTGGGACACATGGCCTTACCCCCTTTGTCCTGGTTCCCACGTCCTCATCTGCAGAAATTCAAAGTTTCTTCCTAGTTCTTGTGTTTGCCCTTTTCTACTTACGTGATAGACGTGATAAGGTAGGGGAATGTGAAAGCTAAAGCCTTTAAAAAGAATTATTACCAAATAAAATCAACATGAAATGAAATTCTCCTATAAAATCAAGAGACAATAATAATAATAGATATTACTGTGCTATAAACTAAGGCATGCCTAGGGTCAAAAAGTGAGATCCAAGAAAAGCTTTTAACTCCTGAGGGGGACACATGAGCCAGCCCTTCTGCCATTAAGCTTCTGCTCTGTGCAGGGCTGGTCTGTGTGCCTTTTATTTCTCAAGTTCTAAAATAATGTGATAGTAGCTAACATACTTTGAGTACTTCCTGTATGGCAGGCATTGTGCTAAATAGTGTGCTGGTTTTATATCATTTAAGTTTTATGACAATCTGTGATGACCTAGAGCGCTGGGATGGGGGAGGTGGGAGGGAGATCCAAAAGCCAAGGGATATATGTATACATGTAGCTGATTAACTTCACCGTACAGCAGAAACTAACACAACATTGTAAAGCATATAGACTCCAATAAAAAATAATGCATTAAAAAGAAGAGAGAGAGAGATCTCAGACCCAGGCAGAGTCACTGCAGACCCGGCATTCTCTTAACTACTAGACAACACTGCCTCCTCTCTCAGGATTCTAAGATAGAAATCATGAATTAAACATCCTGTGAGCATCCCTCCCAAAGCGATAGAGTAAGATATAGGCTAAGAGCAGAGCTAGTGGTTTATCGTCACTGGAGGAAGGACCATTTCTTGAACTGTATCATAGTTTTGCAAGAGGATTCATTTTGGGAAGTAAGATGGTTTAGCAGGAGCTGGCTCAGTCATCAGCATGGGTCATGCAGAGCCCAGGAACGGGATGTGGACTCCATCCGCCATGACCTTCTTAGTTGATGACAAGCCACAGGGCAGCCTTCAGAGTCTTGGTTTTCTATAGTGGTCTGTTCCTTGGCCCTGATTTGGTTTCTGGACACAGAGAAAATAAACAGAGAAGGGAAGGGGAGTGTGGAGTCCTTTTAGAGATGGAGCTGAAGGATGTTTGGGGGAGGCCACTTGTCGCTCTGTCTGTGATTCAGAGGCAGAACTGGCCCATGAGTGCCCATGACATGGGAGAGCAGGCCTGAGGGAAGATAGGTTGGTCCCGTTCTCCGTGGCGAGGTTCCCAGGCTTTGGTTTATGAGCAGTAAATTCCTCCATGAGGTTTGTCTTTTCATTTTATTGGAGAAAGTTTCCTCATAAAGTTCTCCTCCAGACCATCAAAACCCCCTCAAACTCTTGAGAACTACATTCCATCTGCATGCCTTGTGGTTTATCTTCTTCCCTCTCCTCTTAGTAATAATTCTACTTCAGCGTCCCTCTCCATCCACTTCATCCCAACGAGTGATCCTAAGAAGCTTTGTTCTTCCAGAGCTGCCATTTTGAAAATCTTACCTTCTGGGCTAGAAACTGCGTTAAGGGCAAGACAGGATACTTTTCCATGGATCCATGAGATGTGAGAACCATCTTTCGGGACCTGGATTCTTAGCACAGTGGCTGACACCCACTACTAGGCACTAAATCTACGTGAACTACATATGCGATAAGTTGCTTCAGTTGTGTCCGACTCGTTTGCAACCCCATGGACTGTAGCCCACCAGGCTCTCTGCCCATGGAATTCTCCAAGCAAGAATACTGGAGTAGGTGGCTGTGCCTGCCTCCAGGGTATCTTCCCAACCCAAGGATCGAACTCACATCTCTTGTATCTACCTGATTGGCAGATCAGTTCTTTATCACATGAACTATTGTCATCATTAAAAATCAGATGGGTTTCCTAGAACCAAGTTAACCATTCTCAAACATTCTGAATCTCGAGGATCTGAGAGTATGTGGGGTTTAATGAATCACTACCAAGGAGTTCTACAAAAACCCATTTTGTTATTCTCTTTCCTGACCGATAGCTCAGCACACAAAGTGACTTCCTGAAAACCCCACAGAGCATTAGCAAAGGCCCTGGGAAAAGCACTGGGAGCCCCGCCTCATCCCTTGCTATGTTAGGCAGCAAACCCTGCTTTCCCCGCCAGGAACAGCAACCCAACGATGCTCCTGCTGCCAGATACTGGCTTCCCTGCCGAGTCAGGCAGGGTTGGAAAGGCAGATGTCAGCCAAGTGGGGCTCCACTTGAGTCATATCCTGGGAAATGTGTGTCAAAAGCAGGTGAAAGATGTTAAATTTCGTACAGACCATGCTCCAGATGAAAGGTGAGGCACACAGGAGCCCCCAGCTTCACCCTCTTTCTGTTATGTGGGGAAACCCACAGCGAGGTCGCAGGCAGAATGCAGAGCAGTCCTGGGGGACAGGAATCAGGATGCAGAGGGCAGTGAGAGTATTGGAGCCCAGCTTCCACCAGTCGTGGGACTCAGAGGCCCAAAGAGACAATAATTGCGCAGCGATGTGGATGTGCTTAATACATTGAAATGTACACTGACAAATGACAAAGATGGTAAATTTTATGTTATGTGTATTTTACCACAATTAAAAAGAATAAATTGAAAGCATAGACAGTAAAGTATTAAAGAACATTACCAACAGTAACAAAGGCAATCATTTGTCCACAGTTCTTAGGCACAAGCATCATGATAGGGAAGAAAACAGCTGACCTTGAGGACCAAGAGGGATGGCGTGTGTGTAAGCCCTGTGGACAGACCATTCCAGTGTGCATATTGATTATTACGCCTCTGTTTGTACCTTTGACCACTCATCTTGCCCCATGTCGTCCCTGGGACCTAAGAGGAGGCTTTTCCTCACAAAAACAGGCTCCTCCCAGGCTGGAATCTTTCTCCAGGGGTTCTGCCTAGGAGCCAGCTGTCAGCACGTGACAACCCCCAGACACGTATCCTGCATGGCTCCCAGCACCGCAAAACTCAGGAAAACATCCATGCCTTCCTGCTTCTCACTGAGACAGCCTGATATTTCCAGAGAAACATTGCTAAAAACTAACAGAAATCGATGAGGAAATAATGACCCAAAGTACAAATTGCATTAGAAGAAAAATAGTTTGGCTTTACTAAACACATACTATGTATGAGTCAGAAAACTAAGTGCTTGATGTGTCACTTTTAATCCTTATAGTACCCTGGATGGAAATTCAGTTCAGTTGTTCAGTTGTGTCCGACTCTTTGGGACCTCTTGGACTGCAGCACGCCAGGCTTCCCTGTCCATCACCAACTCCGGAGCTCACTCAAGCTCATGTCCATTGAGTCAGTGATGCCATCCAATCATCTCAGCCTCTGTTGTCCCCTTCTCCTCCCACCTTCAATCTTTCCCACCATCAGGGTCTTTTCCAATGAGTCAGTTCTTCACAACAGATGGCCAGAGTATTGGAGTTTCAGCTTCAGCATCAGTCCTTCCAATGAACAGCCAGGACGGATCTCCTTTAGGATTGACTAGTTTGATCTCCTTGCAGTCCAAGGAACTCTCAAGAGTTTTCTCCAACACCACAGTTCAAAAGCATCAATTCTTCAGCGCTCAGCTTTCCTTATAGTCCAACTCTTATATACATACTTGACTACTGGAAAAACCATAGCTTTGACTAAACGGACCTTTGTTGGCAAAGTAATGTCTCTGCTTTTAAATATGCTATCTAGGTTGGTCATAGCTTTTCTTCCAAGGAACAAGCCTCTTTTAATTTCATGGCTGCAGTCACCATTTGCAGTAATTTTGGAGCCCCCAAAATTAAAGTCTCTCACTGTTTCCATTGTTTCTCCATCTATTTGCCATGAAGTGATGGGACCAGATGCCATGACCTTTCTTTTTTGATTGTTGAGTTTTAAGCTAGCTTTTTCACTCTCTTCTTTCACTTTCATACAGAGGCTCTTTAGTTCTTCTTCACTGTCTGCCATAAGGGTGGTGTCATCTGCGTATCTAGGTTACTGATATTTCTCCTGGCAATCTTGATTCCAGCTTGTGCTACATCCAGCCCAGCATTTCACATGAGGTACTCTGCATATAAGTTAAATAAGCAGGGTGACAGTATACAGCCTGATGTACTCCTGTCCCTATTTAGAACCAGTGTGTTGTTCCATGTCTGGTTCTAACTGTTGCTTCTTGACCTGCATACAGATTTCTCAGGAGGCAGGTAAGGTGGCTGGTATTCCCATATCTTTAAGAATTTTCCACAGTTTGTTGTACTACACAGTCAAAGGCTCTGGCGTAATCAATAAAACAGAAGTAGATGTTTTTCTGGTATTCCCTTGCTTTTTTGATGATCCAGAAGATGTTGGCAATTTGATCTCTGGTTCCTCTGCCTTTTATAAATCCAGCTTGAACATCTGGAAATTCATGGTTCAAGTACTGTTGAAGCCTTGCTTGGAGAATTTTGAGCATTAATTTGTTAACATGTGAACTGAGTGCGATTGTGTGGTAGTTTGAACATTCTCTGGCATTTCCTTTCTTTGGGATTGGAATGAAAACTGACCTTTTCCAGTCCTGTGGCCACTGCTGAGTTTTTCAAATTTGATGGCATATTGAGTGCATCACTTTCACAGCATCATCTTTTAGGATCTGAAATAGCTCAACTGGAATTCCATCACCTCCACTAGCTTTGTTTGTTGTGATGCTTCCTAAGGCCCACTTGACTTTGCATCCCAGAAAGTCTGGGTCTAGGTGAGTGATCACACCATCATGGTTATCTGGGTCATGAAGATCTTTTTTGTACAGTTCTTCTGTGTATTCTTGTCATCTCTTCATAATATCTTCTGCTTCTGTTAGGTCCATACCATTTCTGTCCTTTATTGTGTCCATCTTTGCATGAAATGTTCCCTTGGTGTTGCTAATTTTCTTGAAGAGATCTCTAGTCTTTCCCATTCTATTATTTTCCTCTATTTTTTTGCACTGATCCCTGAGGAAGGCTTTCTTATCTCTCCTTACTATTCTTTGGAACTGTGCATTCAAATGGGTATATCTTTCCTTTTGCTTGCCTTCTTTTCTCAGCTATTTGTAAGGACTCCTCAGACAACCATTTTGTTTTTTTGCATTTCTTTATCTTGGGGATGGTCTTGATCCCTGTCTCCTGTACAATGTCACAAACCTCCGTCCATAGTTCTTTAGGCACTCTGTCTATCAGATATAATCCCTTGAATCTATTTCTCACTTCCACTGTATAATTGTAAGGGATTTGAGTAAGGTCATACCTGAATGGTCTAATGGTTTTTCCTACTTTCTTCAATTTAAGTCTGAATTTGGCAATAAGGAGTTCATGATCTGAGCCACAGTCAGCTCCCAGTCTTGTTTATTCTGACTGTATAGAGCTTCTCCTTCTTTGGCTGCAAAGAATATAATCAACTTGATTTCGGTATTGACCATCTGGTGATGTCCATGTGTAGAGTCTTCTCTTGTGTTGTTGAAAGAGTGTCCTATGACCAGTGTGTTCTCTTGGCAAAACTCTGTTAGACTTTGCCCTGCTTAATTTTGTACTCCAAGGTCAAATTTGCCTGTTACTCCAAGTATCTCTTGACTTCATACTTTTGCATTCCAGTCCCCAATGATGAAAAGGACATCTTTTTGGGGTGTTAGTTCTAGAAGGTCTTGTAGGTCTTCATAGAACCATTCAACTTCAGCTTCTTCAGCATTACTGGTTGGGGCACAGACTTGGATTACTGTGATACAGAGTGGTTTGCCTTGGAAATGAACAGAGATCATTCTGTTGTTTTTGAGACCGCACCCAAGTACTGCATTTTGGACTCTTTTATTGACGATGATGGCTACTCCATATTTTCTAAGGGATTCCTGCCCACAGTAGTAGATATAATGGTCATCCGAATTAAATTTGTCCATTCCAGTCCATTTTAGTTCACTGATTCCTAAAAATGTGGATGTTCACTCTTGCTATCTCCTGTTTGACCACTTCCAATTTACCTTGATTCATGGGCCTAACCTTCCAGGTTCCTATGCAATATTGTTCTTTACAGCATTGGACTTTAATTCCATCACCAGTCATATCCACAACTGGGTGTTGTTTTTTGCTTTGGCTTAGCCTCTTCATTCTTTTTGGAGCTGTTTCTCCACTCTTCTCCAGTAGTGTATTGGGCACCTACCGACCTGGGGAGTTCATCTTTCAGTGTCATATCTTTTTGCCTTTTCATACTGTTCATGGAGTTCTCAAGGCAAGAATACTGAAGTGGTTTGCCATTCCCTTCTCCAGGGGACCATGTTTTGTCAGAACTCTCCACCATGACCTGTCTGTCTTGGGTGGCCCTACACAGCATGGCTCATAGTTTCATTGAGTTAGAGAAGAAATTACCAGTGTGCTTTTGTCAAGTCAAGAGTACTTCTGCTCAGACATCTTAGGTACAGAGTGAGGCTAAGCTAGGACTCAAACCTTGGTCTGACTGGCTTCAAAGTCTTCACTTTTCCCTCCATGCTGCTCCTAGATTTCCCATCCAAAGGGTTCTGCAGAAAGGTCAGAGAACTTTGGTTGATGCTCATGTGCTCATGGTAACCACACACTACCCTTGGGCTTCCCTGATGGCTCAGTGGTAAAGAATCCACCTGCCAAAATAGAGATGCAGGTTTGACCCCTGGGTCAGAAAGTTTCCCGTAGGGAAGGAAATGACAACCCACTCTAGTATTGCCTGGAAAATTCCATGAGCAGAGGAGCCTGGTGGGCTACAGACCATGGGGTCACAGAAGAGTTGGACATGACTAGCAGCTAAGCAACAACAACTGCATCCCTGAGCTCCTGTCTTTCTGCTCTGAGCTCATGGGGACAGGGCTTTGTTTGCTTGCTCACCACTGCACACCCATGGCCAAGAACAGAGCTTGGCACAGAGTAGGTGCTCATAAATACTTGCTGAATGGAGGAATGGATGACTGACCACTTATTGACATCACATTTTCCCAGCACTCAATGTCTGGTCTGTCCATCCATCTCGTCCTGCTATCCAATGACAGATATCACCTTTCACGTGTAACTCATTATTCAGACACCAGCGACCTCCTTAATCAGCTTCTAAGGGACCCTGTTTGCTCTCAATAAACTTGGTGATGTCTATCCAACATGCAAGTTTTTTCATAGCCCATGGGACCTTCTTTAAGCACCTTCAGCACACTATGGCCTGTTTTGTTTACCCAAGGGAAGAGTGATGTTAATTCTCATCACAGTGATGATGCATAAATAATTTATGGAGCAGTTAATATACTATAGGCGTCAGGCTAAGAACTTTCCATGCATCTTCCAATTTAGTCCTCATGATACTTTTTGACATAATCATCCCCATTTCACAGATGAGAGAAGCTGAGACTGAGGGGGTCAGTGAAATGTCCAAGGTCATGCATGGTTCCATCTACCTGCAAAACTTTATTTATTTATTTATTTATTTACCCGCAAAACTTTAAACCACATTTGGTTTTACTTTGCAACCCTAAGTTTTTCTGCCTCTCATCTCACAAAGTGTGCTTAGAATAAACTCCACCTGTTACGGCAGACCCATGCCATCACAGTACCCTACAGCAGCCATACCATCTGCACCATCCTTTTGCATGCAGACTTGGAACAGCCCATTGGCCGGTGACAGTGTCCCATCCCTTCTCCTTCTGGGATCCTCCACCAGCGCTGCATTTCCTAACCCACTTCCTTCCTTTCAGAGAACCCTGCTGTCGTTTTGAGATCACTGCCTCGCAGGGTCTCCAGAAATGCTTTTTTAAAGTTCAACTGCAAGGAGAACTTAAATGCTTCTGTTTTATTTTTAATCAGGGTCAAAAAATTTCCACACATACCGAAATAGCCCTTGGGAACGTTTAAATGCTTTAAACGCCTTAAATGCTTCTGTTTATTTTTAATAAAATATTTCCACACATACCGAAATAAAATATAATGTATATAATATATGAAAGACAATAAATACTCCTGGATCATCATCCAACTTGAGAAATAGAATGTTGTCCAAGTGCTGAAACACCCCTGAATGCTTTCCGGTGGTTATCTCCTCCCTTCAGGGGAATTTAGTGTTTACTGTTCTTTTGCTTTTCGTTACAGTTTGAAAGCCTATTTAGTGAAAGGAATCTGTTTTTTAATTTCGTGTGTGTTTGACCTTTGTATGAATACTATCACATGGGGTAGTTTTGGGTGCTTTCTGTTTTACAGATTCATCTGAGTGGATGCATGTGGCCGTAGTTAATTCATCTTTGCTGGCATATATGACTATGCCACACTTTTTTGCCACCCCGCCCCATGCATTGGGTTGTTCTTCATCACGTTATTAAAGGCAGTAGTGTGATAAATACTCTGAGCCAGGTTTCCTGGGCACATGGGCAGGATTTTCTTCTGGGTCACAGTATTTCGCTGTGTGGATCCTCCTCTTCTCCAGTGACCTCGTTCCTGGTTGTTACTCTTAGAGCCTGTGATGCACTCGCTGGTGGTGTAAACGTAAACAGAGCACAAGGCCTTCTGTGGGTCACTCCCACTTTGGTGGAACAACCAATCCCAGCATTCAAGGGACTTCCTTGGTGGTCCAGTGATTGTGACTTTCAATGCAGGGGGTGTGGATTCGATCCCTGGTTGGGGAGCTAAGATCCCACATACTTTGTGGCTAAAAAATGAAAACTTGTAAAAACAGAAGCAACATTATAACAAATTCAACAAAGACTTTAAAAATAGTCTACATCATCAAAAAAAAAAATCTCAAAAAAAAAATCCCAGCCTTCAAGCTGATCACCCCTAGAATCCTGGCCCTGAGTTCTTAGAAGTCAGCTGGCCTCTCTTTGCTGGTCACCTCACCACCCCTTCCCTGCCTCAAAATCACTGTCTTTACATATTCCTGCCCATGCCACACCAACGTCCCCCTCACCCCCTCACCCCACTGCCCTGGCCCCTAACATCTTTCTGGATCCCAGATGATCTCTGTTTCCCAGTCAAGTCTTTGACCTGTCCTTTTGATTCTTCCAGTGGACCAACCCCCACGACCACTCTTTCACATGTTTTCATTTTCAGTCCACGATTTTCTTATAAAATTATTGTAGAATTAGGCTCTTAGTAGACACATCCCAGTCTTAGTTAGGATTGGGCTAGAGACAGGACAGGATGACCTAAGAAGTTTCTGGACCCAGCAGCATGGTTTACCCCATGAACTTCAGTGCTGTCAATTTCAGATGAGTTATCCTAGCCCTGGTCTGCCTGCTTGCCTGCCTGTCTGTCTCTTTCTCCTTCTTTCTCTCCCTCCTTCTACCTCTCTTTCTCAAACTTGCAGAAAGGTTTCAGGAACACTAACAAGAACCTTTTGTTCCTTGACTATTGGAGAGTAAGTTGGCGACATGATACACCATGACCTCTGAATACTTTAATGTCTGTTTTCTGCAAGCAAGAGCACTCTCATGCATAAGCAAACACAGACATCAAAGCTAGGAAATTGATACCGTACATAGAAAACCCTAAAGACACTGTCAGAAAATTAGAGCTAATCGGTGAATTTAGCAAAGTTGCAGGATAAAAAATCAATACACAGAAATCACTTGCGTTTCTATATACTAACAATGAAAAATCAGAAAGACAAATTAAGGAATCAATCCCATTCACCATTGCAACAAAAAGAATTAAATATCTAGGAATAAACTTACCTAAGGAGACAAAAAACTGTACATGGAAAAATCATAAGACACTGATGAAAGAAATCAAGGATAACATAAACAGCTGGAGAGATATTCCATGTTCCTGGGGAAGAAGAATCAATATTATGAAAATGACTATACTACCAAATGCAATCTACAGATTCAATGCTATCCCTATCAAATTACCAATGGCATTTTTCACAGAACTAGAACAAAAAATTTCACAATTCATATGGAAACACAAAAGACCCCAAATAGCCAAAGCAGTCTTGAGAAAGAAGAATGGAGCTGGAGGAATCAACCTTCCTGACTTCAGATTATACTACAAAGCTATAGTCATCAAGACAGTATGGTACTGGCACAAAAACAGAAATATAGACCAATGGAACAAGATAGAAAGCCCAGAAATAAATCCATGCATCTATGGGTACCTTATTTTTGACAAAGGAAGCAAGAATATACAGTGAGGCAAAGATAGCCTCTTCAATCAATGATGCTGGGAAAACTGGACAGCTACATGTAAAAGAAAGAAATTAGAACAATTCCTAACACCATACAGAAAGACAAACTCAAAATGGATTAAAGACCTAAATGTAAGACCAGAAACTATAAAACTCTGAGAGGAAAATATAGGCAAAACAGTCGATGACATAAATCAAAGCAAGATCCTCTAGGACCCACTTCCTAGCGTAATGGAAATAAAAACAAAAGTAAACAAGTGGGACCTGATTAAACTTAAAAGTTTTTGCACAGAAAAGAAAACCATAAGCGAGGTGAAAAGACAGCCCTCAGAATGAGAGAAAATAATAGCAAATGAAACAATTGACAAAGGATTAATTTCCAAAATATACAAGCAGCTCATACAACTTAATACCAGAAAAACAAACAACCCAGTCAAAAAATGGGGAAAAGACCTAAACAGACACATCTCCAAAGAAGACATTTAGATGGCTAACAAACACATGAAAATATGCTCAACATCGCTCATTATTAGAGAAATGCAAATCAAAAGTACTGTGAGATATCACCTCACAATGGTCAGAATGGCCATCATCAAAAAGTCTACAAACAATAAATGCTGGAGAGGGTGTGGAGAAAAGGTTGTTGGTGGGAATGTAAATTGATATAGCCACTATGGAAGATGGCATGGAGATTTCTTAAAAAACTATGAATAAAAACCACCATATGACCCAGCAATTCCACTCCTAGGCATATACCCAGAGGAAACAAAAATTGAAAAAGACACATGTATTCCACTGTTCACTGCAGCACAATAGCTGGAACATGGAAGCAACCTAGATGTCCATCAACAGATGAATGGGTGGAGAAGCTGTGGTACATATACACAATGGGATATTACCCAGCCATATAAAGGAATGCATTTGAGTCCGTTCTAATGAGGAGGATGAACCTAGAGCCTATTATACAGAGTGAAGTAAGTCAGAAAGAGAAATATAAATGTCATATATGAATGCATATATACGGAATCTAGAAAAATGGTACTGAAGAATTTATTTACAGGGTAGCAGTGGAGAGACAGACATAGAGAACAGACTTATGGACATGGGGAGAGGGGAGGAGAGGGTGAGATGTATGGAGAGAGTAACATGGAAACTTACATTACCAGATGTAAAATAGGTAGCCAACAGGAATTTGCTGTATGTCTCAGGAAACTCAAATATGGGCTCTGCATCAATCTAGAGGGGTGGGATGGGGAAGGAGATGGGTGGTGGTGGTGGTTTAGTCGCTAAGTCATGTCCAACTCTTGCGACCCCATGGACTGTAGCCTGCCAGACTCCTCTGTCCATGGGATTTTCCAGGCAAGAATACTGGAATGGATTACCATTTCCTTCTCCAGGGGATCTTCCCAGCCCAGGAATTGAACTCCAGTCTCCTGTATTGCAAGCAGATTCTTTGATAAACTTACTGAAAACCTAAGAGTTTCCAATTTCTGGAGGAGTCAGATAGAAAATATAATTGTTTTGTTTATAATGTATAATTTTACCAAATTATTGTCATAATTAGTTTGAAATGAAGGTTTTCCTTACTCCCGGAAAACATAAGATTCAACCCATAATTTTTCAGATAGAAACCATAAAAGTTATAAACATATTTGCTGGTTCATTCAATCCTTTGTTAATTTTTGTGAAGTCGTCAGGTTTTCCAGTAGAATACCAGGACATATCAGAATGTTAAGAACTACATATAATTTCTAGGATACCTATATTAGTAATATTTACCATATATTATAACATGAGAGGGTTTATTACTCATTTGATAATACTTTTCATGTAATTTAACCAATCAAATAAATACAATTAGTGTAATATCTCTCTTTGGGATGTTTCCGGAGCCCTCTGAAGCACCCCAAAGTTCGCTAGAGGTCAAAGGAACTTCAAAAGAATTTGATTTAGGAAGTTTTGTCAAAAAAATCAGTTAAAAGGGTTTAGAACATTTGGTCAGATTTAGTCAATATTGATGGGTGTATCATTTAGCTTGTTGATATGTCACAATGGCTCAAGGTCTAGTGAAAGTCGACTCGGCCATCTTGGACCTAGTTGGCTCTAACCAGTTTTTCTATGGCTGTGTCATTCCTAACAAAATCTACTTATCTAACTAATTATAATCCAATTTTAGAAAATCCTGATCATGCATAACTCTTTTTAGTATTTTTTTGTACCTTTCTGTTTTTGAAAACACACCTCCTACTTGCCTTTAGCAACCAAGAACTTTTATACTAGTATTTTATAGTTTGGTGAGCATAAATAGCAGTGATAATTTCTAAAACTCTTGCTTTCTTAGAATATTTAGGATGGCACCAAACATTATTCATTTATAGTCCCAGAACTCTTTAGTTTCTCTGTAAAAGGAAATTAGTGTTTAGTAGTAAATGTTTCAAAATCTTATTTTATTTGGAAATGACTTAGCTATTCAATAGACTTCCAACACTTTTTTAGCACAGCCCTTAGAAATTCAAGTTATGCCAATCTGGAGAGGTTATTTTAGACAGATATTCCTAAAGAATAATTATTCTTAATAGAGTTTACCTAAAAGCTCATATCTAATTTATGGTTTTTTTAGAAATTTCTTCACTCAAGGTAATTTCCTTGTTGACAAACTTGTAACAGATATGATAATATTTAACTTATATTAAACCTAGGTACAATGAAGATATTTTACTTGATGTTTATTACTCTAAGACATGTCTATATTAGATAGGTCAACAAACAAACATTAACATCAGGTATTTAATACTGAATATTTCCCAGTTCACATGAACCTGGAATTTATTGTTTAATTTAGAATTATTTGATTTGTAAGTGCTTACTTTTCTTTAAGCCAATTAAATAAAGTTCATTTACAAATTAATCTCAAAAATATTACCCAGAGAAAAAGACATACCAAGACATATTTAGACAGACACAAAGCATGATCTAGCTTCATTTTCTAAGCTTAGTCATGAATTAGATACTACGATATAAAATTTACTAGTTTATAAAAAACAATTGGAATAAATAAAAATTTTAAAGGCTTTTCCCCATTTTCCCCTCAGTCTCAGGAGTTAGAGATGGTCTAGATAAGTGATCCTGAGAGCCTTGGTCTCAAGGCACAGGGAAAGAAAATCAAGTTGTAACAAAATGGCAGCAGGTCTAAACCACATGGTGGCCAGACAAAGCAAAATGGCCATCAAAAATCACAACACAGAACACAGAGTTAAAACACACATATAGGCCTGGCTGTCCTCATCAAACACTCCCTTAAATACAAGAAAACAGTCTCTCAGAAAACCTCCTACAGAGACACAGAACTTCAGATCCAGGTACTAACAGAGTAAAAGAAAATATCTCAGGTCGTCAAACATTTCAAAGGGAGGAGAGGAGGCCAGGTTGAAAGAAAAAGGAGGAGGAGGCGGGAGAGGGGGGCAAAAGGGGTGGCCTTACAGACGTCTCCTGCCACCTGCAGATACCCAGGCGTTACGGGACTTTACCCTGGGCCTCCAGAGAAGGGAGGACTGCAACTCGGCCCTACCGGAAATCTGACCAGAACAGAACCAGAATTCGAGTTCTCTGCCAAGAGGAGGTGATCAGTCCCCAATCCTCAGCTCAGGCTGAGGCCCTTCGACCAGATTCCTGCATCCAGAACCAGAGGACTAGGACAAAGGGGAAGGATAGGAAGGGTTAAGGAGAGGAAAGAGAGAGGGAAGGGGAGAGAGGTCAATAAAGTCTTTTGTTCCTTACCGGTCGGGGCACTCTGGCCAGCTGTCTGCATCAGGAGAAGCCCAGGAACAAAAGGGTCCCAGTTGCGGCTGCTGGGTCTGGTCCACTGGCAGGCAAGCTGGCGCCTGAGCACCCCGAGTGGTCACGATGTCAGTCACAGAGAAGAAGAGTCCGCACCAGAGTTGCCATTTGCTGCAGGAATGGGAACGCCTTCCAGACCTGAAACTGGGCTCTTGTCTAACACTTGGAAATGAATTGTCCAAGGAGACACATGTGTTGACAAAGCAAGAGACTTTATTGGGAAAGGGTGCCTGGGTGGAGAGCAATAGGGTAAGGGAACAAAAGGGAGGGGATATATGTATACATATGGCTGATTCATGTTGAGATTTGATAGAAAACAACAAAATTCTGTAAAGCAATTATCCTCCAATTAAAAAATAAATAGATTAAAAAAAATAACCTAGGAAATTGAGTGATAGGGCACCACCATTTAACCCCCAGGTCCCTTTTGAGTTCTTCGTTTTGTCCCAGTGAAGTCTGTTATAGCAACAGGATCTGGTCTAGAACCAGTCACATCTCATCTCCTTCAGTCTGGAGTAGTTGAACCATTCCTTGACTTCATGCTCTTGCATTTTGAATATAATGAGTCCAATTACTTTGTAGAATGTGCCTCAGTTTTGATTTACTGCTGTTCCCTCATGATTAAATTTGAGTTATACATCTTTGCTAGGAATTTTCCAGAAGTGATGTTGCATTCTTCTCATTGTATTACTAAAGAGCATATCATTTAAATTCCCTTGCTGAGGATGTTAATTTTGATCACTAGATTAGGATGATATCTCACAGACCTCCTCTCTGTAAGTCACTTTTTTCCTCTTTATAATTAATGAGTACTTTATAGAAAGTTGGTTTGAGACTTTTTAAGCATCCTGTTAACCATAAACTTTCAATTTATACATCAGTTCATTTATGTCACTATGAACTCATGGATTCCTATTTTATTCCACAGATTTTTAATCTATTGCTATTTATTATCGTTATCTGTTTTGGTACCAAATTATCAAGCTGGCTTTTGTGTTCTTGTGACATGTTCCATCATTCTTTGAAGACTGCTTCATTTTTGGGCACAAAAAGTCATTTCAGGCTCATCTTTTATTTTTCTATTCAGTCTTAGAATCAGCCATTCTTCTAAGGAACCCTGGATTCTTTTAGCATAAAAAAGGGTACTAGGAAGCCAAATTCTGGGTGTTGGTGAGTGTACCGCTATTGGGAATAAACCAATAGCAGCAAGACACCTCTCAGGGAAGGTGTCAGGGAACACACACCTGTTTATACCTATATTTCGCTATGTATTGAACCATGAATTCACATTTATATCTCGAATTCCAGCCCACAGGGTTCATTTCAGTTTTTCTCCTTTCCATGTTGGTAACTGTGATAGTTAATTTTATGTGTAAACCTGATTGGGCCACGTGGTCCTCAGATATTTGGTTAGACATTATTCAGGGTGTGTTCATGAGGGTGTTTCTGGCTGAGATAAACACTAAATTAGTAGGCTGAGAAAAGCAGATTGCCTTCCCCAGTGTGGGTGAGCCTGATCCAATCCACTGAAGTCCCGAGTAGAACCTAACACTGGGTAAGAGGATTCACTCACTCTCCCTGACCACCTTCAAGCTAGGACACTGGTCTTCTTCTGCCTTTGGACCCAGACCTGGACTGACATTTGCTCTCCTGAGACTTGCTGAGACCAGTAGTTCTCCTGTTCTCAGGTCTTTGGACCAGAACCACGCGTTGGCTCTCCTGGGACTCCAGCTTGCTGACTACAAATCTCAACACTTGTCAGCTTCTATGATAAAGTGAGCCAGTTCCTTATGGTAAATCTTGTTCTCTGTCTCTCTGTGTGTGTCTACGTCTGTATCTGCATATCATACTGGGTCTGTTTCTCTGGTGAATCCAGACTAATACAGAAGCCTAGCGGCAAGCCTGGCTTCCATAACTCTCAATGTATTTACTTGTTTATCTATCATCCTGACAGCCTGTGCTGACTGCCCTTTTGCACACATGACCTCTTTGCCCAGTGTGGGCTCTGAGACCCCACACCCTCTTGTGCTGACCCCTGGCTCAGGTGGCTGTCCTTCCCCCACAGCGTGAGTGTCCACCTTGCTCACCTTTGCCAATAGCTTTAAGACAGAATTGTTAGGAGGGCTAGGGAAGGGGAGGGAAGAGAAATGGTGAAACTAAAGGAGAGCAGTAACGTGAAGAGAGACCTGATCTTTCTTTTAGAATCTGGTTTCTTTCTTCCCAACTATTTACTTGCCTTTGTACCAGTGTGTCCTTTAGGCGCTTTAAAATCTGCGTATGGGAAGCTGTTCCTGTTTCTTCTCTAGTAAAAACCTTTCTGTCTTTTCTGTATTGCTGAGGGGAGTATAGTTTATTCTTCCAGAGGACAACTTAGCAATATGGTTCAAAAGGCTTTAAAAAAAAATCCTATACTTTTTGACTTCAAATTATACTTTTAGGAATTTTTTTACTAAAGAAATAAACACTTACAGCTTTTATGTTAATTAGAACTAAAATTGGAATCATGCAGAATGTTTTGTATCAAGGAAGTAGATAGAGTAAATTGTGATAAATCCATAAGTTGGGATATTATGTAATCAGCATAACAATGCAGAATTATAGTTGTTGTGTGGAAAGATGTTCACTGTATGTTGTTAAGTGAAAAAAGGTATAAAATAGAATCCTAATTATAATGAAAAAATTCATTATTATTTCATTATTAATTAATGTTAATTATCAATTAATTATTAATGCATTGTACTTAATTCATTATTGTTATTAACTATCAAGGGAAGCCCATTACAGTGAAAATAATAGAAATCTGTGTATGTAGGGAAAGAAAAAACTCAGGGGGCTTATCAGAAGGGAATGCTAACAGGGACATTTTGGACTTCCAGGTTTTTCTTTCCCCTTAACTGAATTTTCAGGTGTTTTGTTTTTTTCACCAAATACTTTTGCTTATATAATAATCAAAAGCTATGGAAAGAAATGACATACACTCTTGTCCTGGCTCTGCCATCTCTGTTAATGGTACAACCAGTCTTTTAAATTTTTTTTTATAATTTGATTGATTGATTGATTTTTGGCTGTGCTACTCTCTAGGTGCAGCACACCTGCCTCTCTTTGCAGTGGCTTCTCTTACTGAAGAGCACGGACTCGGGGGCACTTGGGCTTCAGTAGTTGTGGTTCCCACGCTTAGTTGCTCCACAGCATGTGGGATCTTCCTGGACCAGGGATTGAACCTGTGTCTCCTGCATTGGCAGGCGGATTCTTTACCACTGAGCCATCAGTGAAGCCATTCTTTCTTTTTTTTTAATAAATTTATTTATTTTAGTTGGGGGTAATTACTTTACATTATTGTAGTGGTTTTTGCCATACATTGACATGAATCAGCCATGGGTTTACATGTGTTCCCCATCCTGAACCCCCCTGCCACCTCCCTCCCCATCCTATCTCTCTGGGTCATCCCATTGCCCCAGCCCTGAGCATTTGTCTCATGCATCGAACCTGGAATGGTGTTCTGTTTCACATATGATAATATACATGTTTCAATGCTATTCTCTCAGAACGTCCTACCCTCACCTTCTCCCTCAGAGTCCATAAGACTGTTCTATGCATCTGTGTCTCTTATTCTGTCTCGCATATAGGGTTATCGTTACCATCTATCAAATTCCATATATATGCATTAGTATACTGTATTGGTGTTTTTCTTTCTGGCTTACTTCACTCTGTATAATGGGCTCCAGTTTCATCCATCTCAATAGAACTGATTCAAATGTATTCTTTTTAATGGCTGAGTAATAGTCCATTGTGTATATGTACCACAGCTTCCTTATTCATTCGTCTGCTGATGGACATCTAGGTTGTGAAGCCATTCTTGAAGTTGTCAAACCCTTTGGATGATCATGAATGGCTCCGTCTCATAGGTCACAGAGTCCTGTTGATTCTCCTTTCACAATGCTTTGTAGAATTGGGGTATAATTACTTTACAATGTTGTGTTAGTTTCTGCTGTACAACAACATGAATCAGCTGTAAGTATACATATATCCCCTCCCTCTTGAACCTCCCTCCCACCCCCACCCCATCTGACCCCTCTGGATCATCACAGAGCATTGAGCTGAGTGGCTCACGTTGTACAGCAGCTTACCACTAGTTGCCTATTGTACACAAGGTGGTGCATATGTGTCAGTCCTAATATCCCAATTCATCCCACCTTCCCCTTATGCCCTGTGTCCACATGTCTGTTCTCTTTGTCTGAGTCTCTATTCCTGTTCTGGAAAGAGGTTCATCTGTACCATTTTTCTAGATTCCACATATTTGCATGAATATGCACTATTTGTTTTTGTCTTTCTGACTTACTTCACTCTGTATGACAAACTCTTGGTCCATCCACGTTTCTGCAAATGGCACAGTTTTGTTCCTTGTAATGGCTGAGTAATATTCCATTGTATAGATGTATCACATCTTTATCCCTTCCTCTGTTGATGGACATCTAGATTGCTTCCAGGTTCTGGCTACTGTAAATAGTGCTGCAGTGAACATTAGGGCTCATGTGTCTTTTTGAATGACGTTTTTCTCAGGGTATATGCCCAGGAGTGGCATTGCTGGGTCATATGGTAGTTCTCTTTCTCTTGAGGTGTCCCTTCCTGTCCTGTGTCACTGCCCCAGCTCAGACCACATCACCTCACCCTTGGGCTGTGGCATTGGTATTGCTGATGGAGCTCACCCCTACCCTGAGCCAGGCAGCATGTAAGCAGCCTTGGGGCAATGCTGTGATTGCGTTGTTCCCTGCCCAGGGATCTCCAGTGGTCCTCTGTGTCCTGAATAAAGGTGGGACGCCTTTGCTCAGCCTTCTATAACCTGGTTCCAGCCTGTGTTTCCTTGGTTTCATACTTCAAGTCTCTGCTCCAGCAAACATGTTCCAGCTTACCTTTATTTGAACACATAGATCTTTTCGAGCATCTGCGGTTTGCCCAACTGCTGGGCATTCTGGAATTACTTTTCCCTTCCGCCCTCATTGTCCAGTGGTCCACTGATGTCACCTCTTCTCTGGTCTTTCTCCTGTGGGTGTTTCTCCACATGCCTCTGGATGTGACTTCTCCAGCTCAGAGTAAGGTAGCTCTTTGTGCCATTTTATACCCTCTATGCAGCACTCTCTGCTTTCTTCAGCTGGACAAACTGTCTCCCCTGGGGAACAGTTAGTCCACTCTGGAATCTGAGCCTCTTTCCTTGGAATTCCTCCAACCTTCCCGTCCGTTTCGTTCCCTACTCTCTGTTGGAGAAAACCAGAAATGGAGATTGGAAGACTTGGACTTGAACTCCTTAATCATCTTTCTTGAAACTGTTTGCTTCTCAACCCCTTGAATTGTAGTTTCTGCCCCTCGAAGTGCTCTCAAAATTGACCCGACCTAGATCATCAAGATCTCTGTCTGCTAAATCCAGTGAGCTCATGTATGTGAGAGGGTACAGAGACTGTGAGGCTGCACAGAGCAGGGTTTGAGTCTCAGCTTCCTCTTTCAAGTTACATATGTTGTTCAAGGACCAGTTTCCTCATCTTGTAATTGGAGGGATAATTGGACCTTATTCCAAGGATAGTAGTAAAAGCGACATATTATGATGTTTAGGGAGTGCTTAAGCCTGTGTGTTGGACACTACAAAGTGCTCTGTAAACATTAGCCACTGTTATGACACTGTAAAGTCCAAGCTCATTGCATTGGCTTCTGCTGTGCTTCTGCCTCATCCCGCTAGCATCTCTGCCCTCCAGCCCATTGCCTATGATTTTTGCTTTGATGAGAGCAGACTCCCTACAGCTTCCCAAACACACTCACCCTGTCCAGTCTCTGAGGTTTTGTGTTTGCTCTTAAGAATATCCTTCACCCATTCCTTGTTTGAATCCCATGGACAGAGGAGCCTGGCTACAGTCCATAGGGTCACAAAGAGTTGGACACAACTGAAGCGACTTAGCATGCATGCAGCATTCCTGGTTTACCTGATAGAACTCCTAGCCATCTTTTGAAACCAAATTCACAAGTCCCCTCCTAGTGAAAGCCTACCCTCTTCTTCCTCAGTAGAGGGGTTTCCTTTTTCTTCTGTGCAGTCTTTGTACCTTGCACATATTTCCATGTTGCATCTGCACACTGCTCTAAATCTTGTTGTTGACATTGTCACCTGCACAACTAAAGGCTCCTCCATGCTGTCCCTGTGCAGAGTTCTGTGTGTGTTCAGCCCATCTTAGACAGTAAGCAGTATTTGCTATTTGCAAAAAAATGGAAGGAGGTAAAGCTCAGAAAGAGCAGACTTGAGACTTTCTATTCCAGACATCCTCCAAAGTCACAAGAAGCATTTCTTTTCTCCAAGCACACATTTGGGCTACTTCCATCATTGTTCTTGGAAATGATTTTTCCTTTCGACGTACTGTGCGTTCAGCCTACAACCTGGTCCACACCATCACAGGCTGTGCCAGGGACCCACTCGCGGGCTGCCTGGAGCATCTCTAAGATAGTATGTTTCCACCTAGGTTGACCAGCTGCTTAGTTTTGCAGTGTTCAGGAAAGAGAGAGAGAGTGTGTGTACGTGTGTGTGTGAGAGAGAGAGGGAGTAAGTTCTGTGTTTGCTGGGGAATGCTGGCTTAGCATGTTTTTCAGAGGGTTTAGAGGATTTCTGTGGCTTATTGGCTGATATGAATAAATGTCAGGACATGTTTTGGGAAGATATGCGTGTATGTTTTCATTTATCTGAGGGAGGATCCTAAGGAGAGGAGACTGAACATGGGGAGACATTGTGTCTCCCTCGTGATGTTGGCAGAGGACATTTGTTAGGAGACAGCGGAAGCCTCGTCAAAACTGGCAAAGTTTCACTGGTGTATTGTCTGGGAGGAAGAAGAGTCGGCTTACTCCACGGCTGTGGAGTTTGACTGTGGCAGCTTCTAGGAACAGAAGCAGCTGGTTGGGGAGCTTGGGCAGGAACATGGAAGGAGCTCTGCTCTGGCCCACAGTCAAGATGCCAACCTCTTTGTTCTCCCAGGCCATCCATGGGGTTCGCTTGTGCTCACGTTCAGCTGCTCAGTTGTGTCCAGCTCTTTGTGATCCCATGGACTGTGGTCCGCCTGGCTCCTCTTTCCAAGGGATTTCTCAGACAAGAATACTGGAGTGGTTGCCATTTCCTTCTCCTGGGGATCTTCCTGACCCAGGGATCAAACCTGGGTCTTTTGCATCTCCTGCTTGGCAGACGAGTTCTTTACCACCTGGGAAACCCAGTGGGTCCACTGCCACCACCAATAGAACTCAGCTCCTCAACACAGCTTAAGCTCCACTGTGCATCAGGTCCCGTGCCCCATCGCCCTGTCAATGATTCACCTTTGCCCTTTTTTCTTAAGCCTTGGTCTCCTCTCTCCTTTCTTTTCCAGTCGTATCTCTCTCTGTTCTTGGTCCTCTCCTTTTCTCATGATCTGTGCCTCTGTAATTCACCCTCGCCTGGCTTTATCTCTGCCCCATCCTCCTTTTGCTTCTTGCCTCTGCTTGTCTTTGGACCCTGTCTTCCTCCTTCACAGCTGCTCGTCTTCCCCTGCCTTCTTTTTCTCCCCCAAGCTCTGCATCGGCCCTATCAAATGGGAGCCTGGGAAAATCACTGGCAGGTGAGGAAGACCACAACAGAACACTGAGGAAATACAAACGCCGCGGTGGACAGGAACTGTGAGAATTCCTTAGAAGTATTCAAATTCTTTTCACTTGGGCTGCTCTGAATACACAATGGGAGTATCAGAGCCAATCAAATAATGATGCTGCCTCTGGCTCATTGCAGTTCATTTTTAATAAATGTTACAGCTGGATACAATGGCCAGATGAATTTTAAGGTCCTCCCAACACTGAGATTCCATGGTTGGTAGAATATTACAGTAGTAATTCTTAAAATCCTGTATTGTCTACAATCAAGGGTGCTGTAATTGTCTATTCTAATTGTGGCAAAAGGCCATCTTTTTGTGTCCCAGCTCCGAGGACCAGCCACGTTCTAAGCTCTGCAGTGTCATTGGACGGGCGTTGCTCTTTCCTCTCCTCTTGTCACTGCCGCCGCCAGAGCCAGGGAACACTAGCTCACCCAGAACCTTCACTCCCACAGTTTGGGGAGGAGATGGGCGATCAGCGCTCTCATTCCAGTGTTGCTGTGGCTTCAAAACACCATAAAGCAAACTGAGAATGGCTCTGGCCAAGACTTCAGTTCTGGCCTCGGCATCCTCCCTTCAGGAAGAAGTCTGGTCAGAACCCCCAGCTTCTCAGTTGGAGGAGATGGTGTGGACATAGTCATTGGAGCCTCCTTGAGCAGGAACCTCATACCTAGAGGACATCCATCCTACTTTCTTCCCCCAGGATTCAAGTTCCTACCCAGTAGGGCACTGTGGGCTTCCTGGTGGTAAAGAACCCTTTGTCAGTGCAGGAGATGCAAGAGACTTAGCTTCGATCCCTGGGTTGGGAAGATCCCCTGGAGGGGAAAATGGCAACCCACTCCAGTGTTCTTACCTGGAGAATCCCATGCACAGAGGAGCCTGGTGGGCTACAGTCCATGGGGTCACAAAGACTCAGACATGACTGAAGCGACTTAGCATGCATGCATGCAGGGCACTGTATCTTGGCTTTACTGGCACCTGACCAAGTGTGATGGAGAGTTTTTTTGAAGTGTTTTTATTTATCTATTTTTTTAACTTTTTACTTTATATTGGAGCAGTTAACAATGTTGTGATAGTTTCAGGTGCACAACAGACTCAGCCATATTAATACATATAAATGTATCCATTCTCCTCCAGACTCCTCTCTGTGATGGAGAATCTAATGTGTCACTTTGGCAAAGTGTTTTTACAGGCTAATGTCTAACCCCACTGTGGCTTAAGGGGTCAATTCTTATTAACAACTCATGTGTGTCCAGGATTAAATGTGATCCTGGATGGGTGACTGTGTTTGTGACTGTGTTCTTTTATTGGCTAATGTCTCCTTGCTAAAGGTCCTTATAACAACTCATGTGTGTCCAGGATTAAATGTGATCCTGGATGGGTGACTGTGTTTGTGACTGTGAAGTGGCCCAATTTCAGGGTGACCAACCGTCTTGGTTTGCCTGGTACTGAGGGTTTCCTGGGATGTAGGATGTTTAGGACTAGAACTGGGAGATCTGGGAATACACTGGTCAGCCTACACTACTTTCCCAATTTGAGCTTCTGCTCTTTCCCTATTCAAGCATCCAACCTTTTGGAGAACATTCCAGAGGGCACCTCTGGGGGACTTGTTCAGAAACGGTTGTCCCTACTATTCCCCTCGATCTTGGTTACTGATACAATAAGCACACAACCTCTGTCACAAACATGCCACTTCAAGGCCCTGGGGTTGCATCCAGGAACCAGGCAGAGCCTAACATAAACATACTGTCCTAATGTCCCTGAAGCACTTTAATTATGAGCGTGCCTGCTGCCAGCAAGTGCATTTACACCCTGGCTGCAGCACTGGTTGCCATACACCGCAGTGGCCCCTGTTTGGGTCCAGTTCTCTGGGCACTGTGCTTGGGAAAAGCCACAGCTGTGTGCCCATGAGATCAGGGCCTGAACCCAGCCATATGGCATGCTGATGTTCTGTGACTTCAGTTTTCTGGTGAATTCTCCTGTGACTGTCAAGAGCCCTCCAGTGCCCCTGCTCTGAGGTTTTCACACCACAGCCCCGCTTCCTGCTGGCTTCTGAACGGAATGTCTGTACCCAAGACACCAACAGAGTCTACACAAGATCAGGGCCCTCTCGCTGCCAGACTTGTTCCCCTTGGGCCATGGTTCCTCAGCCCCCAAATCTGTGAGACTGGATAATGGAAAAAGTTGGGGCTTGTGGGGGGTGATGCCCCCTTGCCTGGTCACCCTGTTCCCTCCTCTGGGGGGAGCTGAGTCACAGCCTCTGGAAGAGACCGAGGTCTGGAGGGCTCCCAAGCCTTCAGGCCCTCACAGGCCAAGCAGTTCCATGCGGCCCGTGGTTGTTGATGTGAGAAGCTGTCTGTTGGGAATTATTGTGCTGTGACTTGCCAGATGCTGAGTTTCAGTGCTCAGAAAAGCCAAAGTCCCAAGAACTCTCACCCCATTTCCTTCTCCAGGGGAGATTTTACAGGTGAGGAAATGTGCTGCTAGGGATTGAATGCGTGTCCCTTGTCGTACAGTAAATCAGTGATGAATTTAGGCTTTGTGACTCACTCTTGCTTTCTGACTTATTCTAAATATCTGTTCCCTTCCTCTGATTCCTCATGGCTTAACAGTCACACATACATGACACGCTGCAGTCTTGGGTGCATTCACTGTGAACTCAACATTAGGCTGGTGGAACCACAGTCTCGCCCCTCCCCGTGTGATAGTTCATGCGCTGTCTCCTCCCGTCACGAGCTGGAAGCTTGCTCTCCTCCGGGAATCTGAACTTGGTGAGCCAGTTTGCTCTGGCTGGTGCCATGTTAGCCAATGAGATGTGAGATGAGGCTCGAAAAGTGCTTGTGCAATGGGACTGGCTTCCTGTATGCTGGAAACCCCACTCTGCTCTGCCGTGTGCTGAGATGTGAGAAGAACCACCAGAACGGCTGTAACAGCCTATGAGAGCCCCCAGCTCCCAGCGGGCCCTCCCACTGACCAGCGGTGCCTGACTCCAGGAGCGACCGCTCAGCCAAAGCCTGCTTAATTTTGCGTAGATTTGTGGGCTAACAAATAATTCAGATGGCTTGTTACACAGCAACAGGGAAATGATATAGGAGACGAAGGAGCAGCAAAGGCACACCAGTGCACGCTCACACCCACATGGGCCCAGGCTCATGCTCACACTCACATCCACGCTCACGCTCATGTCCACACCCACACCCAGGCTCACACTCACGCCCATGTCCACACCCATGCCCAGGCTCACACCCACACCCAGGCTCACACAGCATGTAAGCCTGTTCTGATCCAGCTCCTGTGTAATTTTGTGCTGTACCAAGGGGAGGAGAGTCCCTGCTAAACTCCCAGGGGGAGCCCCGCCTGGATAGCTGGCCTGCCTTCCTGTATTCCTCTCTCTCATTACCTTCTTGTCTCAGACTCTGTGTTGGGTGGGGGTGGACCTCTTCCCTGAGACTCTCTCTCCTCTGCAGGATAATGAAGTCCTAGTTCTCGGGTTGATTCTTCTGCTTTGCAAATTCCAAACTGCAAATGTTTCAGGAATGCACAGTTTTTCCTTCTTTCTGTTGTGCTTACAGTTCAGTGTCTCCTGCCTTTTGCTGTGTGTGTATGTTTTGTGGGGAGAATGGGAATGGGAGAAAGCGTCCTCTGATTCCTCTGTGAGTGGAAGGTGGGTTGATGAGAAAATCTTGAGAAGTTTCCACTCCAGGGTATGGGTGGTTTGCATAAGAGTCTGAGGATTAATTTTCTTCCAAATACTAATCCTGCCTTCCTCTCATCTAGTTTGCATGAGAAATTTGTATTTCTCTTTGGAACACGACATAGGCCTTATTTCTTACAACCTAAGTAAGAACCCTGTCTATTTAAACTTCCGTCCAGTGGAAAACAGTACCATTTATATGAGGTGTGAATGCCCTTTTTTTTTTTTTAGTCAGTTTATCATTCTTATTGTATTATGTTTAGGCACTCATGAACTGCATTCTAGTTGAATATAAAAGCATACACATATCTCAGATTGTCAATCAGTTTTTCACTCTTTGTCTAAAAAAAAGACTGTCAGCAAGATTTGGTTTGATATTTTGGTTGAAACCATCCAGCAAACATCTAGAGCAGGAGACGGTGAACTTTCTGTAAAGGGTAATGTAGTAAATACTTCAGGCTTTGCTTTCATGTGGTTTCGGTCGGAGCCGCTCAACTCTTCTGTTGTAGTACCGAGGAAACTCTGAGGCAACAGTAAATGAACATGCATGGCTGTGTGCCAGGAAAGCTCTGTTTTAAAAAGCTGGTGTGGGCTAGATCTGGCCCAGCAGGTCGCAGTTGGCCAGCCCCTGACCTAGGGCATGGTCTTTCTAAGCTGTCGGTGCACAGTCCTTGAGGTTATACTGAGTGAGTGAAAGTCTCTTTGCAACCCCATGGACTATACAGTCCACAGAATTCTCCAGGCCAGGTTATATTGGGTTGGCTTAAAAGTTTGTTCAAGATTTTCTGTAAGATGTTATGAAAAACCCGAGTGAACTTTTGGACCAATACATCAACCTTCCCAAGACAACTTTTCTTAGATGCACTGTTATGCTGATCTTCTCTGGTGTTTCAGTGGTAAAGCATCCATCTGCAATTCAGGAGGCCATCTACAATGTAGGAGACGTGGGTTCAAACCCTGGGTCAGGAAGATCCCATGAAAGAGGAAATGACAACCCACTCCAGTATTCTTGCCTGGGAAATCTCATAGACAGAGGAGCCTGGCAGGCTACAGTCCATGGGGTCACACTGGAACACTGGTGTTGGAAAGGACCTTCAGCAGCGTCTAGGCTCATCCTTTAATTTTGCGGGTGAAGCAATAGGGGCTCAACAAAATAAAGCGAGATCAGCGAGAATTAGGAAGCAAAACCCATTAGGAAGCAAAACCCATTCTTCCGACTCAGCCGAGAGTACCCCATTTGCTAGGTATCCTTCTTTGGAAACTTGCAGCAAGTTTCCAAGAGGCTTTCACAGTAGGAACAGTCAACATCTGTATGTCATTGTATGATTTACTGTGGTAGGACATGGTATCCTATGTTGCACAGGAGCAGATTGATCTCAGTGACTTAAGTGACTTGCTCATGATTGCACAGTCGGTAAGTGATAGATCCAGACACTGACTCATGCCTTTGGACCCTACGACTGGTGCTCTTTTTAGCTCCATCAAGCATGATTGCTCTGTAGGCTCTGTTCTGCAGATAACACTCCACCTGCATTTACCTTGCAAGATGCAAAACCAGTGAAGGTAGGGAGAAGGTGGTGCCTTCCCCTTAATTGGGAGCTTTGTTCTTGAGTGTGCTCCAGGATAGAGCAGTGGCAGGGGTCCTTCTCAGCCCCTGTCTTTGGAATTTTGATCCTGAGGTCTGCGCCTAGCTGGTGTGAGATCTTACAGTGATCCCAGTGCTTGAAATTAATGACGTCCAGAGTTTCCTGGCACCACTCCATGAAATGCCAGAATCTGGAATCCACACCATCTTTTATTGCATAAGTTCTCAGAGATTAGAGAATGCAAGGCGTTCGCTGAATAGTGATCAGTAAACACAGAATGATTCAGGCAGACAAGCTTAGCCCTAGACATGCTTTCTGCAGCCTGATTTTTTTTCTCTCCTGGATGGAAGAAGTGGTGAGTTTGTATTATACATCCTGTGGCGGGGTACACGTGGAGCAGTACAGGGTGCCCAGAAACAAGACACTACCTGGGATCTGTCAGTCCCTTCTAGCCTCCCTGTGACAACCTGCCAGGGCTGTGGGGCCTGGCTGCCTCCTCCCCCTCACATTCCTGAGCTCTGCTGAACCCACCCAGCTAAGCACGGCCTGCCAAGCAACCTGGCACACGGAGCACGGTGAACCGCCTGGAAGAATGCAGGGGCTGAGGCCAAGGCCTGCTTGGGTTTATCATCATTTATTGTGGTGTATTTATTTAATTATATTTGTAATTTCTTCTTTATTTTCCTTCCTTGCTCTTATCTGACTTATGACAAGACTTTCTGGCATCACATCTAATTACATTGTTTTAAAAGTCTCCCTTCACTTTCAATCTTCTGGTGAATATTTTTCAACCAACTTGATGGGATTAAAACTAAGTTGGCCAGATGGCTTCTTTGCACCTAATTTAGCACAGTCCAGCGGTGCCAAATTTCCAGGGCACAGGGACCCCTTACCCCCTCATTCACTTCCTTGAGCTGCTCGACTCTGTTCTGCCTTTTATATTTATCAAATCTGGAAATGGATTTAAGGAAATGAGCAGATGTTCCTGAGCTAAGAGGAGCCCTGAGGCCTTAGGGTTTGGCAGGGAAATGCAGCAGCGTGCTGGGAGGGGCCCCAGGTGGCATGAGGGGTCATCCTTTCATCCTTCAGTGCTGCTCCCTGGAGCCCAGCTCATGAGGGAGGTAAATGGACTAGAACTGTGGGTGGACCCAGGTTCGTGTTCTGTCTCTGTTTTGTTCATTGTCTAAATTGGTGAGAGGGTATGAGAATTTTCTGGTTAATGCTTAGATTTATCCATCTCTCTAATATTTCCTTTCTTGTTGTTCAGTCGCTCAGTCACGTCCAACTCTTTGTGACTCCATGGACTGCAGCACACCAGACTTCCCTGTCCTTCACCATTTCCTGGAGATTGCTTTAACTCATGTCCATTGAGTCAGTGATGCCATCCACCCCTCTCATCCTCTGTCATCCCCTTCTGCCCCTGCCTTCAATCTTTTCCAGCATCAGGGTCTTTTCCAGTGAGTCAGTTCTTCACATCAGGTGGCAAAAGTATTGGAGCTTCAGCTTCAGCACCAGTCCTTCCAATGCATATTCAAGGTTGATTTGCTTTAGGATTGACTGGTTTGCTGTCCAAGGGACTCTCAAGAGTCTTCTCCAGCACCACAGCTTGAAAACACCAATTAGACCCAGATAAAGCCCTAAAAACCCCAGAGTGAGGACATGTTGGTGAGAAACTCTTCCCTGATACAAGAAACAGCTGCAGAGAAGACCACTGGCTCCTCTAGTGAAAGGGACCGATGAGGTCATCTCAACCATCCCCCTGTCTCCATGAAGAACACAAGGGAAAGCTTTCCAAGGAAAGTATTCTTTACAGCTTTTAAGATATTTTATTTTTAAAATGACTGAATTTTGATCATGTTTGTGTTAGGCCACATGCTATTCAACCATAGAACAAAATCCTTCTCCCACAGATCTCCTAGGGCAAGAGGACAGATAAGATGATGGAGCTATACAGTTTGTGATGCAAAATGGCACACACAGGGCTGTGAAGCAGAGAGAAGGGTGGGCTTGTAGTGTGCAGAAGGCCTCCCAGGGAATGAGAATTCCCTGTGAAAATGCTGTTCAAATTTGTGTCCCATCCCTGGAGGGAGACTGCAGAGCCTCTGATCATTAGCATCACCTTCTAAAATCTCTTTCTGATTGGGAGAAATCCCCCTGTCTAACATCAATCCCTTCATTATAATTAACATTACTTCTTGTTTTCTCCCAGAAGAAATAGGACTAGCATATCAGTAGGCTATCTTGCCTATATTGGAGGCCTGGAAAGTTCATTTATACATTTCAAATTTTGTATAATCTCTACCATCAAGTTGATATCATTGTAGATTCTATGCAGTTTTAAAAAGCAATCCAGACATGGACTTCTGTGGTGGTCCAATGGCTAACACTCTGCACTCCCAAAGCAAGGGGCCCAGGTTTGGTCCCTGGTCAGGGAACTAGATCCCACATGCTGCAGCTAAGACCTGGTAGAGCCAAATAGATAAAAATAAATATATTTTTAAAAAGCAATACAGAGACATCCCAGGTGCTCCTTGCTGTGTTCCCCAATGATAACATTTTGCAAGGCTAAGTACAGTATCACAGTCAAAATATTGATGTTGGTAAAATCCACCAATCTTATTCAGATTTTCCCAGTTTTACATGTACTCATGTATGTGTGTCTGAAGAGTGAAAGTCACTCAGTCATGTCCGACTCTTTGTGATCCCATGGACTGTAGCCCGCTGGGCTCCTCTATCTATGGAATTCTCCAGGCAAGAGTACTGGAGTCGGTTGCCATTTCCTTCTTCAGGGGATCTTCCCTACCCAGGGATCAAAGCCTGGTCTCCTGCATTGCAGGCAGATTCTTTACCAACTGAGCCACTAGGGAGGTTGTGTGTGTGTTTGGTTCCACGTAATTTTATCACATGTCCATTCTCGTGTCTCAGTCCAGATCCACAAGAGCTCCTTATCACAAGGATTCTCTGTTTCTCCCTTTATAGGGAAACCCCACTCTCCTCCCACAGCCTCACCCCTACTGTAGTGGTTGATATAGTAACCACTAATCTCTTTTCCATCTCTGTAACTTTGTCATTTTGAGAAGGTTATATAGGTGGAATCATACTGTACATAATCTGGGGAGTTGGTGTTTTTAACTCATCCTAATTCTCTTGAGATTCATCCATGTTTTATTATTATTAAAAAAATATAGCCCATTCCTTTTGCAATACTGCCTAGTATACCTCAATATGCCTGTACCATTGTTTGTTAAACCTTTCACCTACTGAAAGACTTCTGGGCTGTTTGCAGTTGTGGGTTATTATATGTAAAGTGGCCATGATCATTCATGGACAGGCTTTGGGTTTACCTAAGTTTTCAGTTTTCTGGGATAAATGCCCAGATTTACAACAGCTGGGTTGTATGGTATTGCATGTTCAGTTTTATGAAAGAACTGCCCAAGTGTTTTCCCGAGTGGCTGAAACATTTTACATTTCCACTAGCAGTGGACAGACAGGTAATTCTGTTTCTCTTCCTCTTCACAAGGATTTGACACTGCCACCGTTTTTTTGTTTTGGCCATTCTGATAGGTGTTTATAGATATCTCATTGTGGCTTTAATTTACATTAGTGTGTGATTGTGAAAAATTAACTACAGAAAGGATGAAAGAGAGGAGTTACAGGTGTCTGATGGAGTATTCCTCAGCAACTAAAAAGAATAAAAGAATGCCATTATCAGCAACATGGATTGACCTAGAGACTGCCATACTGAGTGAAGGAAGTCAGACAGAGAAGGAGAAATATCATATGACATTCCTTAGATGCAGAATCTAAAAAGGAAATGATACAAATGAACTTATTCACAGAATAGAAACAGACTCACAGACTTAGAGAATGAGCTTATGGTTGCCAGGAGGAAAAATGGAGAAAAGGGCTAGTTAGGGAGTGTGGGATGGACGTGTACACGTTGCTATATTTAAAAAGGATGACCAACAAGGACCTACTGTAGAGCAGAGGGAACTCTACTCAATGTTATGCCTGGATAGGGGGAGGGAGTTTGGGGGAGAATGGATACATGTATTTGTATGACTGAGTCCCTTTGCTCTCCACCCGAAAACTATCACAACACTGCTAATTGGCTATACTCCAATATAAAATAAAAAGTTAAAAAAAATTCTTGTCGCTCTGCTGACCAAGGTTGAGGAGGGACCCCCACAAAATCTTCCATGGATAGATTGAAAGAATGTGCTGTGTGGGTACAGCATAAATAATGCTGCCTGCCTGGTGGGGTTTAACAGTACACTTGCAATGTATACAGAAAGCTTAAAAAGGTCTTGAGAATGCATGCAAATCAGCACATGTATGCATCATAATCACTTTCTAAAAATAAAGAGGACTCAGATATTCCAACTTGCAATCTCAGTTCAAAGATAAGCTTTGGAGAGCATTGTCCAGAATGTGTTCTCCAGCAGTCTTGTTCTTAGAGGTGCTTGTAGATGTTATATGAAATAGGTTAAAGCCAGTAAAACTGGCTTTATGAGAAGTTAAAATATGAATAAGCATGTGAAACTCTTGTAGGAGCATACTTTATGCAAAGGAATATGTATATTTAAGCCATGAAATCCCTTTCTTTTGAGAGATGCACTTTGGTGATTCTGACCCAGAGAAAAGATTATGCTCTGCAAATGTAATGTAAAACTGAGACTGGAAATCAGTTAGTTGGCTGAGCAGAGTTCTCTGCTCAGGATAATAATGGCAAAAGTGCATACCTTTGTATATTATTTCTTACCTTTATTAAACAGCTTTAAGAGCAGGGGTCTGGGCAGTGGAGCCCCTCCATGGGATCTGCGAGGGGGTGTCTTGGGGAGAAGCCAAGTGAGGGAGCGGGCGGGCTGCCCAGGAGAGGAGGAAACTGGGGGTGCACCCGCGGGAGGAAGCTGCATTCTTCAATAACATTTTTCACAGATGCTGTCACCTTCCTACTATTTGACTTCAAAATGGCAACTGCTCTCCATCAGTAAGAACAGAGGTAGGAGGAAGAGCCTGGAGCAAATCCCTCAGCCAGTGAGTGAAGAGGTCTTTAAAGGGATGAGAGATGAGAGACTTCAAAGTCTTTAAAGGGATGAGAGCCAGGGACCTTGGACTGCAAGGAGATTAAACCAGTCAACCCTAAAGGAAATCAACCCTGAATATTTGTTGGAAGGACTGATGCTAAAACTGAAGCTCCAATACTTTGGCCACCTAATGCAAAGAGCCAACTCGTTGGAAAAGACCCTGATGCTGAGAATGAGGATGAGATGTTTGGATGGCATCAATGACTCAATGGACAAGAGTTAGAGTAAACTCTGGGAGATGCTGAAGGACAGGGAAGGCTGGCATGCTGCATATCATGGGGTCTCAAAGAGTTGGACACGACTTAGTTACTGAACAACATCTCCTGGTAGACCAGGAGCTATGGAGTTACTGGATGTTGCAAGGATCTGACATATCTTTCATCAAAAACTCTAATACCCCACACTGTTATGTCTAGGCTGTTGGACAGACATCCTGGGGCCCAAGGACTACCTTGCGGCCTCTGAGCAGGCAGGTTGGGTCCAGATGGTGTGCTGCTGCTGCTGCTGCTGGTGAGTCCTTCACAAGAGAGCATTTTTTTTCCTTGTGGTATCACGTGGAGGTTTCAGAGTGGAGGCAATTCAAGCTGCCACTCACTAAGCACTGGAAAATAGCTGAGGTGTTACACAGACTGAGTGGCTTTCTTGTGTGTTCAGAATGAGGGGCCACTTTCGGAAAGCTGTTCTCTGCTTGCCATCTTTCTGGAGACAAAGCTGTAGCTGCTTCTGGGTACAGATTTCATAAAGATTCAATCTGCACAGAACAGGTTCTGGAGCTAAGGGGTTGTAGGAAGGGAAGGTGGTAGGAAGGACTCTTGAGATCTAAATGCGCCTGGAGGAGATACACTTCTCTCCCTCGTTCTTCATTACAAAGAACATCAGGGCTTCTCCAGGAGAGGAGGATGGGCGGATGACTCCAGTGTGATTTTGACGTGTTGGCATAAGCACAGGTCCTGCAGGACAGACGCGTGTCACAGCCTCACACCCCATATGAGGATGGGCAGCCCCTCCATCTCTTCCCCTCCTCTGCCTCTCCTCCCCACCCCCTCATCTTCTTCACATAAAAATATTTTTATAAGCAAGATGGTGGCAGCCATCTTACAAGAAGCAGTGGACGAAGGTTACCATGGAGATGTGAGGTCACAGCCATCTATGGACCAAGCAGAAGTGTAGGCGGTGGGAGCCTCTTCTAGCCCTTCCCTTACAGCTGGAGGCAGACCGTTGCCCCCAATCTGACACTGGGATTCCAATGCTTGGTTTACCTTCTGGGACTGGGCGGGGAATCAGGACTGCTGGCTCAGGCTGTGATCTGGGGCTTCTGTAAATTTTATTATGTTAATATAGAGTCAGACCAGTGATCCTGACTGCTCTGGGATGCAGAAGATTCTTATAACACAGGCAAGACCCAGCAGTTTCCTGGCGGTTGGAGGTGACAACTTTGGAAGACTGGCCTGCCCTGCTATGGAAAAAACACCCTGCCTGGAAACCCTTGCTTCTCCAGGTACCAGTGGGTGGGGCTGAGGGTGCTGCAGTGTGGGGTCCATTTTCTCCCTGGCCTGGAGGACTGGGGATCATGTTAGTGGTGAGCAGAAGGCTGATGGAGCAGGTGGTCCAGGGGCTCAGGCTGGTTCCTGTCACAGGATCCCAGGGAGAATTCTCAGAACTGTATCTATTTCCCTTGAGACCCCTGCCAACAAGCCAGAGCTCTGGGACTCCATGGGACACCAGTGTGTTCTCTGACACAGCCTGTGAATGACCTTTCTGGTCACCTCCTGGCTGTCAGGGGCTCTGGAAGACTTTTTGCAACAGCCTGCCTCAGAGGAAAGGAACTGCCCACTTTTCTGCATTCTCTCCATAAATGGGAAAATAATATACAGAATTTGAATTGTTTTACTTCCCTGTGGGACAGAGTATTTTCGGTTTGATTATTTTCACCCTGCTTCATTCCACAGAGCACATGAGGTGGCTTACACAAATGCATGTAACATAAAGGAATGAAAATAAATAATTGAATGAGTCAGAGTGATGGGAAAATATTAACAGAGTGAAGCCATGAATAATTTTATCACCCCAAAATGCACACACTCCACTGTCCTGTGTGTATCCTAGGGTGGGGGCACAAGTCTGTTTGTGTGCTGAAGGGGGTTAAAGTCCTCAAACACAACTCGATAAAAATAACTCTAACCAGGGAAAAACAGGCAGTGTTTGAATCCAGAACAGGATGTAAATTGTAGAGTTAAGAGCAACTTTTTCCTTTTTCCTTATTAGTCTTAATATGCTATTTGATTTGTACAAAAGGATATTCATAACCTCTGTGTAAGTTACACATTGTGCTCGGTCACTCAGTTGTGTCTGACTCTTTGCAACCCCATGGACTGTAGCCCACCAGGCTCCTGTCCATGGAATTCTCCAGGCAAGAATACTAGAGTAGGTAACCATTTCCTCCTCTAGGGGATCTTCCTGACACAGGGATCAAACCTGCGTCTCCTGCATTGGCAGGAAGATTCTTTACCATCTGAGCCACCTGGGAAGCCCCAAGTTACACATCACAGTGATCTAGTAAGTATCCATGAACCTGGTTCGCTAACTTGTATTTACTCACGTGCCCCTTCCTCCTCTCTTTGTCCTGCTTCTTTTCTCCTACCATAGAGAACCACTTTCCTAAATTTTCTTTACCATTTTTTTTTATTTTTCATTTTGTTCAATCCCCAGTGCATAAATACAGAAATGATATTGTGTTCACTTTGCTTTTTTCTAAGTTTTATTAAAATGATATACTGACTGAAGTCTTTTGGAATTCTTTCTTTTCCATTCAACATTGTTTCCAAGATTCCTTCCTGTTGTTGCATGCATGTGCTCTTCCTGCTTTTCTACTGCTTCATAACCATCCTTTTTGTGAATATACCACGCTTTATCCTTTCCCTAGTCTTGTCCCTTTTGTCGCATCTCATGTTGGTAGCTTCTCGTATTGTGCTATTAAGAACACTTGTGCTGAATCTTTTTGGCAGATGTCTCCTGGTGCACATATTCCAGAATATATAGGGTCACATGTGTGAGTTGAATTATTGGGTAAACTTCATAAGACAATGCCGAAGTGTTTTCCAAAGTTGTTGTACCAAGGTTCAATCCTGCCAGTAGAGTATGGCTTCCTGAAATCCTTATCCTTTCCAACATGTGACATTCTTAGGCATTACTTTTTGTCAATATAATGGCATAAAAAAACTCACGTGTCATTAATTCAATTTCCTTGATTGGTAAGACAGTTGAATTTCATGTATTGATTTGTGTTTTGTGTTTTTTCTTCTGTGAACTATTTTTCTTATGTCTTTTGCATATTCTTTTATTAGCTCTTTTTCTTACTGATTCATAAGAATATTTTATGTATCTTCTCTTAGGCCAACTTTTCATTTCCTTGCCAGGCGATTTCATTTACTCTTATGACTCCAATATTTTTTTCTATATGCTGATTACTCACACATCCAATTATTCAGCCCCAGACTTTCTTTTAAGCACCACACCCGAGTCCGACCGCATACTGAACATCTTTCCTTGGATGTCCCGTAGGCTTCTGAGGCTTAGCATGTCCAAAACTGAGCTCATCATTTTCCCACTAATTCTTCTATTCTGTTTTGTTTCGCAGGAAGATCACCACCAGCGTCTCAGGTGTCTAAGCCCCAAACTTAAGTGTGGTTTTTGACATTGCCTGTCTCCTATGCTATGTTTAGTCTATCAGTTAGGATACTAATTCATAAATATCCCTTGAATCCATGCCTGTCTCTGCATCCTCAGTGCCACTGCTTTATTCAATGATCCCAGGGAGCACTAATCCCCACCGAGCCCTCCTAACTGGACTGCTGGCCTGTTGTCCTGCTTCCTTCAATGCAGGCTTTGCCCTGGAGTCAGGTGATACCTTTCCACGGCACAATATGCAGTCAGGTTAAACAGTCCTGGTTAAACAGTTTTCACGGCTTCTATTTCTTATAAGAGCCCAAACACATCATAGTCCAGAGACTCCTCATCAGGCCCCAGTTCACCTCTCTTTGTTGTTCAGTTGCTCATTCATATCTGACTCTTTGCAACCCCATGAACTGCAGCACAGCAGGCCTCCCTGTCCTTCACTGTCTCCCGGAGTTTGCTCAGATTCATGTCCATTGAGTTCACCTCTTATTCCTCATTTATTGCCAGGTTCTCTGCTTGCTCTGTGCTCAGTTGTATCCAGATAGGGCAGAAGTTGTGTTATCTATAAAAATTAATACAAGATATTGTGTAAGATAGAGAATCATAAAAAATGACATGCACACAGGATGCATATTTTATCTCCAAGCACATCAATGTGCATTTATTCAGCAATGTTTTGAAATAGAGCCAAGACCTCTTCTTGGAGTGTGAGTAAGCTGATGGGTGTCAAGAGTCATCTTTCTTGCAGAAACCACACCCATAGTGGCCTATTTATGATTTCCAGTTACAGTCTTTCAGAAAGTGGGTCATAGCCTTGATGGTTGTGAAGCAATATGAGTGAATAATTATTCTACATATTAAAGACTTTGTTTTCTCCTCTAGGCTATCAAAGTTGTTTTTGTGTTGCTGTTCAGTTGTTCATTGTGTCCAACTGTTGGCGACCCCATGGACTGCAGCATGCCAGTCTTCCCTGTCCTTCACTGTTTCCTGGAGTTTGCTCAAACTCATGTCCACTGAGTCGATGATGCCATCCAACCATCTCATCCTCTGCCAACCCCTTCTCCTCCTGCCTTCAATCTTTCCCAGCATCAGGGTCTTTTCCAGTGAGTCAGTTCTTCGCATCAGGTGGCCAAAGTATTGGAGCTTCAGCTTCAGCGTCAGTCCTTCCAATGAATATTCAGGGTTGATTTCCTTTAGGATTGACTGGTTTGATCTCCTTGCTGCCCAAGGGACTCTCAAGAGTCTTATCCAATGGTTTTACCCATATTTTCTTTTTAGGATTCACCTTCTTGAAATCTTTCAAAGCATCCTACTTAGAATAAAAATAGCAACTTTCTTTTCATAATCCTATATCATGAGTTTTCATGGTATTTAATTAAATTATACAAATAAGATAATTAAAAAATTGGCATAAACAGCTTAGGAAGCAAATACAGCTTATCCTTGATTAGTATTTAACTCATCTTGTGTGTGGGGGGGTGGACAGAAGTGCACGGGCTCATAACCACACGTGCACAGTGTGCTGTGGGCAGCAGTCGGTTTGTTTCACTTGAGTTAATATAAGGGAAGGCTGCTTAAGAGAATATCTACTCTCTTTGCCTTCTGTGTGTGTGTTTGGTTGCACCATGCAGTTGAGGAATCTTAGTTCCTTGACCAGGAATTGAACCTGTGTCCCTTAAAGTGAAAGTACAGAGTCTTAACCACTGGAACACCAGCGAAGTCCCTATTTAGCGTTCTTTAAATGCTCCTATCCAGGCATCTGCCTAAGTTTCTTCCTCTTGGGATACTGTTTTCCATTTAAGTTCACTCCTAATTCTTCTTCATGTGTCAGTATACTTATTGCTTCATTTGATAAGCCTTCTCTAACTCTCCAGGACTTGGACAGAACCCTCATTATGTGCTATATAGATTTCTATCTCCCTCTATGATGTTCTTCAAAATTTTGGGCCAGATTATTCTGTCTTGTTGGTGTCTGTTCCGTGCTTAGCATCATCCTTGGCCTCTCCCCAATGCCAATAGCACCCTCCACCAAGCTGTGATAATCAACGATGTCTTCCAATGTTATTGATGTGCCCTGGGGGATAGAATTGTCCTGGGAGAGAACCACTGCTCTGGATTATAAATGTTTGATATAAACATTTGTTAAATGACTGAATGACTTTATTACTTGGCCTGAAACAAAATCGGACATCAACAAAGCCACATGTAAATTCGAAAAAGTACTCAGACTTGTTTCAGACAATACCTCCTGGAAAATACATTTCAGTGCACTTTTATTTGCGGCTTTGCTGCCATCCTAGGAAGTTGCTTTTACTACTTATAGGAAAATGCTATGATGTTTTGTATATTTTACGCTATTTTTAGCCTGCGGCAAGTCTGTCTCTCTTTCATTTCACCTTGCCATCTGCCCAAATCTTAGGCCTTCATTGTAGGAAAGATATTCTACCAGTCAACTGAGATTTACCAGTACATTTCCAGGGAGATTTTGATCTCCATGAGCCTGAAGTTTGTGCAGCAATGAATATGTGTAAGGAAGGAAGGGTGGGTTAGAAGCACAGCTAACTTAGCCCCCTTGCATCCTGTTCAGCAGTCTCTCTGTACCCCATGCAGACCACCTCACCAGGCGAATAGTTGGGAATCATTTCCATATTTCCTCAACACTGGCCCATCTACCTATGGAAACGTTACTCATCTGCTTGACAAATATCTTTGAGCACCTAATATTTTGAGTCAGACACTGGATTAAATGTTGGCCACCATACGTATGTTATGTGATTCATCTAAAAGTCGGTTTACATGATAGAGACATTGGCCCATCACTGGACTCAATGCTGGTTAGAATCCTCTGTTATCTAGTGTATGCTTCCCTCAGTTTAAGAGAAAGTTGGGAGGAGATTAAGAAGACAAAGAATGATTAAAATGCTGACTGTCTTGCTTGAGGAATTGCTGCAAACACTGAGGTTCTAGTCTATGGGAGCATCAGCCACAACGGGATGGGTCTTATCTGGAAATGGGATCCCTCACAGATGCACGGGTCCAGGCTGCCAGGACATCATGGAGGCTTCCTGACATGTGTGCTACCAGTCCCCTGGTGACAGCGGGCCCACCCACCGTCCTAGAGACCCGTGCCTCCACCCCCACTGTGTTTGTGCTGCACCTGGTCTTCAGAACTGACCTGCAGGAGGTTCTCTCACTAGGACATCCCTATGTGCCTAACTCTGCTTGGGAAGATGGGTTTACCTGAACACTCCCAGGAATGACTCTTATGGCTTGTGACTTTTTTCCCTCCTTGAGCTGTGGAAATGGCAGGTTGGATGACAAAACTCAGACAGGCACATTAATTTTCTGTTAACAGATGGCCTGCGGAGAATCAGAGGGAAATTCCTGCAGGGCTCCCTGCTCTGGTCCACCCTGGCTCCCTTTTCTGTCTCTGATGCTTCCAGCCTTGCAAACATACACAGCATCACCATGGTGACCCTGGGACAGATACATGCATGAGGCACGGCTATCCTCTGATGGTTTGTTAGCAGAGCAGGAAGCCTTTAAAAGCCTTCAGAGTCACCGGGTTTAACCCCCTGGCTTTCACACAGGAGCAGCTGCCTCACTCGTCAGCATGATGTCATTTCCTTTGAGTTTTGCTTTGCTGGCAGAAGTGACCTCAGGCTTAGGGAAATGTCGCTCCGGGATGAACAGAACCTCTGACCCCAAGATCCACCTTACATGGTTGGCCAGCTTCTGGGTGGGGTCGTGATCTCCACCTGGACTGTAAGCTCCCTGCTTTCTGCCTGAGACCGTGAGAGGTCATCACCTCTGTGCGTGTTTGATGTGTACCCTCTTGTCTCTATTCCCACCCCCTCCAGGCCACCACCGCCTTACTTGGGGGTTTCATGGTTCCTCATTTTTCTGATGCCTCTGTCCACCTTCTCCCCGCACTGCCCACTGTCCTGAGGGACCTGGTTATGGCATGTCACAGCGGGCTCTGGTTATGGCATGTCACGGCGGGCTCTGGTTTATGTCCAGCCCTTTTTTCCAGGTGAAATCAGGCTTAAATAAGTACTAAGTGGGGCCAGGGAAAAGTAACTGCAGCAGAGAAATGGGGGTCACAATGGGCGGGGATCAGGGGGAGGCATTCAGAGCAGAGCTGGGGTCGGGGGAATGAAGGGCAGGGCTTGTCTGTCAGCCCCACCACTCGGGGTGTGTCCAGAGCACCAACTCCCTTTCCTTCACTCTATTTGACAGATTCTAGGTCCATCCACATCTCTACAAATGACCCAATTTCATGCCTTTTAATGGCTGAGTAATACTCCATTGTGTATATGTACCACATCTTTATGCATTTATCTGTCGATGGGACATTAGGCTGCCGCTATGTCCTGGCTCTTGTAAAGAGTGCTGCAGTGAACATTGGGGTGCATGTGTGTTTTTGAATGACAGTTTTAGCACATGTATGTGGAGTCTAGAAAAATGGTACACATGAACCTATTTGCAGGGCAGGAATAGAGATGCAGAAGAAGAGAATGGATGTGTTGACATGGGAAGGTGACCGGAGGGTGGGATGAACTGGGATATTAGGAAGCTGCTGTATAGCACAGGGGGCTCAGCTCAGTGCTCTGTGATGACCTAGAAGGGTGGGATGGGGGAGGTGGGAGGGAGGTCCAACAGGGAGGGGACATAAGTTTACTGATTCATTGTTGTACAGCAGAGACTTAACACAACATTGTAAAGCAACTATACCCCAATAATAATAAAAGAGAAGGCTGACTCTGACCCCTGGCTAATATGTTTGGGGGCTGGGGAGGGATGTTGTCCTTTGGCTCTGCAGGAAGAGGGTGAGTGATGGGGTCGCTTCCTGATGCCTGTGGTTGGTGCAGCAGAAGGGGTTTTCTTCCCCTGAAGTAAATGAGTGTATCTTCCCTAAGCGTGGGAAGGAAGACAGCTGATGACCAGGGCTCTCTCTGGAGAAGGAAGAGCATATCTGAAGAGCTCTCCTTTCATTAAGTCACCCCTCAGTTCTAGAAGGAGGGTCCATCCACTCTGTCATCAAGTCCCAAGTTCCCTGTCTGGCTTTTGGGATTTGCCAGGACCTGGCTCAGACAGAATTCAACTCCACTTCTCAGCACATCCATACTGCCATGCCAGGCACATCACCTTCTAAGTCCTTGAATGCAGCATCCTATTGCCTGCTCCCATGTCTTGGGTTGTCTGCCTCCCCTCCCCACCCGGTTCCTGAAGCTCCTTGCTGTGAAGGCCAAGTTCAGGACCACTGCCTCCATGCGTGTATGGACAGCTGGCTCCCCCGGGGGGATCTCTCCTGCCCTGTGCAGCCCTGGCCCCTGCACTCTGCACACATGGCTTCCTCCAGGGCTCCCTGTGTGTAAGGCCTGTCCTGTGGAGCTCCAGGCTGGAGACAGTGTTGCCCCAGGGACAGGGCCAGATCGTGGGGAGCACTTTGTTACCACCTGCTGAGCTTCCCAAAAGTTTGTACTGCAGACAAGGCATGCTCCTGGCTGCCTACCCCATGTACATTCCCTTCTTCTGCCTTGGTCACAAAACCCGGTGATACTCCAGGAGCCTTATGCCCAGCTGAAAGGCAGTCTTCCCCAGGCCACCTCTAGCCAAGAGTTCACACAAAAGGCAAGCAAACATTTCCGGGCAGAACTTCCAGGCAAGTTTCTTTTTCGTTTTTGGCTGCACCGCATGGCATGTGGGGTCTTCATTCCGTAGCCAAGGATTGAACCCCTGCCCCCTGCATTGGGAGTGCAGAGTCTTAACCGCTGGACCTCCAGGGAAGTCTCCAGGCAAGTTTCTTAAGAAGAGGACACAGTTAAGTGTTCTGCAAATATTTTTTCCCAGTTTGCGGTTTGTCTTTTTATTTTCTTAATAATATTTTCCGAAGAGTAAAAGCTGGTTTCAGTGAAGTCCAGATGGTCACTTTTTTTCTTTTATGCTCCACTCTTTTTGTGTCATAGCTAAGAAGTCCGCTTCACCTGTGGTTACAAAGTTTTTCTCTCATATTTTCTTCTATTAATAGCATATGTAATTTTAGCACTTACTTTTAAGCCTCTGATCCATTCCAGTGAATATTTGTATAAGATGTGAGATGAGAGTCTAGGTTAATTTTTTTCTTTTTTTGCATGACGATGTCCCGTTGTTCTGAGTCATGGGTTAAAATGACCCAGTTTTTAACCAAGCAGATGCTTGCACCTTTGAAGAAAAGCTATGACAAACCTAGACAGCATATTAAAAACCAGAGACATTACTTTGCCAACAAAGGTCTGTATAGTCAAAGGTATGGTTTTTCCAGTAGTCATGTATGGGTATAAGAGTTGGACCATAAAGAAGGATGAGATTTGAAGAACTGATGCTTTCGAACTGTGGTCCTGGAGAAGACTCTTGAGATTCCCTTGGATAGCAAGGAGATTAAACCAGTCAATCTTAAAGGAAATCAACCCTGGATATTCATTGGGAGGACTGATGCTGAAGTTCCAATACTTTAACTACCTGATGCATAGAGCCAACTCTTTGAAAAAGACCCTGATGCTGGGAAGGATTGAGGGCAGGAGGAGAAGGGGGCGACAGTGGATGAAATGGTTGGATGGCATCACTGACTCAATGGAGATGAGTTTGAGCAAACTTTGGGAGATAGTGAAGGACAGGAAAGCCTGGCATGCTGCAGTCTATGGGGTCACAAAGAGCTAGACACAACTGAATGACTGAACAGCAACAACAGTAACAACAAGGGACCTCTGAGGCTAGGTTTTAGGCAGTCCTAGACCACTAGAAATTGCATGTGACATGTTATATGTGAATATGTGAGTTAGGAATGGGAGGATGGAAGCGGAGGTGTCACCAAGTTATGAAAGGAGTCCCTGTCTCCTTTAAAGGGTGTGGGTTCCTGCTCTCATGTAACCCAGGCTTCTTCACCTCACTGAACAAGGGCAGCCACAGTACAGAAGAGAGGGAGGAAACACTGCATATGAGCTGCTGTGGACTTCCTGGGAGGAAAAGGACAGGATCTGCTGGGAGGAAGCCTGTACAAACACACACAAGTCATTCTCGCTAATAGTATGAAAGCCGAGGCAGTAAAACCTTGTAAAGTCTAATACTAGGCATCTTTAGCATGACACATAACTCAGACTGACAGCCTGGTCGTCAGAGTTCACTCTTCTGGGCCACTGTGTTTGAAATGGAGGATCCTCACTCAGCAAGAGTGTTTCAAATGAAATTGTAATGAAGGGGAATTTGCAAATGTGGCTGAAATTAATACTGGGAATTCAGAGTCTTGTCATCCTCAGACATCACCCAGCCCTAATCACTGGAAGTCATCCCTTGCCCATGGGATTGGATGTGAGGCTCTGAAAACAGCAAGCGCTGAAGCCCCGAAGCTGCAGGACACCCGCTGCCCTGGGTCTGAGAAGCAGTGGCCGCTTCTCCCGAGGTGAGGATGGGACATGCCCTCCTGATGGGAAGAGAGGCGCCCACCATCCGTCGGCCTTTGCTTCTCTGTGGCAGCTTCTTCTTGCCATTTTCCAAGATTTGGGTCAGGCCACCCGTCAACTGACCTTTCCAGGTCTCTGTTTCCTGGGGAGTGTCCACTGTGACTCAGACCCTGTCCCTGGCAATCCACCCACCCCATCTGCGGCAGCTACAGGACCTGAGTGCTGGAAGGCCCCGTGGATGGCAGCTGCTCTGGCCCTTTAACTTGTGGTGGAGGAGACTGGAGACCACGCCCCTAGAGGCAGAACTGGCAGTAGAAGCTAGGGTCTTCACAGCCAAGCCAGCATGCTTTCCACTCTACCCAGAAGAGAAAGATGGAAAAGCAAACACAGCCAGCCAGGGCTCTGTTTGGATTCTGACTTTTCCTTGTAACCTCTGTCACTGTGGAAAGTCACTGAACGTTTCTAGTTTGCAGTGTCCTCTCTTGAAAGCAGAGATAAATATCCAACAAATACTGACTAAGCACCTTTCCTGGACCGGCACATGCTGCTTCTGGTCCTGGGTAAAAGGGGACTGCAGCAGGCCTAGTCCTTTAGCCCCAGGCCTGGCATCTGCACCTGGGAGGGCGTGCAGGGTAGAGCAGGGCCTCTCTCGGGAGGTTATTGTCAGCATCAAATGAAGTGGTACATGTGAGTCTGTTAACACAGCTCCTGGGACTTCCCTGGTGCTCCAGTGGTTAAGACTTCGCCTTCCAATGCAGGGGGTATGGGTTCAGTCCCTGGTTGGGGAGCTGAGATCCCACATGCCTGGTGGCAAAAACAGCAAAACAAAACAAAAAAAACCCCATAAACAGAAGGAATATTGTAACAAATTCAATAAAGACTTAAGAAATGGTCCACATCCAGAAAATCTTGTAAAAACAAAACAAAACAAACCACACAGCTCTTGGCAAAGTAGACATTTAATAAATGGTAGCTATAATTATTACTATATATTCCAAATACACGTGTGTATGTACTCACAGTCTCCTAAAAGAAGGCAGGCTGCTGGGTTGGCAGGGCCTCGACTCAGTGTCCTGTCTACAACTAGTGTTTAGGCTCCCCCAGGCGGCCCGACAGTCTGTTCAGGGACTAGAGGACTACTTTAACCCATCTTCAGATTCTCAAGTGTGGTCCTCACTTCTCTGACAGCCTGGGGATTAATCTAGTCGCCACCCTTAGTTTCTCAGCAGAGACCCCTCCTGAAAGCCTGTGGGGCTGGTGACCCTCTGTCATTAGCCTGTGCCCTGCAGTGGGCATCTCTCCGTGGCCCATGAGCTCCGCTGTGCTGCTCTGGCCTTGCCTTGGTGCTGGTCTGATCTCCCAGCTGGCTCCCCGTCCCTCACATGGGACTGGTTTGCTCTCTCTTGCTCGGCCCTGTTGTCCTCCCAGGCCCTTCCCAAGCTGCCGACAATGCGATTCCCACCCGCACTCCAGCACCAGCCCCCAGAGCATGAAGTACACGCCTGGCATCCGTCTCATCCATCCCCAGGCCCACAGTCCCTGTCCCTGTGAAAGGGGAGGAAAACCCTTGGCTTTAGAGGTTTGTAAGCTCTACACCTGCCCACCCTCACATACGGGGCAGGGTGAACTGCGACTTTGGTTGTGGGTTCAGACACAGCTGCTTAGAAACAAAATAAAACAGGAGTTAGAATGACCCATGGGCACAGTTAGCAGAGGGTTGTTAAACTCACGTCTCTTCTTCCCCTGTCACCTCTCCGTGATATTCCTATGAATACTCTTTGACATATTGAAGTCTAGTGTACCAGTTCAACCCAAACTAGAGAAGGTTAGCATTGTAAAGTGAACAGTATAAATGTAGGAGAGTGTATTTCTGGATGACAAGCCAATTTCTGAACAGTTCATGTCTCTTCACCCTCTCTTTAGTGAAAACAATTGAGAATTAAGTAATAATAATAGCTAACAATTATGGAGCACTCAGAGATACTGTTCTAAGTACTTTATTTTTGTTTATGTTTGTTTTAAATTGTGTTTGTTCATTTCTTTAATTTTTGGCTGCCCTGGGTCATCACTGCTGCTCTCGGACTCTAGAGCACAGTCTCAGTAGTTGTGGCACATGGGCTTAGTTGCCCCGAGGCATGTGGAATCTTCCTGGACCAAGGATCGAAACTGTACCCTGTGTGGGCACTAGACCATAGGGAAGTCCTCTAAGAACTTTAGATATAATAAGTTATTTAAGCCTCGAAACAACCCTATGAGGTTGGCACTATGATGAGTCACTTTATTGTAGATGAAGACACTGAGGCATTGGGAGGATAAGAATCGGTCCAAGAACCTGCAGCTGAGGTTCAACCCCTTGTGTTTTAGCTCCTGAGCCATCACACACCACCACCCATGATCCACTGATCACCTTGTAACTCACAGAAGAGAAGAGCCTTTTATCTTATCCCAAGTAGGCACAGTAATTTCATGCAAGTGAATGTTCCATCCACGTTCTGTTATCAGGAACAGTTACTAGGGCACTGGTGGGAGGGGAGGATCAGGGCGACACATGCCAAGCTATGGTTTTCCTTCTGCTGCTTTAGGGCAAACAGAGCATCACTGTCCTTTCTTCTCTTGGAAGGTTGGGTCACAGCCTTCCACCTCTCTGGACTGGCAGCCTCTGATCCTTCCACTTGGAAAGGCCCCCTCCTTGTCCAGACTGTTTCTGTTTAAAAGAACTAAAATATCCCGGAAGATTTGTAAATCAAGGTATCCTTGAATGAGAAATGACTGTTCTGGTTAGTAAACTGGGGGTCAGGAGCTGGAATGAAAGGATAACACAGCCCTTTTTCTCCCTGAGCTTCCTACATCTGCCAAAGCACTCTTCTTACCCTGTCTTTCTACAGCAGAGACTTGAGATAATGGGCCCTGCTTCGCAGGTGAAGCACACCTGGTCTAGGACTGCCATGGCTGGGTGGTAAACTTTGGTGAATTTCAGAGCTGGCCAAATCAATCATGATGTATGTAAAGAATACACATATGTACATGTATACAAATGCGCATAAAGAACTGGGAATTAGGACTCACAAAGGCTTCAGAGAAGGATTAGTGTGGTGGTTTCACTTTCTTCCCCTAAGCTGAATCTACTGTGCTTGGGAGCTGGACTCCTAGGACGTGGAGAAAGTCTGAGTGTCCTAAAGTAAATTATTTATTGTCCATAGAGCTGAGGTTTCCCTAATCTGACTTTATAGGCAGACAGGGTGGAATGTAGAAGTAGGCTCAGACAGAGGCAACTTGAGGACCCAAGTGGTAGCACCAAAGCAATATCAGCTGGACTCAAAAACAGATATATGAGTTTGGGTTAGCTTGGGTCTATGGACCTCAAATCTTGACACACAGGAAACAGTTAACTAGAAAAAGGGAAAAGGGACTTCCCTGGCGGTCCAGTGGTTGAGACTTTACCTTCCAGTGCAGGTAAGATTGCACATGCCTCTAGACCAAAAAAAAACAAAAGCATAAAATAGAAGCAGTATTGTAACAAATTCAATAAAGTCTTTAAAAATTGTCCATATGAAAAAAATCTTTAAAGAAAAAGAAAATGAATAGGTATGCATCATTTAGATAAGAATTTATTCCTTACCACAGATTGCATGCAATAAATCTTTCCTGAGCGCCTATTGTGTAGCAAGCATTTATTTCTACATCCACTCTTTCACAGTTATTATCCTGACCAACTTTTTGAGGAATCTGGGAAGCAGGGAGTTTGAGGTCAAAGGAATTGTACAGAATCATAGGGTAGGAGATAACATTTGAACTCAGGTTTCAACAGAGCATATCTTTTTTCCATTCTATGATCTAAGGACACAGAATTCCATTAAGTAGAGAAAAATAACATAGTAACTTTTTTTAAGGGGCTTAACATTGAACTGAAGACCCACGGCAAACATTATCCTCAATGGCAAAAAATTGAAAGCATTTTCCCTAAAGTCAGGAACAAGACAAGGGTGCCCACTCTTACCACTACTATTCAACATAGTTTTGGAAGTTTTAGCCACAGAAATCAGAGAAGAAAAAGAAATGAAAGGAATCCAGATTGGAAAAGAAGAAGTAAAACTCTCAATGTTTGCAGATGACATGATCCTTTACATAGAAAACCCTAAAGACTCCACCAGAAAATTACTAGAGCTAATAAATGAATACAGTAAAATTGCAGGATATAAAATTAATACACAGATATCCCTTGCATTCCTATACACTAACAATGAGAAAACAGAGAGAGAAATTAAAGAAACAATCCCATTCACCATTGCAGCAAAAGAATAAAATACTTAGGAATAAATCTACCTAAAGAAACAAAAGACCTATTATAGAAAACTACAAAACACTGATGAAAGAAATCAAAGATGACATAAATAGATGGAGAAATATACCATGTTCATGGATCAGAAGAATCAGTATAGTGAAAATGAGTATACTACCCAAAGGAATCTATAGATTCAATGCAGTCCCTATCAAACTACCAATGGTATTTTTCACAGAACCAGAACAAATAATTTCACAATTTGTATGGAAATACAAAAAACCTTGAATAGCCCCAAAGCAATCATGAGAAAGAAGAATGGAACTGGAGAGGAATCAACCTGCCTGACTTCAGACTGTACTACAAAGCTACAGTCATCAAGACAGTATGGTACTGGCACAAAGATAGAAATATAGATCAATGGAACAAAATGGAAAGCCCAGAGATAAATCCACACACCTATGGACACCTTATCTTTGACAAAGGAGGCAAAAATACACAATGGAGAAAAGACAATCTCTTTAACAAGTGGTGCTGGGAAAACTGGTCAACCACCTGTAAAAGAATGAAACTAGAACACTTTCTTACACCATATACAAAAATAAACTCAAAATGGATTAAAGATTTAAATGTAAGACCAGAAACTATAAAACTCCTAGAGGAAAATATGGGCAAAACACTTTCTGATGTAAATCACAGCAAAATCCTCTATGACCCACTTCCCAGAGTAATGGAAATAAAAGCAAAAATAAACAAATGGGACCTAATTAAACTTAAAAGTGTTTGCACAATGAAGGAAACTATAGGCGAGGTGAAAAGACAGCCTTTAGAATAGGAGAAAATAATAGCAAATGAAACAACTGACAAAGAATCTCAAAAATATACAAGCAGATCATTCAGCTCAATACCAGAAAAATAAATCACCCAATCAAAAAATGGACCAAAGAACTAAACAGACATTTCTTCAAAGAAGGCATACAGATGGCTAACAAGCATATGAAAAGATGCTCAACATCACTCATCATCAGAGAAATGCAAATCAAAACCACAGTGAGATTCCATCTCATGCCAGACAGAATGGCTGCTATCCAAAAGTCTACAAACAATAAATGCTGGAGAGGGTGTGGAGAAAAGGGAACCCTCTTACACTGTTGGTGGGAATGCAAGCTAGTACAGCCACTATGGAGAACAGTGTGGAGATTCCTTAAAACCTGGAAATAGAACTGCCACATGACCCAGTAATCCCACTGCTGAGCATACACACTGAGGAAACCAGAATTGAAAGAGACATGTGTACCCCAGTGTTCATTGCAGCACTGTTTACAATAGCTAGGACATGGAAGCAACCTAGATGTCCGTCGGCAGACAAATGCATGAGAAAGCTGTGGTACGTATACACAATGGAATATTACTCAGCTATTAAAAAGAATGAATTTGAATCAGTTCTAACGAGGTGGATGAAATTGGAGCCTATTATACAGAGTGCAGTAAGTCAGAAAGAAAAACACCAGTACAGTATATTAACGCATATATAGAGTTTAGAAAGATGGTAACAATGATCCTATATGCGAGACAGCTAAAGAGACACAGATGTAAAGAACAGACTTTTGGATCCTATGAAAGAAGGTGAGGATGGGGTGATTTGAGAGAATAGCATTGAAACATGTATATTACCATATGTAAAATAGATGACCAGTCCAAGTTCGCTGTGTGAAACAGGGCACTCAAAGCCGGTGCACTGGGAAAACACAGGGGGATGGGATGAGGAGGGAGGTGGGAGGGGGGTTCGGGATGGGGAACACATGTACACCCATGGCTGATTCATGTCAGTGTATAGCAAAAACCATCACAATATTGTAAAGTAGTTAGCCTCCAATTAATATAAATAAATTAATTTTAAAAATAGGATAGATTATTTCTCAATTTAAAAAAATATACACCCATGATAAAAAGATTAGCTGTCAAATATGCTTGAAAAGCTAAAGAACTAAAACATGAATGAAAATTAAAGGGAATCAGGAAAATCACATGAAAACAAAATATGAATGTGTAAAAAGAGAGAAATTATACAAAGGAATCAAACAGAAATTCTGGAGCCAGAAAGTATCATAGCTTAAATGAAAACTTCACTGAGGGATAAATAAAGGGATACTATCAAGAGAGTACAAAAACAACCCACATAATGGAAGAAAATACTTGGAAATTGTATATTTGGTAAGAGATGATATGTAAAATATATAAAAGATTCCTGCAACTCAGTAGTGACAGCAAAACACCCAGTTTAAATATGGACAATGGACAAAGAATTTGAATAGTTATTTATCCATATAGAAGGTCAATAAGCACATGAAAAGATGCTCAGTACCACTATCCATTAAGAAAATGCAAACCAAAACCACAATTAGATTCCGCTTCATATTCCTTAGGATGACTATTTTAATTTTTTTTTTTTTTGGACTGCATATGGTGGCATGCAGGGTCTTAGTTCCCTGATCAGGGATCAAACCTGTGTCCCCTGCAATGGAAGTGTAGAGTCTTAACCACTGGGCTGCCGGGGAAGTCCCAGGATGACTATTTTAAAAATATAAAAAGGGAGAATGGTAAGTGTTGAGGATGTGGGCAAATTCAAACCCTTGTGCATTGCTGGTGGGAATGTAAAATGTTGCAGCTGTTGTGGATAACTGTTTTGTGATTTCTCAAAAGTTAAGTTAGATCCACCATTTGATTCAGCGATTTCACTTCTGGGTACCCCAAATTATTGAAAACAGGGACCCAGATACTTGTACACCCATTTTCAATAAAACTTTATCACAACAGTAAGAGGTGGCAATAATAAAACGTTTATTATCAATATGTGTTTCATACATACACATAGTGGAATATTCAGGCTTAAAATAGAATGAAGTTTTGATGCATGCTATGACATGGTTGAGCACTGAAAAGATGGTAAGTGAAGTAATCTAGACACAGAAGACAAGTATTGTATGATTCCATGTATACAGTATTTAGAATAGGTAGAATAGGCAAATTCATGTAGACAGAAAGTAAAGTAGAAGTAGTTTCTGTCTGGGATGATGATAAATAGTGGTGATGATTACACAATATCATGAATGTACGTAATCCCCTGATATGTACATTTAAAAAATGATTAAAATGATAATGACTTATGCTTATTTTACCACCAAAAATCTCAAAGAATAAAACCATTTGCCACTGCTTAAAAGACAGCTTCCCAGGTGGTACAGTGGTAAAGAATCTGCCTGACAGTGCTGAGATGCAAGAGACATGGGTTCAGTCCCTTGGTCAAAAAGATCCCATAGAGTAGGAACTGGTAACCCGCTCCTGGATTCTTGCCTGGAAAATTCCATGGACAGAGATGTCTGGTGGGCATCTTTGTAACCATAGGGTTACAAAGAGTCAGACATGATTGAGAGACTGAGCACAATGTTATATGGTGAGTGGATACATTTTAAATTGTTATTTTTTTTCCCCAGAAGCAATGGATCGTACTAAATTATGTATATTCTTTTGCCTGGTTCTTCTTTATAACCAATTAAATCCCAGTGCTTTGCAAGATGGCCGACTGAGCTTTGTGGTCCACATGTGAGAGAGTTCCCTTATCCCCCTTTCTTGTCACACATATGAATCCAACATATTAATACTCACTTTAAAAAACTGAGATATAATTGACATATAACATTATATTAGTTTCAGATGTACCACATACTGATTCAATATATGTATATATTGTGTAATGATCACCCCATAAGTCTAGTTAACATGTCACTGCACAGTTCCACATTTTTTTCCTGTGATGAGAACGTTTAAGATCTACTCTCAGCAACTTTTGAATATACAATACACTATTATAAACTACAGTCTTTGAAAAAACATATGTATATGTTTAGGGTTTGGAAATTGGATGTGGACAAAATGCATATGTTAACTATGGTAGTGATTTTTAAATGTTCCTCTCTGAAAAGCTACTTAAATTGATGATTTATTTTATAATGAATGGCATATGTAAATAGGAGAAATATGCTAGTGACCATAAACTTTAAACGGTGTGAGAAAATCATAAGGAAGTAATTAGTCGAGAGGGAATTAAGTCAGAAAACTGAAGTTTTCTTGGTGCTTGCTCCTGAGGCTGCCTAGAAAGTGGCAACACAAAATAAAGAAGGGGGGAAGGTTTACATTTTAAGAAAAGAGACAAAGTATAGATAATATCAAGAATAGATATGTCAGTCTCCATGCTAAGACCTTTATATATGTACGTTTACCCGTAAACCTCATGACAAGACTATAAGGTGGATATTACAAAAAAGTTCTTCACCACCCACACAATCACAGTGGTGTGATCACTCACCTAGAGCCAGACATCCTGGAATGTGAAGTCAAGTGGGCCTTAGGAAGCATCACTACGAACAAAGCTAGTGGAGGTGATGGAATTCCAGTTGAGCTACTTCAAATCCTCAAAGATGATGCTGTGAAAGTGCTGCACTTGATATGCCAGCAAATCTGGAAAACTCAGCAGTGGCCACAGGACTGGAAAAGGTCAGTTTTCATTCCAATCCCAAAGAAAGGCAACGCCAAAGAATGCTCAAACTATTGCACAATTGCACTCATCTCACACCCTAGTAAAGTAATGCTTAAAATTTTCCAAGCCAGGCTTCAGCAATACGTGAACCGTGAACTTCCAGATGTTCAAGCTGGTTTTAGAAAAGGCAGAGGAACCAGAGATCAAATTGCCAATATCCGCTGTATCATCAAAAAAGCAAGGGAGTTCCAGAAAAACATCTACTTCTGCTTTATTGACTACGCCAAAGCCTTTGATTGTGTGGATAACAATAAACTGTGGAAAATCCTGAAAGAGATGGGAATAGCAGGCCACCTGACCTGTCTCTTGAGAAACCTGTATGCAGGTCAGGAAGCAACAGTTAGAACTGGACATGGAACAACAGACTGGTTCCAAATAGGGAAAGGAGAACGTCAAGGCTGTATATTGTCACCCTGCTTATTTAACTTCTATGCAGAGTACATCATGAGAAACGCTGGGCTCGAGGAAGCACAAGCTGGAATCAAGATTGCTGGGAGAAATATCAATAACCTCAGATATGCAGATGACACCACCCTTATGGCAGAAAGTGAAGAAGAACTAAAGAGCCTCTTGATGAAAGTGAAAGAGGAGAGTGAAAAAGTTGGCTTAAAGCTCAACATTCAGAAAACTACAATCATGGCATCCAGTCACATCACTTCATGGCAGATAGATGGGGAAACAGTGGAAACAGTGGTTGAATTTGTTTTTCTGGGCTCCAAAATCACTGCAGATGGTGACTGCACCCATGAAATTAAAAGACGCTTACTCCTTGGAAGGAAAGTTGTGATCAACCTAGATAGCATATTAAAAAGCAGAGACATTACTTTGCCAACAAAAGTCCATCTAGTCAAGGCTATGGTTTTTCCAGTGGTCATGTATGGATCTGAGAGTTGGGCTATAAAGAAAGCTGAGCGCCAAAGAATTGATGCTTTTGAACTGTGGTGTTGGAGAAGACTCTTGAGAGTCCCTTGGACTGTAAGGAGACCCAACCAATCCATCCTAAAGGAGATCGATCCTGGGTGTTCATCGGAAGGACTGATGTTGAAGCTGAAACTCCAATACTTTGGCCACCTGATGCGAAAAGCTGACTCATTGGAAAAGACCCTGATGCTGGGAAAGATTGAGGGCAGGAGGAGAAGGGGACGACAGAGGATGAGATGGCTGGATGGCATCATCGACCCGATGGACATGGGTTTGAGTGGACTCAGGGAGCTGGTCATGGACAGGGAGGCCTGGCATGCTGTGGTTCATGAGGTCGCAAAGAGTCGGACATGACTGAGCGACTGAACTGAACTGAACTGACACTTCTTTAAAAGATTTTCTTGATGTGTACCAAATAAATTCTTTACTGAATCTGTTAAAATATTGCTTCTGTTTTATGTTTTGGTTTTTTGACCACCAGGCATGTGAGATCTTAGGCCCCTGACCAGGGATTGAACCCACACCCTTGCATTGGAAGACAAAGTCTTAACCACCAGACCCCCAGAGAAATCCCAACCACTCTTTCCAAATGAAGTCATTTAAACACTGGGTAAGAAACCCTTGCAGGCTCACATCACCAGTAATTGACAGAGCTGCAATTTGAACCCTCTCACTGCCTGCTCTTGTTCCTGGTAAGAGAGGAGTCCTTTAAAAAAAGGAGAAAGAAAATAAGTATTTACTGACCATTTAAAACTATCAGCAAATGAATTTATGATGGTTGGACACCATAATATGGTTGAATATCAGCCAAGGAGTACATTAGAAAGGACCTCCCTTTGACTGGTGAGTAGGCTGATCCTTAAGGGCGAATTTTGATTTCTGTATGGTGGATGCACGGTTGGACCTAGACTTGTAGTGGTTAAAAGTGCCTCCCTGTGTGTGGGAAGGGTCTCTCCAGATGGAGTGAGTTGTGGTGTGTTTTGAGTGTGGGGATTTGAGAGGATCTTGGATGGGCAATGGTGACTGGGTAGTTGTAGCTACGTGACTGGTGCTTGCGTTCATGACTTCTATTTTCAAATAAGAAAACTGATCCTTAGAAAAACAGAGTAACTCTCCCACAGCTGGGACCCCTATACAGGCCTGTCTGACTTGACCCCTGTGAGCTCTGAAATAGACTCAGGGAAGCCTGTATCCTCAGCCAGACACATTTCTGGAGCTTTTCTCTAAAAACTTTGGCAAGTTTTGCATTGTGTTTTTGTAAGGGAGGCGATCTCTTGTTCTTTCATGTGCTGATTAATGCTTTCGAGTCATTCCAAAGGGAGGTCCCTGGGGATACAGGACTTCCTGTGTTACCCACAAACTTGATATGTATATCTTTTATGTCTTCATATAATTGGTTGATAAAAATGTTGACTAAGAGATGACCAAAACTGGGCGGCATTTCAGAATAATCTCAAAAGACTGACGCTATGGACCAGAATCAATAAGATGAAACTCAACTGCGTAAAATGTCAAGTCCTCACTTGAGGTTGAAAACAATTATATAAGGACAAGGTGGTACAGAACTGGTTTGAAAAAGGCTTGCAATGTGGTTGACCGCTCTTAAGATCATATTGTGAAATAATGAGTCAAGCAGGGTGGATTTTCAGGTGGTCTCAAAATCAGAATTTGTATCCAGAGCAGGGGAGATTGTACACAATTGTCATGGTACTGGTCACTTCATTTAGGTCCACCTAAAAAATCAGATTATTTCTACACGAAGAGGGACCTGACAACCAGAGGACTATAGTCAAAGGGAGTGGGATGTGTTGAAAAAACCATGACCAGAGAGAAATAACTCAGGACATGAGGCAGAGAAGGGCTGTGGTAAGAGAAGCCTTTCAGGCAGCCAGGTTTCACATTCCCCACTGGAAGTGAGAGCACTAGAAATTCTGAGGGTCTGCTGTAGCATCAGGCAAAGGACTGGAGAACCCGGCACTGAGGAAGGGGTGGAGGACATCTCATCCTACCCTAAATAAGCTCATGGTACTACATTTCAGCTCTGCCATAAGCATGCTGTCGTGTCTTGAAGTGGGCAGTGAAGTGAGGGACTCACATCCTAGAATTACAATGGGAACCTGCACTGCCTACTTGATGGCTCCATCCTGAACCAGGAAGTGAATAGGCACCATGTTCCTAAGGGGTAGACTGTCTAGACGCCTCTGGCTCTCCACTCGGAGACTCTGTGTAAACCTCTATGATCTAGAAGCCCATACTTTGGTGCTTTTTGTTAACTACCTTGTCTAATGTATGGCAGTCTAACGTCTAATGTAAGGCAGTCCCTCCCTTCACCCCTTACTTTTTTTGTGAATGTAGCAAATAAGCATCTTTTTAAACAGGAAATAGAAAAAAAAACCCCTCCATGATCCTGAGTTGACCACAGTTAGTTCCTGATGCTTCCAGGGAGCTTTCAGAACTGAGTTTCCTTTCTCATTCAGCAAAGTCTGCTGTCCAGCTGAGAACCCAAGAGAGTCATCTTTTATACTCATCACTGAGTAGCAGCTTTTTGTTTCTGTAGACATGATTGATTCTATAAGGGGGCAGCTTAAGAGCACCATAATTTAATGGAAATTAGAAGTACATTGGTTTAGATATTATCCCTAAATAATAAAGGAAGCAGGTAATTTGCGGTGGGGAAAGGAAGTGGGGGAAAGGGAGTGGTCCCAAAGCTGGGAAACACTAGGCTTTAGACTACAGTGTAGGAGTTGAGCCTACATCTTAGCATTTTTATTTTTTTTGACATCTTAGCATTTTTAATACAAAACTGACAATTTAGTGAAATAAGAGGTAAATTTTTTTTTTTTTAGAATCAATACTTTTGTGACAAGGATCATTGTACAAATGAGCTGGCAAAATAACATCATAGACGTTTAATTTAAGAATGCAGAAACACCTTTCATTTCTCTATTTCTTACATTGTGGGTGCTCAGTCGCTCAGTCGTGTCCTACTCTTTGCGACCCCATGGACTGTAGCCCGCCAGGCTCCTCTGTCCATGGAATTCCTCAGGCAAAAGAATGCTGAAGTGGGTTGTCATTTCCTACTGCAGAGGATCTCCCTGACCCAGGGATTGAACCCGCATCTCCTGTGTCTGCTGCACTGGCAGCGGATTCTTTACCACCTAGCCACCATTAACCGCCAACTAAGGTGAAATGCTGGAAAACAGGAAGTACCTGAGAAATGTCTGTTGAAATAATAAACTTTAAGAAATGAGCTGTTTTGTATAGAATATATGGATACTAGGAATTAGAAGTAAAATGTGTGTTTCAGCCAGCTAAGTCATTATTTGGATTGAGGAGTGATAATGAGGGTTCTTGCATGAATGGTTAGGAGCTCCCTATCTTTATTCTCATTATCAAAGGTTATCATGACATTTCGATTTAGGAGATTTCTATGGGGGCATTAGATCTGTCAATGGGCAGAATTATTCAGCTCTCTCCAACAGAGTTTAGAAAAGGTCCTCAACTTTCTATAAACTCACCTGTGCCTATACCTGTCTTCCTTTCCCTTCTTTCAGCCTTGAAGGACAACAACAGTGCTTTTTCAACCTTTTTGTGTTAGCACACCTTAAAATTCAGAGACTCAAAAAAAAGTCTAATGCCAGCAAATAATGAAGGGAAATGACTATATGAGGCAAACAAACTTCAGTGTCTGAACAGGAATCCTCAGTTATCATGCTGTTCATTGTCTTTCTTCAGCACCAGGTAACTGTTGGAGTGTTTACTGCCTCAGCTGTCTTACATGGTCTCGAAAACTCCAGTTCGTCCCAGAAAGACATGACCCATCTTTGGCACCAGCTCGTCCCTGTGCTTCGTCTCTCACTTTTAATTTTTTTTAAGACTCTTTTGATGTGGACCATTTTTAAAGTCTTTATTTAATTTGTTAAAATATTGCTTCCGTTTTATATTTTGCTTTTGAGGGCACGAGGCACATGGGATGTTAGCTCCCCAACCAGGGATGGAACCCACACCCCCAGCATTGGAACTCGAAGTCTTAACCACTGGACTGCCACAGAAGTTCCCTTCACTTCTCATTTACAGGAAGCTGTAAGGAGCTCTCAGCCAACCTTCTGCACCTTCCCACTTAGCATCATTCCTGGCAGATATTGGCAATTGCAATGTGTATAAGGAAGTGCGATACAAATTAACCTTAGATCACGATAATAAATCCATATAGGGCAAGGAGATGAGCCTGCCTTCTTCAGTGCAGGCTAACCCCTGGGCTGTGTCCTTGCCTCCTTCTCTCCTTACTCCTTTGAGACTTTGTTCTCTGTCTTTTCTCTCTCCTTTATTTTCAGTGCCCCCAGATCCTGACTTCAAATCTCTACCCCTTCTTCACTCTGTCTTCCCAGCAACTCTTTTCGCTAGCTTGGGGAAAGTCGTCTATGTTCATGGGCTCATTCTGCGCCATCCATGCATTGGCTTGGATGCAGCCTGGCTTCCGTGTACATTTGACTGAAATTGCTAGTAACTACTCACCTTCTAATTTACAGCTCTTTTCAGGCCTCTCTCAGTACTAATTTACTGGATCTCTGCTGCATCTGCTCACCCCACACTCTTTCTTTTCAAAATCCTTCTTCCCTTGGCTTTTGCTCCATGTGTCTGAACACACCTTCTCTTTCTTCCCCAGAGCTCCTTTTTCTTCTGCTGACCCTATAGCAGGGTCCTTGTGCTTGTCAGCTTTCTTCTCAGGCTAATGCTCTCCCTGGGTGATTTTATCCACCCACAAGCTTTTCATCATCGCTTCTGTGTGGATGACTCTCAAGTCTGAATTTCCAGCCCCTGCTTCTCTTCTAAGCTTCCAATTCAACGTGTTCAAAGTGCATCTCTTCTTCCTCCTCTGAACTACACCTCGAGTTTCCTGTTCATTTGGTGACACAACCATCATTCACTCAAGACAGAAATCTGATGTTATCTTTGACTCTTTCTCCCTCCTACTCAGTTATCAATTCTCACTGTTTTTTTTTCCCCCTCAGTAGTTCTTGAACAAGTCTTTCCAGTTCATCCTTGCAGTCATAGCTCATTTCTTCTGTCCAGATGGCAGATCCTGCTGTTTCCAGACCTCTTCTAGCCAGTTCCTGCTCCACAGAGGCAAGAGATTGATCTCTTTAAGCCTAAACCAGGGATAAAACTGGTTTAAATCTAAAGCTAAACCTAACCCTACCCACATTCAGCTATAGTCTGGTTGGAGAGTCAGACATCATTAGTCAAAGAGTCACACACACAAAGTCCAACTCTTTATACAGTTGAAGAAGATGAAGGAGAGGCATATAGAGCCTTGAGGGCATAAGAGAGAGACACTGACTACTCAGGAGATCAAGATGAATGAGTTAAGATCTAAAAGAAGCTGCAGTGAACCAGCTCGGATGGGCTGTGTATTGTCAAGCAGTCTGCTGTGAATGCTTTTTCTTTCATTTTGCACTTCTTAATAAACTGCGGACATTTTCATGGTTAAAATTCATCTATGACACTGAAGTATTTTAGGCATAGTATTCAATCAAATGGATAATCGCAGTTTAATAAATTACCTAATGTTAATATTTCAGTTTGCTACTCTTTATTATGAATTATGCTGCAAGGAATATTTTTGCCCATATATCTCTGTGTATGTCTATGATAATTTCCTAAAGGTATTATTTCTACAAGTGGGAGTGCTGCATCCCAGGGTGTGCTTATTAAACTTTCTGTAATCAACTGCCAAACTGCGCCCTGTGCAGACTCTCCTGACCTGCTTTCCTTCCACCGGTGGTGTGCGGATGGTGACTCTGAATGCTCACCAGCTCTGGGACGCTTCTCTTTTCAATCTTGGCAGAGTTTAATTATTTAAATAAATGGCATCTCACTGAAGTTTTAATTTTAATGTCTTTGCTTGCCATCGAGGCTGCACTTTTAAATAGATTTCTGTTGGCGCAAATTTCTTCTGCCGGTTGTCTATTTGTGTCACTAGATGGTTTTCAGATTGACTTGGTATTTTTTCCTTATTAGCCTGTTGAGGGCAGAGGCATTTTAGCCCCAATCTGTTCCCCAACACAATATTGGTACTAATAGGAGGATATATTTTAAAGATTTTTTTTTTAATCTTCATTGAATTTGTTACAATATTGCTTCTGTTTCTTTATGTTTTGTTTGTTTTTGGCCAAGAGGAATGTGGGATCTTAGCTCCCCGAGCAGAGATTGAACCCATACCCTTGCACTGGAAGGTAAGTCTTAACCACTGGACAGCAAGGAAGTCCCTAGGAAGATGTTTTTAACTGATCGGTTTCTAGGGCTTTGCCAACTACCTGGCCTGAATGAGGGCGGCAGCTGATGAGGCAGTGGACTTTACTGTCTTAGATAATCACCATGATTAGAGAACATGGTCTTCCTTCTGAGTCACACAGTTTGGTGACAAACACAAGATTCACTTCTGCTACTATCCAGCCCATATACCTAACCTTAAAGATTCTTGAAATGCAGGAAGAACTGAGCTGAGTGGTCTAACAGGTCTCTTCAACACTATCTTCTCCTTTCAACCTCCAGCTTCCAAGAGGTCATAATGAATCCTTCAACTCATGACCTCTTGTAGAGCCAAGGAGGAGAGCAGTGGACAAACAGTGTATAGTGGGCAAGGTTCCCAGCTAAGGACCCTGACATCACTAGGACCTATGAGTAATCAGTCTTCAGTGTTTGCAAGGGAAGAATGAGGATGGTGGAAAGAATATAAAAGCATACAATATAAGGAATGATTTAAAGATATGTGGGTTTATCTGATAAAAGAAATGATTTCAGGAGTGAGAAAATATAAAATCTGTCTTCAATTGCACTTTAAATATGAAAGTTACAAAAACAAAAATTTTTATAACTCTAATTGATATGACATAATGGGCTAAAAAAGGAACACAATTTACTTTGCGCACGCTACTACTGCTGATAAATTTATCCATTCATTCATTCAGTTTTCATTCACTTAGCAAATATCTTTTAAGTTTCTAACAGGAGCCAGAAACTGTGGTAAGTGCTGAAAACTCAGAGAAGAACAAGACAGCCATTATCTGTCTGGAGATGAGAGAAGCAGGAGTATCAGTGCGTCAGGATCAGCAATTCGCGCTGCTCTTGGGGACTGTCAGCTATAGTGAGTAACATGCTGACTTCGCTTGAGTGGCTTCGTTTATCATAACACTGGGAGATAAGGGGTTAGAAGAATTTGTAAGAAACTCTGTTAATACCAGTGCTGGTGGTCATTGAGTAATCATAGGAAGAGCTTGCAAAATCTTTTGGGTAAAAGGAAAGTATAACCAGACACTGGATTTGCTCAGTGATATTTAAGTTTTAAAACTATCCACTTAGAGCTATTTGTTTTTGTTGTTCAGTTGCTAAGTCATATCTGACTCTTTGTGATCCCATGGACTGCAGCATGCCAGGCTTCCCTGTCCTTTGCTATCTCCCGAAATTTGCTCACATTCATGTCTGTTGAGTCAGTAACCATCTTATCCTCCTTTGCCTCCTTCTCCTCCTACCTTAAATCTTTCACAGCATCAGGGTCTTTTCCAGTGAGTTGGTTCTTCGCATCAGGTGGCCAAAATATTGGAGCTTCTGCTTCTGCATCAGTTCTTCTAATGAATATTCAGGGTTGATTTCCTTTAGGGTTGACTGGTTCGATCTCTTTGCAGTCCAAGGACTCTCAAGAGTCTTCTCCAGCACCACAATTTGAAAGCATCAATTCTTCAGCATTCAGCCTTCTTCATGGTCCTACTCTCACATTCATACATGACTACTGGAAAAACCATAACTCTGACTATACAGACCTTTGTTGGCAAAGTGATGTCTCTGCTTTTTAATACGCTGTCTAGATTTATCATAGCTTTCCTTCCAAGGAGCAAGTTTCTTTTAATTTCATGCCTCAGTCACTGTCTGCAGTGACTTTGAAGCCCAAGAAAAGAAAATCTGGCACTGCTTCCACTTTTCCCCCTTCTATTTGCCATGAAGTGATGGAACTAGATGCCATGATCTTAGTTTTCTTTGAATGTTGAAGCTTTTTCACTCTCCTCTTTGACCCTCATTAAGAGAGGCTCTTTAATTCTTTTTTGCTTTCTGCTGTTAGAATGGTATCATCTGCATGTCTGAGGTCACTGATATTCCTCCTGGCAATCTTGATTCGAGCTTGTGCTTCATCCAGCCTGGCATTTCTCAGGATGTACTCTGCATATCCTTTATTGTCAAAATGTCTTCATGAAACAAAAAAGACCCACTTTATCTTTAGTCTAAAACTCTCTCACTTTAATTTCCTTTCTTATTGAATGATTCTTACTAAGATGCCTTATTATAGAAGGCACGTTTTGCTGGGTTGCTACTTTGAACGATGGGACAGCCTGCATTCAATTTCCAACTCTTGCCCTGCTTGACCAAGTGTCAAGGAATTCCAATGACTAGAAGCTGCAGGGAAGCAGATTTCAGTTCAACATAAGGAAGAAGAATTTTATTAAGGAAGAAAAACAGGATTACCATTTCCAAATGGTAGTGAATTTTCTCTATATTAAGAGCAATGATGATAAAGATGAGGGTGATAGCTTGGGATCATCAGATGCAATTATATATATTATTATATATAGGATTCCCTGGTGGCTCAGAGGTTAAGTGTCTGCCTGCAATGTGGGAGACCTGGGTTCATCCCTGAAAATATCTTGGAAAAGGAAATGGAAACCCATTCCTTTACTCCTGCCTGAAAAATCCCATGGACGGAGGAGCCTGGTAGGCTATAGTCCATGGGGCCGAAAAGAGTTGGACAAACTGAGCGACCTCTCTTTCTACTATATATATAATAATATATAGTTATTATCATATTAGTTATATATATTATATATTATATAATATATAAGAAATAATAATATATTGTAATAATATATTGTACATATTATATATTACAATATATATTGCAATATATAATATAATATATAATCATATATAATTATATTTATATAAATATATAAATTTACATATATAATCATATAATATATTATATGATTATATATAATACATTATATATAATTATATATTATATGATTATATATAAGCATATGTTATATGATTATATATAATATATTATATATATGTTATATATTATGCGCTATGTATTATTATGTACAACATATACTATATAATGCATAATACTAGTATTATATATATAATAATGAATACATAGTACATAATATATATAATATATAATACAATATATAATATTATATATAATATATAATATTGTATAATATATTATATATAACAATTATTATATTATATATTATATTATATGTTATAAAATATATATAATGCATTATAATACAATATATATAGTGTATATAATATATTGTATATATAGTATATTATATTGTATATATAGTATATTATATTGTATATATATTATATATAATTAATATATAATATACAATATATATTATAATATACATAATAATTATATAATATATATAATAATATATAATATAACATCTATAATATATTATAATATACATATAATATAATGTATTATATTATATATAGTTATATATAATATAATTATATATAATATAATATGATATATAATATATAATGAATTATTATATAGTATTATATATTATATATATCTAATAATCTTGAAGAGATCTCTAGTCTTTCCCATTCTGTTGCTTTCCTCTATTTTTTGCATTGATCACTGAAGAAGGCTTTCTAATCTCTCCTTGCTATTCTTTGGAACTCTGCATTCAAATGGGAATATCTTCCCTTTTCTCCTTTGCTTTTTGCTTCTCTTCTTTTCACAGCTATTTGTAAGGTCTCCTCAGACAGCCATTTTACTTTTTTGCATTTCTTTTTCTTGGGGATGGTCTTGATCCCTGTCTCCTGTACAATGTCGCGAACCTCTGTCCATAGTTCATCAGGCACTCTGTCTATCAGATCTAGTCCCTTAAATCTATTTCTCACTTCCACTGTATAATCATAAGGGATTTGATTTAGGTCATACCTGAATGGTCTAGTGGTTTTCCCTACTTTCTTCAATTTCAGTCTGAATTTGGCAATAAGGAGTTCATGATCTGAGCCACAGTCTGCTCCTGGTCTTGTTTTTGCTGACTGTATAGAGCTTCTCCATCTTTGGCTGCAAAGAATATAATCAATCTGATTTCGGTGTTGACCATCTGGTGATGTCCATGTGTAGAGTCTTCTCTTGTGTTGTTGGAAGAGGGTGTTTGCTATGACCAGTGCATTCTCTTGGCAAAACTCTATTAGCCTTTGCCCTGCTTCATTCTGTACTCCAAGGCCAAATTTGCCTGTTACTCCAGGTGTTTCTTGACTTCCTACTTTTGCATTCCAGTTCCCTATAATGAAAAGGACATCTTTTTTGGCTGTTAGTTCTAAAAGGTCTTGTAGATCATCATAGAACCGTTCAACTTCAGCTTCTTCAGTGTTACTGGTTGGGGTATAGGCTTGGATTACCGTGATATTGAATGGTTTGCCTTGGAAACAAACAGAGATCATTCTGTCATTTTTGAGATTGCATCCAAGCACTGTATTTCAGACTCTTGTTGACCATGATGGCTACTCCATTTCTTCTAAGGGATTCCTACCCACAGTAGTAGATATAATGGTATATATATATTATATATTATTATATATTATATTATCATTATAACTATATGACTATATATTATATATAATATATTATATGTTATATATTATAATTATATAATTATATTATATATGTTATATATATAATGGATAAACTATAATGTCCTATGGTTTAGCACAGAGAACTATATTCAGTATCCTGTGATCAACCATAATGGGGAAGACTGTAAAAAAGAATGTACATCAACCCACTCTAGTATTCTTTCCTGGAGAATCCCATGGGCAGAGGAACCTAGCAGGTTACAGTCCATGGGGTCACAAGGAGTTGAACACGACTGAGTGACTAAGCATGTATATATATTTATAACTGAATTTCTTTGCTGTACAGCAAAAATTAACACATTGTAAATCAACTGTACTTCAATTAAAAAGTACCTGCAAATAATAAAAAACAAAACCACATTTTAAAAAAAGATAAAGATGATAGTAACAGCAATGACAGTTCTTATCCACATACTGTGTTCCCATGTGCTGCCTACAGATTTTGCATACATGATTTCGTTTAATCTAAACAATACCTAAGATGTGTTATGATCCATACAGATATATAGATGATAAAAATGAAGGTGAACCAGGCTGAATTACTGACCCAAAGTCACACAGTTAGAAAGGGACACATCAAACTCTGAACACAGGCTTTGGAGCTGGCACTCCAAAGCCCTTGTTCTCAATTATTAGGCTATTGGCTCAGGTTTTCATCACTGGAGAAGTTCCAGCATGCATTGGGTTATTGAGTTAATGAAACTTTAAGGAAAGGATTCAAACTTCAGATGAGATTGGAGTCACCAGGCTAGGTAACAGCTAAGTCAGTCATTTCTAAGCAATTTGGGTGATGGTTCCCGTAGAATTTGACAACAGCCTGTGGGCTTTCTCTCTAGAAAAGTCCATGTATGTACACAGAGGGAAACCATCGCCATGCAACCTTTTGGGGAGTAATGACGCTCATGTCTGCCTGGGCACCACCTGAGGGTCCTGTGTAGAAGGTCCTTGCTCACAAGACACTTTTGCTCAGAACCTGCCTTTGGAGGTGAATTTCCCTCCAACTTCTGACTACAGGTGTGGAGGCGGCACCACCATCATTCGACACTAATGGGAAAAAGCCAAGCAAAACACTGGAGTAACAAAGAGAAGCCCTTTTTACACATTTCTTAGAGCAGGCTTCACGTGCCATTGGAAATCTCTCCCTTGGCTGTTACCGCTTCAGGTGCATTCTGAATGACTCGGGAATGGAGACACGAACTGTATGTAAAGCCTCTCCTCAGATGATTATTTATGGGGCCCGAGAGCCCATACCTCCCCAGCAAGCCCCACGGCCAATAAAGAAGGGTAGTGAAGTCTGGGGAGGAGGGGCAAGATCGAGGAGGGAAAAGTGTCTTGGAAGGAAATATTTTTATGTGTTGTTGATTTCTGGTTCCTGCCTCGCCTCGCCACGCATGTGTTTCCAATCTGGAATGAACTCCTGAGCCTGGGATCTAGAGAGAGGCCATCAGGCCCAGGCCCTCCTCTGCGGCTCCACACCCCTCTCCTCTCCTGTGCTCCAGCGGCTGGGAGCTCTGGTTCTCCGGGTCTGGAAGACATTCCTCAGCTGGCCCCAGCTCTCTGAGTCTGGCACCCACCTCAGAAACATCCACGTCTGTCTGTGACCACGTGTGCACTGCACGGGCTTTCATTCTCATTGAAGCTTCTCATTTGGACATTGGATGGCAGGCGTTTCCGGGGGATTGCAGACGCCTGTTAGGGCCTTTTGGGGCCCCCAGGGAAGGTTGCAGCATTCTTCCTCTCCTCCCCCCAGCCCTGCCATTTCAGCACTTTGTTATACGCTGAATTGCTTTGGCGCCCGTCCTGGAGTGAGCTTTTCTGCACAGGGTCCTGACAGTTTCTGGGGGACTCTCTGCAGGGAGGCAGGTTTGCAGAGCAGGAGACACAGGCCAAAGGCTGTGCAGAAAGCATGCTTCTGTGGCTCCAGCCTCATTTCTGCTCTGCTCTGACTCGGGGCTTCAGACTGTCACTGAGACATTGGTGAGAGCCTCCCAGTTTTTTCCTCTGCCTCCACTTTTGTTCTCATTCAATTCCTCCACCCTGCTAAGTGCCCAGCAATGTTGGTAAATGGCAAAAATGTCATTTTGTAGCTGAAAAGCCTCCAAGTGCCTCCCTGATATCTTGTTATCAATGGTAATCACAGTAACTTCTCCCAGTTACAGGCTCTCACTCTGTGCCAGGCACCTGGGCAAGCTTTTTTGTGCAGTACTCCACATAATCTCCCAAACAACCCTACCAGGTGGGACTTACTGTTGTCTGTTCATCAATGAGAAGCTTGAGAGTCTGGCCCCAAGGTCATGCAGCCAGTGTCACATTATATAAAGTCCTGTGGCTCATACCTACACAGGGACACCAAGGGGTGGATCAGCCTAGCCAGGCTTCTGCTTGCCAAGCCCTTGGCCCCCATGAGAAACCCCTTTTCTGATTTGCTCTGTGTTCAGCGGTCAAGTTTCATTTTGGGATCTTAACCAGACACCCACTGTGGTTGCTGCCTTCCAGGTTAGTTTGGTTGCTGCTGGTGCTGGTAGGGATCCAGAGCTCATCAGATGAGGCTCATAAGCTCAGAAATGCACAGTTGTGTTGGGAGATGGTGCAGTGGAGGAGGCAGATGGCTGGCAGGTGATTCTACTCAGAAATGCACAGTTGTGTCAGGAGATGGTGCAGTGTAGAAGGCAGATGGCTGGTGGGTGATTCTACTCAGAAATGTACACTTGTATAGGGAGATGGTGCAGTGGAGGAGGCAGATGGCTGGTGGGTGATTCTACTCCCGTGGGCTAAGTATAAAGGCAGGACTATACACAATGCGCTCTGGGAACACAGCAGAAAACCATCTAGTGCACCTTGGAGAGGGAGCAGAGCACCCAGAAGAGGTCCAGGAAGACTTCCTGGAGGAAAACGATGTCTGAGAAGTCCTAACCCCGAGGCCTAGTTGGTCAGATGGAGGCAGAGGCAAAGAAGGAATTCCAGGCAGTGGGAAAAAGAGCACTGCAGGAAGGTGTGAACAACACGTTCTGGGAAAACCCCTTTGTGAGTGAATTTACAGTGGAGCAACTTTAAATATTAAGGGAAGAGTCAGTTGGAGACCGGTCCAATTAAACCTATGAAAGCGCTTTACAAATATGTCTCATTCACTGAAGTAAGGGCAGACCTTCCATGCAATCTGATTTATTCTGAAGACACCTGCTTTGTCCGGCCAGGTCCCAGGGATGCAAGGAGGCTGGGGTGTTTCAGGGGAGAGAGCATCTAGTCACCTGTACTGAGATACATATCACTTCTGGGCAAGTTTTCTGACACTTCCACCTAAGTGTCTGGGACATTTGTTGTCTTCACTCTGCTCAATGTCTGTTTGGGGTGAATCCCACCCTGTTGCCTGCCTGTCCTACCCACCTCTGCTCCGTTTTCACTCCCAGTTTCACTGGCTAAGGTATTCTAAAGTCCCTTCCACTTTGTTATCCCCAAGGCTTCAGTGTATGAAGTCTACTCTCACTATACATTGTTTCCATTCTGCTCTTGCATTATTTAAAAACGTATCCTAAATGATAACTGCATAGAGTCAAATAGTGTGACAGGGCTTTAAATTCCAAGCCTAATCTCACTACCACGCTCATATGCATGGGCATATACCCTGTTCAGTTCAGTTCAGTTCAGTTCGGTTGCTCAGTCATGTCCGACTCTTTGCAACCCCATGAACCGCAGCACACCAGGCCTCCCTGTCCATCACCAACTTCCAGAGTCCACCCAAACCCACGTCCATTGAGTTGGTGATGCCATCCAACCATCTCATCCTCTGTCGTCCCCTTCTTCTCCTGCCCTCAATCTTTCCCAGCATCATTGTCTTTTCCAATGAGTCAGTTCTTCGCATCAGGTGGCCGAAGTACTGGAGTTTCAGCTTCAACATCAGTCCTTCCAATGAACACCCAGGACTGATCTCCTTTGAGAAAACCATAATTCACAAAGACATGAGCACCCCAGTGTTCACTACAGCACTGTCTACAATAGCCAGGACATGGAAGCAACCTAAATGTCCATCGGCAGAGGAATGGATAAAGATGTGGTACATACATACAATGCAACATTACTCAGCCATTACAAGGAATAAAACTGGGCCATCTACAGAGTTGTGTAAGGACCTAGAGACTGTCATACAGAGGAAATAAGTCAGAAAGAGAAAAACAAGTATCGTATATTAACATGTATATGTGGAATCTAGAAAAACAGTACAGATGAACCTATTTGCAGGGCAGGAATAGAGATGCAGTGATAGGGAACAGACATGTGAACACAGGGCAGAAGGGGAGGGTGGGATGAACTGGGAGATTAGGATTGACATATATGTACCACCATGTGTAAACCAGATAGCTGGTGGGAAGCTGCTGTATAGCACAGGGAGCTCAGCTCAGTGCTCTGTGATGACCTAGAGGGGTGGGATGAAGCAGGGAGGGAGGTAAAGGAGGGAGAGGATATATGTTTGCATGTGTGCTAAGTTTTTCAGTCCTGTCCAACTCTCTGCAACCCCATGGACTGTAGCCTGCCAAGCTCCTCAGTCCAGGGGGATTCTCCAGGCAAGAATACTGGCGTGGGCTGCCAAGGCCTCCTCCAGGAGATCATCTAGACCAAGGCATCGAACCTGCATCTGCTGGGGCTCCTGCACTGCAGGCAGATTCTTTACTTCTGAGCTCCCAGGGAAGCCTAGATATATGTATGCCTATCACTAATTCACTTCCTGGTACAGCAGAAACTAACATAACAGTAAAGCAACTATAACCCAATGGAAGAAAAAAGGGTTCCAAACCCCACCTTCCCTCTTTTATATATAAATCATGTCATTTGAAACTCTTGGCTTTTTCATTAGGAATTTACCATCATGTTTCCAAATAATTTGCTTATTATTTACTGTTGTTGTCGTTTCATTTAAGGCATCATGTGTTGGCCTCCTACCATAGGAGGTGAGAATTTTCATTTCCTCACAACCTGCCCCTGCAGTACACACATAGTTTTCCTCCCTACTTTTCATAATTATTTCACAATTTTGATTAAACCAGTTACACTATTATAGGATTATGGTTATATAAATACTATTAAAGGCAAAGGAGAAAAGGAAAGAGATAAGCATTTGAATGTAGAGTTCCAAAGAATAGCAAGGAGAGATAAGAAAGCCTTCCTAAGTGATCAGTGCAAAGCAATAGAGGAAAACAATAGAATGGAAAACACTAGAGATCTCTTCAAGAAAATTAGAGATACCAAGGGAGCATTTCATGCAACGATGGGCACAATAAAGGACAGAAATGGTATGGACCTAACAGAAGAAGAAGATATTAAGAAGAGGTGGCAAGAATACACAGAAGAACTAATAACCACGATGACCCAGATAACCACAATTGTGTGATCACTCACCTAGAGCCAGACTCCCTGGAATGCAAAGTCAAGTGGGCCTTAGGAAGAATCGCTATGAACAAAACTAGTGGAGGTGATGGAATGCCAGTTGAGCTCTTTCAAATCCTAAAAGATGATGCTGTGAAAGTGCTGCACTCAGTATGCCAGCAAATTTGGAAAACTCAGCAGTGGCCACAGAACTGGAAAAGCTCAGTTTTCATTCCAATCCCAAAGAAAGGCAACGCCAAAGAATTCTCAAACTACTGCACAATTGCACTCATCTCACATGCTAGAAAAGTAATGCTCAAAATTCTCCAAGCCAGGCTTCAACAGTATGTGAACCGTGAACTTCCAGATGTTCAAGCTGGATTTAGAAAAGGCAGAGGAACCGAGATCAAACTGCCAAATCATCAAGAAAGCAAGAGATCCAGAAAAACATCTACTTCTGTTTTATTGACTACGCCAAAGGCTTTGACTGTGTAGATCACAACCAACTGTGGAAAATTCTTAAAAGAGATAGGAATACCAGAGCACCTGACCTGCCTCCTGAGAAATGTGTATGCAGGTCAAGAAGTAACAGTTAGAAACAGATATAGAACAATAGACTGGTTCCAAATGGGAAAAGGAGTATGTCAAGGCTGTATATTGTCACCCTACTTATTTAACTTATATGCAGAATACATCATGCAAAATGCCAGTCTGGATGAAGCACAAGCTGGAATCAAGATTGCTGGGAGAAATATCAATAACCTCAGATAAGCAGATAACATCACCCTTATGGCAGAGAGGGATGAAGAACTAAAGAGCCTCTTGATGAAAATGAAAGAGGAGAGTGAAAATGTTGGCTTAAAGCTCAACATTCAGAAGACTAAGATCATGGCATTTGGTCCCATCACTTCATGGCAAATTTATGGGGAAACGGTGGAAACAGTGACAGACTTTTTACTTTTTTGGGCTCCAAAATCACTGCAAATGGTGATTGCAGCCATGAAATTAAAAGATGCTTGCTCATTGGGAGAAAAGCTATGACCAACCTAGACAGCATATTAAAAAGCAGAGACATTACTTTGCCAACAAAGGTCCACATAGTCAAAGCTCTGGTTTCTCCAGTATTCATGTATGGATGTGAGAGTTGGACTGTAAAGAAAGCTGGGGGCCAAAGAATTGATGTTTTTGAACTGTGGTGTTGGAGAGGACTCTTGAGAGTTCCTTGGACTGCAAGAAGATCAAACCAGTCAAAACTAAAGGAAATCAGTCCTGAAGTTCATTGGAAGGAACTGATGCTGAAGCTGAAAGTCCAATACTTTGGCCACCTGATGCAAACAACTGCCTCATTTGAAAAGACCCTGATACTGGGCAAGATTGAAGGCAGGAGGAGAAGGGGATGACAGAAGATAAGATGGTTGGATGGCATCACCGATTCAATGGACATGAATTTGAGTAAACGCCAGGAATTGGTGATGGACATGGAAGCCTGGCGTGCTGCAGTCCCTGGTGTTGCAAAAAGTTGGACACGACTGAGAGACTGAACTGAGCTAAACTGAAATAGTGTTAATAATTGAGTCACAAACTGTAATAATTACATTCCTTTCTGTAACACATTTTTTTATGGAGTCATTTTTCTTTATAAAATTTTCTATGAATCATTATTTCTTCGATTATGAAAAAGTCATTAATAGTTAATAAATAAAACATTTGTTCTTTAATTACTTCTCCCCTTAGATTTTCTTTGTTCCCTTTGGAAATTGGATACAGGACTGTTTGTATTTGTCCTCTCATTTCTTGTTTTCCTTTTCTAGCTTCCATTTCGGAAACTTTGGTTCTGGGACACTTCCTGATCTTTAACCTCCTCTCCATCCAATTTTTTTTTGGTTTTTTTTTTTTTTGTAGTTTTAAATTTTCGCTATCACTTTGAATCCCCGGGAGCTCTTTCTACCTCTCTGAATGTGACTTTCTTCTAAAAGCATCCTGTTCTTAAATATGTTCTCTTCTCATCTGTCTGAGGATGGTTTTGGGTTTTTTTTGGCTGTGCTTAGCACGTAGGGTCTTTGTTCTTCTGCCAGGGATAAAACCTGTCCCCTGCACTGGAAGGACAGAGTCTTAAGCACTGGACCACCAGGCAAGCCCTTATCTAAGGATGTTAATAGCTTGTTTTATTAAAAAAAAAAAAGTGTTGCCTGATCCCTCCATTGTCTGTCTGTCTGTCTGTCTCTCTGTGTGAATATGATTTTTTCGTTTAATTCCTGTCATGTTAAAGACTTTAATAAAATGTTCAATTGTCCATGCTTACTTAATAGCGAGACACTGAGAAACCCTTTGGAAGGGCTTGAGTGGGGCCTCAGCTTGATGATGGGGCAGTTTCCCTGTAACATTTTTTTGCTGGAGGAGGAGTGACCCACAGTTGTCAGTATTGTCAATTGTCAGTCTTTTCTTTGATTCAAAGACTCCTGCAGTCTCCTGACTAGAAAAGCACAGGCCTGGCTTGCAGGGTCCTGGTGTGTGGGGGGCATTCGGTCCCCCCCACATGAGTGGGGGGCCTCCTGGTTCAGTCTGGAGACCTTCACCTCATCCCTGTTTCCATGGAGCTTGCTTGCCCTGCCCTCTGCCAGGTGGGGTGTCCCCAAGTCCAGAACGTCTGAGCTGCAATCCTTGCTGCTGGTGTTGGGGAAACACAGCCGTCAGGGTCTACAGGGTTGGAAAGGGGCCAGGGAAGGGTCTGACCCCTGATATAAGCTTGCTTTCCTCCTCAGCCTTCAAATTGCCTCGTCCACCAACTTCCGAGCCTTTCTGAGGTTCAGTGGTCTGATGTGGCTTCCTGTTGGGAGGGAGAGTTCTCTGTGGTCACTCACTTTTTAACTTTTGCCCCTCTGGTAGCATTGGTCTCATTCATCCATCCACTTCCTATCTTCCAATGTTTGTTGATGTCCATCTGTTGCTGTCTTCACTCTCATTCTCTGTGTCTCCCTATGATTTCCTAATTTTACCTCCATTTTAATGGCATTTTAGAAGAGAATAAAGGCTAGTGATTTTGTTCACATTACCATATCCAAGTGGAAGTTATTTTACCTTCCTTTTCCTTTCCTGATCTTTAATCCCTCTTTTTAAAATGGTTTACAGTAGTAGGGAATGCACTTTGAATATGTTGATACTAAAAAGCTTGCATTTACTGAAGAATCTTAAACTAGAAATTTGCATGTTTTGGAATTGTGAGTAAAGGAAAGTTGCCAATGGCTTTTGGTGTCTGAAATAAGTCCAAGGCTGTGAGTATTCTCAATTCCCAGAAGAGGCAATGTGGTGGTCTCTTGAGGCATGACCCTGGATGGTGATCAGGAGACTTGACTGCTTCTTCCAACTTCAGTTCTCCCACTAGGTAGCTGTGCAATCTTGGGTGAACTAGTTCACCTCTCTGGGACTCAGCTTCCCCCTGAAGAAGATTCCTTGTGTTCTTTATTGCTCCGCCTGTATTTTTAAGTCTCTGAGATTGAGCACTCATGTAAAAAAGGTCAATTGCTAGCAAGGAATCACATGAAGGCAAACACCCAACAGAGGGCTCATATTCTAATGCAGTCCTTACATTTTATTACATTTTGTCTGTGTGTTCTCAAGGAATCTTCTTGATTTAGGGGAAGATACTTTTTCCCACTGTCCCTGAGGGACTTTCCCCTCTCCCTGGAGCTTTGGTGCCAGCTGACTTCCAGGCAAAAGATTCTTGGCTTTTTCTCAAATATGAAGCAGCCCTAAAAATGGAATAAGTTCTTTTGCTGGGAAGAATCTTGCTTCCTCTCACCCCACCACCCCCCGCCCCCCAATTTAGGGATGTGTTTGTGTATTTGAGTGTTTAATTTCCACTTTCTCCTATAGATCTTAGGTTCCATGAGGGCAGGGACCTAGTGTGTCTAAGTTTTGCTCTGTCTGTTGTTCCTTGCCAAGGGCCTGACACATTATAGGTGATTCAATGAATAAAGTGGATAGTAACAATTTAGAGATTCTAAAGGCATCCATTCCCCAGAGAAAAGGACTCTTGGCATGTCAGGAAATTTAACTGTAGATGTTCCCTTATGTTCAGATGAGGGAAAGTGGGGAAGGGCAACTTTTCATAGTGGATGAAGAAGAACAGTGGGGATTTTATTTGAAACCAATAAAGAATGCTCTGGAGAGTTTGAAGAAAGTTAGGGGTAATTCATTCTGCTTGCCCAGAATGTGAGCTTTGTGTGATTAATGAATGGGGAGGTGAATAAAAAGAAAAGTTACTGTATCTTTAGTCTATTACATATATTGTTTTAGTTAATTATTTCAACCACATTAATGTAGTATTTTTATCCTGACTTTACAGATAAGAGAGCAGAAATACAGAACATTTATGTAAATTGCTCACTAATACAAGTGGTAATGCTAGAGGTAGATATTAAACTCAGAGAATCCAACTTCTTAGCATCTTAAAAAGATTAAAGATAAGAAAGAGTTCTTATATTTATCCTCATTTTTATTGTTTCCAACATTCTTCACTTGTTTGTGTAGATCCAAATTTCCTTTTGGTGTCATATTCTTTCCCCCTGAAGACATTCCTATCACATTTCTTTTAGTGTAGGACTGGTGATAACTAACTCTCATAGGATTGTGTGTGTGTGTGTGTGTGTCTGAAAGCATATATTAAAAAGACTCTTTTTTTATTGTGATTTATTATAAGGACCAATTATAGGTCCTTATTGGTTATCTATGTTATCTGTTTATTTATCCCAGCATATGGGATCTTAGTTCTCCAACCAGGTATTGAACCTGTGCTCCCTGTAATGGAAGCATGGAATCTTAACCACTGGACCACCAGGGAAGTCCCTAAAAGAATATTTTCAAAAATTCGCTTTTGAAAGATATTTTCACCGAGTATAGAAATCTGGACTGACATTTTTTTCTTTTAGTGTTTAAAGGTGTCTCCCTATGGTCTTGTAGTCTACATAACTTCTGATTAGAAGTCTGGGATAGTCCTTATCTTTATTTCTTTATATGTCATGTTTCTTTTTTCTCTTGCTGACTTCAAAATTTTCTCTTTATCTTTGGTTGAAAGCAGGTTAAATATGATGTCTGTGAGTGTGCATATGCATATGTTTTAATCCTGTTTGTGATTTTTTGAGCTTCTTGGATCTGTGGTTTGTTTCTTCCATTCATTTTGGAAAATTCTTAACCACCAGTTCCTCAAACATTCTTCTGTCCTGTTCTCTCTCGTTTACTTCTGGAACTCCAATTACACAGATGTTAGACCTTTTGCTGGCACCTCACAGCTCCTACGTGCGCTGTTTTGTTGTTTTCTGCTCTTTTGGTGTCTCTGTTTCAACCCCTTGGGAAGGAAATTGCCTATCCTTTTAAGTTTCCTCAAGAGTTTCCTCTCTTCTCTTCAAGTCAACTTCTTGTCTACCAGAAAGCCTATTATCAAACTTTACCTCTTCATTTGGTGACAACTGAATTGTTTAGTTCTGTGTGATGCAATAGCAGGCAGTTACATGGATAAAGACAGAAACTTTGATTTTTCAGATATTAGCTCTGGCTCTAAGAAACATGAGCCTAACTGGAGAGAGAAGCCTTGTCCCATAGGACAGAATATGGGAGAGGCAGCATGAGATGGTTAGCCTAATGTGGGCCTGCTTGGTTTCAAGTCTTTTATGGGTCCTACGATTTTAGCTAACTACCTGAGCCACATTTTCCTTATTTACAGTGGGAATACTGCCATCACCTCGTACATCTACTAAGCCTTAAATGAGGAATAACATGTAAAGCATTTAGGTTGGCCTTAGGCACGTGTTTGGTCTCTAATGGTTGTTAGATCTGAATGTAATGGAATAAGTGATTGTACTGGTTTGCTGGGGCTGCTGTAACAAGGTGCACAGATTAAGTGGCTTACACAACAGAAATGTACCCTTTCACAGGTCTGGAAGCTAGAAGTCCAAGGTCAAGGTGTCAGCAGTGTAGGCTCCTTCTGAAGGTGATGAGGAAGACATACTCTGTGCTTCTCTCCCAGCCTCTTGTGCTTTTCTAGAAATCCTTGGTGTTCGGTGGCATGTAGACACATCACCCAAATTTCCACCTTCACGTTCAGATGGTGTTCTTCCTGTGCACATGTCTGTGTGTAACATTTCACAAGGACACTGATCATATTGGTATAGGGGTCCACTCTACTCCAAATATGTCCTCATCTTAACCAATCACATTTTCAACAACCATCTTTTCAAATAAGGTCATGGAAACTTCCCTGGTGATCCAGCATTTGAGACACCAAGGGGGCTGAAACACCTGCAGAGGGCGCAGGTTCTATCCCTGGTGGGGGAACTAAGATTCCACGTGCCTCATGGTGGGGCCAAACAAACAAACAACAAAAGATACCCAAATAAGGTCACATTCTGAGTTGCGCAGTACTTCAGCATATGAATTTTGTGGTGGGGGTGGCTGTGTACCACCTAATCCCTAACAGTAGTACGGAAGAAATATTCTAGAGAAGGTAGAGAAGGTGGAGATAGGTCACTAGTATCCAAATCATCCATGAAACCTCTTTGATCCCCATGGAACTTGACCCAGGACTTGGCAGTTGACAGTGACTTAGTGGTGGTGACACAAGGGCCGTGTGATCCTGGGGGAAAATGTGATGAGCAAAGATGTCAAGGCAAAAATGTGGAGATGTGATTGGTTGGACTGGCGAGCAGGGGCCTGGGAGTAATCTGGAGGCCCTTGACTGCTGAACTAAGGAGTTTGCACTTCATAGTCTTGGCAGGAAGAAGCTATTGAAAGATTATGATGCATACCACAGAGACAAGTCAGCAGTGCAGAGGAAACCTGAAGTATGTAAATACTAGCTCCAGTCACTGAAAATGACACCAGAGACCCACATTACTAGTGAATTCACTACGAGTAAATTTGCTGCTGGGGATTGGATTGCATGAACTCCTCCTGTGTCCACTCTGTAGCTCTTTGCATATATTCGGCTCCTCAGCTGGTTGGACTTAGGGGTACAGTCTGTAATTAGGGTGGAGCTGGTCTGTGTGCCGAGTGGTGGGGTTTATATGGGGATCAGACCAGATGAATAGAATACACAGTGTTCTCAAGGCTGAAGGGAGGATACACAGTGGAGATCTAGCTGACTGCATTACTCAGAAATGCCGGTGAGGCAGGGCGAGCTCAGAGGAAAGGACAGTTGGCTCACTGCACAGAGAAATGGCAGAAAACGCACAGAGCAGTGTTGAGGGGTTCAGGTGTCACAGGCTGCCATGGCTCACTGCCCAGGCTGTTCATCCTTGCTCCATTAGAATCTCAACACCTAGATCATACAAGAACCAAAACCTCATGGAAAAGTGAAAAATTTACTCCATCCGTCAATCGTTTGATCTATAGGATGCCAGCTGATTTCAAGGGAAACTACTGTTTAATCTCAGTTGTCAGTTGCCATGGCAGCACACTAGCACAGCCCTAGTGTCTGATGCATTGCACCCGTCACTCAACACACGGGCAGCATCTGGCACCACACAATTCTTGTGGCCACCCTGCGGTCACCGCAGACCATGTAGGCTCAGTAATTAACTTGTCAACACTCTCCACTGGTGGCCAGAAATTCCCACTGGTCCTGGAGGGCTTGGCTCAGGGTGTGAGCCATGGTGTGGGCAGGTTTCCTCACCCTAACTCTTGGAAGCACGCCTGGCACTTCTGGTGGGCGAGTTTGTTGCTCATCTGTGTACTCTCAGTTATGCAGAGTTCTGTGCAGAAGGACTTCATTGTTGGGTTTTTAGAAGCCAGTATTATGTTCCTATTACAGAGAGAACCGAAACTCAAGGCAAATGTAAGCTGACCAGACCCTTCTAATGTGTAGGCACTTAAATGTTGACTCACAGTACCTTAAACTGCACTGGGTTCTCTGCACACGGGTTTCTTTCCCTAAGGTCCCCTGCTCACTTGAGAATTAGATACCAAACCTATTTCCTTTCTGGAGTGACCTTTGGTTCTGATTACCTCCCAGCATGAGATAATGCATGTAAAACAGTTATTGTTTGGCACTTGATATATTGCAAGCCCTGAATAAAAGTTGGATAAAAACCGTTCTTACAATCACTCCCACAACATGCTAATTGTAGCATCAAGAGAGGCTCCCCAAGTCTAGAAATCACTGCTTATTTAGGGTTTCTTATGAATAGGCATTTCCAAATGGTAACACTGATGGCAGTCATTATTCTGTACAACCTATACTGTGCTGTTTATCAATGATTCTCAGTACAACTGGAAAACCCCATAGGATCTGGTTAAGCTACATGTGGAGGGTGATAAGAGGCCAGGTGTGGCAGGAGCAGTGGGCAGGCTCATGGCTCGGTGGGAGGTAAGGCTAGATAATTTATGGGTGGTGGGGGTGAGTCAGCAGGAAGGCTGCTGGGTGGTGGGTGGGAGAGACCAAGATGGCTCCTGGGAAGCAGCCACATACCAGGAAGAGGAAGCACTGTTGCTGTGTTATCAGAATGGTCTGGGAGAGAAATAGCAGGAAAAAGGAGGCAGGGAGAATGGCCAGCGTCCTGTGAAAGCTGCCCTAGGGAATCAGGGCATGGGCTAGCAGACTGGTAGTCTTGGGAATGGGGGACCTGATGAATCTCTAGAGCTAGACGTGATCCCCGCCTTCTCCTCTTGGTCACCATTGGTCATCTGGGCCCTCTGCGGTGAGGGACAGAAGATCAGACCTTTCAAAATGTGAGTCAGAAAAGTCTGAGGGATAGAGTGTTTAGCTGAGGGAATTTCTCCAGATTATGGTTTTGTATAGTAGACGAGAGAGTTGGATTAGATGATAACTCTGTGTGTCTCTGTTTAGTCGCTCAGTCGTGTCCGATTCTTTGCAACCCCATGGACTTTAGCCTGCCAGGCTCCTCTGTCCATGGGATTTTCCAGACAAGAATACTGGAGTGGGTTGCCATTTCCTCCTCCAGGGGATCTTTCTGACCCAGGAATCAAACCCATATCTCCTGCGATGCAGGTGGACTCTTTACCACTAAGCCACTTGGGAAGCCCAAGATGATATCTAGGGCTCAAGTAATAACCTCTCAGTTTATAAAACGAGCAATAATCTCTTGGTTTATACCATGAGTAATAATCTCTCGGTTTATACCATAGCCAGGCAGTCTGGAAGGCAAGCAGTGTGGTGACCAAGATGACAGGCATCTGCTCTCACATGGCTGCTTCTCAAGGTTGTGTCATCCCTGTTTCAGTGAGCTCACCTGTGTCAAGGTACCTAGCTTCACATCTGGCATAGAGACTTAAAATGACACCTATTGTTTTCCCTACTCCTCATGGTTCTAGGTGTGTCATCAAATCCTCCTTCATCATTCTTGTCGCTGCTCGTGCTTGCTGTTTGAACCCACACCTCTTTCCCTGCTCTTTCTGGTTGCTGTGAAGTTAATCCCCTATCAGCCACAGGCATGAGCTCACCAGGCCGTGAAGCAGGATTGACATTGCCTAGCAACTGGGAAAATAGCTCCCGCAGGCCCCACAGTGGCTCCAGAGCCTCAGCCCCGGGCCATGTGGGAACGGAAGAGCTTCAGTTGAAATACAGATACAAACAAACTGAACTGGCCCCCAAATATCACGATTCATGCACCTCTCAGGGGAATGATCTTAACCACCCTCTCAAGCACTGACATGTCCAGAAAAGGGTCAGAGAGGAGGGATGAGCAATCAGGGTTCGAAAACCCATAAACCCTGCATATGGAGGTTCAGACACACACACACACACACACACACACACACACACACACACACACACACACACACACCGATGAAGAAATGCACGCGCATACGTAGTTGGCGCTGGCTTCCTGCTCTGTGCATCTGCGCTGACTCAGGGGAGCTGGTCGCACGTCAGAGGCCAGCAACAGCAAGCATCCTGCACGTCTGGATCAGTGAACAAGGACAAAAGTCACTCAGGTCAGAGACGTTACAAAGCCCTGTGTGGCAGATGCCCATTCCCCTTCCTGGTCCTTCTCCATCACACACGCAGCACTAGGTGGGAAGGGTCAGCGCCCAGAGGACAAAGGGCTGCTGTCAGCCATCCCACATGGGGGAGGCAATGGGTGTTCAGGACGAATGTCCGTCTACAGCCACGGTAGCCCTGGTTTGCCTGTGGAGGTGCTTCAGGGGCTCCGTTCCTGATTATAAGGACCTGAGGGAGTCTTTGGCAGGACAGCTGAGCTGAAGACTTTTCTGCCAGAAGGTAGATCAGAGACAGGAGTGGGGCAGGGTGAGAGATGCAGTGACCCTCTGAGGATTGCTTTGGCCCCCTCCGAGGAAGGTCACATGATTAAAAGCCTAGAAAACAAGGCCTGGAGAGGTAAAGTCTCTGCCTGTAGGCAGTAGCTCATCCTGCCAGGAGGAGAGTGAGGTGGGCTGGGCTTCTGTACAGCAGTCACTGTAGAGGGCCCTGGGTCAGGTTGGTGGAGGCCAAGCCCTGGTCTGCCCCTCACTGGCTGTGTGACCCAGGTCCTCCTGAGGACAGGGAGATGCGTGATGCCTCATAGGGTGGGTGTGGGAAATACTGAAGCTGTGAGCGTGATTAATAGCCCAGACCCTGGAGCCTTGGTAAATTCTCCCACTTGGAAGACCTAGCATTTGTGTGAGTCTTCATGCTTCTGGATTCGACAGTCAGCTCACCTTGGTGCCTTCATCTGATCGAATAGCATCAGCTCTCCCATCCCTTGACTGTGTGATCACTTCCTGTCACTTGATAACTTCCTGTCTTTTGGCAGGTCCTTTATGTCACCATCCCCTACCCCCTGGTCATACCTCCCTGCCTAGCACTCTTGGCATCAAATAACATCTACTGTTCTGACCCTGGGACCAATTCCTAGCTTGTTAGAAAATTATCACACCCCAAGCCTACATATAACATTTATAAGAGAACTTAATATGGTAAGGTTTTAGAAATTATTAATGCAATTCATATATACTTAGACTTGGTGCTTTTACTTCAGTCATAATCTCAGTCTTGGGACTGGGCTAGAGCCTGGGTTTCTGGTTCCGATCTTGTAATATTTTCATGTGGAACTGAGGTAAGAATCTGGGGGACCCTGAGTGTATTGTGAGCCAGAGCTAATCCAGGATGACTCTGAGATGAAAAGGGGTCTGTAGAAATGATCATCCCCACATTCTTCCAAGTCACTCTGAATTTCACTCATTTGGCGTCACCCTCACCACTTTATTGAAATGGCTTTTGCTGAAGTCAGTCATATGTGCTCCATCTAATGGTTATCATTAATTTTTTTTGGACTCATATATTTTCATACCAACTTGTATCTATTCAGAGTATGTGCTGTGTGTGTGTGCTGTGCCAAGTCGCTTCAGTCGTGTCTGACTCTGTGCGATCCCATGGACTGTAACCCGCCAGGCTCCTCTGTCCTTGGGATTTTCCAGGCAAGAATACTGGAGTGAGTTGTCATTTCCTTCTCCAGGAGATCTTCCTGACCCAAGGATTGAACCCAAATCTCTTATGTCTCCTTCATTGGCAGGCAGGTTCTTTACCACTAGCGCCACCTGGGAAGCCCATTTCAAGTATAGTGAAAGTGAAAGTCACTCAGTCATGTATGACTCTTTGTGACCCCATGGACTATATAGTCCATGGAATTCTCCAGGCCAGAATACTGGAGTGGGTAGCCTTTCCCTTCTCCATGGGATCTTCCCAACCCAGGGGATCTTCCTAACCCAGGAATCAAACCCAGGTCTCCCACATTGCAGATGGATTCTTTACCAGTTGAGCCACAAGGGAAACCCTTCAAGTATAAGGTATGTCTAATTATTCCAAGTCCCAGTCACTGACACTGTCACAAGCATTAGAAAGAGAATGCTGTGAGCTTAGGCGTAGTTTTACATAGATTAGTTTACTTTCAGGAAGTCCAGAATCTCTAGAAATTATTAAAATTATAAAGAGGTTGGTTTTTATAAATGTTTCCCCTCAATTTTGGTTAAATGTATCCATGTAAAATACTGACATTGTTTCTGATTCTGAAGCAGAATTGTCTAGTATATAGACTTGCTTTAGTACTTACTCAAGGATGATGTTTATGCCAAGTTCTCAGTGAGATATCCATTTGTATATGTCAGGAAATTAGCATTCTGAATTTTCACATTCGAAGTATTGTTAACCAGTGTAAAAAGTAAGGAGAACAACGGCTATTATATTTTTCTGAGAAATTTCTCAAGCAATAGGATCACATTCAGGAAATAATCCTCAAAAATATAAATTGTTACACAAAATTTCTTTAAGTAAGCCTCTACCAAGTTCTTCACTCGACAGCCATGCTTTAAAAAATCTTTAACTGTAAACTCTTAGTTTGTAGTGTTTTGGTTTTTCCTGAATCTTGAAAATTTCTAAGTGCCATTAAATATATAATCTTCTGTTTCCTCTTAGAGAACTCATGTTCACAAGAGGCATCATCATTGTTCTCATCTGATTCAAAAATGACCCCTTTAGCTATTTGGCTCTGAGACGTGAGTTACCCAGATGATGAACTTGACCACCCTTTGTGGGAAAAATGTCTTCTTCCACATCTGCTCCTCCCAGCTCTGAGTGAGTCGTGGACTTAAAGCTGTCTGTAATAGACGTATTTCTAGATGATACTGAACTTCTCCTTTGAGTAGAAGTGTCTAGATCAGTGCTGGGTTTACCAGTTTACTGCAAAAGATAAAACTCAGAAACAGCTAATAAAAGGAAGGGAGGCCCAGGGCAGGGCGGGGAGCAGCTTCCACCACCGGCACAGCCACCGTGACCAGCCCTGAGGCTCCATACTGCTCATTTCCCCTTCCTGGTCCTCTTGGGGCTTTCGCACCACTGACCACTCCCTCTTGGGTGACACTATTTCCTTCTGTGACTTCACAGGCTCTGGTTGGCTTTCTGCTTCTCTGGCCACTTATTCCCTCACGCTCCTTTGATGGAGCTTCTCCTTCTGCCCGATCTTTAGTTTTAGTATTTCTCAGGGCTTCCCAGGTGGCACTAGTGGTAAAGACCCTGCCTGCCAATGCAGGAGACATTAGAGATGCAGGTTCGATCCCTGCATTGGGAAGATCCCCTGAAAGAGAGCATGGCAACCCACTCCAGTATTCTTGTCTGGAGAATCCCATGGACAGAGGAGCCTGGTGGGCTGCAGACCATGTGATTGCAAAGAGTCAGACATAACTGAAGTGACAGCATACACGCAGGTCTTGAAGATGAAAAGACAATATGTATAATGGGAGAAAATATTTGCAAATGAAGCAAGTGACAAGAAATTAATGTCCAAAATATATAAACAGCTCATGCAGCTCAGTATCAAAAAAAACAACAGTCAAAAACATGGGCAGAAGACCTAAATAGACATTTCTCCAAAGAATACATACAGATGGCCAGGAAACACAAAAAAAGATTCTCAACATCCATTACTTATTATTGGATAATTGCAAACCAAAGCTACAATGAGGTTTGACTTCACACCGGTCAGGATGGCCATCATCAAAAAATTGACAACAAATGCTGGAGAGAGTGTGGAGGAAAGGGAACCCTTCTACACTGTTGCTACAGTGTGGAGGATCTTTAGAAAACTAAAAATAAAACTACCAGATGATCCAGCAATCCCAGTCCTGGGGATATACCTGGGGAAAACCATAATTCAAAAAGATACATGTACTCCAATGTAATTCACTGCAGCACTATTTGCCATAGCCAGGACATGGAAGCATCCTAAATGCCCATAAGCAGAGGAATGGATAAAGAAGATGTGGTACATGTTACAATGGAATATTACTCAGCCATAAGAAGGAATGAAATTGTGCCATTTGAGGAGACATGGATGGACCTAGAGACTGCCAAACAGAGTGATGTCAGTCAGAAAGAGAAAAATACCGTATATTAATGCATATATGTGGAAACTAGATCTTAGATCACCTTTTCTTCTCACTTTACTTCCCTCTGGGAGATCTTATCCATGTTCATGGATTCAAATATCATCCACAGGAAGACAGCTCCCGAACTTATGTCTGATCACAGAGGCAGCTCTGGTCCCTTCTACCCAATTCCATCCACATCTCTCCTCTGTCTCTCCTGTATCCATACTCATTGTCCTCATGTGGACAACTAGACCAGCTCTGAGAGGCCACTCTGCCTCAGTTCTGATGTCTTCTGCACTCAGCCATAAAGTGATTATTTATAAATGCAAACCAGACTGTTATTGCCCATGGAATACTCTTCAGTGACTCATCGTTACTCCTAGAATATTCCAATATTCTTTTTAATTTTTTAAAATTTTGACCAGACTGCATGACTTGCAGGATCTTGCAGGATCCCAACCAGGAATCAAACCCACACCCTTAGCAGTGAAAACATGGAGTCCTAACCATTAGACCACCAGGGAATTCCCAAATATTCCAATAATCTTAACATGGCTGCTTAGGTCTTGAATGGTCTGACTCCTGGTGATGGCTTTAGCACTCTGGCTTTCTTTGGGCTCTTGAATTTACCCAAAATAATGGTTTCTATTCATGTCAGAGCCTTTTTCCTCACCAGGTGTGCCCCTTTTCTATGGTTGTGTGGTGATACACACTTGTTCTTTGTGGCTCTTATCACAGCTGGCACGAAATATTTGCTATTTGTTTGTTGTCTGTTTCTCCCACCAAAATGTCCCTTAAAGTCTGGCGTGTGTCTTTTTTGTTCAACTATTTGTCTCTAACACTGAGAGTTGGACCATAAAGAAGGCTGAGTGCTGGAGAATTGATGCTTTTGAATTGTGGTGCTGGAGAAGATTCTTGAGAGTCCCTTGGACTGCAAGGAGATCAAACTAGTCAATCCTAAAGGAAATCAACTCTGAGTGTTCATTGGAATGACTGATGCTGAAGCTTTTGGCCCCCTGATGTGAAGAGCTGACTCATTGGAAAAGACCCTGATGCTGGGAAAGATTGAGGGCAGGAGGAGAAGGGGACAACAGAGGATGAGATGGTTGGATGGTATCACTGACTCAATGGACATGAATCTGAGCAAACTCTGGGAGATAGTGAAGGACAGAGAAGCCTGGAATGCTGCAGTCCGTGGGATAGCAAGAATTGGACATGACTGAGCAACTGAACAACAACAATCCTTGCTGACTGCTGGCACATAGAACTGGTTAAATATTGCTGCTGCTGTGTTTGTTGTTATCAGTGGTCCCAATTCTCTCATAACAAACAACTTGACCTTGGTCAGGTTGTTTTCACCAGTGGTAGGATCATCATCTTTTCTTGGATAAGATGACCTCTGTAGTTTCTCCAGCTTTAAGAGTCAATGATTCAGGGAACTTTGAGGACTCGTCCATTCTGGAACTCTTTAAAACATTTCCATGGGAGGAGTAAGGATCATTTCTCTTTGCAGCCAGGCTCTGTTGGCTTGTCCTGGAAGATAAGCAAGAATGATACACAAGGGAGGAGAAAACCCAGGCCAGTCTGGCTTGGTCCAGCCTGGAACCTGGTACTTGTGGGTGGGACTAGACACAGATGTTTCATGGCAGCCACATCATGTACCTCTTCCTGGAAATGATGGTAGGAGAGGAACCAGAGAAAAAGGATGACCTGAATTTATTTTCTTGGAAAGAAGATTTTGCTAGCAAGACTCCTGCTTTTCCTCATACGTGGACAAAGAGGCTAGCTGAGCAGAAAGATTTGGGTTTGAACCACTCCCTCACTGCTGACCACGCCCAAGAACATCGCCTCTAAGAGCGTGGTCCTTGGTTCCAACTCACACTTCCCTTCTCCAGAGGTCCCGGCTGTCCTTCTGCTCCTTTTGGTGATTTTCCACTAATCTGATACATGTGTAATTTGAGTCCATTTGGATGAAATTTGTGGGAAGGAAAGAAGAGAATGCAGAGAAGGACAGACTTTAAGTGGGAATAGATGGGGTGTGAAGAATGGAGGCATCCCCATGTAATAGGTAGGATTGTACCCAGCCAAGTGACACAAAACCCAAAGTAACAGTGGTTTGAGCAAGATGAGGGTTTATTTGTCCCACATATTAATGTTAGGAGGCAGATGGAGAGTATTGTGGCTTTGCAGTTGTCAGGACCAGACTCTTAATGCACCCCTGCACCTCTGCCACCTTCAGCATGCCTTTTCCATCTTGCAGTCTAGGCTGCATGTGCATCTGCATTTTAGGCAGCTGGGAAAGAAAAGAGTGAGGAGGGTAGGGGAAGGGCACATGTCTTCTCTTTAAAGACACTTCCCAGCCATTGATCACATTGCTTCAGCTTATGTCCTGCTGGCCGAAACTCAGTCAGATGGCCTCGTGCAGCTGCAGAAAGGCTGGGGGATGTGGCTTTATTCGAATGGTCTCATGCCTACTTTCTTCCTATTACTGAGGAAGGTGAGAATAGGATCAGAGGACACACCCTGAAAACAAGAATGGACCCCGTAGATGCCATAAGAACAGCCCCGGTCAGCCTTGGGTGTTGGCTCTGGAGCTGGGCAGCCAGACCTGTTTGGAATCTTAATTCTACAGCTGCAAGCTGTGTAATCCCAGGCACATTTCTGAATCTCTCTGAACATCAGCCTTCTTTTCTGTAAGTCCCACTAATAATAACTACTTCAGAGAACAGTCACCGGAATTGATCATGGTGATATTCATATATCACCTGGTGTCCTCCTTGGCAGACCGCTGGAGCTGACAGTCAGTGTTAATGATGATGATGTTTGGATGGGGAGATTCCCCAAGGATGTCCTTCTCCTTCTGCACAACTGGAAATGAGCATTCTAGCTGGCCAATGTCCTTCTTGTGATCGTCACCCACATCCTTCAGTAGGGCTGTTATTTTCTCTTTAGATAGATTCATCTCTTGCTTGGGTTTAGAGTTTGGAAGCCAGCATCTTCTGGACAGAATGGAACCCTAACATTGAAAAAGTCACAGCTTGCAAGAAAGAAATGCCCATGAATTCCCTCTTCAAGAGTGCTCCAGTCCCTCAAACATACATTTAATTTAGGTTTAATAAAGCAACTGTTTAATAATTGCTGATTAAGAGCATATTTGTGGCTTGTGGTATGGTCCTGGAATAGCAGGAGCAGTTTCTGTCTTCATTTCCATCTTCTCCTCTACCTACTACCTAACAGTCATGTTTGTTTTTCTATCTTCATTTCCATCTTCTCCTCCACCTACTACCTAATGGTCAATGTTTGTTCTTCTCTAAAAGGATTTTATTAATCACTGTTTATTGCAAGAAGAGAACATGCCAAAGGCCACTCCTTCCATTTCTGTCCCAGTGATGAAGACAAATGCCTCCCCCGCTCAATACAAGGCATATGGTGAACTCAGATACCTGCCGGGTGGCTTTCTCCTACAGGCTGGAAATCCGGCCCAGGTTCTGTACCTGCTGTTGGACTGAGGCAGGTCTGGGCTCTGTATGTTTCCTTTGCACAGGACCAGCAGCGTCAGGGATGATCTCTTATCCAGTTGAAGGATAATCGAATGATACTTGACATTCATGCAGAGTTCTGCAATTCATAGAACATTTTCATGTCAACATAAATAACAAGGATGATACCAAACATTTGTTGGGTATATACACTAAGTATTGCATATCCATTATCTCTACATTTTACCATCCAGCATACATTTTACCATCCAGCATAATGGGCATTATTTTATACTGGGTTTTACAGATTAGTAAACTGAGGCTCAGAGAGTAGAGATAACTTATCCAAGGAGGCAAGTTCTAAGGAGGCAATTCTGGAAAGAGGCAAACTTGGGGCTTGTGTGGTTTTCCAGATTCCACGATAATTTCTTACCTCTTAAGGGAGCAAGTAGAAGAAAGAAGAGGACATACAAGTACTACCTGGAAGGAAATATTTTTAGAATCACAGCCAAAGGGGCCCTGCAGGAAAATTCTATATGTTCTAAACATCCCAGGAGTCACTCATCCTTTTGCTGTCTCCCAGGTTCCTTTCTGGCTTGGGTGGGGATGGCAGCTGTCTCTGAGTTTTACTGGTGAGGAAGGCTGGAGAGAGAAGCTGTTTTTGGGCAGGACAGTCCAAGCTCAGCATCACTGGCAGGTGGTCACAGCAGGAGCTGGTGGGGACACCTGATAATTATTAACAATAATGGCATTTTTTCCTGTTTCATATTTAATGTTACTGTTTCCTTAGCTTCTTTCATTCTCTAATCATATCTCTTACAGTGAGACTCCTGTTTCTTAAACATCAACACATATGTTTTTTCCTGTAATTCTTATAAAACCATTTCAAAATGCATTATCAATATTACTAGTAACATAAAAACTACCAGTAGCATTTATATTTCTGTTGTCATTTAGATGTGCTTTGCAGTTGGGTTATTTTGTATTTTTTAGGTTCAGTTTTATAGCTTGTTTCTTTTCCTATTTGCTTTAATTATATATTTTTTTATATCTGAAACATTTTTTAATTTAAAATTTTTATTTTATATTGGAGTATAGTTGATTTACAGTGTTGTCTTAGTTTCAGGTATACAGCAAAGTGGTTCAGTTATGCATATACATATATCCAACATTTACTTATTTGAAGTACCAAATATTGAAAAATATATGCTCAGAAGATTTCACTCTCATCCATAACTCCTGTAGTCTATTTTCTTCAAGCAACCATTTTCATTCATGTCTGGGCTCTTCTTCCAACGGATTTGTGCAAATATGTTTGGGGGGTGGGTCGCAAGAGTCAGACATGACTTAGCAATTAAACCACCACCATGTATGTAAGTGTGTTTTTCACAGATACTTATATACTAAAAAGAAGATACTTGTATTTTTTCTTTCCTTATTAAGATGACACAGAATGTTTAGTTGTTAAGTTAGACTTAACGTGGATCTAGGTCTTACCCAGTCCCAATTTAGATACAGTTCAAAGACAAAGGCTATGACTTCCCTGGTGGTCGAGTGGATAAGAATCCGCCTGAGAGTGCAGGGGACACAGGTTCGATCCCTGGTCTGGGAAGATTCCGCACGTCTTGGAGCACTAAGTGCATGAGCCACCATTACTGAAGCCTCCACACCCTAGAGTCTGTGCTCTGTAGAAGATAAGCCACTGCAATGAAAAGCCTGCACACTGCAAGGAAGAGTAGACCCCCTCCCCACCACAACCTGAGGAAATGCGTGCATAGCGACAAAGATCCTGTGCAGCCAAAAATTAATTAGTTGATTAATAATAAAAAAAGACAAAGATGAGAGCCAGATTCCAGCCAAGTAGTCTTCCTTGGAAGAGATGCAAGACCACCCGTAGCTCTCCAGTGCCTTTTCTCTTCTGCAGGAGGACGTGTTCTGCTTCACGATTAACGGGCAAAGATTCAGTAATAAACACGAAATGCTTTGGCAGAGAATTCTGCAGGGTTTCCACAGGAAGGGTAGCTGATTCCCAGCATCGAGGGTAGAGGGGTGTTTCTGGAAGTGAGGCCATATGATCACCGTTTGAGCACTAATGCTTGCCACTGGGTTAAGAGCATCACAAGCACTGGCTCATTAAATTCTCACAAAATCTTGTGAAGTGGATGTTATTAGCTGTTTTACCGATGAGGAAAATGAGGCTGTGAGGTTAACGCCCAAGGATGCATAACTGATTAGGGATGGATGCAGGATTTGTCTCTAGTTAGTCAGATTCCACTGAGCGTGCAGCTACTATATCAAATGCAAATAAAGGACTTACCAGCATGAAATACTTAGTAAAAAGCTGAGGGCCTGGAACAGGGCACATATTCAGTTACTGGTACATGCTGTCTGGGTAGGAGATTTTGATCTCCCTGGGGGCAGAAATTGACCCTTGCATAAATATGTATTTGTTCATCTCCAAGTGTACGGTGTGGGGTCGGACTGTGAACGCTTAATGCTCACTGACCGACAGTGACTTCAGAAGTAGGACTATGGGCGGAGAAGAAGCAATGTCACTTGGGTTCAGTGCTAGCTCAAGGCATGCACTGTGGACATGTTTGGTGACAGTCACTTGCCTTTCCCAGAGGAGCCTGGCCGGCCGGGCTAAGTCTCAGACTCTCCTGGGGGTGGAAGAGCCTGGGAAAATCCTCAAGAGGTAACAAGAAAGTCATGGCCAGCTGTAAAATTCTAGGATTTGGTTTCCAAAGGAAAGGGAGTGAGTATGGGTTGACTGAGTTTTCAGACCTCAGTGTAACAAAAGGACTTTCCTAATTCTTGCAACTGGCCATTAACTAGTGAGTCAAGGAAGCAGTTGAAAAGCAGGGGAGAGGCCAGTGTTTAACATCCTCTTTGGGGGAAAGTGTCCAGAAATCATTCTGCCATAATCTTGCTCTCAGATTTTGTAGGGAAAACTATGGGGACTCAAAGGAACACACATTCCATGTTCGGACCAGCATCTTCTAGCCTGAGTGGGAACCTCCTCCAAGTCACAACCACGATCCTCTCCCTGCGATGAGTCCCTCATCCCAGGAGGCACGGGTCCAAGTTGACCCCCCAGCCATCCGATTCATCAGCTCATATTCTGTTTGGTCCTCTCTTCAGCTAAGCCATGATGAGTTACCCATGAGGGCAAACTCCATTTTTGCCCAGATATGGATAGTGGGTCAAGCCAGGAAACTTGGGTAACCTTGAAGCCAAGCTCTGGGACTCCCTTGAGGTTCACCTGGGAAGACTGATGGGGCTTTGTGCACAGGCCTCCCTGTCTCCAGATGCTGACAGCTAGAGGGAGTTAAAAGGATTTCTGAATGGTTTATTTTGGGGTGGATTTGAAAGCCCCACTCTCTTGCTCTGTTTTTCTTTTTAGACAGCTTTGCACAAGGGGTAAGTCTCCTGCCAAAAGGCCTCGTAATGCCCCTCTTTGGGGACTGAATTTATCCGCTCAGCTGTCCCTTGTAAATTTATTCCTGTGTGAGATTTTTCCCAAACCATTCATTCCTCCGCTTAGCTCAGGCAGCTGGAATGCAGGAAAAAAAAAAATACATTTTTCTTTTTCTTTTTTTTTTCAAGAATGTGCCTTTTGTGTGTTGGGAGGGGCTGGACTGAAGACAAAACAAAACAAACATGTGCCCCAATGCCCATACACCTACAGGCATGAACAGCCCCGAAGAGGTGGGGGGTGGGGGTGTCTTGGGTTGGTGAGGGTGGCACCCGGCTCAGAGGTGTCTGCAACGTGGGCCTCGAGTCTTCAGCCTGGGCTGGCCAGGCAGAGAAACACCTCACTGGGTGTTTCCATGGCAACATCACAGTTTAACTGGAATGGAAAGCCTCATGTGTTAGAGCCAAGAGCGGCTCTCTGCACGTGTTCACCAGGCAGGCCCATGGGGTGGGGGAGGAGGGTGTTGGGAACTTTTACTTTATTTTCCTTGAGTGATTATGGTCTCGGAGGCAGGTGAGGGCTGTGCAAGGGCTGAAGGTGACATACATTCTTGAAGAATTTTGGTTGCTTGGGGATAGTAAGAATTTTCCTGCAAGGTTAGGTCTCTGGGGAGGCCTCGCGTCTGGAGCACATAGAGAAAGGCATGCAGGCAGCGTGCACCAGGCATGAGCCTGTGGGCCTGCAGGCCTCTGCCCCTGGGGATGAGCCCCTGGGGATGGCTGAAAATTTAGCAGCAATGACAGAAAAGTCAGGAGTTTGCCTCATTTTCTGGAAAGGACCCCAATGTCTTGAAGCAAAGGATCTGTGATGAGCATGAAGCACAAGAGGTTAGAGGTCCAGGCTGTGTGCCATTTCAGCCGCAGGCAGAGGGACACCAGTGCCCTGGTTTTGGGTTCCTGTCCATGTTCACAGTATTCTGCAAGGGCTTCTGTTGAGAACTGCTGCAAGGGAGCCCAGAGGTCCCTACTTGTCCCAGGATCTCGGATTTCCCTTAAGGGTTGGCAGACAGGTTTTATCAATGAACCCCCATTTTTTCTGCCTGTAGACTGTATGTGTGTTTCAGACGCAGGCACCATTTATATCCCTACAGCACCAGGGTGAGACTGGGGTCTGGCAGTGTTGTACAGATTTTTCTCACATTCTCAAGTGCCTGCCACCAGTCTGGGAGACTGAGCTAATTTGCACAGTTATGGTTTTAGAGACGAATCCCTTCTGTTGTGCACTGGGAGACCCCTTCCCCTTTGTCTGCAGCTGGGTTGAGGGGCTCAAATGACTGTGTGCCTTGCCCAGGAAGAGGCAAAATAGAAATGGAAGAGGGAGCCTCTGTCTTTGGGGAGATGGCAGTCTGATGGGAAGTATGGTATCATGGGCTTCCTTGGTGGCCCAGACAGTAAAGAATCCACCTGCAGTGCAGGAGACCCAGGTTCAATACCCAGATGAGGAAGGTCCCCTGGAGAAGGGAATGGCAACCCACTCCAGTATTTTTGCCTGGAAAATCCCAGGGACAGAGCCTGGCAGGCTTAGTCCATGGGATCACAGAGGCAGACATGACTGAGTAACTGACAATTTTTCTTTCATGAGAGGACTGGAGAGCCCACACCAGACTGGAGGACAAATCAAAAAGGGGCAAAGACAGGCTTCTCATGCTTTTAGGTGCATGAGCAGGAGCTGTTCCTCTGGTTAAGGGGCCCATTCAGTCAATGTGGGTGCACTGAGCTTTTGCCTTTCTAACCAGTTCCAAGGTGACGCCAATGCTGCTGGCCCACTGGCTGCTCTTTGGGTAGCAAAGGCCAGAATACTCATCCCATGTGGCCAGACAGGGATTTTTGCACCATGGAGAATGGAAGAAAATTCTCAATATAGCTTCCCTGCCATTGTCTGCTGCCAGGGTGGTAGCTTTTCTTTTGCAAGCCTACCTTTCCTGGAGAAGGAAATGGCAACCCACTGCACTATTCTTGCCTAGAAAATCCCACGGACAAAGAGCCTGGCTGGGCCACAGTCCATGGGGTCGCTAGAGTCGGACATGACTTAGTGACTAAACCACCACCACCACCACATTTCTGGATTGAGTTCTACAAACAAAACAAAACCCATCATGCAAATACCAAGTGTCCATTTCTGTGTGCCTAGCCTTGAATTGAATGAGTTTATGGGCTGCCCAGGTGGCTCAGACAGTAAAAGAATCTGCCTGCAATGCCAGAGACCTGGGATTGATCCTTGGGTCGGGAAGATCCCCTGGAGGAGGACATGGCAACCCACTCCAGTGTTCTTGCCTGGAGAATCCCATGGACAGAGGAGCCTGGTGGGCTACAGTTCATAGGGTTGCAGAGAGTCGGACACTACTGAGCGACTTAGCACACACGCATACAATGGCAAGTGTAGTTGTTTCTGGAATTGCAATATCACTTAATGGCTATGGGTTCAGCACCTGACGTCAGATAGACCTGGATGTGAATGCTGGCTTCCCCTTGTCTGTAGCTATGCATACTTGGAGAAGCTACCTATTCTCTATAAACAGAATTTCCTCAACGGTGAGGACAAAGTGTAATAATGTGTGTGAAGCACCCAATTTATACTAGGTGTTACCGTGATGGTTACTCAGTAATTGATGCATATCAGAAGTTATGAGCTGGAGGCCCATGGGCTGATTCCACCCTCTCCCCATATCCAGGTGGGTTTTGTTTGGCCTGTGCAGTATTTTAAATAATGTGAATTTAGTTGCCAACATCTTAAAATTGGGAAATTTCACATAAAAATCGGAATTTGGGGCTTATGTTGAAAATTCATTAGCTCTGACAAACCTGGCACCAGTTTCTTGCATGGGAAGAGTCACGCATGCAAGTGGCAGGGCTGAGCAGAGCTGGCCGCCTTCCATGGGGTCCATGCTTCAAGATCACCATTGGCTTGTCCTTTCGTTTGTACCATCTCCTCCCTGTGGACGCATACTCTCAGGTCCCCCCCACCTGTAAGATCCCTTCTGATTTCAGAATTCTAGTTATTTTGGCTCACTGATGTGTAGTTAGGGCTTCTGGAACTCAATAAGTTAAGGGTTACCTTGCCAATGACACATCTATTGTGTAAGTGAAACAACTCTGGGGCCTCTTTGTCATCAATGGAGCGGCCGCCTTTTCTGTGCTCAGGAAAACCTCGGGGTCAGAACTTTCTGGCTGTAGAAAGCCTCCTCTGTCCATTGCTGACCACTGGACATCTCAGTAGCATCGCTCCCTTCTTTCCCCCCAAGCATCTAAAGTGCTCTGACCTTGATCTTGACCTTGTGGTTTTGTAGGTGCTGCTCTCGCCTTGGTGCTTCCATCTGGGTGACATATGACCTGGACATCATGCTCTCGCTGGACTCTTGGTTTTCTCATGTCTCCAGAGCTGCCTGGACCTAGCACCCGTGAACTTTGCTCCTGGAGTTAAGGACAGTGCTGGATTCTGCTCCTGGCAGAGAAGTGGGAAGGACCACGTTGGGAAAGAGGCTTCTGGTTTGCTTTTTCTCTCATTCTTCAGCTTTTAATGTTTATGGGCTGGAGGTGAATGTTTATGCAGCGGAGAGGAGGTGACACAGAATGAAGACAAAAGCCCCTAGCCTTTGATGCTTTTCTTCACAGGCTCTTTGGTGGACTCACAAGTTCATGGAAGTTCCATGAGCCCTGAGGCCTCAGCAGGTCCCATAGAGCATGTGAGCCGTGGGGAGGCACTGGTCAGGGTATGGAGACTTCCTGGGGGCTGAGGTCTGAGAGGGACCACTGGACTGTTTCTGGGGGTGGCGGTGTTCTCTGATCCTTTGTGAATAACCCTGACTGAGTTCTGGCCTCCTCCTCACTATAGCTCTCCCTACCCCCGCCCCACCCCTGGGTAGTGATGTCAGGAGGACCGCGGCCGTTGGCTCTGTGAACAGTGAGAAACGGGCGCCTGCCCTTAGGAGAGGTGCTTCTCAGGACTCTCTCTATTTACCAAATTCTCCAACTCTGGGGAAAAACGCTCCATGAATTTTAAGATTGTTTTTTGGATGTGGGCCATTTAAAGTCTTTACTGAATTTGTTACAATACTGCTTCTCGTGTTTATGTTTTGGTTTATGGCCACAAGCCATGTGGGTTAGCTCCCTGAACAGGGGTTGAACCCAAACCCCCTGCACTTAAAGGCGAAATCTTAATCACTGGACTAGTGGGGAAGTTCCTGCTTTATGAATTTTTGTGGCATAGGTGCGTGTCTGGTGGTGGATAAGGGTAAAAGAGCTTCACCATTGCTGCCATCAGCTGTAGAAAGCGGGCACGGGGCATTTTCAGAAGAGCCAAGGAAAGTACCCCTTGAGGCAGAATCAAGCTCGCTATTCAAGCCCAGTCAACCAGCTTATCAGGACAGCAAGAGGGCCAAAAACATTGCATTCATTTTCTAGAACTTGGAGAGACTTCAGAAAATCCATTCATGTTCAGTGATGTAAAGACAGCTCCCTGGAGCAGAGGCTGTGGTGCGTCCCCAGCACGTCTGAGCACGAGTGGGCTCCTCTTCTCCAAGTGCCCATCTGCCTCATGCAGAAGGCCCTCCAGGTGACTGACAGGATTGGAACCTGGTGGCCGAAGGCTGACCTGGAAGAGGTTGTTCTGCCTCCTGGCATCTCTCAGTGCCGCAGCCTGCCCATGCCGCTTCCCCGCAGAGGCCAGACTCCTTCCCGCAGGTCACCAGGGGCTGCGCGCTTCTCCATCAGAGATCTGCACTAGCATCCCCCAGACGCTCTGCAAATGCAGATCCGTGGAGTCAGAGCCTGGAGGGCAGCCAGGACTGCACTTTCAACAAGCACCCCGGGGACTCAGAGCTTCAGAAACACCAGACTCACACGTGGGCTTTAAAAGCTCATGTGGAGAATGTTTCTCATTCCTCCACCTCAAACATTCCTTCATAGCATCTCTGCTTAGAGTGGAGAAGTTCCAGGAACCTAGCGCCAAGCCCTGAAGGCGACAGGATGAGGGCTTCCAAGGATCCTGAGCAGCCTCAGGTCAGGGGACCCTGGGCCTCGTCACCTGGACGCCTGCTGCCGGGGGCTCCTCTTGCCAACTCTGGATGTCCTTCTCCTTACGCACCAAATGCTTTCTTTAAAGGCTTGACCCAAACACCCCCTGGTTCCAGGTGGAAAGTATTTACACGTAAAACCACCAAATGTTGGCTCTGAAGGGACTTTAAAGATCTCTTCCAGAGCCCCCACTTTTATAACTAAGAAATTATAGGGCAGAAACAGAAAAGGCTACAGTGAGAAATCCCCCAAATCCCCAACAAAGGAGTTTTGTGGAGAGAGGGACTTGAGAGGTGAGCAGCCAATAGGACAAAATCACCCTCCCCAGACCCAGCCATTCTCTGGGAGAAAGGACCTCTGGTTCCCTGAGAAGCCTTTGGGGGCGTGGGGTGTGTGTGCTGCCCTGGTGGCTCAGACGGTAAAGAATCTGCCTACAATATGGGTGACCCGGGTTCGATCCCTGGGTCAGGAAGATCCCCTGAAGAAGGGAATGGCAACTCAATCCAGTATTCTTGCCTGGAGAATCCCATGGACAGAGGAGCCTGGCATATTACAGTCCATGGAACTGCAAAGAGTCAGACACAACTGAGCAACTAACACTTCCACTTGCCAGGCAGGGACTCGGAAACCTCATCCTTCTTAGGCTTTCCTGTCGGCTCTGAGAGGACCGCTTGCAAGGCCCCACCCTGCCTGAGCAGGCTCTTCACCCAGACCTGTGCCAGCCCCTAATTTGCATGTGTAATGGTTTATTCTGTAAACAGTAAATGCCAGTTAAGTGCCAAGCTCTACTCTAGGCCCTGGGATATGCCATTAACTGGGAAGATGAGAGCTGCTTTCACAGAGCTTACATTCAATTTCTAAATTTATTTAATTCTCTTTCTGTATCTTTAGCTGGCCAGTTCCTGCCATGGGAGAACATTTTGATGCTTGGATTTTTGATAAAGAATAATTTATTCATTTTCTCATTCCAAGTATATTCACAGGCAGGACTCTAGTGCATCCTGTAGGCTAAACGCTATTTCAGGTGCTAGAGATTCAAGTGTGAAGGAGGCAGACACAGTCCCTCTCTCCCTCTGGCAAGGAGCTTGCAGTCAGGAGCTGAGAGATGGGAAGTCAATGGATGTGTGTGTATGTGTGCATCGTGTCCGACTCTGTGTGACCCTATGGACTGTAGCCGGCCAAAGCGCTCTGTCCATGGGATTCTCAAGGCAAGAATACTGGAGTGGGTTGCCCTTCCCTTCTCCAGGGGATCTTCCTGATGAAGGGATCAGACCCTTGTCTCCTGAAATAGCAGGTGGATTCTTTACCACTGTGCCACCTCAACAGAGCAGAGTAATTATGGTGGTGAGGGCTACGGTGATATGACAGAGAGGGCCAGAGTGGGGAGTGAAGAAAGGGGTTGTATTTGAATGGAGAGTTGAATGAGAGAAGGAGACAGTCAAGAAGTAGGACAGAGAACAACTGGTGCAAAGGCCCTGAGGCAGAGGAACCTGGTGCTGTTGCTGGAGCAGAGAGAAGGGGAGGCAGGGACTGGATCACAGGAGTCTTACCCTGGAGCTTGGGGTTTAATCTCCAAAGATCCGATTCACATTTTTTAAACCTTTTTTTTTTTTTTTTGCCATACTGCACAGCATCTGGGATCTTAGTTCCTTGACTAGGGATTGAACCTGTGCCCCCTGCAGTGGAAACACGGAGTCTTAACCACTGAACCGCCAGGAAAGTCCCTGATTCATATCTTTAAGCCACCTGGTTGTGCAGGCGGGAGATGATGAGGGGCTGGAGCCCCGGAGGCAGGGGTGGGGGTGGAGAGACCTGGCATCAGGTAGGCTGTGTTTTGGGGAAAAAGCTGGGAAGGTTTGAGGCTCAAAGGCTTCTTGTATGAAAGCCCATTGAAAAGCATGAAATAAGTAAGAGAAGGTTAGCATCTTCTAGAGTCACTTGGTGAGCTGCACGAGGAAGGTATGGTGTCTGCTGTGTGCACCACTGAGAACAGTGCAGGCTCACAAGTAGATGTGAGGCAAACACTTGCTGCATGAGCAAGTGAGAGGAATGGTGATCAATGTGGATGCTTCCTTTTTAGAACTGAGATTAAATTAACCTGAAATAATTAGTATAAATGAAATACATATATCTCATGTGTTCTCCTTGACGAGTTTCACTGTGGTTTTCTGTGGCCATTTTAGCAAGTTCTGGCTGGTGTTTCAAGCTGTTTCTCTTCTCTGCCCATGACTCGGACTAAAATGTGACCTCTCAAGTCCTGGTGGATGGGGCTCCTGTTGGAGCCCTGTTGGAGCCCTGTGGCCACTGATGGTTAAGAGGGCATGGTGACCACTGCTGGTGTCCCAGCATCTCATCTCTCTGGCCCAGGGCATCCTGTGAATGAAGACAGAAAGGAGTTGCTGAGTTAGCTATTGACCCAGTTTCGACTGAAGGTTTCTACAAGAGCAAAAGGCTACTGTGGGTCTCACACTGTCTGGCTAGAACAGACATCGTGCCTGGAAAAAGGGACCAGAGAGGACTTGAACCAAGTGTAGCTTGGCGCAAACTGGAGAAAAATGACTCAACTCTTGGCAGTAAGCGAAAGAGATACTGAGTATCCCCTGGCCCTCCGCTCAGCCCGCTTCCTGGACTGGTGCTCCACCGACTTGGCTATTTCTCAGCTCTGATGGGGGCAGGGGTTGGCTGATTTTTGTTTGGTAGAGATGCAAATAATTTCTGTGCTGTTGGAGGGGAAGATAAACCACAAAGGCTATGGTTTGTGACCACGGGAGACATGAGTCAGTTTAGGTTTTAAAACCTATTGATCTTACCCTGTTTTGTTTACTCAATTGCCTATTTAAAAAATCAAACTTTTCAAATTGTTATTTGCAGCAGTTTGAATGTCTTACTGCTTCCCTCATTGATCAATGGATTGGATAAACTCTGTGCCACATCTTCGTTTTATGTTTGCACAAGAGTTGTGATGTCACCTCTTTGACAATGGCCTTTGCATCATCTTTTCTGACACTGTATCATTTCCTGCCCTCACCAAGTACTCCATCCCCTCCCTACCCCTTCCTGGGCAAGCTGGTTGGTGAGACAGTGTGTCTGTCTGTTCAGTATGTGTGGAGGGAGGTGTGTTTCACACACTGTCCTGGGGACACACACTGAACAATCCATTTAGATTTCCATTTGACAAATTGTTCCAAGGTCTGGGGTTGCCAACTTGCAAGCCAGTGATTCATTCTGAATGGAAACCCTGTGCAGCAGAGTGCAGCAGTTCCCTTGTACCCCTGACTGGGCTTCAGGGACCCTGCCCGCCTGGCACTTTCTTCTCCCTTTTCATGTGTGGAGGAGAACCTGGACTTTACCTTGGTAGGGGTTTCCTGAAACAGGATCCATCAGACTTTGCAAAGCTGCCTGGGGAAATGGAGGGAGAACAAAGGTGGCTCTTGAAGCCCCGGGAGCTGGCCTTAAATCCTGACAGCCCTGGGGTGTGGAAAGGGCTGGGGGGCAGATTGGGGTGAAGCAGGAACACTATGCGACTTGTCAGGAACAGAGCGAGAGAGTCATTCCCTTTTAGCACTGACCGACTGCGGGCAGTCTGTGGCTGTGTAATCGCCTTGTAAACCAGCATAGGAGAACCGCGTCTGTGGAAGTAGCAGATGGCTGGGGACCAGGAGTCACCCCACAGCTGCAAAGCCAGGAGCAATGTCCCTGGACCATCTGGTTCATTTTGCCTTGACTTCCATTTGCTCTGTCAGGACAATGATGACAGTCCTTTGTTCCAGGTAGAGTACAAGGTGCTTCTAGACATCACTCAATCTTCACAGTTGCCTGATGGAATAGGTGTTCTCATTATTATCACAGAAGTGATCCCTGAGCTCAGAGAGGTTGAGCGACTTGCCTATAGTCAACACAGCTAGCAAGGGGCAGAGATAGGACTCAAACCCTAGCTTGCTTTGCTCCCAAGCCCTTTATTACTCTATTATATTTGCCCCTCCAGGTTAGATTGTGAACCAGGTTGTGAAAAAAGATGAATAAGGAGATGCAGGAACTGCCAAATTCCTCCCTCTGACAGGGTTGAATTTTCGGTGTGACTGTGAGCTTAATGAGAGTGAGAGCTCAGGCCTTACACTGCCTCACATGCCCTCAGACCCCAGAAGTGAGAGGCGTGTAGGGAGAGGACAGAGTGATGTCACTGCTGTGAACTTTCATTAGGATGGATAGAGTTCAGTTATGGGTTTGGAAAAAATCTATCCTCTCAAGAGGCTGTATAATGCTCAAAACAGCTTCAGAAATTCTCTTTGGAAATTGCTTTCTGAGCCGCAGGCACATAAATATATTTTTATATATATCCTCAATCACAGCAGGCTTTAGTCCTCAGAGGCAAGAGAGCTTTAAATGTTCTAGAAACCAGAAGGCTGTTCTGAGCCAGATTTGGTGAAATAGGTGAAGGGCCAAGTTTCAGTTTGTTTCCAAGCAAGCTGGTGTTGATCTGAAAATTATTAGGCAGGAGTTTAATACAGCAATGTATAACATTTTTGTGATTGTATGAACTAGTATATTCCTTAGTAAGGGGAGGAGAGGTGGAAAATTAGGTTTTGAGCCTTTTATAAAAGTGTACAGTAACAATGATGATGGTAACTAGCTAATATTTATTGAAGATAAACATTTATACACTGTTCTAAGCATGTTACATATATTAAGTTATTTAATATTCACAGTACCCCACTGGAGGAGATACTTTTTCATGAGGACACTGAGGAATAGAGGCTTAAATCCCAAAGCTAGTGAAAGTCAGAATTTAAGCCAATACAGAATTTTCCTGGTGACTCAGTGGCGAAGACTCCACCTGCAGTGCAGGAGATGTAGGTTCTATTCTTGGGTCAGGAAGATCCCCTGGAGGAGGGCACGGCAACCCACTCCAGGATTCTTGCCTGGAGAATCCCATGGAGAGAGGAGCCTGGCAGTCAATAGTCCATGGGGTCACAAAGAGTGGACATGACTGAGCAATTAAGCAACAACAACAAAGCTGGTGTTGGGCTGAAGCTGGTGGCTCTGAAGATGTATCTACGTGGAGAGGAGTTTTAGCGAGGTTTGAGCAGAATCCTGCGAGTATTGGCTCCGGCCTGGCTGCCAGCCTCATCTGAAACTGCCTCCTGCTCACCTCTGTCCCCGTCATCTGGTTTCCTTTCAGTTCCTTGGGGCTGACATGGGTCATCTGCCTGCGGTCTTCATCTGCATGGTCATCTCAGCCTCTTCTTTTTAGGTTCATGTATTTAGCCTGAGCTTCAGCATCATCCCTTGGTGTGACCTCACCTGTCATTCCCTCCGTGACACCCTGTCTTTTCCTTTGCATTTGTGATGACAGATTCCACACCCATGAGCCCCATGGTGGCAGGCAGTCTTCTGTTTTGCTCACCACTGTGCCCTCAGAGTTCAGCACAAGGCATACTTTTGATGCTCAATGAACATTGTTGAAAGAATTAAATAAACAGAAGCCTCCAAGTCACCATAGGTTACCAAGCTGCTGGTCCATCCGCCTCTGTAGGGCTCCCCCTCCATCCACACTCACATGTCTCCTTCTTTTGTTCCTCTTCGTGGACACTCCTCAGGCTAGGTTTTTACCTGTATTATTTTTAAGATTTTTTTTTGATGTGGACCACTTTTTAAGTCTTTATTGAATTTGTTACAACATGGCTTCTGTTTTTTATTTTGGTTTCTTGGCCCCAAGGCATGTGGGATCCTAGCTCCCCGACCAGGGATCAAACCTGATCCCCCTGCATTGCCAGGGAAGTCCCTAGCTGTCTTTGCTTTTCATGCTAACTTTCATTTTCCTCCCTCTTCTATGGAGAGCTATGCCCACAGTATCACACCATCTGGTGGCTTGAGAGAAATGCAGATCCTTGGATGGCACCGCACACCCACGGAAGCAGGAACTCCTGAACCGCGTGGGGAGCAATCTGTGTTTTAACCAGCACTCGGGGTGATCCTGAGAAGCCCGCATGAGCTGCATCAGGGTCCCTTGCTTGTTTCTACCCACCTGCTTTCTCTTGCGCTTCTCTTTCTGTGCTATTTCTCTGGAATATTTTAAATTCTGTCCAGTCCCTTGAAAAGGACCTGTAAAGTGTCTTCACCTTCCCCTTCTCTTCTTCCTTGTTCAACTCGTCACCAAGAGAACTTGACTCTGCTTCTGCAATGTCTCTTGCATCTGAAATTTACTGTCCATTCTGATGAGAAAATTCCAGGGCCTGGTTGGAACAGCTCCAGAACTTGCCCCCAGCCCTAGACAGTTGTCGAAATTTCCCTCAACTTGACAGCTCTCCCCTGAAACAGCTGTCCAAGTGCCACAATGACCAAACATCGTCTAAAGAGTAAAGCCCACGCTCTGGGCTTACCCACCACCACGTCCCTCACCATCTTCAGTGAGGTAGTTCTCAAAGTGTGGCCCCGATGCTCCCTGGTGGTCTAGTGGTTAGGATTCGGTGCTCTGTCAAAGTGTGGCCCCCAGATCAGCAGCATCACACCATCTGGTGGCTTGAGAGAAATGCAGATCCTTGGATGGCACCGCACACCCACGGAAGCAGGAACTCCTGAACCGGGTGGGGAGCAATCTGTATTTTAACCAGCGCTCGGGGTGATCCTGAGAAGCCCGCATGAGCTGCATCAGTTTTACCATGTTGTCTCTGAGAATTTCCATCATCTTTGTGCCTCTGTGGCCTGGTTCGTGCTTTCTCACCCGAGTGGAAGGATTTGCCTTCTTCACACCATCCCACACTCCCTTGCTTTTTCCAACTGTCAAGTTCTTGTTCCTGATTCTAGATCCTGCCCAGACATTACTCCTCTGTGAACCTCTGTGAACCGATCCCTGATTCTCAGTCGGCATGACTGGCTCCCACCTTCGAGTCTTCAAAGGCTCTACTCCTGCTTCATTAAGTGACTATCTTCCCCACTGGACTGTGAGCTCCTAGAGTTCAGTGCCTGAGATGTTTTTGTCCCAGTGTCCATGGCCTCCCCTGTGATAAGTATTTTCTGACTTGACTTGGGTGAATGTCCTGTTTCACGTGCTTTGCCAGGAAAGGGTGAGTTTTGTCTTGTCTAGAGAACCAAGCCAGAGACCTATAGCATCCCACCCCAACAGGCACTTGGTATCCCAAGGTAGCAGCTCTATGGCTTCTCCCCTGCAATTGTGACCCCAGAGCTGAGTAGCTTAATTTTGGAGACATACTTGCAATGGCTGGAAGCCTCCATTTCTCAAAAGATAGGATGTCTGGGGTGAAGAGAACAGAGGGCCGACCATCAGATGGTCAGAAAGGTGGTGACAGAAAAGACTCAGAACTCCAAGCCCACAAACCTAAGCTAAAAAAACAAGCAGAGATGGTCATACCACCACCACCTACCCCACCACAACCCCTCAGTAAAGAAACAAAGGCCTGTAGCTTTTTGATCCACTGGATCTGCCAGTTGTTACTGGCATGGATGTGGCAAAATACTTTTAGTTATGAGGCCATTGACTAACATTTGATCTTTTTTCCTCTGCTTGTAATGAGCTGATTGTGTGCTCAGTCGTTAAGCCATGTTCGACTCTTTGTGATCCCCTGCACTAAATAGCCTATCAGACTCTTCTGTCCGTGAGACTCTCCAGGCAAGACTACTGGAGTGGGTTGCCATTTCCTTCTCCAGGGGATCTTCCCAGTCCAGGGATCAAACCCATGTCTCCTATGTCACCTGCATTGGCAGGCAAATTCTTTACCACTGTGTCACCTGGGAAGCCAATGAGCTGAATCGTCTCCTAAAACTACATATGTTGGAACCCTACCTCCAATGTGAACGAATTTGGAGACAGGGCTTTAAAAAGGTGAGTGCATGCTAAGTCACTCAGTCGTGAGTGAAACCCCATGGACTGTAGCCCGCCAGGCTCCTCTGCCCATGGGATTCTTGCCCAGGGAAGAATATTGGAGTGGGTTGCCATGTCCTCCTCCAGGCAATCTTCCCGATTCAGAGATCGAACCTGTGTCTCTTATGTCTCCTGCATTGGCAGGCAGTTTCTCTACCACTAGTGCCGCCTGGGAAACCCTTTATTTTCTTTATTTCTTCATAAAAACAACAGCACACATGACGAAAGAACACAAACTAATTCAGAAACTGTGTTTAGAATTTTACGAGTTATCTCAGAATCAGCATACTGGACGTTTTGGTTTCCCTGGTAACAAATTTTTCATCCGAAATCATGTTTTCCAGGCTTGTGTTCCATGAGCACTTTAATATGTACGTATATAAATGCCTATAAATACATATGTGTGCTCACAATTGCACATCATTTTGGTGAGTCTTATGGATCCACCCTTCCTGATAGGAATCTGGGCTTTCACTCAGTTCTAATGTGACTAGAACTCGATGGACATGGGTTTGGGTAGACTCCGGGAGTTGGTGATGGACAGAGAGGCCTGGCGTGCTGCGATTCATGGGGTGGCAAAGAGTCAGACACGACTGAGCGACTGAACTGAACTGAATGTGACTAGAGACTAAATGATCGAAGAATTTAAGTGAATGTGACTCTCCCTAACTTACGTCCTTAGGGGCATATTTCCCAATTCTGTCCCCTGTGTTCTCCCTCCACCCAAGAACTTCAAGTCCCAGAAAATAGTCTCAGAAGGGAAATCCTTTGCAGAGTCTTCAATGTGACTATTTCAGTGACCTCTGGCCTAGATACTGCTTGTTACACAAGGAGGAAAAACGCGAGGATACATGCAACAAAGACAGAATTATTTTAGAGTGAAGAGGAGATACAGCCTAAATGAAACCAGTGCATGCTAGGGCTAGAGATTACATACCCCCCAGAATAACTGAGCAAAGAAACAGTAATGATGAGGACAACGATAGTTTACGAAATTTTCACCCTACCTTATATAGTTTTATCATTTACAGATGATACTATGAAAGTCCTAAGGAATTAATACTACTGATTCAATTTTATAGACAAGGAAAAAGCAAGATCAGAAGAAGTATGGGGTTTGCCCAGTGTAGCACATAGTCAGTAAATGCAACGACCAGGACAGGAACACCCAAATGTAATACATCTTCTCCTGGTACCTATAAGGGCTTTGGTTTTAAATATTCCTTAGTCCTTATTCTTTACCTCCTTGCCTTCTGGTATGCCAGTTGCACACTTGTTAGGCTCTTTGTCTGTATTCTGCATGTCTCATACTTCTCTCTGCTCTTCAGTATGTTTTTTTTTCTGTTCACATGTCTTGAGGTTCACTACCTTGACTTCTGCTGTTAAAACATCCAAAGAGTTCTTGCTTTGAGGTATTGCAGTCCTAGAATGTCCACTTGCTTCTTTTTAAAAATACATTCCAGTTCTCAGTTGAGATTCTCTGTCTTTCAGACATCTTTTTTGTCCATCATTTTCTCAATTTTCTTTAAAATATTTACAGTGGTTATTTTCAAAGTCCTTCCCTGCTAAGTCTAACCTTTGGATATTTTGTGGATCTGCTTTATTGTCTATTTTCCCTCCTGATTTTTGGTCACATTTTCCTATGTCCTTGTCTCATTACTTATGGCTGTTTGCCAGGCGTTTTGTATAAAAAACCATCGAGACTGAAGTAAAGGTCACTTTCCCATAGGGCTTTGCCCTTTCTCCAGCCAGACAAGCAGTGTAAGGGGCTTATCGCCTCGATGCCGTGAGAACTTAGACCGGGTCGTGGCTGGGTTGCAGTTAGACTAAGTTCCATCTGGCTTCACAAGTTTCTGACTCTAACCTGGAGCATGTTTGTCCCAGGGCCCTCCCTCTAGTGGGACTTCATTTCTTACAGAACCTGAGACTGAGGGAGGTCCAACTCCAGGTCCCTCTGCTATCCAGGCGAAGTTCCCCTGGGCTTTGGATTGAGATCTTGCTGTGTCTCTGGCAACTCTGTCCTGCAAGTTTAGCCTCCACATCCTAAAGATTCAAAATCTTCCAGAGTTCTGGTGGGGAGCCCCACTGGGTATGGTTACAAGCCCCTCCCACTCGTGTGACCATCTCCCAGGACCTCAGAGCTTGGGGCAATCGCACCCCTCCTTTCTGGCTCAGCTCGAGGCTCCTGTCCACCCCTGTGCAGAAACTGTCCTGCGGGAAGCTAGCCAAGGGTCTAGGACTCCTCTGGATCCGTTCTCTTGCATCAATCATAGGGCTCAGACAAGCGCCCCCTGGTTTCTCTCTTCTCTGCATATGATAAGCCCTGTTCTTAGACTGGACTTTAGCAAGTGCCCTCATCCTGCTTCAGTGAAGAAAGCTACTAGCAGCCTCAGCTCGCTTTGCATGTGTTCTTTCTCTCTGGGATTTTCATTCTTCTAGTCCTCTTTGCTTCTGTGGTTCTCCACACTGTTTTCATGATGTGTCTTTTTTCTCCAAGCTGTTGCATGCTGGAAATGCCTTGCCTCTACCTACTGACTCTTACTCAGAAGCAAAAGTCTAAAAACTATTTTTCACATCTGTTTTTTTTTTTTTAAAAAAAAACACATTGAGTCATATTGTTTGGCCACTATTTTATTATGAACAGTTTCAAACATACAGAAAAGTTGAAATAAGTTTGCAGTGAACAACCCACATATCTACCTAGTGGTGTGTTTGTAAGCTGGCTCTCCGGATGAAAAATTTAAACAGCTCTGATTTGTATGATTTGCTGATTTCTATGGTGTTGACGTTCTCACCATGGCCAGCATCAAGCAACCGATGTAACTTGGGGAAGATCTGGGCAAAACCTGCCCTCGTGTGCCAGCAAGGCAACACCGCTGCATAGAACTATCACCTATATTCTGATGCTGACACTGTAGTACCCTAGTTTTATCACATGTGCATCCAGCCCCATTTCCACCATCAGTCTATCTTACATTTTGTGAATTTCAGATAGAATTCCCTCTAAATTCTTCAGCATGCATATTAACCAGAGTTTAGTATTTGTTTCCAGTATTTCTTTTGATGAAAAAGGAATTCTGAGCCTTAATTGTACATTGGTTGGATTTTGACACAGTTGTACACCTGTGTAAACCAGACCCTATCAAGATATAAAGAAGTGACTTTATTGCAGAAATTTCCCTTGGTCAACAGAAACTTTCAGCTTTCCCAGACATGAGCTGTCATTCGCCTGGGAATCCTTCATAATACATGTCATTTCATCTCAAATGTATCTCTTTGTACTTGTTCCATTTGACACTCACCCAGAGGAATAACCAGAAATTTGCACATATGTAACTTTGAAAGTAGATGACTCTTAAGAGCCTGAGAGCTTTGGTACCTATGCACACCCTTACCGAGTCATGCCAAAAAAGCATCACAGAAATCCAACACAGATCAAGTCCCCAGCTCCCGCGATGGACCAGCAGCCTCACACCCACCCTGTCAGATTCCCTTCAGCTCCAGCTCCCACACTGAACATATGTGAATCAGTCATTATAGTGCCCAAACATCATCATCATCCAAGGAGCAAGGTTTCCTCCCCACCCCCTGCCCTGGAGGATCCCAACCACGCTGCAATTGGCAACATGTACATTTGGCTTTCACCTGTCATAACGCAAGGAAAAAACACAAGTCAACAGTGAAAAACACAATCCAGGAAAACACTCAGCAAAAAGAGGGCGAAAACAGTCGTTTGCCTTCAGTTATGAGGAAGAATATTTAGACTCAAGCACTGTGAAATACGGACAGTGTCTCAAGTTCTAAACCACAAATCCAAGTTCCAGATGAGGAAGGCAGGTCCGGAGGAGAGCAAATAGAAAGCCCTCGCCTGATGCGCCAAAATAGAAAATATCTTCAAAAATAACTTCACATATTAACAATGACAGTGATCAGCACGTGACACTTTTGTTAGGAGAACTGTTAAGGCTGCAGTATCTTACATATCTGTCACGGTTTATATAGGTTTTGTTCTGGTCATCTCACCTCCCAACCTGCTGAGAATGGCTGGAAGTTTGAGAAGGCAGATTTCTTTAACCATTAGAGCCAGGTAACAGTTAAGTGAGCTATTGGTAGAAACTTCCAGATTTCATGACTGCATGACCACATGACTCTCCAGTGACCATATTTTCCAAACTGAATTTGGGTCCATCTTTTGCCAAGTGAGAATATGATCTGTGGAGAACATTCCAGAACTGTTGTTGTTATTCAGTTCATTCAACAAACATTTATATAGTGTTTCTAGTCTCTTTTTACATATTGACACAGTTGTGCTGTGTAAGATAATAGTCCATGAATTCATTTAACCATTTACCTAGTATTGCACACTTTGGTGTTTCTAATTTTTCCATGTGACAAATATTGTCACAATAAATATCATAGCTTGGAAAGCTTTCTCTGTGTGTTGGGTTATTATTTAAACATAGACTGGGGGCCTAATCCTTTTTAATACACTTGAGCAACATAATATAATTCTCTTCCAAAATCAATTTACAAATCTATATAAAATGTAGGAGAAATCCATACAAAAATATAGAGAGAAAGCTGTGGTACATATACACAATGGAATATTACTCAGCTATTAAAAAGAATACATTTGAATCAGTTCTAATGAGGTGGATTAAACTGGGGCCTATTATACAGAATGAAGTAAGTCAGAAAGAAAAACACCAATACAGTATATTAACGCGTATATATGGGATTTAGAAAGATGGTAATGATGACCCTATATGTGAGACAGCAAAAGAGACACAGATGTAAAGAACAGACTTTTGGACTCTGTGGGAGAAGGCAACGGTGGGATGATTTGAGAGAATAATAGTGAAACATGTATATTATCATATGTGAAATAGATCGCCAGTCCAGGTTCAATGCACGAGACAGGGTGCTCAGGGCTGGTGTACTGGGATGACCCTGAGGGATGGGATGGGGAGGGAGGTGGGAGGGGGGTTCAGGATGGGGAACACATATGTGCCCATGGCTGATTCATGTCAATGTATAGCAAAAACCACTACAATATTGTAATTAACCTCTAATTAAAATAAATAAATTAATTAAAAAATATAGAAAGAAATCTATATAAAAGGAGAAGAAGGAGGAGAAGAGGACAACAGAGGATGAGATGGTTGGATGGCATCATTGACTCGATGGACATGAGTTTGAGCAAGCTCAGGGAGTTGGCGATGGACAGGGAAGCCTGGTGTGCTTCAGTCCATGGGGTCACAAAAAGTCGGACACGACCGAGTGACTGAACTGAACTGAACTGATATAAAATGTACCAAAGTATCCATTTCACTACACCCTTACCAACACTGAATTATAGTAATATATTTGACACTGAAAATTTGATTATCCCATAAAGATCCAGGCTAGATGTTATGACCCCAACTTTGGGGAATGTCATAAAAACAGGCTCTGACTGGCAAGTTTGCTGAATGAACTTGAAGGTCCTGGTTTGTCTGAATGAACTTGAAGGCTTCCTGGCTTCAAATCCTGGCTCTGTCACTTGCTATTAGTTATATAGCTCTGGGTAACATAGCCTCTCCATCTTAGTTTCCTCATCTGTGAATAGGGGGGTGATGCCAACTTGATAGGGTGATAGTAAGGATGAAAAGAGTTCACGTAGGTCTAGGGCTTAGAGTAGCGCCTGACGTATGGTAAGTAGCACCTACACGTTTATCAAACAGGCACCTGGTCACTGCGTAACCGTGAGGAGAGGCTGGAAATGGTGCATTTTGTTACAGTCATTGTTTTTGGTTTGGCCCGTAGCTCACTCCTTACAAAAGAACTCTAAGACACTAAGACTGAAGCCAAGGTCACCCACCTGCTGGGTGGGTTTTGATGGTCTAGAGCAGGGGTCAGCAAACTTTTCTGCAAAGCATTGAATAGTAAATGTTGTAGGACTTGTGGGTCATGCCATGCTTGTTACAACTGTTCAACTCTGCCATTGTCACATGAAAGCAGCCACGGACCATGTGTGTACGTGAATTGAAGGAGTGGTCAGACTGGATTGGCCCACTATCCATGTCCACAACTTGCTGACTCTAGACTTCATCAGGCTGGGCCTGAGCAAGTGAGCTGAAATGCAGTGGTTCTGATGGGGGTGAAGAGCTCCAGGAAGCTGGTGGGGGCGGGGGGAGGGGGAGCAGTGAGTGCCCCTGACTTTCCTGGGCTGAGGTCACTCTGACTTTGAACTGCTCCTCTATATAGGGCTGGCACACTGGGAGCCAAGCAAGCTCAGACAAACGGGGGGTCAAGTTAGGAAAGAGAAAGCGCAGGTCATCAATTCTCATCACTGTGGGCTTCATTATCCACTACAAGGTCTCTGGAAAGAGAGCTGAGGTTTCCATTCGCTTTCAAGCTTCTCATACCCCCAGAACAATGCTGTCCATTCTGTGGATGGTCAGTGAGCCCTTGCTGACTGTCTGTATTTCTCCACCTGCGACGAGAGCTCCCCAGGCCCACATAGAAACCTGAAAGTTCACAAGGGACTAATTTGGTGCAGCTCTTCCAGGGGAAGTGCAGTCCCCGTGGGCCGTGATCACACACTGCTGGAATCTGTGCACACTGAAGGGGAAGATGATCTTTGCCTCTTGGCTGTGTCGCAGTCGTAAGTGGGAGACATTGTTTCAGGGAGTGCAGCTCTTCCCGGCACTGATAAGAATGGAATGTAGGCTACCATGGAGATTCAGGTCACTAATTAGTCCCAGAAGCCTCTCTGCCTTGAATCGCTGTTACATTAATTATGCATCAAATTAGAATGTTTGCCAAGGCCCAGGGCCAAGTGTGCGGTAGAGCCTGGGGACAGCATGGAAAGAGAAAGTGGTGTCCACGCCCAGCACACCGTGGGGACCAGCGGCCAAATCCAAGGCCTGAGCGCCCAGTGACCCTGCCTGATCCCTGACCGAGCTTTTTGTGTGTTTGCAGCCTTCTGCCTAAGAGCTTGTTTTTGGCACAGAGCGGACAGAGGCGGGGGTAGGGTGGAGAGGAGGGAGGCGGGATGGCCACCCTCTTGTCTGCCTGCTGAGCTCTGCTGCTCAGCCCAGAAGAGACATCAGACAGCCATTTGGACGTTTTATTTCCACTGTGACCCAGAGAAGAGACTTCCAGGTATCTGTTAACGTGGAGATAACATGTCTGGACCGTTGTCTTCCTTTTTATCTCAAGGATTTAGAGTTGGGTGGACATGGTTGTAGCCTGGGTTCAATTCTTTTATCTCCTCCTCCCTGTTTGTCTTCTCCAGGAGCATAAAACCAAAATATACTAGATGCTCTGTTGTAAAATAAACAGATGATAAATCGCAGTCTCTGTGCCTGTTGGGTTATAATTCCATCAAGGGCCTGGGTTGAAGTCATAAACCACAAGAAGTGAAGCGTGACCCACAAGTAGCCTTCAAGATGGAATTACAGCCCCATAATTTAGAATGGACCTTCGAAAAGAATAATTCTCAAACCTTCGTTTTAATTCGGGGAAAGATCCCCAGCTGTAGTGATATCTTCTGATTAGATCACCAGTAAACAAATAATTCCTCTGTGTAGATCTGTGATGTTTGTTAATATTGGGATGAGCACGCTAACTGGTCTCTGTGTGTGTGTCCTAAGCCGCTGCAGTCGTGCCCGACTCTGCGTGGCCCGCTGGGCTCCTCTGTCCGTGGGATTCTCCAGGCAAGAATACCGCAGTGGGTTGCCATGCTCTCCTCCAGGCGCTCTTTCTGACCCAGGGATTGAACCCATGTCTCTTATATCTCCTGTATTGGCAGGTGGGTTCGTTACCGCTAGTGTCACCTAGGAAGCCCATGTAATGAATCTAGAGAGCGGTGTCCCAAATAGAACCAAAGACAGGGAAGCTGCTGTCGCACAGGGAGGAAGTTCACCACATTTGAATGTAAGTGAGCACGAGGTGAGGAGACACCTAGGGACTGCTAGGAAAGGTGTAGGCTCCTGACCACTTGAGGGGTGTGGGGTGGGATGTGCTGTCCTCGCTGGGCTCTGCACTTCACACCTTCATCTACCCTCGCTCACTGGTGCTGTATCATGTAGGGACTGAGTCTGAGAAATACTCAGAGGGACGTAAATCCATCCCTGCTCTGTACCTTATGCTGTGTTTTGTTGCTCAGTCATGTCCAACTCTTTGTGACCCCATGGACTGTAGCCCGCCAGGCTCCTCTGTCCGTGGGGATTCTCCAGGCAGGGATACTGCAGTGGGTTGCCCCATCTCTTCTCTGGCTGTTTTCCAGACCACTTCTACTTGATCTCATAATTCATTAAAGCCAGTTGATCTCATACACACCAAGATTTATGAGGGGCTTTTTCAAGATGGTTTCTTGTGTGATGAAAACAAATATTTGCACAAAATAGAGAAAATAAACCAAATCCAACAATTCTGCAGGAGATGGATGTTTAAATGGCAGCTTCTGGGGATCATAAATTAAGCCATCAAAATCCCCTAGGGATCCGCTATAGCCTGGTTATTCAATGAAACAACACATGTGCAAGGGTTGGCAGATGGTAAGGGCTAAATATACGGTCACTCATTGACACGATTTGCACCATAAAATTCAGAAATTCTTTATGTATGCCCCTGTATATAGTTATATGCCCCTGTATATAGTTATATGCCCCTGTATATAGTTATATGCCCTTGTATATAGTTATATGCTTTTTTCAACAAGGCTGTTATTTCATAAGAAAGATCTATAGCTATGAAGAAAAGAAAAGCAACAGGAAAAAGAAATGATTTAAGATAAACTATCAGGTCAAAATCACACAGAATAAGAAATTTTTATCTGAGTTATTGAGGTATAAGTTTCATATGGGCTCTATATTTGTTTGCTCTTTCTTTTGTGGTTTCTTAGGATGGAAACTTAGATAACTGATTTGAGACTTTTTCAAATACAAGCCCTTAAGAAGTTATAAATTTCCCTCTAAGTACTGCTTTGGCTGCATCCCACACATTTTGATATATTTCCATTTTTGTTTTGCTTCAAAGTGGTCTCTAATTTCTCTTATGATTAAGTTTGGTCTTGAGTTATTTATTTTCTAAAGTTGTGGGTTTTCCAGGAATCTTTCTGGTATTAATTTCTATTTTTAATTTTGTTACGGTCAGAGAACATACTTCATATGATTTAAATTCCCTTAAATTTACTGAGACGTGTTTTATGATCCAGAATATGGTCTTTTCTTTGTGAATGTTGTGTGTACATTTGAAAAGATTTTGTTTTCTGCTGTTGCTGGATGGATAATCCTTTTTATTGGCATTATTATAAAAGTGTCAGGTGTACAGCATTTATAATTCAACATCTGTATATACTATAGAGTGATCCCTGCCACAATTGCACTTTGTCTGATATTATAGTCACTCTGGATTTCCGTTTATTAGTTTTTGCATGGTACTAGTTTTCCACACTCTTAGTTTTAACTTTTTAAAAAATATCTTTATACATGAAAGAATGGGCTTCCCAGGTGGCTCAGTGCTTAAGAAACTTCCTGCCAATGCAGGAGACATAAGAGACTCAGGTTTGATCCTTGGGTCAGGAAGATCCTTGGGTCAGGAAGATCTCCTAGAGAAGGAAATGGAAAGCCACTCCAGTATTCTTGCCTGGAGAATCCCGTGGGCAGAAGAGCCTGGAGGGCTACAGTCCAAAGGGTTGCAAAGAGTCGGACACGGCTGAAGCAACTTAGGATGCAGCACACATGCACGTGGAAGAATGTCTTGTAGGTGTCTTGCTTTTGAAATCCAAGCTGACAATCTCTGATTTTTTCTTTTGTCTGCGCCATGCAGCATGCAGGATCTTAGTTCCCCAACCAGGGATTGAACCCACACCCCTTCAGTGGAAGTTTGGAGTCTTAACCACTGGACCACCAGGGAAGTCCCTCGGATTTTTCATTAGTATGTGAAAAGTTTTTTGTTTTTTTTTAAATATCTTTCATGCAGGTCTGCTGTTGATGGATCCCTTCAGCTTTTATTTATGTGAAATATTTTTTCCACCTCTAATATTCTCTATTTTGTCTTCATTTTTAAAAGATAATTTTCCTGGGGATACAATTCTATGATAATAGTTTCCTTCAACATTTTAAGATGTTTCTCTCTTTTCTTTTGGCTTGCATATTTTATCGTAAGAATTCTGCTATTGTGTTTGTCTGTATTTCTCTGTAATTTACCTTTTATTTCTGATTGCTTTGAAGAATTTTGTTTTTGGCTCTGTTTTGTTAGCAATTTGTAATTACTTTGGCATGGTTTTCTTTGTATTTTTTCTGCTTGGGTTCCACAGACTTTTTTGGTTTTTTTTGGCATATGGGCTTATCTTCACTACATTTGGATAAACTTATAGCTATTATTATTTCTTCATTTATCTCTCTTCCTCTCTGGGGCTCTAATCTTACAAGTTAGAGTTCTTTGATACTGTCCCATGGGTGCTATATATTATTTTATTTTTTTTCAATCTTTTCTGTACTTCATTTAGACATTTTCTATAACTGTGTTTTCTGATTGTTTCCTGATCTGTTCTTCTATAGCATCTAATCAGCTCTTAATCTAGTCAGTATATTCTTTGTTTCAGATGATTTAATTTTCATCTCTAGAAATTCCATTTTAGACTCTGTCTCTTTTAAAAACCTTTCTTTTGGCTTCTCATCATATTCATGTTTCACACTTCTTCTTGAGCATATTAAACATATTTGTAATAGCTGTTTTAAAGTCTTTATTTTCTAATTTCTGTCCTTTCTGATTCTGTCTCTTTTTATTGACTATTTCCTGGTATGAGCCATGCATTTCTATGTTTTTGCACGCCTGATCACTTTTACTTGATGCCATGCATTGTGAAGTTTTATAAAGTTGAATGCTAGATTGTACCATTTTCTTCTAATTGTGCTCACCTTTGTTCTGGCATTCAGTTGCAAGAGTGGTTACCTCTGGTCAATGGTGACATTGAGGTGTCATTTACATGGATGTATATTTGTCACAAAATTCACCAAAATATACACTTATGACTTGTGCATTTTACTGTAAGTAAATTACACTCAAAAAATATTTTTTAACATTACACAAGCTCATTTTAAAATTTTGAAATAACCAGATATAGAGAGAGCAAAAACAAAGTTCTATTTCACTTCTCCTCAATTATCTCTTAATCATTCCCTCTTCCCTAGAACCTCACCACTCATATAACACGTTAAGTCATTATCTTCTTCAAAACCTTTATCCATGGATTTACAGATATAGCGTCATGGCTAAGATCACAAGTTGTAGAAACCAGATTGTCTCAGACAGAATCATGATTTTAAACTACTTACTAAATTAGTTTTGCCTAGCCTTGAATATCATATAAGTAGACTTAGAAAGTAGGCATCATTATGTATCTGATCTCCTTCCCTCATTATCGTATTTTTTAAGAACTTTTTGGATGTGGACCATTTTAAAGTCTTTATTAAATTTGTTACAATGCTGCTTCTGTTTTATATTTTGGTTTCTTAGCCGAGAGGCATGTGGGATCTTAGTTCCCCAACCAGGGATCGAACTCATGTCATCTGCATTGGAAGGGGAAGGCCCGACCACTGAACCACCAGGGATATCTTGACTGTCATCATTTTTAGGTTCATTGATTTATTGCTTGTATCAATAGTTTATTCCTTTTTATTGTATTTGGTTGTATTCACTATTCTATAATAATACCACGATTTGTGTGTCCATTCTCTAGTTGATAGATATTTGGACTGTGTCCAGTTGGGCTGTCATGATAAAAGTTTCTGGGAACATTCTTGTGTACATTTTTGGTGGACAGATGTTTTCATTTCTCTTGGGTAAATATTTAGGGGTGAACTTGCTGGTTTAAATTTAAGTCTTTAAAAAACTGTCTATTTTTGGAAGTGGTGGTACCATTTGCCTTCAGCAAAGTGTAAGCATTCATTTCAGTTCCTCTGTATCCTTACCAGCTCGTGGTCTAGGTCAGTTTTTATTTTATTTTTTTAATTTTAACCATCTTAATAGATGTGTAGTGATATCTTCTGTGGTTTTAATGTTTATCTCCCTGATGACTAATGATGTTAGTCTTTTCTTGTACTTATTGGTCCTTCGTGTATCTTCCTTTGTGAAATATCTGTTCCAAGCTCTTTGGTCATTGTTCGCTATCTATTGTAATGTAGTATAAATACCCCCATAGCTTAGTGGCTTAAACAGCAGTCTTTGATTTTGCTTATGGACCTTCAGCTTGGGCAGGGCTCATTTAAACACCCGATTTCTACTGTACATGCATCAGTTGGGGCTGGAATAGTCCCTCCAGGGTGGCTCAGCTACATGCTTGGCCAGGTGGTGCTGCCGGCTGGGAGCTAAGTGGAGATGGTCACCATGAGCTTGATTCTTTTCCCTTTTACATTCTTAGTAGGAAACCAGAATGCATAAAAAAGAAATTCTCTTAGACATTAAAATTATATTTTCAGATGGAATTTACAGTCTTCTCAAGTCGGAGAAGTACCTGGGTGTGTCTAGGAAACAATCACAGAGTACACACAGCTATCTTCTCAAGGCACCAATTTTACTGTTGTGATTTTGAGTAAAATCACATTCATTCTGTTTTTTTAAAGATTCTTTCGATGTGAACCTTTTAAATCTTTATTTGAGTTGTAATAATATTGCTTCTGTTTTATATTTTGCTTTCTTGGCTGGGGGGCATGTGGGATCTTAGCTTCTGAGCCAGGGATCAAACCTTCACGCACTGTATTGGAAGGTGAAGTCTTTTTTTTTTTTTTAAATAACTTTTAATTTTGTATAGGGGTATAACCAATTAACGACAATGCAATAGTTTCAGGTGAACAGCAAAGGGACTCAAATATACACATACATGTATCCATTCTCCCCTCCCATCCAGGCTGTTGCATAACATTGAGCAGAGTTCCCTGTGCTATACAGTGGGTCCTTGTTGGTCATCCCTTTTAAATAGAGCAGTGTGTACCTGTCCATCCCAAACTCCCTAATTATCTCTTCCTCCCATTCTTCCTCTCTGGTAACCATAAGTTTTTTCTCCAAGTCTGTGAGTCTCTTTCTGTTTTGTAAGTTCATTTGTGTCATTTCTTTTTAGATTCCACATATAAGGGATGTCATATGATATTCCTCCTTCTCTGTCTGACTTAAGGAAGGTGAAGTCTTAACCATTGGACCACCAGGGAAGTTCCCATTTTATATTAAAATAAACAGAGAGATTATGGTATAGGATACAAATATCACATGAATATTTAAAATTAACAGTGATGATTAAAAAGGTTCTCCTTGGTGGGAAGCCTTAGGGCAGTAATCTCAGAAGCTGTGGGATACAGACTCTCCTCTGGAGCTGGGATGGCAGAGTGTGAGAACTTCTGCAGACCCACGGGGCGAGGAGTCTAAGGTCCTGCTGTTTGGCTCCAGGTCATGAATGTGTTGCATTTACGCAAATATCTGCTCTGTGGGTTTAGCTCTAGTCATAGAATGAGCCAGTTTTTACTGTGTGAGGTGCTACCCTCAGAGCTGTTCACCTGTTCCTTGGTAGGTTGTTGGTTGATAGAGTCTGAATGAATCTGTTTCTCACTGACCCTCCGCTGAGTCGGGACATAGTCAGCAGCCTGCCCTTCCCTTCCAGCTGCAGGTAGGACTGAGGTTGTTGCAAACCATTCCTTCCAGCTTTCCTAGTGGCACTAGTGGTAAAGAACCTGCCTGACAATGCAGGAGACATAAGAGTCATGGGTTTGATGCCCTGGAGGAGGGCATAGCAACCTACTCCAGTATTCTTGCCTGGAGAATTCCATGGACAGAGGAGCCTGGCGGGCTATAGTCCATAGGGTCGCAGAGTCAAACACGACTAAAGTGACTTAACACACACACACATTCTTTCAAGTTGACTGCTGAGGGGTACACAAGGAAAAGTTTTTCATTCCATTTAGGGACCCAAGGATTCTGCCTTCCACAGGGACCATCACAGCAACAGAAGTGCCAGTCTGCTGAGGTAGGACAGTGATGACCTTGACAGGCCAATACCATGAAAGATAAGTGGGAACTCCCTTCTTAAGCCATGTTAGCATTCATAAAACCTTGCCTCAGACTAGTTGGCCATGATGTCAACATTTCTTTGGGTTCCTAACCACTGTTATCATCAAATGGCGGCCTCTAATTCCCCTTCACGTGAATGTGTGTGTGTGTCAGTCGCTCAGTCGTATGACTCTTTACCACCCCACGGACTGTAGCCACAAGACTCCTCTGTCCATGGGATTCTCCAGGCAAGAATACTGGAGTGGGTAGCCATTCCCTTCTCCAGGGGATCTTCCCAACCCAGGGATTGAATCCGGGTCTCCTACACTGTGGCAGATTCTTTACCATCTGAACCACCAGGGAAGCCCTCACATGCACATAGACCAGCCTCATTGATCGGCTCCGATGACCATAATCGGGTAGAACTGACAACTGTGTGACTTTTCAAACTAGGGGAGGGGAGGCAACACAGCTTCTCTCCAGAGGGTGAGCCTTCTCTGTCTCTCTGTCTCTCTGTCTCTCTATCTCTGTCTCTCTGTCTCTTGTTTCTCTACCTTTGTCTCTTTCTCTCACTATGCATATCTGGGGCATGGAGTCAACATGTAAGAAACCCAGCTCCTCAGAAGTTACCAGGCTGGAAAGTCCACACGGCAAGAACACATGGACATAGACAGAGGTGCTCAGGGTCTCCATTGCTCTCGCCTCCAGGGTTGGAGACCTTCCAGTCCAGACACCAGGCACAAGACTGAGCTGCTCCAGCTGCTGCCAATGGGAGCAGAGGCGAGCTGTCCTGCTGCCCAAGTTGTAGGCTCACAGCAAGGTAAACGTTATGTTGTTGCTTCAAGGCACTAAGCTTGGACGAGGTGTGTTCTGTAGTAACAGTGGATCAATGGACATTTTCCTGTTGCTTAGCAACACTAAGGAAATGGGACATAAGTAAATAAAATTTTGGTTGTAAGAGGAAAGGAGTTTGGCAGAGAGAGTGTCCAGGATCACAAGGCATTAAATAAGGGAAAGGGATTAAGAAATGTGGAAACTAAATTACTTTCACAGATCTTATTTGTAATAAATATGTCTGATAACAGAACCTTGGACATTTTATTTTGGAAGGGATCTTAGGGCACATAAAATTCAATCTATTTTTTTTAAAGGGAGACTCAAAGTGTTAACTGGCTTGGACAGGATTCCAGAGGCAGACGAGGCCCAAGCCTCCAAACTCCCACTGACAGCACTGTCTCTCTTCTTAAGGGGTTGGGAAGCCACTGGGGAATTTGCAGTTCCAGCTCTTCAGGCAAGCAGGAGAAGGAGTCTCCCCATCCTACTACGATTTCACCACAAATGTCAGCACATTCTCGAAGTGCTTACCACGTGCTGCCAATGTTGCTAAGTACATTGTGCATCAAGTTCATTGAGGTGTAATTTACATATACGGCCAGGCAACCATGTTAAAGGGGTAGCGGGACTTTCTTGACGGTCCAGTGGTTAGGACTCAGAGCTCCCAATGTGAGGGGTGGGAATTTGATCCCTGGTTAGGGACCTAAGATCCTGTATACTGCACAGCTGGTGTGGCCAAAAAAATAAATAAATAAATAAAGGGGTAGTTAGCTCTTTGTGTTTGACAAATGTATGACCTTTGTGGCCACTGCCATAATCGAGATATGGAATACTTCTACCCCCTTATCTCTGAGAACTTCCTTTCTGCTCCTTTGCAGATAACTCCCCACCCCACTGTGCTCAGGCACCCCAAAATCCTTTCTATCACTAGGTATTTTTCTTTTTACCTGCTTTAGAATTTCATAGAAATAGAATCACATATTATGTAGTCTTCTGTGTCTGGCTTCTTTCACTCAGCAAGTTTTCCAGATTCCTCCAGATAATTGTGTATATATTAGTTTGTGGCTTTTTACTGTTGACTAGTACCACATTATATAGCTATACGGCAATCTGCTTATCTACTCTATGACTGATGGATTTGGGGCTTGTTTCCAGTTTGAGGCAGTTATGAATAAAGCTGCTATAAACATTCTTGTAAAAGTCTTTTTGTGGACAGCTTTTATTTCTCTCAGGCAAATACCTAAGGATGGGTTATATGATAAGTATATATGTTTACTTTATCAGAAACTGTCAAAAGGTTTTCCAAAATAGTTGTGTCACTTTATAGCCCTAACAAATATTTGTGAGAGTTCCAGTTTGCTCCTTGGATTCGTACTCTAGTGGGCATGCAACGATATGTCATTGTGTATTATTTCTATTTCCCTGGCAATTAGTAATGTGAAAATTTTCATACCTCTATTTGCTACTTATATAATTATTTTGTGGAGTTTCTTTCAAAATATGTGAAATTTGTTTCAGTATTCATAGGACTTTAATTAATGAAGTATTTTATAATACTGAAGAAACATAGATAAAAGTGTGCAACTGAAATTTGACATGTATGAACTAAAGTCACTCAGTTGTGTGCAACTCGTTGTGACCTCACACACTGTAGCCTGCCAGGCTCCTCTGTCCATGGAATTCTCCAGACAAGAATACTGGAGTGGGTAGCCATTCACTTCTCCAGGGGATCTTCCTGGCCCAGGGATCGAACCAGGGTCTCCTACATGGCAGGTAGATTCTCTACCATCTGAGCCACCTTTATATTTATGGATACATTAAGACAAAAGAGGTCATTAAATAGCATATGGTCAACACCCTGTGTTCTAGACGTCTCAGCACCAAAGTTTATTTTGTGTGAATTGAAATATAAGGAAAAATTCTTAGAAAGAGACAAAAATGCTAGAACGCTTTCATAATCATCTTAAGAAGTCTTTTTGTCATTAGAATAAAGATGCTATGAAAGAGCAAAATAAGTCTAAGAAATTTTTGGCAGAAAATGTACCCAGATTGTTGAAGAGCACAAGACAGTGTAAATGGGGGGAAAACCCACCATGATATATGTTGAAGCAATTAATTCACAGGTTTTATTCAGAGATAGGACTCTATTAAAGCAAAGTGAAGAGTTTAACAAAACTTCTTCCCCCCAAATAACAAACAGAACTGGAGAAAACAATTCAAAACAACTGTTTCAGGACTCCAAAAGTCAATCGGGGACAAACAAGGAATTGAGAAGTGTTTATTCATGAAAATCTGTTAGGACTTTGGATGACAAGAGTGGAAGTCTACAGAGAGTCTGCAGTCCTCTTGCCTGGATCTGTTCCTCCTTCATTCCTCCTCCAAAAGCTTGATCAGTGAAGCAATCTTACCAGAGCAGGACTGCCCATGAAAAACAACTGCTTCAGTGCTAGAGAGGACTGACTTGATTTGGGCAGAGGGCCAAAACTCGTCCCTGGCAGCATTATCAGTAAAGGAAGTATATGTGGCAGAAGTGAATGGGAAATTCTCATAGCTTTGCTAACCTGAGTTTGCAGTCCCAGTTGTGGGACGTGACAAACCAGTCAGAAACTTAATAAGGAGATGCTGGAAATGAGAGAACCATGGAAGAGCTATATAAGCTCTCCTTTTCTCCTTGGATATATGGGAAATGATGCTCATCTTTACAGGGCACCCAAGAAGGTCCAGAGGAAAGTGAAGATGAGGCAAACTGGAAAACTGGCTAAACATTGAAAACTTAACATACACACAGATCTATCAGCAGAGCCTTAGAGGCTCAAGGTTCTCAAGTACAACCTCTTATGAATCATTGACTTACCATTAAGCTATGCAGACACAGAACAACCCCTAGAAAGCTAGGCAGAAAAACAAAACAAGAATTTTAAAACAATCGGGCAGAGACATCAGTGGCTGCATATCTCAGGGAAATAGATTCTGCAGATTAAGTCCAAATAAGTTTCTAACAACAACAACTACCTCATGGAAAAAAATGTAATCCAGAAATGTTACAATATATGGTCTAAATAATCAGTTTTCAAGAAAACATCATGAGATATAAAAAATAACAGGAAAATGTGATTCATTCTCATGAGAAAAAAAATCTGTAGAAACTGAGTGGACCCAGATGCTATATTTAGCACACACAGACTTCAAAACAGCTCTTAGAATGTGTTTTAAAAATTAAATAAAAGCATAATGACAATGATCCTCAAATAGGAATTTGTCAATAAAGAAACAAACCATAAAAAGGAATCAGTAGAAATTCTAGAATTTTAAAGCACAATAACTAAAATAAAAACTAATTAAATGGGTAAATTTGAGATGACAGAAGAAAGAATCAGTGAACTTGAAGATAAATGAACAGAAACTATCTAATGTGTAGAATAGAGAAGAAAATAGATTTAGAAAAATGAACAGAGCTTCAGAGAACTGTAACACAACATTAAACACACCAACATGTAGTGAGAGTTCCAGAAGGAGAAGAAATGGCAGAAAAAATGCTTGAAATAATGGCTGAAAATTCACAATTTTTTTGTAAAATATTTCCATATAATTTTATTTGTTTATTATTGATTGTGCTGGGTCTTGGTTGATTTGCGTGGGCTTGCTCTAGTTGCAGTGAGTGTGGGCTATTCTTTGTTGGGGTGCACGGGCTCCTCACTGCAGTGGTTTCTCTGGTTGTGGAGCACTTCGGTAGCTGCACCTCGCAGGTTTAGTTGCTCCAAGGTATGTGGAATCTTCCTGGACCAGGGATCAAACCCATATCCCCTGAGTTGGCAGGTGAATTCTTATCTACTGAGCCGCCAAGGAAGTCTGTGTTGTAAAGTATTGATCTACACATCCACAAAGCGCAACAAACCCTGAATAAAATAAACATAAAAATCACCAGCCCATACATCATAGTTAAACACAAATAGAAAGTCTTTAAAGCAGCGAGAGAAAAACTCATCCCAAACTGGGGAACAGCAATGCAATTAACAGCCCAATTCTTACCTGAAACAGTGGAGGCCAGAAGCCAGTGGAACGAAATAGCCAACGTAATAAAAGAAAGCAGTCAACCATTAACTGTATATCTCAAAAATTAAGATGAAATAAAGACATTCCCCGATAAGCAAAGACTGAGAGATTTGTTGCAACAAGAACAGCCTTATAAGAAACTCTATAGAAAATGATAGAGAATAGAAGGATATGAAACAATAAGGCAAATCCACAGGGAGAAATGAAGAACACTGGAAACGGTGTCAGTTCAGTTCAGTCACTTACTTGTGTCTGACTTTTTGTGACCCCACGGACTGCAACACTCCAGGCTTCTCTTTCCATCATTAACTCCCAGAGCTTGCTGAAACTCATGTCTATCGAGTTGGTGTTGCCATCCAATCATCTCATCCTCTGTCACCCTCTTCTCCTGACTTCAATCTTGCCCAGCATCAAGGTCTTTTCCAGTGAGTCAGTCCTTCACATGAAGTGGCCAAAGTATTGGAACTTCAGCTTCAGCATCAGTCCTTCCAATGAATATTCAGGACTGATTTCTCTTAGGATTGACTGGTTTGATCTCCTTGCAGTCCAAAGGACTCTCAAGAGTCTTCTCCAACAACACAGTTCAAAAGCATCAATTCTTCGCCGCTCACCTTTCTTTATGGTCCAACTCTCACATTCATATATGACCACTGGAAAAACCATAACTTTAACTAAGACAGACTTTTCTTGGCAAAGTAATGTCTCTGCTTTTTAATACGCTGTCTAGATTTGTCATAGCTTTTCTTCCAAGGAGCAAGCGTCTTTTATTTTCATGGCTGCAGTCACCATCTGCAGTGATTTTCGAGCTCAAAAAAATAAGTGATTTTCGAGATCAAAAAAATAAAGTCTGTCACTATTTCCATTTTTTCCCTATCTATTTGCAATGAAGTGATGGGACTGGATGCCATGATCTTAGTTTTTTGAAGGTTGAGTTTTAAACCAACTTTTTCACTTTCATCAAGAGGCTCTTTATTTTTTTTTTAGTTTGTTATGTATATTTAATTGATAAGGATTTTTTCCTTATAATTACAGTGCCATCAGTGTAACAAACTTAATGATATTCCTTTTGTCGTTTAACACCCAGTCCGTATTCACATTTCTTTGATTACCTCAAAAATACTTAAAAAAAAAAAAACAGTTGAATCAAGTCAAACAAAGCCTCCACGTTGCATTTCGTTGCTGTATCTATTAAGTTTCTTAACTGAATAGAGTTCCTCTTCTCTTGCTTTTTTAAAAAAATTAATTAATTTATTTTAATTGGAGGCTAACTACTTTACAATATTGTAGTGGTTTTTGCCATACATTGACATGAATTAGCCATGGGTGTACATGTGTTCCCCATCCTGAACCCACTTCCCACCTCCCTCCCCATCCCATCCCTCAGAGTCATCCCAGCCCTGAATACCCTGTCTCATGCATCAAACCTGGACTGGCGATCTATTTCATATATGGTAATATACATGTTTCAATACTACTCTCTCAAATCATCCCACCCTTGCCTTCTCCCACAGTGTCCAAAAGTCTGTTCTTTATATCTGTGTCTCTTTTACTGTCTCACATATAGGGTCATCGTTACCATCTTTCTAAATTCCATATATATGCGTTAATATACTGTATTGGTGTTTTTCTTTCTGACTTACTTCACTCTGTATAATAGGCTCCAGTTTCATCCACATCATTAGAACTGATTCAAATGCTTTCTTTTTAATAGCTGAGTAATATTCCATTGTGTACATGTACCACAGCTTTCTTATCCATCCATCTGCTGATGGATATTCAGGTTGCTTCCATGTCCTGGTTATTGTAAACAGTGCTTGGATGAACACTGGGGTACATGTGTCTCTTTCAATTCTGGTTTCCTCAGTGTGTATGCCCAGCAGTGGCATTGCTGGGTCATATGGCAATTCTATTTCCAGTTTTTTAAGGAATCTCCACACTGTTATCCATAGTGGCTGTACTAGCTTGCATTCTCACCAACAGTGTAAGAGGGTTCCCTTTTCTCCACACCCTCTCCAGTATTTATTGTTTGTAGACTTTTTGATAGCAGCCATTCTGACTGGTGTGAAATGGTACCTCATTGTGGTTTTGATTTGCATTTCTCTGATAATGAGTGATGTTAAGCATCTTTTCATGTGTTTGTTAGCCATCTGTATGTCCTCTTTGGAGAAATGTCTGTTTAGTTCTTTGGCCTATTTTTTGATTGGGTTGTTTATTTTTCTGGATTGAGCTGTAGGAGCTGCTTGTATATTTTTTGAGATTAATTATTTGTCAGTTGCTTTGTTTGCTATTATTTTCTCCCATTCTGAAGGCTGTATTTTCACCTTGTTTATAGTTTTCTTCATTGTGCAGAAGCTTTTAAGTTTAATTAGGTGCCATTTGTTTATTTTTGCTATTATTTCCATTACTCTGGGGGGTGGGTCATAGAGGATCCTGCTATGATTTATGTCAGAGAGTGTTTTGCCTGTGTTTTCCTCTAGGAGTTTTATAGTTTCTGGTCTTACATTTAGATCTTTAATCCATTGTGAGTTTATTTTTGTGTAAGGTGTTAGAAAGTGTTCTAGTTATATTCTTTTATAAGTGGTTGACCAGTTTTCCCAGCACCACTTGTTAAAGAGATTGTCTTTCCTCCATTGTATTTCTTGCCTCCTTTGTCAAAGATAAGGTGTCCATAGGTGTGTGGATTTATCTCTGGGCTTTCTATTTTGTTCCATTGATCTATATTTCTGTCTTTGTGCCAGTACCATACTGTCTTGATGACTGTAGCTTTGCAGTATCATCTGAAGTGAGGCTGGTTTAATTCCTCTTCACCTTCTGCCATAAGGATGGTGTCAACTGCATATCTGAGGTTATTGATATTTCTCCTGACAATCTTCATTCCAGTTTATGTTTCATCTGGCTTGACATTTCGCATGATGTGCTCTGCATATAAGTTAAATAACCAGGACAACAATATACAGCCTCAACATAGTCCTTTCCCAATTTGGAACCAGTCTGTTGTTCCATATCCAGTTCTAACTGTTGCTTCTTGACCTACATACAGATTTCTCAGGAGGCAGGTAAGGTGGCCTGGTATTCCCGTATCTTTAAGAATTTTCCACAGTTTGTTGTCATCCACACAGTCAAAGGCTTTAGCATAGTCAATGAAGCAGAAGTAGACGTTTTCCTGGAATTCTCTTGCTTTTTCTGTGATCCAGTGGATGTTGGCAATTTGGTCTTTGATTCCTCTGCCTTTTCTAAATCCAGCTTGAACATCTGGGAGCTCTCAGTTCATGTACTGTTGAAGACTTGCTAGGAGAATTTTGAGCATTACTTTGCTAGCGTGTGAGATAAGTGCAATTGTGTGGTAGTTTGAACATTCTTTGGCATTGCCTTTCTTTGGGATTGGAATGAAAGCTGACCTTTTCCAGTCCTGTGGCCACTGCTGAGTTTTCCAAATTTGCTGGCATATTGAATTCAGCCCTTTAACAATATCGTCTTCTAAGATTTGAAATAGCTCAACTGGAATTCCATCACCTCCACTAGCTTTGCTTGTAGTAATTCTTCCTAAGGCCCACTTGACTTTGCACTCCAGGATGTCTGGCTTTAGGTGAGTGATCACACCATCGTGGTTATCTGGGTCATGAAGATCTTTTTTGTATAGTTCTTCTGTGTATTCTTGCCACCTCTTCTTAATATCTTCTGCTTCTATTAGGTCCCTACCATTTTTGTCCTTTATTGTGCCCATTTTTGCATGAAATGTTCCCTTGGTATCTCTAAAATTCTTGAACAGATCTCTAGTTTTTCCCATTCTATTGTTTTCCTCTATTTCTTTGCATTGATCGCTGAGGAAGGCTTCTTATCTCTCCTTGCTATTCTTTGTGTGGATAAATATAAAAGAAGGTATAAATATATATTTCCTTGATTTATATATATTTATTTTACGTGCTACGTCTTACTAAAATTCAGGCAATATTAACATAAATTATATTGACAAATTAAGATGTATATTTAAATCCCTGTAGCAAACACTAAGAAAATACAAACAGAAAAACAAAAACTACCCTCCAAATCAACAGAGGGATTAAAATGATATACCAAAAATGTTTTTTCAACCCAAAAGCTAGTAGTAAAGGAAGAACAAAGAAACAAAAAAGAGAAGAGCCATAGTGAAAAGAAATAGCAAAATGACAGGTGTGAATCTACTGACATCAAAAAATCACATTAAATGAGTCACCAAATAGACTAAACAGTTCAATGAAAATGGTGATATTACCAGATTCGATAGAAAAGAAAGAGTCCACTATGTGCTGACTACAAGAGACATACTTTAAATTAAAAAATACAGCTAGATTGAAAGTTACAGGATAGAAAAGATATATTATACAAACTTTTAAAAAAAATTAAGAAAGCTTAGAATGGGCTACATTATTCATATCAAACAAAATAGATTCTTACAAAATACATTTAAGTAGAGATAAACAGGGACATTTCATAATAGTAAAAAGGGTCACAACATCACAAAGATAAAATTATTTGAAATGCATGTGAACCTAACAAGGCTCTAAAATATAATCAGCAAAAGCTGAGAGAACTGAAAGGAGATACAGACTACTCAATATTTATAGTTTCAAATTTCAAGACCTTTTAATTGTTAGGAAAAGTAGATGGAAAATTAATTAAAATATAGAAGATTTGAGCATTTTCCTGGCAATCCAGTGGTTAGGACCACAACTCCAATGTGGGGGCACAGGTTCAATCCCTGGTCAGAAAACTAACATCCTGCATGCTGTGTGGCCTAGCCAGAGGGGGGGAAAAAGAACCAGGATATAAAAGACTTGAAAAACATTTAATCAACATGATCTAACTGACATTTATAGAACAATTCACCCAACAGAAGCAAAATACATTCTTTCAAGAGCACGTGGGACATTCTACAGGAAAGACCATATGATAGACCTTAAAACAAGTTTCCATGCTTGTAAAAGGATTGATGTGACTCAAAGCATCTTTTCCAACTGCAATAAAATTAAATTATAAAGCAACAACGGAAATCTGAGAACTCCGCAAATATCTGCAAATTAAACAACACATTTCTAAATAACCAGATCAAAGAAGAAATCACAAGGGGAATTAGAAATTATTTGGGACAGAATGAAGATAACATATATAAAACTTTATGGGATACAGCTAAAGAAGAGCTTAAAAGGAAAGCTGCAGTTTTAACATGAAGATTAAATGTATTCACTGTCCAGAAAGGCCACTGTTATGAATTAGAAAAATCTTCTTGTATGAACAGATCCTAGAATTGTTGGGATCTCTTTGTCAAAGGTTTTTAAGACTTTAAATATATATCATTACATTTTGTATATTCACATGTATAATATATATTATAAAATGCCCTATTAAGAAAAGGTCTTCTACTTAATCACCACAGAAAAATTCTTTCTAGGATCCAAGAAAGCCTTTGGTCACCATTAACAAGGAAACAATATTATGACTGTACTGGGATTTTCCATTTGGGGCTGGTGAGGCTGCACCTCTGAATAGCACTTCTCTCTGGTTGCCTGGGCCTCTGGTTTTCCTCTGAAATTTATTTGTAAAATACCTCCTTTTCTAAGGGTGCCTGTTCCTGAAACAGACACCCCAGGAGGGTAGTGGGACAGGGTATCATATCCCTGGTTGCTATCTCAGTTCCCCTGATTGCTCTGAATCGTTCTTTCTTCAAGTTCAGCTTGTAGTCCTGGATATGTCCAGGGCTTGACTGGTTTGCATTTATGTGGCTTATCTGCACCGGAGTCTATTCACGTCCCCACTTCCTCATTTTTAGGCTTCATTCTTTGCGCTCCCTGATCATCTTTCTTTGACACAGCTGACCTTCAAAGGTTGACCTCCAAAGGTCTCTCAGGGGACTCTAGGGCTGAGCCAAAATGCAATGGGAGATGTGTGGCTGTCAGACATCCCATATCTTAGGGGGAGGAGAGAAGAGGATGCTGTCTTCTCAGGTGCTCACTTATCAAGCCCAGCCCAGGCAGTGGACAAGCTCCCTCTGCCTAAGTGTGAGGGATTGACTGCAAACCTAACATCTTGCTGGTCCCCACTTAAATCTCCTTGCTGGTTCTGTCCAGGTCATTCAGGGGAGAAGAAAGGTCATTTCTTGCAGAGAAAGTACCAAGTAGGTGGGCTTCAGGATACAGAGTTGAATTGTGAAGACTACTAATCAAAGTGAAAGTGAAAGTCTCTCAGTCGTCTCCAACTCTTTGTGCCTCCATGGACTATACAGTCCATGGAATTCTCCAGGCAAGAATACTGGAATGGGTAGCCATTCCTTTCTCCAAGGGATCTTCCCAATCCAGGAATCAAACCCAGGTCTCCTGCATTGCAGGCAGATCCTTTACCAGCTGAGCCACAAGAGAAGCCCAAGAATACTGGAGTGGGTAGCCTATCCTTTCTCCAGTAGATCTTCTAGACCCAGGAATCGAACTGGGGTCTCCTGCATTGCACGTGGATTCTTTACCAACTGAGCTATCAGGGAAGCCATTAATCAAAGAGGGTGTGAAAAACCAGAGTTGCTGATGTGAATGAGGCTGGGTCATTGTGGGAGATGGCAGGGGTGAAGGAAGAGTATGGCCAAAGGATGTCAGAGGCAGGCCCAGTGAGATCTGAGTCCTGGGCTCAGAACCAACTCTATGAATTACAATCGTGGGTGAGGATGACTCCATCACATGGTGCCTGGTGTGTGAAGCAGGGATGGATCATGGGCTGAAGGGACAGAGTGGACGTTCCTCTCCCTCATTCCCCACCTGAGTCCATACTCTCCTGGTGTTGGGAGAAAAGCAGATACCTGTGGTCCCATGGATGGGCTGGGGATTGGTGCATGACCTTTCCCTTTGTTGGCAAGCTCTCCCTCTCCCCTCTCTTTGTTGGCAGACAGACTGAGCCTGAGGCACTGGATGAAGTTGGAAGATGGAAGATGAGGGGTCAGTGTATTCCTGTCCACAGTTTATAACTACTTCATCATTTAAACACCTTTGTCTCATTCTCTATGTTAATCCCATCTTTTAGGAAACTTTCAGGCTTTAGAACAGCTTTCTCATCAGAATAAGTAGGGGCAGACTATTGATTTCATTCAAGAATGTGTTGAGCACTTACTGTGTATATGCCATGCAAAGGGTAAGCCTTCTTGGGATACGGAAGCCACAGTAGGAAGCTTAGGGTTCCTTTCTGCTATTAGATGGGACCCAGTCTGGATCTTATGGCCGTCACGGGAACTCGGTGACCAGTGCATGCTCAGCAGACCTTCACTGAACTGGGGTGTCAGCTGAAGACCCTGACACTTTCTGTGGGTGCAGTTGGATGGGTCAGTTTTCAGAGGATCCTGAAAATAATTGTGCTTAGTTTTGAATGGAAAGTAAAAGTAGGGGAACAGAGAGGAGAGGAATAGAAGGGGCAAGAGAGAAGAAGAAATATTTTCAAACAACAGGGGTAAGACAGAGAGGCCTTCTGGAGATAAAAGGAAGAGCTGGTTAAAGGGACAATGAGAACAATGAGGCATGACCTCAATTCCCAAGCTGGGGTCATGAAGGGAGCAGGGTTCCCATGGGGCAGATTGGCACCACTGTGCTGAGTGCTCACAGTTTAAATGCACAGAAGACACTCACCAAATGCCAAGTGTCTTTGTGTGTGTTGGTGCTGTCGGAGGGCTCTGCAGTATCTTAGGAAGAACCGCTGAGGGGATGAAACACAAGTACAGCTTTCTCCTTGCAAAAAGATCATCCAAAATATCCCAAGCCTGTAATACTTCACACCGAGTCATTTGGCCATCTGGAGAGACCTGAGCATAGCGTTGGACTGTGCGAAGTGTAACAGTGCAGTGCTTGGGAACTGGTTGGCCTTACCAGACTGCACTCCCAAACCCTTTCTTGGGTGGAGAGCCATGACTTGTTAGAGACACGGAGGCAGGCGTGAAGGCTAGAGTTGGGCAGAAGCAAGTGAGAGAGAAAGAGGGAACCCCACTGTCCCTACCCACCCTTCTGCACTGTCAGGTACTGCTTGCTTGTCCTCCTGGAGCCCAAGTTGATGGAGAATTTGGATGAGAACAGAGTGAGGGCGAAGATGCTCCTTCTAACGGGTGATGGGAGATATAGCTCCTCCTTCCCTGTCGACCCCAGGCAGGGGCAGCTTGCTCAGGCTTGTGTGGTCTGAAAAACCTAAGGGACTAACAAAGCACAGATGATGTGGTTAGAGAGGCAGAGATGGAACGTGTGAGAAGCCCCATTTCTGAGTCTTGAGTCTCCAAGTTTGTTAATGGTGTAAGTGGGCAGCCTGCAGACACAGCACTGCAGGGTGTGTCTCTTGCACCCAGAGGTCCCCAGGAGGGGCTGGGATCTGGGCAAGCTCTGCAGCTGATCCTTTTCCTGTTTATCCCTGCCCCAAGGCGGCTGATGTTCGTCCCTGCCCCAGGACCACCTGGCTTTGCGGAAACCAGCTTTCTAGCTTTACTCTTCTCCAGATCCTCCTTCTCCAGGGCAACCACACACACGATGCCATTTTGCAATTTATTTTCATTATGCAGAGAAGAGCCTTCCCTCATCTTCCTGCCTTGGCATCGGCGGCCTGGCTGTGTTAGTCTTGGACAGCCCTGGGCTGCCTTGGCCTCGGAGCTGGCATGGCTTTGTTATGCCAGCTGGAGAGGGACAGCACACCTGTGGGGGCGAGGGGCAGGCCTGGGGGGAGGCCGGGCAGGGGTCTAATGACTCAAGGTGGCACAGGCTTGCCAGGATGACCTCATCCCTTTATCTCCCCAGGCAGGCTCTCCAGGCTTCGAGGAGGAGCCGGGGTGTTTATGCAGCTGCCCTGCCCCTGGGGCAGTGCTCCATCCCACCTGGGGTCACCCTTTCTGGCCTCCAGGTGGAGTCTGTACTCCAGAGCTGGTCCCACTCAGGTCTCCAGCTTACAGAGTATTCACACTGCTGTGTTTTCTTCTCATTTTACGTTTGGACAAGGCACTATTTTAAACAAGAAAACTGGAAAACAGATGGGCTGTGGTTTCCAGACTTCACGTCTCCAACATCATGACAGAAACCAGGAGTCAACCCAGTTGAGGCTCCAGGACCGGATTCTACATTTCTGACGCGGGCCAAGTCCTTGCTGAGGAGGCAGTGCCGGAGCTTCCGGCTGAGGAGGGGCCCGGGCACCCTCCGCCCTCCCAGCATCGCTGCCCCCCTGGAGGACTCGGGACGCAGTGACTGAGCCTCGCATGCTGTCGCCTGCACAGAAGATGCTGAGCCACCATCTGGAGTAGGCGCTTGGGGTTGTTTTCCTAGAGGTGGTGGCAGGAGGCACTGAGTCACCAGTGGTCTCTGCTCCCGTGCCCCCCTGGAGCCGGGGTTCTTCTTCAGAATTGGGGTTTGGCAGTGTGGGACCTCGCACCATGTTTTCCTCTGTGCAAAGCGGCCCTTTGACAGGTCAGGTCTGAGTCCCAAACCCCATCATCCCCTCAGAGAAGGATGAATTGATCCCAGCAGGCTGCTCAGCTAAACGTGACCTAATGTAACAAGTGGCCTGGGACTGCAGATGGACCCAGAGACTAAGCTCTGCCTCCTCGTAACTCAAACAAGGGGTCTGAGTAGAAAGGAAGTCTGTGAACACAAGAAAAAGTACTTGGAGAAAACACATGAACTTCAGCTGTGGACAGGCTCGTAACAAGGTAAACTTGCCATAGCTGGCTCAGCGGAGGCCACCGGGAAGCCCCTTCTCCTGCAGAGGCACAGAGTCTGAACGAGAGCATGTTCTGGGTGGGGGGCCCCTAACACAGTGCTCCCCACAATGTGCTTCATGGAGCACTTGTCCTTGGAAGTCATTTTCACTAGGAAAGTGTTCACTGGTCTAATAAGATTGAAAGACGCTGCATTCTCTGCTTGGAGAGTCATGATATACATTAATAAGGACTCAAAAACCCACACTTGAGAAAACATTGAACTCAGTTTAACCCTGTGTTTCCCAAATTGGTTTGATGGTAGAATGCTAATATTGCAAAATATCTGTGGAACATATTTTGGAGAAAGTTGCTTTACTGGAAGATGTTACATGATACCTGCGGTTGACAGCATCTTCCCTTCGAGCTGGGAAGCAAATGTTCCTCAGGGATCACAGCCTCTGTCCAATTGAATGGAGGAGTGTCCGTGCTGGCTCAGGGCTGAGGGTGTAGCCCTCACCTGCGACTGGAAATTCGATGGGACATCCTTAAGAAGGATGGGGTGGGGGAGTGGAGGGGACTTTGCCTTTAAAGATTAGCTTCCTCGGGCTTCCCTGTGGCTCAGTGGTAAAGAAGCTGCCTGCCAATACAGGAGACACAGGTTTGATCTTTGGTCTGGGAGGATCCCACATGCTTCAGAGCAACTAAGCCCGTGCACCACAACTACTCAGCCTGTGTGCTAGAGCCCAGGAGCCAGAACTACTGAGCTTATGTGCCCTAGAGCCCATGCCCCGCAACAAGAGAAGCCACCGCAATGAGAAGCCCAAGTACCACAATGAAGAGCAGCCCCCGCTCGCCACAACTAGAGAAAAGCCCACGCAATGGTGAAGATCCAGCACAGCCAAAAATACATAAATAAATAAGTACTTTAAAAAAATTCTCTTCTCACATTGATGGTAAAAACTTCAGGGCTATAAAAATAGGATAATCGTGCTCTGCGATTGAAAGGTTCATCCTGTTCAAGGGTTTTCCATCAGGATCCCTTGCTCTGGAATGAATGTCTGGATGGAGATGTGGTTTTAAACATCCAAGAGTCAGAGAGTTTGTCTTCTTTCCCTTCCTTTGTAACTCAGACTTGTGCCCATACCCGGCACCCCATTCTAGACTTCCTGGATGGAATCCACAGAATTCAGATTTATATGTGGTCTGGGAACAGAGTAAGTGTGTTGTCCTTAGTGTGGGTCATTCCTGACTTAGTTTCATGTCTTGGGTTTTCAATGGACAAGAATTTATGACCCGAGGTTTGGAAACACTTAGTCAGAGCCCCAATCCTTCCACAGAGTTCGTCCAGGCACTTCAGCTCTGGACTTGCTTACAAAGACTTCTTATTCATTCCTTCACACATTTCCTGGGGGACCTTGCTCCTGCTGGCACACAGCTCTGTATTCCTGTCTCACCTGCTTGTCTTCTGATAACTCATCACGTGACCACTGTGGTTTTCCTCCTGGCTGCATTTTGCTGTGTTATGTTCACCTGTAGCCCCACCTGGACCACGAACTCAGCTTCAAAGCCCTGACAGAACATTCTATCCCATTAGTGTTACCCTTTATTTCATCTAAGAAGTCCTGAAAACCTGTTACAAGGCGTGAAACACAGGCTAGTCCATCTTTTCCCTCCCCCAACCCACCAATCGATTTCATGTCTGCTACAGATTTACCTTCAAAGGGGAACCAGGTGAAAAGGGGATGCGCAGGACTGTGCTGAGTTCTGGGGCTGCTTCCGTTTCCCAGTCTTGATAAATTCACCAGCTAAGAAAACATTCCCCCGGAGCCACCTCTGCTGACCCGGCTGACACCACTAGGGCTTGACTGCCATTCAGTGACTCCTGAGGTCAAAGGAGTTCTGGCTTCAAAGGGAAAATGCCAGACATGGGTGCCTCTGTTGGCGGGTGTCTCCTTTCTCCTTATGTTTGATTGATTCTCACACACAGAAGGAGACAGAAAGAGCCCACTAGTCACCCCCAGCACACGCTTATAATTACAGTGTGATCGCCTGCTGTCTGGGTGGTGCGTGTGTGCTTGACCCGACTGAGGCGTCTTCCTTCCAGCACCTACCTTGATGCCAGATCCTGAAGAAGGGCACCATGTTATGTGAGTTAAAGTGACTTAACAGAAAACTTTAAAAACGAAATTATTTATTTTTTAATTGAAGGATAATTGCTTTACAGAATTTTGTTGCTTTCTGTCAAACATCAACAAGAATCAGCCATAGGTGTGCATATGTCCCCTGCCTCTTGAAACTCCCTCCCATCTCCCTTCCCATCCCACTCCTCTAGGTTGATACAGAGCCCCTGCTTGAGTTCCCTGAGACATACAGCAAATTCCTGGCTCTCTATTTTACATATGGTAATGTAAGTTTCCATGTTACTCTCTCCATGCATCTCACCCTCTCCTCTCCTCGTGTCCATAAGTCTAAGAGAAGCCTTTGACTAAATCCGCATTTATGTGATGTTTAAAAGGGAAACAGAAACTCTGCTTTTTTGCCTGTGCTGTGCTTAGTTGCTCAGTCATGTCCAATTCTTTGTGACCCCATGGACTGTAGCCTGCCAGGCTCCTCTGTCCACGGGATTCTCCAGCCAAAAATATTGGAGTGGGTTGTCATGCCATCCTCCAGGGAATCTTCCCAACCCAGGGATCAAACCCAGGTCTCACACATTGCAGACAGATTCTTTACTGTCTGAGCCACTAGGGAAGCCCAAGAATACTGGAGTGGGTGGCCTATCCCTTCTCCAGGGGATATTCCTGACCCAGGAATTGAATCAGGGTCTCCTGCATTGCAGGCAGATTCTTTAACAGCTGAGCTACTAGGAAGTTCTTTTGTCTATGTCAGGTCAATAATTAGATTATTTCCCTGATTGACAGCTTATGCACGTAGCTGCAGAACCAGTTTGAATGTGCAGGGATATGTCTGGGTGTGAGAAGCATCCCAGCTTTCATCTATTGGATGGATAGAAACGTTACAAAGTGGTGTTCCTACAGCGGGCAGCAATGGCTCTGCTCATCACTTCCCAGGATCTGAGCTGGGATGGACTTAGGTAGTCCTTAAAAGCCATTGGCTTTCTTGTTACACAGACCTCTTCTCTTCCCTGGACCCAGCCTCTCTCCCTTTGTTTGCCTTGCAAATCACGTGTGCTGACTATCTAGATGACACCCAGGGAAATAAGCACAGAAACCCACCCAGAAACAGCACAGTAAATTGTGGAGCAAGGGGAATTGAGTTGCATCACAGTTCCAGGGGCCAACCAGGGTGATTTCTCAGTTTCTGAAAGCCCAGAATGGATGCATGGCTAGAAAATTCTTCAGTTAGAAACAAACAAGAACTGTCAGCACAAGGTTCACACCTTCTCATTAAAATCTTCTCTTCTCCTGCCTGTTACCCCCAGCTTTGACATTGCTTTGGGCAAGGAGAGTGTGAGTCATATTTTAAAATATTTGTGCAATCCACCACCTGGCTTTCATAACAATATCTGGCCCCGGACTTTGTGTAAGACCTCAGGCAACTTTTTGAACCTGGGAGGTATTTATTCTGAAGGCAATTAAAAGAGGTGTTAGCTGGAGCCACCTGGAAATGAGTTCTGACTCACTGATGAGTGGCTGTTGAGATATTTTGCACTGTTGCTTCATCGGATCTGAGAGCCCACTGTGGGGCCTGGTGCTGAAGAAGAGGCTCAGGCTACATGCATATCTGGTGATTACACAGTATTATAATAACAGTGACCCTTTAAAGATTTTAATACTTATTATGTGCCAGCCATATAGTTGGATGTCATTCTATAAAAAATGAAGCTCACGAGGAAGATCATCCTGAGCCGTGAGGAGAATGAGGCTTGGAGAACTGGAGGAGCCTGTCCAAGGTTGTGCAGCCACAAAGTTGCCACTGGACGCCTGGCCAAGTCTGACCCAAAACCCAGACCCTTCCAAGCTCTGCTCCACTGCCTGCTGGAGCAGAAGGCAGGATGGGGAAGGGCACCCTCCAAGCTTCCTTGCTCTGAGCTGGGGTGGAAAAAACCACAGCGGCGGGCACCTCATTGTTGGGTTTGGACCCCAGCTCTGGGTGCTAACAGGAAGCCTGGGTGAAGGACTGTGGTTGACAAAGACAGTGATTCTGACAGGTTCTACACAGTTCTCCAAGAGAAATGCCTACCTCATAGGGTCTGTGATTGAACGAGAAGATGTTGACAAAGTGCCTGACAAATTCTAAGTGCCCATAAAACAATCCTAAAGGAAATCAACCCTGAACATTTACTGGAAGGACTGATGCTGAAGCTGAAGCTTTAATACTTTGGCCACCTAATGTGAAGAGCCGACTCATTGGAAAAAACCCTGATGCTGGGGAAGACTGAGGGCAGGAGGAGAAGGGGATGACAAGGATGAGATGGTTGGATGGCATCATGGACTCAAAGGACATGAGTTTGAGCAAGCTCTGGGAGATAGCGAAGGATAGGGAAGCCTGGCATGCTGCAGTCCATGGGGTCGCAAACAGTTGGACATGACTGAATGACTGAACAACAATAAAATAATGGTTATTATATAGACTTTTTTCAATTCATGAAAGTAGGTGATGGAAATTTTCAAGCCATTTCTCAATGACCATGTCAGCCACTTTTCTTCCCTTTCATTCTTCCTCAGATCATTTCTGTTCAGGTGAAAATTTGTCTTTCACATTATTTAGGGCTCAGTTTACTGAGTTCTTTTATCCCCAGGAGAGTCACATTCTTTCCACCGAACACAGTAACTTCTATAAGGGTTGTTCCCTTCTAACTATTTGTGGGGGTGAATAAGATGAGTATTCGTGGGGGTAATGATGACTGTGGTTATAATAATGATTCCCACTCATTTAGTGTTCAGTGCTAATGTGCTAAGCCCTTTTGCATGTGTCTTCAATTAACTCCTCAATAATCCTATGAGATAAGTGTTATTGTACACATTCTACAGATTAGCAAGGTCACCCACTTTCTCCAGGCATCAGCATATGGTTTTGCCTGGTCATGGGTTGCTGGTAGGCACCCAGATCTGTGGGTGTCCTGGCACTGTCCCCGTCTTTTCTGTAAAGAACGCTCCATTTGCTGGCAGCCACTCCCAAGCACACTGTCTTCTACCCCAGAGGGCTTCCCAGTTTCTCCAGATCATATGTGGTGTAGCCTTATATCTGGAGGTCCTCAGACCCACCCCTCTATTCTGCATAAGCAGTTGCTAGCATGTCCCTCCTCCACATTTTGTCCACTGGGATTGCTCATCCATGACCTCACACTCACAATGGTTGTTGCTATTCAGTCGCTTAGTTGTGTCCGACTCTTTGCCACCCCATGGACTGTAGCTCGCCAGGCTCCTCTGTCCATAAGATTCCCCAGGCAGGAATACTGGCGTAGGTTGCCATTTCCTTCTCCAAGGCATCTTCCCAACCCAGAGATTGAAACCTGTGTCTCCTGCAATGGCTGGCAAGCTTCCTGAACCACCAGGGAAGCCCTTCTGAATGTTACATTCGGCATAAAATACCGTAGGGAAAAGCTCTCCTGCGGTCCACACTGATGTGTCAGCTTGTTACTCGAGTCTGAATGAGCATCTCGAGACAAAGTGCGCACAGAGGATCAATGACCCCTCCCCTGAAACAGAATCACCTACATGTGCATAGAAACCATGAGAGCTCATTGTCACAACCTTCCTGCATTCCCACCACCATCAGAAAGCACTGAGTGAGGGCTCTGTTTCTGGGAACCCTATACTCACCATCACTCAGAGAAAGTCTCCCTCTTCTGTGTGTTTACAATGAGAGGGAGACACATTGAGGCTGATGGACGCCAAGAGGAAACAGACACAACTATATAACAAACAGTGGACAAACACAAATAGTTAAGGACAAATATTGGCTTTGTATGAAAGCCAAGAGTGGGGGGGCGCCACTGCATTTACAGAAGGGAGCCTTGTTCCCACAGATGGGGCCATCACTGTGTCCTGTCCTCACTGGACTCAGCAGAGATCGCAGATTCCCAGGGAGTTGGGTATGACCTGCAGTGACCACTGTGCAAAGGGTAGGGATCTGAGGGGCTTCTGGACCTTTGTGGAGAAATCAGGAGGGGCTGGAGTTGTTGCTTGCAAAGTGCCTTCTGTCCCTGCTGTGCTCCATGCGTTTAGTTGTTAAGTTGTGTCTGACTCTTTGCAGCCCCGTGAACTGTAGCCCACCAGGCTCTTCTGTCCATGGGATTTCCCGACCCAGGGATCAAAGCCGCATCTCCTGCACTGGCAGGTGGATTATTTACCAACTGTGCTACCTGTGCCTAGGTACTCCAAATCAGCTTCCTATATGTTGTCTGTCCTTTGCAGTGGAGACAGAGTTAATTGCCCTTACTTTTCCCACTGCTCTGCTTCAGTGGGGAGGGATGACCAGGAATAACTGATTCACACGTCCCCAGAACAGAGGGAGCTGCAGAGAAAAACTTGCCTCAACCCAACAGTCTGATGTCCACCAACCAAAACACGCAGACATTTGGAAATATCTATTAAAGAAAGACCAGTGAACATTCTCCAGGTTTAATTCTCATGCAACAAGTGCCTTTGGTGAAGAGTCCATCGTGCTACATATAGCATCAGGGAAAGATGGCCAGAGATGAGTGAAAGTGTGTGTGTGTACGTGAGCATGCGTGTGTGTATACAGGGGTGCCTGGGTGGGAACGTATGTGTAATGTGTGTGTGGGATGGTGTGTGTGTATATCTGAGTTTTATGTGAGTGTACATGAGTGTATGTGAATATGCAAGTTGGTGAAAATGAGTGTAGGTGTTGTGTGAGAGCTTGAGTGTGTGTGTATGTGTGTGTGTGTGCACGCCCAGAAACACATGTCCATGAGCCTGAGGGCTCTTGGAAAACAGGACCCTGGATTCCAGCTGGTGATACGGGCAGTATTTCCTGAAATTGCTTCTGACTCACAAGCACTCTAAGACAGCTAAAATAATAAAAAACAAGTCAACTACGCAGAGACTTGGGTTTGCTTTCTCTTCATTCGTTTACATAAGGGAAGTTGTTATTGAAAAAGGAATTTATCCGAAGGTTTCCTGAGAGCAGTCCTGTGCAGACTCGAGGTGGCCTTTCCCTGCCTGCACTGTGGGCCTGGGTGTGTGTGCCAGCTGCAGCCATAACCAATTTTGCTCAGAGCTCAAGGTCACAGAGCCATCTGCCTGACCTCATCGCAGTCTGCACGCATGCCACAGCATGAACGTCTAATGGGAATCACAGCAAACTGGAATCAGGACTCTGTGTGACCAAGGGGAGGTCAGTGAAGCCCAGCCAATTCCCTGGCCAGCCTGGGATCCACACCATCTGCCTCTCCTGCCTCAGAAATGCAAGAAGAAAAATGAGAAGAACATGGGAAAAGACACCAACATTTTGATACTAAACAGTAAAGTCAAGGGAGTCTGAAAGTTGGCCCCTGTGATCTCTGATGACAAGTCTGACTTTCCTTAGGTTTCCACAGCTCTTTTCACTGTGCATGCTAAGTCACTTTAGTTGTGTCCGACTCTTTGTGACCCTATGGACTACAGCCCTCCAGGCTCCTCTGTCCATGGGATTCTCTAAGCAAGACTACTGGAGTAGATTGCCATCCCTCCTCCAGGGGATCTTCCCAACCCTGGAATCACACTCATGTCTCTTATGACTCCTGCATTGGCAGGTGGGTTCTTTATCACTAGCGCCACCATAGCTACCTGCAAAGGGAGGGAGAAAAGGAATATTCTCTCTTGCATTGACTGTCCCAGTTCATCAATTTAGAATAAGTCTTTATGGTCCACGATCTCTTAATAAGATTTGATTTGAAAAATGCCTGAAACTCTCTCTTTGCAGAGCTGTTCTTATCTGGGCCTCTGTCCCGGACACCTCCTTTCCAGGGGGGTGGGGGGAGGTGGGGAGGGAGAAGCCACAGCGCCTCTCACTGGGGCAGGAACACAGCCTCTCACAGTCCAGGCCCGGCTGGAGCCACACCCTGACTCCGCCCCTGTAGTCCCCACCATATGATCCTTGGAAAGGGGAGTGGGGCTGGATCCCAGGCAGATCTGGGCAGATAGGAATCCACCGTGGATGCTAGCTTAGATTTCCTCTCTTCAAAGGGCACACACTGTGGGCACACATTATCTCTTAGGAAGTTTAGATCAAAGAAATAAGAGTCAAAGATAAAAGTCGTTCTCTCGTGCCTCTGATGAGAGTCAGCAGGTCCCACTGTCACCGAGCTTTTTCTTTGCATCTCAGCCATGTCCCTCCCTGCCTCTGGAACCCCTCCTTGTACTAAGTTCACGGGGCCCCTCTCTGGGTGAGGTGGTGGCTGAGAGCAGAGGCCGTAAACAAGACACACAGGCCCTGCCCTTGCAGGACTCCAGACTAACAGGAAAGGAAGACATGAGCCACGAACTTGGGTAAAACATAACATGTTACAAATGGGGCGTGCAGGTGGCTGTGAGGACAGCGCTCAGAGATTTACCCTTCCCTAGGCGTCAGGGTTGCAACCCTCAGGGAGATGACTGTCGGTGAAATCTGGGAGGCCTGCAGCGTAAGTTCCATGAGGACTATTCCCAGAGGATGCCTGACCTAGGAAATGCTCTCTAAATATCTGTTGAAGAGATAACAAGGAGTTAACAAACGTGGATATTTCTATGGAGGAGATTCCAAGCCAAGGGAATTTGTCATCTGATGGCCACATGCTCAGCCCAGTAAAAGAGGTCCTCACAGCTGTTCTGGAGAGAGCACAGGGGGACCCAAGGAGCCGAAGCTGGACCAGGAGGCAGAGGGCAGCTGGTGGTGGCCTTCCACCTTTGTTAAGGATTTCAGGCTTATTCTGGGGTCACAAGGAACCAATACAAGTGTTGAGGTGCCATGATGCTTGGCCAAGTGTTGCCCAGGTTGAAACGGTCCTTCTCTAACTCTCATTGGCCATAGAACCACATGGGCATCTTGTTAAAATGCAGAGTATGCAATAGCCTGAGTCTGGGATTCTGTGCCAGCTCCAAGGGCCGGTGTTGCCAGTGTCAGGCATTTCATTCTGACAAGCAAAGGCACAAGACATTGCAGACATTGTTGGCTTTCAGACCATGTAATAATGGCTGATGCCCCTTCATGACGGAGGATGTGTGAAGCTCTGTGGTTTATTTTGGTACAGAGGATAATGACTTCTCAGAGCTGGCATGCATCTTAACTCTGAGGCACTAATCTCAATAACTCCTGTTTCTAGAAGGAAAGGGAGCCTGTCACTGGGGACATCATCTGAGGATGGAAACCAAGTTTAATAGCAGCAGCAGTGGGTCCAAACCCCAGGTTTCCCTGAGGATCAGCTAAAAATTCTTTCTCTTTTACTAAACTCTTTCTTTTCCATGTGACCTTTCGCCTACCATGTCCCACCAGTATATGGGTGGAGGCCAGCTCTGCCTAGAACAGGCCATCAGCTCATCCGGAGACGATCCTGGCCACTGCCCAGTCCTGAGGGATTAACTGCAGTGTTCTGTGGCCTGGGAGCGAGGCTGGCCCACAGAGTTTCCCAAGCCTGGATTAGCCACAGCCTGAGATGAGTGCAATACTCTCATGGCCCTTCTGTTTTCTGGATATTTAATGAGGTCAGCAGCTTGCCCATCAGGTGACACCCTGGAGCCTGGAGTGAACGACCAATGCTCCAGCCACCAGGGTGCTCAGTAGCTCAGTCATATCTGACTCTTGGCGACCCCATGAACTGTAGCCCGCCAGGCTCCTCTGTCCATGGGATTTTCCAGGCAAGAACAGTGGAATGGGTTACCATTTCCTTCAACCACCAGGGTGGGTCCTGGGAAGACCTAGGATGGTGGTAGTGGTGGTGGTGGTGGTGGGGGGGTGTTATAGAATATTCATCCAGGTGAAAATATCCCTTACTTGCTTGTTCTTGTTAACTCCAGTTCCATCATCAGTGATTCATTCTTTGGGTTAAGCACTGCATCACTGTCTTACAGTGGTTGCCAGGGACTGGAGGAGAGGGAAATAGGTAGCAGTTTAATAGATATGGAGTTTCCTATTGCAAAATGAAAAGGTTGTGAAGTTTTTCACCCCCACCTGCAGTACAACCATCATAGGTCTTCATTTTTTCATAGTTGCACAGTAATGTGAATATACTTACTACAACTGAACTGTATACCTAAAATGGTTAAGACAGTAAATTTAAGCTTTGTATTGCTTTTCCACTATTTAAAATGAGGCTCCTTTGGGATGGACATGTACACTCTGCTGTATTTTAAATGGGTAATTTACTGTATAGCACAGGGAACCCTGTTCAATGTTATGTGGCAGCCTGGATGGGGAGGGGAGTTTGGGAGAGAATGGATACATGTATGTATATGGCTGAGTCACTTTGCTGTTCACCTGAAACTGTCACAATTTTGTTAATCAATTGTCAGTCGCTCAGTCGTATCTGACTCTTTACCACCCCATGGACTGTAGCCCAACAGGCTCCTCTGTCCATGGGATTCTCCAGGCAGGAATACTGGAGTGGGGAGCCGTTTCTTTCTCCAGGGGATCTTTCCCAACCTAGGGATCAAACGCAGGTCTCCCACATTTCTGGCAGATTCTTTATCATCTGAGCCACTGGGGAAGCCTCCAATGTAAAATAAAAAGTTTTTAAGAAACAAAAACAAAAGCTTAGGGTTAACGATTCAGTCACTAACATTTTAGAATTAGATCATTAGCTCTTCCCCAGACCAGGGACAGTGTCTTGGCTAGACAAAGCTCCAGTGACGAGGATGAGAAGCCAGGAGATGCGAGATGCAACTGTTAGCTTCACTATGTCATCCAGGGCCAGTGCTGATTCTGACCTCTGACCTCCAGATGCTTCCTATGTTTTATGGTTCCTAATTGAAACTGCTGGTGATGTAAGGAACTGGATTGAAGCCAGGCTTTCAGATTCTGGGTGGAGTTTACAGTAAAGTTATGAGTAACACCTGACACTTTGCCTGTGCCCTTCTGTCCCACAGACAGAATGAGTCCCTGGAAAACCATGGGTGCCCTCTGCAGAGTGGGACAGAGGTGAGCCCAAGGTCAAGGAGGAAGGCACAGGATTTCTGAACAGAAGTGAAAATGCAAGCTTGGGGTTCCATGATTCATCCCACAGTCCCTTGGAATTATGCCATGCCACCTGCAGAGCATTGCTACACGTGTCTTTTCTTTATCTTAGCAGTTATGCTGTCAAGAGAAAAGGCAAATGTTCTCTCCATGGCATAGAGGCCCCTGAGGGACACGTGAGCCCCAGAATGCATGTTTCTGAGCGCCACTCTGGACATCCTCATTCAGTGGCTTTAGGGTGTGGTCTTGGAGGCTGAGTTTTTTTTAAGGTTTTTTTTGGGGGGGATGTGGACCATTTTTAAAGTCTTTATTGAATTTGTTATGACACTGCTTCTGTTTTATGTTTTGTTTTTTTGGCCCTGAGACGTGGGAATTTAGCTTCGTGACCAAGGATGAAACCCTCACCTCCTGCATTGGAAGCACAGAATCTTAACCACTGGACCACCAGAGAAGTTCCTGAAAGCTAAGTTTTAACAGTGTAGAGGATTGGGTGGGCTCGCGTTTGAGAAACGCAGCGTGCATGTGTGCTCAGTCACTTCAATCTTGTCTGACTCTGCGACCTCATGCAGTGTAGTCCCCCAGGCTCCTCTGTCCATGGGATTTCTGAGGCAAGAATACTGGAGTGGGTTGCCACTTCCTCCTCCAGGGGAATCTTCCCAACCCAGGGATTGAAACCTAGTCTCCAGCATCTCCTGCACTGGCAGGCAGATTCTTTACCACTGCACTACCTGGGAAACTCAGTATGTATATACATTTATATATATATATATATATATATATATATATATATATATATAGTTTTCCAGATTCTTTTTCCTGATAAGTTATTACGAAATATGAGTACAGTTCCCTATGCTATACACTGTATCCTTGCTTTTTTCTATATCATATATATAGTAGTATTTCCTTGTTGTTTCTCTGTTTTATATACAGCAGTATGTATGTGTTAATCCCAACCTCCCAAATTATCCTTCCTCTCCCTTTCCCCTAGGGTAACCATAAGTTTGTTTTCTAGATCTGCGTAAGCTACCTTCTTAACACCAGAACAGAGCAACTTGGGAGGATTTGTGTAAGCTCCAAACTACGTCTAGAACTTTGACATGCCTAAACTGTAACCTGCAGCCAACCCCTGGGAAATCTCTAATCCCCACATCAATCACCACTGAGTGGTCCTGAGCCCTAAATCCTTATCTCCAGCCAACCTCTCTAGAGCTCATGATTCTAGGAGCCACCTGAGCACCTCCACTCAGATGTCCAGTAAGTACCCTGCCTCCAACATCTGCTGCTGTAGACCTAGTATTTCTCCCCAGTCCTCTTCTCACATCTACTGGCCTGGGTCAGCATAATCGCCTGACCCCCTAAATCAGAAACTGGGCATCATCTTTCACTCTCACACATCTAAACAAGAGCCTTGGGATCCTATCAGATCTAGCCCTTGTCCTATCCTGGGGAAGTTTGTAAAAGAAATAATAGTTTTGCCTTCTCTTTTCCACATTTCCGTACATGTGGGATTTCTCCCAATTCAGACAGCTACTGCTGCTGCTGCTGCTAAGTCGCTTCAGTCGTGTCCGACTCTGTGCGACCCCATAGATGGCAGCTCACCAGGCTCCGCCGTCCCTGGGATTCTCCTGGCAAGAATACTGGAGTGGATTACCATTTCTTTCTCCAGTGCATGAAAGGGAAAAGTGAAAGTGAAGTCGTTCAGTCGTGCCTGCTTCTTAGCGACCCCATGGACTGTAGCCTACCAGGCTCCTCCGTCCATGGGATTTTCCAGGCAAGAGTACTGGAGTGGGGTGCCATTGCCTTCTCCGATTCAGACAGCTAGGGGCTACTATCGCTAAATTGGTAGCGGAGAGGGATGTTCTATTGCAACAGGGAAAGGGGGCCAATATTCAGTATTCGACCTCCAACAGGACTTCTGAGATCCTAATAAGATCAGTCTTCGAAGCACAATTCATTGAGAAAAAAATCTTTTTTTCTACATTCCTTAAAATACCAAGCATCTTCAGAGTCCCTTGGACAGCAAGTAGATCAAACCAGTCAATCCTAAAGGAAATCAACCTTGAATATTCATTGGAAGGACTGATGCTGAAGCTCCAATACTTTGGCCACCTGATGTGAAGAGCTGACTCATTGAAAAAGACCCTGATGCTGGGAAAGATTGAGGGCAGAGAAGAAGGGGACGACAGAAGATGAGATGGTTGGATGGCATCACCGACTCAATGGACGTGAAGCTGAACAAACTCCAGGAGATGGTGAAGGGCAGGGAAGCCTGGCATGCTGCAGCCCACGGGGTCACAGTCAGGCATGACTTAGTGACTGAACAACTAAAACACCAATAACATACCAAGATCCAGTTTGGAGGAGCTAAATCTTGAACTTTCCATAAATCAAAGCTAGAGAAGTCTTAGGACCTGATAGGAAGTCCCTTCCTTCCCCAAGGGGAGAGAAAGTCCAGCCCTGTGTCCAGTGGGAAGTGTTAACAGGGGGTTGGCCTGAGAGGGAGGTGAGATCCCTGAGTCCTGCTTTCTCCCCAGCAGGCTGAAGCCCCCATGGGTAGGGGTGGTGGAGGAGCGGAGGGAAAGATGTGAAGCACTGAGAGCTGTGCCCACCCATCAATTAGAGCCCCGCAGCAGAAACAGAGACCAAAATACCAGCATCACTACTGATGAAGTTAGAACCTGTAGCAGAGACGCCAGTCAGACTGGGTTTTCTAGAGCAGATCTATTGACCCAAAATCACTTCCTCATTCCACAAGGGAGAGACGACCCTCCAGATTCATCGCCCATGGTGGGCTGGAGCTGGGGCATGGGTACTGACCCTGTGGACACCATGCTGGGTGGACGATAGCTGCCCTGGGGACAGACCGATCCCGGAGAGATGCCTGAGGAGCCCAGCCTCTCACCAGGTCCTTAGTCCCAATCCACCAGGTAGGTGAGGGCTTCTCCAGCAAGAGAGGGGATGGGGGAAGAGGAATGTATTCTCTCAACACCTTCCCAGGCTGAGGTTTCTACTCAGGGCACCAAGATGATAGAAGCGGGGGAGACAGGGTGTCAAGCGGGGGTCTTATAATTAGCACAAAACATTTCTTGCCAATCTGAGCAGAAATGACCAATGTACTGAGCGTACCATGAATCCTGTTGGGTGGGAAAATGATGTTATGGTTATGCTAGAAAAAAATGGTCTCTATCAGTTTGAAATGCATGCTGAGATACATACGGGTAGAATAATATGGTGTCTTGGATTTATTTTAAAATGTATGTATATGTGTTAGCTGCTTAGTTGTGTGCAACTCTTTGCAATTCCATGGACTGTAGCCCACCAGGCTCCTCTGACCATGGGATTCTCCAGGCAAGAATACTAGAGTAGGTTGCCATCTGCTTCTCCAGGGCATCTTCCTGACCCAGGGATCAAATCTGGGTCTCCAGCATTGGGTGGAATAATATGATATCCTGGATCTACTTTAAAATACTACAGCCAAAAACAAAACAAGAGGCGAAGGGAGGAGCAGAAATGGGTGAAATAATTGGCAAAATATTGACTACTGATGAAGGGGGTGATGGGTACACAGGGGTCCCTTATACTGTTCCCTTCGATTTTTCTGATTGCTTGAAATGTTCCATAGCGAGTTTTATATGAAAGGATATTGGGGAGCTTAGGGAATCTTGAGTTGTCTGCCAAGTCAGGATGGTACCAAGGAGTGACACCCCAAATTCTCCCCAGGAGGGTGACCAATGGAGACCATGGGTCTCTCACCATTGCCCTGTCTGGAATGGAGCGCTCACTTCCATCCTCCTGCAGGGAGAGTGGAGCTTCTTTAAGGGACTGGCTCCTGGAGCAAAGTCTGAGGCAGGAGCAGGGCTGTCTGAGCATGGGTCACCCTGACTGGGGCAGCACTCATCGGGCAGCTGCAATTCTCAGGTAGGAGTTGGGCTCTACCTTGCCCAGGTCAGGAAGGAGATTTGGATCATCTTTAAAAGGAAGTATTAACCTCCACAGCTAGCAGAAAATGGTTCTCCCACCCTTTGGAAGTGTGTTTACAATTCTGTGAGGTTTTCACTGTAGCCTCTATAGCTATTAGCTCCTGTGCCAATTTTTTTTTTCATTTTACAAATATTTTCATACACGTTTTCCTACAATTCTTTTTAAAATGTATTTATTTATTTATTTATTTATTTTTGCCCATACCATGCAGCATGTGGGATCTTAGTTCCCCCACCAGGATCGAACCTGCACCCCCTGCATTAGAAGCCCAAAATCTTAACCTCTGGACCACCAGGGGAGTCCCCTATATTTCTAATAATATTATGTTTGTCGTTTACAAGGTGTTCTCACACTCATTCTCCACAATGACTATATGAGTCAGTCACCTCCATGTTACAGAGGGGACCCACCCAAGATCCCAGGACTTTGAAGAAGTGACCTCAGATTTCAACCACGGAGACTTCTACTCTGAGACAAGCCTGTGTCATTGCTACTGCGATGCAACCAAACTCATGGCTTTGACTTTCGGCCAGATTTTGAGCACACACTCTTCTTTATCTCAATTTAACCTAGAGCCAAAAATTCATAGATATTTGTCCTCCTTTGGTAACTTTTCCGGATAGCTTTTCTCAATCCTTGGAGGGCTGTTGCAAGCAAACACAAGAATGCCAAAAAATCTGTGAGCAGTTAGAGTTTCAGACAGAGCTGTAAATTTGCTATCACTTCTAGGCAACAGCAAAGACCCGGTTCAAGCTCATTGTCAATCAGTTGGCAGTTCTGATAGGAGGCCGGTGAGTTAATTGTCAAAGAATCTGAAGTATGAAATAGGTTTATAGGCAATTTTGCCTGGGTAGTAGGTTGATGGTGCAGTTCACTATTGGATCCCAAATATCAAAAATCAATTGAGACGCCTGCCTAGGAGTGTTTACACGAGGCACCTGGAAAGGGACCCAGCTCTGCAAAGTGTCAGGGAGGGGCTGAGGTTCGGATGCAAAGAACTGGCCTCAGCACATTCCAAGGGAAAAAGTGGAGAGAAAGTATGACGCGATGTCAAAAGAAGGCACAGGCCCAACACGCTCTCCCCTGCTGCTTAATACAGGAAATATTTCCCAAACATCTCGGCTAATCCTGCACCGATACAATGAGAAATGAGCCCGTCTGGCAGCCAAGCGGTTATTAAACAAGGACAAGAAAATATTCCCACCCATAGCAACAGAGCCAAAGATAACAGCGGGGAATAGGGAAGCTGCAGAGAAAAGGCAGATACAAAACATTCAATCCTGGGAGCCCCCCAAGGCGATGGACTTGTGAGGAAAACAAAGGGCCTCTTTTCTGCCCAAGAAGCTAAGCAACATGCTGTAAACCCCAGGACATTGTGTATGGCCAGGATCCATGTGAACTTGACCTCAGGAAAGAGAGACATTGGTGGTAGACATGACAGGCAGGACTGAACGGGGGACACACTATGGGGCTTTCAGAGCGAGTAACTGACCTGTTGATGCAGCAGACATAGGAGGCAGGAAGATGCAGGCGGAGTCCCCGTTTGCAGGAAGACAAGGTCCATGCACGCTATGCACGGTTCAGACTTCATGAAACAGGGGAGACCTGCTTTCCAATAAATACCCTCATCAGTGCCCCTTTCTTATCAAAGTACTCCCTCTCCCAGCATACGTCAAACTCTGTGTTCAAGCTCCGAGGAAATTCCTCCTGGGTAGACAATCTCTCATCAGTGCCTGTGACTACACCCAAGGGAAGCTGTTCCCTCTGTCTTTAGTGAAGACGTTGGGTCCTGCTGGGGGCTTTAGTGAGACATGGAGCCAAGCGGCAGAGGCAGGATGAACTTGAAAAGTCAAATGACTTTTCAAAAAACCATGTAGGTTTTTTTTTTGTTGTTTCCTATCATCTTTTCCTACTTTAAAAGTACTCATTTTATATGTCACTGCAACAGACATATTGGAGAATCTTGGAATTTTTACAGCTGAAAGAATTTGAGAAATAATCCAACTGGGTTGTCTTACAAAAGGGGAACTGAGGCTGAGAGTTTAAAATAGTTTGTTGGGGAGGAGGCTGGACCTGGCCTCCTGGCTTCCACGTCAGTGCTGTGCTCATGACATCATCATACCTCACGCCCTCCTTCAACCAGCAAAAACGTAAACTAGACTATTATTTTAGAGTTCTTTTAGGAAGAAAATGAAAAATCTTCCCTGTCTTGGTGACCTGCCCCCATCTGTTAAATTTGTTGGCCCACAGCAAAATTACCCAAGTTCCTTTAACTCATCCTTGCAATGTTCTTAAATTTTAAGAAATTAAGGCCCTGTAATTCTGAACGGAGTTGAACTGTGTACTGACCAAACCAGTTCCACATTCACTTACTCTCTTCCCCCATGGGCACACTCCCCTCCCAGCACCTCTCTCTCCTCCTGTGGAGGAAATGCCCATATGATGACAAAAGCAGGCTGAAAAGTACAAAGTGGTAGCAATAGTTGGTCATTTGCTCTAGACCACGGATGCATGCCTTCCAACACCTTGACTGCTCCCTGTTTTCTAGACTGAACTGACCTATTTTGGGCACCATGTGAAGATCTAGAAAAATGGTACAGGTGAACCGGTCTGCAAGGCAGAAATAGAGACACGGGCGTACAGGCCAAGTGTATGGATACCAAGGGGCACAGCGAGGGTGGGAGGAACTGAGAGATTGGGACTGACACATATACACTATGAATACTCTATGTAAAATAGGTGGCTAACGAGAACCTACTGTAGAGCACAGGGAGCTCCGCTTAATCCTCTGTGGCGACCTAAATGAAAAGAAATCCAAAAAAAGAGAGGATAAATATATATGCATAGCTGATTCACTTTGCTGAGCAGTAGGAACTAACACAATGTTGTAAAGCAACCATTTAAAAGAGAAATCACACCTGGGTCTCCGACATATACCGTGAGGAATGCAGCCACTGGAGTCAGATGGCTCTCGACTTGACACATTGCACACCCTTTTTGGCTTCAGTTTCCTCATCTGTAAAATGGGTCAAAATAGTGGCTCCCTCAAGGATGATGAAGGACAGATGAAGATACAAAGAGAAAATCTATTTAAAGTGTTTCAGAAGACTGGTTGGCACAGAGAATTGTTAACTATCATTATCTCAGTGACTATTAAACACAAAAAATATGAGGGAAAGAATTAGGATAATAGATTTTTGCCAAAGGCTCAGTCCACTTATCTTTAAGAGCATTGGCTTATCTTCAGATTTTAAGTTGTAGGGGACAGTTTTACAAACTTTTAATCAATTGCTCTCGCTGCAACTCCAATTTCAATCTTGTGTGCATGGAAAGGGGTGGGTGGGGCAGGTATGCTGGGAATAAACTGCTCCCTGACCCCTGACCCCAGGGCTGCAAGCACCCAGGTTTCTCCTCTCATCAGTATCGGTGTGAAGAATCTCTTGACTCTTCTTAAATATGAGCTTAGCTAAAACCTACATTAACATTTGCAAAAGGAAAACACACACACAAATATAGCAACAATTGAGCAAAGGTAGTTTCTTGGTGCTTCCCAGGTGGCATAGTGGTAAAAAATCTGCCTGTCAATGCAGGAGACGGAGGTTCAATCCCTGGGTCAGGAGGAGGAAATGGCAACCCACTCCAGTCTTCTTGCCTGGGAGATCCCATGGAGAGAGGAGTCTGGTAGGTTACAGTCCACGGGGTCACAAAGAGTCAGACATAACTGAGCACACGCACACACCCAGAGTTTAGATTTCTTATAGTCACCAATTGCAGATTGCCAGAGCTTAAAAAGTATCCCATCCTTACCTGGCTGTCCTGGATATGACCTGGATAAATGACAATTAATGACTTCAAGCTCATGGCAGATTTGGGTTGTTCCAGCCGCCAAGCTGGGCAAGAATTCGAAACTGTCGAATTCCTCCCGGAAATTTCTTTGAAGCCCTTTTCCAGCTGAGGGCTGGTGTCCATCTCCTCTGGACCCTCACTCTGGGGCCCACCCTCTTCTGGTCCCTTAAGTGAGTGGGACCCTGTGTGTCTGTCTCTGGGCTCTGAGCCAGCCTTCCCTCTGTCTCTCCTGGAGTTTTCCCCGGTCCCAGATTCCACCTTTGCTTCTGATCCTGTCCTCCCTGCCTGTTCTGTTTCTGTGCGGGTTTTGGCTGTAGCACGTCCACCCGCCAGAAATGAGCACTTGTTCTCCCTTCTCTAAGGCTTCCGGTCTTCATCCATCACCTCACATGACAGAAGGGTCTGGCTTCTGTGACAGCCACTTCTTTCTCCAGGGTCAGCCTGCCTAACATCTCCTCTCAAACCTTGACTTCTCTTTAGGACCATCCGTTGGGTTTTCTTTTCCTGGGATCTAATTTGTTGTGAGTGAGTATGCTGGCACCTGATTTGCTGAGTAGAAACGACTGACAACTCCTTTGCTCAATGACAGATCCAGTCTTTCCTGCTTCGGTTTCTCGGTACCACCCCCTTCCTCAAATTCCCTTTGTTGACTCATTCCTCTGGAGGCTTTAAGAATCTTCTGAAATTCTGACATAAGTTGACAAAATCAAACATGTTACGTACATACTGTATTTTCCACACTGAGCAGAAGGAAAATGACATTTCCGCCCAAAGGATATGAGGCTCATTCCTTGTCACTTGGTCAAACAAGGATTTATTGACTCCTTGAATGGTTGCTGAGGCAATGTGTCCCTGCCTTAGGGTAACCTCAATCAATTACTTGCTCCCAGTGGTAACCAGTTTGTTGAAAGAGCAACAGGCAAGGCCCTGATGCCATTCAGACCACAGCATATTTAGAAAGTAGTAGCTATATTACCACCAAACAGATGTGGATGCTTTAGCCTTGGGGGTTCTGCTTCTCCAGTACTCTCACAGTTACCCTGAAAGCTGAGAAGTTATAATCCTGGCTCATCCTAATACAGATTGCTGAGGTCCACGAGTAGGGAAGCTCGGCTCAAGGTTTCCAGTGGTAGAGACTTCACTATGCATTTACACCACTGCTCATCAATCTTCTCCATCCAGTCTCCCTGCTCCAGGTCCAAAGAACTCTTGGCAAATCCCTTTGCTCTCCCAGGTACTTTGGGGCATCATCTCATTTTCCATCTAATTCCCATTTTGAAGCTTCTCCACTTGCCCACAGTGGGCTCAGAACCTGAGTCTGGGCTGTCTTTGTTCCCTGTCTCACCTTTCCTCTGATGGTGCTGCCTGAGTTTGGATGAAGGGGAAGGAAGAGGTGAAGGGATCTTTGGCCGGTGCTATCGATATTGAGGTGGCAGACACCCCAGTGCTGACTCTTTCCTGGGGTACCACTGTGCCCTACACACACTTTTTGTACTGGGTCACCTCACCCTGAAAGGCAGTCCTCCTTTAACTTGGAGCCCTGATGCCTCCATGTTGATTCCTCTGCCAGAGGGAGAGTTCAGTCAGCTTGCATCACCATTGGTGATGGGATGTAGCCACTGCCATGGCAACTTCATCCACGAGTCTTTGTATCACAGAGGGCACCAGCCCACCGCCCACCTTGGGACTTTCCTCATGAAGGGGAGACACCAGTCTTTAGATAGAGCAGGAAGAGAGGACTCATTCTTCCAAAATCACTCCAGCTTCCCTCCTGCTCCTTGGTACCCCTGAGGCTGTTTGTTTCCCATTCTCAGCACCCCCCAGCTGATGAGTCACCCATCCCACCTATGTGTCAGGAGAAACGGGAGAAAATTAATACGGAGGCAGTTTGCTGAAAAGACTTGGCATGAGTTATTTTTTTAGTTTTAAGAATTAAACTAAACTTTCATTTTGGTGAACTATCAGCAATGCTTACTGCAGGCTGCATGAATAGTCATTAAAGTCTATCACTGATGAAACTCTATTGTTGCCCAAGTCTGTTTTGAATCCAGCAGAGCTCTCTCTGTGACATTTCCGCAGCACCTAAATCTTCATGTCAAGCCTTTCTCAGAGTCTAGGTCAGGATTTTTACTACTATTTGTGCCCTGGATGCTGTACCCTGTCCTTTAACACATCATCAAAGTTGCTCAAGATTCTCAGATGATTATGTTTCAAATGTGAGAATTGTAATGCCTTCCAGGAAAATGTAGATGTTTTTCTTAGATATATTTAGCAAAATCCCATGCAATGTATTGAATGATCTGCATGAAAATGCTTGGGGCAGTGAGTTTCCACAGAGGGCAGGCTGCCACATTCTTTACCTATGAGTAAAGATTTCTAGGTGGCATGGAGAGGTAGAGCCCAGCCTGACATCTCCTGAGGCCAAGTTTCTCCAGCTGATGCTCCCTCACAGCTGCTGGGACCATGTAGATTTTTTGTTGTTTCGTCGCTAAGTCATGGCTGACTCTGTAACCCCATGGACTGCAGCATGCCAGCTCCCTCTGTCCTCCACTGTTTCCGGGAGTTTGCTCAAATTCATGTCCATTGAATCAGTGATGCCATCCAACCATCTCATCATCTGTCATCCCTTTCTCCTCCTGCCTTCAATCTTTCCCAACATCAGGGTCTTTTCCAATGAGTCAGCTCTTCGCATCACGTGGTGAAAGTATTGGAGCTTCAGCTTCAGCATCAATCCTTCCACTGCATATTCAGGGTTGATTTCCTTTAAAATTGACTGGTTTGATCTCGTTGCAGTCCAAGGGACTCTCAAGAGTCTTCTCCAGCACCACAATTTGAAAGCACCCGTTCTTTGATGGGGACCCACTGTAACAACAGCAGAACTGGGGCCAGAATCCAGGGCATTTTAAAGGAATAGCACTTCCACTCTCTCCTTGGAGCTCCTGCAGTGGGATTATTTTGTAAATGTTACAGAACCAGTCATTCAGCATATGCAGAGATGGGAAAAAATATAAAGCAAAAAATTAAAAAAAAAAAAAAAACAGCCCAATAAGAAAAAAATAACAAAGAATCCCAGTCTCCTCACCCCAACACCCAGAACTGGGGGCAAACCCTTACACTAAATGTTGTGCTGTTGATGATGTCAGAGGGGACCGCCCTGCCACAGGCTGATAAAAGCACTTAGAAGGTCATATGAGTTGAATCATACAGTATATAACCTTTTGATATTGGCTTCTTCACCCCTCGTGATGCCTTTAAGATTCATTTAAATCATTGCCTGTATCAATATAGTTTATTCTTTATTTCTGAGAAAAGCAATATAATTAACCATATCAACAAGCAAAAAAAAAAATGCCTTTTTATCATCACTAAATGATATACTCAATATCATATGAAAAATCCAACATTCCATTCTGGTTTTTTAAAAAAGATCCCCAATATAGAAATAAAAGGGAAATCTTCCATCTTAAAAATCTACAAAAAGTCTGCAACCAACATAACTCTTACTGCTGAAAATCTCTATGCTTTCCCCTTAAGATCAGCCATAAGGAAAGAATGTCCAGTCTCACCATTCAACCTTTTCATGTGCCTGTTGGTCATCTGGCACGTGAATGTCACCAGTGGCTTTGGGACATGGACATATGAGAGTAGATTTGTCATTGAAGACCCACTCACCTGCCCTGGGAGTGTCCAAAAGACACACCATTCGCCACTGCTGTGAGGGATAAAGTTGTGAGCGGAGCCCTGGTATCCTTGGAGAGCTCGGTGATTGCTTTTCTCTGTAGGGCTGACCTCAGAGTAGAAACCGCAGCTACTGAGTTGTAGTATGTCTTCCTCATTTTGTTATGTGTGTGTGTTACGTGATATGAAACGTGTTGACTTTATATCTAGTGTTTATGTAGTGTTACTATTGTTACAGTACACACTGTTTATGTATTGTTGCTATTGTTATTGTTGTTGTTTAGTCACTAAGTCCTGTCTGACTCTTTTGTGACTCCATGGACTATAGCGCACCAGGCTCTTCCGTCCATGGGAGTTCCCAGGCAAGAGTACTGGAGTGGGTTGCCATGTCCTTCTCCAGGGGATCTTCTGGACGCAGGGACGAACTCCTGCATTGGCAGATGGCTTCTTTATCACTGAACCACCTGAGAAGCTCAGGGTCCTCAGAGACGACCTCAACTACATCCTGGGGCTACTTTTACATCATAGTAATTAAGCTGCAGGATATCAAGAAGACTAAACGTAACTCAAGGACTTTACATCCTCTTCTGGGGAAAGAGTTCGTGCATTTTCAGTTGTATGCAAGATAGTTGTATCATGTTAGACAGCAAATATAAGCTACTCTCTAGCTGAGATGGACTTCTCACAGCTCTCATAACTGTGGCAAGCTGCCCCCAGAAGAGGGTCCTCACCAGAGCCCCACCATGCTAGCACCCCGATCCCAGACTTCCTAGCCTCTAGAACTGTAAGAAATAAAAGTTGTCTTTTAAGCCACCCCATCTGTGGTATTTTGTTGTAGCAGCAGAGTAGACACCTGACTAGAACACAAGACTGACCTGCTGTGAGCAGGAAGGACCTCAGCCAGCCACGGCCTTTGAACTTGAATGACAGCATTGGCTATTGTGTGTGTCTCCAGCTTCCAGACTACCCTGAAGATGCTAGACTTGCCAGCCTCCATAAGCACATGTGCCAGCTCCTTAAAATAAATCTCCCTGTGTATACACATCCTAGTGGCTCTGTTTCTCTAGAGAGCTCTGACTAATGCAGTCACTTTGGAAAACAGTTTGATGGTTTCTTAAAAAGTTGAACATTCACCTTTCACATGACTTAGTCATTCCACTTACCTAAGAGAAATAGGCACATGTTCATGAACATGAATGCTTTTAGCAGATTTATTTCTTTTTAAAAAATATATATTTTATTGGAGTATGGTTGATTTACAATGTTGCATTAGTTTCTGCTGTACAGCAAAGTGCATCAGCCATACGTATACATATATCCCTTCTTTTTTTGGATTTCCTCCCCATTTAGATCAGGAAAACATAGGCAGAACAATCTTTGACTTAAATTGCAGCAAGGTCTTTCTTGACCCACTTTCTAGAGAAATGAAAATAAAAACAAAAATAAACAAATGGTACCTAAATAAACTAAAAAAGCTTTTGTACAGCAAAGGAAACCATAAACAAGACAATCTGCCTCAGTATGGGAGAAAACATTTGCAAATGAAGCAACTGACAAGGGATTCATCTCCAAAATATACAAACAGCTCATGCAGCTCAATATCAAAAAAACCCAAACAACCCAGTCAGAAAATAGTGGAAGACCTAAATAGACATTTCTCCAAAGAAGACACACAAATGGCCAGCAAACACATGAAAAGATGCTCAGCACCACAAATTACTAGAGAAATGCAAATCAAAACTACAATGAGAGGGCTTCCCAGGTGGCTCAGCAGTAAAATCTGACTGCAGTGCAGGAGATGCGGGTTTGATCCCTGGTCGAGAGATCCCCTGGGGGAGGAAATGGCAGCCCACTCCAGTATTCTTGCCAGGGAAATCCTATGGACAGAGGAGCCTGATAGGCTACAGTCCATGGGTTGCTAAGAATCGGACATGACTGAGTGACTGAGCACGCATGCATGCATTACCTCACATCAGACAGAATGGTGATCATCAAAAAATTTACAAACAATAAATGCTGGAAATGGAACCCTCTTACACTGTTGGTGGGAATGTAAATTGATTCAGTTGCTATGGAGCATCTTTATTTGTAACAGCTCCAAAACAGAAACATCTCAAAATGTTCATTAACAGATGAGTTGATAAACTGTGGTATATCCATGTAGGCTTCCCTGCTAGCTCAGTTGGTGAAGAATCCACCCACAATGAGGGAGACTGGGGTTCAATCCCTGGGTTGGGAAGATCCCCTGGAGAAGGGAATGGCTACCCACTCCAGTACTCTGGCCTGAAGAATTCCATGGACTGTATAGTCCATGGGGTCACAAAGGGTTGGACACGACTGAGCGACTTTCACTTCACTTCACTTCACATCCATATACTGGAGTCATACTTAGCAACAGGAAGGAAGAAATACCATTAATCACAACATGATAAACCTCAAAAAAATATGCCGCATGACTTTTACATAAAGTTCTGGGAAATGGAGAGGTATCTATAGGTCTGAAAGTTGTTCAGTGGTTGCCCAGAGATGGAAGTAGGGATGGAGAATCTAAAGGAGCAAGAACAAAGTTTGGAAGTGAGAGATGTGTTCCTTATAGTGATCGTGGCTGTGGTTTCACACACATCAAAAATCATCACACTATAAACTTTAAATATGTGCCGCTTATTGCATGTCAATTAAACCCCCGTAAAGCCATGGATGCCCCCCCCAAACAATGATGAGAACAAAGCAGTTGCAGACCATACCTTCCTGGTACTCACTGTTAGGGGGATGATAATCGCTAATATTTACAGAATTCTTGCTATGTGCCAGGTGGTGCTCTGAGACTCTATATGTCATTTTTTTAAGGTATGAGTCGTGTTATTATTTCCTTTTTACACATGAGAAAAGTGAGGTTAGAGAGGTGAAATAACGTACCTTACTTCACCTACTTAACCAGAAATGTTCATCCATAGCTGTTGATTATGGACTCTTGACTCCACAGCTGTTCTCATGTGGGACCCAATATAAGGGGAAGCACAGAAGGGGGCAGGGGCAAACATGATCTGGGGGCAGAAGTGCAGCCTGGCGTGCATACCAAGCTCAGGGGTCAAGCCTTCATCCTTCAGGTCCATGCATCAAATCAAGAGCTGCTGTCCGTCAGCCAGATAAGATGAGAATCAGCAAAAACGGATCATGATGAAAGGAAGGATTAAAGAATGGGGATAAGAAAGGGATTGAGGGAAGGGAGGGGAGAAAGAAGGAGGGAAGAAAGAAAGGAAGAGAGGGAGGGAAGAAGGGAGGTAGGGAAGGAAGGATGAAGGAAAGAAGGTGGGAAGGAAGGAGGGAGTGAGGAAGGAAGGACGGGGCAGGCCAGGTCCTTATCCTCAAGGACTTTAAATGATAATTTAAACATAAAAAAGCACACTTTTGGTAGGACTGGGGAGAGCAGATGGGGAGATAAACCATCTAGAGGCCCAAGGCCTTGATGGATGCAGCTGATGAGGGCTAGGTGGTTATGAGGCTCCATCTCTCATGCTCCTACCAAGTAATTCATCTTCTTCAGTATCCATGTCTGAAGGACAGTTAAGGAAATTCACTCTGGTTATACAGGAGTCAGGAATGACCTCTAACACTGGAAGGTGATGGATAGAGAGGACAGAATGGGGAATTCAGTCAATGTCTTTTGGAATTTCCTTGGAAATGCTGGATGATACCTTAGAAGGAAAACTTTGTAGACATTGAGGTCATAGCATGATGACCACTCAGAGTACAGATGCTTGCTCACAATGGGTAATTCCAAAGGCTTAGGGAGAAATTACTCACATTGGGACAGCACAGAGCAGATATCTCAAATATAGTATTTTATGACTCTTATCAGTTATAAATGTATTTACTTATTTATTTTAAAGCTTTTTTTCAATGTGGGCCATTTTTACAGTCTTTATTGAATTTGTTACAACACTGCTTCTGTTTTATGTGTTTTTCTTTTTTCCTTTATTTTTGATTTTCTGGCCACAAATCATGTAGGATCTTAGTTCCCTGACCAGGGATTGAACCCAGGCCTCCTGCAGTGGAAGGCGAAGTCTTAACCACTGGACTGACTCATAAGTCCCTATAAATGTATTTAACTTACTAATTAGAAATGTGACAGTATGGTTCCCCAAAAGGTAATTCTTTACTTAAAATCATGAATATACTTTTTCCCTAAAGACATCAAGAGATATATTCTGAGTCATGGACTGAAGACAGGATGTGTTTGTCCCCACAAAATTCACGTGCTGAGGCTCTGACTCCCAGTGTGATGGTCTTTAGAGGTGGGGCCTTTGAGGGTGAGGTGATTAGGTGAGGATGGGGCCCTTGTGCCTGGGTTAGCGCCCTTACAAGGAGAGACATCAGAGCTTCCTGTCTCTCCTCCAGGTAAGGACACAGCAAGGGGGTGCCATCTGCAGGCCAGGAGGAGAGCGCTCACCAGGAACCTGGGTAGTCGGTTCCTCCATCTAGAAATTCCAGCCTCCAGAACTGTGAGACAGTAAACATGTTGTCTAGGCCCCCCATTCATGGTATTTTGCCATGTTAGCCCCAGCAGATGAATACACGGGTTTGCCTCAGTTCGTTAATAAAGCAAACGGGACCTCTTCAAAAATCTCAGCTCAACCTAACTGTACAGGAGGCAAAGTGACGAGATGGCTCTTGGGATAGCATACCTGCGACTTTAGGTGAGTTTTCACGTTCATGCCTCATAATAGACTCAGCTATAAAGTGGGGGCTTGGATTTACATGCCTCGAGCCCCTCTAGTCCCTAGGGAATCAGTCAGACTGCCATTCTTCTTACTTCTGGTTGAGTTGTTATGAATTCTATTTCTTCTCAGCCTTAAGAGATGACAGAGAAATGATAATTTCAGTTCTCTGTTCGTGATGAGTTCTCATCTATCTGCAAGTTGATGTGATTTTTTTTAACCTTTAAGAACAGATTTTTCCAGGACTTCCCTGGCAGTCCGGTGGTTAAGACTCCATGCTTCCATGCAGGGGGGTGGGTTTGATCCTTGGTCTGGGAACTAAGATTGTGCATGTGTGGGGGTGTGCTCAGTTGCTTCAGCTGTGTACAACTCTTTGTGATCCTATGGACTATAGCCCACCAGGCTCCTCTGTCCAAGGGATTTTCCAGGCACAAATATTGGAGAAGATTGTGCATGCCACACTGTAAAAAAAAAAAAAAATTCCTAAGGTTGAGGCTGATGGAAATAGGTTCTTGGGGCTTTGGAGCAATCATGAGCGGTTAATGTGTGAAGTGCCTTAGGGCAGGTGGAGGCCTCACCCGTCACCATAGGTAGGTGGGCAAGACCAATCAAGCAGTGTAAAACAAATTGTGTAGTTATTCCAGCTTCTCTATGAAAAGCTGTCCGGGGAGGGGACAGATGGATGCTAGAGGGGTCTGGCTGTCTGGGTGTATGGAGGAAGGTGGGGTGTTCCACAGAACTTCACAATCCCCTTGGCAGGCATAACCTGAGCCATTAGACTGACCTCATCCATCTTGATGTTATTTCTCTCAACAAGCAATAATCTCAGCTTTCCATGGCTTGTGGTTTCTGTAAGCTGGGACTGAATTCCTTGACTCTGAGTGAAGGTGTCCAATTGGAAACAGTAAAAAAATATAATAAAGTTAGTCCATAAAGGCATTTTGTCATCAGGGAGTGCCTCAAATTTGGAAGAGTCCGTTGGGTAAAGGTCGTTTTGGAAATCCACATGGAGCCCGAGGAGAGATTTGTCAGCCACTCAGGCATTCTTATAAACAACATTGATTAAGCATCTGTTGTGTACTAGGCTCTTTGCTAGAAATGTCGATACTGGAGATGAACAAATGCCGGTCTTGTTTTCAAGGAACTCACATGTTAGCAAGAGAGATGAAAGCGTGAACTGTTAGAGTGAACTGCATGAAAATTGTGGACATTCAACCACTTACTCTGGTCTATTAAAAACCACGAAATTTCCTATGGTTCAGTCAGATACTATTATGTCTTATGTATAACATGCTGTGGGAACAGAGAAGAATGAGTGATGAATTTACATGTTGGATTGTTGTCAACTGGCTTTAACCTTGGCCTGAAAGAGGGAATAGAATTTTGAAACTATTGCAAAAGGTGAGGTGAGAGGAAGTAAGTTGCATGTATGCTGTAAAGACTTCCTGAGTATCTATTATGTGCAGGGTGGTATCACACGCTTGAGATACAGTGTTCTCTGTCTTCCTGGAATTTACATTTCAAAGAGAAATCTTGGGAATAAACATCCAGTTACTTATTGAATTATGTTTCTACTTGGTGCTATTGGTGAAAAAAAAAACCACCTGCCAATGCAGGTGACATAAGAGACACTAGTTCGATCCCTGCATCAGGAAGATCTCCAGGAGGAGGGCAGGGCAACCCAGTCTAGTATTCTTGCCCGGGGAATCCCATGGACAGAGGAGCCTGGTGAGCTACAGCCCTTAGGGTTGCAAAGAGCTGGACATGACTGAGAGACTTTGCATGTACCCACTGCTTGGTGCTAGGAAAAAGCAAGGCTGCTAGCAGAGCAAGTAATAGGGGCCTGACCTGTCCTGTGGATTCTTCCAGGTAAGATGGAATTAACCAGAAGAAGATTGAGGTGGAGGAGGCCATTCCAGACAGGAGTATCACATGTGCAAAGGCCCCACAGCAGGCCTGAGAGCAGCATTTCACCTCTTAGGTTTTAATATCCTAAGAGTATGTGTCTCTTTCATACAACTCATCCCCAGGGGCTCTGACACTTGGTGATTTCCCAGGAGAAGACCTGGCTTCTAAGGAGTAACCAAATCACTAACTAGGTGCCTTGGATGAAGATATTTAAACCAGGAGCCATCTGTGTTAAAGAAAATTGATTAACAAAATAAAAATTAAATGAAAATAAAAGCAAAACCAAAGACTTCCCTAGAGGTCCAGTGGTTAAGATTTTGCCTTCCAGTGCAGGGTGTCCGTTCGATCCCTGGTGTGTGAGCTAAGATTCGCCTCACAGCCAAAAAACAAACAACAAAAAAACAACCATAAAACAGAAACAATATTGTAACACATTCAGTGAGGGTTTCATAACTGGTCTGCATCAAAAAATTCTTTAAAAAAAAGGAGAAGAATTAAGCATATTGATCTGTTCTTCCCGATTGTACCAATTGTTAGGAGTTTTCAGCCTTCTTTTTTAGATGCCTGCTGACTCTCCTTCGGCTTGAAGCCCAGAAAACCTTAGAAGAAACAGGCTTACAACTTTTGGGGAAGTTTAACCTGAAAGCGTGTCAGAGTCGCCCCCTGGGTGGGGCACAGGCCGAGCTCAATGACCCCCACCCCCCATTTGGACCGCAGTGGGTCATTTCTGGAAGCCTCAGCCCCCGGCCACAGGCTTTACCAGCAGACTCCACATGGAAGTAGTGCCCTCAGGTATGACCAGGTGAGGACGCAGCTGGCACGGGCCTGGGCGCTGGCGGAGGGGAGGCACGGAGCGGCGGTGGGGCTGAGAGGCTGGGAGCTGACACCATCTGACGGTCCCCCAGCGTCTTTCATGGCTCTTCTCTGTGTTTGTCATGATTATTCATTTAAACACACCTTGGCAAATACTGTATTTTACAGTGCAGTCTATCATTTTACCCTGTGCTTTAATATACGTTTGTGAAAATTTTTGTTCCCAGATGTAGCTCCTTGTGGACGGCATCCAGCACCCAGCTTAGAGGAAGAGCCTCCTCAGACCAATTAGACAAATCTGACTATTATCAGAACAACTCCGACTTCTCTTTTTTAGTTTTTTTTTTTTTTTTTAAACTGTCTTCCACATTAAGATAAGGACACTTTATTTTTAAGAATTTTAAAAATATTTATTTATTTGACTGTCCCGGGTCTTAGTTGCAGCATACAGGATCTTAGTTGCCTGACGAGGGATGGAACCTGGGCCCCCTGCATTGGGAGCTCAGAGTCTTAACCACTGGGCGGCCAGGAGAGTCCCCTGACTTCACTTTTGAGCCCAAACAAGTTTCCCTGTGTCCCTATGAGAATCACCTTGCTTTTGAATCCCGATTCTTCAGTCCAGTTCAGTTCAGTCGCTCAGTAGTGTCTGACTCTTTGTGACCCCATGAACTGCAGCACACCAGACCTCCCTGTCCATCACGAACTCCCGGAGTCTACCCAAACCCATGTCCATTGAGTCGGTGATGCCATCCAGCCATCTCATCCTCTGTCGTCCCTTTCTCCTCCTGCCCTCAATCTTTCCCAGCGTCAGGGTCTTTTCAAATGAGTCAGCTTTTCGCATCAGGTGGCCAAAGTATTAGAGTTTCAGCTTCAACATCAGTCCTTCCAATGAACACCCAGGACTGATCTCCTTTAGGATGGATTGGTTGGATCTCCTTGCAGTCCAAGGGACTCTCAAGAGTCTTCTCCAACACCACAGTTCAAAAGCATCAATTCTTTGGTGCTCAGCTGTCTTTATAGTCCAGCTCTCACATCCATACATGACCACTGGAAAAACCATAGCCTTGACTAGACGGACCTTTGTTGGCAAAGTAATGTCTCTGCTTTTTAATATGCTGTCTAGGTTGATCATAACTTTCTTTCCAAGGAGTAAGCGTCTTTTAATTTCATGGCTGCAATGACCATCTGCAGTGATTTTGGAGCCCAGAAAAATAAATTCAGCCACTGTTTCCACTGTTTCCCCATCTATTTGCCATGAAGTGATGGGGCCGGATGCCATGATCTTAGTTTTCTGAAAAAGCCAACTTTTTCACTCTCCTCTTTCACTTTCATCAAGAGGTTTTTTAGTTCCTCTTCACTTTCTGCCATAAGGGTGGTGTCATCTGCACATCTGAGGTTATTGATATTTCTCCCGGCAATCTTGATTCCAGCTTGTGCTTCTTCCAGCCCAGCATTTCTCATGATGTACTCTGCATATAAGTTAAATAAGCAGGGTGACAATATACAGCCTTGATGTACCCCTTTTCCTATTTGGAACCGCTCTGTTGTTCCATGTCCAGTTCTAACTGTTGCTTCCTGACCGGCATACAGGTTTCTCAAGAGGCAGGTCAGGTGGTCTGGTATACCCATCTCTTTCAGAATTTTCCACAGTTTATTGTGATCCACACAGTCAAAGGCTTTGGCATAGTCAATATAGCAGAGGTAGATGTTTTTCTGTTTTTCGATGATCCAGCAGATGTTGGCAATTTGATCTCTGGTTCCTCTGCCTTTTCTGAAACCAGCTTGAACATCTGGAAGTTCATGGTTCACGTATTCTTACAGAGGCATAAATAGCCCTGATCAGACCTTGTCATCTGGGTGAAGTCAGGGCCTCCAGCTCCAGTGTTTTCAAAGGGCATTTCCCTCTGTCCCTATCAGAGGAGAGGTGTGCTCTAGAACCATCTCTATGTGTGGTGCCCACAAGGTTTTCACCCTCATGAGCTTCAGGATGGATGAGGGACATGCAGTCTTTTTTGGTTTTGTTTTTTAAAGTGGGAGAAGGATGTGTGTGTGTGTGTGTGTGTGTGTGTGTGTGCGCGCGCGCATGCACGCGCGCGCACGTTAGTTGTGCCCAACTATTTGGGACCCCATGGACTGTAGCCCACCAGGCTCCTCTGTCCTTGGGATTCTCCAGGCAAGAATACTGGAGTGGGTTGCCATTTCCTCCTCCAGGGAATCCTCTTGACCGAGGAATCTAACCCTGGTCTCCTGCATTGCAGGAAGATTCTTTACCATCTGAGCCACTGATGACTATGATCAAAAAAGAGCTCTAGAGTCCTTGTGCTCTGTAACAAGAGAAGCCACAGCAGTGAGAAGCCTGCACACTGCAACTAGAGAGTGGCCCTGGCTCCCGGCAACTAGAGAAAAGCCCTTGCAAAGCAAGGGAGACCCAACACAGTCAGGAAAAAGAAAAGCTGAGAAATGAGAACTACAGATACATCCTCAGGCAGGAAAAATACAAATTAACTCCAGCATCTGAAATTTAATTTCCTCAAGACTGTCAATGCCTGAATAGCCCCCTGGAAAAATGTTCATGCACCCCTTTAACAAAATACTGATTTCAAACCAGCTCTTGTCCGCCAGCTTGACCCCTGAGCCCTCAGTCCATTCCGTGTTTATAACGTGGGCACTCATCTCTCACCAACATTTACTGAATCCACTTCTCTCCTTCTAGAAGAGTATATGCTCGGAGGACAAACCACCCCAAGGCGAAGCTGCCCTGACACCCGCAGGCTGTGGGCTCCTGTGCCATGCAGATTCCCTGCCCTGAACTGCTGAAGACAGGACCCATCTAGAGTGAGTCCTGCGGGGGGAGCTGATGGGGTTAACTGAGCTCCAGTCTGTCTCCATGACAACAAAACAAACGGTATATTTTATAGAGTTAGTTTTGCTACGGCTGAAAGAATTTCAACCTGTCCAGCACTGGTTTTATGGGTCTAGAAATTGAAGCCAGAGAGATGGGGGGTTAGTGGCCCCCAAATCTCACTGTTAGTAAGTGGCAGAACTGGGCTGGAAGTTGATCCCCGCCCCCCCCAGACCAGGGCTACTCTGGGAAAAAGAAGTACTGGTTGGCATCAAAAAGATGAAACAAATGGGTTTGCTGACCAGACCTCTCAAGTTTTCTTTGCTGTCCTGGTGTCCTTTAGACACAGTTGTGAGTTCTTCATCTCATAAGCCAGATGGTATTGGCCTCCCTGGAATTTTAGGAAGAATCTCAGCCAGAGATGCCTGGAAGGTTTTTCTGGCTATGACTTTCCCAAGAATACATTTTTAGCATCTCTGTCACCTCCCAAGTGGCCACACAGTCCACAGGATTCCTGCTGGACTTGAGCTGGAGAAGAGCCCAAAACTGAAGTCCTTCAAATTATTCCAAATTGCAGGTGCTTCAAAATAAGTGTCTTTTAAAACTTGAGCAATATTGGCCTCATCGCCAGGGCTTTTCTCATTTAATTCAGACTTGACAGCCTCTTTCCACTTTGCACCCGCTGAAAATGCCAGAAGATAAGTGGTCCAGCCATTTAATTGGCCCAACCCCCAATTAAAGACCCCAATCAGTCACTTGACTCAGACATGAGACAGCCTTCCACAATTGTGGGAGAGGCCAACATAAAGGCCTGTGCCGCGTGGGAAGCCACAGGTCGGGAGAAGCCCAGTCCTGTAACCTCTTTCTTGGACTGATTGCTGCCCCAGTCCTCTGTCTGAAATGATGTCCAGATGTATTTGCAGTTGTTGTTATTCAGTCACTCAATCGTATCCAACTCTTTGTGACCCCACGGACTGCAGCACACCAGGCTCCCCTATCCTTCACTGTCTCAGAGTTTGCTCAGATTCGTGTCCATTGAGTTGGTGATGCTATCTAACTATCTCCTCCTCTGCTGCCCCATTCTCTTTTTGCCTTCAATCTTTCCCAGCCTCAGGGTCTTTTCAAATGAGTCAGCTCTTTGCATCAGATGGCCAAAGCATTAGAGCTTCAGCATCAGTCCTTCCAATGAATATTCTGGTGATTTCCTTTAGGATTGACTGGTTTAATCTCCTTGCTATCCAAGGGACTCTCAAGAGTCTTCTCCAGCACCACAGTTCAAAGGCATCAATTCTTCAGTGCTCAACCTTCTTTGTGGTCCAGCTCTCATGTCTGTACATGACTACTGGATGTATTTGCTGAAGTCAGCATAATGATACATCTGAAACGCATAGTCTGCGGAGGGTGCAGATGAATCAAGTCTCTTGAGCTGGAGAAAAACAGAGAAATGAATTACTGGTGAATTCAGGAAGAATAGATAGTTCATCAGTGTAATCAGAAACCATTTTTAGCATCCAAATTAGCAATCTCATTTCCTGAGTCCATTGGGTAATTACTTCTCTCCATTTTAGAAGTGCCAATAATAAACCCTTAAAAAAATAAATGCAAGTCACTTTGCAAAAAATAAGAACCAGATGGATATGAAACTTAATTATATAGAGTCTAAAAATATTAGAATGAGTGGGGATGTTAGAAATGCTCTGTAGTCAACTAGATTTCAATAATTTTTTTTTGGCCATGTTGTGAAGCATGTGGGATCTAGTTCCCTGACCAGGGATTAAAACCCCATGCCCTCTGCATTGAAAGTGTGGAATCTTAATCACTGGACCACCGGGGAAGCCCCTTGATAACATTTAAAAAAATATTTTTAAAAACCCAAAAGAAATGCTCTGTAAAATGGAGGTAAAATACACATCATGTAGGATTATGCTGCTGATGGATGGTTACAATGACTATGAGGCATTTGGCCAGAGCCTTGTTTATACTACTTTGATTTCATGAATTCAGCCTGTCATTCTATAAATGGAGGACCTGAGGCCAGGGATAGCTGCCTTGTCTGCAGTCAGAAAGCTGCTGCAAGCCAAGTGGGTCCTGGGCTGACACCCTATGTAGCAACCTTTCTACTTTACATGTTTCCAATGCCCAGTGTGTAAATCAGCACATTTTGACCCAACACCTTAAACTCCAGAAAGTGCCAAGGGAGATGAGATTTCTTGAAGGCTTCTGGTACATCTGTCACAAAAGTTGCTTGAGGCTGCTCGATGACTCACACGGGAGCTTTGGTTTCCTCTAGAGCCTTCTGCCTTTGTGATGGTTGGAAGCTGCTTGAAAGTCAGACTGAGGTCTGATCAGTGAGGTGCTGGCTTAGGGATGTGAAACATGCTTAATACAGACATCAAGAGCCTTCTGGAAGGAGAACTGGGAAGAAGGTGGTAATGGCTTGTAAGATGGGCAATGCTTTAAGGAAAGGAAGCTATGGAGCCTTCTCTTTTCGCCCCTTAATTTCCAGAAATCTTGCCTACAGTGGATATTTATTTTGGCCTTTCTCATAAACAATGAAACCAACTTTATATCAGAGTTAAGAGGAGCTGGCTAAGGGGAGAGCATCAGTTGTGAAAGCATGAGAATGACAAGGCGGGTCCATCCTGCTGCAACTTCCACCAGGGGCTCAGTAAGTGACAAGCAGTTTCTGATTTCTCAATTCACATGCTATTACAACTTTACATAATAACACTCACACCCTATAACTTTTCTATACCTTTTCTTTACTTTTACCTTAACCCATTAAACACACTGATTGCATAAATGTATTTTTTTCCTAAATATAATTAGAATGTGAAGTGTTAGTCACCTCCAACTCTTTGTGACCCCATGGACTGTAGCCCACCAGGCTCCTCTGTCCTGGAATCCCCCAGGCAAGAATACTGGAATGGGGAGCTATTCCCTTCTCCAGGGGATCATCCCAACACAGGGATCAAACCTGGGTCTCCCGAGTTGCAGGCAGATTCTTTACCACCTCAGCCACCAGGGAAGCCCATAAATAGAATACTTGATTACTGATATATTCTCTCAAATTCATTCCCTTAAAAGTGGTTTATCTTTCTCCCTGTTAATTGGATTTAACTATTTTCATAGTTTTACATCCTTTATACTTTAGTTTATAAACTGCTTTTTAAAAGGGACTTCCCAGGGAAGACCTTCTAAGAATGCATCATGTTAACATGAGTCCCTGACAGCCATCAGAGCTTCCTAGCAGCACACTGATGGTATTGAGTCATGTGGGAGAGGGAAAAAACAAAACCATTCCTACCATTTATTGAAACCTGGTATACTTATTGAAATGCTGCCGGGCACTCCAGCTAGGTATCAAAGAAAACCCAGAGATTCCCCAGGTGAAGGGGATTGTGAGGAGCAAATATTTTGAGGCAAAACCTGAACTAAAACAACAGGTGGGCAGACCATCAAGATGGGAGCCCCTGTGGCTCCCTTTCCCTCCTGCCCTAAAACTGACACAAAAGGTGACATATCGCCAGCTACAAAAATTCCTAACAGGACTACAGATTAAAGAAATGGCTTCTGTCAACTGGAAATTATTAGGAATTTCTAAAAGGCGTTTGATAGATAGGAGCAAAGTAAAGTGAGAAACCAGAGCTCCCGACATTCTGAGGAGTGGTCTCTGACCAAGTGGTGCCAGGGGTAGAAGTGGCGACCAGCACTAAGAGAAGTGGGTCCTGAGGCCCCATCTGGTGACTGCACTTTTTACATCCTCTGGTGTGTATATATTAATAAATGCATCAGGAGGAGACCAAGATTGGGCAGGTAGTCAAGTGGAACTTTAGCTGTACCTTCTTTTTAAAAAATATTTTACATTTAAAATTTAAACATATAATACTCATTTTAAGGAGGATATTTTCTTTTTTTAAAAAAAGAAGCGATTGCATTCAGTTGCAGGGATTCAGGATAAGCGTCACACCAGAGGCTCGATTCCTGCTAGGACTTGAGGGCAGAGAAGGGACCAGGAGAGTGTGCGTGAGCGGGCGGAGGTGGGGAAGTGAGCCCTGTTGGGCTGTGGTGAGCCAGCCAGGAACGAGGTGTGCGAGGGGACGGGTCTGCAGTGCAGGCTGAGGAGGACTTGGGGTCCAGATTCAGTCATTTTTATTGTGTTCTGTGAACAAAGAAAGTGGAAGTTTTCTGAGCCGGGCAGCAATGCCATCCTAGTTTCAGTGTATGACTTCTGGTCTGGCACAGGTGTCCCAGGTGGTGCAAACGCAGCAAAACTCTAACCAGGAGCTGGTAATGGGCTAATGTGGACACCTGATGCCTCAATCCCCACAGGGCTAACAGGAATAGGGAAGGAGGAGACACATTTGCAGAAGTTTCTGAGAACGTTCAGCCCGAGTTGGAGGAAGAGAGTAACAGGATGGAGAGAGGACGATGGAGACACGCAATGTGATCCATTCCTGCAACTGCATCTGGGAGATGAAGGCAGAGATGTCCCTGAATTTAATTCCCGAAAAATAGGTGACTTTTGACAGAGCAAGGTGGTTCCAGAGTGAGGGGAGGAGCTATTTGGGGTGGTGGGGGTCCTCTGAGTCAACCCAATGGGGAGGAGAGAGTCTCAGAGGGTACATTTTCCCAAATCTGACTCCCTAGTTACAGTCTGCTCCTTGAACAATTCCCAGGTGAAATGGGTTGTTTTGTTTCTGAATGGCATTTAACAGGGCAGCAAATTTGGAAAACACTGCATTTTTCTTTATGGAGTGATACAATGACCCCTTTGTTATGAGGCAGATTGATGAGTACAAACTAGCTGAAGGAATCATACAAGCAGGACACATTTTACAGTAGTGTGAATGTTCTACAATATTCTAGCAGCATCACAGGAAGAGGTAGAAGAACCACACATTAGATTTGCTAAAGCAGGAGGCAGCAGCTCAAACTCGGTGTCTGAACTGGAACCAAAGCAGCCCACAGAGTGGCCTCCGTAGGAGGTGGGCTTGAAGGTTGATTTCGCTCCGTCTAGTTCTGGGACTTTCAGTCACCCGCCTGCCCAAAACCCCCAAAGAAGGGAGACTAGTGGGAAACAGCTGGGCATGGCCTCCTCTGCCCTCAGCGTTTGGGAAAGGTGTGCAGACTGAGACCGGGCTTTCTGAATGATGCTCTGCCCCTCCTAGAAGATTTGGGTCATAAAAGCCTGAGTTCCCTGTTGGATAGATTTGTTTGTTTTATTTTGATTTTGTGCCAACAATAAGAAATCTGGGCTCCCCTGGTGGCTCAGTGGTAAAGAATCCTCCTGCCTGTGCAAAAGACACAGGTTTCAATCCCCCGTCCAAGAAGATCCCACATGCCCCGGACCAAATAAGCAAGTGCACCACAACTGCTGAGCCTGTGCTCTAGGGCCTGGGAGCCGCAACTATCAAAGCCCATGCTCCCAGAGGCTATGCTCCACAACAAGAGAAGCCACTGCAATGAGAAGTCCGCACACCGCAACTAGAGAGTAGCCCCAGCTCGCTGCAACTAGAGAAAAGCCTGAGCAGCAGTGAAGACCCAGCACAGCCAAAAATACATAAGTAAGTAAAATGAAAAAAAAATAAGATGTAATGACATACAAATTATATAATACAGAGAAGGGGGAGAGATTCCCCACTTTTCACTCTCCCTGCCCTCCTGTCTCCGACCAGTGCCCTCATGGATGAACCCAGTGGAACCCCACTACTCCAGGAGTTTGAGAAACAGCCCTAAGGGTCGGCCCCTGGAAGACGAGCAGATGGGGGCGTGAGGAGGAATTCATGTGCCGACAGGCCCAGGACTGCCCCAAAGATGCGTCACATCATTATTTAAGCTCATTTAGCACAATTTAGCTAAGTTAAGTTTTCAGCAGGTTCTTCACTTCCTCCACCCCAGGTCTCTTCCCCGTTTTGCTATATTTTCCTTATAGACTTCTCGGTTCCTTTTAAAGTTTGGGGGTCATGAAAAAGCAAAACTGCTGTCTTCTGGGACCCAGGCTCTTTTCTCAAATTCTGGGGAAAGCGCTTTGTGGGAACATGAAGACTGGCTAGAGAATGGATGTGAGACAGAGTGGAAGAGCCCACGCTGGTCATCAGTTCAGGTCGGGCTGATGCAGGAGGTGGGCTGGGGGAAGCCTGGGGATGGGGAGAGTTAGCACGGGAGGCTTAATGAAAGCTGGGAAAGGAACGAGCCTGTTTCTGATTGCCTTTCCTTCTCAGGAGCCCAGTGCTTCTCTGCTCCTCTTTTGTCCCTCTGCCCTCAACCCTCTTAACTAGAAAAAAGTGAAAGTGTCAGTGACTCAGTCATGTCCCACTCTTTGGGACCCCATGGACTGTAGCCCTCCAGGCTCCTCTGTCCATGGGATTCTCCAGGCAAGAATACTGGAGTGGATAGCCATTCCCTTCTCCAGGGGGTCTTCCTGGCCCAGGGATCAAACCTGGATCTCTCCGCATTGCAGGCAGATTCTTTACCATGTGAGCCACCAGGGACGCCCCTTAACCAGAAGTCCAAAGCTAAACCCAAGCAGGCTTGCAAACAAACACACACAAAGAAACCTGTGTTTTGAGCTGAGACGAGACCAATTGTGCCTCTCCGTGAATTCAGTTTCCATTGCTCTCCCAGGGGGACTCGCATGAACTGTTTCATCTCAGATTATGAAATGAAACGCCTTGTACGCAGTTAAAGAAATATGAGGTGTGGGAAGTCTGTTTCACCCCCTTAAAGCATATCAGATGCTTGTCTGTGGAGCATGCTCCGGTAGGAGAAGAGAGCAGCTGAGAAGAGTGGGCAGCGAGAGGCACTGTGGACCACTGGGGGGTGGGTCGGGCTGAGCTGTGGACCACCACCCCGCTCCCTGGCCTCTTGGTTGTAAATCAGAGGTCTCCTGCGATCTGAAAAACTAGGTGGAGTAGGATTTCTGCATCGGATAAGAAAACGAGCTCAGTAAAGCCCTCGTGAGAACTGGATGAGACTGGAGAAGAGCTGGAAACCATGCCACTCAGAGCGCCTGCCCCATGGGTCCAGTTTATCCTGCAGACAGGAGTGGGCATGGGAGCCAAGAAGGGCGGAGGGAAAAATAAAGGAGCTGAGTGACGAGGTTATGTAAAGAAAAACAGAAGAGGAAAACAAGGCCTAATCCAAAAAGAACACACATTTTGACTTCATGTAATATACTTCCTGCCCCTCAAGGAGTGGGTCTCCCCCACCCCCGCCCCCATGCTATGTGATACCAGGCAGGGCAGAATCCCTGAGCCCTGCCTGGAACAGCTCGCACAGAAACATCTGCGTGGATTTGCTGGTTTTCCTTAAGCTAGGGCCAGCTCAGCTCCTCCAGGGCCGCGTGCAGCAAAGCTGCGGACAGCTCTGCAAGGCAAAGTCAAGTTCTTCCTCGGTTACAAAGGGCTCTGTTCCTCCCCTCCAGGCAGCGGAGCATCCTCTAGGGAGGGATGGCAGTCCAGGTGAGGAGTGAGGGGAATGAGTGGTGAAGACCTTAAATGGGACCCTGGGTTAAACCCCAGGGGCCTGTCCCCTCTATCCTTCTCCCCCACCCCCAAACCACAGGAGCCAGGAAGTTCCTGCTACAGGAAGTGTCCATGGGGGTGAGGGGTGTAGAGTGAGACCAACCCTGCTGGCTGGCTCGGAGATGGAAGCAAGAAACAAATTCTGCTCAAGCTATGAAATAAGCTGATCAATTCCTATCTTGGGAAGTAAGAGCGCATGGTACCCCCAGCAAGGGTGGGCCAGTCAGGCCCAGACTCTGCCCTGAACATCAGTGGGCGATGCTCCCTGTGAAGCCTGCTCCCCTCTCAGGGGCAGCTGTGCTGTGTCCCAGAGCTGGTGAAGATTGCAGGCCTTGCTGTGCTGCATCCACGTAGTAAGCTCTCAGCCCCAGAGATCAGCTGAGCATGAACCCAAAGTCCACTAAGAGGATCGTTTAAAAACATTTCCACGGTGAGATGGGGCTTGCTGCTGTAGCTTCTTGAGATGACTGTCTTCTATGAGTCTGCCTACCTTGTGAATATATCTACATCGGCTTCTAAAATGCCTTCTAGGCTTGAACACCTTGAATGTTTTCTTAAACGTGACAGGTCTGAGTAGCTGGAGCAGAAGCACTGTGGAACATTCTACAACATGCTCTCCAATCCGTGGTGCTTCCAGGGGACCACCACCTCAACCCAGTCCACTCTGCCTTGAGAGCCCACAGAGCAAGCTTCCTCCCTTGGCCTGACACCATCCTCCCCATGGCAGTGAGAAAATGGGTAAGACATTCAGAGGGCCTGGATGTTTGTAATCTTGACCTGAGTTTGCCTTGATATGACTTAGCTACTCATGCTATGGAACAAAAGTGGTCCTGGTGAGAAAGCCTGTGTTGGAAACTGGAGTGACTGACCATGAGAACTTGTCCAGTTCCACTTCTGTTGCTGGCTTACATGCTGGTGGATTCCAGGGACTAAACTCCTCTCATGCTTCCTACTATTCCCATTTTTGTTGTTGTTGTTTAGTTGGTAAGTCATGTCGGACCCCATGGACCCCATAGACCGTGTAGCACATCAGGCTCCTCTGTCCATGGGATTCTTCAGGCAAGAATACTGGAGTGGGCTGCCACTTCCTTCTTCACAGGATCTTCCCTACCCAGGGATCAAACCCGGGTCTCCTGCATTGGCATGCAGATTCTTTACCACTGAATCACCAGGGAAGCCCTCTTATTTTTAAGGAACACATAAAAATGCAGGCCATATTATTCAGCAAATACATCACGCCTTAGGTAATAATCTAAGACATATAACTAGAAAGCTAGTGATAGCAAAGAAGTCCCAATTAAGCAAAAACAGTAGATTTTAGACATGTCCATGAGATGGCTTCTGAAGATCATTTCATGTGTTGCCCTGTTTCCACCTGTCCTAAAACTTCCAGAGAGAGAGAGATTGGAGGTAAGATTATGGCTCTTAAGTAAATGAGCTACTTTTTTTTTTAAGTCTAATTGGTTAGAGCTTAAAGAAAGGACTTAATGCTCACATGAATTGTGCAGAAAGGAATTTTAACAAATAGAGAGGCAGCACTAGACAGCACAGACTGAGATCAGAATTCAGAGAAGAAATCGCTTTCTAGGAAGAACCCACACCCTTCAAACTCTGCAGTCACAAGAAGTCCTTCTGTGCACTGGGGTTCCCTGGTGAATACATTTGGAGGCAGGTGTTCATACAGTTAGTAAATAACTATGTTTACTCACTAAGTATGAGTAAATTGCTTGTCCCCCCATTAATAATATTAGAGATTCGAACTGCTCTGAGGTCACACCTTTCTGAATTTCCAGGGTTTCTCAGCTGCAGCACTAGTGCCATTTTGGATTGGATCACTTATTGTTAGCGGGAAGGTGATCCTGTGCATTGCAGGATGTTTAGCCACACCTACCCACCTCTGCCCACTAGATACCTCTAGATACCTCTAGATACCACTAGATACCTCCCGGTCCTGCAGCCAAAAATGCTCCTAGGCATTGCCCAGTTGTTTCCAGGGGACGAAATCCCTCCTCTCCCCCATGTTGAGAACTGTAGGGGGATGACATCTTTTTTCTCCATTGTTTTCTGACAATTAAGTTAGCTCTTAGGGGAACCCGGAGAGACAGATATCATTCCCAATGATGCTGATCCAGCAGGTCGACGGAGTGGAGAAGCGCAGAGCACGTGGGTGCCCTGAGTTAACCAGTCCAGTCTGGGGGGTAGGTGAAAGCTCACCGTGACAGCAGTTACTCCTATGCCCACCCCAAGTGCCTGGGTTTCCCATGAACAAACCGCATCAAGTGCCAAGTGGGCCAGACCCTGCTGCGGCTGTGAGGAAAGAGGAATTCTGGATTCAGAACATGAAAACAACCCTTTGGCAATAGGCAGGGACTAGAGCAGAGATGAATAATGATACATCTCCCTAGAAGAAGCCGTCTTATTTTTGTAGCAAAGCTATCTCTGTGTGCTGAGGCACGAGGGAGAGTGCTGTCTATATACAAAATGCTCCCCAATCATATAATGTTATGCCAAAAACTCTGAAGAGAAGGATATAACATAAAAACAACAAACAAACAAAAAAGGCAAAACCCTCTTGGCTCTGTAGACTGAGCTAATGCTTCCTCTACATCGAAAAAAATAATTGCTCTGTGGTCGGTCACATCTGAATGCTGTTGGGTGAGGCAACCCTGCGGTTGCCATGGAGACATGCTTTTCCAGCAGCGCCAGCATCAGGAAGCTTCACTGAGTCGCCTCTCATCTGTAGCTGAGTGCCTGATACCGAGGGAAGAAAGTCATGGCCCAAACCAAGACACAATCTGAGAAGGAGCAGAGCCATGGTACCAGGGACACTCTCCAAATTTGTCTGGTCTGAGGACCTCAGAGTCCTCTTGGTGTGTAAGGAGACCAGTCGGGGGACAGCGGTGGTTTCTGAGCTTGCAGTGAAGGTAAGACAGGGACGGGGTGGCATGTGCATGAAGGCCAGCCTGTGACACTGACTCCTCCCGCTGGCGCTTGAATCCAAAGAAGCATCTGCTTTGAACTCTGCCTTTGAAGTGGGAGCTGGCCCTTGCTGTCAGCATTCTGGGTTCTCAAAAGAGAAGACAGTTCTGTAGCCACAAATAGACTAGAAAAGGCTTTGACGGTAAAATTTGGCCCAACTCGAGCACTCTGAATTCTAGATTTATGGGCCGTGATGCTAACCCACAAACGTCACACACTTTGTGGTGAGACTCAGCGTGGTGTTTTTTCACAAGGCGCAGTATTTATGGTGACCCGGGCAGGTGCCTATACAGCCCGAGATGCAACACAGGCTCCCGTGGCTAGTAGCTTTCTCTGTAAAGACCAACTCATGTCCAGAAGAGGCTGGGTCGGTCTCTGACAAACGACGTCTCATGGTTGATGTGTCTGTTTCCAACAAGCCAAGGTTAACAGGCTGGCAGTGGACTGACTACAGTGTCATAAAGGTTGATCTCACAAAAGAGGAGCATGAGGGGTTGACACACCCCATTGTGTCTGTGTCATTCTGTGCTCTGGCAGATGTGCTGGCCCTTGTTTACAGCGGAGGAGGTGACATAAAAGCAGAATAATTGGATTTCAAATAGAATAGGGATGTTTGTACTCCATGGGGCTCTGGGCGGGGTGGTGGGGTGAGGCCTATTGCGTGACATCTGGTTTCCAGGGAAATAGGTTTCCTGTGCCACTGCTGAGATGTACTGGGTAAATTCCAGAAGGAATAAGGCAGAGTGAGATACGGCTTCTGGCTTCTTCACACCTAGAGTGAGAACTGACACATTTTCTGAAAGAGATAAAGACTACAAAGTAGCATTCTTGAAGCTTTTAAGACTTTACCTAATTCCAGAAATTTTCTGAAAATATGATGACTTCTGTTTTCACCTTATGGTATGTCTAGTTGCTAGGGGAGGTAGAAAAAGAGCAGCTCCTTTTAAAAAACAACCCGAGCCCCGGGTTCCCCTGGTAGCTCAGAGGTAAAGAATCCACTAACTAATGCAGAAGACACAGGTTCGATCCCTGGACCGGGTTGATCCCACATGCCACAGAGCAGCTAAGCTCGTGAACCATAACTGCTGATCCTGTGGTCTAGAGTTGGGGAGCTGCAACTACTGAAGCCCACGTGCTCTAGAGCCTATACTCGGCAACAGGAGAAGCCACTGCAATGGAAGCCCACACACCACGACCAGAGAGTAGCTCCAGCGCCACAACTAGAGAAAAGCTCACGCAGCAACGAAGACCCAGCACTGCCAAAAATAAAGAAATAAATAAACAAAAATTATATTCAAAAAATAAAACAACTGCAGTCATGAACATTCACCCTGCTTTGCAATCTGACCAACACATTCTCCTATTTCCGGTCACCATGCCTCTTTTCAAAATTTTATTCCAAATGATGTTCTAACCAGGAACTTAAGGAGAGGACCACCCATCACGTGATGTGGGACAGACACATTCAACCCCTGCAGAGAAAGAGAGTTACTTGTAAACACACAAAAACCTGGGTGGGAAGTTCACCGGGGAATGTCGGGGAACCTGAGGCTGCTCCAGGGACTGGTCTTCCCTCATTGGGTTAATTTTTACTTTCATGAAACGCTGTTTCCTGTCTCTCCAGCTGGTTTCGTTGCCCTCACATGGTCCCACATGGCCAACTGGGACTCCGCTCTGGGTTCCCCAGCTTTGACTTAACTTCAATGGACCCTTCATCTCACCTCTGCCACTCATGCCTCACTCCCCAGCCCACCTTTTCCGTCCACCTTAGCTTTGGCAGCCTGCAGACCAGCTACCCCAGGTCCTTTGCTTGCCCCTCAGGTTCCAGGAACAAGAAAACTGCCACCACGGCAGCCCGGCGTGTGATGGAGCATGCTTTCTGAGAGGGGCATTGCCCTGCAAGTGGAGATCAACCTCTTAATTGGCCATTGGCTGCCATCCCAGCTGTGAAAGACATCACTCCTTCCCTCCCTGATTTGGCTCCAACTTTGTTTCCCGACCCTCTCCCTAGCCCAGATGGAGCACTGGCGGGCCCTCACGGACCTTCTTCCTTCTCACCTTTGTGGGTTTTCGGCACCTGAGGGAGATTGGCTACATTGTCCAGCCCCAGCCACTTTTTGAGGCCCATCCTTTCTGTGAAGCTTCCTCTGATCCTGACTGATGGAAAACAAAACAAACTACACGCTCATCCAATCCTGCTAAGCATGTCGCATTGCAACTTGCTGGTGCCCAGCAGAGGGGAGCAGGTCTCTCCACCCCTTGAATCATGGGCTTGTTTTGGTCGATGGAATATGAGCAAACACGACATATGGAGGGGCTGGGAAAACATGTGTGCATCAGGGCTTTTCCTCTATCTAGCTGATCCAAAACTTTTTTCCACCAGGAGAGTGAGGCTGGACCACAACTGAAGAACAAGACATCCTCTCCATCTCAGCCATCCCAGACAGGTGAGCCAGGCTCCCCTAGACATCCCAGCACTGCTGAGCCAACCCCAGACAGAACGCAACCCTCACAGGTTGCATGAGACAACAGGTAGGTATCTTCTGAACCACTAAGTGTTAGAGCAGTTTGTTGGGCAGCAAACCATCCCTTTGCATCTCCCACGTTGGAATCATTCTCCTTTTTGGAAGCCCCATACCAGCTCAGCTGGTAAAGAAACTGCCTGCAATGCAGGAGACCCTGGTTTGATTCCTGGGTCGGGAAGATCCCCTGGAGGAGGGACAGACTACCCACTCAAGTATTCTTGAGCTTTTCTGGTGGCTCAGACAGGAAAGAATCCACCTGCAATGAGGGAGACCTGGGTTCTATTCCTGAGTTGGGAAGATCCCTGGGAGGAGGACATGGCAACCCACTCCAGTATTCTTGCCTGGAGAATCCCATGGACAGAGGAGCCTGGCAGGTTCCAGTCCACAGAGTTGCAAAGTCAGACAACTGAAATGACTTCACACGCACACAATTCAATGTATAGACAATTCCCTGTTCTCTACATTTGGAAGTATAAACAATATAAACCTGTTAATTCTGTAAGTAATTTTTATAATTATGATGTAAGTCTATTCTATCCTTAGACTATTTAAAAATAAGCCCTCTATGGCTTGAGCCTCTTCTACCGAGTGACAGAATCTGACAATCAGCTGGTCCAGTGAACCAGCATAAATAGAGACGGTTGTGGCTGGACTCTGGTGGGTCTCCTCCCCTGCTTTGGAGTAGAAGGAAGTTGAAAAGGAGATTGCTGTTAAAAGCCGGCCCTTGGAGCCATTTGGACCGCGGTGCGCATACTGGTTCTATCAGGCACTGCTCGGGGCCCTGGGAAGACAACCTCTCTGTGAGTCTCCACTTCCTTGTCATTGGGTGAGCAGCCGTCACTCCTCCTCCACGTTCTCCTGTTGCTTCTCTCTCTGCTACAAAGGCCGTGCATCTTGTCTGAAGAAGACGCTCATGCCAGGAACGCCTGCCAAAGCCCCCATTTTATAATTTTGTTTATTTGTTTATTTATGTTGGGCTGCGCTAGATCTTCCTTGCTGCTTGGGCTTTACTCCAGTTGTGGCCAATGGGGACTATTCTCCCACTGTGGTGTGCAGGCTTCTCATTGCATCGGCTTCTCTCGCAGAGCACTAGCTCTAGGGTGCCCGGGCTTCAGTAGTCATAGCGCACGGCCTCAGTAGTTGCAGTTCCTGAGCTCTAGAGCACAGGCTCAGTAGTTGTGGGTGCACAGGCTTGGTTGTGTGAGGCATGTGGGATCTTCCCAGACCAGGGATCAAACCCGTGTCTCTTGCATTGGCAGGCGGATTCTTTACCACTGAGCCACCAGGGAAGCCCCAAAGACCCCATTTTAAACTCAACCAATTAAGGACAATCAAACCAGTCAATCCTAAAGGAAATCAGTCCTGAGTGTTCATTGGAAGGACTGATGCTGAAGCTGAAACTCCAATACTTTGGCCACCTGGTGCAAAGAACTGACTCAATGGAAAAGACCCTGATGCTGGGAAAGATTAATGGCAGGAGGAGAAGGGGACGACAGAGGATGAGATGGTTGGATGGCATCACCGACTTAATGGACTTGAGTTTGAACAAGCTCGGGGAGTTGGTCATGGACAGGGAAGCCTGGCATGCTGCAGTCCATGGGGTTGCAAAGAGTTGGAAACGATTGAGCGACTGAACTGAACTGAATTAAGGACTGCCGGAAATACCATCTTCATTTCTTGTAACCTTCATCTTGCAATGGCTATTGAGTTCTGCCTCCATACATCATAGCCATTTGCACAGCCATAAAACACCTTCTCCATCCTAGACTCATCACAAGCTGTGAGCCTGGATGGGCCGCACCAAATGTCAAGGGAATAGAAGAGACAGTGGTGCTGGAGAATGTGGCTGCATCGGACACTTAATTTCACCATCCGAATAACTCTTCAATCTGTCCATTCCCACCGCTGCCACTTTAGTCCGAGCTCTTATCCTGTCTTACCTAGACACCTGCAGGTGCCTCCTTCTTACTTGGAATACGCAGATAAAGGAGAGCCCACAAGGACTTCTGTGAGGATCACTTATTTAGGAGTAGTCCCAGGAATCAGAAGGCAGAGGAGGGGAGAAGGAATGTTCATATACAAGTGTATAAGTGGGGTCACCGCCATGGGACCTGGAGAGTAGAGCCTGACAGCCCAGGAGGAGGGTTTATCCATTGTCTCCCGTTCTCCACTGGCTGAGGACTGCTCCTGGAAGGACGAGCTCTCCTGCAGTTCGGGTCATTCCTACAGGTGCCCCACCAGCTTCTCCAGCATTGAGGTCACTGCAGGGAAAGGGTGCACTTGAGGCTAGGGCTGTGAGTGTGAGGCGGAGCCCACTTGGGAGTGTCTGCCATGGCCGAGGCTGAATGCAAAGGGGAGGTTGAACAAGCAAGGGGCAGGGCTGCCGAGGCTGCCCATGCGATCTCCTAACTGTACAGTCTCTTCCTGTACCATCTCTGCCCTCCTCTGTGCTGGCTCCTTGCTCTTCTCTGCACAGGAGCAACAGTGATTATGTTTTCAAAACACTGACTGCATCTGTCACATATATGCTCCAAACTCTCAGGACTTAAATCTGTGGATAAGGGTCAGGCTTCCCCGGAGGCTTGGCAGTAAAGAAACCGCCTGCAATGCAGGAGCTGCAGGAGACACGGGTTCAATCCCTGGGTTGAAAAAATCTTCCAGAGGAGGAAATGGCTACCCATTCTGGTATTCTTGCTTGGAGAACCCCATGGGCTGAGGAGCCTGGCAGGCTACAGTCCACGGGGATGCAAAGAGTCAGACACAACCGAAGCAACTTAGCATGCATGAATGCGTGGATAAAGGTCACAACCCTAAGACAGCTTGGGGAGCCCTGCCACCTCTGCCCACTGCTCCTGCCCGCCCCTACCTCACTCTCCTGGAATGTGCCCCCACCTCACTCTCCTGGAACAGGCCACCCTACCTGCTTGCCCTCTGTTCCAAAGTGCTGTGACCACACTGACCACAGGGCCTTTGCACATGCAGTTCCTTCTTTCACCACAAACCCCTGCTTGTCCTTCACCTCTCAGCTCAAGTGTCACTCCCACAGAGGAGCATTTTGAACTCTATCTCTGGGATGGGCCAAGGTCCCTTGTCAAGCCTGTTAGAGAACCCCATAGTCTCCTTTCAGGGGATCTGTTGTCAGCATTTGCCTGATGGGGGAAGAGGAGGAGGCCGTAGCTGGAAGAGAGCAACTGATTTCTCACTGCATAGCCTTTGGGACGTTAGGAAATCCCTACCTGTTCTCATGGTACCAACTAAACTATCAGGTAAATAAAAATAAATCAAAGCAATAAGACAACCACAAAACCCCTAACTGGTTGCTCTGGTCACTGTGTCTGGACGGCTGCCCCTTCATGACCTGCCTGTCCCAGGGCATCCTCATCTCTGGAGCCTGCTTCCTACCAAGCTGTATCTGACTGCTGTGGAACACACCTTTTTCCCTTCCAGAGATGATAAGGGCCAGGAGAATGTTTCCTCCTGGGTCTTTATTCAAGTTTTGAGGTTCCCCACTTCCTGAAGGACACGTTGGCTGAAGCTGGGGAGCCTTGTGGTTAGAGACAATCTGAGCATCGCACTACCAGGACTTTCTCAGATTTCTCTGAGAAATCTCGGATGGAGATATTTTCACTCACCTAATCTGAACAGATCACGAAACTTAGGCAGTAAGTTTGACTTTTAAACTCTTGAGAGTCCCTTGGACAGCAAGGAGCTCAATCCAGTCCAACCTAAAGGAAATCAACCCCGAATATTCATTGGAAGTACTGATGCTGAAGCTAAAGCTCCAGTACCTTGACCATCTGATGCAAAGAGCTGACTCATTGGAAAAGACCCCAATGCTGGGAAATATTGAGGGCAGGAGGAGAAGGGGGCAAAAGAGGGTAAGGTGGTTAGATAGCATCACTGACTCAATGGACATAAATCTGAGCAAACTCCAGGAAATAGTGACAGACAGGGAAGCCTGGTGGGCTACAGTCCATGGGGTTTCAAAGAGTTTGGCACGACTGAGCGACTGGACAACAACAAAAAGTTTGACTTTTAAACTCTCTGGCAACTGAGACCGAAAAAGGGGGGCAAAGTTCTTGGATACAGAAAATTTTCATCCGGGAATGTGTCTGAGTTTTAGGAAGAGCCGACAGTTTTTAACCTTTCTCTCAAAAGACCCAGGCCTTCCCTAATCACTGTTCCTTCCTTCTTCTCTTTAACAGATTGATTGAAGTATAGTTGGTATATGGTAAACTGCAAGTGTTTAATGAATGCAGTTTCATGAGTTTGGACACAAGCACGCACCTGTGATACCATCACCCTGATTAACTGACATACCATCATCACACACTGTCCGGGACACACCGTCATTGTGTCCCTCTGTTTGATGGTTGTATGCATAGTGACAAGTTAACGTGAGACCTACTCTCTTAACAAAGTTTTAAGTGTATCACACAGTTTTGTTGACCATAAGCAAGCCCTACATGGTACAGCAGATCTCTAGAACTAATTCATCTTGCATAACTGAAACTTTCCCTGGAGGAGGGCATGGCAACCCATTCCAATAATTCTTGCCTGGGAAATCCCATGGATAGACGATCCTGGCGTGCTACAGTCCAGGGGGTGGCAAAGAGTCAGACAAGACTGAGTGACAGCACAACTGAAACTTTATACCCACTGCTCCCCACTTCCCCCTCCTCCTTCCCCAGTGACCACTGTTCTACTTTCTGCTTCTGTGACTATTTGAGGTTCCTCATATAAGGGGCATTGTGTGGTATTTCCCCTTTGGCATCTGGCTTATGGACTTCCCAAGTGGCTCAATGGTAAAGAATCTGCCTGCCAAGCGGTAGACTCGGGTTCAATCCCTGGGTTGGAAGAATTCCCCTGGAGTAGGGCATGGCAACCCACCAGTATTCTTGCCTGGAGAATCCCATGGACAGAGGAGCCTGGTGGGCTACAGTCCACAGGGTCACAAAGAGGTGGACACGACTGAACGACTCAACAACAGCAGCAACAGCAGTCTGGCTCATTTCACTGAGCACAGCGTCCTCTAGGTTCACCCCAGTTGTTGCAAATGGCACTCAATGTCCACCTACAGACAGGTGGATAAAGAAAACGTGAAATGTACACACAGGGGAACATTACTCAGTCTTCAAAAAGAAGGAAAGCAGTCCCGCTCTTCTTCATTCATCCTTTTTTTAAAATCTTAATTTTTTTATTTTTAAAAAGTGTTTATTTATTTGGCTATACCGGGTCTTAGTTGTGCTTTTGATCTTTAGTTGCAGCATGTGGGATCCAGTTCCCCAACCAGGCATTGAACCTGGGCATCCTGTATTGGGAGCATGCAGTCTTAGCCACTAGACCACCAGGGAAGTTTGTAATTTTTATTTTATTTTATGGTATAGTTTATATTTTATAGTTGTGGTATAATATAGTTATTATTTTCCTGGGCTCCAAAATCACTGCTGATGGTGATTGCAGCCATGAAATTAAAAGACGCTTACTCCTTGGAAGGAAGGTTATGGCCAACCTAGATAGCATATTTAAAAGCAGAGACATTACTTTGCCAACAAAAGTCCATCTAGTCAAGGCTATGGTTTTTCCAGTGGTCATGTATGGATGTGAGAGTTGGATGGTGAAGAAAGCTGAGCGCCGAAGAACTGATGCTTTTGAACTGTGGTGTTGGAGAAGACTCTTGAGAGTCCCTTGGACTGCAAGGAGATCCAACCAGTCCATCCTAAAGATCAGTCCTGGGTGTTCATTGGAAGGACTGATGTTGAAGCTGAAACTCCAATACTTTGGCCACCTCATGCAAAGAGTTGACTCATTGGAAAAGACCCTAATGCTGGGAAGGATTGGGGGCAGGAGGAGAAGGGGACGACAGAGGATGAGATGGTTGGATGGCATCACCAACTCGATGGACATGGGTTTGGGTGGACTCTGGGAGTTGGTGATGGACTGGGAGGCCTGGAGTGCTGTGATTCATGGGGTCACAAAGAGTCGGACACGACTGAGCGACTGAACTGAACTGAACTGATAGTTGACCTTCTTAATTTATCTGTGTTTTCAAGCTCTCACCCCTCAGAACACCCCATTCTTTATTTTCTGCCTCCCGATTCCCCTTTGCCTTGGCTTTCTCTCTCTCTCCCGTGTCCTCTCCTTCCTCCTGCTGCTCAGGCGTGTCCTCTCCCCTGCCCCTAACTCTGCCTCCCTACCCTTCCCCACACACATCCATGAGCTTCCTGTTCCTTCCATTTTCACCATCTGAAGTGCTTCCAGCAACATGAAAGACTTGAAAGGGAAGAGAACAGGACACGACTGTCCTAAACATTCATTTCCAGCTCTTTTCCCCAAGGATTTCAGAATATTTCAGGCCCAATGCTGTTCTCTCCCTCTGAAGATGCGCATCTGCCATCCCTCGTCCCTCCTAAGAGCCGGGAGCAGATGCCCCTTGGGCTTCCAGGGCGGCATCCCCCCAAGTTGCCTCCCCCTCCCCATGGTGCTGTCAGGCACCTCCTGTCAGGGCACACCTACACCCCAGAGCCAAGGCCAAGTTCCCTGCTGGGCCCGGATGAGTGAAGCATCGCCCCCCTGCCCCTGCAACCCAGCCTCAGACAGCTGCTGCCCAACAGGGGCACGGATTGATGGAGCCTCTCCAGAGAAAGCCGCCTCAGCCCGCCTTACAGGCAGAGTCACTAATGATTTGGCACCAACAGAGCACACTAGTCCTAAAAAGAAAGTTGCTCCGTATCAGTCAGAAGAGCAGAGCCAGTTGTTAATACTTCATTATGGTGTATCTCCAGAGGTGGGTGTGGTGAAGGGAGGCCCAAGGAGTTACTTCCATGCGTAGATAGACCCGGGCCTGACATTTGCAGAGTCTAGATGTCACTATGGCCAGAATTCCTTTTCCTTTTTCCTCCAGAAAGGCAAAATAAAAATCAAATCTGTCCGCTTTGCTGGTCAAGGCAGCTCGTTTGGTTCAACAACAGATGGCCCTAGGATGCCTTGGAGCTGTCCTTATTGCCAGGGATAGCTGTATGATGGGCATAGCCCCAGCAGCCTTTCTGTCCGTATGAGGCCCAGCCCATAAGCATTTATTTGGGATCCTTCCCAAATCAGACAGGGGCCAAGGGATATCAGCTGGTGACTCCAAATCAATACCCTGTTCTTCCACCATTTTAGTTCTTCTTGTTTGGCTGTCTTTGGAATTTGTGTCTGAGAGGAATGTCCAGGGCAGTTTGTAGATGAGGTTTATGAATTGTGAGCTAGGGGAGAGACAGGGAGGGGAGGAGGAAGGAATAGGGAGAGGTTGGAGTGGTGTGAGGAGGAGATGATGGTGGTTTGATGAGGTGACAGAGGAGGGAAGCAGGGGTGTGTATCACTGTGGGCAGAATACGGCCTTCGACCTTCTGCATGGCTTGTAGTAACTGCCTGTCCCCAGGGCTGCATGCGGGGCCAGATCCCACACATAGCTGCCACCACCTGGAACCTGCCAGAACCCAAGCAGCCACCTGCCCAAGTTCTAGGCCTTTCCTGTGAGGCACAGGTGGGCATTGAAGGGAAGGGCAGGGGCGGGGGCAGGGGGTAGGTAATGGCATTAGTGATCTTGACCCTGGAGCCCGATGCTAGAGGCCGTTTCAGCTCTGGGTGGCAGGGGTGGGGGCGTCATGCCAGGGCAGCCTTGCCTTGGTGAAGCCTGCTTTCCTTCCTGGAAGAGACTTGAGCCCCCTTGGAGGTTTAAAACCAAGTCAGGCTACAGGAAGGGAAGGGGGCATCCTTTCTGTCTCCTTTGGTTTATCACATTCCTCCTGCTCATGGACACTGTGCCTGCATTGGTGCAACCACTGTATTTTTTCTAGGCAGCATTTCCTTGGTCGAGAGCCAAGGTGCTGTGACACGCTGCCCCTAGGGCCCCTGGCACCCCAGTGATGTGGCTGCCTGCCCACCATGGGAAAGGAGAGACACTGGCCCTTTGTAAAGAGACTCAGTGACCCCAGAGCCACAAATGAACAGCAAGGCAGACAGAACTTCCACACATATCCACCCCTTACCCACCCATCTCCAAGTGCAATTGGTTATTAATGGTCCCCCAGGAAAGAGACGGGGCTCTTGCTTCAGCATCCTGTATCAGCTTCTAACAGCCCCACGAGCGAGCTCAGAGCTCCAGAAGGAATCCTGTGCCCAGGGACCTTCTTTGTATGTCTCTGTCACCATGGCATCAGGCTCCTTTGAGCCTTGTTTGACGCTATTTCATCAAGCCCTTGATGAAACCCTGTCTTTGGCTTTTGCTAACTTACAACATACCTTCATGGCCTCTGGGGTCCCAGGGGCACAGAGTCTGGACCAAACACCAGACCCCATCCCCCGGTCCCACAGGCGAGTGTAGTCAGGGCGTCTGAAGTGCCAAGTGGCCCATTTATGAGTAGATGGGTGAGGGTGACCTTGCTGCCTGAGCGGGGCCTGGCGGGCTCGGCCGGTGCAGCGCGTCTTGTCACCCAGCGCCCTGACCTGGTTCACCGCTGGCTGAGGACGGAGCCCAGGCAGCAGGCCCGACTCAGCCGCGTCCTCTGGCCTCACACAGCATCTTTGTCGTGAAGCTTGGCAAGGACTGCTGAGTCCTTTCTGTTTCTCCAGAATCATGCTCTGGGGAGGGGAGGCGCTCTGGCCAGCATGTCTGCAAGAATAGGTGGAGGCTGCTGAGGTGGGATTTCAGTTGCTGTGGGGGTTTGGTGTGCTGGGAAAGGGGGGAGGTGACTGATGGTGTCCCTGAAGTGCAGAGGCCCGAAGCCGTACACAGAGTGTGGGGAATCCAGCCTGGGCAGTGGGCCCATCAGGCCAGTCTGGGAAGACTGCTTCAGTCTTGGCGACAGTTAAGCCCTCAAGGGCCATGACCACACCACTTATTTATTTGTATTCCCTCGTGTAACCCAGCACGGAGCTTTGCCCAAGTAGCCAGACTAGCTCAATGGTCCAGGGGGTGCAGCCTTCAGCCTGACAGTCTGGGTTCAGATCCCTGCTCTGTTGTTCAGCCCTGGGACTCAGGAGAGTTAACTGTCCTCTCTGGGCCTCAGTGCTCATCTGTTAAATGGACGCAGCGAGAGTGCCTGCATTATGAGGCTGTTGCGTTTAGAACAGTGCTTGGCTGATTTGCTACTGCTTTGAGGCACACGGCAGGTGTTGGTGGAATGGAAAGCTGGAATCCAGGTGGTATCACACTGTCAGACAGATGCCCATGGTCTTAGCTTTGGGCTCCTTGACTCTAGAGGAAGCCCAGATGGCTTGGTGGTTAAAAAAAAAAAAAAGCCCCACCTGCCACTTAAACAGACATTTCTCCAAAGAAGACATACAGATGGCTAACAAACACATGACAAGATGCTCAACATCGCTCATTATTAGAGAAATGCAAATCAAAACTACAATAAGATATCATCTCACACCAGTCAGAATGGCCATCATAAAAAGTCTACAAACAATAAATGCTGGAGAGGGTGTGGAGAAAAGGGAACACTCTTGTACTGTTGGTGGGAATGTAAATTGATGCAGACACTATGGAAGACTCCATAGTTATGGAGACTCCTTAAAAAACTAGGAATAAAACCACCATATGAGCTTGCAATCCCACTCCTAGGCATACACCCCGAGGAAACCAAAAGTGAAAAAGACATGTATCCCACTCTTCATTGCAGCACTATTTACAATAGCTAGAACATGGAAGCAACCTAGATGTCCATCAACAGATGAATGGATAAAGAAGTTGTGGTACATATACACAATGGAATATTACTCAGCCATAAAAAGGAATGCATTTGAGTCAGTTCTAATGAGGTGGATGAACCTAGAACCTATTATACAGAGTGAAGTAAGTCAGAAAGAGAAAGATAAATATTGTATTCTAATGCATATATATGGAATCTAGAAAAATGGGACTGAAGAATTTATTTACAGGACAGCAATGGAGAGACAGATGGGTAAGCTGGGCAAGAAGTCCACCACCAATTTCATCCATTCTGTAGCACCCCCATCCCAGCTCTCTCTCCCTCTCTTTACCTTTCTGTCCATCCACAGGTGACTGAGAACATTGGCCAACAGCACTCCAGGTCCAGAGGCATCCGCTCAGTCCCGTGGATTCAGAGACTCTGGGGTACCAGGGACAAGTAACTGGATTCCAGAAGCCTCTGTCCTCTGGGAGGCGGGGTTAGGTCCAGCCTAGGCCCTGCACCTGTGCAGGGAGTAACGTCGCCGGAGGACACACATTCCCCTACTCATTCCCTTCTTGACTGTGGTCACCCCAGGCCACCCCTTCGGGCTCTGCTCTCTGTCAAGCTCAGCACTGCATCTAAAGAAACTCCTCAGACAGTTCAGGTTCTCCCTGCCAAGGCAGGACCAGCTGAAGAAGGATCTGGAGCTGGAGGGGCCTAGGGAGGGGTGACAGGGACAGCGTTGGTCCCTTTCGGTTCCCAGGCTCCAGCTGCTCCCGGAGCCTCTGAGCAGCATCAGGGTCCCTGCGGCTCCTGCTTTCCCAGGGTCTAGAGTCATGCCTGGCCCTCAGTGGCCTCACAGCAAATACACCTTGACTAGGGATGGGCATTGTGGACAGGGTCAGGGGGGCTCTCAGCCCTCTGGAGCGCCCTCTGTTTTCCTCCTACAACAGCCAGGAGTGGGGGCGGGGAAGCGAGTGCAGGGTGTCTCCAAGGTTCTCAACCTCACACCTGCTACCCTGCCTCCCCCGGCTCCAGCCTGTTACCGCAGCTTCCCTCCCCTCCTCCATCTTTTGATGTTAAGATGCACATACAAGGTCTCATCAGTGGTCTTAAGAATCAAAGTCTTCCCCTAAAGAAATAAATCTCTAAGATGACAGACCTCAGGCATCAACAAGAGAGAGGAAAGCCTGTCTTGGGGAGGGGGTGACAATGGGGAGTTCCAGAGGCACAGAAAATTCCCTTGAGACCCAGCTCCCCCACCAGCCCCACCCAGACCATCCTGTGTTAGCTCGATGGCACTGGTGGGGAGTGACCCAGAGCCTTGACGAGGTCCATCTGAGTATGAAAGCTGATGACACGGATGTGGGGGGCTGAGCAGAAGCAGCCCTGGGGTGCCCTTCTTCTCAGCACAACCCCTGACTGCAGCCAGTCCAATGGCAAGCGGTCAGCAGTCAGGGAGTGTGGCTGCTCAGCCCACCTTCCCAGCTGCCTGGGTGTAGTCTTGGAAAGGGGAGGCTGGGCTGTGAAAACAGACGATGTCAATTTCAGGCAGCATTTAGGGAGAATACTGTTCCACTTGCTCATTCTTCTTAGCACTCCCCCAAAAACTTGATTCAATCAGCCATGGATGAGAAAGGCCTGTTACCATAGCAACACCACTGTGAGAATGAGAAAAATCAGCAACAGAGCAGGCTGGGTTCTCATCTGGAAGCGGGCACCAGGAGGGTAAAGAAACAGAGCAAATCCCAGGCGACCCTGAGCCCACCATGCTCCCTGTGGTTGAACTTTTCATCTCACGTGGGACCCCAGGAAAGGCACAGGGTGCCCCCAGGGTGATTATGCTGAGGAACACACACCTGTTCATTGCCTGGTTTCCATTAAGCCAGCCTGGACTCTTTAGTCCTGTGTTTATTTTCGTGGTTGATGTAACCCATGCAGACTGATGAATCTGCATGCTTCTTTTTCTTATATTATTGCCTGTTTAGTGGAACGTGTTCAGTATTTCTGTGCATATTCATTTATTATTTGATGCTGCCAAAGGGAACCGTGGCCCTTACTTCCTCTTCCAAGGCCATGGCCTGGACAATGTTCACAGTCAAAGGGAGACAACCTTTGCAAAAGATGAAGGGTTTTGGTCCAGCCTCTACAACCTTCTGGAGTTGGACAAGCTGGAGTTTCTAAAGAGAAATTGTTGGCTGGTTGGACTCAGTGTCCCAGCTCAGGGCCAGAATGAGATGTTCAGGAAAGGTGTTTCTAGGAGGCATGAGGCTTTGAAAATTTCTGAGTCTGGACTTGAAGATTTGACATAAAGTGACCCTCTACCTTTCTGAAGCTCTCTTTCTGCCGGTTTCCTCAGAGATCCACCTACCAGCCTATCTCTGGGCCTGGCCAGAACTAATAGCCCTGGGTTTGGAAATATCCCCCAGTATAACCTCCTCCAAGGGCTTTACCCTTTGCTCGGAACTCCACTGGGCCTTTTAAAGTAGATTGAAGCCATATGTTTCTGATTCATTTACACTTTACTCATCAGAATGTTCCCTTTTTTATGAGTGATTTGTTGTCTTAAGATGCCTTTGCAGTCTTGTTTATGTCTTTCCCCCTTAGAAACAAGATAGTGTGTCTTGTTAAGCATGGGGGTAGGGGCGGAGGGGGTAAAAATGTAGCTTCAGGTCTGAGTTTGTTTTGGGTCACAAGAGGAAATGCAATGTTTCAGCAGAGCTGTTTGGTTTAAGTGTCAAGAGATTTGTCTTTTCTGCTCAGAGCGTTGGGCTTCAAAGTGAATATCCATGTCTCCTCCTAGATTGAAAACTCAGCTTGAGCAGCTGTGTAGCCCTAGGCCAATCACTTAATCTCTTTTCTCCTCAAATCCTTCATCTGTAAAATGGGGATAATAGTGCTCCCTGCATCACAGAGCTGTTGTAGTAATAATGTATTGCAACTATTATAAAAGTGTGAGTCATACAGAATTAGCCAGAGTTCCTTTAAACAGTGCCAAGCCCATGCATTCTCTATCCTTTCCATCAATATGCCACCCCTCTGATCCACTTTGCTCCAGTGAATCCTCCAGGACTCAGCTAAAACATCACCTACCGTAAGACCTTCTCTGCTCACCAGTCTTGACTGACATTTTCTCCTTTGGGTCCCTGCAACATCTTACACATGCCTTCACTGTCAGTCTCATCACTTGGCTTTTTGTTTCTATAACTTGACTTCCCCCCAAGGAAACTGACATCTCCTTGAGGGCAGTAAAGTGATTTTTACCTTGGTTTGACCTGTAGGAGGTGCTCAACAATAGTTTGAAATTAAGGAGATAAAAACAGAAAAGGGGACACAATGGTGCTTGCTTTTTTCATACTCAGGATGAATCCAGTTAGCTCTATTTTGTGAGAACTCTGGCTTTACAAGAAAGGAGACAGATGGAGTGAAGCAGTGGAGACACTGTCTCCAACGTGAGTGGGGTGGGGGGTGGCCAGAGAGAGAAAGGAACCAGAGAAGACTTGGGATTTGAACCACAGAGGCAAAGCCAAGTGTCCTGGAGAAGGTGGAGAGTTCATTTGGGGATGTGCAGAACATAACACTCATGTTAAAATACCTTGCAAAATATGGACATGTGGGCTGGAGAAAGTTTGGAGCTACAGATGTTGAAACCTTGAGGGAACTTTTGAAGTCAGGATGGGTCATACCATCCAGGAAGCATGGTCTCTGAGGCCTGGGAACATAAACTGTCAGCCAGTATCATTTTTTCTAGACAGAGTATAAAGTTAGGTTGTTCATTAGAGACCTTTCTATAGCATTTACAACTATAAATTTCCCTCTTAACACTGCTTTCACAGCACCCCATTAGTTCTGGTATGTTGTTTTCATGTTTTAAGGTATTTTCCCAATTTCCCCTGTGATTTCTTTTTTGACTCATTGGTTGTTGAAAAGTATGTTGTTTAAGTTTCCACATATTTGTGGATTTTTCAGTTTTCCTTCTGCTATTGATTTCTAATTTCATTCCATTGTGGTTGGAAAAGATACTTTGTATGACTTCAGTCTTTTTAAAAATCTAATAAGACTTGTTTGGGGGCCTAATATATTGGTCTATCCTGGATATGGGTCCTTGTACAGTTGAGAGAAATGTGTATTGTGCTGTTGTTGGGTGGAGTGCTCTGTATGTGTCTGTTAAGTCCAACTGGTTTCTAGGTTTGTTCAAATCTTCCATTTCATTATTGGTCTTCTGTTGGTTACTTAAAGTAGGGTATTGAGTCTCCTACTACTATTACAGAGCTGTCTTTTTCTTTCTTCAATTCTTTCAGTATTTGCTTCATATATTTGGACTCTGATTCCAGTTGCATATATGTTTACATTTGTTACATTTTCCTGGTGAATTGACCCTTTTATCAATATATTATGTCCTTCTATATCTCTTACAATAGTTTTTGACTTAAAGTATATTTTATCTGGTATTTGTATAGTCACCTCAGTTATCTTTGTTACTATTTATATAGAATATCTTTTTCCATCTTTCACTTTCAATCTGTGTCCTTAGATCTAAATTTCTTATAGGCAGCATAAAAGTAGATCATGCTTTTTTCTTTTTATCCATTCTGCCAGTGTATGCCTTTTGATTGGGAAATTTAAGCTATTTACATTTAAAGTAATTATTAACAGGGAATGACTTACTTATGCCATTTTGCTATTTGTTTTCTGTATGTATTATAGCCTTTTTTTGTCCCTTATATCCTCTATTACTGCCTTCCTTTGTATTTAGTTGATTTTTTTTTTTTTTGGAGTGACATGTTTTGATTTCCTTCCCATTCCCTTTTGTGTATATTCTACATGTGTTTTCTTCATGGCCACCATGGGGATTTATATAGCCATTCTAAAGTTATAACAATCTATTTTGAATTGATACCAACTTAACTTCAGTGACATACAAAAACTCTACTCCTTTACAATTCTATTTGCCCCCAACTTTGTGCTATCAATGCCACAAATTACATCTTTATATCTTGTATACTAGTTAACATAGACTTTCTCCATGTATTTACCTTTACCAGAGACCAACATCTTCCCAGGGCTGTGAGTAACTTCATAACATCCTTGCACCAACCTGAAGGAATCCCTGCAACATCACACGTAGGGCACAATCAGTGGTAATGAATTCCTTGTTTTTGCTTATCTGGGAATGTCTTACTATCTCCCTTATTTTTGAAGGACAGTGTTGCTGAATATAAAATTCTCACCTGATATTTTTTTTTCCTTTCAGCACTTTAAATATATCATCGCATTGATTTCTGGCCTCTAAGTTTTCCAACAAGAAATTTGGCTGATAGTTTTACTGGGTATTCTTTATATACAATGAGTAATTTCCTCTTGCTGATTCAAGATTTTTCTCTTTGTCTTTCAACAGATTAATTATAATGTGTCTCAGTGTGGGTCTTTTTCATTCTATCCTACTTGGAACTCATTGAGTTTTTTGAATTCAGATTCATGTCTTTCCTTAAATATGAGGAGTTTTCAGCCATTATTCAAATAAGTTCTCTGATCCTTTTTCTCTCCTACTTCCGGGACTTCCATAATGCATATTTTGGTTTACTTGATGAGGTTCTGTAAGTTTCTTAAACTCTTCACTTTTCTTTATTCTTTTTTTCTTTCTGCTCATCAGGCTCAATAATTGCCAGTGTCCTATCTTTGGGTTCATTGATTCTTTTTCCTGTTCAAATTTGCTGTTGAACCCCTCTAGCTAATTTTTCAGTTTAGTTACAGGTATCTCACACTTTTTGAAAGTTAGCTTTATGACATTTCACTTTTATAGAAGACCAATATTAGTAACTGTTTTACTAACCAAAAGAAATCAGAAGAGAATACTCACTTTTACAGAAAAAAAGTGAAAATAGCCTTCAGCATTTGTTTTGCAGTGAGCAATTATAGAGACAGTACTTCTCCAGGAACTACACTCAGCATCTCAGCATCAAGCCACCATAGTTTTGAACTGTGTATGTGGGCATCTGTGCTTTATCCTGATTTCTTTTGTGCATCCATTAGCAATATGTAACCTAAGGTAATTGCTTCTTCACTTTATGCCACTTTGGCTTATGAAAAGTTTCACAGAAATGCTCTGCTTTCATGCAGTGGGGGAAACCTTATTGTACTTTTCAGCTTCAGAATTCCTGTTTGGTTCCTTTACATAATTTCTGTCTCTATTTTCATTGTGCTCATATGTTGATTCCTGATTCTCCTTAGCTCTTTTCCCATGCTTTCCGTTAGCTCTCTAAGAATATTTTAGATGACTGTTTTCTCACGGATACAGAGAACAGATTGCTGGTTGCCAGGGGCAATGGAGAAATGAGTAAAGGTGGTCAAATGTCCTTCCAGTTGTAAAATAAATATGTCCTGATGATGTAATGTACACTGGTGATGTAACGGGCACCATGGTAACTACAGCTAACAATACTGTATAGTATATTTGAAAAGTAAGATCTTAAAAGTTCTCATGACAAGAAAAAATACAACTCTGATGATGGATATTAACTAGAGTTATTATGGTGATGATTTTGCAATATATACATATATCAAATCATTATGTTATACTCCTGAAACTAATATACTGCTATATTTCAATTATGTCTCAATACCAAATCAAACCAAATTTTGGAATAAACATTGAATTTCCTTACTAAAATTTGAGAAATTCTCATTTAAATGCCTTCTTCTCTGCAGTCATCCTCTGTGGTTTTCCAGTCTTCTTCTAACTTCACTGAGGTTTTCAATGGCTAAGTTAAAGCTCTCTTTTGGTAAATGTCACATTGCACTTGAAAATATGTGGGTTATTTTCAAATATCTTTTGATACTGATTTCTAACATTATTACACAATGATAAGAGAACAGACTCTGTATGATTTCAATAATTTTAGACCATGAAGTTTTTGCACCTTGTTTTATGTCCCTGGATATATTCCAATGTCTCCTGATTTATAGTCTATGGGAACATGAATAGAATTTGTATCCTGCTATCATGTGAAAATTGTATAAATCTTAATTATGTTAAATTGGTTCAGAATGTTTTTCAGGTCTACTATATCCTTCTACTTTTCTGTCTATTCATTCTATTATTTTTTGAGAGTTTGATATTGAAACCCCAACTAAAAGTCTTAATTTATCTACTTAAAAATAATTGTAATATAAGTGAAATAATATATAAGATTATTCTGTATTTCCCAAGTCTCCTGTAAATATGTTATCATACTTTCATGATTTAAAATTTTTTTTTAATTGTAATGAATAAAATTTGAAAATTCTGAATTCCCAGACATAGGTCCAAGAATCAGATAAAGGATGTGGACTGGTGTTAAAAGCAGTTGTCTCTGCACAGATGTAGACATGCGGACACCAAGAGGGAAGAGGGGTCTGAGAGAAATCGGGAGATGGAGATTGACACAAATACACTATTGATACTACATATAAATCAGATAACTAATGAGAACCTGCTGTATAGCACAGAGAACTCTGCTCAGTGCTCTATGGTGACATAAATGGGAAGGAAATCCAAAAAGGAGGGGAATATATGTATACGTATGGCTGATTCACTTTGCTGTACAACAGAAACTAACACAACATTGTAAAGCAACTATGTTCCAAGAAAAATTAATTTTTAAAAGAAGCAGAGTACTGGGATCATATGCATTGTTTCTTTGTACTTGTTTTGTATTTTCAGTACTTTCTATACAATACATAAATTATTTTAAAAATTATCAGTTCAATTCAGTCACTCAGTCATGTCCGACTCTTTGCAACTCCATGGACTGCAGCATGCCAGGCCTCCCTGTCCATCACCAACTCCCAGAGTTTACTCAAACCCATGTCCATTAAGTGATGCCATCCAATCATCTCATCCTCTGTCATCCCCTTCTCCCCCCGCCTTCAATCTTTTCCAGCCTTGGGATCTTTTCCAAGGAGTCAGTTCTTCGCATTAGGTGGCCCAAGTATTGGAGTTTCAGCTTCAGCATCAGTCCTTCCAATGAATATTCAGGACTGATTTCCTTTAGAATGGACTGGTTGGATCTCCTTGCAGTCCAAGGGACTCTCAAGAGTCTTCTCCAACACCACAGTTCAAAAGCATCAATTCTTTGGCTCTCAGCTTTCTTTATAGTCCAACTCTCACATCTATATACTACTACTGGAGAAACCATAGCTTTGACTAGATGGACCTTTGTTGGCAAAGTAATGTCTCTGCTTTTTAATATGCTGTTTAGATTGGTCATAACTTTTCTTCCGAGGTGCAAGCGTCTTTTAATTTCTTGGCTGCAGTCACCATCTGCAATGATTTTGGAGCCCCCCAAAATAAAGTCTGTCACTGTTTCCATTTTTCCCCATCTATCTGTCATGAAGTGATGGGACCAGATGCCATGATCTTAGTTTTCTGAATGTTGAGTTTTACGCCAACTTTTTCACTCTCTTCTTTCACTTTCATCAAGAGGCTCTTTAGTTTCTTCCCTTTCTGCCATAAGGGTGGTGTCATCTGCATATCTGAGGTTATTGATATTTCTCCCAGCAATCTTGATTCCAGCTTGTGCTTCATCTATACAACACATAAATTATTTTTAAAATTATAAAAATATCTTAGCAAATTATATATTCATTGCAGATGTCATAGGACATCTGCAATCCATATTCTTTTAACAGTCAATCCGGTTAGCTTCTTTAAACTTATAGGAAATAAAATACAGTCCTCCAGAAATTATAGAATAATTAGGCTTTTCACCAACAGAAACTTTCTTCCACTTCAATTATTCCAAATAATTAAAGATGGGGTATTGCCGCCGAATTTTTCTCCCCCAGCCATTTATTTCTTTTAAGGAAGAACCGGAAGCTTGCAGGCTTATTTTAGAAGGAATTCACATGTCAGATGACAATGCATGACAGATGACAGACTTTTCTGCCAAACAGAATAGAATGAATGGGTATTCTCGGGAACTTTCAAGCACAAACTCTGTCTGTTCTGTTCTCTATTTTAACCATTTAACCAGGCTATGGCCCTGGCAGGAGGGAGCAAATGAGTGAAGAAATGAATAAGCTAATAACTAATTTTCTCTGTGGAGCATTATTCAAAAATAATTCTACCTGCAATACATAAAGGATCAAAGAAAATCCTCATAGAAACACATACCATATTTACATGTCTCTCTGGAAGTTAATCAGTAATTCCTAGAGCCAGTAATTTTCACATTGGTCAACCGAGTACTAAAAAAAAAAAAATTGTCTGAAGTCTTTGTCTTGTACCCAATGCCTGTATTTCTCTGGTGATGGTTTCTGCCATTATTTTTTCCTTCGAATGCTTTGCTATTTCTTTATATGCTGATGATTTTCTTTGGTTGAAAACTGAACATTTGTAAAAATGACCACCTCTCCCAGTGCAGAATGGCTTTGTGCTGCGGGAAATCCTTAAGTAATTAGCCAGGCACACTCTGAGTCTCTGGACCATGACATGGAAAAAGCTTAGAGTCTTCTCGGAGCATGCATCTTGCCTGGGCCTGTGTGTGGCTTTTCAATCACCTCACATACACAGTTGCTTATAAATGTCTTGATGGTACAGAGTCTCACCTCAGTTTCTCCTTAGTGCCTTAGATTGTGATGGTGTGTCTCCACCTGTAATCCTTTGTCCCTGACACCAGCACATCCATAGTTTTCCGAGCAGTGCCAGCTGCTTCTCTCTGCCTTGGATCTGAATTAGGTGACAAAGAGGCCAGTCCTTCAAGCAGCCCTCAGAGAAGTTATAACCTTGCAACTCTGCTCTGTTCCTTCCCGTTCAAGGGAGGGGACTGGAAACTGCTGTGTCCTCCAGACCAAGACCACCAGGGAGAGGATGGGGAAAGGGCAGGCAACAATATCCATACCACAGAATTTCCTACTGTTCTGAGAGTGGCATTTCCTTGATTGGGTGTTTGCTAGGCTGCTGTAGAACTTGAGTTGTTTTTCCGTAACTCATACAAGGTTATTTTATCCAGTTTTTGGTTGGCTTTTTTTTTTTTTGATGTCTCCATGAGGAAATAAGGGAGTTTCTTAGTCTGCCATTTGTTTTGCTGGTGTTTCTCTCCATTATCATTTTTATGGCTCCTTCTCACCCCCTGGCTGATGGATATCCTTGACAGATGGAAAGGAAGGCAGATCAGGGCACACATAGGATGACAGATGAGTTTCTCCCATGGGCAATATCTCACTACGTAGGAGCAACAAGCTATGAGCAGGGGCCTTAAGAAGGCCAGCTTTTCCCACCCCAACCACTACCCCCAAGCATCATACAATCCTATCCCAGTGTAACTGGACTAGGTGGTGGTTTTACCAAGGTTGATCCAATGGGTGTCTCATGTTGGACAGGTAGGTCTAAAAAGACTCAGTTTCCCTGCAAGCAAAGCCAGACACAAGAGCATCTATGTAGGTAGTTTATTTGGGAGGTAATTCCAAGTTGCAGAGATGAGGATGGGCAAGAGTGATAGACAAGAAGAAAAAGCCAATGTAAGAATATTGCATCAGTGGCTACTTCTGTGGCCAAGAGTGGCCCCATTCTGCCCATTCTGTTGAACTCCCCCAAGAAGCAGACAGAACCATCCATTTCCAGGAATTTCCCAAAAGAAGACTGGGGACCTGAGCAGTTGTCCTTGGGGGCACTCAACCTTTCCTCCACCTCTCCTCTGAGCTTCGTATCCTGAGTTTACTGGATTCCCATCTATCTCTGAGGTGTTACCCAGCATATGTAAGGCAGCAGTGGATTCTGCCATTGGTCAAGGGTGTGTGTGAGCTGGCTACGGTAGTACTTGTGAAGACTGAGGATGCTGATGGGGAGTGGGCAGGGTCAAATATCTTTGAAGCCTGGCAGTCATGCTACAGCCTTGTAGGTAGATGTGTCATTCTACCAAGCAGAACTCATCAGCGTAGATGCAGCATCTCATTTCTCCTCTTCCTCCTCTCTCTTTTCTCTCCTCTATTCTTGTCAAACTTCACCCATTAAAAAATGTTTCAGTACTATAATAATACAGAATTGAATCCTATGCTTCTCCAAGGCACTGGTGGTATACAAGTTTTCCCTTTGTTCTCAGAGTTTCCTAGTGGCTGGTAATCAGAGAGATACATCTCAACCCCAAAGGAAAGTCCTTAACATATTCTTGGATTTTCCATGGTGCCTTTCTGTGTATTGAAGATGCAGGGGAACCAGGTCAGATCCCAACAGCTATGGATCTGACTAGTGACTCTGCTCTGGTCTGCATTGGCTTCTCTATGGGAAATATAGCACTAAGGAGGTGCCCAGCAACCCTGTGTGCAATCTGCAGGCATTCATTCCCTTTTCCCTGAGGGTTTCTTTTGGCTGAACAGCAAGCTCTCTGGCTCTGCAGCTAGAGAACATCACTAACATAACATAAACGCTGGGCAGCTGCTGGGAGCTGGAGGTGGTTCATGATGAACAGCTGTGTGAGGTTTGACCTTTGGGGAGAAGCAACACCAAGCCCCACCACCATAGGCTGCTTTCCATTTGGGTTTAGTGCAGATGAGGCAGGATAACAATTAAACAGCTGGTTTTGGAGGGGAAGGAAATTAAAAAGGCATTTCATTTGGAGTAAAGAGGGGGGGTACAGAGAAGAAATTCTATGAATGACAGTAGAGAGAACTGTTGCTAGAACTGCTGGAGGTATGGACTATTAGGAGTCATTAGCTTTATGAGAGTCAGGATGTTCACTCTTACTTATGTGATTCTGCACTAAGCAACCCACTGCAAGAACACAAAACACCCAGTGCTTGCACAAGTGCAGCTTTATGAAAGGAGAAGGGTCAGGAAGGAGGGGGTTCTCGGGACAACTGCGGACACTGGGTCAGAGAACTTGGGATGTTCACTGGGGTTGGATATTCAGTCATAAACATCAACGCTAAGATGTTCTGGGAAAGGTTGTCAAGACTTGGGGCTTTAAATCTTGGGAGAAGATTGTTTTTGTAAGATCACTTGAAGTTCCCTAGAAACTGCTTATTTCACTATAATAAAACGAACAAAAATAATCCATGTGAAAACTTAGTTTTTGGAGGTTGGAAAGGCAAACACATTGTGGTTGAAGACAACAGAAAATAAATTTTGGTCGCCTTCCTTAAGCAATGCCAGCTGTGGGCTTGCTTTCTCCAGGCGAGATGGACTCTAAGAGAAGAAAGGGGTTAGGAAGACTTTCCCACCAAAAACCCCGTGTGTGTCTGGCATAAGACAACTATATTCTATTATTTTCCTCATGTCACTATTATAATTGGAGGCTTACAGTAGTGGCATCATAAATGTCCATTCAAATAAACAGCTCCATAGCTCAAAATCTACTTGGATTAAGCAAATTAAAATGACTGAAGTTGAATTCTGTGAGTTTACTAAGCTTTCCCACCCACCGTGTTCAGAGGTAGTTTTTAAGAGAAGTTGATCAAAAAGCTTCCAAAAGTGAATGTGTATGTTTTACAGCACAATTTAGTGATAGAAAGCATGCTCACTGGTGTCAGAGCTGAGCTTCTGGCTCCACCATTTATTAGTTGTCTGACTGTGGGGAAACTTGTTCAGCTTCTTTAAAGCTTAGTTTCATCAATTATGAAATGGACACAATAACTGCATGTACCCTATGGAATTAGGGAGATTAAACGAGATAATTCTCATAGAATACTTAGCACAGTATTTTGCACAGAAAAGGCACTCAATGTTCAATGCAGTTGGCCATCAATATCCTCCTCTTCCTTTTCTTCTTCCTCAACTGGAACAAGGATGGGTAAACTCTGACCTACAGCCAGTTTTAATAAATGGTTTTATTAGAACCCAGCCATGTCCATTTGTTTACACATTTCCCAGGGCATACATATTACAGTGCAGAGCTGAGTAATTGTGACAGAGACTGTCTGGCTGGCAAAGTCTAAAATATTTACCGTCTGACGCTTTGCAGAAAAAGTTTGCTGACCCCTGCTCTAGAAGCAAGAAAATCGAGGGAAGCGTTCATGCTTTTCTTGATCTTAATTTTCCAGGATAACTTTGGTTGGGAGGAACTAGATGAATGAGCCTGTAAAGAAACAGAATATTCTGTTTTCCTCGTAGATTTCCAAGATATACTGAAGGGCAGAGATGAAGAAACGCTAAGAGAGAAAGGTGGGACCTTTTCATTTGAACAATTTACCCCAAGAGGAAAGACAGAGATAGAATCTTTCAGCTTAAAAGAAAAAACACAGAAGCAAGCAAAGAAATTCTACTGACTTAGAGGATAATTGTTTCAATGGGCATTGAGCATGTTATTTTATTAAGATAGAAGTTCCTGTTTCTGAGTCCGTAGATGTAATATGGAGAAAGTCATAGAGCAGGTATAGCATGGAAGTATTGGCACGTAATAACAGATAGAGTATTTGTTCCCAGTAACCTTTTTCCCCCCTTTACATCTGAGTCAAATACCAAGTACAATGGAATTCCTGGTTTTCTAAAATCTTCTTTTCAGACTCATAGGTAAGAAAATCATCTTAACACTCACTTGGAAGAAAGCAGCGATTAAAATTGGAAACATAGCAACAGATTGGAAAAAGAATGAAAAAGGACCAGAAACAATACCTGAAAATTAGAGAAAACTGCTTTAGGAAATCAGCTGAAAGAGGGAGGAACAGAAGGAGCTTTCCCAGGGAGCAGGGACTCTCTAAAGAAGAGATCCAGGTCAGGAGGGAGCACAAGAGCAGAACTAGGGTTAAGACCAAAAAATTGGCCAGCCTCAGCTTGCCTGCAATACCCTGTCTGGTGCTGTGCTAAGTGCTAAGTTGCTTCAGTCATGTCATGTCTGACTCTTTGCAACCCCATGGACTGTAGCCTGCCAGGCTCCCCTGTCCATGGGATTCTCCAGGCAAGAATACTGGAGTGGGCTGCCATTTCCTCCTCCAGGGAATCTTCCTGACCCAGAAACCACACAAGAGCTGAGCCAGGATCCCTTTTGATGGGAGCATCCTTCTTCTGGCCCAAGATGCTGTGTTAGATGACCTGCTTGTTTCCCATTGATCATCCAGAAAGAATGATGGACGATCATTAGCACCCTGCACTTTTGCTCGTCTCTTTTCCAGCTACCTTACATAATCCTAGGACTACACTGGAACATACCTTGTGGGCACTTGGTGATTGTTGGGAAGTTATTAAGAAATTAGTGTCCAGAAGTTCCCAGATATTTCTCTTTCTCTCTTAGATTTTTCTAAAGTGTGTGGCTGTGATCACAGTGCCTATAGGGCAGGGGCTTCATGCATGGCAGCTATTGCTATTTTCATTGTTGAAACCCAACTAGAAACTTTGGTTTTTGCTGTTTAATAAAGATATCCTGTTTGCTTCTTTACAGCAAACAAGCAAAAAGCACTTGTCTAAAAGATCAGTGTAGCTTTCAGATTCTCATCCTTAGAAAGTCCTAATCTTAAGCTCGCTCTTTTTCTCAGTCTGTGATAAACTCCTCACGTGACAATTTGCACAAGGAGCCACTGCCTGAGACCATTCATGAGATACACATGTACAGCCCCAACCTGATTTTTGTTTCTAATTCTTGAATGAATGTCCTAAAATTCCCCACATGATAAAACCCCTCCACCAGCTCTTTCTTTCTCAGGAACACTGTGATTGCTCTTTTGTAGATTTGTAGGATAAAAGAAATTTGAACATTTAAATAATAATGTATTTTTTAAAGGCATAATGGGGTTAGTCAGGGAAAACCACTCATCTCATATCATCTGCAGAAGAAATCTAATATGTTCTGGAGTTCATTGGGGAACCGGAGAATACTCAATTTTATGAGAGTATTAAGTTTTTATTGAATTACGTCTTTATTCAAAGCAGTTGGGTTCATCCACTGAAATGGGAAGTTTAATCCAGTGATCTTTGGGCTAGTAAAATTTAAACCATGATGAGAGTCTTGATGAATCAGTTCTTTCAACAAAGATTGTTGGGTCAGATTATGGATATTCCTTGGAGATGAGGTTGGTGATGGCTGTTGACTGCCCTATAAGTAGCCAAGGCCAGCAGGTCCAGCGCCCTTAAGTGGCCCAAGCATGTTGCACTGACCAGTGGAAGAGGATGCAGAATACAAAGTCCTGTTTATTAGGGTTTTGCCTCTAATAGTTGAAATTCCCACACTTTTCTGGACTTCAGTTTTTTCATCTACTAAAATAAAGATATAAAACTATTGATGATTGGCTAATCTGATGTCAAGCTAGTTACTTAAAACTCTCCAGGGCAGAGTGTGAAAAATAGATACCTCTGAGCACAAATCTGGAAACAACTGTCCGTCAGTATGGGGCTGGTAAAGTAAGCTGTGGTAGATCCAACCCCTAAGTGCCTTTGAAGAAGCATAAAATGGACCTGCATGTGCTGGTGTGGGAGGATCCCTCAGAAATGTTGTCAGGTGAAAAAAAGCAAAGTGCAGAGCAACGGGTATGGCAGAATTTCCCTTTGTGTAAATAAGAATGCACGTGGTTTACTGAGGGATATACAAGAAACTGTTAACAGTGTTTATCTTTGTAAACTAATAGCTCTGCACGTTTCAAGTATTATTACTAATAACAATGATCACGTTATCATTTAAGGGTCAATTTTTGTTGTTGTCACTTGGCTGGTTTTTGTTTTGTTTTTCTCTTTTGCCAGCACTGTGTGGCATGTGGGATCTTACCAGGAACTGAACATGGGCCCCCTGCATTGAAAGCACAGAGTCTTAACCACCACTCAGGAAAGTATTAAGGGTCTGTTCTGATGCCTCATTTCCTTTGTCCCCTTCAACCTGTATCTACTACTACGTGATCACAAGCAGCTACCTTGGAGTTGTGGGAAGAGCCCTGCATAAACTGTGGACCTGTGTTTAGATCATCTACTGGTGAGTGATCCTGTGCAAATAACTCCCTTTCTCTGGACCTCAGTGTTCTCATCTTTTAGTGGGGTAGCAAGACAAGCAATAAGATATGAGGGTTCTATTTTAATTTGCACATGGCCTTTATCATCTATCTAGGAAGATACTGACACACAGAAACACACTCGGACAGAAAAACAAGAAAAAACAAGAAGAGATCATTAATGAACTCTCAGCACTTTCTTTGCTGGGGAATAGAGAAGAAATAATTGTCCTGGAGGGACTCTATGATCTTTTGTGAGAAAGAAAACACACTTGCATGAAACAAACAGCGAGTAACATGGGGCCACATAGGAACAAGCCTGGATTTATTATATAGAGCTCACTATAAAATATTACTCACCTAGGACTCAAGAAAACCAGGCCCACCAATGAAAGTCAAACCCTACTCCCTTGGCCACATTTGCATTGCCCTGTAAAATAAAGGGTGAGTCGGATGACCACTAAGTTCCTTGGCACTGATAACATCTATGACTCCATGGTCTCTGAAAGCAGGTCCAAGCTGAGGCATTGTTTTTCCCTGACACCAGATTCCTGCCTGTTCAGTAGAGTCTCCGTTTCCAGTTTAGGGCTTTGACAACCCCGCATAACTCCTGTGTGCAAAATTCCCCGAAGATGAAGCCAAAGAAGAGGCCCTCACTGAGTCAGCCCCATTGTTCCTCTCGGCTCCGCCCTGTCTGCAGTGCATCTGAGGGGACTGAGCTGGGGCACCAGGTGGCTGTCCCCCGGCCCCGTCACAAAGGCCCCAGTGAGCGTGGGGACCAGCACAGGACAGGGGCTCCAGGCGGGTCAGACTTGACGCCTGTCTTGACCCCATTGGCAGCCGGAGTCTGATAAAGACCGGATTGAGCTAGGGGTTTCTTCCTGACAGCTTAACGGATGGTGGTAATTAGGGGGCCTGCATGGAGGGTGTGGAGACACATAGACTCCATTGTCGGGAGGCTAAATGCTAGAAAGGTCAAGGCCGAAATGTGGTATGAAAGAAGCTCAAAGTTTTCCAATATGAGTTTATTGGGCATAACCAAGCACACCCATTTCCTGTGGGTTCCTGACCCAGTGCTGTCCCCGATGGTGTCTGTACTGGAGCTTTGGTCCTTCAGGCTGAAGCCTCAGAGACCAGCCCCCATGAAGGTAGAGGCTGAGCGGTTTACCTGTGGAAGGTCTCAGCAAGCCTTGGACTTTCTTTCCTTCTCTGAGAAACCTCTTCCCCAAGACTAATAATCATGCAGATGACAAGAACCAAAACACAAGCACAGATGTCTAAGTGAAGTTGCTCAGTCATGTCCGACTCTTTGAGACCCCATGGGCTATAGCCTACCAGGTTTCTCCGTCCATGGGATTTTCCAGGCAAGAATACTGGAGTGGGTTGCCATTTCCTTCCCCAATAGATGTCTAAAGTTGCATTTAATCAGTATTCGTTAGGTCTGTTTACACTTCATTGTCAAAATGGTGATTAATGAACATGGCTTTAAGCCCAAGACACTTTCTGAGTCTTTTTAGGGCTTTTTTCTTAGAAGCTGGAAGTCACAGTGTGCCAGCCATAACAACGTCCAACTTAACGATGATCAAAAATACAGTGAGTAATGGCAGTAATGTCCTCATCAAGGAAAACAACAGCTCACGACTTGGACAGAAACCCAGGGAGTCAGCAAAACTCCCAACCGCGGAGGGTTAGAGGCTGGACTTGGCAAGACCCTAACCTGGGCTCAGCACTAGTGAGTTCATTTCCTGGTGAAGTGGGTAAAGCAGACACCTCGAAGGAGATTCATTAATCAAAGAATTAGATAATTCCAGGGTTAGACGGGATTTAGGAGGGTACAGAGTCCGATGCTTAAATTGTGCCTCCAATATTCCTGCCAAGTAGCTGACCCTCCTCTGCTGAAAGGAGGCTGGTGTCAGAAGCTCTTCCTATTTATATAGCCTGTTCCATTTGGGCATCCACGAGTTTTGAGAACTTTTCCTAATATTGGGCTAAAAGCTATTTCTTTTTACCTCCCCTGGATCAGATCTAATGTATCCCGTGGGGTTACATAGAACACATTTAAGTCCCTGCTCTCTATATAACCAAAACCACCTATTTGATTTGCAGGGCTCAGTGCAAAGTGAAAATCTGGGTGAAAGTGTTAGTCACTCAGTTGTGTCCAACTCTTTTTGACCCCATGGACTGTAGCCCACCAGGCTCATCTGTCTGTGGAATTCTCCAGGCAAGAATTTTGAAGTGGGTTGACATTTCCTGCTCCAGGGGATCTTCCCCAGCCAGGGATGGAACTCATGTCTCTTGCATTGCAGGCAGATTCTTTACTATCTGAGCCACCAGGGAAGTCTGAAAATTTGGGGCCTCCAGTTAAAAATTATTAAGAATTTGAAGGTGGTGCCCTCAGAGCATTGAGCCCCACGTGGCTGGATTGCTGAGCACAACTGAACGTAACTGTCTTACCTTGTTTCTGAATGACTGAACGTGGCAGAGTGCAAATAGGAGGGGACTTTCCTGCACCTTGTGTTGAGTTCTTTCTCAGTTCCCTCTTCCTTCCTGCAGATCCCATAGAATATTCAGGTCATTTCCATTCTTTTATCAAACTCTCTTCTGATGGCTCCCTCTGCCTCCCCTGCCAGGCTGGGGGCTGGGAAGCCTGCAGAGACCTGAGCCCTGCCATGCTGCCCACTTGGGTCTTCCTGTCCTTCTCAGGCTTCTTGTCGCTTCGGCTTTTTTGGGGTGCAAGGCGGTGGTGGGGTGCACATTTCCTATGTGACAGGTGCAGCTGTGAAGGGGCCTTCTGTGCTGAGGACCCAAGGCTGCCTTTCTCTCTCATGGGGCTTTTCTAGGTTCCTCTGAGCCCCTCCCACTGGGCACAGTCACTGCCACTTTCTGGTGTGGGTGTCCCCTGCCTTGGCTGCTGCTCACGACATTCTCCCAGCCAGTAGCTGGTAGTTCAGCTCAGTCCTCTTCTGCTGAGGTCACCCTCGCAGCACCCCCACATGGGTGGCCCCCTTGGGTAGAGAGGCTTTCAAGCTGCTTCATGGCTGGGCTCTGCCCTGGGATCTGTATTTGGATCTTGGAAAACTCTTTTTTTGTGTCCAGCCTCTGGTACCACTCAGGTCGCTGCAGCTTTCTCTTCATCCTCCCAACACGGCCCTCCCCATCCCCAAGCCAGGGATTGCCTCTTCCCTTCAGACCTTCTTCCACATTCTTCCCTAATCCAAGAGGTATGTGTTGAAACCACTGGGAGCTTCCTTTAAGCTTATCTCAGTTGGCCTGAGCAGCAGTTAGGAGGATGCATGTGCACAAAACATTTTTTTTAGAGAAACCTCCACCTTTCTTGCTCCCTCCTTAATTCTTAATCTTTCCCATCGCCAGGAACTGAGACCATAACAAATGCCCCACTTTGACAGCCTGTTGCACAAGTAATGCCCTATGAAGGCCTGGGCTGTTATGGTCTGAGGTGTCCTCCCAAATTCTCAAGCCCTACCCCCCTTGCAACCATGAAATTAAAAAACGCTTGCTCCTTGGAAGAAAAGCTATGACCAACCTAGACAGCATATTAAAAACCAGAGACATTACTTTGCTGACAAAGACCCATCTAGTCAAAAGCTATGGTTTTTCCAGTAGTCATGTATGGATGTGAGAGTTGGACTATAAAGAAAGCTGAGCACCGAAGAATTGACGCTTTTGAACTGTGGTGTTGGAGGAGACTCTTGAGAGTCCCTTGGACTGCAAGGAGATCCAACCAGTCAATCCTAAGTGAAATGAGTCCTGAATATTCATTGGAAGGACTGAAGGTGAAGCCAAAACTCCAATACTTTGGCCACATGATGTGAAGAACTGATTCCTTGGAAAAGAGCCTGATGCTGGGAAAGATTGTAAGCAGGAGGAGAAAGGGATGACAGATGATGAGATGGTTGGATGGCATCACCAACTCAATGGACATGAGTTTGAACAAGCTTTGGGAGTTGGTGATGGACAGGGAGGCCTGGCGTGCTGCAGTCCATGGGGTCGCAAAGAGTTGGACACTGAGCGACTGAACTGAACTGAACCCCCTGTGCCTATTTGTGTGTGTGTGCCTTTGCTCAGTTGCTCAGTTGTGTCTGACTCTTTGTGATCCCATGGACTGTAGCCCACCAGGCTCCTCTGTCCAAGGGATTCCCCAGGCAAGAATACTGGAATGGGTAGCTACTTCCTTTTCCAGAGGATCTTCCCCACCCAGGGATCAAACCTGTGTCTCCTGCATTGGCAGGCAGATTCTTTACCACTGGGCCACCTGGGAAAACAAGCATAAGGAAAAGGATTCTATAGAATAACAGAGCCTGGCAGGCTACAGTCCATGGGGTTGCAAAGACTTGGACACAACTGAGTACACACTCACTTATGTTTACCAGGTTACTAAAGAAGGAAATGACTCAGGAGCAGCACAGAGAAGAGAGACACTGCAGGATGTGCAGAGGGGGAGCAGTCCCTCTGAGTGTCCACTCTCCCCAAATCTCTCATAACCCCGTCCTTTTGGGTTTTCTGGAGGCTTCATTACATAGGTGTGATGGATCAGCCCACTGGCCCTGCATGCGTGCTCAGTCAGTCCACTGACATCTGGTGATTAAGTTCAATCTCTAGCTCTCCTTCCCTCCCTGGAGTTGGGGTTGGGGGAAGGGCTGAAAGTGACAAACCTCTAATCACAGGGTTTGTCATCCAACCCCCCCCAACCCCAACCAATCTCCATCCAGAGGTCAGAGGTGACCTGGGGCTTTCCAAATGTCACCTCATTAACATAACAAAAGACACCTTGATTGCTTTCATAATAGAAAATTCCGAGAACTTTAGGAGCTCTGAGCTAGCAATGGGGACCAAGACCAAGTACACATTTCACATTATAAATCACAATATTACAGCCAAAAAACAGGTGAAATTCAAATAAAATCTGTAGATTAGTTAAGAGTGTTGGATCAAATGATAATATCCTTTCAATCATTTTACCATGATTTTATAAGATTTTCCATGAGGGGAGGCTGGGTGAAAGATGTATGGGAACTTGGCATTCTGCAAGTTCTCTTTAAGCCCATCATTATTTCACACAGAAGCTTAAAACATAGATTCACTGAGCACCTATTCTGGGCTGTTCTCTGGGCCAAGGAGACCCTTGGTGAACAAGACCAGACACTTCCCCAAGAGGCTGGGACCTTGGTCTGCAGGACAAGTAAGCAGTTTTTTTTAGTAGAGACAGTAAGTTAAGACAGGACTACAGACACCATGGGCTTTCCTGGTGACGCAACGGTAAAGAATCTGCAGGAGACACAGTTTCAATCCCTGGGTCGGAAAGATTCCCTGGAGAAGGGCATGGCAACCCATTCCAGTATTCTTGCCTGGAGAATCCCATGGCCAGCGGAGCCTGGTGGGCTACAGCCTGTGGGCTAGCGAAGAGTCAGACATGACTGAGCAACTGAGAGACTAACACACACACGGACACCACTCCATGAAGAGCAGCACAGAAGAGGGTGACAGCACACTGGAAGTGACTTCGAAGCTGGACCTGGAAGACTGGAGTCGTTCAAATAAAAGACAGGCCCATGGGAGTCTGATCTGGGGCCATCCAGGCAGAGGGACAAAATGTGCACAGGCATGTCCTTTGGGAAAGGGCGTCCTGCGCGTGCTGAGGGGCAGAAAGGTGGGCACCTGTGGTGGGGCGGGGCGGGGCTGGGGAGGATGTGAAGGCGAGATGTGTTTATGAAAGAGAATGTTGGGGGAGCAGGACCCATTCATCAGAGTCCTCGGAAATCCCTGTGGAGAGTGTGGGCACAGGAAGCCCTTGGAGGGTTCCCAATGGGGCTTTGAAGTGAGATTTGAGATTTCGTAAAAATGCTGAGGCTTGCCAAGAAAGGGGAGGGAAGAGGGCAGAGTCGGAAGAGACAGAGACGCTGAGAGGTCACGGAGGTGAGAGGGCCTGCTGGAGTCAGCAGGTGACCACTGTGTCTGTCCACCCACTGCTGTCCCCAGAGAAGAAGAAGGATAGATGGGGTGCCTCCTGTGGGTCAAGGTCCTGCTGGACACCCAACACCCAACCTGTACTCTAGGCCTACAGGAAGGGCATGCGAGCACAGTCCACCCCGCGTCATCCACAGGGGATGGAGGCTCTGGAGGGTGCTCCAAGGTGGGTGGGGGATGGTCTCTGAAGTTGACCCCCCCCAGTCCCAGGGGAGTAAGCGCTTAGGTGTGTGTGACCCCAGAGCTCATCCTTCCTTTATGGGAAAATGCCACAGGTAACATAACATCTGTATGGACGCTGAGCACAGGTCAGCCTCACAAACAACACACAGAGCAAAGGGGGATGCCTCAGGGAATGTGGGGGCAAAGTCTGCTCTTCCCAGTCACACACTGTTCTGCTTAGGGATTTAAGGAATGGTTTGAAATGATTTCTCTTTCAGATGTGTACACAGTTCTTTTCCACACTCAGCTGTGTTGCATGTTCAACTTAAACCCCAGTTCAAAGTTTTTCACAAGATGTTCTTGGATTATAAAAACTAAAGAGACCCAGAAGGCAGAAATTCAAAACAAATTAGCCTCAAATTATGCAATTTCACGTCAGGGTTAAGCCTACAAATACATTCCAGGGTTTCTCGGAGTCATCCTAACACCTCCCTGATTTTCTAAGTGAGGTGCTGGGTATCTGTCTTCAAGTCATCTCTCTTTGAGCTTTGATGATTCACTTCCATCCTCATCCACAAAGAAACCACTCTTTCCCTCTGGCCATTTAATCCTCCCCTTCCAGGCTACATCACTTTCCAGATCTTTCCATCACTCATCCTTCTGCAGGCCCTTCTGTCTCCCTCCATAAAGGTGCCCTCATGGCCCCCAGCTCTCCACAATCCATTCAACGTCAGAAAGGAATACTCTTCTCACAGAACCACTTGCATCGATGCTTAGGGGTGCATTCATCTCCCAGAACCTGCCCGTGACAGACCCTGCCGAAGGGGATCTGTGTTCTGAAGGGGATCTGTGTTCTGCCCAGGGTAGCATCTATTCTTACCCACTTAGTCTTTCTGAGAATACGGGCCCCTGGCCTTCCCCAACCCCAAATACAGACAGTAACAATGAGTTCCTTTGGGGCCATGCCACTTAAGAAGAGAAAGCCTTGGAGAACATGTTAATTCTTGTAACTGAGCTATGTATCATCACCAGGCTCTTTGGGGTATTTCAGCCAGCCCTCAGTGCTGGGGTGAGGCTAGGAGTTCTCAGGCCAGTCGTTTGGAAGCAGGACAAAATCAGACTTTATCTGAGAGTCTGAGAACATCCCAGGGAGAAGGAGAACCCTGTCTTCATCCAAAGGAAGAGATTTTTAGGGTTATTTTGTTGTTGTTGTTCGTTTGTTTCTGTCTGTGCCTCACAGGGATCACAGTTCCCCAATCAGGTATCAAGCCTCTGCAGAGTCTTAACCACCGGCCCCCCAGGGAAGTCCCTGCAGGAAGAGATTGTCAGCAATGAAGAGTTCAGGTACCATGTTAGCAGAGAGTGGAAGACTCTGCAGGAGGCTCCTGCTTGGGAGGCAGACCTTCAGAATTTTCTGCCACTTCCATGTAGTTTGGCACTGGTGGGCATGTTTGGGGAATGTTCGACGTTTAGTGGTGAATAAAGTGTGGTTTTATCAAGGCACACATTTATGTACTCAGATGTAAGTAAGATAAGAGTCCTGCCTTTGAAGCGTTTAAACTCTATCAGAGAGAAACACATTTTAGTGGCAGACGAAGGACCACTGTACAGCTCTAACCAAGGCGGCTGCATCATGTAAGCCTGCCGTGCTATCACAGAGGAAACAGCATGCCTGCTCCAGGGCCATGAGCAACTTCCAGGAGGAATTTTAAAAGTATGCTGACACCATTGCCAGAAGCAAGGTGAGAGGTGAGGCGTGGGAGGGGGTGTGTCATGCAGGGGTAGGTGACCAGCTGGCCTGGGAGAGGGGCTGAGGGGATCTTCTGCAGCTAGGATGGACCCAGGTGGCAAGCAGGGACCATCCGGGGAGGGACACAAGCAGGGGATAACTTGGTCCCTCCCATTTTCATGATAACCATCTGTTCTGTGCATCAGTGATGCACAGACCGACTCTTTCTTTTTAGGGCCCCTTTTCCCCTGGGCTTTGTTTATTATAGACTGTTTATAGTGAGAGCTTCAAGATTTGCTTTCGGTAACAAATTACACCTCATTTGCTCTTGTAAACAAATGCAATGCTTTGGAGAAGGCCTTAACGGGAAGAGAGAATTGAGCTGCTGTTGGCATTCCTTCTCTCTTTCCTTCTCTTGATCCCTCTTTCTCCCAGTCTCCACCTCCTCCTTGAGCCCCCAGGACCTTCTGTCTAACAAGTCTTCTGAAGAAGCAGTGGAGGAGCCCATCTGATCCAGAAAACTTTGTTCCCGGTTCTAGAAGCAGCAATGCAAGGACTTGCCAAATGGGCACGGAGCAAGTCAGTTAAGAATCTCAAGAGAGAGGCATCAGAATCCTGCTAATCATGACAGTATTTTGCTTTCAGTACTGGAAGTGCTTCACCCACATTAGCTAATCTCCTGTGACAGGAGGTGCAATTACACCCAGCCTGGAGTGTATTTTCAAAGCCATCAGGCCACAAAAATTCCGCTGGTCACAGTATTTACAGTGGCTCCTTTTCAGTGTCCGAGTCCCCACCCCTTCCTCTTAAGAAGCCTCAGAATTGGTGGAAATACATCTGTTTCCTCTCTCTTTAGAAACTAAACTTGAGGGTTGGGAGAAGAGGGCTTCTCGTCCATGCACCACTTTCCATTTATAAAGACATCTGGGCTGTCTTTGCAGATGCTTATCCCGTCACCTTAGCCATGACTCTACAAGGTCAAGTGGAGCTTAGGGCAGATGAGGAATGGAACAGCAGACAGTCTCAGAAGTTGTGCCTAAGAGCACGTGCGGGAGCTGAGATTCGACTCTTGAGAACTCTTGGAGCAAACGACTGGCCACTTAGCCTCTACAAGGGTGGCTGCTTCTGTCTGAAACATGGAAGGAGTGGACTCTGTGGACAGCCTGTAGGTCCCTGACAGCAGGGCACCCTCAGCACAAGACCTGGCACACGGATAGACCTCACTGCATATTCGTTTACATGAGTGTGTACGTGCAAGCTAAGTGGCTTCAGTCATATCTGACTCTTTCAACCCCATGGGCTGTAGCCTGCCAGGTTCCTCTGTCCATGGGATTCTCCAGGCAACAATACTGCAGTGGGTTGCCCTGCCCTCCTCCAGGGAATCTTCCCGACTCAGGGATCAAACCTGTGTCTCTTACGGTTCCTTCACTGGCAGGCGGGTTCTTCACCTGGGAAGCCCGTATATTCGTTTACCTCATTAATGAGTCTGTAGGTGGAAGGAATCAGGCTACAGACCAAGGATTCTAACTCTTCAACATGCAAAAATATGAACCGGGACAACACAGTCCATAGATCATCCCCTTCATATCCCCCCTGCTCATGAGATTCTCAGGACCCCAGCACCCTCTTGGCTCACCAAAGCCATGGTACCCTGACAAAGCTTCTGTTTTCCAGGAAATGGCTGATATTCCCATTTTCCTATTCCTTTTTTATTTAATACAGATTTGGCAGAGAGTAAGAGTAAGTGAAAGTTATGTATTTTAGTGTCAAACACCCCTGACTTCCATTCCTGGCTGTCACTTCTTACCTGTGTCATCTCAGGAAAATCATTTAATGACTCAGAGCCTGCTCTTTCTCTGCAAAACAAGGACAGCACAGAACACCTCACAAGAGTGCTGTGTGGAGACTGGGGTAATAGGGTCCCCTGCTCATCACAGTCACTCGGGGACTTGGGCTAAGGCTGGCAGGTGGCAGAGTCAAAAGGGAAAGAGAGCGCCCATGGGTCTCTCATTGGAACTTTAAATGGGTAACAGATCCGCTTAGGTGTGATGGGCTAGGACCAGTCACATGGTATCACCCACCCCCCACCAAGCATCTGGGAAGAACCCTTCCCATGGGTGCCAGGAAAGCAGAGAGCCAGAAACAGAAGGCAATTAGTGGAGCGTGTAAAACGGCAGGTGCTCTGATGGGCGTGTTGTAAGGACCGCATCCACTCCAGCTCTATTTCAGTTTGGATCTCATACAATGTTGCATATGTGTTGTTTAGTATATTCAGGAGTGTTCATGGCTGAAAATTCATTGAGGTATTGTAATCTCCCTTTCAGAAGTACCCACAGTTTAAGTGAGGATTTGTGGGGATGTGATATTAAACCTCCAGTAACAAATCTCTCCAGGAAGTGGAAAGATTCAGAGAGTGTCCAGAGGAGGCAGAGTCTCGCCAGGTCTAGGTATGTGGGTGGTATCTAAGCACGGGGCACAGAGCACCCCAGGTCTTTGCTTCCAGGCTGGGGATTGATCTTCTATTTGCTTGTCTGTTTATTCATCAACTGTTTACTGAATGCTCTGATGTGCCAGGCACCAGGGCTCTGGCATTGAGGACCGTAGAGCCTGCCTTCAGACACTGCACTTTAGAAAAAAAGACACATGAATGGCAAGTAAGTGGTGGTAACTGTTATCTGTGAAGAAGTAAAGAAAGGGGCATCGGACATGCAGGGGTGCACAGGGTGGGAGTGTGCACAGGCACGCTCTGCCTGGGGTGCAGAGGGCAGAGAAGAAATCGAGGGAGCAAGTCCTTGGAGACCTGGGTGAAGAGCACCCCTGACAGAGGGGCTTCAGGACCAGGGAGGAGCACTGTGGTGGAGAGACTAGGAACTGGGGGCGAGGTATAGGAGCTTCATTTGTTCTTTTATGGATTTGCACTGGTTTGGGGACCAGATGACTAAACAATGTGATTGTGGGGATGGGCTAGGGATTGGAGCACCTGGATTCAAACCACCTCTGCCCCTTACAGATAGATAAGCCAGCAAGAATCAGTTAGCCCCTCCAAGCTTCCATCACGCCACCTTTAAAAACGGGGAGGAACTCACCCTTCATGCCCTCTTTGGGAGGATTAAATGAGTTAATTTATGTAGAGCACGGAAAACAGGGCCGGACTTCCTGTGAGGAGCCCAAGTTGACAGCAGCAATTTCTATGAGAGCAAGTTGCTTCTCCTCTATGGGGTCCACGCCCCTCCCCACCCTGCCCACCGTGACATCCAACACAGGGCTTGTCCTTTTTGTTCCTGAGTCCTAAGCCCATCTGGTCCCACAGTATGGCTTTAATTTATGTTAGGTAAACACACTGAAGGTCGAGGAAGCTGTGGGCAGAGAGAATGAATGACTTCCTTCCAGGCCTCCTAGCAAAGCATCTGTGCAGTGAGAACTCGAACCCGAGAACCCGGTTCCTCATCTGGAGCTTTCCACCAACTCAGGCTCATGGGGCCTGGCTGTGCTTGTGGGGCGGGGAAGCCGCATGCGGTGGGTCGTGGCAGCATCTCCTAGGGGATTGCCCTCCCCATGCAGGAACGCCACTTGCCCAGTGGGGATGCTGCCTACCTGCCCAGCGGGGATCGCTCCCTGCTGATGGCTGAGCTAACAGTGCCACCTGCTGGCCTCGAGGCCCCGGCCATGGCCTGTCTCTGGAGGTCTCGGGCTACCTCTGGTGGGGGTTCAGAAGACAGCAGTGCAAACGTGGCCTGGCTATCCCCAGGGCACGATGAACCATGATGTCCCTGGGCTCTTTGCCATCTTTGATGTTTGCCTTATGCTGTGGGCCCGAGCTGGAACCAAGCCTAGAAAGCAAGGCTTCATAGCAACTTAGGAGGCAGGAGACCAGAGGCACAGGATGGAACAAGATTTCAGGCACAGGGAACACGGCGTGCTCCCCGGTGACAGAAGGTCCCCTCCGAGTGGCATACACAGCCTTGGGAATGGTGGTGATGCTAAGAACTGTGGAGAATGATGGATAGGAGCTGGGAAGTGAAAAGAGGAGGAGGAAAAGGAAGGGGTGCTCTTCTGACCCTTCCTCCAGGACTGAAATCACTGACAGGACATTGGAGAAGAGTAGGCACAGTGTAGACGGCCTCTCCCCAGCGGGAGGTCCGCAGCAGTCACCCTTGCCTGAGCTGTTCAAGAGACACTCAGCCCTGAGTCTCCCTTCCTGGCCATCGTGTCACTGACCGTCACTGATGGCTCTGGCTGGGGCTCAGCCTCGACTCCCGAGTCAGCCATATCAGAATCTCCAAGAGCTTGAGAAGGTCAGCCCAGCTTGAAAAACACTTCCCTGAAAGACTTATTTTGTTTTGGGGCAGGTCTCATGCCAATCTGTCCTGCCAAGAAATGATTGCTGTTGAACTGTTGGTTTTCATTGCTGTCAAACATAATTTTACATGCAGAGCAGAGGGGGCAGTCACCCTCCAGGGCCAGCTGGGAGAGAAGGCTTTGACAAGCTGGGAATTTCTTAGAAGCCTCTAGACAATTTCTTTCAAAAGGAACATCAAGAATGGCTGATGTCCGATGAGCAGAGCAGGTGCACCTCTTACTGCAGAACTGAGTGGGTTGCATCCCTCTACGGGGCCCACAGTGAGATTCCACAGGTGTCTGGGGAGAAGGGCAGATGAAAGGTGGAGCCCCAGGCACAACTTAGCTTTTGGCATACGCTTGCATTTCTTCTATTCCAATTGCAGACAATCCTGCAGGGTCCTGCCGGACACACAGACGTGGGGAAGAATGCAGAAACAAGACTGAGGGCAGGAGGAGAAGCAGTGACAAAGGATGAATGGTTGGATGGCATCACCAACTCAATGGACATATGTTTGAGCAAGCTCCAGGAGATGGTGAAGGACAGAGAAGTCTGGTGTGCTGTAGTCCACAGGGTCACAGAGAGTCGGACACAACTGAGTGACTCAACAACAAAGCTTACTGAAGGGACTCTGGGCAGTACAGAGGCTTGCTTTTCAGTCAACATACCTGGAGGCGTTAGGGGGTGAAATTTGATGCTGTGGGCCTCGTTCTCTTGTCTGTTTTGTTTTTCATCTTAGTAAAAATTATTTGCGTGCAAAACCAGTAGAAAATTGACCGGTCAGAATCTGTTCAGAAGAGTTGTCATGTCAGACCCTGTTTTAGAAAGAGCCGACGGCTGGAAGTCCAAGATGCTGCTTTTGTGAGTGTTCACTGCAGTCATTCTCCCTTCCTGGGACTCAGTTTCCTACTCTGTACAGCTGAGGATTGACCAGCTTTCAAAGACCTTTATAGTTCTTATGCTCTTTGGTTCTTTAACAGGAAGCCTTAGATCATTTGGTGGTTGATTATCCATCACATTAAGAGGTAATTTATATCAGTTCTTACTTTAGAAACATTCATCTGCTCATGCATTTTCCCATCCATTTGTTCAACCAGGAGTGAGTGCCTACAGCATTCCAGCACTGCTGTGAGCCAGCACGGAGGACTAGCTGGGGATAAAGCCAGGTCTTGGCCCTCCTTGAGCTTGCAGTCTTATGGGGGTCAGTCACATACAGTAAAAAATCGAAACATTTGCAGTGTCACGTAGTAACCTATTGTGTGAGCTAACGCAAGGACTGTCAGTTGGTAGTAAGTGCTAAGAACAGCACAGCAGGATGGGATTATGGGGTGAGGACAGCTATTTTTTAGCCAGCCTGCTCAGGAAAGTCCTTTCTGAGACTAGAAGGGGGTATTTGGTGAGAGAGACGATGGACAAAGGAGTGAGCCCTGGACATCCCAGCAGACACACGGGCAGAGGCCTGATGTGAGCACGGAGCCCCTGGCGGAGGTGAGGAGACTGTGGGGGGAGATGAGGCTGATGCCCGGATCCCACCTCAGGATTCCATGCCAGGTGTGATGGGCCGCCATTGGTGCATTCTTCAGAGTCAGTGGTGTGAGCACCTTGCCTGGCACTGGGGTCGCCGAGAGGTAAAATACAGCCTCCTTGGGGAAGGGCCTCGAAGCTGGCCTCGTGCCCACAGGTAAAGGACAGTGGCAGGAGCTGCGTGGGATGGAAGCGGCCACTCAAGACAGGAGCAGCTCCGGGGCCTGGAGGCCGGGCTTTCTACACCTTGCCCGGCAGAAGGCGCAGTTCCTGGACCACAAAGAGGCTCGAGGGGACGTCCAGAGGGAAACTACAAGGGCTGAAGCAGCAGTGGGGGCAATGGCTTGGCTGCCGCTGCAGTTCTCTCAGTGGAGGTGGGGAGCGAGGCTGGCCAAGGACAGGGCCTGGGCACCCTCCACCCCGGGGTTCCTCTGGAAGGGCTGCTCCTCAACCCAGGAGATCACCAGGCCCAAGTGGCCATGCCCTGCTGCCCTCTCTTGCACGCGAGCAGTGGATGGTCCCCCTTGAGGCCTAGTCCTCGCTAAGGAAGGGGTGGTTCCTCGTTGACCCCCAGGCCCCACCTGCCCTGTGGGTGATGCCATTGCCCCCGGGCCCCGCTAATGAAGGAGAGCAGCTCAGCTCGGCCGTGAGCTGTGTCTTCCGTCGTGTGACTGGCTGCTCGCCGCCCTCTGACCCAACCCTCCAGAAGCTCAAGGGCCTCCCACCAGGGTCCGCCTTTCTGCAAACCGACGTGATTGTCCCCAAGTGAGCCTGTGGCACCTCGGCCTGTGCTCCCCATCTGCTTCCAGGGGTAAGGCTCACAGACCCCCGTTTACTGGGTACAGAATAGAGCTCTGGCCATCTGTCCACAGAGAGCTGGGACATGTCACATTGCCTGGGGCCCGGGACCGGCCGCCCGAGCCGGGCCTGCCAGCACCACCGTCTGTGAGATGAAGTCTCTCCATTTCGGGACTGTGACATAGTTCCATCAGACCTGGATGGCCGGGGTGCACATTCCAGGCTGAGACCAGGGTGGCAGCAGAGAAACCTGAGCTGTGGGGAGACATTCTCAGGCTCGAAACTCACAAACCCGGGAGGGAAAGGCACTTGATCAGAAAACGACACCATTCGGGTTATTTTAATGCCCCGGATTTGTGCTGCCCTTTCAGTGGAGCCCCTTCTGTCGCGGGGCTCTGCTGCCAAGTGACCCTGGGGCAGGTGACGTTCACTTGTTTTTCACTGAAGAACAAGGTCATGTCTGGCTCCCGAGCTGTGGTTCTGTCTGTGGTTTTCGAGCATACGCCGTCCGCTGGGACGGAGGCACACACCGGGCTCTGAGGCTTTTGTGGCTGCTGGTCTTTGTGGCTGCTGGCCTGGCGTGAGCATGCGGAGAATGCTCTTCCCTCCCCCGGGACAACTCCCCCAAACTTCTCCCCGTCTCAGGCCCTGTGGTGCTGAACACCATCTGGGCGAGTTCTCGGACTGCTTGAACTTGCAACCAAGGGTGCCCTACTCGGGGAGCCCACCCCAATCTTCCTCATAGAATATCAAATGTGGAGTCAAGGATAAGAAATATCACCTATTTAAGGTTTACGTGTAATCTTAAGTTGATGTCTGCACTGATTGATCAAAGAGACAATTAGACTAGGAACAGCCAATCAGTCCACAAAGGCTGGTAAGCTGATACAAGAGAAAAATTTAGGGACCAAAGAGAAAGCAATTTTTGAGTTGCATAAGAAAGGAAAAATGCCAGAGATATGAAGTCTTTTTAAACCTTTTTTTTCCCTGTTATTATTTACTCGGTTTTAAGGAAAGGGCTTCAGAAATAAGCCCAGGGAAGGAATTGGGTGAGGCAAACAACTGGGCCAGGCTGCCTGCTATGAGCAAGACTAGATGAGGAAAATTTGTCACTCGGGAAACTGCTATAGAAGCCCTAATCTTATAAAGCTCTCAGGTCTGTCCACGCCAGCAGTGGGTGTTCCTCCAGGGCGCAGGCCTCAGGACGAGGCGCCTCCTGAGACACAAGCTCTGGCCTCGCTCCTCTCCAGACTGCTGCAGGGCAGTGCACAGCCCCTCTCTTTAAGCCTCCAGGCCACGGACACTACCGCCATCTCCATACACGTATACTTATGGCCCCCTTATCTGTCCAAACAGGCTCTCGCCTGGTCAGTAAATGCCACGTGCCATGTGCCACAAGCCCACATCTGCACAAGGCACTGTGCGAGGGGACGACTTATGTCTCCAACATTAGGACAACAGCTCCTTCTATCTCGTCCAAACAGAACGCTGGAAAGGAAACACTTGGGTCCTCACCCCTATGCAGGATGCAGGAAGTGCAGGGAACAGGTCTGGTATTAATTACCCAGGGTTCTACCCTGAGTAAGTGGTTAATCCTGAGGAGGTTTACACTGCAGGCTGCCCAACCCGCCCCGGGGTGGATACACACCAGACTGGCTCCTGAGACTGTCCGACGTCATGTGTCGCGCACGTGTGCGCTGGCCCAGGTGCAGACTGGGTTCCACGGCAGACGGGGCCCCCTTCCATGGGCCTGCTCTGAGATAGCACGTGACCCAAGCACTACGTCGTCTAGGGTTTCCTCCTTTCCCTGAAATGCGTCACTGTTTAATCCTCAGACTGAACTTCTTTCTCCTTCACCTGCTGTTGCCCTCTTTCAAGTCATGGCCTAGAGGCTCCTACTGGGGCCCGGAAACAGCAGGCGACTTTATCCCCCAGGGCCGACACGCTGACCTGCAGCTACTCTGGACGTCTCAGATTCCTGAGTGTTCATTCTGATGGCAGCTGCCCAGTTTGGGTTTGTGCGTGGGCTCACAGTTACAGCGGTGAATGTGGCGGGGAAGACAGCAAACACCTGTGGGGATGACGCGGCATTTCTGTAGCCCTCCTTTTCTAGTGGTTATTATTGTGTCTTTGAAGGGTCTTCCTTGCAGCATCTTAGACGTGACTTAAACTATCAGAGAAGGTATGAAATAAAAATTTTAGATCTGGGACCAAAGGATTTCCAGAAAGCAAACGGAAGAGAAAGCTGTGTTTGTCCTCATCATAATTGTACTCCTTACAAATTTGCGTCTGGAGCAGGAAGCAGTTGAGGCTATTTCTTGCAGGCAGATTATTTCTTGCAGGCAGATTTTTGTTTTGTCTTCCAATCCCAGTAAGGTAAAGAGCAAATGAAGGTGGAGGACTTGGAAAGTAGACAGGGTATGCTGGGTGTTTTTGTGGCTGGCTAATTTTAAAAACCATTTTCAAATCAGGACCAATTTTTCTGAAGAAGCATATCGCTTTAGAACCTTCTGACAGCCTACACACTTAGACCGCAAACAGTACTGTTACAAAACTGTGTGGGTTTTGGCACAGGAAATAGGAAAATGAACTTCTTTCATGTGATACTTGCTTTAGAATAAAGATGTAAGGTCTTAAAAGTGAAAATTTGCTTCCCCCTCATTCCTTTCTATTTTGTCCCCAGAAAATTCTCCTTTCATTCAACTTATTCACATATTCTGCCTCCTAAAAGTTGATGAGTACAACGTCCTTAATTGAATGAGCGTCGGTGACTGTTGTGCACCAGGTAGACAGGAGGGTTGAGGAGGCACCGGTGTGTAACAGGAGCAGAACAGGAATGACACTCCTTGACCTCAAAGAATTGTAACCTCTCGCTGAAGACCCCACATCTATGCACATTTATTTGAGAGGCAGTGTAGGTAACTCTGAGTTACCCAATCAGATAAAGCTACAAAGAGGAGGTGGCATGTGAATCGGCTCTCACGATGGAAGGTACCCACCTGTGCAGAGCTGGAGTAAGGAAGGAAACACCCCTGAGCAAAGAGCATGTGCCAGAGGACAGAGTAGGCAAGAGCAGAGCACAGTCCCCTAGACTTCTGAGAGACCATCTCCGCAACACATTCTGTCCCCGAGTAAAAGCCCTACCACCCATCCAGTCCACACAGTTCTCCCAGAGACACACTGAGCCCTGATGAAAGGGACCCTTGCTGTTCTCGAAAGAACCTGGCTTGCCACCTCTGGGTTGACTTGGGACTCCATGTCTTCGTAAAGGACAAAAACTCCAAAGAAAGGGTTGCTTTTTTTCTCAATAAGTTCTGTCCTCCCTAATGGCAAGATTTGAGATGAAACAGAGACATTTTGCTAAATCAAGGCTTATGTTTCTGATAGTGACGAGAGCCAGAAGGGTTCTTTATCAAGTGGCATAGGCAAAAGGGCTGATGCCCTGGGCTGACGGATCACCACGTAACGCTACCAGGTACAGAGAAAGCACAGCTTCTGCGTTCATCTGAGTGCCTTTATTTGCAATCTCAGACTTTTGTGTTTGTCTATCCTGGTCTTCACTCGCATGGATTAATCCAAGTATCTGGCCCGCTTGGATTGCCCACTCTCGCTTGCTCATACTAATATAGTGCAACAGTAACATAGAACATGCAGGGAAGAAAGGAAAAGTCAAAAGTATGCACATGGCCATATAAAAAATAAACAAGGAGGACGGTAGCCCACCAGGCTCTTCTGTCCATGGAATTGTTCAGGTAAGAATACTGGACTGGGTTGCCATTTCCTTCTCCAGTGTATCTTCCCAACTCAGGGATCGAACCTGGTTTCCTGAATTGTAGGCAGATTCTTTACCATCTGAGCCACCAGAGAAGCCCTTACTATATAGCACAGGGAACTGTATTCAGTTCAGTTCAGTTCAGTCGATCAGTCGTGTCCGACTCTTTTTGACCCCATGAATCGCAGCACGCCAGGCTTCCCTGTCCATCACCAACTCCCAGCAATTACTCAAACTCCTGTCCATCAAGTCAGTGATGCCATCCAGCCATCTCATCCTCTGTCGTCCCTTTCTCCTCCTGCCTCCAATCCTTCCCAGCATTAGGGTCTTTTCCAATGAGTCAACTCTTCGCATGAGGTGGCCAAAGTATTGGAGTTTCAGCTTCACCATCAGTCCTTCCAATGAACACCCAGGACTGATCCCCTTTAGGATAGACTGCTTGGATCTCCTTGCAGTCCAAGGGACTCTCAAGAGTCTTCTCCAACACCACAGTTCAAACACATCAATTCTTCGGCGCTCAGCTTTCTTCACCATCCAACTCTCATATCCATACATGACTACTGGAAAAACCATAGCCTTGACTAGACGGACCGTTGTTGGCAAAGTAATGTCTCTGCTTTTTAATACGCTGTCTAGTTGGTCATAACTTTCCTTCCAAGGAGTAAGTGTCTTTTAATTTCATGGCTGCAATCACCATCTGCAGTGATTTTGGAGCCCCCCCAAATAAAGTCTGACACTGTTTCCACTGTTTCCCCATCCATTTCCCATGAAGTGATGGGACCAGATGCCGTGATCTTAGTTTTCTGAATGTTGAGCTTTAAGCCAACTTTTTCACTCTCCTCTCTCAAGAGGTTTTTTAGTTCCTCTTCACTTTCTGCCATAAGGGTGGTGTCATCTGCATATCTGAGGTTATTGATATTTCTCCCGGCAATCTTGATTCCAGCTTGTGCTTCCTCCAGCCCAGCGTTTCTCATGATGTACTCTGCATATAAGTTAAATAAGCAGGGTGACAATATACAGCCTTGATGTACTCCTTTTCTTATTTGGAACCAGTCTGTTGTTCCCTGTCCAGTTCTAACTGTTGCTTCCTGACCTGCATACAGGTTTCTCAAGAGGCAGGTCAGGTGGTCTGGTATTCCCATCTCTTTCAGAATTTTGCAGTTTCTGTAATACAGGGAACTGTATTATCTTGTAATAAACTATAATGAAAAGAATCAAAACCTAAAAAATGGATGTATTCATATAACCAGATCATTTTGCTGTATACCTGAAACTAGTATTATTATTAACCAACTACACTTCAATTTAAAAAATGTCAAAGTGTGGACTGCTTATGTAAAAGCTGCAGACTTACCTTCTTAATCCTTATGACACTTTAATGTTAAAATTAGTCTGCATCTCCTAAACAAACACTGACCAGTGACAGAGAGTCCTATTTGGGATTAGAATAAGTAGACAAGGTCACTTACGGTTTTCTAAGTTTGAGTCTTGATTCTATTGTTTTCTTTCATTTTTCCCCTCCCAACCCTCTACATCCTGGAAATGGAGTGCTAGTGACTCATACAGAAGTGCTTGTAGGTAAGGTTTGAAGGATCAAGATGTGCAGAGAAATCAGATTTTGTCATGTTGGTGAAGACATCAGAGCCAGTAGTTCTCTGTATCCTGTCATATGATTGTTTTTGTTTCCAAAAAAGCCGAGTTCTAAAGTATGTTCAGAGCAGAGACAGGTGAGAAGTGAGAGGGACATGGCAGGAGGGCTCAGCGAGACTGAGACAAGCGCAGAGCGTCTGTCCAGGTGACTGTTGGTGCCCACACTTCCTCCACCGCATTGAGCTTGCCCTGCCTCCAACTCTGCTGCTGGGTTACAGCAGGAAAAAGGTGTGACAACCCACATTTGTTTCTGGCTGGACACATTCTTCTGGGTTTGCTTTTCTGCCCCCACCTTTAAACCAGACATTGCCACCTTTGCATTCTAAGTATCAGACAAGTCTGAGGGTCTAGACGTAATGCTTGGGGCGGCTTCCCTCACTGGCTGTCTCCTGAGAGATACTGTTTTGTGTGAAGCACACCCTCACCCTTTACACCACAGAGGAGGGAGGCAGGTTTGCAGTCTGGAATTCACCCTGCAGTGGTTTTGTTCTCTGGTCCACAAAGGCAGTGTCAGCAGGCACTGCCCTGTGATTTCTGGCTCTTCCGGCGGAAAGGAAACAGAGGTACTAAGTCATGGCAGAGCCTGCCCAGCTGGGCTCCCATGCCCATAGCATCGCAGTTTCCCTTCCTCCCAGGTTCCCATTCTCATCTGCATCTAGCAGGGCTGGCTCACCTTCCTCCCTCATCCTAAGGAAACACACCCTGCTCTGGAGCACAGAAGACGAGAAGCAGCAGGTTCCCAGGGGGCTCCCCGAGTCTGGCATCTCCAGCACAGGGGAGCAGGGAAACCTCGCCGCCGACAGCACAGCAGGGCTTCGTGCTTCACAGAGCCTGCTGATACACCTGAGCTCTTTCTGTGCTCAAAAGGATGGTAACCTTTCTGTCCCCTTTTCTAAGAGAAATCTGAGTCTCTGTGAAGGTGAGCTACCCAACATATCTGCATCCTCACAGCCAAGAGGCAGAGCGAGGATTCCAATCGGGGTTTTATCATCTGAAGTTCACTACACTCCACAGGCCCTGAAGCCACTGCATATGTCAGCAATAGCAGCAGCGGGGATGGGCTGGGAGCACTCAAGGGGTCAGAATGATGCAGGTGGGAGGCAAGTCTCCAGGGGCAGGACCAAGCAGGGCTGATCGTGTGTGTGATCAAGGCCCAGGACTGCCGATGAATGCTCCCAGGATTCTCTCCTGACCCCCACCACGTGGCTGGAATGGACCCCAGGTTCCATCACATCGCGCCCTCTCCCAGCCCAGGCAGCTCCAGCCTCGGCTCTCACCATACTCTCCCCGCATGCTGGGCTTGCCCAGTGCCACACAGCTTTTTTTTTAAGTTTCTCCACTGCAGTGAAATACACATAAAATTCAGCATCACAACCATTGTTCAGTGTACAGTTCAGCAGTGCTACATATACTAAATATATGTGAAAACAGGTCCCCAGAGCTCTTCCTCCCAAGCAACTGAAGCTCTGTCCCACTGCACCCCCACCCCTCTGCCCCATGACCACCTTCTCCTGTCCTGTAAGCCCGACCACCTCAGGCACCTCAGGGAAGATGGTCACACAGGTGTCTTTCGGAGGGGGCTACTCTCTATGTCTTCACCCATGGTTCACTGTTGCATCTGAACTCCCCACGCCTTCACAAGTAACTTACTAATCCTTTAGGAGTCAGTTCAGATAGAATTACCACCTCAATTAAGTGCCTTTAATATTCAGTGGTGCGTTAACCACACCCAAGCGGAGCTATCTGGGTTCTAACTCCTTGACACTCTAGGTGTGGCTCAAGGCCTGCATTCTCACTGGCTACCCCTGAGAGCTTGTGAACACACAGCTCCCCAAACCTCTACCCCGGCTCCAACTAACTCTTGCGCACACCTGACTTCAGCGAGCACTGCTCTGACTCACCAGGACAGGGTCTGCGGCCTACTCCCAAGCTAAACCCAGCAGCTGCCACGGTGTAGCCCATCGCAGGAGCACACGCTGCAGCTGCCCAGGCCCCCGTGGGGGAGCTGAGTGGCTGCAGCAGAGACCACCTCGTGGCCACATGGTCCTGACCAGGAGTCTGCCAGACCAGTCTCCTCACAGGTGAGAACCTGCCCTCTCGTACGGACTACAACAGTGGTTCTGCGTGTGGGTTCTGCCATTTCCTCACGCGCCTGTGGCCATCCCTGCCTCTGTGCCTTGTGTGCCTGTGAGGTGGGGACAGAGCAGAACCACTTCCTGGGGCTGACGTGTAGGTGAGGGAAGAGCTTCAGGTGCTGTTTTGGCAGAATGACCTCTGCAACAGACACTGTTCGTCAACACCAGACCTCTGCTGCTTCCTTGCTAACATCTATTTTCTCAGGTATCTAACGATCTGGGAGAGTGACCTCCTCCCCAGCTGGTAGTACTACTAAGAGCCAATCATGGTCAAGCATCCTCAGTGTCATGGAGTGGCTCAGGGTGGGCAGTTCTGGCCAATGAGTCCTAAGGACTCTTGAAGGGCTTCTGGGAAACTGTTCCCTCATTTTTTAAAAGAAAACATGGGGGAGATGCCCCCGGTTCTTTCATGGATATTGTCATACGTGGATGTGATGCCCTGACTGCAGCAACCGTGAAGGCTGGTGGTCTAAGGATAAGCTAATGTGTTGACAAGGCAAAACAAACAGATGGGAAGAATCTAGGCCCTCAATGAGGTCTGAGGTGCTGCATTCACCAACCCAGGACCTCATCTACTCAGGGACTGGTTTGATGGGAAAAAATAAATGTTCTTAGTAATTTCAGTCTAAAGCATCCTAACCCATAGAGCCCGAGACCATGTTGACACACGTTTTTACTCTGCCCAGGACTTAACATCTGCTGTTGGGCACCATGAGTGAGGAGAGTGGGAGCTGGGAATGAACAGGCAGGGGCGGGGAGGGTGACAGGAGAAGCAGGAATGTTCTAGGCTAGTGCAGGTCTAGTTCTTCACTCATCACCGCTGAAATGATCCTGCAGTGCCAGGTGGGTGAAGGAAGACAGGGAAGGCCACAGAGGCCAGCATGCACTGCTCTTGGGGAGGGGCTGGTACAGTCTGCAGTGCAGCCCTCTCTCAGCAAAGGTTGGAGGGTGGGGTGGGCCCCTGGAGCTTCGGCAGTCTGCCCTTCAGGGAAGCAGCTTCCTAGGGCAGCAGCTGAAGTCATGTCCTCTGCAGGCCGGGGTACTGGGCAACACCGGTGAGTGCGGAGAGCCCTGGCGGATGCACTGTGTTTCCTGGTGGGAAGAGATAACTCAGAAGACTGTCTTCTCCTCCAAAAAAACCTGGCTGTGGTGCTTTTCCCGGTCTCCCTGGAGCCTGCACGAGGGCGGGGTTGGGGGTGGGGAGGGTGGGGGGTGTCAGGCACACGTGTGCACAAGCCTGGCTATCGGCAAACAGTATCAGGGAGGAGGGCAAGGGGGGGGGGGCTCGTTCCTCTCCCCAATGGCTCCTTTTTCTAGAAGAACCAGGATCCACCCACCAGCAACAGTCCACACACCACAAGGAGGCACGGAAATGGACATGTGTGCAATGGTGCATATACGCCCATCACCTGCTACAGACCAAGTGTGTGTCGGGGGGTGGCAGGGGAGGGGGGATGGTGCTGCTGAGACCCCAGGCCTTCTGAGTGTAGCCCTGTTCCAGAGGGTATGGTCTTCCGCTTGGTCTCTGGATGGCAGAGTGATGCACCCTTCCTAACCCTCGAAGAAACGGGACAATGGCCTCTGGCTAAGGGGAGATGCCAGTCTTCCTGGGGTGTCTGTGGTGGAGCTGGTTACGGCAGACTCCTCGGCAGAGGCACTGAGCTCCAACAATTCCAGGATGATGTCCCAGAGGCAGTAAATCAAATGCCTGAAACAAACGAATGGAACAACTTGGGGGAAGGCCTGGCTGCGTCTCAGGACACCAGATCCTGCTGATGACATTTATCTCACCTCCCCATTGCCTGCTACTGGTATCCTCAGTGGACTGCAACGTCTCGGCTGTGAAATAAAAGTCTGCTGAACTAAGGAAGGCTAGGATTGCAACGAAGGTGGAAATGGTACTTGAGACTGGATTTAAGGAAATTCCCTGTTTCTTTACATCTAGCACGTCGGCACTGCTCTGAGGAGCTCTGAGTGAGGGGAATCCCTGGAGTAACAAGTTACTAGGAAGCTTCAGGTCACCTGTGATGAGGCGGAGACAGGACGTGAGGAGTGAGAGTTCACGGACACAACGTGATCAGGGCAAGGCTGAGAGGCGAGGGAACGTGCTCTCAACACCAGCGGGTTCTCCATCCCCAGGCACCGGCCAGGGGACTATGACCTCTCGGTGCTGAGGACTGCCAGGGCCTTCTCAGGAGCTCCCACGCGGGCCTGCATCGAGTTCTTCCCAACGCAGTGGCTGGTCCCGCCAGCTCCTGACCAGCTGACCCCTGCCCAGAGGCCAGGGGAGTGGTCATTGCGCCCATGGCCGGGGCCCCTGGCAGGGAGACACCGCGGTCCCAGTCTTTCTCAGTGCAGCCGTTCACCCAGAAACCCAGGGCCCTCTGAGACCAGAGACGGCTTCAGCTGTGCCCACCTGTTGATAAGGGGCTGCTGCAGCGACTCCAAGACCAGACTCCAGCTCAGCCGGCATTTGTTCTCCCCAAGGATTTCTACGATGACATCTGAAGAGGAAAGGTGGACATAGTTTTAGTTAACCACGAAGCCTTAGCCTCCGTGGGGACAGTCTCCTCAGGATGTCTGCTGTCTTTATTCACACTGGGTACTTCTGGCACATCTCTGAACCACAGACAAACTAAATTCTCAGGAGACAGGGAAAAGCCAACAAAAATGGTTAAGTTAGATATCTAAATAAGAATGGGCCCCAGGAGACAATTCTGTAACCTGTCGCTGCTTCTGATACAACAGTGTAGGCTGGAGAACAGAGGTTAACAAGAGTAAATAACACAGCCTGGGGTAAGAGGCTACCACTGTACCCTCCTTCCCCAGCACAAACACAGGCAGCAAACTGCCTTCCCCGTCCTCCAAAAAAACCACATAAAGGGAAGGAAAAAGCCCTCTTTAGAGTTTGTTTCTATGTAGTTTCCATGTAGTTGTTTCTCTGTGCACTTTATGGTCCCTGGTCCCCAAGCTGGGCTTCTGCAGGCGTGTCATGCTCCTCCCTGGTCCACAGGGCTGGGAGTCTTCACCTGCCCCAAGGAAGCTTCCCGTTCCCTCAGCCTCCCCAGAAGTCCCAATCACTTTCCTTGGCCTCAGAAATGGCAGGTCAACGCATTTTCTGAGTCCTGCCGCAGACAAGGCCCTTTGAAAACAGGGGAAGGGCATAGGGTAATGGCAGGAAAGCAGGGTGGGGAGGAAGGCTATGGCACCATCAGTCTCTCTGCAGTCACCTGGCAGGACTCCCATCAGACTCTTCAGAGCCTGTTTCTCAGCGGCTGCCTTCTGTTCCAGGGTCCTCACAGGCCGAGGACACTTGGGCAAAGCCCCACCCGGCCAGATGGACTCCTGGAGGAGCCGGAGGTACTGCACCCAGCGCTGTGGACATGTCAGATGAGCCACCTGCACTTCCAGCCATCTGCAGGGGAAGAGAGAAGGGTCAGGGCAACATGGAGGACCCAGAGCCAGGGTAAGTCCTCTAGGCAACGAGGACAGAGCAACGCCAAGTCAGCGCCAACTCCCACAGGTGAGACCAAGCCGGTCGACAGCGTGGGCTCCCAGAACTTGAAGATGAGTGACGACAGGATTACAGTCATTCACCGAGTGTGAGCACCTATGTGTCAGGGGCTGAGAACAGAGCATTTGAGGGCTGCTGGCTCTGGGGAGGTTGCACCTTTCCAACCGTCCTCCAGTGAGAAGCACCGGGACTTTTCAGTGCCGTGTACACAGTGCAGGGTCTGGGGACTTTACACAAACCCCTCTCCGGGGCCACCCATCCACATCCCCACAACCTGTCCGGAGGACTCCTGACATCACCCGTTGCTCCCAACAGACCAGGCCTTCTCCTTGCCAGCAGCAGAACTCTGTCCTTCTGGCAAAACCTGTTCAAACCCCACATCCTCCACAAAATCCTTCCTGAGCATTCTACCCAGAAATGCTCGCTCCTTAGGCCTCCTGCAGTGCTCCTTCTACCACACAGACTAAGCACTGGTTTGGTATTCCAGTTTGGAATATTAATTACTGCCTCATATATTTATAGCTTGCCCTTCCCAACTACATTATAAGCACTGCAAGAGTTCCCCACCACAGAATCTTCCTACAGTGAAATGTCTGTTGACTGACTGGCAACTGCTCTTATTACAGTGAAAATGTACCCCTCTGTCTTGCTTTCACAAATGAGTCAATAACTGAGAGGGCAGGTACTGCAATCTGCAGGGCCTGCGAGGCATTTCCATCTAAGCTCTTTCCCTGTCTCTGCAGGTTTCCAGAGCGGTGTGGTCACTTGCTGAGGTTCAACACTGCAGAGGCCTCCTTCGTGGAGCCCGTGTTGAGAATGGCATGGCTGTGACGGGATGAATGGACTGCTGGCAACGTCACTCATGCAAAGAAGACTTTATTTGGTGCCGCACCACACAGCCCGTGCCATCACTTCAGACCCGAGCTGCCTGTCACCCATCCAAGAGTGGAGGGGGCTGCCAAGGCAAACTTTATTTAACCTCCACTCTGCCAGACAGTCTGCATTCCGCTCACGCTAGGCATTCCAGCTTTGGGGGCTGCACTACCCCAGGCCCAGGGCTCACAGATGATTCTAAGAATAGGAAGTCTGAAAGGTAACGGCAGGGCAACAACGGCAGACATCGATGGACATCAAGAGCAGCACAAAGCTTGCCCGAAATAGCCATCACCATGTGGGCTTCCCAGGTGGTTTAGTGGTAAAGAATCTGCCTGCCAGTGCAGGAAACACAGGGTTCAATCCCTGGGTCGGGAAGATCCCCTGAAGAAGGGACTGGTCACCCACTACAGCCATTCTTGCCTGGTGAATCCCATGGACAGAGGAGCCTGGCAGGCTACAGTCCGTGGGGTCACAAAGAGTTGGACACGACTGAGCGACTAACACTTTCCCTTTCAGCCAGCATTAGCTCTAGCTCAGCCTCTTGTTCACAGATGTAAACAATAGGCTGGCTTGCCCTTCTGTTTGACCTTCAGTTTGTCCTCTGGAGCCAGTAGCACCTGCGACTCTTCGGAGAGACCTCAGCATCCACTCAACCCTTCCTCGACTTAGCATGACAACAGCAGCCCTGGGCGCCCAGCCCCCTTGTGGGCCTGCTTTACTTTAATGGTCATTCACTCGATGGGAACAGGACCTCGAATTGCATTTGGGCAAGGAGGTTCCCTCTGCACCCTGCCGTGGTGACCAAGCATCTCATGAACACATGCTGGATGCAGAACAAATGTTAACATGTGGCAAGATACAAATTATACAAACCTACTGGACTGTAACCCATCAAACTCTCAATGTGGATGTTGGGAAGAAGAATCACAGTATGAAAAAGCAAGAATAAGCCCCTGATGAGGAGGATGAGTCAGTGAGTCAAATAAAACTGTCAGAGCTTAGCAGAACTAACTGACAAAGACGTTTGAGGTCACCAACCAAAACATCAGCTGCTGAATAAAACAAAGGCGCCGGTAAGCACCCTAAGCCCTCAGGCACAGAATCAACAGAAGGGCCTAGAAGAATCAGTCCTGGAAATGGGAGAGGCAGGACTTGTGTAAACCAGCTGAAATGAAACCAACTTCATGTCTAAAGAGAGGGGTCCACTGCAGAAGGGGGTGCTGCGAGGCTCAGCGCTCCTGTTCTTCCTCACGCCCCACAGGCAGCAGACAAGCCGCACCCACACCACACAGACGCTTCCCTCCCTTTTCAGGGTCTTCCTCCCACCCCTGTTCCTCCTCCTCCTCGAAGGAAACAAGAGGCTGCCTCGGCACTGGGATGAGCCTGCTTTCATTTCCCAGCCGGGGGAGAAGGCAGCCTGTGGAGAAGATGCAGGCAGCAACCTTTTGTTCACGGAACATCTGAGGTGTGGCCTCTGGACACAAGTGACCAGCATCCCTGTCTGGAGGGGAAAGCAATCAAATCCAAATCCAGAGAATCACACCACCACTGCTGCCCCACCCGCAGACAGTACAAACCACGTGTGCGCCAGAGAACCCTCTTGAAAGCAGGCTTTATTACCACACACAATGCCCCCTACACCTCATCAACGGCCTGCTCCAGGAATCTACAGTCTGCCCAACACGCTGCACAGAAACAGTACTTGGTAAACAAGGAAGAGCACAGGATTTCTTCATCCAACCATCGCTTCTCTCCTTCGACCCATTTCCCGTTCCTTCTATTCCGAGTGAAGCTCCATGCACACCACCCTTCTTTATCTAACACTGTGAACTCCCTCAGGGCTGAACCTGGGCTGGGGCACAGGAAGCCAGCAGATGAGGCTCTGGGTGAGTGTTAAGCAACCGACACCCTGACTCCCATCCTTAGCTCCCTTGTTGTTGTTTAGTCACTAAGTCGTGTCCAACTCTTTGCAACCCCATAGACTGTACATAGCCTGCCAGGTTCCTTTGTCCATGGAATCCTCCAGGCAAGAATACCGGAGTGGGTTGCCATTCCTTCTCCAGGGGATCTTCCCAACCCAGGGATCGAACCCACATCTCCTGCATTGGCAGGTGGATTCTTTACTGAGTCACCTCGAAAGCCTTGTTAGCTCCCTGCATCTCTCCATTCCACATGTCATCCTTCTGTTCTTAACCTAGGGGTGGGGAGGTTAAAGAGAAATCGGTGTCTTGAAGCACAAGGAATGGAATCTGCGTCTGCAGTCCTGTGTGCCATAATAGCTCCTCCAGCATCAGGTTCTGGAATCGGCTGCTACCACTGTTAAGCTAAGAGCTCCAGTTTCAAGGTGGAGATACACACACACATCCCTTGGACTATTTACTAAATACAAATGTTATTGTTGATGTAACACAAGATGCATGAGGTAAAGACGCTAAAATAAATATGGAGGAGAAGAGCCTCAAATAGCGCTGGTTTTGTTTTCTACTACTATTCCAGTTCTGATATTTGATTCAGATATCTTCTTCTACCTTCTAGCTTCTCCCCAAAGAAAATAAGAAGAAAAAAAGCCAGACCACATCTGTTCTGTCAGGCCATCTCTGAAGGACTCAGAGCACAGAGTAGACATTCTAGGGGGCCCAGAACAGGCAATAAAAGCAGCAAAAACAACTGCAGATGGACACCGAGACATGCAAGAGCCTCCGGTGCCAGACGTGGAAGGACAGAGGACGCAGAGACCAGGGCGCCCATTACACTGGGAGTCCACGTCCAGTCCACGTTCAAAGGAACCTGGTCTGAAATAGCTACACACAGAGAAACGAAGCGGTGGTTAAAGATGAGACAGTTTAGTATTAGGGCTTAAGATGGCACTCCAAGGTTAGCAGATGGTCATTTTCCATCAAAAGAGCAGAATCAAATCTCAAGAGTAAGGAGAGAAAGCTTTAAGGGACCACATCTAAGCCCATTAGCCAAATTCCCCTCATGTCTTTTCTACGACAGCCGCCATGGCTGAGAGAGGAAAGCCCTGGATAAGTATGGCTTCATGGGGTGGGGGTGTGGGGGGTGGTTGGGCACGGCTTCCCAGGTGGCGCAGTGGTGAAGAATCCGCCTGCCAATGCAGGAGACACAAGAGAAGCAGGTTTGTTCCCTGGGTCAGGAAGATCCCCTGAAGGGCATGGCAACCCACTCCAGTATCCTTGCCTGGAAAATTCCAGGGACAGAGGAGCCTGGTGGGCTACAGTCTATGGGGCTGCAGAGAGTCAGACACACCTGAGCAGAGCTGATGGCGGTGGTGGGAAGCGGGGGTAGGGTTAGGGTTTTCATTGCTGTCCCCTCTTACAACGGACGGAGCGCCCAGAACCAGACACAACCTCACAATGTGCCCAACCAGCAAAGAATGCAGAGAATGGCGCCCTCCTCGAGCTGGATACCATACTTGTATTAATACAGTCAGAGACTGTACTGGCTTTTGGGGCACACACACCGAAGCACTGACTCATCACTGGGCATGCAGTCAACTAGAACCCTGAGTGCACGTATGTATTTTAACCAGAAATCACAGACTCCTGTTCAGTCTACGCTTGTCCTTTTGTACTATACTTGTGTAATAAAAAAAAAAAAAATCTAAACTCTGACTATAATATTTATTTCTGTTAAATCCCATCTTGTTTGCTTTAGACTAATATTCTAACTCTTCTGCAAGGAGATCAAACCAGTCAATTCTAAAGGAAATCAGTCCTGAATAATCACTGGAAGGACTGATGGTGAAGCTGAAACTCCAATACTTTGGCCACCTGATGTGAAGAACTGACTCACTGGAAAAGATCCTGATGCTGGGAAAGACTGAAGGCAGGAGGAGAAGGGGATGAGATGAGATGGTTGGATGGCATTACTGACTCGATGGACATGAGTCTGAGCAAGCTCCAGGAGTTGGTGATGGACAGGAAAGCCTGGCATGCTGCAGTCCATGGGGTTGCAAAGAGTCGGACACGACTGAGTGACTGAACTAACTCTTCTAAAGTCTTCTGAATCTTGACTTCTGTCATCCAGAGTATTAATTATACCTCTAAGATCCGAGTTACTTGCAAATTCACTGACAAACAGGATAAGTTCTACGCTTTCACTAGAAAGTGCCCTCCAGGCTATCAAGTTATTAGCTACCTGGGCTAAACATCCTCATAGCCACGGACCACTTAAAAGTCCCCACAGTCCAGACCGTGTATGTCCATATGGGTATTAGGAAAATATGGTACAATCTTGTTGAAATCCGCAGACAATACAACAACCTGCGCATTCCTGTCTTGTAATGGTCTATCAATCCTGCTAAGACAGAAAAAAAAAAAACCTTGCTAAGAAGGCAGGGTGCGTTCCCACTGAATGCATGCTGGGTTCTGGAGCCCGTGTTTCTCTTCCTGAGAGTTCACAAGACATCTATTTAATAATCCGGTTCAGAAATTTCCAGAGATAAAAGTCAGGGTCAGGAGCCTGTATTCATTTTTAAAAAGGCTATACACTTGTCCATCTCCAAGCAACACATCTCTATATAGAAATTTTCTTCATGATCTCAGGTCTTCAATGATAAATGCAAATTCTTTCAGTTCCATGGAACAGAATTCATCTGGTCAGGTACCTGAGTTTTAAAGCAGATGAATGCTCTCTTGTTATTTCCATTCCTATTTTGGTCTTCAATTCTAGTTTAATCATGTTTTCTCAGTTCTTATTAGACCCTTTCCTTTACGTAAAAAAAAAAAAAAAACCAGAAATTAAATACCCCAGGTAAAGCGTACAATTTGCTGTAGAATAAATGAATAAATAAATGATTTCTCAAGGTAGCCAGTTAATACTACAAGGTCTGTTTCAAACAATTTACCTTTGTTGTTCCCCTTTAAACTTTTTTCAAAAAAAATCTTTCCCCCTCACATTTATCCACAATGTCAGCTCCTTCTGAGTTCAAGTTTAGTGGACACCATTCTTACCAGTTCTGATTTCTACTGTGCATTACTCAGTGCGTGTCCCTTTTCTCTGTTTTTTTATATATGTTCATCTATAATCTGATCTCAATTAACTGGTTTCATCTGATGCTGATTCTTCTCCTTCCTCACTGGAGTCATGTGTTTAATTTGTTTATTCCATTTACTCAAAACATATTGGTTAAGCTTCTTAAAAGTTCCAAAAGAACAAGATTGGGAAGTTTTGATGGCAGGGATCTCAGTTAATTTTGGTGTCTTCCTCAGCATTTACTGGAATAGTGCAATTCACATAATAAGGCATCAAACATATACTGAATGAATCAACCTTATTCCCAAACGCTCCGTGATAAACTTTAAGTCCACTTGTTATTGAGGCATATAAGATGGATTCTCTGTTATGTTCTGTGAATTCTAGTTCACTTTTGTCTACTTTCCTTTCTGTCAGCTGTTTCCCATTCTATTCAGTTTTAGTTTTACCTCAGTTTTCCTTGCAGCTTCTTCTTCTTCGCTGAGTCGATGGGTGTCCTGCCAAGTAAGCCCTTCCTATGGTCCTCGAGTTACGTTCTCACTGCAGTTGCAGTTAGGAACCCACCACGTGGGCATCACGTGCCTGAGTAAGAAAGTTTACAAACCTTCCCTCTGTTCCAACTACACAGTTAACTGTTCAATCCACACCTTCCTCTTTCTTCCAAAGACAGAGCTTACAGCTTAAAGGATAGAAATCTAGGCCTCCAGGTCCTTATGTTTTCTACTCGAAATTTGAAACTTACTAGAGATACAGCCCAGGCTTCCTCATGTGTCTTCATCTATTGTCACACAAAAGTAGGTAATAATCCATTGACTTAATAACCAACAAGGAACTTTCAGCATCACAAATCAGATATACTATTTGGAAGGCTACTATGCCATCTGCTGGCATCGCTTCTCAATCCACAAGGGAGAATCAGAGTCATTCTTGATTTTGCCTCTTCTCCAACCCTGGCCTACATGCCCCCTGCAACATCACCTAATTACTGAAACAGTCACTAAAACCAGTTGAGCCGACCTCCTCAGGACTCAGGACCCCATGAATTCATTACCCTTTATGATCTCTGCAGCACCGACCTTTGCTTAGGTCCTCATCACCCCTTTCCCAATTTGTCTCCCCAGTTCTAACATTGCTTCCTTCAATTAATCCTGGACAGCACTACATAAAAGATTTTTCTAAGTTACTAAGTTGACCATGTCATCATCTGTTTAATTCTGTACATGGTTTGCTAATGAATAGAGGTGAATCCTATGTTCTCTGAATAGCAACAGGGCTCTGTATGGGTCAGTGCCTACTGAGCTCTGCAGTGGAATCTCTGACCACGCTGGCTACATGTCGTACATCCCAACCGTCCCAGGCTTCTCTGAGGACCACACATATGCTGTCCTGCTTCACTGCTCTGTCTTCAATGCTCTGTTCTCCAACACCAGCTCTCAATTTCCCTTCATCTTTTAAATCCTATCTCAGCGGTCATCTCCTCTATAAACCCTCCCTGGATTTCTCATAATTTACTTAGTCCTTTCTCTTAATCATGAACAGAGCTCTTTTTTAAAGTCCTAACTTTATACTGCTGCTGCTGCTGCTGCTTAAGTCGCTTCAGTCGTGTCCGACTCTCCTTATTTATAAGATTGCATCTCTGACTGGATACTAAACTTCCTAGGGTAGGAACCTGGGGTCTTTTTTAAATTTTGATCATTTAACTCAGCATCTGGCACATAGTAGGTGATCAATAAGTATTAGCTACTAAGTGAATCACTGCTTAAGTGGGACAAACACTGCCTTAAAGCAAGGTACACAGCTCACACTAAGCTATGCAGAAGGCAAACGTCCCAGTACTTAAAGCAGCAAAACAATATTGAGCTCTTAGTTATTTGTGCTGACGGAGGAGGAGAACAATAAAGGTAGACAATTTAGAAATCCTTTGCATTGGGCATTTTATATACATGTACAGATGTGACAGATTTATCTTCCTAAGAATTTTCTATTCAGGCTAATATTAAAATTAAGCTGTGTGCCAATGCAGCAGCTGTAGGGTGGATATTAAATGAAGAATACCGGGTAATAAGTCAACTGAGCTAGAACTCAGAATTCATCATGAAGAATCCACACAATCACACCTGGTTCTGCACTCGCTGGAAGAGAAGAGAGGTGGAGGGCAAAGAAGGGGGTCGGCCATGCTCCACAAATCCTAGAAAGGACAGACAGCTGCCAGCAGTCTAGGTTTTTGTCAGTTTTCCTGGCAAAGAGGCCCAGAGGATAGAAAAGGCTGAAAATCAAACAGAAGCAAAAGGGTTTTGAGGACTGTGAGTCACGTGTGTATTTTGGGAAATGCCCCTGATGGATGGAGCAGCATTGAGCTGAATCCAACCCATCACCTGAAGCTAGCGAGAATAATGTAGCAGGATATTTGGGTAAAAAATGGCCAACAGCAAAGGTCTGGCTACCTTTCTAACAAATATGGAACAAAGAGTCACTTGGGGGCTCTGCGCTCATAGGATAATCTGATCGCATATGGAGATCTTTCGAAATCTGTTCTAGACTGAGTATCATGACACTCAGGATTCCAGTTTCAAAGGTGATCACACAAACCTATGTCCCTCTGAAGGCCTTCAGGACAACTGTTCTCAGCCTCACACTAGGCTGTCATCAATGCACCATAAACCAGCTCTGAGATCAGGGCTAACAGGCCTCAAAACTGGGAAAAATCAGCCACACATTTTTGACATCTGCCTGTTTTTCGTGTGACCCCAGTAAGAGCAATAGCAGGACATACATACATGTTCCACACAATCAGTTACTCCCTCCCTGTTTCTTGGAATCTCTCCTAGTCCAGAGTCTCCTGTCTGGAAGAGGCCATCAGAGTTTTCACCCCAATACCACACATGAAACTGATCTACACCCTTCTGGGGACACAAACCTCGGTGGCCAGAAGAGCCATGGAGGCTTCTCACGGTGTGTTGTAACAAGTGACAACAACACTGAGAAGCCACACACAGGCCAGAGCCTGGCTTGGTCACAGCGAAGTTGAAAGAACTGAGTTCTGAATTCCTTCTTAATGGACTGACTCTTGCCCTGCCTTCTTCACAAAGTTACTGAGATCAAAGGAGAAAAAGTGAAAGTGTTTGTGAAAGTGCTTGTGTGTTTGTGTGTGTGTCAGAGAAAGGCTTCTCTGGATCCTCTTACAAAGCTCTACCAGGTCTAGGGAATTAAACGAAAGGGCTGAGGAGTGAGCTCTTCATTTCATGCTTTAGTTTCCCCTTCTGTAAGACTTACTCTCCTCCTGGCAGGCTCAGGGATGCGTCAGAACAGTGAACCATCTGCAGGGGCGGGGGTGAAGGAGGAAAGAAGCTGGCTGGCAGAGTCAGGGGCACAAGGAGAAGATACACAGCCACCTCTGGATCACGGGGCAAGACAGCAAACGTTGCATCACTACCACCACCAGGGTAAGGACTACAACCGCAGATCCCTCAAAGACTTGTAAACAGGTATTGTTTATCCTGTGGTGCCACCTGGAGTCCAGATGGAGAATTCATTCCTAACTACTCCAAGCAGTAGGAGTCCAGCAGGCTTTCCATACTCTGCACACACACACACACACACACACACACACACACACACACACACACAGACACACACAGAAAGGGGCTGGCTGAAAATATGCAAAGTATGTTTAAAGGCCAACTATTAAAAGTAGAAATAATGTCCCTTTCCCTCTTTAAAAATGTTCCAGTGTCTGGGACATTCTTTAACCTAAACCAGTCTAAAGGATTCGTCTTGCAAGGTCTAACTTGAAACACTTTCCTCTCTAAAGCCTACCTAACATTTACCCTCAAGAATCCTTATGACTTTTTTAAACTGTGTTTATGCTCTATACTATGTCCTTTGACTTTACACTGTTCAGTATTTCTAATGGATTCTTATGGGTTATGTCTTTCTTAGGCTGAAAGGACCTTGATGGAGAAAAGGCCTGAAGAGCTAGCAGTCAGCAAGTCGACACAGTATCAAATCTCACAAAGACTTGAGGTCACTATAACAAGAAGTAAATAAAGTTAGTTGCCTAGAAAGTAGAGTGCTGGGAGTACCTGGGTTAAAAGGTAGTTCCCTGGTTCTGAAATGCTGGATATGACATGGGGAGATGCTAAGAAGGAATGTGAGGAGGACAGGACGGAGATTATAGACAGCTAAAATAGAGGAAAACACACTAATTTGAAGGATGCAGAAAAGGCCATGGTCTTTGCTCCTAAGAGATGACAAAGCAAGCTCACTACAAAGACCCCACCAAAAAACCATCACCATGTAAACAGATTATCTTACAGCAGATGTGTGACCACCCTAGGGAACAAGAGTCCCCAAGGAAACGGGACGTGGGGATTGTAGAGACAGGTAAGAACTCACATTTACCAATACCACTGGATGGCAGGCATGCAACAAAGTCTTCATCAGTTCACAAGCAAGGCACTGTTACTCCCACTCAGAGTAACTGAAGCAGAGGTGAGTCACAGACAGCAAGCCTCAAGGGAAGACATGAATTCAGATCTGTGTGACTTCAAAGCCCATATCCTTACTTTCACACGGGGAAGGACAGAGGGTGAGAAGGCAAAGCAGCAGGAGAAGCTTCCAGAAGGTCCAAGCTTAGGCAAGAGGCCCACGGTGGCAGAGGGCACTTTGTTCCTCTGGAGAAGAAAGAGAAGGCAGCTGGGGTGGGAGACAGCCTGAGGTCCAGCCATGACTCTGGGGGATGAGGGGGCAGCTGCCCAACTAAAGAGCTGTGGGGGAGGCAGGCAAGGGGGTTTCCATTTACATCTGTGTTTCTCACCCCAGCAGTGCCAGGGAACTCCTGAGATTCTCACTAGTGATGAGAAGAGAGACCGATTCAACCAGAAGGGCACGTGACGTTCATTCATTTGACAAAAACTTACGAAGTGCCTTCCATGTACACAGCTAAATGCCTACAACAGGACGCTAAGTAAGACACAGTGCCTGCCCGCCAGATGCTTACAGTCTGAACCTGTCCTAAAACTTGTTTCAGGCCCCTCTTTGTAGTTATAGATAGGCAAGAGATACCAATAATTTGACTTGGAAAAGAGGGTTTGATGCTTAAATATGTCATGATGCTCTGGTTTTGTTTTAACTGCTGCCAATTCTGCACCTGTGACCTGTGAGTGTACGAGAATGTAAGAGCATATCCCGCACATGGAAGTGCAAATGCACACTGAGCTGTTACAACTGTAAAAATGGATTCAGATGCAAACTGTCAGCACACAACAGGAAAGGCTGGGTGCTTTGGTCCTACGATGGGCAGAGTAAGAGATGTCTAAGACACATGGCAGGGAGGAGACCACTGAAGCCCATCCTGACCCAGTCTACGAAGTCAGAGCTCCCCTTTTTCAAGGTCTAGTAGAAAGGTGGGGGACAAGCAGTGTTCCTCTTCCTAAGGAAGCATGATACAACCTGAGCAAAGCCACTGCTGCAGAACATAGACTTCAGCCCCTAAAAAGCAGGCCAGGGCTGGAAATAGAGGGCAAGGATTTAATCAGACAGGAAAACCAGACTTGGTTTGAGATCATTTTGCAGCTCTTGCAAACGTACGCATTTTGCTATAGAAGCCGTGCACAGAGAGAGATCGGGTGTAGGACAACGCAAGGCACCAGAGCTGAACTGAAAGAGAAACGTGTGGAGCAAAGGAAGAACCCATCACCTATGTGTCCCGAGAAACTCTGAATCAGAACTGTGATAACCTTTTTCTGATTGGGAACAGGATGTGGAACAGAGATACTAAAGGGAGACTACATAATTTCTGATCCAGGAGTGTTTAAGAATAAAACACAGATGGAAATGAATTTATATGCTACCATCAAATATGTGTGTCTCTTGGACAGAAGTAGGACATGGCACTTTCAGGTAAGGTCAATCCTGTGGCCACTGCCTCATGGGGAAGCTTGGTCAGTGGGGAGGCCGCAGGCGGTGGTGGGAAGGGGATGGGCTTGAAGGCCAGGGTGACTTGGGTGGAATCCTGGCTGTGGCCCTTACTATGATTCTGGGAAGATTATTTAATCTGAATAGCACTTTGCTCACTTAAAAAATACACGTCTACTTCAGAGAACTGAACTGCACCTTAGTATATAAAGTCCACGGCTGCTTACCTGATGTAGTTAGTATTTAGTCAATCTCAGCTCCTTTTCCATTGTAGCTGCTCATGCCCTTTCAGTGGTGGGCCTGGAGCTGCCCGTAAGACATAATCAATGTCAGGAAGACCATTTATCTATCTGTTATTTAGACATGCCCATCAAGAAATAGGCTCCTGAATGGATTCCACTCAGAGAACACCTCAGGTTGTGGAGTGACCAGAGAATGGATGACGAGAATTCTTGGTCATCCATTTGTAACTGCTTGCTGCCAGCATGGCCCTCTCCAATGGGTGCACACGCCACCCATACGCCTTCTCCTGACCTTCCCTGGGAGATGGCTCGTAGAGACCTCTCCCCTCAGAAGACGATTCCATGGCCTGGTGCAGGGTTCAGAGCTTGCCAGTGAATTTTCTCCTGGACTCACAGCCTGCTCAACAACATAACCCGACATATTCTTTTTCTTCTTCTTCATCTACTTCCTGACCTCATGTACTTTTCTACTCGCCTACGTCCACAGGTCACCCAACTTTCTCTTTTTTTTCCACCCTTCTGCCACACTGCTCTGTTCCCACGTGCCCTCAATACACACACACACATGCTCATTCGCTCACTGACTCACTCACTCACACTCTTTAAGAAACCCTGACGCAGACACAGACACCAGGAATGTGGCTGCTGCCATCTCTGGGGCCACGGGGAGGGCAAGGCCATGGGAGGTGGCACTCGTGTACTCTCCTGCTAGCCTGGCTCGTATTTTTATCATGGCTTTGCTCTGGGCACCCAGGCGGGGATCTGGGCCAGCTTCTTCTCATTCCTTCGCTCTACATCAGGACTCCAGAATAATCTCACCCTTGACCGTGGCTGGATGCTCCTGCCCCACACCTTCTCCCATCAATGGAGCATAGTCGTCTCTCCTCTCTCTCTCTCCCTCCCACCCAGCCAGTGTCTGAGTATTCCAGTCCCTAAACCTGGTTCTGACGCACTCAGGGACACTGTCAGCTTCTCCTGCCTTCTGAATGAGTGGTCTGCATAAGCTGGATTCACGCCTTGCCTTAGACTGCTCCCCCACCCCTCTCCCCTCCTTTTGACTCTAACTCCAAATAAGGAGCACTCCCTCTTACATAATTGGATGTTCCCAGCACAGAAGCTGACATACAAGGTCAGGCGCGCATGCGTGCAGACTTGCCTTTGACTTAACAATGCCTTTTTTGGGCATCTAACTTCTCCCCAGCTCCCTTCCCCCACTCTCTCCACAGTATCAACAATCAAGGGAGATTTACGCAGTTGGCTCAAACTCTTCCAACCTTGGCTTGGAAGGAGGGGTCATGAGGTTGAATTTACTCTCTCTTTTCCCTTGCAGACCACGGACAGAGGGATTGGGCGGGGGTGTGGGGGGAGGGGGGAGGGTGGTGTGGAGACTAAATATGTGCGAGAGAGGGAAAAAGTGACAGCATGCATGCTTTGGACCCGGGAGTAGTCCCTGGCATCCTGGGCAGTTATGTATATGGGTCTTTAGAGGGATCAAGAATACAGAAAGCTGGAAGCAGAAGAAATGAACTTGTCTTCTTGGAGATGATAATGCTGGAGGCTGGACAATGATGACATTTTTAAAAGGAGAAGCGTCTAACTCTAGACGCCGTCTGGAATGGCAGTGCGTCCAGGTCAACCAGAAAAGTGGCGGCAGGTACTCATGGCATCAACATCAACTCTCCTTCTCTTTAGAAGTTAGAGAATCCAGGTGCTGTGCAAATGGATGCAGCTTAGCGGCGTGCGGTTTCAGAGAGAGAGCAACCATGCTGCCCCCTGGGCCTCAGTCCTGGGGACAGCCTGGGAGAGGTCCACCCTGACCCGGCGGGGACCAACCACACCTCTCTGGGGGTAGTGAGGGCAGGTGGAAGGGGTGCTGCAGCTTTGGGGAGGTATCACATTCCAGAGTATGTGCTTACCGAAGCAAAGAGAGCCCAGGAATGCAGCACTGCGCCGGCCTCTTTAAAAATAAAAATGCAAGCTGTCCAGGGGACAAGTGACACAGACTGGCTTTAGGATGCCGCAGAGGACTCTGTCGTATGTGAGTGATGTACATTCAAATGCAGTTTTCATTTTACAAACTGACTGGCAGTCTTCTCCTGGGGAATGTGGACTGCTCTGAGTCAAAGACTTGGGAGCTGGCTTTTATCTTTTCAAGTCTTAGGGCAAACGTCTGATCCTGCAGCCGAACATCAGACAAACCTGGGTTCGAATTGCCTGTACATACTTATTAGCTCAGTGATCTTGACCAAACAATCATGATTCTTTGCAAGCCTTAGCTGCCTCACCTTTAAAGTAGGGATTATAAGACCTCTTTCACAGGGCTTCTGAGGGGATTAAATGATGTTGGTACTGTGTCTGCACAAAGTCAGCTCTCCACAGAAGTTGGCTGGATGGTGGATCCTGAAGCTAGTAAGACCATCAGTGTCTACACTCTGAACCTGAAATAAGCCCCGTCTCTTCCTTGGGGAGCCAGCACTTAGAATTTGCTGGCAGAGACCAAAGGCCACAGGCATCAGGTCCTCTGAGCCTCAGTAGGGGGCACTGGGAGAGATTTCTTCTCCATGACCTCCTGACTGCTGTCTTAAGGAATCTTCAAAAACAATGTGACCCAGCACAAGATACTTGAGAAGAAGATCAAGTGTATCATTAAAAAGCTGGGAATAATGCTTTATAGAGGAGATGAGAGGCAGTGAACAGGGGAAGATGAGGCTCTTCATTTAACTCTATTTTGTAGAGGCCCAGGGCAAGGAAGGTGTCAACAGCTCGGTTCCTATTTCTGCTGCAGCTCATACGAAACTAAGTGGTCTTAAGAATAAAGTTCTGACAGGAAAAGATATGAGGCAAGTCAACAAGTACAAAATGTCATCACCTGGAAACATCTAGGGTGAACAAAGGTTAATGGACCACAGTCATGGAGAACTGTCCAGAAGTACCTAGACACAAAACTCTGTTCTTCTGCAATCCTCACTTTGCCTTCATTCAAATTCACTAAAACATTCAAAAATTTTTCCCTTTAACAACCAAAAAAGGTGTCATCTTTTTTTTTTTTTAAGTGAAAAGAGAAGCAGGTCAAGGGGGATTCAGCCATAAGCCGTCTCTCTGATGTTGTTTAGGGCATGAGCTACATTCACCAGATGGCCAACTACCCAGCTACCCCGAGGTGTGGTTCCCGTGGAACTGTCAGGGTACGGGGGTGGAGAGGGGAGGAACTGAGCCTGACTCCAGGCTCTTCTCGTGAGGAAGGGCAGCCCTGACTCCAAGAGCTCTGCATGCAGGGAAGCAGGAGTGCCTGGAGAACACTGCTGCCCCGGGACAGAGCCTGTGCTTCAGGGGGCCTGGGGGCTGCCTCCCGCTGTCAGACACATGGACACTCTGGCCACGGGCACAAAGTCACCCGGGAAGGCCTCACAAGGCCATACTGCTGGAAAGAACGGGTTCTGTGTGTTTCGGAGAGCACAGAGTAATAGAGGTAGTGGAAGCTGCAACAGAAGACTGACCTGGGTGGGGCACCCTGAACGTGGAGGGAACTTGGGGCCACAAGCCGGAGGAATCAGACACAGAATACACTTCTTATCCTTCCGTTTTCTGAATCGCAAGTACGAAGACCTAACATTTACTGGAACACCTTCTATGCACCCAGACACCTGCAGACAGACAGGTGATTCCAAAGCTCAGAGAGACGACACGCAGCATAGTAGTAGTATGTTGCAGTGGATAAGAATGTGGGCTGTGGAACACCCGGGGTGACTTGGGCCCCCACCAAGTACTCACTTGGTGAACATGGATAAGGCCCTCAGTTCTCACCCTCATTAAACCGTAAAATACGTCAAAGGAAGGACCATGTCTGTTTTGTTCACTACTGACCAGACCTTAATATTTTCTCAACGAATAAAGGAAAATGACTAAGACAGTGGCCCAGCAGGAAAGTTAATGTTAACGGATCTCCTACTTATTGCAGAATAGATACATAATTCTTTTTTTAATAAAACTTGTTAGTTTCGGAGTGACCTATTAGCATGAGTCACACACTAACAGAAGCGCTCAGGATTTGGCTCCCGACTTTGGGATCTGCCAGGATGTCTCACACGGGAGAGGTCAAAGCATGAGCAGCCACAGCTCAAGCGCTGTGTGTGTCTGTCTGGTTCAGGGACAGGGTCCCTGGACTCCTTCAGCTGAGCAAAGCTTGCATCAGGTTCACGGTTAGGAAGCCAGCAATAGAAGAAACTCCATCTGCGTACAAGGTTTTTAGGAAACCCAACTGGTGTTGGAATCACACGATCCAAGTGTTAAACCTCAGTATCCTATCCCCCAGCACGCGTCAGTGCTTCTTCAGCTGTGACTACGTCCACCCCTTCCGGAGAAACTAATCTTTACTAGGAGAGCACGCGATGGCTTTCCCTTTTCTTCCTCGCTGTTGGTAGTCACAGTGACTGTACACTGTTGGTGAAGAGAGGTGTCCACTGTGACAAGGTGAGAGGTACAGGGCTTGGGGGTAAACTGGGGGAGAACTGACCCTAGCGGAGGAGCTCAGCCGAGGCAGCGCCTGAGTTCAGGGGATGATGCCAGGGGTCCTGTAGGAGCAGGCCCGTCCACACCTCAGACAACCACGTGATGCTCTGCAGCACTAGTCACCCCACAGCCCTGGACAGAGGTTTTCTCTTCTCTTCTGGCTGCAGGTCTCCTAGACTAGAGACACTTTTCCTCTCTAGGGCAGAAATCAGGAACTACCTCCAACCTCTGTCCAACGTGAGACTCTAACCTGAAGGGGCACCCAGCAGGCCTACCTCTGGATTAGGGTCCCGAAGACAAGATGAAGAACTTTCTGCACACTCTCTGTACACAGCCATCGCCACTGTTCCATGAGCAGCAAGACAAGCAGGTCCAGGGCTATGTCAGCCAACTCGGTCTCTGTTCCTGGGGATGAAAAGGCATCTGGAGTAACTCGGAAGAGACCCACACTCGAGGACACACTTCAGGGCCCTGGGTCTGCTCCACCTTTGCATCAATCACCTCACATTTGTGCAAGCTATCTGTATTCAAGTCAAGAGATGTTTACTGCATCTCTACAAAGTTCAGGGTTGGTTCTGTCTTTCTTTACAATTTATGTTCCTAAGTCAAGATTTTATATATAACTATTTTGCCTACTTTCCTTCTGTTTCTTCTGTATTTCCCCCGGGCAGCTGAACACAGTTTGTTCCAAGTAAGTGCTCACAACTGGTGACTAACTGGAACTGGCAAGGCCCGATCCCTTTCCCTTCCATCTACTTGCCTCCGCAGGGCAGCAGGGAAATGTGCGGGGCAGCAGCTGTTGGACTTGTTTTCCGTAAGCAAGTGGCTCTGAAAGCAACTCCATTACACAGAGCTGAGGGTTAGGATCCAGGAGATCTCAGTTTGATTTTGAGATAACATGCGGTTCTGGGAAGAACACTGCACTTTTGGTAAAAGGCCATGATGATTACTCATTTCTTTCCTGTTTCAAAAACGGCAAGGGCCACAAACACGCTCATACCCACACTAAGCAGAACGTTTTTAAACAGATGTATTTTATGGATGGAAGTGTCTGTTCTCTAACCCTCTTCATGGGGACCCCTGTCACCTCTGACTTGCCTTCCAGGAGACTTCCCCAGAACTACAGAATGTTCCTGAAAAAATTTGTGAATGATGTCAAATTCAGATAAATGTGCTGGAACTGAATCTTACTTTCTTCTTAATCCCATCCAGTATATATTCCCTTTTTTTTTCTGTACTTCAAGGGGGCACAGGAGCTGATGTGCCTGCTTTCTGGTTATTTGCTCAAAATGTGATATTCAGTTCCTTGGAAAAATAGCATTCCTCAATCTCCCTCTTCAATTCTCTTCTCTTTGCAGGTTTAGCATTTACCTAGAGCTACACAGCAACCCACTCCAGTATTTTTGCCTGGAGAATCCCATGGCCAGAGGAGTCTGGCGGGCTGCAGTCCGTGTGGCTGCAGAGTGGGACGCCACTGAAGAGCCTCAGCATGCACACAAGCAGAGGTGCCACCATGTGGTGACAAGTAGTCACAGCAGTAACGATAAGTGAAAACAACAAGGTCCCAGGTCCTCTTGGTGAAAGTGGTCAATTATCTATCTTGCGAGCACGTGGAGTCTCTCAGGGCTAAAAGAACGGCACGGGAATGAATGATCCCTTTAGAGAGATAATGTACAACATTTAAAGACTTGATTTTGGCTAGAATTATATTATCTTACCCATCACATCTTATCTGTAATTTCTCATAGTTCTCTTGATGCTTCTGCTCTCATAACACACGTTTACTTAACCAGTGAGACGTGTGTGAACAGCTGGTGTTGTAAACCCCATTTTTCACAGAGTTGAGCTGAGGTCCACAGTACAGACTGACTGTGGGCGCCTGAGAAACAATGGTGAAGTCAGCCTTTTTTCCTCTTCTGAGCCCAGGATTTTGTGATCTTTTATTTGCAAGGGAAGGCTTTGTCTTGTGGGATTTGAAAGACTTTGTTCTTGTAAGTTCTAGCACAGCAAATCTACCAGTATCCAGGCCTCCTAATTCTCCCTCTGCAGAGAACACTCTGGGAAGCATAACTGCCCTGCCTCAAATGCTCCTGAAGACAGAGTGGTGTCCTCACCTCATCTCCCTCTGCTCTACCCTGGGTAACCAGGTGGTATTGTTGGCCACAGCAGTAAACACAACAGAAGGAACAGATCCAGAGGAAAAGAGAAATTCCATTTTGTGCATGTTGTATTTCAGCTGCCCTGTAGTACATCTGGGCTTCCCAGGAGGCACTAGTGGTAAAGAATCCAACTGCCAATGCAGGAGACACATGAGATGTGGGTTCAATCCCTGGGTCAGGAAGATTCCCCTGGAGTGGGAAATGGCAAGCCCACTCCAGTATTCCTGCCTGGGAAATCCCATGGACAGAGGAGCCTGGTGGGCTACAGCCTATGGTGTTGCAAAGAGTCAGACAGGACTGAGAGACTGAGCATACAGCACACCTAGGTGGAGATTTCTGGCAGGCAAGTGGAAACACACCTCCAGGACTGAGGCATCACCAGCACAGATGTCAGGGTTGACACCGATCAACAGAGGCGCTCACAGGACAAGTTGCAAAGTAGGGACAGAATGAAGCTCTGGAAGGCTGAGGAGCCAACAGAAGGAACAGAGGAGGGACAGGGAGACCAGAAAGTGGTACCACAGACGCCCCGAGAAGACAGTTTCTAAATGAAGGGAGCAATCCAAAGATAATGCCAATGTACACGAGGAACAACTTAAATGACACTACTATTAACAGAAGCATGACCGTACATCGCTGGACTGGACACCCTGCTTATGCCCCGAGTTGTTCTGACCCACTCAGCCCTGGGACCGCACCTTTCTGTACCCTGGCACCTGACAGAGCCGCCCAACAGTCACGAGTCAGCGGACACACCAGGCCCCCCGCTGTCACTCACCTGGATCACTGCTGCTGAGGCCTTGGGCTGGAGCGGCAGCATCTGCCACGTGACCTTCCACACACCCCTCAGCGGTCTGTTCAGAATCTCCTCCAGGAGCGTCTCCTGGCTGCACTTCTAGTGACTTTGCCTGTTTTTCAATAAAGGATTCCATCCCAGACACAGAGAGGGTCTCCGACTCCTGAGGAGACAGCAGAGGCCGTGTCACAGGCAGGGTGCGGGGAGGGGGGCGCCTGCGGCACTGTGGCTCCCGTCGCTTCCCTGCACGTGTCTCAAGTAGAGGACTCCACTGACCCTGTGACCACCTAAGGAAAAGGTGCTCGTTTTAACCTAAACTGCAAGGAGAACAATGCCTCTGTAGTCTCATTTGCCACAAAGATCGTGTTTCCTTCCACGAGCTGGCTTTCTCATTCATCATCTATTATGCCAAGCCCACTACCCTTGAGAAGCCAACCAGCCAGCCCAGAACTCATAGGAATTCCAAACCAGTCTAAGAAAATACTCCTAGAATAAAAACCAGAGACCCGGATGTTGGTTGAGTCCTTTAGGAAGGCACCAAAGTCCTTTCTGATTATGGAGAACATCCCAACTGCCTATAACGGCAGGACTGACCTCCTAACTGATGATCCCAAGAATTCTCTAGGGATTCTCACCACACCGCTGTCCTGGAGACAGTAGAGAACCTTCTCGTGTGCTTCACTTATATTCAGTGCTGGAGCAATTTTACTGGATGAGAACTTCAATCTGGATCTGGTTCAGAAAGGAAGAGCAGAAACAGTGTGTAATTCAGGGTCTTGATCCCCACACAAAGGGCTGACAAGTATTAATACCTCAAAACAGGCATGTCCACACTTATTCTTGGGAGCTTATGGTGGTCAGAGTTGCCAAGAGACGCCTCGTTCTGAAATCCCCCAAACAATAAATATTCTTACACACAGTGCAACTCTTGCACTGAGCTATGCTTACAATGTGCCTGTGAAAGGGCTTTTGCTAATGTAAAATAAGGACTTGTCTGTCACAGTTGTATCCCACAGGCTAGAAAAGTGGCTAGCACATACTGTGCACTCGTTAAAAATTTGTTGAAAGTTAAACAGACAAATGCCACAGACCAAGGTTGTCCTTGCTCTTCACACCTTTTTGCACATCCACTATTCCCCTTGTGTTCCAGATAAGACCAGAGAAGGAATCACGAGGGCTAGCCTCAATGTTTCAAGAAATAGGGTTCTTACAAGCACAGGCAACATGGTTACCCTTCAAAATACGGGCCCAGTGAGGGGGAAAAAAAAGGCTAAGAATTGTGAGGGTTATTGCCAGCCCATAAGACGAACACAGTGAAAAAGACAGGGAGACACACACATTCTCCAACCCCCTCCCTCCCACCAGCACTGTCTCTCTCTCTCTCTAACGGCCCACATACATACAGGAAGTGTCCAGGAAGGTAAGTGTGGTGCCCTTCCTCTCCCCCTGCTGGCTGAGAGCTGCCAGTGCAGGCTGGAGCAGCAGCAATGACCAGCGACCCCCGGAAGGGGTCCCTGCTAGCCCGTTCCTGTTTACTGCTAGTGTACTCGATCCCTGAGCCAGAAACCATGACAAACAGAGATCAGTGATAAGCCTTACTTCTTAAAAGAAAAGAAACGTTTCAATTTCCTAAGGGGAAAAAATAAAAGAACATCCTTATTCTAGAGTTTTCCCTCTAGTCAAAATTCCCTGGTCAGTCTGGGCCCTGGGTTCCCAAGGAAAGACCAACATGAAGCCAGGCTACCTCTGCAGGACCTTGGGCTTGGTCCACAGTCTGACTTTGCATAAAAACAGGCACAGATGACCCCTCCCCTCTATTTTAGGACCTAAGACCAGGGATGGGCTTTGACTGAAAACTGGGGATCCCCTGAGAACTGGGAAGGGTGTCTCACTTGGAAGTCTTCTTGCCTTCTGTCTGGGGCTTATTTTCTGTCTCGGCCTCACTCAGCTCCTCTGTGGGGCTCTGGGGCTCAGAGCGAGGGAACGCTGTCTTCAACGTGTCCACGATGGCACTCACCACCATCTGCAGGGGTCAGAGACGTGGGGTTAGACGGGCACCACCAAGCAGCAGCAGCAGCCGCCTCAAGGTGCTTTCTGCACCCTGGACGAGCAGCCAGCTGACCTGTCTAGCAGAGCCTCATCCATGCTCATGGTCAGATGCCAGCTAACGACTCAGTGGCAACTCTCTCCCCTTTCCTCCACAGCCATGAAAATCTTCTTCCTCACCGAGTTAAAACAGATGATGGATTCCATGGGAAAAGAAGCCAAAACAACATGACAAATGAAAATCTGCGAGTTCAGCAGGCTGGTGAAATGCTTTTCACTTTCAATTTCTTTCTTTTCATACAGAAGAATGATTTTTAGTTTTCAAATTGATAATACTTTCACCAAGATGTGACAAAGGGGAAGTGACACAGGTAAGAATATACAAAGAAAAGCAAGAGTGAAGATTATCAAAATAAGGGACAGTCTAAAACATTTATGACACAAAAACGTGCTGAGCAATCCACAGTAAAAAAAAAAAAAAAAAAAAAAAAAATTGGTTTTCCAGTTGGTTCAAACCATTCCTCTTCTTTAAATACAGAAAGAATAGCAAAAACCACTCAGGTTAAAGTTAAGGAATCTGGAATTCACACAAACTTCTCCATTTAAACGGATGAAATAAAACAATCTTTGCTGAAGAGTAAGAACTATCTCTCTTTCTCAGAATGGGAAAATGACATACAGATTTTTGCTAAAAAGAAAGAACAAATGAAACCCTAAAATATCAGTGAGATGGAAAGAAACATTGACTTTTCCTTTAGTAACTCTCACTATTATCAACATTGCTGGCTCAGAACAGCACAATGCTTGCTTTGTCTTATCCTGTGTTAGTCCTCCTTGGGGAGCACAGCCGGCACAGCCAAGCCAAGACTGAAATGGTCAAGGAAGACCACAGTAGAGACCAGGGGACAGCAACTCAGGGAAAGAACACAGTGAACTGCATGGATGTGGAGAATGTAGCTGAGAAAATACAGTTCGCTCTCCAGGTTCACAGAATGGTAGTCTGCTGGGAGAGTCTGTACCTGGTCACTCTCGTATCATGAGGAATGAGTACAGTGCGTGGCTTTGCGTGGGCACCCAGGGGGCAGGTGTTGAAAAAAATCAGTGAAGGTTAAAAAAAAAAATCAGTGAAGGAACACATCAGCATGGGTGAGCAAACCTGCAAGGAACTCCAAGGTTTCAACTTGTTTATCCCTTCCTAGTTTGCAGCCTTCTCCTCATAGCAGTGAATGTCTCCGAACACCCCTCACTTGAAGTCCCACTTTATCATTTTACCCCCTAAAGTCCAGATTGGAAGAGGGAGACCCCTCTTCTGCCAAAGAGTCAGCACTTTCTAACCTCTTACAACATATGCATTTTTGATCAGCACAAACCTCAGACTTCTGTCCTGGAGATGCGAGAATCAGTGAGCAACCACTGCTCACAGGCTCCAGCGTGGTGCTCAAATGCCCTGCTACTGTTTCCAAAGGTTCCAAGATACCATCTGGAACCTTGTTCTCCAGCAGAGAATCACTACACAAATCTAAATCCAGCTCGGTGTCCTGCCTAAGGGCTCCATCCTGAGTGACCAACGCTGGGAATGACCTTCATCACCAGAAGAGGCCTTCCTGCCCCCACCTGTCTGTGGAGATGTGGACTGAGCCTTGTACTCTTCCCCTGGAATCACAGCGTCATGACATCCCCAGGAGACCTGTGCATGCTTACAGTCTCGGGGGTACTGACGCTCATGGTTGCTCAAGGTCATTCAGCAATGATGACCTCACCAGTACTGGTAACAGGTCTTGAAAACCCCAGTCCATGTTCCACTTACTCCTCTGTGCTGCTCTCCCTCCCCCCGGCTCCCTTATCTTTCAAACATGCCTCCCCCTCCCCGTGAGAAACTAAGGCTGAGCACACAGCCCCGCTCATACCTTGTCTATCCTGGAGACCACAAACGGCTTCTTGACAAAGGCAATACGAGCATCCGTGTTGAGAGCAAGGAACTCCTGCATCTCCTCGCTGTTAGCGATCTCAGGAATGGCACAGAGTTGCTGAAAAGACACAAGGACTTCAGAGAGAAACTCCAGTCCCCAGGTCTCCCCACCTTGGCTTGGGTGTCTGGTGGCTACAGTGTAGCAGAGGATGCTGACCTTTAGAAATGATTCCAAGAGGCTCTTGCGGGCTTCCACCCTGTCACTGTCCATGTTTCCAAACGGAAGATCTGGAAAGAGCTTTTTAGGGCCCTTCACATCTTTAAAAAAAAAAAAAAAAAAAAGTTAATTGATTAACATTTACTAAAAACTATTCCATTTATTACCCATCACATATATAAGACACAGAAATGCCAAATGTATTTCCTGGTGATTTTTCCCCTCACCTGCGAACTGAGCTGAGAAGTGACCTGAGGTTGGGGTGGGAGCTGGGTACCAAGGCCTGGGCCTCATCCCTTCAGAGTCCCTCCCCTGGGCCCTCCCCTCCATGGGATTTTTTTTTATTTCAGGAGTTAGAGATATAACCCAAGGACATAATACAGACAGCCTACTTTCATTATTCATGGTAATATTAAGGTATAAGAGGTCACTAGAGTAGTGGTGCATAACAGCCCTGAAGTCTAACTGCCCAGGTTTAAATTTTGGCTCCAATCTCTGCTGTAATAATGACCTTAGGCAACTTGCTCTATCTTTGCTTTTTTCTGTAGAATGAGGATAATGATAGCATCCACCTTGTAGACTGTTATGAGAACTAAATGAGCTAATATGTGTTAACGTGCTTAGTAGAGAACCAGGCATATATTTTCAGTATTAACTATTGCTATTAAGAAAGAAAACCTATAACTGAAATCCATGATTTATGCCACAACTTATTAAAAATGTTTATTTGAGTGATCATGGGCTTCCCTGGTTGCTCAGCTGGTAAAGAATCTGCCTGCAATGCGGGAGACCTGGGTTTGATCCCTGGGTTGGGAAGATCCCCTGGAAAGGGAATGGCTACCCACTCCAGTATTCTGGCCTGGAGAATTCCATGGACTGTATAGTTCATGGGATCGCAAGGGTCAGACACGACTGAGCGGCTTTCACTTTCACTTGCCATTTTCTTAAAAAACAGACTAGCTGCTCACCAGCTTTTATGGTTTGAATTAAATTTTATGTTTTCTTATTGTTCCTGTGCCTTATGAGAACCAAATGGCACACCAAAAAGCCTGTTGTTAAAGGAAAGGCGGCAAGGATTTCTGGATAACAGTTTAATATTTAACAGCAACCAGTCTATGAAGCTGTTTAACTCCTCACAGGCACAGGTGGAAACACGAAAGTTTCTTTCTTAAGCTTAAACTACATGGGGCCCCAGAACAAAGCATTCAGAGGCAAAGCAGTACCCCAGAAAGCATGTCATGAGTGCCACCCATCACTAAAACCCCAAACACCTAAAAGCAAACGGAGAGAGCACGGGACCCTCAAGGCTGCGTTCTCCCTTTCCACCCTCTTCACAGACAACAGGCCTCCAGCCTTTCAGATCAGGGTGGCTGGATGTGAAAAGCAAGCAGGCATTCCGGGGCTGGGGAACTCCTGACTTTTGATGAACTTTCGGAGATCCGATTTCTCCTCCAGACGGGTCTGCAGGTTCAGGAACTCGCGGTAGCGGCGGTTCACAGTGTGGTAGGCCACCTGCTGCAGGCCGCCGCTGTTCTCGCCGTCGAGGGCCGTCTCATACTGTCGAGAGAAGGTCTGTTGGCTGCGCCAGCTCACTGGCACACAGTTAGAGTGCAGCAGGGTCAAGGGAGCACGCCGTTCCCGTTCCGCCCCTGAGCCTCTCAGGTCTGACTGCCTCTCTAAGCTCTAGAACAGCTCAAATCCCAGGGGGGCTGCAGTACGTAACCAGACGCCTTTCCCAACAGAGGCGGCCCAGTAAGTGGGAAATGAAGTTCTACTGCTTTTCACTCCTCCTTCCATCTCAAAGTTCTCCCTGCAACACTGTTTACTTATAACCACTTTCAAATCCCAAAGACAGAGGATAAAACAGAGGGTACGATACTGATAATGATACCGGCTCTCTCACCCCTAAATTATGAGGCTGGATGTTATGGGGAGATAACCATCTTGTCATTATCCTCAAACCAGTGATTATCTATACTACTTGAGGGAAGAACAAATAATCCAAAACAGCTGAGGAACAACAATCATTTGTTTGCCTGGATTACACTAAAGAAAGTGTGTTTTTGTTCTGCTTGGGGCTGATTATTATTCTTGGAGGAACACTGAATCTTTCTTCCCAAGTACAGATCATCTGTCTGTATGATGAGAAGACATGGGAAGACTGGAGATGTTTTATGGGGTCACAGTCAGCTGTCTTCATATGCGAGGAGAGGTGGCATGTGGGAAAAGATAGCAGTGCTGTTCCCCCGCAGAGACAACGCCCCGAACAGCATGAAAGCTGCAACTTCATACCTAGAGGGGGAGACTGTGTAAGATACAACGAATGCTGTGGGAGAACGACACATGTGCTTGCTCTCATCAGGAGTAGGTTAGTGTTCCTGTTTGGTTAAGGTATTCTGTGGGCAAGCAAATGGTGAGACTAAGGCTGGTGTTGAAAGCTTGTCTAGAGCAGAGAGAGGTGTCCATTATGAGTTGGAATGAGCAAAGCAATCCCTAAGGCTAGTATTGAGAAGGAAAGGCCTAGATAAGAGATGCATGTGGAATTCAGGTGAGGGCTCTCACATCCAGAGCCCCTGGGAGCTATGATGCTCCCTGTGGCTATTCTGCTCTGTGAGGGACACTGTATGATACAAGCACATCTCCAAACTTGGCTAGGCCTCAGAATCTCTTGGGCTGCAGAACCTGCTGTCAGAATATGGATTCTGACAGGTGCTAATGGATTCTGAATGAGAATTTCCCAAGAATGGGTCCCAGGATTCCTTATTTTTTAAGAATACAACTCTCTGGGAAACTTGGAGGCAGCCTATATCAAAACCTGATAACTCAGCTGGTAAAGAATCCACCTGCAATGCAAGAGACACCAGTTCGATCCTGGGTCGGAAAGATCTGTTGGAAAGGGATAGGCTACCCACTCCAGTATTCTTGGGCTTCCTTTGTGGCTCAGCTGGTAAAGAATCCGCCTGCAATGTGGGAGACCTGAGTTGGGAAGATCCCCTGGAGAAGGGAAAGGCTACCCACTCCAGTATTCTGGCCTAGAGAATTCCATGGACTGACTGTATACTGCATGGGGTCGCAACGAGTCAGACACAACTGAGCAACTTTCACTCTATCAAAATCAGCTTTAGGGAGCTGCTGCTTCAATCAAACAAGCCACCTGATACAGGCACCCCTTTCCTATCGTTTCTGCCAAGCAGGTCCTACTACCACACTTAAACATCTCCAGGGAGAGGGACTCGCCACCTTTTGAGTATATACTGGTAAACAACCTTCCTTTCTAAAACAAAGTATAGAGGATATCAGCACTTAAAAAAGAAATTAGCAAGGAAGAAGTCTGGAAAGGATTTCTGGGCTGTATCCATTGGAAAAATATGATTCTCAGCACAGTGACAGCCCTGAGATTCTAGGATGGTCTGTGAGAGTGTCATGGAAGCCTACTCTGCTTCACTCCTGAGCTTCAGACCTTCCATACTGATACTGGTTGAATTAACCAGAGCAAAGTAAGAGCAGACTTCCCCCCTCAAAGCACTGGCTTCACTGACTGCTTCCCAAATCCACTCCCAGACCAGAGGGGTGACCGCAGCACGAAGTCTGTTACCTTCACCGTGTAGAGCGTGTATGGGTGGAAACCGGTGCCACTGTGCTCTCGGGCAGTAATGGTGCCAGTGATGCGAAGGTTCTGGATGACTACGGGGCCGTCCGGACTGCCCAGGGGCTCAAAGCTGAAGGTGGCTGAGCTGAGGGGTCCAGGTGGAGAGGAGGAGAGAAGGACCTGTGGCAGACTGGAGTCCAGGGCGCTCCCACCATTGGTGAGATCCTTCTCTAAACACGAGGGGCGTGGGGGGCATATCCTCTCCGGACTGGGCAGCAAAGTTGTGAGAGAGGCGCCATCTTCCTGCTCTCCCTCCTTGTCCACTGTGTCAATCTGGATCTCTGGGCAGGAATTCAGCATGGAGGCAAGCAGGCCTGGCTCTGTTTCTGTTCCTGGACCCTCCTCAGCTTCCGCTCCTTCTATTACTTCAGATCCCTTACCATCCCTAGGCTCCAGAGGCTGGGAGCCCCCAAGGGCACACAGGGCATCCTGAATCCTGGCAGAGAGGAAGGGGCCTGGGGTCATGAGCATGATGGTTTCTTTGCCCAGTTCAGACAACGGGGACTCCAGCTCTGCATCTTCAGACAAGAACAGAGGCTGCAAGAAACGAGAAGAGCTGTTTCCTACTTTTCTCTCGTCGAGCTCTCCCCCCAGATCTCCCTCCAGCGCTTCATGGCCTTCTTCAACTTCTGGGGAGGGGTGTGAAGGCCCGTCTGGCTCACTACAGCTTAGGAGCATCCCGGCTGCTGCTGGAGAAGGGGTTTCTGCGAGACCCTGGACCTCGACAATCAGAGGCAGAGATGTGGGCACTGACGGCTGTTCCAGGGCACTGGCTGGGCAGAGTGGATTAGCCACTCCTGCCGGGTTAGTTCTGCCCTTGGAGAAGATGCCCACGAGTACAAGGTGGATCCAGTCCGGATCGGAGAGCTTGCTGATCAGTGGTAAGAAGACATTGCAAGTAATGAGTTCCACCACTATGTGCCTGCCGGTCCTGGTCTCCAAGTGCGGCTTCGGCACTAGTCCTTGAAGCAACACGTTCACGATGCCACGTGTGTAGGTGACCTCAGCGCTGGGGCTCTGCACTGCAGGGTGGGGAGCGCTGGCCCGACAGTAGGCCTCCCAGAGTTGGGAGGGCTCCCCTGGGCCACTCTGCTTCCCAGCGGCCTCCTTCGCCTGAATATAGCTCTGCAGGTGACAACCGCAGAGAGTCAGAACTCTCTGGGCAAGAGCATGGCTGTCCACCCTGGCCATCCTCCTCCGGAGCTCCTGGACCAGCCCTCGCATGGCCGCCTCCATCTCCTCCTCGAAGGCTGGCTCTTGGCTTACCGTGCGGTACCAGGACGACACGAAGTCCCGCATGATCATCCGGATGGTGCGGTCGATCTCCTGCTCCAGCTGCCTCTCGGCCTCGGGGTTTGGGGGGCAGACGGCCATGGGAATGAAGCGCTCCAGGTGCAGCCGCCCTGAAGCCCCCACGATGGCGTCAGAGCCCAGCCATCCTCCCAGCACCAGCAGCACCGCAGACAGAAAGCACAGAAGCCACACGTTGACCAGGAGGTGGATGACCAGGAGCCAGCCAAGCACGGCCCCAAGGGCCACCAGCTTCCGGCTACTCAGCAGGTGACTGACGCCGGGCCCAGCCGGGGGCTCCGACGCCAGGATCTCCGTCTCTGTCTTCATGGCGGGCGGGAGGGGGCTCCCCGGACCAGAGCCCCTCTCTCACGTCAAAGGCAGCGATGGGGACGCCGAATGTGGCGCGGACACAAGAGCAGGGTGCCGGTCAGGCCTGGGCCAGGTCGCGGGCCCTGACGTCCTACAGGCAAGGCCGGGAAACAGGGGCAGCTCGGAGGCTCGGCCTCGCCGCAGCCCCTTCCGGCCGGGACGCTGCTCTCGAGGAAGACCCTGCGACCTTCATGGTGCGGGGTCGGCGACCTGCGGCCTCGGAGACGGGGCAGGGCCGTGGGTCCACCGACTATTTAGTGAGTCCACCATCGAGGTGCCCGCATCCGGCTCGCGCACCGCCCGGCTGAGCCCCGGCGCCAGTGAACGCGGTGGCCTCTCCCCCGCCGCCTCGGAGGGGCCCTCGCCTTGCTGGGGAGGCCGGGCACCTAACCTCCGCAGCCCTGCTGCTGTTAAAGGCTGCCGGCCGGCCGGGCGCCGGCGACTACTTCCGGGTCGACGTCGGTGGGAGCGGGGCGTGCGGTGAGAGCGCCTTGCGATCCGCTCCCCGGCTCTGCTCGGCGCTGCATGGCGCCGCCTGGTGGTGAGGAGGCGCCATGACGGCACCTGTGGCACAGGTGCGCGAACGGGTCTGGGCCAGGTGCCTCATTCCCAGCGGTGCGGACCTGCGAGCAGTCTTGTAGGTAATGCCCCTCCGAGACTCAGTGCTAACTGCAGTGTTTAAATTAACTCTTAAAACACCTTCTACTGTTTAGGCAAACTCAGTAATCCAGTTTGTTTTAATCTCAAATGGGAATTTTTTCGATGGCCTGATACACTTTAACATTCACCCCACATTCCACAACGCCCCTCTCTCATCCCTAATGATCAGCTAACCAAACTTGAGCTCAGGAATTGCAGAATACAAGGCATAAAACATTAATACAGAGATAAATATATTCCTAAAATTTCATAATACTATATAACAAAATAATTTTTGTGGTTTGGGGTTATTTGTCAGTAGCATTACACCGAGCAATCAAATCGTTTGATTATCTTTGTTCAGTCCCTGTGGTGTAGAGGAATAGAAGTGATGCAGGGTCCTCAAAGACCTTACAGATAACTGGGGAGATGAGTTCTTGGGTCCCAAGTGAATATTTAATAATTCAGTATGAGATATGGTGAAATGCAAATTATTATATGCATGAGGGTTGCAAATTATTATACCGTGGTTTGTAGTGGTTAAGGGGAACCTCACAGAGAAGGGGTCCTTTCTGCTGCCTCTTCAAAGGTATTGTTCATTTGCTCAGTCATGTCCAATTCTTTGCGACCCCATAGACTGCAACACCCCAGGCTTCCCTGTCCTTCACCATCTCCCGGAGCTTGCTCAAACTCATGTCCATTGAGTTGGTGATGCCATCCAACCATCTCGTCCTCTGTCATCCCCTTCTTCTCCTGCCTTCAATCTTTCCCAGCATCAAGGTATTTTCTAATGAGTATCAGGTGACCAAAGTATTTATTGGAGCTTCAGCTTGAGCATCAGTCCTTCCAATGACTACTCAGGGTTAATATCCTTTAGGATTGACTGGTTTGATCTTCTTTCAGTCCAAGGGACTCTCAAGAGTCTTCTCCAACACCACAATTCAAAAGCATCAGTTCTTTCGCTCTCAGCTTTCTTTATGGTCCAAATCTCACATCCATAGATGACTAGTGGAAAAACCATAGCTTTGACTAGAGGGACCTTTGTCAGCAAAGTAATGTCTCCGTTTTTTAATATGTTGTCTAGGTTGGTCATAGCTTTTCTTCCCAGGAGCAAGCGTCTTTTAATTTCATGATTGCAGTCGCCGTCTGCAATGATTTTGGAGCCCAAGAAAATAAAATCTATCTTTGTTTCCCCATCTATTTGCCATAAAGTGGTGAGGCCAGATGCCATGATCTTAGTTTTCTGAATGTTAAGCTTCAAGTCAACTTTTCACTCTCCTCTTTCACTTTCATCAAGAGTCTTAGTTCCTCTTCACTTTCTGCCATAAGGGTAGTGTCATCTGCATATTTGAGGTTATTGATATTTCCCCTGGCAATCTTGATTCTAGCTTGTGACTCATCCAGCCCAGCATTTCGAATGATGTACTCTGCATAGGGCTTCCCAGGTGGTGCCGGTGGTAAAGAACCCCCCTGCCAATGGAAGAGATGCAGGAAACGTGGGTTCAATCCCCTGGGTCAGGAAGATGCCCTGAAGAAGGGTGTGGCAACCCACTCCAGTAGTCTTGCCTGGAGAATCCCATTAACAGAGGAGCCTGGCAGGCTCCAGTCCATAGTACTGAAGCGACTTAGGACGTACACACACAATGAGTACTCTTTCCCACCTGTACCTGATAACATATAATAATTTTCCCTCTCCATCTAACTTTACCTCTAGATTTATCTGTGTACCTTCAGTTGACATTATTTCATTTGTTTAAAGTCAGAGTCATATTTTGTTGTATGAATGTACTACTTTTTCTTTATCCATTCACCTGTCCATGTACATTTGCTTACTTTCATATCTGGGCTGTTTTGCAAATTGCTGTGGTGCATAATTGTGTTTTCCACAATCTGATGAGTTTTCCAAAATCTGATTTTCTCCACATTTGCTCTTAGAAGTTGGACTGCCGGATCATATGGTTCATCTATTTCAACCGTGAAAATGCATAGCTAGATATGTGCCCTCAACAACAATTACCAATAAAATTTCACCAGCACTATATGAGTCTTTTTTCTTCACCCCACTGTAGCATTTTTTGTCTCTAGATTTTTTTGAGAGTGGTCATTTGGACTTCTCTACTTCCCTGGTGGCTCAGACGGTAAAGCATCTGCCTACAATGCGGGAGGACCCAGGTTCGATCCCTGGGTCGGGAAGATCCTCTGGAGAAGGAAACGGCAACCCACTCCAGTACTCTTGCCTGGAGAATTCCATGCACAGAGGAGCCTGGTGGGCTACAGTCCATGGGGTCGCAAAGAGTCGGATACGACTGAGCGGCTTCACTCACTCACTCGTGGCAATAGACTGTTGTCATTTTGATTGCTTTGTGTCTAATTATTCACCCAACTGAGAACCTTTTCCTGCACGTTCTTAAAAATAATTGTAGACTGTATTTATCTCTTGATATTTTCTTCTGATAGTTTGGCCTATTTTGCATTTTTATTCTTTAGCTCTGGAGATTTCGTAAGATCAAGTGTCGTGTAGAGCCCAGCAATTTTTGTGAATATTAAGTACTAGGAGGAAAACCTTTAAGGTTGCTATTGTGGGGAACTGCCATTCAACTGCAGGACACCCTCATGGCTACAGGTGGTGACCCTGCCAATGAAAGCTTTATGACAGTTTTAATTTGGGTCTGTACAATATTCTGGCACGTACTTGAACTAACACCCAAAAGCTTTATTTTAAAGATGCTTTTTGCCTACCAACAGCATAGACATGTTCCATTTTTTCCAGCCCCTGCTACCCTAGTATGACATATCAAACCTCAAAAACTCTTATCTGTTGATATGAATATCAGTTTCATTTTAGCTCAGTTTAAACAGAGAGACAAAAAAATCAGGGAGACTATTTTTTCATGTTTCTTCAGGGAGAAAAATGAAAATTAGAAGACAAAGTATGTGCAGCTAGTTGGCTCCTTGAGTCACTAATTGTTTGCATGAATTTTCTTTTATTTTTTCAAGTGTGACCTTTCATTTATAAAATAAATACAGAATTAAAAGAAACCAATTCAAAATGATGGCTTGTTTCTATCTAGAAAATCTGAATATAAAGGAACCAATGGGAGCCACAAAGATCAGGGTGCCAAGGTTTTAAGAATATTTTAGGTTTGCAAATAATAATATTTTAGGTATGCTTGTAATCCCAACAATACATTCTTCTTTGATAAAGAATATACCTTTCCAGAAGTCTTCCAGTGTGGTCGTCTCCTGCTGAAGCCTTGGATGCTGGAATCAGGCCACTTCCTGTCTGTCTTTACAGGACACTGGGCTGCACTCTAAATTCCTGGCTTTCCTCTGGATCCTGACCATCATGTGGCCTAAGAAATGGTAACATTTTTGTTTTGCCCATTGAAATATTTAATGACAGATTCTTTCAGTTTCCTGATGTGGGTGAAGTGCGGAGCCCAGTGATGATTTCTTATTCAAGAAATGTGCATCCTAGTCCACATGAGGGTGAGCCCCTTCAACAGCGAGAGACCCTGCATGTGTATGACCTGTGCCCCCTGGGAGAGCAGCTTTAGGCTAGCGTAAACCTGACCAAGTTCTGTCTATGTGATAGATTTAGACCTCTCCAAGTCCTGTCTACACTGATGATGTTTAGATGAGACCGTGTGCTTCTACAATGAGAACATTTAGACCTGACCCTGTTCTGTGCACTGGGACGTGGAGACCTGAGTAGAGACCTGGCCTGCCTCTGTCCTGGAAAACTCCGCGCCAGCATCTGAATGTCAGTGCTCAGATGTCTGGGGTCTGGGGCTGAGAGGGGGCTTCTCTGGGCAACGTGCTCTTCTCTGAGGGATTCCATGGCCCTCCCAGGGGCAGGGCTGCAGTAGGCTCTTAGTCTCTCCCCTGCCGGGTTCACCTTCCCTGGGGCTCATGGAGACCCCTCAGGTGGGCTTCCTGGTAATCATTCCAATTTTCCAGCACATTTGGGTTGAGTAGGAAGGTAGGTTCACCCAGTGGACTGACTGCAGGGCATAGGGATCAGGCAAAAAAACAATGGGATCAGGTGAGGTTGCCGCTGCGACCTCCTTCCGGTCGACTCTCCTCCGGAGAGAACAGACCCACCCCCCGTCCTTCAGCCCGGCTCTCCTGTTTTCTCATCACCTCAGTGGGACAAGACAGAGCCTGCCAGAGCCAAGGTAGTGTGTTCAGCTCTAGCACGAGCTTTCAAACCAGCAAAAAATCACACAGAACCAAAGTGACAACAGGAGGGGCCTGACTTCTCAGGGACCATCGTGGGGACAGGAGAGGACCCTTCACTTCTTTCTAGGGTCCCAGGAGGCCCCAGGGACCTGGCTGGTTTACACATCAGAGGCCCGCTGACCACAGCCATGGTGTCCTGACCGAGGGGACGTGTGCCCCCAGGTGGGGGGTCTGGGACTGTGTGAGTCTCACCCCCTTTGCATGCTCAGAATCGTGTGCAGGGAGACCACACACACAAAGCTAAGAAAGAGGGAAGAACCCATGGGAGCTCCCGTTGTGTTTAGGATGTATCACTTTACCATATTCACTTTACACAGGCCTGATACCTGTTTGCCTCTTTACCCCTGAGAGGTTCCCCCTCCCTGGGGCTCCTGGGGACAACTCCTGTGGGCTACCCGGTAATTACTCCGGCATGAGCCTGGGGAGAAGGGGGGCAGCACCTGGTGGACTGACTGCACGGCACAGGAATCAGGCAAAAAGACAATGGGATCAGGTGAGGTGGCTGCCGTGATCTCCTTCAGGTCGACGGTCCCTACTCAGCAGAGACCAGACCTGCCCCTTGTCTTCTAGCCCTGCGTCTGGTGTGTTTTCTCAGCTCCTCAGTGGGACAAGGAAGGACCGAGCCTGCCAGAACCAAGGTAGGTGTTCCACATTATCATGACAGCTGTAGAAACAGTTAATATCATAGAACCAAAGCGAAAGAGGAGGACTTCTCTGGGACAATGTGGGGAGAGGAGATCGACCCTACCCTTCTTTCTACCATCCCAGGAGGTTACAGGAACCCCCTCGTTTCCACCTTAGGAGTCCAACCAGCAGAGACCTCGTGTCCTAACCAAGGGTCGTGGGGCCCTAGGTGCAGGGACTGGGGAGGTGGTGTCGCCTTGGAGACTGTGGACATGTGTTTCCGGTTCAGTCCTGGGGACTGTGTGGGTCTCACCCCATCCACGTGGGTCAGAATCCTGTACCAGAGACCCCATGTCTGCCCTTTACCTGCAGTGTGTCTTGTCCCCTCTGAGATTCCCATCCTCTGAATTGAAGGTGTTGCCCTGATTAACCTGCGGTCCTTTTCTGTTCATCCGGTCACATTCACATGAGGTCAGGCAGCTTCGCGTGGGTCATATTAATATCACAGCACATCACATATCCCATTCATAGGGGTCACCGCTGCCTGGTTTCCCCTAGACCGAACCCAGGTAATTTAATTTGTAATTGAATTGTTATTTTATATTGGAGCACAGTTGATTTCCGATGTTTTGTTTTAGGTGTACATGAATTTGAGTCAGTTATTCATAGACCTATATCTATTCTTCTGTTTTTTCCTCATGTAGCTTATTACAGTTTGTTCAGGAGAGTTCCCTGTTCTATCCAGTAGGCCCTTTTTCATTATCGACTTGATATATATTAATCTGCATATTTTCATCCCAGACTCTTAATTCATCCCTCCCTTCAAACTTTCTTTTGATAATGTAATCATAATTTGATTTTCTCAGACTGTGAGTCTGTTTCCATTTTGTACATGAATTCATTGGTATGAATTTGTAGATCCCACCTGTATGTGATATCTTAGGGTATTTGTCTGTTTCTCTCTGACTTACCTCGCAGAGAATGATAATTTCTTGGTTCATCCAAGCGGCTGCCAGTATGATCATTTTGTTCTGTTCTATGGCTGAGTAGAATTCTAGGGTATAGATGTACCACGTAGTCTTCATTTTTCTGGCAGTGGACATTTTGGTGGCTCCTGTGTCTTGACTATTGTAAATAGTGCTGTCCTGAAAATCAAGGTACACATGTCAGTTTGAAAGATGATTTTTCTCTGGACCTAAGCAGAGGAACGAGATTGCAGGATCATATGCTACCTCTCTGCTTAGTGTTTCAAGGAACCTCCGTGTTGTTTTCCGTAGAGGCTTCACCATTTACATTTCCACCAAGATTGTAGGAGGATTCCCTTTTCTGTATATCCTCTGTGGTATTTATTCTTTGTATATCTTTTTGATGATGGCCATTGTGACCAGTGTGAGGTGATACCAATTGTAGTTTTGATTGGCATTGATTTAATAATTATTGATGTGGAGTATCTTTCCCTGTGCTTTTATTATCTCATGCCTTGTGACTATAATTTGCCTCTTGAAACTGGCTTCCTGAAACTTGGCCCTGTTTGGAATTCTTTTCTGATGATTTATCCCAGGACATTTCTTGAGAGCAGGTGTCATTTAAAGCCCTGTTGGACTGGTGACCATTAGGAGCCCTTCCCTGCTGGCTCAGTGGTAAAGAATCTGCCTGCAACGCAGGAGACTTGCAGGAGGCACGGGTTCAACCCCTGGGTTGGGAGGATCCCCTGGAGCAGGAAATGGTAACCCACTCCAATAGTCTTGCCCGGGAAATCTCATGGACAGAGGAGCCTGGCAGGCTACAGTCCATTGGGTGGCACAGAGTCAGGTAGGACTGAGTGACTAAACAGCAGCAGCACCTGTTTTAAGGTGTACATATTGATCTGAACCAGCTATTTACTCCCTGCACACCCTCCACATTTCCTTTTTGGTAACCTTAAGTTTCTTTTCTAAGTCTGTGGAGCTGTTTCTCCTTTGTAATGAAGTTCATTTGTATGCATTTTTCGATTACACCTAGAAGTGATATCATACGACACTTGTCTGTCCCTGTCTCCCTTACTTCACTTGGAATGATCATCTCAAGCTTCTTTCCTGAAGCTGGACTTGACACTATTTCCTACTTCTTTATGGTTGAGAAATATTGCATTGTGTACCTGTATCCCATCAAGCATCCATTCAGCTATGATTTCTACAGTTAGCTTGCTTCCCAGACTTGTCTACTGGACCTTGCAGGGCCGAGATTGCTAGGGTTCCTGTGTCTTTTAAATTTTTTATTTTCTCCAGGTTTATGCCCAGGTGTGGAGAAGGCAATGGCACCCCACTCCAGTAGTCTTGCCTGGAGAATCCCAGGGACGGAGGAGCCTGGTGGGCTGCCGTCTATAGGATCGCACAGAGTCGGACACTACTGAAGCGACTTAGCAGCAGCACCAGCATGCCCAGGTGTGGGATTGCTGAGTCCTAAAGTACTTCTGTGGTATTTTTTAAATGAACCTCCACACTGTTCTCCCTACTGGATGTTCATACGTAGATTGCGATCAACAGTGCAGGAGGGTTCCCTTGTCTCCATAACCTCTCCAGCATTTATTCTTTTCTTAATAATTTTATTTATTCTTTGTCTTTGGCTGCACTGGGGCTTGGCTGCTGAGTGCAGGCTTTCTCTATCTACAGTGAGCTGAGGCTGCTCCCTAGTTTCACTGTGCAGGCTTCTCATTGCGGTGGCTTCTGGTTGCAGAACAGAGGCTCTAGAGTGCCAGGCTTCAGTAGTTCCAGCGTGAGGGCTCCGTAGTTGTGGTTCAAGGGCTTGGTTGTCCCACAGGCATGGAATCTTCCCAGACCAGGGACTGAACTTGTGACTCTTGCATTTGTAGACAGATTCTTAACCACTGCACCACCAGGGAAGTCCTAGCATTTATTCTTAAAGATGTTTGGAGATGGCCATCTGACCAGTGTGAGTGCGTACCTCATTGGACTCATTTGATTTTCGTCTTTCTAATAATTAGTGACGCTGAGCATCTTTTCATGTGCCTAAGTGCAATCTGCAGGCCTTCCTCAGAGAAATATCCATTTCAATCTTTGGTCCATTTTGTTCTTGGGTTGTATTTATTTTTGATATGGAGTTGCACAAGCTGCCTGTATGTTTTGGAGATGAATCCCTTGTGGGTATCTTCCTTTACAGATCTTTCTTCCTATTCTGAGAGCTGTCCTTGTCTCTCGTTTAGGGTTTCCTTTGGAACGCAAATGGTTTTGTGGTTAATGAGGTCCCATTTTCTGATTTGTGGTTTATTTTTCATTATTCTAGGAGGTAGATCCACAACAAACTTGCTACATTTTATGTCAAATTGTGTCCTGTTTATATTTTTCTCAAGATTTTCATAACATCCATCATCACATTTAGATATGTATACTATTTGAAGTTTATTTTGTGTGTGGTGTTAGGAAGTTTTCTAATTTCATTTTCATGGTTGAAGGAACGCTCCCAGTGGTCTCCATAGTGGCTGTTACCAACGTACATCCCAAACACCCGTGCAGGATGGTTCCCTAGTCTGCACACCCTCTCCAGCACTTACTGTTTGTAGTTGTTCAGTGGCTCAGTCCAACTCTGCGACCCCATGGTCTGCAGCACGCCAGGTTCCCCTGTCCTTCACCATCTCCCGGAGCTTGCTCAAACTCATGTCCATTGAGTCAGTGATGCCATCCAACCATCTCATCCTCTGTCGTCCCCTTTTCCTCCTGCCTTCAATCTTTCCAGCATCAGGGTCTTTTCCAGTGAGTCGGCTCTTTGCCTCAGGAGGCCAAAGTTTGTTTGTAGTGTTTGGCAAGGGCCATTCTTACATGTGTAATGTGATACCTTGCTGTAGGTTAGATTTGCATTTCTCTAATGTTTAGCAATGTTGACATCTTTTCATGTGATTTTTTTAAAAGGGTGTGAGTTAAACTTACATCTTGAAATTGGCTTCTCTAACTCTTGCCTTGTTTTGGATTCTTTCTCGATGACCAACCTAAGACATTTCTCGAGAGTATGTTTTCTTCTTATAGCCCCTGGGGCCTGGTGAATATCAAGTGCCCAGCAGCAGAGCTCTTCATGGTGTCGTTATGGAAAAAGTGGCCACAAGGCGACAGTACTTCTTCATGCCTCAGGCTTCTTTGTTTTGCTATAACTTCCTTGTTATTTTCTATTGGAATAGAGTGGATTTCTGATGTTGCCTTTGTTTCGTGTATACAGGAACTAGATTCAGTTATTCACAGATGTTTATTCTCTTTTTTTTCCTGCATTTAGTTGATTACAGTGTGTTCAATAAACTTCCCGATGCTATTCAGTAGGTACTTCTTATCATCTGTTTGATACATGTTAATGTGTATGTGTTAATTCCAGTCTCTTCATTTCTCCTGCCTGTATGTGAAGATTGAGGCTCTTCAGAGGGCAACGGGCACTCCAGGTCCACTGTGGAGACTTGCCGCCTGCCCTACGCTCTCAGCTCCCTCAGCCCCAGGACATTCCAGCCTTGAGAAGCAAACCAGCCTGGCTCCAGGGATGTGACATCAGCTCAGGTCAGTATGTCCTGAGGGGAACAGAGTAGGAATTTCTGTTTCATTTTTTCTGTTTCATCCCGTCAGTTGAACTGGAGTGTGCAGGTGGATTACAATCTTGTGGGTGTTTTGATTTTTCCTTTTCCTTCCACAGGAAATTGTTTCACTTCTACATAGATGTATATATGATTTATTGGGTTTTTTTTCTTTATAGGTTAATACAGAGCATGGAGTACGTTTCCTTGTGTTACACAGTGGGTCCTGGTCACTTACTTTATCAATAGTACTGTGCCTGTATTAGTCTGAAGCAGCTCATTTCTCCATGCCCCACATCTTTATATCTTGATGACCGAAAGTTTCTTTTCTAAGTCTGTGAATCTGTGTCTCTGGGCAGTAAATTCACTTGTACCCATCTTTAGATTACACCTAGAAGTGATATCCTATGATACTTGTCTCTCCCTGCTTCCCTTTCTTCTCTTGGAGTGATCGTCATGACTTTCTTACCTGAAGCTGGACTTCACATTATTTCCCACCTCTTTATGGTTGAGAAATATTCCATCGTGTCCATGTACCCCATCTTGCATCCATTCATCTGTGCTTCTACAATTAGCTTGCTTTCACGTCTTGCTGTTGTACCTAGTGGAGCCAAAATCACCGGGTTGCCCATTTCTGTTAAACTTTTGGTTTTCCTGACTCAGCTGCCTCGACCCCACCACAGTCCAGACATAAGACATAAGCCCACTGAGGCTCTCGGAACGGGAGAGCAGCCCAAGTCAGGGAGATCAGAGGGAATATACTAGGCATTGATTTTCTTTCCTTTTCTTTAATCTGATGCCTGTGCTATGTTGGACTAGAGTTGATTTTCACTTTTGTGCTTGTCAGTATACAGCCATCTGACTGACTTATGACATAAGTGAATTTCTTTTTTGGATTATTTTACCAAAGAGATTATGGCAGAAGGTCAAATAAAGTATCCTGTAATGAACAGCAGGGCCATCTTGAGTATCTATTAGAGATACAGACTTCTGTGTATCAGTTAGAGATACAGATTTCTGTGTACATGTGAAAGGAAGGAAGGATGTAATCCTTGTGGACTATCTATTACAGATACAGATATCTGTGTCTATGTTAATCCTCCCTACCTCATAATTCATTCCTGGCTCTTTACTTTTTTCTTTTTATCTTTTTTTGTTTTTAATAAATTTATTCATTTTAGTTGGGGGCTAATTACTTTACAATATTGTAGTGGTTTTTGCCATACATTGATATGAATCAGCCATGGGTTTACATGTGTTCCCCATCCTGAAACCCCCTCCCACCTCCCTCCCCATCCCATCCCTCTGGGTCATCCCATTGCCCCAGCCCTGGGGTGTTTGATTTCTCAGAGTCTCTTTTTGTGTTTTAAATTAGTTTCTTCGTATATTTCTAAAATGCTAACTGTAAGGGATATAATATTCTTTTGTCTTCCTCTTTCTGCCTGACTTCACTTAGTGTGTGATCCTCCAAGATACATCCTAACACCAGCCAATGGCATTATTTCATATTTTAAGTGGTGGCTTTTCATGGCTGAGTAATGGCACTTTAGCCCCCTAATGCGAAGAGCAGACTCATTGAAAAAGACCCTGATGCAGGGATAGAATGAAGGAAGGAGGAGAAGGGGATGACAGAGAATGAGATGATTAGATGACATCACCAACTCAATGGACATAAGGTTGAGCAAAGTCTGGGAGATGGTGAAGGGCAGGGAATAGGACATGCTGAAGTGCAAAGGGTTGGAAACAGTTGACATGACTGAGCGATTGAACAACAATAGCATTTGTACATACGAACCACATTTTCTACAAGCTTTAATCTGTCAGTAAACATCTTCTTGGGAGTGTAAGTAGTGCTGCAGTGAAAGTGGAGGTGCACATGTCTTTTTGAATGATGACTTTCTTGGGATATGAGCCCAGGTGTGGGTAAGTCAGATCCTAGGCTTAGCTCTTTTGAAAGGTTTTTTTTTCAGGTATGCAGAGGCTATCTTTTCTAGGGATTACTGACCTTGTCCATTTCCAATCACCACCTGGTGGGGTTCCATCATCTGCTGCCTCTCTCCCGCATTTGCTGTTTGTAGACCTGTGAGGAAGTCCATTCTCCATGGTGGGATTTGAGGTCTTGGTGTTGCTTTGATTAACATCCCTTATTTAATAGTTAGAGATGCTGATCACCTTTCCTGTGGCCTTGGGGATTTTTTAGCCTCTTTCTTTTTTTCCTTTCCATGAAGGATTTGAGGAATATACCTGTAGCAGTTGGCTTGTGTACACTCAGCTGTGTTTGGAAGTTATCTCTGCAACACCAGCCCCGGGATTTTTCCTGAGGGCAGCTGTCAAGAAAAGGACCAAAGACCTTGTGAATTGAAAGGCGTCAGTCAGCCCCGCTGATTAAGTTGTAGTTACAGGCAATGTCCACAAGGTGGCAGCACGTCACTCTCAACTCTGGCTTCCTGCCAACCAGAGCCTTAAGGAGCGTCAGCTTCCTGGGCTGGCAATTCAAGTGGAATGGGCCTAAGCAAACATTCAAGGGCTTGTATCTCACTACTTCTTCTCCCTAAAGCTACTCCCCTCCCCTCCCCTCCCGACTCATCCCAGCCTGGGCCACAACCCCTGCTAAGGTGCCTAGAAGGCTGCACTCTCAGGATGGAGACTTGAACTGGGGACCCCATGACCAGGACCCCTGGCGACTAGGTGAGTTTTCCAAAGTCCTCAAAGGCAAAGGGAGTGCCCCCATCCTTTGGGTGCATGAGGCAGTGGGGTCCCAGACTGAGCAAACCAGACAGCGCGGGTGGACTCGGGCTCTAAATGAAGGGCCCCCTCTCCGGTGTCACGCCCCTACCCCAGTCATGGGAACCAAGCCTGCTCAGGTCCCAGGGACGGGGTAGCCGCCCAAGTCAGGGAGGCTGGAAGTGTTATTGCTTTTCCTTTTCTTGAATCTCATGCCAGTGCTATGTTTCAGTAGAGTGGATTTGCGGTTTTGAGCTTGTCTTGAGTGTACAGATGCTTGATTCGGTTGTGACATATACATGCAGCACAACTGTTCTTTTTTGGATTCTTTTTCCATAGAGGTGATTGCAGAAGGTAGAGGAAAAATTCCCTGTGCTGAACATCAGATCCTTGTGCAGTATCTATCAGAGATTCCAATTTGGGGAGAATGTCAAAGGAAGGAAAGAGGAACTCCTTGTGGATTATTATAGACAGACCTCTGTGTATAGGCTGGAGTAAGGGCTTTCTGTGTATTTGTTGGTTCCAATCTCCTAATTCATCCTGACCCAGTGCTGTTTTTTGTTTTCTTTAATTCCTTGCTTGGGTTAATTGAGTTGGTGATGGACAGGGAGGCCGGACTTACTGCAATCCATGGGGTCGCAAAGAGTTGGACACAACTGAGCGACTGAACTGAACTGGGTTAATGCTTCTCAGAGGATCCTTTTGTGTTGTAAATTAGTTCTCTTTTTATCTCTTTTTTTATTCTGCCTCAAAGGTTCATCATCTGCAGTTTTGTTCATCTGGCTGATTTCACTTAGGGTATGAACCTCCAAGGTCCACCCTTCTGGGGCCAGTGGCGTAATTTCATCATTTCAGTGGTGCTTTTTTTGTGGCTGAGTAATAGTCCCTGTTGTGTATGCATATATTTATACACACACACACACACGTACATACATATACACCACACATTGTGAAGCCCTCAGCTGTCAGGGGCGAGTCTATGGTCTTTGTCTTGGCTGCTGTAAGCAGTGCTACGGTGAATGTTGGGGTGCCTGTGTCTTTTTGAAGACTGGTTTCCTTGGGCTAAAGGCCCAGGTGTGGAATGTCAGATCCTAGCTCTGGAGGATGCGTGCCACCATCCTTTGATTGCATGAGGAAGTGTGGTCGCAGACTGACCCAGGGCTCTAAATTAAGGGCCCCCTTCCCAGTATCACACCCACACCCCTGGTGGAGGCTTCCCTGGTAGCTCAGATGTTAATGAATCTGCCTGCAAAGTAGGATACCCTGGGGGGTTCGACATGTTGGTTAGGAAGAACCCCTGGAGAAGGGAATGGCTACTCAATCCATTATTCTTGCCTAGAGAATTCCGTGGACAGAGGAGCCTGGCGGACCGCAGTCCACAGAGATGCAAAGACTCTGACACCATCGAGTCACACTTTTACTTCCAGGTTTCTAGTATCACGACCAAACAGTGTCCAGCCATGGGAACAAAGCCTCCTCAGGCTCCAGGGATGGGTTAGCAGCCCAAGTCAGGGAGGCCACAGGGAACGAAATAGACATTTCCTTTATTTCTTTTATTTTCTTTAATCTCATTTAGATGCTATGCTAGATATAGTTGATTTGCAGTTTTATACTTTACATCGGTATACAGCTGCTTGAATCAGTTATGACACATACACACAGGATAGCTTTGCTTTTTGGATTCTTTTTCCATCGAGCTTATTGCAGAAGGTCAAGAAAAGTTTCCTGTGCTGAACGTCAGAATCTTGTGCAGTATCGACCAGAGATACAGATTTTATGTGAATGTGGAAGGTAAGAGGAAATGAAATTATTCTTGTGGATTATCTATACATATACAGATTTCGCCGTATATGTTGGAGTAATAGATTTCTTTGTATATGTTAGTCCCAACCTCCTGCATATCATACTGGCCCTTTACTTTTTTTTTTTTTAATAATTCTTTGATTTCTCAGAAGCTCCTTTTATGTCATAAATTAGTTCCTTCTTTATCTCTTGTGTATATTTTGCCTGGAATATTCTTTATCTGCTAGTTTCTTTGTCTATCAGATTTCACTTAGCATGTGATCCTTCAAGGTCCAGCCTTGTAGAGAAGAGTGGAAAATATCATAATTTCAGCAACATGTTTTATGGCTGAGTGATAGTTCACTGTATATATGTACCACATCTTGTTTAAGCTTTAGCTGTGGGTGGAAATTTTGTGGTTCCCTGCCTTGCCCGTCGGAAGTTGTGCTGCAGTGAACAGTGGGGTGCATGTCTCTCTATGAACGATGGTTTTCTTGGGATATAGAACTGCTCATGTCGTACCTTGAAGCTTCCAGGCATATGCTCACTTTGTACACAAATATGAGGCCTCTAGTTAGAGGTTCGGCTTGTTTATAACTATGGGCCTGTAGGTAGACTCTCAGCTCGTGGATAACAATGATGCTTTTATTCAGACTGTCAGCTCATATATCAGTTTGAGGCCTCTAGGCACACCCTCAGATCATCTGTCCAATGAGGCCTCTAGGCAGAATCAGCTCATGTATTACTATGAAGTCACTAGGCATATCCTCAGCTTGTGTATAAATACGAGGCCACAAAGAGGCTAAGAAGGTGTATAACTAGGAGACCTCTAGGCAGATGCTCAGCTTGTATTCAACTATGAGGACTCAGGCTGATGCTCAGCTCCTGTATAACTATGAGGCCTCTATGAAGATGCTCGGCTGGTGTATAACCATAAGCCCTAGGGAAGAGCCTCAGCTGGTGTGTAATTATGAGGCCTCTAGGCAGACACTCAGCTCTTTTGGGTCTATGAGGCCTCTATGCAGACACTCACTCATATCTGTCTAGAGGTCTCAAGATACATAATCGTGTATAAATATGAGGCTTCAAGGCAGACACTCAGCTCATATACAACTATGAGGCCTCTAGGCAGACGCTCAGCTATTGAGGATCTATGAAGCCTAGAGCCAACACTCGGCTCACTGATGGATCTAAGAGGCCTCTAGGCAGACACTCAGCTTGTTTCTGTCTAGAGGCCTCAAGGGAGTCGCTCATCTCCTGTATAATTATGAGGCCTACACAGAAGCTCATCTCCTGTGTCCATATGAGGCTTCTAGGCAGACGTTCAGCATGTGTACAATCATCAGGCCTCTAGTAGATGCTCAGCTTGTGTATAACTGTGAGTTCTCTAGGTAGAAGCTCAGCTCCTGTGTTCCTATGAGGCCTCTAGGCAGACTCTCAGATCCTGTGAGCCAATGAGGCTTCTAGGCAGATACTCAGCATGTGTATAGGCCTCTAGTAGATGCTCAGCTTGTGTATAACTGTGAGGACTCAAGTCAGACTACTCAGCTCCTGTGTTTCTATGAGGGCTCTAGGCAGGTGCTCAGCTCATGTCTGTCTAGAGGCCTCAGACAGACTCTCTCTCGTGAATAAAACGAGGTGTCTAGGCAGACGCTCATCTCTTGTGGGCTTATGAGGCCTCTAGACAGACGCTCTCATGTGCCTGTCTGGAGCTTTAAGGAACATGCTCAGCTCCTGTGGGACCATGAGGGCTCTAGGCAGGTGCTCAGCTCACGTGTAACTATGAGCCTCTAAGCAGATGCTCAGCTCCTATATAACTGAGTCCTCTAGGCAGATGCTCAGCTCGTGTCTTACTAGGAGGCCTTTAGGCAGAAGTTGAGCTTGTTTATAGCTATACAACTTCTAATAAGACATCTTTTGTGCGCCTATGGGGCCTCTAGGCTTTCACTCAGCTGGTGTGTTCCAAGGAAGCCCCTAGGCAGATGCTCACCTTGTGCATAACTTGAGACCCCTGTGCAGACACTCAGCTCCTGTTGTCTGTGAGACCTCTTGATGACTCTCCAATTGTGTGTGTTATGAAGCCTCTTGTGGTCTCTCAGATCCTTTATGTCCAGTGTCCTACAAAATTGGTTATCAGTTAAAACCTAGGTACACTATGTATAATCTATCTATATTCTGTAGTAATAAATTACATTAAAATACCTGAATGTGAATCTATATACATATATTTAAAATTAAATAAACACTTATACAGTATAAGCCATTATCACCTTGTCTGTCAATGTTACTTCAATTATGACTAAAGACACATTTAGCAAAAAAAAAATAAGGAGACACAAGTTTTCAGCAATTGCTCTGGTATGCTCCACTCTGAATTATAACCCCAAATCAGGACTTTCCCTTAGACCCTATGGACTATACAGTCCATGGAATTCTCCAGGCCAGAATACTGCAGTGGCTAGCCTTTCCCTTCTCCAGGGGATCTTCCCAACCCAGGGATTGAATCCAGGTCTCCCACATTGCAGGTGGATTCTTTGCCAGCTGAGCTACCAGGGAAGCCCAAGAGTACTGGAGTGGGTTGCTTTTCCCTTCTCCAGCGGACCTTCCCGACCCAGGAGTTGAACTCGGGTCTCCAGCATTGCAGGTGGATTCTTTACCAACTGAGCTATGAGGGAAGCCCTCAATTGTAACTAAATTGTATTTAGTGGAAAAAAAAAAGTGAGACACAGGTTTTAAGCAATTGCTCTGGTATGCTCCACTCTGAATTATAACCCCAAATCAGGACTTTCCCTTAGGCTCTCATAGCCTGTGTGGCCACAGTTAACATGAGGAACTTCTGCCATCTTGTGGCACTTCCCACTGTCGCAACCTGATAATTATGGGTAATGAGCAATTAATATTCACAAGATTTTCCATGCCCTAATGACCCCACCTTAAAAAAATTATACCAGGGATAATGAATAAAAAATGTAAAATAGGGAAACTATCAGAGAAAATATCAAAAAGTAAATACAACTGCAATGTCTGAAAAAATAACACGTATGAGAGTTCACCATAATGCAACTCATTAGAGAGACTAAAATCAAAAAACAAGATTGAGACAGGGAACTCAGAAGGCCCGTGTCTATAGATCTACAGCGAGGAGATGACACAGTGGGGATAGTTAAAGTGGCCCCTTTAGGACGCTTGCGGGATGCAGCTGGCAAATCCACTACACGGGCCAGTGTGGACGTGTGCAGGGGCTGTGACAGGGCACTGTGGTCCGGCGATCTAGCTCGTGCAGAGAGGCACAGAGGAGAACAGGTTCTGATAAATAAATGCACCCAAAGTGCACTGTCATAGGATGTACACTTACGTCAGACACGAAAGAAAACATACATGCAGAGACGAACAGATGAAGAGCAAGCACACATCTACACGATGGAATATGACTCTGCTGTGAAAGGTAAACTAATCTCATTTGCAGGAACATAGATCCAGAGACAAACAGAGTGAAAGAAGTCAGAAAGAAAATAGAAATGTCATATTCTATCACTCGCAGGCGGGATTGAGAAACCGTTCCCAAGAAGCATATTTAGTTTTGAAATAACCATACATCACAGGAAATGAATTTGTAATTACAAAAAGAAATGGTGGGTTTAAATTTATATTAGGAGATTGGGATTAATGTATACAACGAAGGATATAAAATATATAACATGGACCTTCATTACCAAGGGAGGAATATTAAACACTCTGAAATAATCTATATGTGAAAAAAATACCAACAATGAATACATACCCGCGTGGTAAGATGTGAACAAAGTTTGGGAACTTTGGAGGAAAAAACAACATTGTAATCAAATTTACTCTAATAAAATGCTAGAGATTAACTCTTTAAAAAGAAAGATGCAGTAATGAGACATATTAAAATGTTGATAAGGAATCCGGGGCCCCCGAGAAGGAGAAAGGGATCCGGGGCTCTCAAGGAGGAGCAAAGGACAAACTTTTTTTCTACATTGCTTATTAAAGCAATGCATATTAAAAAGCAGAGACATTACTTTGCCGACAGAGGTCCATCTGGTCAAAGCTGTGGTTTTTCCAGTGGTCATGTATGGATGTGAGAGCGGGACTATAAAGAAAGCTGAGCGCTGAAGAATTGATGCTTTTGAACTGTGATGTTGGAGAAGACTCTTGAGAGTCCCTTGGGCTGCAAGGAGATCCAACCAGTCCATTCTAAAGGAAATCAGTCCTGAATATTCATTGGAAGGACTGATGCTGCAGCTGAAACTCCAATACTTTGGCCATCTTATGCAAAGAACTGACTCATTAGAAAAGACCCTGATGCTGGGAAAGACTGAAGGCAGGAGGAGAAGGGGACACAAGCTTTTGGTGGCTTCCACTCTCACATTCCAAACTCATCTGGAGCAGGAACCAGGACTGTCTAAGACTCCCATTAACACAGTAACAAGAGTAGGGAAAGAAGAAATTCTGCCGCCCTGTGGACATTCCAAAAAAAGCACCATTTAATCTATTGCTCATGGTCAGCTCATATTCACAAGAACTGCTGGGCTCTTAATGATGCCTGCACTTAAAAAAAAAAAAGGGAAACAAATGGAAAATAATAAAAAAAGGAAAACCAAGGGCTTGATGGCTCTGCAGGTAAAGAATCCTCCTGCAATACAGGAGACGCAGGAGATGCAAGTTCAATCCCTGAATCAAGAAGGTCCCCTGGAAGATGAAATGGCAACCCACTCCAGTATTCCCGCCTGAAAAATCCCTTGGACAGAGGAGCCTGGCAGGCTACAGTCCACAGGGTCACAAAGAGTATGACAGGACTGGGCAACTAAGCATGCATGACAATCAGGAAGAAAATATCTGAAGTACATCAACTCACACTGTTTTAAAAAATTCATGAAAAGCTGTTGAAAGTCACAAATTATGACAGACATGCAAATCATAACTCCAGTGAGGCATCACTCAGTGCCACTGTGAAAGGCCATCATGAAAAATCTACAAAGAATAAATGGTGGAAAAGTCATGAAGAAGAAAGAATCCTGTAATGGTGCTACTGGCACTTAAATGGTAAAGGTCGCTATGGAGAGAAGTATGGAACTGCCTTCAAGAGATAAAAATAGACCTACTATAAAATCCCGCAGAAATACATTCAAGTGTGCTCAAGGAGAAAATAAGGCTTTGAAAAGAGTCATGTGCCCAAGTGTACACTGGACTAAATTTACAACCTACAATGAATGAAGGAAAAAAAATATTTTTGGAAAGGTGAATGGATAAAAGAGATGGGGCACATCTACACAACACAATATGACTCAGTAGGAAAAAGAAGAAATAATGAAATTTTCAGTAACAGACAAAACTAGGGACAATCAGACTAAGTGAAGAAGTCACAATCAGACAAAGACAAATAAATCACTTCTAGTTAGAATCTAAAAATACATATCGATGAAATAATTGAGAAAACACAAGCAGATTCAGACACTTAAAAAACAAACTCATGCTTACTCAAGGAGTTAGGAATGCGGCCAGGAATAAATTTAAAACTTTAGATATAACAAATATAATCATTCCATATAAAATAATTAACAAGGAGCTAGGTATACCAAGGGCTTCCTTGGTGGCTCAGATGGTAAAGCATCTGCCTGCAATGCAGGAGACCCGGGTTCAATCCCTGGGTCAGGAAGATCCTCTGGAAGAAGGAAATGGCAACCCACTCCAGTATTCTTGCCTGGAAAATTCCATGGATGGAGGAGCCTGGTGGGCTATAGTCCATGGGTTCGCAAAGAGTCGGACGTGACTGAGCGACTTCACTTTGACTTTGACTTTTGAGGTATATCAAGGGAATTCTATCAACAGTCTCTAATAACCAATATGGGGAAAAGTATGAATGTGAATAGACATATGCATATTCAAAATTAAAGGCCATATTTTGAAAAACTATAATTCAAAGAACCTTGCATTGGAGAATGAGAAATTCAAGTATATTTAATGATAATTACATTAAGGCCTTCAGGTATATTTATTAAAAGACGGAAAGAAACACACAACTTTGTGTTTGTTATGCTCGACTCCCCTCTAATGTAAAACCCCAATTCAGTACTTTGATAAGGCTCTCAGTGCCTCGGTAACCACACCTGGACAAGAGGAACCTCTGTCGCCTTTTGATCATGCTCTGCAACAGCCACCTAAAAACTCTTCCCTATAAGCAGTTAAGATTTGCAAAGTTTGATGGGCTCTAAATGTTAATTGCCATCAAAAACAATCAGGGGAGACTAATAGAAAATGTAAAACAGGGCAAACTATCAGAACAAAATATCAAAAGGTAAATAAATTTACAACGCTTCAAGAAAGAGTACATTAAAATTACTCAATGCAGCAAATCAGAGAGATATGAAAATTAAAATGGCAACAAAGTATCACTTCAGAGAAGTCAGAAAGACCACTGTCAAGAAATCTACATTCAAGAAATGCTGGTGTCAGGTTTAAAAAGGGGACCTTTTTTTTTTTTTTTTTACTGGTGGGATGTAACTGGTCACTGTCATTACACAAACTAATAGAGAAGTGACTTTTAAAGTCAAAAATAGAGCTGCCACATGATCTGGCAGTCCATTCCTAAGAATAAATGCAGAGGCATCAGAATTTAACTAAAGCACCCAAAAGTACACTGGAACAGGATGTCTATTAGCCAAGACAAGGAAGGAAACAAAATGTACATGGACACATGACTGGATAAAGAACAAGTCATAGTGTACACTACAGAATATGACTCTGCCACGACAAAAATGAGCTAGTGTCATTTGCAGTAACATAGATCAGTCTAGAGATAATCACAGGAACTTCATGAAGTAAATCAGAACAAGAAAAGTAATATCCTATGATATCTATCGTGTGTGGAAAGGAGAAATTGTTCTCAATGAACTCATTTACATATGAAATGACCATATTGTCTTCGTAAACAAAGTTATAATTAGGAAACAGCAGGTTGAAGGATTAAATTAGGAGATAGTGATAAAATTATAGCAGTGATTAACATAAAATATTTTATCAACATAATCTGACAGTACTAAGAGAGTTGTACTAAACACTCTGTAATAACCTAGTTGTGAAAAAAGGAAAAAACATGAACAGATACACGCCTGGCTATAAGGAAACAAGATTCTGTACCACTGGAGCAAACACAACTTTGTAAGTCAACTTTACTCCATTAAAAAACACATTATTTAGGAAAACAAAGAAGAAATAGTCAGACCCAAGCTTTGGTGGCTAATAATCTCACATTCCACTCTAATCTGTGATCAGGAGGCAGGACTACCCCTAAAACACTGATTACCGTAGTACCCACACAAGGTCATGAAGTAATTCCACTGCCCTGTGCTGTTTCCTAAACAACAACCTTAAATCTATTGTTCACGGGCACTTCATAGTGATTTAGAGCCCACGAACAGCTGAGCTCTAAAAGCTACGTGCACTGAAAACATTTTCATGGGAAACGAATCAAAAATAGTGAAAAACAGGACAGACTATCAGGAAGAAAATACCTAGAGCAGATTATACTCACAGTATTTAATAAAGAGCCTAGGTAAACCTGCTGAATGTGGCGAGTTATGACAGACATAAAATCAAGACAACAGGGGGTCACTCTGGACCAGTGTGAAAGCCATCGGGAAAACTCAGAAAGGGTAAAGGTAGACAAGACACGGAGGAAAGGGAACCCTGCTCTGGCCTAGTGCCATGTGAATGGTTAGAGTCACTACAGAGAGGGGCATGGAACTGCCTTTATGAGAAGAAAGTAGACCTACCACTAAATCCTGCAGAACCATGTCATAGAATATGCAAGGAAAATCAAGATTTTGAAAAGGCTCATGCAGCCAGTGTGCCCTGGCTTACAACTTGCAGTATGCAACAAATGGAAGCATTCAGAACATTTATGGAGAGATGAATGCGTACAGTAAGTAAAGAAGAAATGACACGTGGACACAATGTGACTCAGCCAGGAAAAGAAAAAGAAATAATGCAATTTTCAAGGACATATACAAACTTGGGATAATCAAGCTATGTAGAGATCAGAATGAAAAAAATACAATTATCATAGAATAAATGATATCACTTATAGGTAGAATGTAAAATGACACAGCAATGAATTAACTGAGATACACTTATGCTTACAGAAGGAAAATGAAGGGGCAAGAGATACATATTCAAAAGGTTAGACATAACTAATATAACCATTCCGTATGAAATAGGTAATACACAAGGACCTAGGTATACCAAGGGAGTTCTATCAACATTGTGTAATAAATTAGATAGGAAAGAAATCCAATGTGAATATATACATGTATATTTAAAATTAAAAAGCAGATTTTGCATACCTGCAGCCTACATGAGCATATATATATGTTGGTGGCTCAAATGGTAAAGAATCTGCCTGCAATGCAGGAAATCCAGGTTCGATCCCTGAGTTGGGAAGATCCCTAGAGAAGGAACTGGCAACCCAGTCCAGTTTTCTTGCCTGGAAAATTCCACGGACAGAGGAGCCTGGCAAGCTACAGTCCATGGGGTCACCAAGGGTCTGACATGACTGAACAGCTAACACTTACTTACAATGAGAAATAAGATTGTATTTAATGAAAAAAAAATGGGAAGGAGACACAAGCCTTTGGGTGTCTGTTCTGATACACTCCATTCCAATTTACAATCTCAAAGCAGAAATTTCACTCAGGCTCTCATAGCATGAGTAACGTCAGTTGGACATGAGGGAATCCTGCTGCCACAGAGCAACCTATAAATAATTGCTTTGCTGTTCAGTCACTAAGTTGTGTCTGACTCTTTTGTGATCCCACGGACTGCAGCACGCCAGGCTTTCCTCTCCTTTAGGGAACTTAAATTCTACCTACACTCAAAAAAAAAAAAAGGAATATAATATAAAAAACGTAACAGGAAAAACTATCACAAGAAAATATAAAAAGATAAATAAATTCACAATGCTTAAAATATAGTACATGAAAAGTTACACAATAAGGCAAATCATGAGACACTGAAAATCTAAATGGCAATGATGTATCACCTTATTGAAGGCAAAAAGGCCACTATCAACAAGTCTACATTCAAGAAATGCTGCATGGGGTTAAGATAAGACGGCTCCTTTTTCATGCTGGTGGGATGTCATTGGTAACAGCCTTATAAGAACCAACATGGAAGTGCATTTTTAAGGTAAAAATGAAAGTGCATTAAGACTCCATAGTCCCACTCCTATGAATACAAATAGAGAAAACCTGACTTTGAAAAACACCTTCACCAAGGAGTGCATTGCAATAGGAAACACGATCAGAAAGACCTGAAATGAAAGAAATCGCACAGGCGCAGACGAATGGATAAAGGAAAAATCATACATCTACACATCTACATACATCTACATGCTTGAGTATGACTCAAGCATGAAAAAAATGAAATAATGTCATTTGCAGAAACATAGGCTGAGAGATAATCTTAGTAAGAGAAGTCATTCACTAGGAAAATAGAAATATCATACGATATCACTCACAGGCAGGATTGAGGAATTGTTCCCAATAAGCTCATCTATATTTCAAATAACCACACATCATAGGAAATCATGATTAACCCCCCCCAAAAAAATGGTGGTGGAAGGGTTAAATTAGGAGGTTGGGATCAACTTATACCAAAGAAACATGTGAAATACATAACCCACATGGACCTACATTGCCAAGGGAGGTGTATTAAACACTTGGAAATAACCTGTATGTTGAAAAAGAAACAAACATAAATAGATACGTGCGTGGGTGTAAAAGAACAAGATTTCGAAACTTTGCAGGAAAAACAACAGTGGAAGTCAAATTTACTCCAGTACAAATACACATTACCTCTACTGAAAAAAAAGATAAAGTAGGGACACACAAGCTCTCACACCCCAAACCGATTCCCAACCAGGAACCAGGACTAAACCTAAGTCTCCGGTTACCATAGTAACAAGTGTAGGGCAAAAAGAAATTCTGCCACCAGTGGTCCTTTCCGAAAAATCAACATTCTAACTATTGTTCCCGGTTGCTTCATATTCACAAGGACTACTGGGCATTAACTGATATTTGCACTTGAAATATGTTTAAGGGAAACCAGTTGAAAATGATAAAAACTGGGCAAGCGATCAAGAAGAAAATTTCTAAAGTAACTTCAACTCATACGCTGTTTAAAAAAAACAGTCCATGAAAAGCTGCTGAACCTGGTGCCTTACGACAGACATGCAAATCATAACTACAAGGAGGGATCACTCCCCGTCAACCTGAAAGGCCGTCATGAAAAATCTACGAAGAATCAATGGTGGAAAAGGCATGGAGAAAATGGTATCCTGTAAAGCAAAGCAGGAGACCGGGGCTCGATCCCTGGATCGGTAATAGCTACCCACTCCAGTGTTCTTGCCTGGAGGATCCCACGGACAGAGGAGCCTGGCGGGCTACGCCCATGGAGTTGCAAAGAGTCAGACACAACAGAGCAACTAACACAAAGGTCCTCGTTGCATGTAAACAATAAAGGTCACTATAGAGAGAAGTACAGAACTGCCTTCAAGAGATAAAAATAGGTCTACCATAATAAAATCCTGCAGAACCACAACAAAGAGTGCTTGAGGAGAAAGCAAAATTTTGAAAAAATTCATGCAGCCAAGTGTGCACTGGACTAGATTTACAATATCCAACAAATGGAGGCAAACAGTATTTTGGGAGAAGTGAATAGATAATGAGTATGTGACACAGGTACACAATGCAATATGACTCAGGCAAGAAAGAACGAAATAATGAAATTTGAAGAACATAGACAAAATTAGGGGTAATGTGACTAAGTAAAGAAATCAGTCACAGAAAGAAAAATATCACATCACTTCCAGTTAGAATCTAAATATACACACCAACGAACTTACAGAGAATCAATTCAGAGAGTTAAAAAGCAAACTTACTCTTAGCAAAGGAGATAGAGTAGTACAAGAATAAATTCAAATCCTTAGATGGAGCAAATATATTCATTCCATGTAAAGAGGAAAATCAATAAGGACCTAGGTATACCAAAAGATTTCTACTGACAATATCTCAAATAATACAGGGAAGTCCAGATGTGAATAGATATATGTGTCTTTAAAACTGAAGAGCACATTTTGGACACTTAGAACTACACAGCCTTTGACTGTGTGGATTGCAAACTGGAAAATTCTTCAAGAGATGGGAATACCAGACCACTTTACTGCCTCCTGAGAAACCTGTATGCAGGTCAAGAAGCAACAGTTAGAACTGGACATGGAAAAACAGACTGGTTCCAAATAAGAAAAGGAGTATGTCAAGGCTGTATATTGTCACCCTGCTTATTTAACTTATATGCAGAGTACATCATGAGAAATGCTGGGCTGGAGGAAGCACAAGCTGGAGTCAAGATTGCTGGGAGAAATATCAATAACCTAAGATACACAGATAACACACCCTTATGGCAGAAAGTGAAGAGGAACTAAAGAGCCTCTTGATGAAAGTGAAAGAGGAGACTGAAAACGTTGGCTTAAAACTCAACATTCAAAAAACGAAGATCATGGCATCCAGTCCTATCACTTCATGGCAAATTCATGGGGAAACAACGGAAACAGTGACAGACTTTATTTTTTGGGCTCCACTGCAGATGGTGACTGCAGCCATGAAATTAAAAGACGCTTATTCCTTGGAAGGAAAGTTATGACCAACCTAGACAGCATATTAAAAAGCAGAGACATTACTTTGCCAACAAAGGTCCTCATAGTCAAAGCTCTGGTTTTTCCAGTAGTCATGTATGGATGTGAGAGTTGGACTATAAAGAAAGCTGAGCACCGAAGAATTGATGCTTTTGAACTGTGGTGTTGGAGAAGACTATTGAGAGTCTCCTGGACAGCAAGGAGATCAAACCAGTCAATCCTAAAGGAAATCAACCCTGAATATTCACTGGAAGGACTGATGCTAAGGTGAAGCCCCAACACTTTGGCCACCTAATGCAAAGAGCCAACTCATTGGAAAAGACTCTGATGCTGGGAAAGATTGAGGAGAGGAGGAGAAGGGGGCAACAGAGGCTGAGATGGTTGGATGGTATCAGTGATTCAATGGACATGAGTTTGAGCAAATTCCAGGAGATAGTGAAGGACTGGGAGGCCTGGCATGCTGCAGTCCATGGGGTCACAAAGAATCGGACGTGAGTTAGCCTCTGAACAGCAACAACAACAAAGAATTTAAAAAGTCCTACATAATTATCTCTACATATATATTTATTCAATAAAATTCATAAATTCCATAAAATCAGTAACTTCCATAAAATGGAAACTTTCTCTAAAATTAAAACTTCCATAAAGTCAATAACTTCCATAAATTGAATAACTCACAAAATTAATAACTTTTATACAATCAATAACATTCAGTTACTTTCATATAACTAAAACCTTCCTCAGAAAATTAAAACCTTTCTCAGAAAATTAAAGTTATAAAATTACTTATAAAATTAAAATATTCTACTCTATGAAACATCTTTCAAGAAAAATCAAAAAATGAACCAGAAACTTCAAGAGACTCTTTTCAAAACACATATCAGATAACTGATCTGCACTCAAATTATACCAAACAGCTCCACTAAAATTTGGTAAGGATTGATACACATACCTGGGAAAGAAAGATAAACAGTTAGTAAATAAGGCAAGAAGGACTAGGGTGGGGTAGAGACAGTGCCTTGAGATAGCTAACCCTAGGATCTGATGTTCCCACACCTGGGTGGATATCTGGAGAAAACTGTCATTCGGAAAGGCATGTGCACCCCAACCTTCACTGCAGGACTACTTACAAGAGCCAAGACACAGAACCAGCAAGATGTCCACCAACAGGCCAAACCTTAAAGAAGCTGTAGTACATGTAGATGATGGACTGTTACTCACCCAGGAAAACCTGCCACTGAAATTGACCTTGGAAGATCACACACTAAGTGAAGATAGCCAGGGAGGGAAGACAATAGCATATGATGCCCATTCTGGGCAAAACAAACAAGGAGATACAAGGAACTAATTCACAAGACAAAAAGAGACTCAGACTTCAAATACAGAGGGAGCCGAAAGAAATGGAGGGAAGGGCTTTATCACCTTCCTTCTTCCACATGTGCAGAAAATCTATGTCTCTAATAGGCGCTCCACAAGGACCTGAGGATCACCACGGTGAGCATGACTTGACTTTCCTTAATATCCTCTATGACAAGGAATTGAAAACAAAGGACAGATATGCTGTCTGTATATGTCACAACCGACTCAGGCGCCTGTACGCTGACAACAAGCACAAAACTGAAATTTGACAATACGCCAGCACAGCATCCCAGGAGATTAAAGAAAAGGAAAGAAAAGGAATTACTAGTTTATGCTCCGCCACCTCCTTAACTTGGGCTGATGTCCCATCCCTGGAAACTGAGTGGGCTTGAGAGACGGACAGGGCTGGGCTGGGGTGGACACAGCCTGGAGCGTGCCCTTCACTGAGCTGTCTCTTCAACCTGTACCATCTGGTTGGCTCGAGCTGGGGCCAGAATCCCTAGCGCAGCCCAATGATGGTGGTCCGACCTGGCTTCGGGGTCCAGGTTAAAGTCACCACGTATCTAGGTCCCCCTTGCTGGGGTACCCAGCTGAAGCCTCCTTCCTGAGAGTGCAGCCTCTTAGGAACCACAGCATGGAGCAGGGCTGCAGGTCCCGAGAAGTCCAGAGGGGAGCGGAGGAGCTTTAGGAGGAAGGGGTAGTGAGACACAGGCCCTTGTGGGCTTGCTCATGGACATTGCACTCGAATTCGCAGCTCAGGAAGCTGGCTTTCCCTAAGGCTCTGGCTGCAGATGGGAACAGAGCTGGGTGTGAAGAGGTGCTGCCTCCTTGTGGACATTATCTGTAACTACAACTTGACCGCTGGTGCTTAGCAGCACCTCCAATCCGTAAGGCCTGAGGTGTTGTTAAGGACAAATGACATCAGGAAAGGTCAAGTGGTGAGGTTTGCCGAAATAAATGTCAAACACAACAGACTTTCAAGAAGCCAACTGCAACAGGTCAACTTTATTCACACACGTTAAGGGGGAAAAAAAAGGAAAAACTATATAAGAAACACCCAAACGGCCACAGGACGAGACGCTCGGCATCCCTAATTATGACAAGAGCAATGGCAATGAAAACAAACAGAAAAAGTCAAATCTGATCTGCAGAACGGCCATCCTGACTGCCTGCAAACAGTAAACGGGGAGACAGCCGGGAGCCTGTGCAAGCGCCTCCGTGTTCCGCAGGAATGGACACTGGCCATAACCCCTAGAAAGGGCAGTCCTCATAGGCCTGAAAGAAAATTTCAAGAGAGCTAAGCCTAGGACTTTCATACTTGTACCTGGGCTGTATCACGAAAAGCCATCATTCAAAATGACATATGCACCCCAGGGTTCACTGCACTGCCGCTTCTGCTAGTCATGACGCAGAACCAAAAAAAAATATTCCTCAACAGATTGGATCTTAAAGAAATGTGGTACATATATACAATGCGCTATTCCTCAGACATGAGCCACCACCACTGAAATGGTGAAATTATAACACTGGTCCCACCGAGAATGGACCTTGAAGGATTGCACACGAAGTGAGGTGAGACCCAGAGGAAGAAAGCCCAGATGATGTTCCTCCTAGGCCATATTTAAAAAACAGATACATGGGAAGTAATTAAAACCACAAAACAGAGACTCTGAGATTCAGACAGAAATCAAGAATTAGGAAAAAAAACAAAACGGGGCGAGGCGGAATTGAAACGGCCTAATATAGGGGTCAGTCCTAATATATAGAAGAGCTGTGTATTTGTGTTATGGAATCCACAAGGCTCATCTCCTGCCTGCCTTCCTTCCTTCCTTCCTTGCACGCAAATATACACAGAACTATTTATCTCTAACATATACGTAGAAGTCTGTCCCTGTAATATGTAATCCACAAGGAGTATCTCCTTCCTTTGCTCCTTGCATGTATACATTCTGCACCTTTAATAGTTAATCCACAGGAATGTGAGGTTCACCACAGAGAACTGACTCCACCTCGTTCAATAGCTTCTACGTGAAAGGAATCAAGAGTACAGATATGCTCTGTGTATAGTGAAAACTGAATCAGCCTGTTGCATACTGAGGACAAGCCCGGAAGTGCAAATCAAATATACTTCAACATAGCATCAGCAAGAGATTATAGACAAGAAAAGGAACGAAAGTAAGGTCTAGTTTACTCCCTCCAACCTCCCTGGGGATGATATCCTATCCCTGGAATCAAAGTAGGCTTGTGGCTCATGGCGGGAATGGGTCGGGGTCGACACAGGCCACCAGGGTACCCTTCACTGAGACCCCTCTGAAACCTGGACTGACTGCTGTGCCCTGGCCGTCCTTAGAATCCCTACCGCCCACAAACCATGGTGGTCTGACCCTCTGGCATCAAAGACCTGGGGCAAGACATCAAGAATCCAGGTCCCATGCTGCAGGGGTCCCCAGCTGAAGCCTCCTTCCTCAGAAGGCCGCCTCCAAGGAACCTCAGCACACAACAGTCCCCAGGTTACGCGGAGTCTGGAGGGGAGGGGTGATGCTTTAGGGGGAGGAAGTGGTGAGAATCCAACCCTTGGGTGTTGGTTCAGGTACATTCCACTGGAATTCACAGCCCAGGAAGCTGACTTTCTCTAAGGCTCTGGTTGCAGTTGGCACCAGAGTCGGGCATGAAGTGCTGTCGCCCTGTGGACATTTCCTGTAACTACAATCTGACTACTGGTGCTTACTCCTGGTGGGCTACAGTCCATGGGGTAGCTAAGAGTCGGACACGACTGAGCGACTTCACTTTCACTTTTCCCTTTCATGCACTGGAGAAGGAAATGGCAACCCCCTCCAGTGTTCTTGCCTGGAGAATCCTAGGGATGGCGGAGCCTGGTGGGCTGCCGTCTGTGGGGTCTCACAGAGTCGGACGTGACTGAAGCGACTTAGGAGCAGAGTAGACAAGTAACAGTGAAAGTCGCTCAGTCCTGTCTGACTCTTTGTGACCCCATGCACTGCAGTCCATGGAATTCTCCGGAAGACTGGAGTGGGCAGCCTCTCCTTTCTCCAGGGGATCTTCCCAACTCAGGGATCGAGCCCAGGTCTCACACATTGCAAGCGGATTATTTACCAGCTGAGCCACAAGGGAAGCCCAAGAATACTGGTGTGGGTAGCCCATCTCTTCTCTAGAGGATCTTCTGGACACAGGAACTGAACCTTGGTCTCCTGCATTGCAGGTAGATTCTTTACTAACTCAGCTTCAGGGAAGCCCACTGGCGCTTACTAGCACCTCCGATTCACAAGGCCTGAGGTGTTGTTAATGAATGCTGCCATCAGGAAAGCAGGGTTAAATGGCAGGGTTTGTCGAAATAAATTTCAAACTCAATTGTCTTTCAAGAAGTCAACTGCAACAGGTCAACTTATTCACACACTTTAAGGGGAAAAAAAAAAAAAGGAAATACGACATAGGAAACACCCAAACGGCCACAGGACAAGGTGCTCAGCATCCCTAATTATTATAAGAGGAATGGCGATGAAATTAAACAGAACAAATCAAATCCAATCGTACAGAACAGCCATCCCGACTGCCTGCAAACAGTAAACGGTGGAGACAACCAGGAGCCTATGCAAGCCGCCGACAAGTTCCACGGAAATGGACACTGGCCATAACCTAGAAAGGGCAGTCCTCATAGGCCTGAAAGAAAATTTTAAGAGGGGTAAACCTGGGATTTTCAGACCCACACCTGGGCCAATTCTATGAGAAACTGTTTCTGAAGTTGACGCATGCACTGAACGCTGACTGCAGTGCTACTTCCAATTGCCAAGACACAGACTCAAGAGAGCATTTATTAACAGATCAATTCATTAAAAAATATCATACAGATATACAGTGGCATACTACTGAGACATGGAACACTGCCACTGAAATTAAAAAATTATGAGACTCAATCCCACAAGGTTGGACCTTGGAGGATTACACCCTTAGTGAAATCAGTAACAGAGGCAGAAAAAGCAGATGGTGTCCCTTCTAGTCAATATATAAAAAGAGATGCACTGGAAGTAATCAAAAGCAAAAATAGGGACTCTGAGATTCAAATGCAAATGAAGAGGGTTTTTTTTTTATTATTAAAAATGGGAACTGGCCAAACATCTTTAGGAATCATTGTAATGTATAAACAGAACTCTGTACCTGTTTCATGTAATCTGAAAGGTTTATCTTCTGCCTTCCTTTCTTCCTTCTGTCCTTTCTTTCTTCCATCCATGCAAACATATTTCATTGAGTTTCAGGGGAAAGAAAGAATGAGAAACAAGCTCTTGGGTGTTTGATCAGGCACATTCCACATTAATTCACAGCCCAGGAAAGCGACTTTCCCCAAGTCTGTGGTTGTTAAGAATCAGAGATGGCATGAAGAAGTGCTGCCCCCTTGTGGACATCTTCTGTAACTACAAAGAGGCGGCAAAGGGCCGGGGTGGATTAGAAATCGACCCTAATACATACACAGAACTCTGTATCTGTGTTATGTATTCCACAAGGGTTATCTCCTTCCTTCTTCCTTCCTTCCATGCAAACAGACACAGAAATATTTATCTCTAATAAACACATTGAAATCTGTCGCTGTAATCTGTAATCCACAAGGACTATCTCCTGCCTTTGTTCCTTCCATGTACACAAAAATTCTGTATCTCTAATAGTTACTCCACAAGAACCTGAGGTTCAGCACTGAGAACTCTACTCCACCTGTTCAGTCACCTCTAAAGCAAAAGAATCAAAGGGTACAAATATGCTTTATGTATATATAATAACTGAATCAGTCCACTGTATTCTGAGGACAAGCAAAATCTGCAAATTGACTATATTTCAGCGTAGCATTGGCATGAGCTTAAAGAAAAGAAAGGGGAAAAAATAATGCCTAGTTTATTCTCTCCAACCACATGACCTGCGATGCCATCTAATCACTGGACTCTGAAAAGGCTTGATTCCCAGGGCTGGACTGGGGTGGGTTCAACACAGCCTAGCAAGGTGCCCTTCATTGAGACCTTCTCTTCATAAATGTTCCTTTTAGGAAAAATTAAAAAACAAAGAGATACAGGGTCAGTAATTTAGAACACAAAGATTCTGAGGTGTTTTTTTACTGCATGTGTGCTCAGTCGTGTCCAACTCTTTGTGACCCCATGGACTGTAGTCGGCCAGGCTCGTCTGTCCATGGGATTTTTCCAAGCATGCAATACTGGAGTGGGTTGCCATTTCCTCCTCCAGGTCATCTTTCTGACCCAGGGATTGAACCCACATCTCCTGCATTGTTAGGCGGTTTCTTTACTACTGAGCCACCTGGGAATCACTAGGACTCTGAGATTCAAACACAAATCAAATTTAAGAAAAAAAAAAAGGAAACAAACAGGTATAAGTTAAAAGTTAGTACTAATCTATACATAGAAATGTGTATGTGTAATAAATAAACTGCATAGATTATTTCCTTTCTTCCTTCTAAATATGCACTGAAATCTGTATCTGTATTAGGTCATTCACAAGAATTTTCTCCTTCCTGTGGACTTGATGTTCACTATAGAGAACTTCACTCTGCCTTGTTCAATAACCTCCAAGTTAAAGGAATAAAAATGAATAGAAATCCGCGGATACATACTTCATAACTGAATCAGTCCATTGTACACTGAGGACAAGCACAAAACACACGGAACCATACATCAACACAGGATCAGCCCGAGATTAAAGAAAAATAAAGGGAAAGAAACGTAATGCCTAGTTTATTCCCTCTGACCTCCCTGACCTGGGGTGCTATCTGATCCCCGGAAGCAGAGTAGGTTTGAGTCCCAAGGCTGGACTGGGGAGGGGTAGAAACAGCCTGGCAAAGTGCCCTGTATTGAGACCCCTTTTAAACCTGCGCTAATTTTCCCTGGGAACCCAACCAACGGTGACACGACCGTCTGGCCATGAGGACCAGGGTGAAGTCACTAAGTATCCAGTTCCGCGGGGCTGGGGTCCCCAACCGAAGCTTCCTTCCAGCGAGTGCAGCCTCCTAGGCACCTCAGCAGGGAGGGGTGTCCCAGGTACGCATGATTCTGGAGGGGAGAGGTGAAGCTTGGGGGGAAGAAGTAGTGAGAAGAAGAAGTGAGACACAAGGCCTTGAGTGTTTGCTCAGGCACATTCTACACTAATTCACAGCCCAGGAAGCCGTCTTTCCCTAAGGCTCTGGTTACAGGTGCAAGCAGAGATGGGCACGAAGAAGTGCTGCCGCCTTGTGGACGTTATCTGTAACTACAACTTTAGCACCTGTGCTGACTGGACCTCCAGGTCACAAGGCCTGTGGGGAGGTTAATGACAGCTGCCCTCAGGAAAGGATCTGGATGAGTACTGCGGAAATCGATTCCAAACACAACAGACATTCAGGAAACCAATTATAAAGATAAATTTTCCCCACACCCTTTAAGGAAAAAAAGCAAACAAACAAACAACCCCAAACAGTCACAGGACAAGATGCTCAGCATCACTAATTGTTACAGAAGGAATACCCATCAAATCGACAAGAAGTCACATTCCATCTGACAGAATGGCCATCCAGACTTCTGCAAACTGTAATGGGGGAGAGAGAACTGGGAGATGATCCAACCCCTGAAAGTGCTGGGGGAATGCCTATTGGCAAAAGCCCCTGAAAGAACAGCCTCCACCGGACAGAACAAAACATTTCAAGGGACCCAAGCCTAGGTTTTTAATACTGACACCTGGGCTACTGCTACGAAAAACCATCATTGTAAGGACACAGGCCCCCCAACGCTCACTGCACTGCTACTTCCAGAAACCGGAACACAGACCCAAGAAAAGGTTCACCAAGAAGTCTAAGTGTTCAAGAAATGTGGTACATATATACAATGCGCTATTACTCAGATGTGAAAAACCACCACTGAATTTATGAAATTATGACACTGGTTCCCAAAAGATTGGACCTTGGAGGACTTATACAAAATGTGAACTCAGCAACAAAGGAAGAAAAAGCAGATGATGTCCCTTCTAGGCATTATTTTAAAGAGATGCACAGGAAGTAATTAAAACCACAAAATGAGGCTCTTAGATTAAAACACAAAGTTCACTTCAGTTCAGTCGCTCAGTCGTGTCTGACTTTTTGCAACCCCATGGACTGCAGCACGCAGGCTTCCCTGTCCATCACCAACTCCCTGTCACACAAAACAAGAATTAAAATACAATAGGGTGGGGCAATGGCCATGGATGGATTAAGAGTTGGCTCTAATGTATGCAAAGAACTCGGTATCTGTGTCCAACTTGATGGACATGAGTTTGAACAAGCTCTGGCAGTTGGTGAAGGAAACAGATGATGGGGAAACCATGGAAACAGTGTCAGACTTTATATTTTGGGCTCCAAAATCACTGCAGATGGTGATTGCAGCCATGAAATTAAAAGACGTTCACTCCTTGGAAGGAAAGTTATGACCAACCTAGATAGCATATTAAAAAGCAGAGACATTACTTTGCCAACAAAGGTCCATCTAGTCAAGGCTGTGGTTTTCCAGTGGTCATGTAAGGATGTGAGAGCTGGACTATAAAGAAAGCTGAGCACCGAAGAGTTGATGCTTTTGAACTGTGGTGTTGGAGAAAACTCTTGAGAGTCCCTTGGACTGCAAGGAGATCCAACCAGTCCATCCTAAAGGAGATCAGTCCTGGGTGTTCATTGGAAGGACTGATGTTGAAGCTGAAACTCCAATACTTTGGCCACCTGATGCGAAGAGCTGAGTCATTTGAAGAGACCCTAATGCTAGAAAGGATTGAGGGCAGAAAGAGAAGGGGACGACAGAGGATGAGATGGTTGGATGGCATCACCGACTCGATGGACATGGGTCTGGATGGACTCCGGGAGTTGGTGATGGACAGGGAGGCCTGGCGTGCGGTTCATGGGGTTGCAAAGAGTCGGACACGACAGAGCGACTGAACTGAACTGAAGAAACAAAGAGACACAGGGGCAGTAAATGTAAAACACGAAGGGAGACTCTGAGGTTGTTTTTCGTTTTTTTTTTAACTGCACACGTGCTCGGTCATGTCTGACTCTTTGTAACCTCATGGACTATATAGGCTGCCAGGCTCCTCTGTTTATGGGTCCTCCAGGCATGGATACTGGAGTGGGTTGCCATTTTCTCCTTCAGGGGATTGTCCTGACCCAGGGATCAAACCCACGTCTCCTGCATTGGTAGGCAGGACTGTTACCACTGAGCCACCTGGGAATCTCTAGAGACTCTAGATTCAAACACAAATCAGATGTAAGAAAAAAAGCAAACAACCAGGCATGAATTTAAGTCAGAACTAATCTGTGCATAGAAATCTGTATGTGTAATAGATAAACCACATAGGCTATTTCCATCCTTCCCTCTACATATGCACTGAAGTCTGCGTCTCTATTAGATCATCCACAGGGATTTTCTCCTTCCTCCTTTCTTTTATGCGCATTTACACAGGATTATTTATCTCTAACTTGTACAAGGACTGGAACGGGTGAATTTAACTCAGGTGACCATTGTATCTACTACTGTGGGCAGGAATCCCTCAGAAGAAATGGAGTAGCCATCGTGGTCAACAAGAGTCCGAAATGCAGTGCGTGGATGCAATCTCAAAAATGAGAGAATGATCTCTGTTCGTTTCCAAGGCAAACCATTCAATGTCACGGTAATCCAAGTCTGTGCCCCAACCAGGAACGCCGAAGAAGCTGAAGTTGAACGGTTCTATGAAGACCTACAAGACCTTCTGGAACTAACACCCAAAAAAGATGTCCTTTTCATTATAGGGGACTGGAATGCAAAAGTAGGAAGTCAAGAAACACCTGGCGTAACAGGCAAATTTGGCCTTGGAGTACAGAATGAAGCAGGACAAAGGCTAATAGAGTTTTGCCACGAGAACGCACTGGTCATAGCAAACACCCCCTTCCAACAACACAAGAGAAGACTCTACACATGGACATCACCAGATGGTCAACACTGAAATCAGATTGATTATATTCTTTGCAGCCAAAGATGGAGAAGCTCTATACAGTCAGCAAAAACAAGACCGGGAGCAGACTATGGCTCAGATCATGAACTCCTTATTGCCAAATTCAGACTGAAATTGAAGAAAGCAGGGAAAACCACTAGACCATTCAGGTATGACCTAAATCAAATCCCTTATGATTATACAGTGGAAACTGAGAAATAGATTTAAGGGGCTAGATCTGATAGACAGAGTGCCTGATGAACTATGGACAGAGGTTCGTGACATTGTACAGGAGACAGGAATCAAGACCGTTCCCAAGGAAAAAAAATGCAAAAAAGCAAAATGGCTGTCTGAGGAGGCGTTACAAATAGCTGTGAAAAGAAGAGAAGCAAAAAGCAAAGGAGAAAAGGAAAGATATACCCATTTGAATGCCGAGTTCCAAAGAATAGCAAGGAGAGATAAGAAAGCCTTCCTCAGCGATCAATGCAAAGAAATAGAGGAAAAATACACAGAAGAACTGTACAAAAAATCTTCACTACCCAGATAATCACGATGGTGTGATCACTCACCTAGAGCCAGACATCCTGGAATGTGAAGTCAAGTGGGCCTTAGGAAGCATCACTATGAACAAAGCTAGTGGAGGTAATGGAATTCCAGTTGAGCTCTTTCAAATCTTGAAAGATGATGCTGTGAAAGTGCTGCACTCAACATGCCAGCAAATCTGGAAAACTCAGCAGTGGCCACAGGACTGGAAAAGGTCAGTTTTCATTCCAATCCCAAAGAAAGGCAATGCCAAAGAATGCTCAAACTACCGCACAATTGCACTCATCTCACACGCTAGTAAAGTAATGCTCAAAATTCTCCAAGCCAGGCTTCAGCAATACGTGAACCATGAACTTCCAGATGTTCAAGCTGGATCCAGAAAAGGCAGAGGAACAAGAGATCAAATTGCCAACATCCACTGGATCATCGAAAAAGCAGAAGAGTTCCAGAAAAACATCTATTTCTGCTTTATTGACTATGCCAAACCCTTTGACTGTGTGGATCACAATAAACTATGGAAAGTTCTGAAAGAGATGGGAATACCAGGCCACCTGACCTGTTTCTTGAGAAACCTGTATGCAGATCAGGAAGCAACAGTTAGAACTGGACATGGAACAGCAGACTGGTTCCAAATAGGAAAAGGAGTACGTCAAGGCTGTATGTTGTCACCCTGCTTATTTAACTTACATGCAGAGTACATCATGAGAAACGCTGGGCTGGAAGAAACACAAGCTGGAATCAAGATTGCCGTGAGAAATATCAATAACCTCAGATATGCAGATGACACCACCCTTATGGCAGAAAGTGAAGAGGAACTAAAGAGCCTCTTGATGAAAGTGAAAGAGGAGAGTGAAAAAATTGGCTTAAAGCTCAACATTCAGAAAACTAAGATCATGGCATCTGGTCCCATCACTTCATGGCAGATAGATGGGGAAACAGTGGAAACAGTGGCTGACTTTATTTTTCTGGGCTCCAAAATCACTGCAGATGGTGATTGTAGCCATGAAATTAAAACACGCTTGCTCCTTGGAAGGAAAGTTATGACCAACCTAGGCAGCACATTACTTTGACATTACTTTGCCAACAAAGGTCCGTCTAGTCAAGGCTATGGTTTTTCCAGTGGTCATGTATGGATGTGAGAGTTGGACGATAAAGAAAGCTGAGCGCCGAAGAATTGATGCTTTTGAACTGTGGTGTTGGAGAAGACTCTTGAGAGTCCCTTGGACTGCAAGGAGATCCAAGCAGTCCATCCTAAAGGAGATCAGTCCTGGGTGTTCATTGGAAGGACTGATGTTGAAGCTGAAGCTCCAATACTTTGGCCACCTGATGCGAAGAGCTGACTCATTGGAAAAGACCCTGATGCTGGGAAAATTGAGAGCAGGAGAGGGAGGGGACAACAGAGGATGAGGTGGTTAGATGGCGTCACCGACTCAGTGGACATGGGTTTGAGTGGACTCGGAGTTGGTGATGGACAGGGAGGCCTGGTGTGTTGCGGTTCATGGGATTGCAAAGAGTCGGACACGACTGAGCGACTGAACTGAACTGAACTGAACTGAATTGGGTTTTTTCGATCTTACTCTGATGCTATCCCCATGGATTCACCATATAGCTTTTGCCAACCTGCTTTTATAACCATCCTTCTAACCAATCCTGGATACCCCATTGCCTTTTGAAAATGATGGCACCCAAGATCATGTTGAGATTATCACATGAACATATGCCTTCCCAGGTGGCTCAGACGGTAAAGCACCTGCCTCAGTGCAGGAGACCTGGGTTCAATCCCTGGGTCGGTAAGATCCCCTGAAGAAGGGAATGGCAACCCACTCCAGTATGCTTGCCTGGAGAATCCCATGGACAGAGAAGCCTGGTGGGCTACAGTCCATGGGGTCACAAAGAGTCAGACACAACTGAGTGACTAATACACTCGGTGCATACATTCTCCAGGGTATTTTCCAGTTCCCTGACCCATGTCACATCACAGGAAATTAACACTGTATTTGCCCTGGTTAACTATGAAAATATTCCTCATTTTCTCTATTTCAGCATTCTATAATTGGCCTTGACCTGATATGCCTACATTTTAAAGATTAACATTTTATCCTTCTTTTTCCTATCTTAGAGTAATAAACCCGTTCTTTTATTACTTTACTCTGTTCTTTATTACTTACAGTAGTGATTCTTACTCATACCTCTGCTCTTGCTTGCACACACTTGTGTGTGTGTGTGTGTGTGTGTGTGTGTGTGTGTTTCTTGTGCAGATGGCTTCTGATTTTCTTATTTCTCTCTAATACAAACTCATTATTATAAAGTTACAGACATATAATTAATATATTCAGGCCTGAAATTTTACACAATGAAATAGATATTTTATTATATATATTTTTGTCCTTTATATTACAGTGAAGGTACCATGCTGGGCTAGAAGACAGCAAAATAACCCTTGTTTTGCCACTAAGTAGCTGTACATGGCAAGCAAGTGTCAATTACTTCACTAGTAAAGGGAGAGGGCAAGACTGAAGAAATAATACATTTTCTCCCCAATATCACTGCTTTGTGTACAGTGCTCAATCTCCCATCGCCTTATCTAAACTCATTTTCTAACCAGCATTTTTGATACAGTGGACTGGTACAGACTTTGAAAGAAGAGTTGTGCATAATACTAGTTATGCAATAATTTCCCCTTCATAGTTTAAACACTGCGTTTCCCAGCTATAATTAAATCATTGCATAAATGTCAACCTATGAAGAAAGCAATAAATATAGTCTGAGCTGGTAGAAGCCACAGGAATATCTGGATTCGCTAGAGACCACTGAACAATTAACATTAGAAGTTTCTTGTACACATATACAAAGAAGGAGTTAATCTACTGGAAGGAAAGCATTCTAAATTAAAACTATCTTTAGGAATTAACACACAAGAGAAAGTCCATCACTGTTTTCAAGAATATGAAAAATCAAGTGGGCTATAAAACCCAATATTTGAGATTTAATTTCATGTTGTAAAACCACATTCGGTAACAACAACAAAGAAGTAAAGAAATGGTATGCTGCAGTCACCTGTATGTTTTTGTCTGCTTCTATTCACCTTTTTATGACTTCTAATTGTTAGGCTGTTGTTAATTTACAAATTTTTGTTTTTTTGGTGCAGCTAGCATAGAATGTGAGGCCATTACACACAATGTTAAACTGCCTCTTTTTCTCCTTAAAAAAAAGATAAAAAAAAAACTGTTATAAGGGGCTTATACTTCAAGAAACTGAATCCTATGAAAAATTTTATTTCATCCAGTATTTATGCATAATCTCATTTTACTATTTCCAAGTATAATATTTTTAAACACAGTTTTGTTATTTAGTTTTTTCACTTGAGAAATATTTTTTCCAAATAGAAAGTCATCAAAAAATTCAGTTATATGACAACTACTTTTTAAACTATCTAATATATTTATACAACGTACAGAATGTAATTCATTATTTGGCTTTCTTTGTACATAGTGACTGTGGAGCCTACATTTTAATTTTACCTGGGTATGGAGAGATTTTTCTAGTATAACTTCTTATTGTTTTTCTTCTTAGGAGTTTTTGAAAATCTTTATCTTGTATTTGTATATAAGGGCTAAATAGTTTCTTGAAACAGATCAAAATAGTACTCCACTGTTTCAAGAGACTTTACAGTCTTTATTCTTTCCTGTCCTCCAAGGACAGACTATCAATTCAATTTAGAGGAAAACTTCTGAAGGAAATGTTTTCATCTTCACTGTTCAGCAATGTCTTGAACTCGAGGAACTGACACTTTTCACAACTGTATTGTTTCAGGATTAGACATTCTTGCATTTATTTGGGGGAAAGGAGAATCTAGGCATTTAAAGTTGAGAATTCTAGAAATATATAAATTAAACTGATTTACCTCTGTACACTTTGATTCTCCTCAGCATTTCTTTCTTGGAAAAGCAAAGTCATAGGGATCATGTTTGCTTCCATTTGGGGCAGGGTCAGGAAGACCAGAGAGAGAGACAAATCTCCACTTGCCCATTCAGACTGTTCTAAGGGTGGATCCCTTTTCTGCCCTTAGAACAGGCAGTTAACTGATCAGACTAAGAAGGAATGTACAAATGGGCTCATTTGAGGGATAGTTAATGCAGGGGCTTTTTGCATAATGGGGGTGGGATGCAGAGAAACCACAAGTGATAGAATAATATCGCAAGTTGTTTAAGAACAGAAGCAAACCTTAATCCTCTAAGCCTGATGAAGCAAGCAGTGTTTCCTCAGGAGACAGAGCTAAGCGGAGAAGCCGCTTTGACCTTTGGCCAAGGAGCCCATCAGCCCTTGAAACATCACAGAGGGGGAAAATGAGAGAATTAAATAACTTGCCCTTTCTCTCCTGCAGTCTCCTAATAGGATGTTCTGCTATTTGCAACCAGCTGGAGTGGGAGGGCAAGGGTGCCTGTTGAGGAAATCCGTATAAAGATCAGCCCCCAGGGACACAATGGAAAAGTGGGGAGGGGAGATTTGGGAAGCAGGTGCCCTGCTCTGGACCCTGGGAGGCTAGCCCAAGTGGACTGCAACATCTCGTGCCTTGGTTTTATCCTTCGGGTGGTGTTCATCCAATCAAACTGGAAGTCAGGAGAAAACAAGTCCCCTTTTCTGGTCACGGTTTTGACAGTAACTGGGTTCTTCTATGTAAGGCCTCGGTTATTAGGCATCGCACTTCCTCAGCTACAGAGCTGCTGTGGTTACATGGTTCCTGCACCTCGCCCCTTAAGGCTTAGGGGAAGTAATAGCTTCCCTCCAATATTGGTTCCCAAATGTGTCAACAGCACTTTCCGTTCCCATGACTCTGCTCATATTTCTGTAAACAGTTTCTTCATTAATCTTCCTTTAGTTAAACACTTTAAGACTGACTTCTGTTTTCTTCCAGGATCCTGAGTGATACAGTAATGTAGAAAAGTTTCCATAAGCCATCAGCAGGCCCAGAATGAGTGGGATCAATGTAGAGGCTGCATTTTGGGGGGATACTCAGTTTTCTCTGGGTCACTAAGGGAAGATAACCCATTCATTACCTTCCCCTAACTAGAGAACAAGAGTAGCAACGAGTTCTCAATTCCCAAAAGTGTTTAGCACTGACAGAGATGCTGAAGATCAAAATATATTTTGAAGTATTTCTGTCTGATCTTTCTCTTGTTCTGTGATTTCATTCTGCCTATGTTTTGGTCCCTCTATTCTCTGGCTTCACTTGCACAGGCTGAGGTGCCTGTTATTCCCATAGTTTAATTTCTCTCATAGTTTAATATTCTCTCTTTAATTTCTGAAGTGGCTGTTACTCTCATAGTTTCTCATAGTTTCATTTTCCCTTCAGCGTTCATGAGCTCCAGGGTACAGTTGGTTAGAGTTATTCAGGTCTTGGTAATCTCCCAGCTAATTAAGTGCTTTGTTTCGAGGTATAATTCACATACCATATAAGTGAGCCATTTAAAGTATACAAGGGGCTTCCCTTGTAGCTCAGACAGTTAAGAATCTGCCTGCAATGCAGGAGACCTGGGTTTGATCCCTGGGTTGGGAAGATTCCCTGGAGGAAGGCATGGCAACCCACTCCAGTATTCTTTCCTGGAGAATCCCCACCAACATAGGTGCCTGGTGGGCTATAGCCCATGGGGTCGCAAAGAATCAGACACGACTGGACGACTAAGCATAGCACAGCACAAAGTATACAAGGCATAATAACCTAAATGGGAAAAGAATTTGAAAAAGAATAGATACATGTATATGCATAACTGAACCACTTTGCTGTATACCTGAAACTAACACACATTGTTAATCATCTATACTCCAACATATAATTAAAAAGTTTTAAAGAAGTTAAGTGTACAAGGCAATGGCTTTTAGACTGTTCAGAGTTCTGTAGCCTTCACTACTATCTAATTTTAGAACCTTTTTTTTACCCCCAAACTTTATACTCATAGCAGTCACCCACTACTCCTCCTGCTTTGAGCCATAGAAAACCACTAATACGCTTTCTATCTCTATGCTTTCTCCTATTTTGGACATACCATAGACATGAAATCTCAGAATATGTGGACCTGTGTGTGGCTTCTTTCACTTAGCTTAGTCTGTCTGTGCTGCAGCAGGTATTAAGTAGTGCATTACGTTTTCTTGCTGTTGAGTGATATCCATGGATGTCTATACCATTTTTCTTTATCCATTTATCAAATGAAGGACATTTCAGTGGCTGCCACTTTTTGACTGTTTTTAACTTTTCTGCATATGTTTGCATATGGACTTATATTTTCATTTCACATATATATGTGAAATATATATATATTTATGTATACATATATTTATGTGTGTATATGTATATGTGTGTATACATATATATGCTAAGTCTCTTCAATCATGTCCAACTCTGTGCAACCCCATGGACTGTGGCCCACCAGGCTCCTCTGTCCATGGAATTCTCTAGGCAAGAATACTGGAGTGGGTTGCCATGCCCTTCTCCAGGGGATCTTCCCGACCCAGGGATCGAACCCAAGTCTCTTACATCTCCTGCACTGGCAGGTGGGTTCTTTACTACCTGGGAAAATATATAAATATATCTAGGAGTAGAACTGTTGGGTTACATAACACCATATATTCAATGTTTTCAGGACTATAATAGATAATTTGAACAGGTAAAGTAGTCTTTTGAATAACAAGTAAGAAGTATTAAAAGAGTTACACTAACCAATCTTCCTAAAATGATTTCATAGAGTAAAGCTTCACTTGGTGTGGATATATGTGGTTTTAACTTTTATATCTTATGAAGAAATCTTGTGTAATGACAGGAAATTGTTGAAATTGGTGAGCATGCTTGCCATTTAAACAGGAAAGAAAATGGGTGACACTTCAATTTTTTAAAAAATGGTTGCTGTTAATATATCATATTTTTAAAAACAATTTCAAAGAAACAAAACCCAAGAGAAATTCTGAGACTTTGGTAAAACTTCCTCATGAATAGCCAATCATTATGCAATGTACATCAAAAAGAATGATGTCAAGAAGTTGGCCTCTTTGTCTTTTTTTTACCAGCTTGACTGAGTACTATTCTTCCTCCAGGTGCAGGCTTTGTTTGCACATTGATTCCTTCTGCATGGTTTAGTTGATTGCCTTAGCTTCTACTTTTGTTCTTGTTCAGTCACCAAGTCGTGTCCAAGTCTTTCAATCCCATGGACTGTAGCATGCCAGACTTCCCTGTCCTTCACTTTCTTCCAGAGTTTGCTCAAATTCATGTCCATTGAGTCAGTGATGCTATCTAACCATCTCATCCTCTGCTTCCCCCTTCCCCCTTTTGCCCTCAGTATTTCCCAGCATCAGAGTCTTTTCCAGTGAGTCAGCTCTTCGCATCAGTTTCAGCATCAGTCCTTCTTAGGGGTTTCTCAGGTAGCTCAGCTGGTAAAGAATCTGCCTGCAGTGCCAGAGACCTGGGTTTGATCCCTGGGTTGGGAGGATCCCCTGGAGGAGGACGTGGCAACCCACTTCGGTATTCTTGCCTGGAATCCCCATGGAGGAGCCTGGCGGGCTACAGTCCATGGAGTCACAAAGAGGGGGACACGAGCGACTAAGCACAGCACAGCACATCAGTCCTTCCAACGAATATTCAGGGTTGATTTCCTTTAGGATTTACTGGTTTGATCTCCGTGTAGTCCAAGGCACTCTCAAGAGTCTTCTCCAGCACCACAATTCAAAAGCACCTGTTCTTTGGTGCTCAAGCTTTTCTATGGTCCAATTCTCACATCTCAAATCATAACTTTGAATATATAAGCCTTGCTATAGCCAAAATATGTCCTACATCTTCTCTCTTCATGCCTTTGCCCTCCTCCGTTCCCTCTGCTGTGACAATGTTCTTACATTGACCATTTTACCATATTCTAGCCATTTGATCAGCTTCTTCTGTTCACTCAGCAAGCATTTGCTTAGTGCCTGTTATATGTCAGTAGGAATACAAAGGTGAGTGTGTCATGGACTATTCCATCATGCTCCTCAAAGTCTAGTACAACAGTTTTTGTATTCTTTGCCTGTGTAATTCACATGATGTTCATCACGGATGCAGCAATATGCCTGCCCACTCTTGGGCATTTTCTGCTTTTCTACAGACTCTGATGTAGAGCTTATGACTTGAGTTCATTGCAATTCTGATTTTATGGGCTGTGGCCCCCCTTTTCTCATGCAGTTTGTTGATTTCAAATTCTAATCTTTGTTTGAAGTCTTTCCTAATCTCTTCAAATCCAGTGAATCAGTTTCTCCTTCATTCTTCTGCGAAGGTCTCTTGTTTCTCTACTAGACTGTATATGTCACTCTGTCTTATGTTACAGCTGAGACATGACCACTGTACACCCAGCTCCTTCCTGTGTCTCCCAGGGCACCTTGCACAACTCTTCCTTCTCCAGTAAATACTTTCCCAACTGAATGGCAATTAAGTGACTCTTTGACCAAATCAGGAAGTAAATATGGGTGTGGAAGCTGAGCTCGGCAAACTGGTAACAAAGTCTGTACCTGAGAGGAAAGCAGAGTGGACTTTGGATCTTTTTAAACACATCCCCAAACCCAACCCAGTGTGTTCACTCTCTAAGGAAAAACAAGCCACCTACAGCAAAGAACTGGGAACAGACAGAAAGAAGTGAGAGAGACTTTGCCGCTGGTGGAGCAAAGTGAGTACCCTTGATCTAATAGTTTCTATGGATAACTGAGGGGTGGTGATAGGTGTGGGGTGGAACATGTGGCAGGGTTTATTGTACCAGCTTTTGGGGGTCTGCTCCAAAAAAGAGTAGAAAAAGAAAAGAAAATTTTAAACCAGACCAGAATTCACATGTAACCTGTGTGTGTTTATATATATATATATATATTCTTTTTCAGATTCTTTTTCATTATAGGTTATTACAAGACATTGAGTATAGCTCCCTGTGCTATACAGCAGGTCCTTGTTATTTATTTTATTGCACTTGTTTTTCAGCAGCATGAATCCAACGACTTCAGCCGGCCCCATGGCCAACTCTGTGTTTGTGGTGACACCTCCAAATGGGTATACGGTGTTCCCTGGGGGCATGTCTCAGGTGCCCCTATATCCAAACTACCAGTCCCAAGTCCATGTAATTCCCGGGAACCCACCTGGTTCATGGCCACCTGTGAGTCAGCAACCCGCCGAGAGAACCCTAAAAGAAGGCAAAGTCTTAGGGGTAAGTGAAACTTCACTCTGCAGGGAGGGGGGGTCACATGGCTGGAGCTGGAGGAGGGGGGAGTTTTGGAAATACAGACACTCCAAATCCAGTAAGTGGGGTTGGAGCCGACCCGGCCTCGCCAAACTCAGATCTCTGAGAAAGCTCAGCTGTGCAGCATCCCTAGGGCCTCTGTGCAGGACCTTGTATTTTTTGACTCAGGCATTTTAGGAAAGAAGAAGAAAAGCAATGGGGGTAAAAAGCAGTAAGCTGACACCTGTGTTGATCCATGTGGCCTCTGGAAGAAAGTGGGTTCAGCAGACCATGAGGTGAAATCTAAAAGAGCTTGAATGGAATATCTGCCCAAGAGGGAAAAAAAGCACCTTAGAGAACTAACAAAATAAGAGATGCCAACAACTTTCTCGCTAAGAGGTTGTCCTGGGTAGTTCAAGGAGAGGCCCATTTCATTGCAGTGTCTGGATTCTGATCCAGACAGTCTGGAGCTCAAATCCTAGCCCCACCCCCATTCACTGTCCATGGGAATGTCAATAAATACAATCTGTAGGCCAATTTGTATCTGCCACATTTACAAAATACCCAGTCATTCCATTTCTGAGACTTTGTCCTGCAGGTATACCTGCACATGCAAGAAATATGACATGTGTGAGCTTACCCGTGGCAGCACAGCCGGCGATCACAAAAGAATGGAAACAACCAAAATATCCATCAGCATAATCCTGGTTAAAGCCATGTGTTGCACCTCCAAAGAAAGAAAGGTAGTGAAGCTTTAAAAGGAACAAGTAAGCTCTTTGCGCAACAATGTGGACATAACCCCAAGATGTGACATTAATGAAAAAAGACAGAGACAGACATTGCATATAATTTGTTATTGGGCAAATTTTAGGAAATAATGTATTCATATCTGCTGCCATGTTTATCACCTATATACCATTAGTATGTATAGTATTTGTGTGGGAACATACCTGCATGAGTTTCCAAGGGCTGCCATCACAAAGTGCCATAAACTGAGTGGCTTCAAACAACAGAATTTTATTCTCACAGTTCTGGAGGCCAAACACAATCAAACTGTCCACAGGGCCATGCTTTCTCTGAAGGATAGGTCCTTCAGAGGAGGAGCCACTAGGCAAGCGTCTGTTCCAGGCCTCTCTCCTGGTAATAGTTCCTTGGCTTGTGGTAGCATAACTCCAGTCCTGACACCCATGGCGTTTTCCTATGTTCATGAATGTGTCTCTCCACATGGCATTCTCTCTCAAAGGACAGCAGTCAAGGACTTCCCTGGTGGTCCAGTGGTTAGGGCTCAGCACTTCCAGTGCAAGGGGTATGTTTGATGGCCGAGGAACTAAGATCCTGCACGTCACGTGGCATGGCCAGAAAATTTAAAAAGGACGCACAGCTGTCATATAAGATTAAGGTGGCGCCGTGGTAAAGAATCTGCCTGCCAATGCAGAAAATGCAGGAGATGCAATTTTGATCCATGGATAGGGAAGATCCCCTGGAGCAGTAAATGTAAACCCACTCCAGTATTCTTGCCTGGAAAATCCCATGGACAGAGGAACCTGGTGGGCTACAGTCTATGGGGTCGTAAAGAGTCAGACATGACTAAGCATGCATGGACATATAGGATTAGGGGTTCAGCCTACTCCAGTACACTTACATGATCTAGTTTTATCTGCAGCGACAGTATTTCCAAACAAAGCTATAATCTGAGGTTCTGGGGATCAGAATGTCAGCACACAAATTTGATGGGGGAGAGGCAGACACAATTCAATCCATAACAATATCCTAAACACATAAGTGATGAGCACGAAGATTTATCTACAAAGATGTTCATCACAGTGTTATTTATAATATGAAAAAAATAGAAACAGTCTTAACCATACAAGCTCTCTGCTCCAATGACTCCATGAAACATCCACATGACAGAATCTGGGCAGCCCTTAAAAAATCATAAGTTTGAAGGATATTTAATTTCAAGGGGACATGTTCATGATGAAATGTTAAATCTATAGAGACATTGTGAATTATCCATGTATATATCTGAAAAGAATAATGGAAGTTTATCCAGCAAAATGTAAACCATTGTTTTCTCCGAGTGAGGGGGAATGGTGGGCAGTTTTTATTTCAATTTTATATTTTTCCATATTATGTTTTAGACAAGGGAAACAAAAAATTTATTAAAGTAAAAAGGGGGCAGAATCCAGACTCAGAAACAAAGGCTTCCATTTGTGGCTCTCTTGACAGGCCATCCAGATCCTGATCGGCCTGATTCACCTCGGCCTCGGTTCCATCATGGGGACTGTCCTTGCGGGGAACTATATTGCTATTTCATTCTACGGAGGCTTTCCCTTCTGGGGAGGCATCTGGGTGAGTAACACGAGTCACCTCACAACCAAGTTCTCAGAAAGTGCCAGCCTCTCTGGGTCACCTTGTCAAGTTGTGCCCTGCAGGTTCCCAGCCAAAGGGGCAGGCTGGGTGGAAACCCAGCTCAGGTCTTGTCACAAAACAAACTACTTTGCTTGGGCTGCCCTGACGAGTACCACACTGACTGGGTGACTTACACAACAGAAATGTAGTATCTCACAGTTCTAGAGGGCAGAGATCTGAGATCAAAGTGCCAGCAGGTTTGGTTTCTTCTGAGGCCTCTCACCTTGGCTAGTAAACAACTATCTCTTCCCCTGAGTCTTTGCATAGTTGTATGTGTGTGTGTGTATGTACCCTAATGAAAGTGTGTATGTGTGTGTGTGTGTGTGTGTGTGTGTGTGTGTGTGTGTATGTATACACCCTAATGAAAGGTTGCTACTACAAGCCGAGCTGTGAACAACGCTGGGATTTGGGGCCTCTGAAGAAGAGGAATTTGATCTGGGGCAAGCGACAAGGCTTGATCGTTCAGAGCTTTTTGTGTAATAAAGTTTTATTAGAGTATAAAAGAGATAGAGAAAGCTTCTGACACAGACATCAGAAGGGGACGGAAAGAGTGCCCGCTTGTTAGTTTTTAGCAAGGAATTATATACTTATTAGCAAGCTACTAACTAGAGAAAGGGAACACCTCAAAACCGAGAGAGTTGCACCAGGCCCCTCACCCACAACGTGTTATGTTGAGATAACATTGGCACAAGGTGAGTCATCCCCAGCCATAAAACAATTGACGTGAATCTTGAAGAAAGGCAGATTTCCAAGCAAATACATAGTTCATTAACATAGCTTAAGGAAGAGATTTCCATGAGAAAAACACATTGGTTAGCTCAAGGTTTGAGATAAAGTTAAGTTCAGACAGAACCAGGTGTCACCATGACGACACAGGATTAGAAGAGAAAAGAAAAAAAATGTGTGCCACTTGTAATTTTATTTCCTCCTGCTGCTTGGGGACCTGTGGCCTCCCTACCAAGGCCATTAGCACTCTTACTAATCTCGTTTCATAAGAACATAAGTCATATTGGTTTAGGTCCAAGTCCAACCCTGATGATCCCCTTTAACCTTAGTCAGTTCTTTTTTAAGTCAAATTTTTTGGTTGTTGGGTTGATTTTTTCATTTATTTATTCGTTTATTTGGCTGTGCTGCAACTTAGTTGCAGTATGCAGGCTCAGTAGTTGTGTGCATGGGTTAGTTGCTCTGTGACAGGTGGGATCTTAGTTCCCTGACCACATATCGAACCCACATCCCTTGCGTTGCAAGGCAGATTCCTAACCACTGGACCACCATGAAAATCTCCCTTAATCATCTATTTAAAGGCCCTGTCTCCAAAGAGAGTCACATTCAGAGGTACTATAGGTTAGGGCTTCAAAGGATATATTTTGAGGGGACATAATTCATCCATTACACCAAGGATTACAAGACAATGCAAGACAGCATTCACCCAGAAAGGCCACTTTCCTAATCCACCCACCCTAGAGGGCAGGGAACATTTTTCTAGTTTATCAACCCAGAGGAGCTACCATTTTCTAATTCCCACAAAACCACCCATGTGTAAAAAAATATATTGGGAACAGCCCTCAAGTGTTGTTCAGTGTAGACCCACAGCCTGAACTCCAGAAGAAAAGCATTTCCACCCATGCTCAAGGGTCAATAAGCCATTAAAAAAAATGAGAACTCAGCTTAGAGTCCACTGAAGGGCTTCTGAGTCCCCATTCTGGTAAAATACTTGGGGGGTGTTTTCTGTCAAAGTCCATAGCTTTCATCAGATTCTCAGAATGATTTGTGACTCCCTAGAAGGTTATTTAACTTATATACAGAGTACATAATGAAAAACGCTGGGCTGGAGGAAGCATAAGCTGGAATCAAGATTGCTGGGAGAAGCATCAATAACCTCACATGTGCAGATGACACCACCCTTATGGCAGAAAGTGAAGAAGAACTAAAGAGCATCTTGATGAAAGTGAAAGAGGAGACTGAAAAAGCTGGCTTAAAATTCAACATTCAAAAGACAAAGATCATGGCATCTTGTCCTATCACTTAATGGTAAATAGATGGGAAAACAGTGGAAACAGTGACAGACTTTCTTTTCTTGCGCTCCAAAATCACTGCAGATGGTGATTGCAGCCATGAAATTAAAAGACGCTTACTCCATGGAAGAAAAGTTATGACCAACCTAGACAGCATATTTAAAAGCAGAGACATTACTTTGCCGACAAAGGTCCATCTAGTCAAAGCTTTAGTTTTTCCAGTAGTCATGTATGGATGTGAGAGTTGTACTATAAAGAAAGCTGAGCGTCGAAGAATTGATGCTTTTGAACTGTGGTGTTGGAGAAGACTCTTGAGAGTCCCTTGGACTGCAAGGAAATCCAACCAGTCCATCCTAAAGGAAATCAGTCCTGAATATTCATTGGAAGGACTAATGCTGAAGCTGAAACTCCAATACTTTGGCCACCTGATGTGAAAAACTAACTCATTTGAAAAGACCCTGATGCTGGGAAAGATTGAGGGCAGGAGGAGAAGGGGATGATAGAGGATAAGATGGTTGGATGGCATCACCGACTCAATGGACATGAGTTTGGGTAAACTCCAGGAGCTGGTGATGGACAGGGAAGCCTGGTGCAGTCCATGGGGTCGCAAAGAGTCGGACACGACTGAGAGACTGAACTGAACTGAAAAGGTTAAGGAGTACAAATCCTTTTTCTTCTCCAAGGCATTGTCTTTAAGATTGTTTTGCATTCTCCCTAGTGTCCTGCTCCTACACATACACACACACACACACACACACACACACGCACGCCTAAACACACACACGCACACACGTGCGTACATACACACTCCTTCTTCCCCCTCCACCCACCAGTCTCCTTTTCCTCCCTGCTGTTATACAGTCTGTCCCTCAACTCACACACCTGTCTATGACTCAAATGCAACTTTTTTGACAAAGAGCAAAATTCCAGAGTAACCTAGATGTCAGCCGAAGTCACCTTATCCCGTGAAATTTAAATAAAATAGCCTGGGGCTTCCCTGGTGGCTCAGGGATTAAAAAAAATCTGCCTGTCAATGCAGGAAACAAGCCAGGAAGATCCTACAAGCCTCAGAGCAACTGAGCCCACGCACCAGTTATTGAGCCTGTGCTCTAGAGCCGGGGAACCACAGCTACTGAAGCTCACGAGCCCTAGAGCCCATGCTCTGCAACAAGAGAAGCTACTGCAATGAGAAGCCTGTGCACCCCAACTAGAGAGTAGTCCCCATTCTTCACAACTAGAAAAGGCTAGCACAGCAACGAAGACCCAGTACGTTCAAAAATAAAATGAATAAATATATGAAATGAAAGGGAACAGGCCTCAGAAATTTAAGGACCACTATAATAAAATTTCACAATGAATAAGTAAAACAAAACAGCCTAGAATTAGCCCCCACCCTCATTCCCACACAATATCTGCAAAATGGCAGGGTTTGTGCTCTAGGGAATGTCTTTGCATCACTGCTCCCTCTCTGTCTCTCTCGCTCCCATCTGTCTCGTTCCTGAGATTCTGGTCTTCTCTCCACTCTACGCAGACCTAACTTGGAACCAACCCCTCTTCCTGCCCCCAAGCACTCACTGGGCACCTGTTCTGTATCACTAACTTTAATGGAGTTCGGGGCAGCAGGAAGGACCAACAAGCCAGACAAAGAGCACCTTGCTATTGAGCGTTAGCCTCCACTGAGTATTAAGTGCCCAGTGGCTGCCCTGACATTTCAAATGCCTCACTGGTCTTCTCCTCTTCCACAAGGATGCTCGGCGACCGTCAGCCCTCTTCCCATTTTTCTGCAGTTTTGCTCTTAGCTGCCTTCTTGACTCCAGGACTGTCTTTCTATTTCTTAAAGATCACTAATGCCCTCTTCTAAAACAAAGGTCCATCTCCCTTGGCATCTCAAAAGGGCCAGCAGGAACATCAGAAATCCAGCCTTTTGTTCCCTATCTTCATCAATTCTCTATAAACAGAAGGCTGTACAACTGAAATTCGTTTTTACACTTCTAGGAAAAATGGAATTCCCCTTAGAAGGCATAAACAACTCGACTCAGTTTTCATTGTAAATCACCATTTACACTCCCAGGCACACGCATCCACGCTGACTGGGAGCAGGTAGAGAGTGGGGGTTAATACCATGGGATCTGGAGTCAACTCCTTGGATCTGACTCTCAACTCTGCTACTTTCTGGGTGGTCTTGGATGCATTATTTTAAATCTCTAAGCCACCGGACTTCCCTGGCGGTCCAGTGGTTAAGAATCCTCGCCTCCACTGCAGGAGTGCAGCGGGTTCAATCCACGATCGAGGAACTAAGATCTTGCATGCTGCACAGTGTGACAAAAAAAAAAAAAAAAAGCAGGATATAAATAAATAAATCTCTAAGCCTCAGTCCACCATCTATAAAATGGGAATAATAATAGTGCCCCATGGGACATGATGCAGTTAAATAAGGTAAAGTTATAAGAAACACATCATGTAGTGCTCAGCAAAGCTTTTCATAAACAGTACCTGGTGCCCTTTCAGACCACTGTTGCTGCCATATTGGGCAAATTATGGTAGGTAATCTCACCAGCCGCTGTGCCTACAGAATACCAGTGCTAGGATAAATGCACACAATCTACCTTGCAATTCTCATATTGGACGTTCAGTTTTGTAGACATGTGACACTTTTCTGAGTCACTAAAAGGTACTCACCTAGGTGTGAAGACAGGCAAGGACTGAGGTTGGGTTAAAACATCTCAAAACAGTACAGCTGGTAGCCTTTCCTTCTCCCTGTCCCGAGCCCCCGTTCCCAGCTGAACCCTGAGATATGGATGGGAAACCAACAAGATATGCATATGGAAAAGTAAAAGAAAAAGAAATAAACAACATTTACTCTGTATAGAATCTACTATGCGCAAGAGTCACTAAATGCCTGATAAGGGGCATAAACTTTCTAGTGACAATGACACTTAGGAAGACATGTCATTTTCCCCTTTTTCAAATGAGAAAATAAATATTTGAGAAATGAATAACTTACCCAAGATCACATGAGTTTCAAGCCAGAATTTACAACCAATCTGCTGGATCCCACTTCATTGCCCTGTGAGGTGGTGCAAAACAGGCACTCATTCATCCATTCATTCATTCTTTTCCCTCATGTTGAGCTGGGTCTCAGCAGGGAAACGTAGTTTGTGAGAGAAAATGTGTGTAAACAGAATCATGGAAGTCTGAAGATGTGGGCCCTAACCCCTGACCTCTTTCTAAACCACCTCTCTTCCATGTCAGTTCATCATTTCAGGATCCTTCTCGGTGTCGGCAGAAAAGCAGTCACGATCTTCTTGTCTGGTAAGTCACATCATGGAACTGATTCTCCCAGCTGGAGACCTATAGGAAAGACACACCGGGGGAAAAGAAGATTAATCCCTCCCTCATCCACGAGCCTACTCACAACCAGACATGGGACTCTGACACGTTGTTGTTCAGTCACTCAATCGTGTCTAACTGTTTGTGACCCCCATGGACTGCAGCACACCAGGCTTCCCTGTCCTTCACTATCTCCCTGAGTTTGCTCAGACTCATGTCCGTTGAGTTGATGATGCCATCCAACCATCTCATCCTCTGTCGCCCCCTTCTCCTCCTGTCCTCAATCTTTCCCAGCATCAGGGTCTTTTCCAATGAGTCGGCTCTTTGGCCAAAGTGTTGGAGTTTCAGCTTCAGTATCAGTCCTTCCAGTATTCAGGGTTGATTTTCTTTAGGATTGACGGGTTTGATCTCCTTGCTGTCCAAGGAACTCTCAAGAGTCTTCTCCAGCACCACAGTTCAAAAGCATCAATTCTTCTGACACTTGCTCACATATAATCACAGGGCCATTTGAACCTGGCCAGAGTTCCAAGAAGGAAAATGTCTAGAGGACTTAGGGGAGGGAAGGGCAAACAGCCACATTAGTTAGGGCATCAGAGAGTGGAGAGAAAGAATGGCTTCCCAAGGACGCTCTTACAGGAGGAGGCACAGAGTTCCCAGGGGCCCAGGGCTCCCCCACAGCTGAGCAGCACACAGAGCAGGCCCCCATTTCTTCAGGACAGCCAGGGAGGCTCAGGCACCTGCCTCTCTAAGGAATCCAGCCAAAGGAGCTCTGTAAAGCAGCATGGACAAGGCTTCATGGTCCCCTAGCAGTATGCCCAGAAAGTACCATGGTTCCTCTCACAAGCAGGTTATCTAGCCCAAGAGGCTTCAAGATAGCCAGGTCCCTACACCAGAGGAAATCTATTTGAAAATCTCCAAAGGAAAGCTCAAAATTACGGGCATGTCTATTTGCACCTGGGCTTCCCTAAGTGGCTCAGCAGTAAAGAATTTGCCTATCAAAGCAGAAGACATGGGTTCGATTCCTGGGTCAGGAAGATCCCCAGGAGAAGGAAATGGCAACTCACTGAAGTATTCTTGCCTGGGAATTCCCATGGACAGAGGAGCTTGGGGGGCTACAGTCCTTGGAGTCACAAAGAGTCAGACATGACTGAAGTGACTAGACAACAACAACTTTCTGCATGTGGCCCAGAATCATGGGCCACCAGAGCCTGTCACATTCCAAGACACCAGAGGTTGATACTCCTGCCCATCTCCTATGGGATAAAAGGATGGAGTGTTTCCCAAAGATTATTCTTGGGGACACTTGTCTGATGACATATTCGTGAAGATGGGTAGGTAAACTTGGAGAGATTTCTATTTATTAGCACCGCACCCCCTGAAGATCCATAATCCTTGTTAAAGGCTCTTATAAGTCCTGCAGCAAAGACCTGTTTAACTTAACTTTGTTTCAAAGTTAATTTAGCCCCAAAACTGTCTGTTAAAAAAAATTAATTAAAAAAATTTTTTTAATATTTATTTACTTTTGGTTTCCCTGGGTCTTTGTTACCCTACAAGGGCTTTTTCCCTAGTTGCAGAGAGTGCTACTCTCTAGTTGCAGCGTGAGGGCTTCTCACTGCAGTGGTTTCTCTTGTTGCAGGGCACGGGGCTCTAGGCTCACAGGCTTCAGTAGTTGTGCATGGGCTTAGTTGCTCTGTGGCATGTGGGATCTTCCCAGACCAGGGATGGAACCCATATCTCTTGCATTGGCAGGTGGATTTTTTTCACCACTGAGTCACCAGGGAAACCCCAGCCACACTCCTTTTTGCACAAAACACTGCCTTGTTTGCTGCAGAACTAAAATTCTGGGAAATCCTGTTAAGAAATACTTGCTGAGTCGCTGCTCATCTCACTTGCAATTGTTTTCCTCTCCCACTCTGACCTTTTGTATCTTTTTCAGCTGAATATCAGTGTGGGCTTCAACATCGTCAGTGCCATCTTCTCCATGGTTGGAATCGCACTCTTCATCGTCGATTTAATTATCATTAGTCCCTACACCTACTGGGGCGGGGTGAGTATCCCTCCTGACCAGTGCTCCTCTGGGTTCCACCTTAGCTGGATTTAGGAATTGTTGGAAAGGGCCTGACATGTGTGTTTTTGAGATATGGTTTTCCCAGGGTATATACCCACTAATGGGATTGCTGGGTCATATGGTTGTTCTATTTTTAGTTTTTTAAAGATCCTCTGTACCTATTTATATTCCTACCAACAGTGCAAAAGGATTCCCTTTTCTCTATACCCTCTCTAGCATTTATTGTTTGTAGATTTTTTGATGATGGTCATTCTGAATGGTGGGAGGTAATATCTGATGGTAGTTTTGATTTGCATTTCTCTAATAATTAATGATGTTGAACATCTTTTCAAGTGCCTCTTGACCATCTGTGTGTCTTCTTTGGAGAAACGTCTATTTAGGTCTTCTGCCCACTTTTTGATTGGGTTGTTCGTTTTTTTTTATTGAGTTGCATGAGCTGTTTGTGTATTTTGGAGATTAATCCTTTGACCATTGCTTCATTTGCAAATATTTTCTCCCATTCTGAAGGTTGCCTTTTTGGCTTATTTACAGTTTCCTTTGCTATGCAAACTTTTTAAGTTTAATTAGGTCCCATTTATTTATTTTTGTTTTTATTTTCATTCCTCTAGGAGGTGGGTCAGAAAAGATCTTGATGTGATTTACATCAAAGAGTGTTTTTCCTATGCTTTCCTCTAAAAGCTTTATAGTGTCCAGTCTTACATTTAGGCCCTTAATCCGTCTTGAGTTTATTTTTGTGTATGGTATTAGGTAGTGCTCCTTCTTTTACATGCAGCTATCTGGTTTTCCAGGCACCACTTATTGAAGAGACACTCTTGTCTCCATTGTGTGTTCTTGCTTCTTTTGTAATAGACTAGGTGACCATAGGTATGCAGGTTTATCTCTGGGCTTTCTGTCCTATACCATTGATCTATATTTCTGTTTTTTGTGCCAAGACCATACTGTCTAGATGACTGTAGCTTTGTAGTATAGTCTGAAGTCAAGGAGCCTGATTCCTCCAGCTCTGTTTAAAAAGACACATGTATCCCAGTGTTCATTGTAGCACTGTTTACAAGAGCCAGGACATGAAAACAACCTAAATGTCCACTGACAGATGAACGAATAAAGAAGATAAGGTACATTTATACAATAGAATACTACTCAGCCATAAAAAAGAATGAAATTGAGTCATTTGTAGAGATACAGATGGACTTAGAGTCTGCCATACAGAGTAAAGTAAGTCAGAAAGAGAAAAGTGCATATCATATATTAACACATATATGTGGAATCTAGAAAAATGGTACATATCAATCGAGTTCCTAGGGCAGGCATACAGATGCAGATGTAGAGAACAGATGTATGGGCACTGGGCAGGAAAGGGAGGGTGAAACGAATTAGGAGACCAATTTGCTATAAATACACTGGACTTCCCTATAGTAATATACTGCTGCTGCTGCTGCTGCTAAGTCGCTTCAGTCGTGTCCGACTCTGTGCGACCCCACAGACGGCAGCCCACCAGGCTCCCCCATTCCTGGGATTCTCCAGGCAAGAACACTGGAGTGGGTTGCCATTTCCTTCTCCAGTGCATGAAAGTGAAAAGTGAAAGTGAAGTCGCTCAGTCGTGTCCGACTCTTTGCGACCCCATGGACTGTAGCCTACCAGGCTCCTCCGTCCATGGGATTTTCATAGTTAGCTAGTAGAAACCTGCGGTATAGCAGAGAGCTCAGTTCAGTGCTCTGTGGTGAGCTAGATGGGTGAGGTGTGGGGGGGGGATGCCCAAGAAGGAGGGGATGTGTGTATGTTTATAGCTGATTCACTTTGTTGTACAGCAGAAACTAACACAACATTGTAAAGCAATTATATTCCAATAAAAAAAGAAGAAAGGGCCCAACAACCAACCTTCTCCTCCAAGTGCGGTAAGAATTGCAACAGAGTTTAAAGTCCCTGATCATTCTTAGTTTCTAATTTTGTAAAACAGTATCATCTACCATATGACACTGTTAGAAAATCTTTTAGTTTGTAATTTCATTTATGTAATTATACATTTAACGCATATGTACCTGCCAACCTGCCTCCACTCACTTTTTTGCCTTCCTCCCCATCACTAGGGACAAGGAGTCAGCAAAGATTTTCCGTAAAGCGTGGGAGAGTAAATATCTAAGTCTTTGCGGGCCATCTGGTCTCTGTGGCAACTACTCCACCCGATCTTGTAGTGGGAGTGCAGCCATAGAAAATACAGAAACAAATGAGCTTGACTATGTGCTGATAAGACTTTATTGACCAAAATAGGCAACAGGCAGGATGCAACCATAATTTGCCAACCTATGCTCTACATCAGTGCCATCCAATAGAAATAGAACATGAACCATGTATATGATTTTGAACTTTCTAGTAATCTTCCTGAAAGGGGGGAATAAATGAAATTAATTCTAATAATATGTTTTATTTAATCCAGTAGATTCAAATGTCATTTCAACATGTAATTCATGTAAAAAATTATCTTATATTTCGTAGTTGAGATATGAAGTGTTTGAAATCCATGGTGTATTTTGCACTTGTGGCCTAGCCACATCTCAAGTGTTCAACAGCCACACAGGGCTCATGGCTGCTGGATACCAGAAACCAGCTATAGATGAGTTTTGTGTAAATTCAACCTTTCCTTCTGTACAGCAGAGTTCATCTCCTCCCGCTCCTCGTGGCCTTTCTTCTATATCAGCCATTCTCCTCTTTGACTGGAGCTTTCCCATCAGCATATGAACATGCTTCTGTTCCCTCCATTGTAAAAAAAACCAACCAACCTTCTCTCAGGCCAGATACCACCCTATTTCTCTGGTTCTCTTTGCAGAAAAATCCTAAAAAGATTTGTCTGCCCTCCCTGTCTCCAACTCGCTCTCCTCTTACATTTGCTCTTGAGCTGACTCTAATCAGACTTTATGCTTCACTTCTCCAAAACCTTCATATGCTCTAAGTCCCCAGTCAGGACTCCTCTGTGATGGATGTCTCACAGCGTCCAGGCTGCACCTTGCAGCTGGTCCTCCTCTACTCTCTCTCCTCCCTCTCCTTTGCTGGTTCTGCTCTTTTTCCCAGTCTCCTAGGTTGTCCTTGGTCCTCTTTTTTTTCCCTCTGCTTGCACTGCCTTGGCAATCTCATCTGATGGTAACCACAAACACCTTCTCCAGAGTGAAGAGCACCAACCCAAATCTCTCCCATACTCCAGTCTCTTGTGATCAACTGTCCACACAACATCTTGAAATGAACGTATCCAACTCTCCTCTCCAGATTTTACTTCCCAGACCTTCCCTTGGATTTCCTTATCCCAGTTGATGACAACTGCATCTTTCCAGTCACTCAGGATAAACTTTGGAGTAATCATTGACCCTCTCTTTCTCTCACGCCTCCCTGCCAATTCCTCAGGGAATCCTGTTAGCTCTACCTTTAAAATGCATCCAGCATGCAACCATTTTCACCAGTTCCTCTCTGGCCAGAGTCACCATCACCTCTTAGCTTCCTAATGATACCAACTAGGGTTCTCGGCCTTCCCGAATCAATAGAAATTGACTAGAGGTCAGACAAGAAATTCAAGCAAGGCTTTATAGGGGCCCCTGTTGCAGCAGGGGGTGAAAAAGAACAAACAACAGGTTCTCCTGCTTGCTCACTACCTGGGGGGCGGGGGGACAGTGTGAGCTTGTTCCTCGCATAGGGTGAGGTTAGGACTTCCCAGGTGGCTCAGTGGTAAAGAACCCACCTGCCAGTGCAGGAGATGTGGGTTCCATCCCTTGTTTGGGAAGATGCCCCAGAGAAGGAAATGCAACCCACTCCAGTATTCTTGCCTGGAAAATCTCACAAACAGAGAAGCTTAGTGAGCTACAGTCCATGGGCTCACAAAAGAGTCAGACATGACTTAGTGACTGAACAACAACAGGAGTGTGTCCAGGGGTTGGGCCAGAAGGGTGGCTTTGGTGTTTTGCCCACCCCCAAGGTGGTGTTGTGTGCCATGGACATGTGCAGTATGCTGCTTTTGCTCCTAACACACTGGTTTTGCTCCAGGCTCTTTAGAAGTGGCAGTTGGGTTTTTTGGTTTCTTTGTATCTTTTGTCCATAATTTTGCCCCAACTGAACACACACACAGTTATTTTTAGTCCCATATAGTTTCTTTGTATTTTGTTGTTCAAGAAGAGGTGTGTCCAGGTACAAGCATTGCAGCATTGCTGCTGAGGGTGCCAGGTCCCAGCCTGTTTCACTAACTGCTCTCCTTGCTCCTCCCTTGTCTCTTCACAGCTGTAAGGACAGCAACTAGAGTGAGAGTGAGCCTTTCTGAGATGTAACATCACATCACTTCTCTGCTCAAAACCTACCACTGCTCCCATTTTACTCACACACACCAAAAAAAGGGCCAGCGTCCTTATAGGAGCCTAAAGATGCTGGTCTCTGTGGCCCCTGACCCCACTCTCTGGCTCTCCCCACTTGAACCACACTAATCTCCTTGATGTTTGCTCAAACACACCAGGCATGTTTCCATCTTCAGGCTTGGAAAGTTCCCTCAGATATCCCCCCAGCCCCCTCCATCCTTCAGGCTGTTTCTTAGTAACCACCTTCTCAAAGAGACCCACCTGAATGACAGAACCACTGCACTTAAAAGCATCACCTACACTATCCCAGGATCCTTCTCCTCTACATCTCCAATTTACTTCCCAGTAGCCTTAACCATCATCTGACGAACTCTGCAATTTACTTGTCTGTTATATTTCATGCTTACTAACTGTCTCCTCCCACTAGAATATAAGCTTCATAAGGGCAGGGACATTTTTCTGTATTATTCACTGTCCTGTCTCAAATACCCAGGCCCATGTCTGGAACATGATTGACAGCTCATAACCATTTGTCAAATGAATACATAAATGTGTCTGGCATAATTATACTCAGTAAATAGAAACCATTAATTGTTATTTGTTTTGATCAGAAGTCCTTCCCAAGACTTTTGTCTCGAAGATTTGTGAGAAAAGCCTCGCCCCAGAGAACCTATCGACCATATCCATGTCTTTTATCAAAAGTACCTTGAGTTTCTCCCCTTCGGGAAACACTTTGTGGCTCCCAGTTGCTTTAGGATTAAAGTCTAAATTCCTTGGCCAGGTATTTATTGCTGCCCAGAGACCTGGCTCCAACTCGGTGTGCCCTGCCACTCACTTCCCTTCCAATCCCTTGCTGCCCTTGACCTCCAGCTCCTCCCGCCACCCCCCCCACCTCCTGCCCATTACCCTGAGAGGCAGGCACTGAAGAATGCTTGTGTCTTTTCTGCTGGGAAATAGGAGGCATGGGGTGCTCATTGTAAGAAATGAGGAGGCGGGTGCAGGTTGAAGAGCTGAGGGAGTGGGAATGGGTGGGAGGGGAAGAGGGTCAGGAAAGACTAAACCATGCAGCACTACCAATGCCTTGGAGTGGAGGCTGCAGTAAATTTAAGTCAGAAAACTTGGCTTCTAATCTTGGTCCTGCCCATGTCTGATCTAAGAAAGAAACTCCTCCCACCCCAGTTGCCCACCCCACCCTCAGACCTCAGGCCTGGCATCTGAACAAGAAGAGCTGGACTTCATCTGATCTTTGTAAATGATGACCCAAGGGATGGGGTGCTCCAGGAGCTCAGCAAGCATGAATTAATGCCCATCAAATGATGCATGTCTAAACTCTGTGAGTGTGTGTGCTCAGTAGCTCAGTCATGTCCAACTCTTTGTGACCCCATGGACTGTAGCCCACCAGGCTCCTGTCTCCATGGGATTTCCCAGGCAAGAATACTGGAATGGGTTGCCATTTCCTACACCTGGGGAATCTTCCCAACCCAAGGATCAAACTCACATGTCTTGCGTCTCCTTCATTGGCAGGCAGATTCTTTACCACTGAGCCACCTGGGAAACCCATCTAAGCTGCTTGAAGGACCCCTTTTCCATGAAGGATTTTCTTTGTAAAAGAATTATGTTAAAAACAACTTTAGAAAGGACCAGAGTCATTTGAAAACACTCTTCCTTCCTGAAACTCTGTGATTCTTTGGCTGAGACCTCATCATCCCACCTTTCCATTTGCTTGGACCACCCTCTTCTACCCCCACCCTCTCTAACTCATTTAGGGTGAATTCCATCTCTCGCTCTCCTCAGTGCCCCCAAAACACCTTTTCCCCCACTCTTTTATAGCTCTTACTCTGTCTGATGTGGATTGTAATTATCTACATCTGTATCTGTCTCCCTCACTCAACTGTGCCTCTCTGGGATGCTTCTTTGAGCCCCTTGTACCAAAAAGATGTTTAGTAAATACTTGTTAAATTGAGAGAGAGAACAAAGGAAAGGAGGAAAGATGGGGCCTCTCCAAAAGGGAGAATTCTCTGAGCAGCTGACTCTCACCCATGTCATTTTAAGATTATAATCAAAAACATATATTTGGAACTACTACCACATACTGTGCACTTTCACTCTCATATTTAGTATTTCGTGTGGTTGGAATCCAAATGGCAGTTGGGGTCATTCAGCCCTGTCCTTTAACATGAAAACAGATTCTACTCAAACTCTCTCCCCAGGCACAGTGAGAGATCCATTCTCCTGGGTAATCTTGGAGAATAGCAAGGAGGGGGCTTGGATTTCCCCAGGTCCTTAGGTGAAGTCTATTTTTGCTGAACTAGTTCAAATTTAGGGGCCTTTCACTCACTCTTGTTTTCCCAAGCCTAAGACAGCCCCAATTACTTCCCTCTACAAAATGGCACTCTCACAAGCCAAGAGTAGCTGACTTTCTCTAAAGGTTCAGAGAGATGGGAGAGGTTTACATCAGAGCCGAGGAAACTACTGATTCCTGAAGATTAGATGTTCCTGTTTTGTGAAGTGTCATCTTTTCGTGAGATGCCTTTTTCTGCAGCTGCCACCTTCTCTCCACCTTGCTCAGTCTCATCTTTCTCCTCTACCCAAACCGCTTCTCTCTGTGGCTTGTCCATACTCCCAAATTTCTATTCACTTCCTACACAGAACAGTTCCACTGTTTCACTGTCTGACTCCAGACCATACCCTCAGTTCTCTGATATCTGAAGCAAGGTGTCAAGGCGTTTCCCTAGACAGTGACTATCCTCTCTTTTAGGGCAGCATGGCTAGTAAGTGTTAAGATAAAATTTCTTTCACAAACACACTTGGCCTTCACAAAAACCCAGTGAGGTATTTTCCCCACAAAGCTGAGATGAGGTTGGGGGACTTCATCAAAGCCATAGAGATGGCCAGTGCAGAGTCAGAGCTCAGGCTCCCAGACTTGCACTCAGGTCCTCCTGGTCTATTGTGGTTCCAGGTCACTGGAAAGGCCATTTCTGGTGTGCTCCTCATCTTCTGCCTCCTGGAGGTGTTCATTGCAAGTGTATCTGCCCACTTTGGCTGCCAGCTGACCTGCTATCAAACCAACAACGTAAGTCCCAGAGGCTCCCCAGGGGATGGGAAGAGGTCCCAAAGAGGGTGGAGACTAGAGAGCTCATCCTGCTCCCCTTCCTGCCCAGGAGCAGGAGGGCTCCCTTGGTACCTAAAGGCATGCCCAGTCCTTCTTGCTTCATCACTGGTACACTTCCTGTTTGCCTGTGTTTTCCAGGTGGGCGTGGTCATCCCAAATGTCTACGTGACAAACCCAGCGATCATCCCAGAACCAGAGAACTCACCACCACATTATTCTGACATCCAGGATGACAAATAAGCAAACCCAAATGTTCTAGAAGCATTTTTCACTGGAACCCCAAAGAATACCTCCCCTGTCTGGGCTCCTGAAACCAGATTCTTCCTTCCCTGACAATCTAAGGGAACATCTCTCCAACGGCATGCGTTCCTGAACTTCATTCCATTCAGCCTGGTAGACTGTGCTATTCTTTCAAAGAGTAGACAGGAATTTAAAATGGATTTTAACAAGAAAAGTTCCTCCCTAGGGCATCCATGTGTGGGAGCCTTTGTACCACACGTGTCTAGACAGCCCAACCTTCATTCTTTCAATTATTCATTTATTTAATAAAAATCCACTAAGGATTTGATGTGTTTAAGGCTCTAGTCACAGCAAAAGGAGGGTGAACACTGGGGAACACAACTGCCCTTGACCTCTAAGAAATTCTGGCCTCAGAAGAGCGAACAATATACAAGCAATTTTCTCTGACTTGGAGAAGAAATGTGGGGATATGAAGCGAGAGAACAGACAGGGATCTGATTTAGTCTGGTGGTGAATCAAAAAGGAATGTGGAAAGCATTGATTGCAGCGACATGGATGGACCTGAAAATGATCATACTAAGTGAAGAAGTCAGAGAAAGACAAATATCATATATTACTCATATGTGGAATATAATTTTAAAAATTGATGCAAATGAATTTATTTACAAAACAGAAAGAGACTTACAAATATCAAAAACAAACTTTTGATAACCAAGGAGAAACGTTGTGGGGAGAGATAAATCAGGAGCTTGGGATCAACATTCACACACTACTACATACAAATAGACAGATAACCAGCAAGGACCTACTGTATAGCACAGGGAACTCTACTCAATACTCTGTGATAACCTATATGAGGGAAGAATCTGTAAAAAGAATGAATATGTGTTTATGTGTAACTGATTCACTTTGCTGTATACCCGAAACTAACACAACATTGTACATAAACTATACTCCAAACAAAATTTTTAATTAAAAAAAATAAAAGGAATGAGGAAAGCAGAGAAAAGGCAAGTTGAGGAAGCAACATTTTTAGTGCAATAAGAAACCCTGCTATGTTGGGAAGATCTTTGGAAAGAGTGAGTTATCCACTAAAATGATCAACCCCTTTTCTCTGCTGTTATAACCGATGCAATAGAGCTCAAAAGTAAACATTGTCTTATGATAGCTTACAAAGTTATGAGGCTAGTACATCTTTGTATATAAAAGGACAGGGACTAATTCCTGTATGAAATGACTGTACATTCATAATGTCTAGATGCACACATTAATTTAAATACTGTTATCCACAATGGCCAACTGGCTTCCAAAGTTTCCATGCTGATGAGTTAGAACAATTGTCCCTAAAGATCAGATGTTCTCAAGCATCTCCCTGGTGTCAGGGAGCAGAGGAAGAGGGGGAAATTAAGGACAATACCAAGGTTTCTGCCTCAAGTGACTGGGTAAATAGCCATTTACTGAGATGGAAAAGGCTAGAGTAATAAAAGGTTTCAGGAGAAAAGCCAAGATTTCAGTAATATAACCCTCAAGAACTTATAGGAACATTGCATTTCAGAAAGTGAATGTGTTAATCACTGAATCATGTCTTGACTCTTTGCAACCCCATAGACTGGGGCATTAGAGTGGCATTATCTACATTTTAAGAACAAGAAATATGAAAATCTGGGGCTCAGAAAGGTAATTTGCTCAAGTCTATTGCTCAAAATTCTCTAAGCCAGGCTTCAGCAATACGTGAACTGTGAACTTCCAGATGTTCAAGCTGGTTTTAGAAAAGACAGAGGAACAAGAGATCAAATTGCCAACATCTGCTGGGTCATACAAAAAGCAAGAGAGTTCCAGAAAAACATCCATTTCTGCTTTATTGACTATGCCAAAGCCTTGGACTGTGTGGATCACAATAAACTGTGGAAAATTCTGAAAGAGATGGGAATACCAGACCATCTGACCTGTCTCTTGAGAAACCTGTATGCAGGTCAGGAAGCAACAGTTAGAACTGGACATGGAACAACAGACTGGTTCCAAATAGGAAAAGGAGTACGTCAAGGCTGTATATTGTCACCCTGCTTATTTAACTTGTATGCAGAGTACACCATGAGAAACACTGGGCTGGAAGAAGCACAAGCTGGAATCAAGATTGCTGGGAGAAATATCAATAACCTCAGATATGCAGATGACACCACCCTTATGGCAGAAAGTGAAGAACTAAAGAGCCTCTTGATGAAAGTGAAAGAGGAGAGTGAAAAAGTTGGTTTAAAGCTCAACATTCAGAAAACTAAGATCATGGCATCCGATCCCATCACTTCACGGCAAATAGATGGGGAAACAGTGGCTGACTTTATTTTTCTGGGCTCCAAAATCGCTGCAGATGGTGACTGCAGCCATGAAATTAAAAGACGCATACTTCTTGGAAGGAAAGTTATGACCAACCTAGACAGCATATTAAAAAACAGAGACATTACTTTGCCAACAAAGGTCCATCTAGTCAAGGCTATGGTTTTTCCAGTGGTCATGTATGGATGTGAGATTTGGACTATAAAGAAAGCTGAGCACTGAAGAATTGATGCTTTTGAACTGTGGTGTTGGAGAAGACTCTTGAGAGTCCCTTGGAGTGCAAGGAGATCCACCCAGTCCATCCTAAAGGAGATCGATCCTGGGTGTTCACTGGAAGGACTGATGTTGAAGCTGAAACTCCAATACTTTGGCCACCTGATGCGAAGAGCTGACTCATTTGAAAAGACCCTGATGCTGGGAAAAATTGAAGGCAGGAGGAGAAGGGGACAACAGAGGATGAGATGGTTGGATGGCATCACCGACTCAATGGACACGAGTTTGGGTAAACTCCGGGAGTTGGTGATGGACAAGGAGGCCTGGCGTGCTGTGATCCGTGGGGTCCTGAAGAGTCGGACAGGACTGAGCGACTGAACTGATTGTTATTCAGTCACCAAGTCGCTTTCATGGTGATGGAAGCTGTAAGCACACAACCATGGTTATGGGAAAGGCTCTATTCATGCGAATAGGGCTTGACCGGCACTGTAAAGGGCAGAATAAATGTCAGCAGCGGCACACCCACCAGTCTTTTATGGGACTGGGTTACAGGTTTCAACTAATATTCAACACAAAATAAACACTGACTAACCAGGAAATAAACCAGATTGGTAAACAAATGGCCAGACAATAAAGGGAGTTTCCTCCACCAACCATCAGCCCCACACAAGGAAGGGCAAAATACCGGTAGGGCAGAGAAAGTGCAGGAAAGGAGAACAGAAATATGTCTGTGAGAGTCATTTCCTTCTGCTTCTTTTTTCACTGAATATAAAGAAACTAGTCCTCCTTTCCCTCAGTAATCCCTGCTTCCACCCCACTTCAACCACTCACTGTCAAGGTCACAACTCAACCTTGGCATTTCCACAGCTGCACTTCCTCCATAACCTGGGTTTCCCCAGCCTCCACACATCCTACCTCTCCTCCTAAGTCCTACAGTTCTCAACTCCAACTAGACTTACAACCCATCAATCGCCCACCTCTTCACTGCCCCCCGACTCCCTGCCTCCATCACTCTTACACTCCACGGTTCATCACCAAAATCACTATCAACTCCCTGGTTCGCCTCGCACCTCAGTGTGCTATCTGACAAAACCTCAACCATGATTTAACCCAATCAGCTGCCTATTTCCTTCCTAAAATAGCCATCTAGCAGTTCTGTTTCATTTCACTAATCTATACTGTCTCCCAACTTCTACGTAACTATTTCATGCTTTATTTATTTATTTATTTTTTGACCCACACCATCTGGTGTGTGGGGTCTTAGTTCCAGGGATCAGACTTGTGACCCCTGCATTGGAAGTATGGAGTCTTAACTACTGGACCACCAGGGAAGTCCTAGCTATGTTTTATCTTTTCCTCTCTCTGCAAACGCACGTACCTCCCTCCCCAATTCTCACCTAATGAGCTTGCTTCCTGTTTTCCTGAGAAACCAAATGTAGTCAGAAGAGAATTACAAGCCCTGACCAAAGACCAGACTTTTCTGTGACCGTAGACTGCCTTCTGTCCAGTTACTATAGAGGAAATATCCAGGTCCTTCTACCTGGCACCTGATTCCACCCCCTCATCTACACTTTCCCGTTTCCTAGTTTTTCACAACCTACTGAATTATCCCCAAGAGCACCCAAACATATTACACTTTCTTCCCTATGCAAAATGAAACCCTCTTCTAACCCCAGAACCCCTGGAGATGCTGCCCCGTTCCTCTACTCCTCTTTACAGAGATGATCTCCTCAAACTAATTTCTGCTTGCTGTCTCAAATTACTCTTCCATTGCCTTTTTGGTTTTTTTTTGCTACCCCTCAAGGCATGCAGGATCTTAGTTCCCTGACCAGGGATCAAACTCATGCCCCTTGCAATGGAAGCACAGAGTCTTGACCACTCGGCCATCAGGGAAGTCCCTCCCATTGATTCTGAACTCATTGTAATCATGTTTTTACATCTGCTCACGAGAATCATTCTTATCAAAGTCCCAATGACTCCATATTGCTAAATCTGAGGCCAAAATCTTGGCCTCTGTGCACTGGTACCAAACTGAATCTTGGAGACAGAGTTCTGGTTAAAGTAAAAAAGAATAGCTTTATTGCTTTGCCAGGCAAAAGGGGACAAAGTGGGCTCATGTTCTTCAAAAACTATGTGTTCCCACCGGGGAGGTTTTATAGCAATGATTCAAGGGTGATATGGCTGATAAGATTAGGGTGTGTTCAGGGCTTGCACTTCCTTGGTCTCAGATAATCTCTCAAGTCCTGCTCAGTTTCAATAGCTCCAAAAGTCTTAACACATTCCACCATCAATTTAAAAGTCTAAGTCCAAAGTCTCATCTAAATCAGTCATGGATGAGATTCCAGATGTGAACCTGTGAAATCAAATGTGTTATATGCTTCCAAATTTTGCAATGGTAGCACCAGCTTAGGATAAGCCTTTAAAATTGTCCTGCTGCATTGCACTCGGGGTCTTTGGAGTGGGGGCAGAGGGGGAGCCAGCAGATCTCCAAAATGCCTTCAGGATCATTCCTCCATTGATGTTTTGTCATGGACAACAAATCTTGGCTCTTCTGTTTAGGCATCTGACTATTGTCTTGATGAATAGCACCTAACTTCCATTGAGATTGTCCATCTAAACTAACCTCCTTACAATTGGTTTGGAAATTTCCTCAACCAAACCAAATCTAGTTTCATTGCTTTCAAGTTCTGCCTTCCACAAAACACCAGGTCAGGAACACAGTTCAGCCAAGTTCTTTGCCAGCACCTCCAGGATAAGATTAGATTTCTGACAGTGGCATTCAAGGCCCTGATCAAGGGCTTGCTTTTTAAGATGTTTGATCTCAATCCTCCAGTACGTCTGGACTCCTGCCTTTGATTTGCCACCTTCAGGCATGTATGCACTCATTCATCAGACACCAAGCCCCAGCCCCTGCAGATAAGAACCAGATCCCACCCTTCAGGGACTCAGAGCCTCATCAGGAAGGGTAGACCTACAGAGAGATAACAGTAGCACAGGGATAACTAAGACCAAGGCCACAGAGAGGTTCAAAAAAATGATGCTATGGAATTAAGATGCTATGGGAGTTGGGAACAGAACAGTGTAGAGAAAGTAAACATTTATTTTTGTTCAGTGACAGCAAATTTTCTTAAGGGACTCTATGTTTTTGGGTTCCAAAATCACTGCAGATGGTGATTGCAGCCATGAAATTAAAAGACGCTTACTCCTTGGAAGGAAAGTTATGACCAACCTAGACAGCATATTAAAAAGCAGAGACATTACTTTGTCAACAAAGGTCCATCTAGTCAAGGCTATGATTTTTACAGTCATCATGTATGGATGTGAGAGTTGGACTATAAAGAAAGCTGAGCACCGAAGAATTGATGTTTTTGAACTGTGGTGTTAGAGAAGATTTTTGAGAGTCCCTTGGAGTGCAAGGAGATCCACCCAGTTCATCCTAAAGGAGATCAGTCCTGGGTGTTCATTGGAAGAACTGATGCTGAAGCTGAAACTCCAATACTTCGGCCACCTGATACGAGGAGCTGACTCATTAGAAAAGACCCAGATGCTGGGAAAGATTGAGGGCAGGAGGAGAAGGGGACGACAGAGAACAAGATGGTTGGATGGCATCACCAACTCAATGGACATGAGTTTGGGTAGGCTCCAGGAGTTGGTAATGGACAGGGAGGCCTGGCGTGCTAAGGTTCATGGGGTCTCAAAGAGTCGGACACGACTGAGCGACTGAACTGAACTGTGTACACAGAAGATATGTAGGGGAAAATGAGTAACACTCAGAGGTGACTCAAAATTCAGGCTTAAATCCCATCTTCTGCTCCAGAGAAAAGAGAGGAAGATGTGAGGAGGCTGATTATGGGAGGTAAACAATAGGAAGTTTTGTCACACAGATTTAAGGCATGTCTTTCCTGCAGGAAAGAGTTTCTTGTGATGTTGTCATCCTTTCCTTCCCGGTACAGAAAGGAAGGCATCCTTACAAATGAAGACTTCCTTTATAAAGGTACGTTTCTCTTACAAAAAGGTAACTTCTGTTTTTAGAGATTTTCCTATGTCTGCTCTTTCTCAAAATAATCAGCCCAAAACACAGTTGATCCTTGAACAATGTGGGTTTGAACTGCACAGGTCCACTTATCTGCCAATCTATTTCATTGTAATACTGCACAACCCAAGGTTGGTTAAATCCACAGATGTGGAACCTCAGATACAGAGGGTTTACTTTAAATTATACCGAGATTTTCAACTATGTGGAGTGTTGGTTCTTCCAAGCCCTGTGTTCAAGGTTCAACCAACTGTAATTATTATGCCAATGAGGCATATTTTGGAGTATAATTTTCTGCTACAGTTTTCCCCCTTTTGTTCTTTTTCTAATTAATTTTTATGAAGTATAGTTGCTTTATGATGTTTGTGTTAGTTTCTACTGTACAGAAAAATAAATACATATACATATATCCCCTGCCTTTTGGACTACCTTCCCATTCAGGTCACCACATAGCATTAAGTAGAGTTCCCTGTGCTATGCAGTATGCTCTCATTAGTTACCTATTTTATGTTGTTATTGTTCAATCGCTGTCATGTCTGAGTCTTTGCAACCTCATGGACTGCAGCACATCAAGCTCCTCTGTCCTGCACTTTCTCCCGGAGTTTGCTCACACTCGTGTCCATTGAGTCAGTGATACCATCCAACCATCTTACCCTCTGCCACTCGCTTCTCCTCCTGCACTCAATCTTTCTCAGCATCGGGATCTTTTCCAATGAGTGGGCTGTTCACATCAGGTGGCCAAAGTATTGGAGCTTCAGCTTCAGCATCAGTCCTTCCAATGAATATTCAGGACTGATTTCCTTTAGGATTGACTTGTTTGATCTCCAGAGGATCAAAAGTATATATGTATCAATCCCAGTCTCCCAATTCCTCCCATCCCTCCCCCTTCCCCCCTGGTGTCCATACATTTGTTCTCTACATCTATGTCTCTATTTCTGCTTTGCAAATGAGATCACCACTTTTCTAGGTTCTACATATATGTGTTAATACTGGATATTTGCTTCTCTCTTTCTGATTTAATTTACTCTGTATGACTCTTCACTCTGTGTGGATTCTCCAGGTCCATCTACATCTCTACAAATGACTCCATTTCGTTCTTTTTTATGGCTGAGTAATAGTCCATTGATGTGTACCACATCTTCCTCATCCATGCTTCTGTTGGTGGATGTTTAGGTTGCTTTCCTGGCTAATTGTATAGTACTGCTATGAAAATTGGGGTACACGTATCTTTTTGAATTATGGTTTTCTCTGAGTATATGCCCAGCAGTGGGATTGCTGGGTCACAAGGTAGTTCTGTTTTTAGAACCTCCATACTGTTTTAAGGAGCCTCCATACTGTTCTTCATAGTGGTTATATCAATTTGCATTCCCATCAACTGTGCATGAGGGTTTCCTTTTCTCTACACCCTGTCCAGCATTTATTGTTTGTAGATTTTTGATGATGGCCATTATGACCAGTGTGAGGTGATACCTCATTATAGTTTTGATTTTTCTGACACCTTTTAACATGCACCCATGCCTCTGGTTCACACACTTCTGGAATAGACTGTGCCTTTTTTGCAGCTTTAACCTGACCCTCCTTTCAAAGTCTACTCTTGGTTGGATGTCCTATTCAATGTCCAGCCACTCACGAACCTCCAGAGACCAGCCAAAATCTTTGACATGTCTTCCACCTACTTTATCACTGATGGCCTGGCTCTTTGTTTGTTTCCAGCCATAACTTGTACAGGCACAACTCGGAGATGGTGTGGGTTCAGTTCCAAACCCCTTCCAAAAAGTAAATATCCTACTGAATTTTTTGATTTCCCAGTGCAACTAAAAGTTGTGTTTATGCTGCACCATAGCCTATTAAGTGTGCAATTCCATTATGTCTAAAGGAATATACCATAATTTTAAAATAATGCTGATGAGAAAACAGCGCCACAGACTTGCTCAATGCAGGGTTGCCACAAACCTTCAACTGAAAAAAAAAAAAAGCAATATCTGGCAATCACAATGAAACAGGGTATCCCTGTACTATGATTATCTGGCAATGGTTAGATTCTATCTTACCAAGTCATTGTAAACTTCTAGAAATCTATGTACCTCATCATGGAACATACTATCTGACACACAGAAGACACTCAGTAAATACTTGTTAATTACTTCCTAGAATTGCTTGTAAATCTATTGGCTTATGAGATCTTAGTGGCCCACTTCTGAAAGGCCTATGGAACCCCATTCCTACCCAACAAAGGCCATAAATATTCTGAAGATCAATTGAGCTCAACTTGGAAACCAGAGAATGGATTCATTGTTTGACTCAAAGTGAAATTGCAAACAAGACTTTGGAGCTTCAAAGAGAAACCAAATTTTTTTTTCAGAAATTTCTAGGCCAGGTTTCAGAGGCCCACAGGATCAGAAGAAGGAACACTGAAAGGCTTGCCAGGTCGACCAGGTAAGACACCTATGAATTCCTCTCCTTGGTTCTCACAGAAACGGGACCATACAAGGGGAGACATCGGGCCTAGACGGGCCCTGAGTAGGGTCTCTGGGGCAATGCCACAAGTCAGGGATCTGTATATGATGTATATACCTTTTTATAAAAGCATTTAAGATAAGCCAGCGCAGTCCACAGAGACAGAATTTGCAACCACCTAACCTTGGAGATGCAGAGTCTGGCCAGCTAAGGAGATAAGTGAAGAAACAGACAGGTTTCAGAGATGGTTCACATCTCTGTGTGAACCCAGATATCTTAAGACAGAAGGTGGGAAACCCCACAGGACATCTCCATTTACCCCCTCCCTGAGTCCAGCTGTAATTAAAGTGTGATCAGGTATAGGACGGATCTAGAACTGATGGGAAGGCTCCTAAAGAACCCCTTCCCTTGTTCCTTACAGCAGGTGGGGACTAAAGGAGTCTCAGGAGAGTCTATCACAGGATCCAGCTGCCTCTGCCAGTCACCAGGTTTGTAGTTGTATTATTTATCACACGTGTAAGAAGAAAGTCTGTTCTGAAAAAGGGAGACAGATATAATTCATTCTCTCATATCATGTAGCAGACTGTAACATTCTGTGTGGTATCCATTATGAAAATTGAAGGCAGACAGACCAGGGTTCAAATCTCAGCTTTAGCATTTCCTAGCTGTGTGTCCATAACCTGAGTTACTTAACCTCTCTTAACCTCAGTTATTTGTCTGCAAAATGCTCACAGCAGTGATGTATAGCTGGAGGAATTGCCTGATGCCTACAGGGCTGTGGAGTCTAAACACCAATGCTTGCTGTAGTTGTTATTATAAACCACTCTTACGGGAAACCTGAAGTTCTTCCAAGAAAGCAAGGGGTAAATCAAGGTCAAGGCAGAAATGGCACACGCTGCATACATCCATCTCAGTTGACACTGCCAAACATTCTGCCACTCCTATGTCACCTGGCAGAGAGAGCATTATTTTTGAAAAATTTAAAAAATATAGTGAAAAGAAGATAGCAGTCAGAAAGAATAAATTCAAGTCTCAAATCCATTTATCCACAAGCAAGTTATTTCACCTTCAAAGACTCCATCTCCCTGTTTGCAGGGATGCAGGTAGGATCAAAAACAGTGGGAGAAAAAAGAAAAAGAACAAATACTTTTAAAAAAGAAAAAGACAAGTGAGGAGACACAGCAAGTACCTGAACTGTCAGTTGACAGACCAGTGAAAGCTGTTGCTCTTATGGGAGAACTGGAGAGACCAGCTAGATTTTTTAAATTAGCTATTTTTTTAAATATTTACTTGGCTGCGTCAGACAGCCCACTGTCTTAGCTGCTCGGGGACATATGAGATCTTCACTCCAGTACTCTCACCTGGAAAATCCCATGGAGGGAGGAGCCTGGTAGGCTGCAGTCCATGGGGTTGCTGAGAGTCGGACACGACTGAGCGACTTCACTTTCACTTTTCACTTTCATGCATTGGAGAAGGAAATGGCAACCCACTCCAGTGTTCTTGCCTGGAGAATCCCAGGGACGGGGGAGCCTGGTGGGCTGCCGTCTATGGGGTCTCACAGAGTCGGACACGACTGAAGTGACTTAGCAGCAGCAGTGCCCCAACCAGGACTCAAACCCTGGTCCTTTGCATTACAAGGTGGATCCTTAACCACTGGACCACCAGGGAAGTCCCTAGATTTTAAAATAAGAAAACTTTGGGGAATTTCTTGGAGTTCTATATAGTTTATATTTTTACCTGTTAGGGTCCAAGAGAAAGGAATTAAACCAACAAGGAGATGTGTAGGACATTTATATACCACCATGGTTCTCAAACTTCACCAGCCTCAGAGTCACCTGGAGAGTAAGTTAAAACAGATGGCTGCAAATGGCACAATTTGTTCTTTTTATGGCTGAGTAATATTCCATTGTATATATGTACCACATCTGCTTTATTCATTCAGCTGTTAATGGATATTTAGGTTGCTTCCATGTCCTGGCTACTGTAATAAGTGCTGCAATGAATATTGGGGTGTATGTACACCCCAGTGTGAATGTATTTAGTGCCACTGAACTGTACAATTAAATATGCTTAAAATGGTTAAAATAGTATGTTTTATATTATATATCTTTTACCACAATAAAAAAAAAAAACACTTTAAAAAACAGACAGCTGGTCCCCACACTTGGGGGTTCTTATTTAGTGAAAGTGAAATCGCTCAGCTGTGTCCAACTCTTTGCAACCCCATGGACTGTAGCCTACCAGGCTCCTCCATCCATGGCATTTTCCAGGCAAGAGTACTGGAGTGGGTTGCCATTTCCTTCTCCAGAGGATCTTCCTGACCCAGGGATTGAACCCGGGTCTCCCAAATTGCAGGCGGATGCTTTACCATCTGAGCCACCAGGGAAGCCCTTCTTATTTAGTAGGTCTAGGCAGAGGACCAGTAGTCATGTATGGATGTGAGAGTTGGACCATAAAGAAAGCTGAGCACCAAAGAACTGATGCTTTTGAACTGTGGTGTTGAAGAAGACTCTTGAGAGTCCCCTGGACTGCAAGATCAAACCAGTCAATCCTAAAGGAAATCAGTCCTGAATATTCATTGGAAGAACTGAGGCTGAAGCTGAAGCTCCAATGCTTTGGCCACCTGATGTGAAGAGCTGACTCACTGGAAAAGACCCCGATGCTGGGAAAGATTGAAGGCAGGAAGAGAAGGGGACAATAGAAAATGAGATGGTTGGATGGCATCACCAACTCAACGGACATGAGTCTGAGCAGGCTCTGGGAGTTGGTGATGGACAGGGAAACCTAGCGTGCTGCATTTCATGGGAGTCACAAAGAGTTGGACACGACTGAGCCACTGAATTGACTGAACTGAACTGAGGCAGAGGACAGAGAATCTACATTTCTAATAAGTTCCCAAGTGAAACAGTCTCACCTGTCCAGAGACCACACTTTGAGATCCACAGCTGAGGTACTGGAAACGAGTTTGAGATCAATTAAGAAAAATGTTCTAAACAAAGACCCTTCTCCAAGAATGGCCTCTGGTGGTGGTAGTGGTGGTTTAAGTCACTAAGTCATGTCTGACTCTTACAACCCCATGAACTGTAGCCTGTCGGGCTCCTCTGTCCATGGGATTCTCCAGACAAGAATGGAGTGTGTTGCCATTTCCTCCTCCAGGGGATCTTCCCAACCCAGGGATCAAATCTGAGTCTCCTGCATTGCAAGCTTATTCTTTACTGCTGAACCATCAGGGAAGCCCAAGGATGGTGTCTACTCATCAACAAACAGATGTTAAGTACGTCCTCTGTGCCAGGCTCTGTGTGGGAAGATTTCTCACTTAATCCTGATGACACTCTCTGAGAAAGGTGTTATTATGATCTACCTGTCAGAGATAAGGAAATTGAAGCCTAAAGAACTCATGCAACTTGATCAAGGTCGTGTAACTAGTAAACGAAGGGGCTGGGAAAAGGACCCAAAGATGTCTGAACTCCTAGCCCTGATGCTGTCTTGCCTTTGAGCTTATTTTTTAGCTTATTAATATTAAATAGTGCCAATTAATTAGCCAGCCAAACCCAGGTTGGTCATTGATAGTTTGGAGTGTTTCTCTCCCTCTGGAAGCAATTAGGATCATAGTGGGGTGGGAAGTGATGGAATTCATTTTGTAAGTGCGACTTAGAGGTACCTTCTATTGGGTAGAAAGCTCCCTGATAGCAGACTTCTGGAATCTGTTGTTTTTATTCAGTCGTGTGTGACTCACTGCAATCCTAGTATGCTAGGCTCCTCTGTCCTCCCCTATCTGCCAGTTCACTCAATTTATGCCCACTGAGTCGGTGATGCTATCTGGAATGTAGTAACTGTAGAATTCAGTTTCCTGCCAGCAGAGAGTGTATCATTTAGGTGGAGAGACAAGATCAGCAGCTGCAGCAATTAACATTAACAGTTAATATCAACATTAATGATATAAGGGACCTTTTCTCTCACCCGAATGGGAAACCTTTCCACCTGTCAGTGTCTTCAGAGTCTGAAGCTACTCGTCTGCCACCACCCATGGCGTACTTGCTCATCAGCACAGATAATGAAGAAATTCTTCAAGCCTCTCAGCTTATCGGAGCTTCCCAGGTGGCGCTAGTTGTAAAGAACCTGCCTGCCAATGCAGGAGACATAAGAGACATGGGTTCGATCCTTGGGTCAGGAAGATTCCCCTGGAGGAGGGCATGGCAACCCACTCCAGTATTCTTGCCTGGAGAATCCTATGGACAGAGGAGCCTGGCAGGCTACAGTCCATAGGGTCGCAAAGAGTCAGAAATGACTGAAGAGACTCAGCATGCACTCAGCTTATCAGGGGTCAAATCACGGTGAGAACTTTAGTCTCACTTCAAGCCCTTCCCTTCACAACAGTCTCTAATGCTCAGGACTCAGTTGCAACTACATGCTGTTAAGGGTGTGGCCACTATCATAATACCCAGTACCTTGGCCCATAATGGTTTAAACCCAGATAAATAGAAATAAGCAAAACTCCTACATGATCCTAACCACAACACCAACATGGACATGACTCATGAGATGTAAAGGATGACTGTTCACAGTCTCCACTGGGTCCATGGTCCCTCCTGGGAAGGCAGGTAGCCAGAGACAGTCTGGTTTTCTGCTCCAAAACAAATTAATGTTGAAAAGTGAAGTGAAAGTGTCAGCTGCTCAGTCATGTCTGACTCTTTGCAACCCCAAGGACTATAGTCCACCAGGCTCCTCTGCCCATGGAATTCTCCAGATAAGAACACTGGAGTGGGTAAGCCATTCCCTTCCTCCCAATCCAGGGATTGAACCAGGTCTCCTGCATTGCTGCTGCTGCTGCTGCTGCTAAGTCGCTTCAGTCGTGTCCGACTCTGTGCGACCCCATAGACGGCAGCCCACCAGGCTCTGCCGTCCCTGGGATTCTCCAGGCAAGAACACTGGAGTGGGTTGCCATTTCCTTCTCCAATGCATGAAAGTGAAAAGTGAAAGTGAAGTCGCTCAGTCGTGTCCAACTCTTCGAGACCCCATGGACTGCAGCCTACTAGGCTCCTCCGTCCATGGGATTTTCCAGGCAAGAGTACTGGAGTGGGTTGCCATTGCCTTCTCCATCTCCTGCATTGCAGGCAGATTCTTTGCTGTCTAAGCCACTAGGGAAAAATCATACATAAATTAGCTTCATTAGATTAAACCCATAACTAGTTATAAACTAGTTATAGATTTCAAAGGGCTGAGAATACAGGTGGGGATAATGAGAACCTGGGAAAAAAGTAAAAAATCATCAGGATCCAAGGTGTTTCCTTCTCTTTGTCTCTCTCTGTCTCTCTCCCACCACCTGCTTCTTTAACTATTTCTCCCCACCCCTCAGCCCTGCTACAATATCAGCTTCATTCTTTTCTTTCTGACTTTCTCTACTACCCCTAAACATGGCACAGTTGTGACCCTCTCCAGCTCTGCACAACCCTCTTCAACCCGAAATGGTCCTTAGGTCCAATTCCATATTCCCAAGATTGGAAAGTTCTAGGCCCAGTTGGAGTCCCTTGTCCACCCCCAGGCCATCAGCTGTGGCCAGGGCAGGGGAGAGGATGGAGAGGTCACATCCAATCACTCAGATATTTAAGGCTGCTGCTGCTGCTAAGTCACTTCAGTCGTGTCTGACTCTGTGTGACCCCATAGACGGCAGTCCACTAGGCTCCCCCGTCCCTGGGATTCTCCAGGCAAGAACACTGGAGTGGGTTGCCATTTCCTTCTCCAATGCATGAAAGCGAAAAGTGAAAATGAAGTCGCTCAGTCGTGTCTGACTCTTAGCAACCCCATGGTCTGCAGCCTACCAGGCTCCTCCCTCCATGGGATTTTCCAGGCAAGAGTACTGGAGTGGGGTGCCATTGCCTTCTCTGATATTTAAGGCAGGTAGATTGAAACATTGACCTCAGGATTCTAAACAAAGCCATTGCCTCAACTGTAAACAAGAGTCTACAGGGATAAGGAACCCCAGGTAACCTAGTCTTGCAAATCCAAACCCAGTTTAAAAAGAAAAAACCCAGCATGTCCCAAAGAACACAGACTACAGGGAAGGGAAGAAGATCATTCTGTAGAATATCATGCTAGACGACTTTTATGTTTTTATTTTTGGTGATTTTTATTTTAATGAAGATGAAGCTAAAGATAAGGATGGGGTCAGATGCAGAACATACTTATTTTCTCAGAGGAGGGAAAATGCACCTTCTTACCTGTTTTGCAGCACTTAGGAGCTGGAGCCAACGCTGTGCCTGGTGTTACAGCACCCGGTAATGTGTACATGATCCAGGCCAGGAATCCTGTGGCTCCTGGGAGCAAGGGGCAGCCTATGGGCATGGCCACTTACTTGACATCCAGAGTGACCGAGAGTGATGCAGGAAGAGTGAACTTACAGACACCACGCGTGGTGATCCAGAATCCAGCGGGAGTGAACGCCACACAGGGTCCGCCCACTGCACTTCAGCGTCCGGCAGCAGTGGCCGGTTTGCAGACCCCACCTGGGGAGATCCAGTACTCACTGGGAACCACAGACCTCCGGACCCTGCCTGGGGGCCCCCCACATTTACTCCTGGGCCGATGTATACCTCCAACCAGTCCCAATGGAACATGCCATTTGGATCATCTTTTATGTTCGATCCCAAGAAATTCATAAAGAACGAGGTCAGGACACTAGGGGTGAGTGTGATCTCTCTTTCTCTCCAGTTTGGGTCCCTTCATGAGCCCGGCTATAGTAAGTGCACTTGGATAAGGAAGGGAATGGGTTTAGAGGGCAGAGGACACAAAGGTAGGCAGCAGCTTCTGGAGGTTGGGTCAGGATGACCCCACAGAGGCCACTCTCTCCCTTGTCTTTGTCCAGAAACCATCCTGGAAGACCTAGGAGGGGTTGTTGTAACTACAGTACCTTCTGGTAATTGCCACAGGACATGCATAAATTGTCCTGGTGCTTGAAGAGTACAAACTGGCCAGCTCTCCCGAGAGGACCCAACTGCCTGCTGGGGGCAAGAGGATAGGACAGGCTCACACACACCCCAGCCCACCCAGCCTTGTCGATCTTTCAGGGACAGACAAACCAATAGACCGTACCAAGAGCAAGGGAGCCTCCTAAACTTATCCAAATCAAATCTTGGATTAACTTCTATAAAACACTGCCAGCAAAAATAACCAATCTATAATAGGAATAGAAAAAGGTTTTATTTGAGCCAAACTGAGGCATGTAGCCCAGAAGACAACCTCTCAGATAATGAGAAACTGCTCTGGAGAAGTAGGGTTATCAGCACAGTTTTATATCTTGTTGGATCAAGTGTACATTTCTTTAAGGTTTCAAAAAAACCCAAACAAACAGATCAACACATACACAAGGAGTCAGTGTGGCCTTCGAACCTGGGAGTAAGTGTTAATCTCTCAGTCGTGTCTGACTCTTTACAACCTTATGGACTGTAGACTGCCAGGCTCCTCTGTCCATGGAATTCTCCAGGCAAGAATACTGGCATGGGTTGCCATTCCTGTCTCTAGCAGATCTTCTGGACCCAGGGATCTAACCCACGTGTCCTGCATTGGCAGGCAGATTCTTTACCATCTGAGCCAACGCACTTGGGAAGGGAGGCTTATCATTGAAGGAGCACCAGCATTGGCATCCCAGGAAGGGAGGTATTTCATCTCTCTTTGTCTTTTCTTTTTTGGCTGTGCCAGGTCGCAGTCCATGGGGTCACTAAGAGTCGGACACGACTGAGCGACTTCACTTTCACTTTTCACTTTCATGCACTGGAGAAGGAAATGGCAACCTACTCCAGTGTTCTTGCCTGGAGAATCCTGGGGATGAGGGAGCCTGGTGGGCTGCCGTCTATGGGGTCGCACAGAGTTGAACACTACTGAAGCAACTTAGCAGCAGCAGCAGCAGCAGCAGCAGCAGCAGCAGGTCTTAGTCGCAGCTTGTTGGATCTTTTTTTTAGTTGTGGCATGTGGTATCTAGTTCCTTGACCAGGGATCAGACCCTGGGCCCCTTGCATTGGGAGCACAGAGTCTTAGCCACTAGACCACCACAGAAGTCCCAAAATTTCCCAGGTGAATTTTTTTTTAGGGGGGGATCAAGCTGCGTAGCTTTCAGGGTCTTAGTCCCTGACCAGGGATTGAACTCACACCCTCATCAATGAAAGTGTAGAGCCCTAACCACTGGACCAGCAGAGAAATTCCTAATATTTATTTAACATAGACATTCTTTACTTCTGGTCAATATGCCCTTTTCTTTAATAATTAAAGCAAATGTACAATGGAGGTTTGATAGGCCACAAACAGGCTGTTTTAGTTAGCATAAGGTGTATAAGCTGGAATAACTTCCCCAAACCTCAGTATGGGAAATTTTCTTTTATCAACAGTATCAAGAATAGAAATCCTGGTCACAGGCAGGAGGTGAGATTATAAACATGTGTGGAAAACCTTCAATAGGTGAAGACATTATACGATATTACATAGTAGTTATAATTTCATGTTATGATTACTTTCCTTATTAATTAATACTGGACAAATGCTTGTTAACTTTGGGTTCCAATTACTTTAAAGTCCTTTGAAAGAATTATTTTAAGTTAGAGCAAATGCCTGGGGAACCTGATCAAACACAGAGAAAGGCCGAAAAACATGGACTCTCTTCAGTGAACTACAGTTCATTTGGGAGACGCTATGCCTTTATCTTAAGATACAGATAAAGTGGGCACACAGACAAGATCAAACATGTTATTTGATGAAGCAGCTGACATGAAACCCAGATCTGTACACTAAGCTCAGACTCATTGAGCGTGAGAGCTGACGCATCTGTTCAACACTGATCACTTGATCCCTGAGCAACCTGAGGCCTGAAGAAGTCAAATGTCACCCCAAGTCCTCAGACATAGCAAGTGCTACAGGACCCCCAAATAGGAGGTGCTTTGTCCTGAAAGTGGGGGTGTCAGCAAAAGGATGTATTTGGTCATTGAAAGAAAGATGGGATTTCAGTAGGAGGAGGGTGAAGCCAGTACCTTTCAGACAGAAGTGGAAGAAAAGCAGGTGGGAAGGAGGAACAGCACAGGCTTGCAGGCACTGAGGATCCCATAGCAGGGAACACACGGGGGTGGGGCCCAGGAAAGGTATGAGTGGAGGGTTTGCAAACACCTCCTAAGTGTCAGGACCTATCTATAAGCTTTATGGGCACTTTAAAAGAAAGAAAGAAAAAAGAAAAAAAATCTGGCCGTGCCTTGTGACACATGGGATTTTAGTTCCCCAACTAAGGATTGAACCCGCGCCCCCTGCATTGAAAGGCAGAGTCTTAACCACTGTATTGCCAGGGAAGTCTCTATGGGGCCCTGTTTCTAATCTCTGCAACCAGTGGTTCCTAACCTTTTTAGCACCAGGGACCGGTTTCCTACAAGACAGTTTTTCCACAGACGGGGTGGGGGGAATGGTTTCAGGATGAGCATTATATTTCAAGAGCATTACGTTTACTGTACTCTTGATTTCTGTTATTGTTACATCAGCTCCACCTCCGATCATTAGGCAGTAGATCCTGGAGGTTGGGGACCCCTGTCTACAGCAACCCTGCAAGCCAGATACGGTCATCCTGTCTTAGGGAGAGACACAGGGAGGGTGCTTGCCTGAGGCCACACAGCTGGTGAGTGCCAGAGCCAGGATTCAAGCCCGTCTGGTTTGCTGCCAAAGTTCCCGCCCAGGCATCTTCTCTGCAAGGCTGCAGGTGCAGAGTCCAAAGGAAAGGTCTTCCCGATCTATTCTATCCTCCACCCCTCCGCCTTCCCTTTATGTCCATGGCTCTCAATTCTGAGGGTACACTGGCATCATACGTGGAGCTTCAAAACAACACCTTGACATGGACCCCACCCCCAGAGATTCTGGCCCCAACAGCAGTCATATTCAGGGATTCTGGGGTGCAGTCTGGGCTGCCAAGAGCAGCTACAGTTCCATAGGCCCCCAGCTCTGCTCTTTCTCACGATGCCTTGTCCTCCCTGCAGGCCATCCAGATCCTCATCGGCCTGACTCACATCTTCACTGCCATCAATCCTTCACTGTATCAGAAAGAATCTTATTCCTATTCTGGGATGTCAGGGTACCTGGTCTGGGGAGGTGTATTCGTGAGTACAAGGCCCTGTGGCCTCCTTCTGCGTTCTGAGTTACGAGTTACCAGATCGGGATGCGGGAGCGAAGGAAGAAAGAGCCTGGAATGCATTCCCAATAATAGGGCCCTGGGAGCCCAGAGCCAGCCACCTAAGACTGTAGATGCAGGACAGGGTTAAGGACCCAGCCTGGACCCCATGCCCCAGCAACTCGCCCCCTGACTCTAAGGAACTTTCAGCTACTCACAAGCCAATCATGTGCGTTGATTATTCCACCCTCTAGGGGTTCTCATTTGATGTAAATGTAAATATGTAAATCATTTATAACCCCACCCTTATTCTCCCACACCCTGTTGCTGGGAAAGATTGAAGGCAGTTGGAGAAGAGGGTAGCAGAGGATGAGATGGTTAGACAGCATCATCGACTCAAAGGATATGGAACTTGAGCAAACCCTAGGAGAGAGTGAAGGACAGGGGAGACACGTTGCAGTCCATGGGGTCACAAAGAATCAGACACGACTTAGCAACCAAACAACAACTAGAGAATCACATGACCCTCTTGTAGATAGAAAAAGCAGGGTTTGTTTGTTCGTGTCCATTTGCCAGATGAGAAGACTGGGGCTCAGAGAGGTTAGGCAAGATGACTACAGACTCACAGCCAGGAAGGGGTGGAAGAAAGTCCTGATGGAGCCCATGCCCCCTCAGTTCAGGGCTCTCATAACTGGACCAAGTTCTTCCTGCCTCTGGGTTCACACATTTGTCACCTGCTTCACAGCATCCAGGGCCAGTTAGGACCCCCAGGCTGGGGCAGCATCTTGCCTAGGGTCACAGCGAGGTGAGTTAGGAGCAAGAGTGGAGCAGAAGCCTAGGTCTCCCGTCTCCCAACTCCAAGGCTCTGCTCACCCTGCTACCCTGTCCCTGCTTTTCCAAGATCACAGTCGAGAATAGGGCAGCGTGAGGCCAGACAATCCATGAGTTTGGGTGATGCCTGTGCCCAGGCAGTGGGCCCAATGGGGACCAGACACAAAGATGAGATGTCTAGAGTCCTGAAACAAAATTTAGGCTTTTAGGGGGAAAGATTTTAACCTAGACATAGAGGAGTTCGGGTATTGTGGCATCTAACCATTGGGATAGTGAAAATGTTGAGAGGAGGTAAACAGACCTGCCCATCTTAAGAAACAAGGTATGTAGGCCTTAAAGACTGAGAGCTACACCTCTGAATTGACTGTGGTCTTTTCAACACACTGTACAACTGCTCTTACTCCTTTTTGTCTGTGTAGTTTATCATCTCTGGCTTGCTCTCAGTGGAGGCTGAAAAGAACCGCAGTTCTTGCATGGTGAGTTGTAATTCCATCTTTCGTCATCCTTCAATGTTAGAATGTGACTCTCCAGGGGGAAGGGGCCTCCCAGTAGCCTCCCAGAGTGGCCTGGTGCTGGCCCCAGGGTTCAGCGCTCTTACATACCTTACTTCATTCAGTCCCCACAGGCCTACAAAGTTCTGTGATCCTCATTCTACAGAGGAGGAAACTGAGTCACAGAAAGGTCGGGTGACTAAAGATCACACAGCGGGAACGTGGCCGAGCTGGGGTTTAAACCCAGAGCCCTCTGATCCCAGCACTGTGCCTTCACCTATTGCATTTAACTACTCAAACACTTGACATTTTGGCAAACGGCCAAGTAGTCACAGCACCATGACCTTGGGGTACTCTGAATTAAGCAGAAGGTCAGGCAGAGGCCAAGTGGAAATGTGTGTACATTTCAGCCACCTCTTTAAGGCACTTCCTGCCCTCCCCTTTGGCTGCTGCTGCTGCTGCTAAGTCGCTTCAGTCGTGTCCGACTCTGTGCAACCCCATAGATGGCAGCCCACCAGGCTCCCCCGTCCCTGGGATTCTCCAGGCAAGAACACTGGAGTGGGTTGCCATTTCCTTCTCCAGTGCATCAAAGTGAAAAGTGAAAGTGAAGTTGCTCAGTCGTGTCTGACTCTTAGCGACCCCATGGACTGCAGCCTACCAGGCTCCTCCATCCATGGGATTTTCCAGGCAAGAGTACTGGAATAGGGTGCCATTGCCTTCTCCCCCCTTTGGCTAGACCTAGAAAAATGTGGGGACTGTGTGCCTTGAACAGTTCAGAGTTCAAACCACAGGACACAGGACCCAGAATTCCCTTGCACTGTCAGAATGTCATCCTCTGTCTCGACAGCCAGCGATACACCTGTGCATGTTTTTATTTTCGTTGCGGCCTCTTAGAAGCCAAGGGATAAATGTAGAGTTTCTAAGGCCCTCCTTTCATCCCCGGCTCCAAGTCCTCCCTCTCTCCATGTTCTCCAAAGGGCTTCTTGTCTCTTCTGCCTTTTCAGTGGGAAAGCCATGGGTTAGCTAGGGGGCTGGGTTGGCCCACGGAGGGTTTCCAATTACCAGTCCTTTGTCTGCAAGGCAAATATCTGCTGCCCCTCAGTCTGCCTTACTCCATCCCCTTCAATGGGATTAAGACCCCCTTCCCCCACCCCCCCAACACCAGCTGAGCTCACAGTGCTCCTTAATCTGCCTAACAAAAGTGGATTGAACTCTTTGTGTCACATCCTCTGGGAAATCCAATGACCTCTCCAAGATGCCTACCAATTCCTGGGGGGCTCCCAGTCCCCCCTGGTTCTGATGATTGACTTCCAGTTGAAGTGTCTACTTCCATCTCTACTCTGCTTGCCAGCCTTCCCAGCCTCAGCCCACAGGTGGACACAGTCCTTCCCTCCCCATCTCCATCCCCATGAACCACCCCCCAGGGGAGGCAGTTGAGCAGGGGACATCATGAGTGATTGGAGGATTTCAGCATCCCAACACTGGGCAGCAGATCCTTTAAAATGGAGTATTAGACTTTCTGGTTCTGAAAACCCTCCCCAGCCAATCCTGCCAGCCCAGACTCCAGCTCCTTCCAGCAGGACCGGAACTTTCCTCTCCCTTCTCTCAAGGCAATCCTTGAATCCAAACTCATGCCCCCTGCCACCATCACCCCCATCCCTTCTCATTTCTTCCACAGCGCAGCTCAGCATCCTTGCTGCCTCTCCTTCCAATCTGGCTTTTGAGTCTCATTTCCTGCACCGTCAGCTGCTTATGGAGGTATTTTCCCAAACAAATACAGCCCCTGCCCCAGGTGGACTGTGCCTATTGAATAAAGAATAATCTTCTCACCTCAGTGAGTTTAAGATAAGCTGGCTTCTCCACACCCACCTCTTTCCTGCCCAGGCTCCCCTTTCCTCCTGCTCCCTGAGAGTCCCCACAAGCCTGGCTTCAGACTTGACTCACTGGTGCCTCTCCCCCTGCCCCTTCCAGGTGCATGGCAGCATTGGCATGAACGTGGTCAGCGCAATCATTTCCCTGGCTGGGGTCTTCCTTCTCATCGCAAATCTGTGCTTTACCCTGACGGTGAGCATCCAGTCTACCAGTACCCCAGGCTTCCGAAAGATTGGGGAGGCTTGTTTATGAGGTTGTTCCAGAGCAGGAAGGAATCACAGCTAAATTCCATCCTAGTATGACAGCCCTAGGTCCTAAAATGTGTTATTTGTTGTTGTTCAGTCGCTCAGACATGTCTGTCTCTTTGCAGTCCCATGGACTGCAGCATGCCAGGCCTCCCCATCCTTCACTATCTCCTGGAGCTTGCTCATACTAATGTCCATTGAGTCGGTGATACCATCCAACCATCTCAGCCTCTGTTGTCCACTTCTCCTCCTGCCCTCAATCCTTCGCAGCATCATGGTCTTTTCCAATGAATCAGCTCTTTGCATCAGGTGGCTAAAGTATTGGAGCTTCAGCTTCAGCATCAGTCCTTCTAATGAATATTCAGGGTTGACTTCCTTTAGGATTAATGTGTTTGATCTCCTTGCTGCCCAAGGGACTCTCAAGAGTCTTCTCTAGCACTACAATCCGAAAGCATCCTAAAGTGTGTAACCCTCACCAAAACCCCTGACTTCTGAAGCAGGTGAGATAGACCCCATTTTATAGATGAGGACACTGAGACTCAGAGAGCTGGAGCCAGGTGGGCCCTCCTTGTACCTGTTCTGTTCCTGCTTGGAGGCAGCAAACGCCAAGGCAAGCAGGTGGGGCAGTAGCCTCACTTAGACCTCAAGGCCACCTGCACCCAGGAAGCTGTTGAGGGAGGGACAGCTGGTGGCAAGAACAGGAGGTGCTGACCCCAGCTTCTCATCTAATCTGGGGCCCCCAGAAGCAGATGCTAAACAGGGATTCAGGAGCAAGTCATTTATTTCAGAAGTTCCCCTAGGAAATACCGGTAGGGGAGAGAATAAGATGAACAAGGAAAGGAAGGCACAGATAAAGGGTGTCACCAAGCAAGTCACTGCCGGAGCTTAATCCTGCTGGGACTCTAGCAGAGAGAACACTGCCTCAGAGTTACATCCTGTCCTGGGTGAGGGGCCTGGGGTACTCGCCCACAAATTCCCACCATCACTGATTGAAAACTACTCCTGGAGGCATCGAATGCCCTGGACTCCAGTCTGCCACACACGTGCCAGTGTGCTTGTGAGGTGGGTCTCGCTTTGGGTTCCTCCCATAGCTGACTTTTTTTTTTTTTTTTGGCTGCACTGGGTCTCATTGCTATATGCAGGTTTTCTCTAATTGCAGCCAGCAGGGGCTACTCTCTAGTTGCAGAGCGTGGACTTATTGCAGTGGCTTTCTCTTGCTGCAGAGCACAGGTTCTAGGGCTCGAGGGCTTTGATAGTTGTGGCGCGTGGGCTCTAGAGGGCAAGCTCAGTAGTTGTGGCACACGGGCTTAGTTACCCCGAAGCATGTGGAATCTTCCCAGACCAGGTATCAAACCCATGTTCCCTGCATTGGCAGGCAGATTCTTTACCACTGGACCACCAGGCAAGTCCCAGAACTGACTTTGAGACAAGTAGCTTATTTGGGAGAGGAAGCAAGTGCCAGCAGGGTGATGAGAAATGAGGTGGGGAAAAGAAGGGACCAGTAAAGATGTGACGTAATCAAGCCGCTTACCCTGAGTGTCAGTTCCCAAACCTGTCCCCACACCTGGAGGGCAGGAGGAAACTGACCAAAGAGGCAGCCATGCCAACTGGCAGGTGGCAGGTCTAATAAGCCAAGGAACTGATGTATGAGGCTTGTCTTGGGCCACTGCAAGATGAGTTGACTTCTGCGCTGCCCATCAGAATCCTACAAACTTAATTGCATCCAGTCCAGGTGGTCTCAACACCACCTACTCTCAAGGCTGCATCCTTGAAGATGACTCCCACTGCAGAAGTGCATTCCAAGGACAGGGGAGGGGTGAAGACCTCCAATTGCCTGGGTCCAGCTGTCAGAGGACTTCCCCCAGGTGACCTCATCCAACACTGAGAACTCACCTGGGAAGGCAGTGCAGACACATGCTTCAGTCACACCCTCCCAGCCCAGGGGTGAGAACTGAGGGTATTTATCCACTAGCCCCTGTCAGTCATTGATAGACAGCTGATCTGAAATCTCCCCGAAATTTTGGACCTGTTGTACGCATAGCAAAGTGGGCTCCAAGGGCCAGAGAAAGGCCCAAGGCAAAGAAACGCAGGTGCTGGCAGTTGGAAGTCTGGCTGTCGTGCCCTCAAAGGTACCATGGGGCATGTGAGAGGGGCACCCATAGCAACTGCTCATGGAGCACATGCCAGAGGGTCTGGGGCTCTCCATCTGAGGCATGTGGTGCTTGCCTAAGATGAGCCCTACAGGCGTGGATGGTCAAAGGACAGTCACCTCTGTGACAAAACCCTTCCCATTCCTCTCTGCCCCTAGATTAACGTGAAGACAATTTCCTGTGGTCTCCTCCCCTTTGCGCTGCTGGAGTTCTGCCTCACCTGTGTGGTCTCGCATTTTGGGTGCCAGGCTACGTGCTGGAACCAGTTTGTGGTGAGTGTTGGGCCCTGCTCCAGAAATCAGAGAGTGCTCCTGGGGTAGCAGAGGTGACCGGACATTGGAGGAAGTGGAGCCTGAGAGGACGTCTTAGTTGGTTCAGGATGTTATAACAAATATACCACAGGCTGCATGGCTTGTAATTATTTTTCACAGTCTATGAGTCTCAGATCGGGGTGCCTGGATGGTCCAGTTGTGGTGAGAACTCTCTTCCTGGCTTTCGGATGGCTGTCTTCTTATTATAGCTTCCCTATCTTACAGAAACATAGGGAGAGCTCTCTGGTATTTCTCTCTCTAAGGGCACTAAACCCATTCATGAGAGCTCCCGCCTCATGACCTGCGAGCGTGCTAAGTCGCTTCAGTTGTGTCCGACTCTTTGCAACCCCATGGACAGTAGCTTGCCAAGCTCCTCTGTTCATGGGATTCTCCAGGCAAGAAAACTGGAGTGGGTTGCTGTGCCCTCCTCCAGGGGATCTTCCAGACCCTGGGATTGAACCCACTTCTCCTGTGTCTCCTGCATTGGCTGGTGGGTTCTTTACCACCAGTGCCACCTGGGAAGCCCCCTCATGACCTAATTACCTCCCAAAGGCCCCACCTTCTGATACCATCAGATTGGGGGTTAAGATTCCAACATACAAATATTCAGTCCATCACAAAGAGGGTGTATCTGTGGAGTTTTGCTGCAAAAGAAACTGCTGGAAAACTCAGCAGCTTAAAACAGCAACCATTTCTTTAGCTCATGATTCTAAGTCTCAGTGTGACCAGTGGGTCTTCTGCTGGCCTCAGATGGACCCACGTGATACCAAAAGCTCAGCTTTTCTATACACTGGTGCTGAATTGAATCTCAGAGACAGAGCTGTGGGTGAAGTAGAAAAGAATAGCTTTATTACTCTGCCAGGCAGACGGGGGTGGGGGTCACAGTGCCCTAATGCCCTCATCAAAACTGTTGTGTCCCAACTTGGGGAAGATAGTGGGAAGTTTTATCGCAATTGTTCAAAGAGGGTGTGATCAGCTTGTGGATGTTGTTCTGATGGGTTGGTGGTAAGGTAGGTAGAAGCCAGCATCATCAACCTTCAGGTCCAACTGGTCTGGGGTCTACATACTTGTGGACAGTACATTATTGTTAATCGTTAACTTCTCTCACTTGGTAGGGGTTTCAGTATCTGCAAAATAGCTCAAAGATATTGTGTGTATCCACTGATAGGGAAATAGGACCCTGCCCAAGGCTGCTCTTGACTGTTTTATTTCTCCTTGGTCTTGCATCCCCTCCCCTCCCCTCCTTAATTAACAACTGCTTGAATCTGCCCATTGGAACCCAGGAAAGGTCAGGGGACCTGAATGAAGGCTGTTTCCTATAATCAAAGAGATGAGGGACGCAGAAAGGACTCATGCCCAGGAGCCCCCTAGAGCCCTGCACGGTATCACATTCAGACTGTTGCAGCAGCTGCCAGGTTGGCACCAGCTGGCCAACCAGAATCTTCGAGGAAAAGTCCATCTCTGCTCCAAGTGTTATCGCTTCCTCCAGGAGGCTGGCCTGAGCTTCTTCAAGGGTAGCTGGATTCCAAGAGCAGTGAGACACAGCCAGCCCCACAGGCACAGACTTTTAAGTCCCTGCCCATGTCACATTCTTTAACATCTCTTTGGCCAAAGTGAATCACCTGGCCAACCCCAGATTCAAGGGGATGGAAACTGCAGTGTGCCCTCCTGTTTGATAAGAGGAAGACAGGGCAGTCAAGGCTCTGTAACAGTCCTGACACCCTAGGGCCATCTGACTGTTACCCCATCCTAGGGCCAGGGAGTGTGCCTTGATGAGAGGCCAATTCTACTCCCCGGAAGAGTCTGCCCAGATCACGGTTCTCTAGTGCTTCCATCCAGGCTCTCTAAAACCTTGACTCCATCCTCTGAACTCTTGGCTCCACACTTGAAAACATTTTTTCTTTTCCATAAGAAGTGACCCATTTTCCATATGAAATGGTCCACCTTTTTCATCTTGAGGAAGAAGAATAGCTCTCTCAAACTGCCTCCTGTATGAAGAGAGTAGGACCCAAAGGCCCTTTTGCAGTTTGAGCAGCTCCAAGTCAATCCAAGGTGACGGTCTGTTTGCTGACACAGTTTCCTTTAAAACAGTGAGAATATTTTATCAGATTATGGTTCTTACTGTTTGACAAAAATCACACCTGAGATTATGTTCCAGACATTCCTCTCTCTTTCAGAGTATCTATTTTGGGATTAAGTTTCTGTGGGACCATGCCCTTAAAAATCTTAGAAGCTTCTCTGTCTAGCTGAAAGGGTCTGCTAGTCACTGCCTTAAACCTTTTACAGATCTTAACAAAGAGGTGTATAGAGACATCTTGGTTTGATCTTTGTTCTCAGGCCTACTTTTACTTCAAATGTCATTTACCCGTGAGGAACCTGGAAATAAGAGACAATTTTATTTTCTAATTTTTCAAGTCCTGGGCCCTCTTTTTTTCCCCTCTAAATATTACTTGTGAAATGAATCATTCTTTATCTGATCTCTTCCTTATGGTACTTTACTATATACAGCTAAGAGCAAGCAACTGACATTCCCATATAATGCCTGGTGATCTCCTTTAGCAGGGCTTCCCTAGTGGCTCAGATGGTAAAGAATCTGCCTGCGGTGCAGGAGACCCTGGTCTCCTTAGCAAGAGGCAAAAGTTTTTAGGCGCATTTTCTGTCTTCCAAAATGTGACAATGCTTCGCCACTACATACTGTGGGTAACTATACATCTTCCTGTTTCCTGGCTGCTTCTCCAGCCTCACTGGCCATGCAGTCCCAAATCCAAGGCACATGTTAGATTTCGTTATCCTGCTTCTAGCTACCGATTTCTCTGTACATTAGCTTTTGCTACATATCAAACAATCCCCAGACTTAGCCCCTTAAACATAGCTGCTCCTGTGGTTTATGATTCTCTGGATCTGCTGGGTAGTTCTGGTTTGGGCCAGCTCAACTGACCTCTGCTGGACTCGCCATGAGTCTACAGTCGGTTGGTGAGTAGCCTGCTAACTGGATCGTCTCAGATGCTCTCAACTGTATGTCTGGCAGTTGGCACGCCACCTACCAATAGGTCCAACTGGCCTACTTTTCTCTCATCACCCAGTGGGCCAGCCCAGTCTTCTTTACATGGAAGCCTCAGTGTATAGGAGAGCAGTGAGAGAGCAAGCCTGGATTTGCAAACATTTCTCAGATCTCTGATGCTTCACATTTTCACTGTTAGTCCACTGACCCAGAGAAGTTCCATGAATAAGACCAGCATCAGTGAGGGAGGGTCTACCCAAGGGCATGGCAACAGGAAGGGGAAGAATTTGTGGCCATTTTTGCAATTGACCGCAGGGGAAGTTGATGGCCTCATATCCTTTGTCTTTCAGAACAGGACAGCGGTTCCAACCATAGTCATTGCCAACCCAGCCAACACTCCCACCGGCCCCTTCAACGCTACTGACAATACCACTGGCTGTGCCAGCGTTATCACCAGCCCTGCCAACCCCACCTCCCCCACCAACGCTGAAGTGATGGTGCCCCCTGAACCCTCCTATGAAGGTGTAGCTGATTTTGCCCAGAAATAGACAGTCTGTTTCAGTGACGAGGAGGAGCCATTGCAGTTGGATCTTTCCTTCTCCCAGAAACTTACGGAAGCCCATGACCCAGCAGTGTTGCTGGTCCAAAATAAACAATCATTTTCTCCCTTCTTTACTCCTCAGTTTCATTTATTGTCATCTTGTTTTTTTTAAATTCATAAATCATTTCCTGGGACACGGCATCCTTTAACCTTGGTGAAGTGCAGGGTGCACTTTTACTGTCACTCCTGGTGGAGGCGCACTGTTCAGGGTTAGCCACTCAGTCACGTGCAACCCCGTGGACTGTAGCCCAACGGGCTCCTCTGTCCATGGGATTCTCCAGGCAAAATAATTGCAGTGGGTTACTATTTCCTTCTCCAGGGGATCTTCCCGACCCAGGGATTGATCCCAGGTCTGCCGTTCTAAATTGGTGCCTCAGTAATGGAACTCTTGGAGGTCCAACTCTGGCCCCTTCCCCAAAGCTCTGACCCTGATGCAGTTGCCCCAAGGAGCAAGGGGAGCAGTGGAGAGTGTGGATGCTGCAGCTGCAGTGTAGACTCCTCAGCACTCATGGGTGAATGAGCAGAAGAGTGTATAGACCCACATGCTGCTGACTGGGGCTCTGGAAACGTGCCTCACCCCTACCCCAGAGAGAGAGCTAGTCAGGTGGCTCAGTGGTATATATACACTAACTTAAAACACCTTATCTTGATGAAGGGGTACCTTCCCCATTTGCACAAAGTGCCCAATGGACTAGTAGTGTCCTAGCACATGCTTTCAGCCCATGGAGAGTCAGCTGCTGGGGTGTCCCCTCATCTCACTCCCCCCTCCAGAGTCCTGACTACAGCCTGACAGCAGACCCCAAAGTGGGACTTCCCTGAGGGTCCAATGGCTAAGACTCTGAGCTCCTGATGCACAGGGCCCAGGTTCAATCCTTAGTCAGGATCCCACATGCTGCAGCTAAAAGACCCAGAATGCTGCAATGAAAAGATCCTGCATGCTGTGACAAAGACCCGGCACAGCCAAATCAATACATAAAACATTTAATTAATTATGTTTTTAAAAATGATGGAAACCACATTCCTGGTGCCATGCAAGAATGTGGCAGTGGCTCCTTACAGACCTCCAGAGTTACTTCCAATTGATATGTCGATCAATTGGGGACTAACCAACCTCTTTCTTGCTAATGTGACAACTGCTCCTAGCATAACTGCAATAAGTGATTCTGCTCAAGCATCTCTTTTTCTACTAAGAGTAAGGAAGGGGGGCAAAAAAAATGAGTGAAGAGTGGGAAACCTGCATCCCATCATACCTGATGGCCTGAAACGTCCCAGTCACAACCCCTGGATCAAGCATTTGTGTCACTGATCATCAGAAGGCCCCTGCGACCACTGTGTAGCCCTTAAAGTGTAGTTCCAGAGGCCATTCTAATGCAAAAAGTCAGAGGGTGGGAGGGCGAGCTGGGAGGGTAAGGGACGGGACCATCAGTAACATGTATATAGCAGCTGTATTTCACGAAACACAAATATTTCATCTCCAACAATAATACAGGTAGATATTTGAAGCCCGTTTTACAGATGAGGAAACTGAGACTCAGAAACTATCCCACAACGGGCATCTCAGAAGGACACAGAGCCAGTTTGAAGGGGATCCCACGGGCTTAAAAAGGAACAATTTGAACTTCAAGAATAATAACAATAGCAAAAATAGTAATAACAACAACAATAATGCCTGTGATGGGTTGGAACATGAGCCTTCATAGGGATACTAAAAAGATATCTTTTATCACCTGTGGAGGCAGTTAGGGCACTCCCATTATTCTGAAAATGGTAAATGGCAAGAAAGAATCAAGCATTCCCAGAAGGAAAAACAAGGAGTCACTCAGCCAGAGAGGGTGGCTGTCCACAGTGCCCAAATCATGAAGGAAAACGAGTCACCAGCTGTGGGAAAGGACTGGGTGGGGCTTAGTGCTGGGCTTAGAGTCTGGACGGTTCCATTTTTCCGGCTGCTCCCGGTTCAAAAAGGGTCAACACAGCTTCTTTGGTTCCTGGCCTACGGAGTTGCTGGTGTGAGAGATGAGGAGACTGCCACAGGAGAACAGACATCTTCATTCACCTATCGCCAGAGAAGGACCACAAGACAATCAACCTTGGAACCTCCATGGCATTCCTCCATAAGCGTTTATTTTGCTCACCAGTCACTGGGTTGTCTGGGCAGGCCTCCTGCTCTAATCTAGGCTCACCCATGTGTCTGTGTTCAGCTCAGGGTCAGCCAGATAGCCCTGCTGACCTTGGCCATGCTCTCTTACACTCTGGGGCCTCTGCGGGCACAGCTGAGCTGGCTTGGCTCTGCTCCTGGGCTGGCTTGGCTCTCTGGCCAGGACATGCTGCGTGGCAGGTGCTGGTTTCCAGAAAAGAACAGAAGCAGGTAACACCTCCTGAGGCCTCAGGTCAGAGCTGGCATCGGCCACTTCTGCTCCATCCAAGGTAGCCCGGATCCAAGGGTTTGGGGAACTAGACTCCTGTTGTAGCTGCAGGAGGTATGGATACACAGAGGGAAAGAGAACCAGGCGCATTTCTGCAATCAAACTGTCCTATCCCTGGTTGGGCTGAGAGCCGGTCAGGGCCATGCCCTTCCGGTCCACCCCCACACCATCTCCCTGACTGTGCTCAGAGGTCACAGGGGCTATTTTGATGAGAACTTGAATCTAGAAACCGGTGCACAAATTCTCTGCACCCACACCACTCGAATACCACTCTGTGGGCATACACACTCACAGTCACACATGCTAACACATTCAAATACCCTCACACAAGTTCACACCCCCACATACTCACACACCACAGTCACACCTGCACACATGGTCACATGCTCACAGACACTCACAGACACCCACACTCACACACCTACACTCATGCATGCCTACACATGTTCACATGCATGCACTCACACACACACACATGTTTTCACAAGCTCAGGTACACTCACACACATGTTCCCTCACACACATGTCCACACCCTCACACACGTACTCACACCTACTCACACTCACTCCTACAATCACACACTCTATGCTCTGCCATGGGAAAGTTGGGGGTGAACTACCCAGCCCCTCTCCGTCGACGTCAGACAAGTTCAGCTGGAAGAAGTCAGACAGCCTCCTCCGGGTGAGTCTCAGGCTTCCCCCATCCTGAACAGCAAGAGGGTGGAGGCCGATGGGGACCCCTGTGGACCAGGTCCCGGCTCTGACACTCACAGTGGGACCCCAGCAGGCCACTGGCTCCTCCGGGCCTAGTCTCCCCTCTGAACGTCGAAGGAAGGAGCTGATGCCTGCAGGGGCCCTGCTCCCCAGAGCCCACACTTCCAGCAGCAGGATCCTGGGCCCCTGGGTAGGTCAGGCCAAATGGGTGAGGCCGCAGAGCCAGGAGGGACTTGAGAACTTCCAAGAGGCGGCAGCTCACAGCAGAGGATTTCCAAGCCCCACACGAATAGCAAGGCTTTCACAGGAGCATGTGTGAACTCAGGAGGGGCAGCCGGAGAGCAGAGGCAGCGGGGAGCAGACGGCAGCGGGCACGGCGGCGGTGACAGCCGGGTGAGTATGCCTGCCCTTCCAGGAGCAGGGCCCAGGCCAGTCCCTGGGGTGAGACAGGGGACATGGGGTGTGACAGGGGACCTGGGGCGAGACAGCGACCTGAGGGAGACAGGAGACATGAGGTGCGGCAGAGGACCCAGGGCAGTGGCACGTCAGATGCCAGGCAAGCAGAGAGGAGGAGACCACTGGGCGGAGAGGGTGATGACCCCGGGTCCTTCCCCACCCTGCTCTGAGTGGGCAGGACAGCTCCCAGGCCTCTGAATTCCTGGCCTCCCTCTGATGGGGACCCTCAGCTCAGGACCACGACCAGGTGTTGGGGTAAAGAAAGGGCATTGGTCTTCTCTCCTCAAAGCCAGTCACTGAGAAGACTCGGGCATCCCCTGAGACCCTGGGCCCCCAGCTGTCCTCTCAGGGAACCGGAATCCTCCTCTCAGCTTTCCCCACCCTTCCCCTCCTCACCCCAACCCCACTCCCCTCAGGCAGGCTGAAAGGGGATTCCAACCCAGTCCTTCCATTCTCCAAGGAAAGAAAAGGACCTGGCAGATTCTGAGCTGGCAAGGGGCTTAGGGGCAAATATTATCTCATCTCTCTTCTATAGATAAGGAAACAGAGGCCCAGAAAGGGGAAGGGGCTGTCCGCCAGGCCCTCAATGCAGAGCGGGCAGCAGAGCATAGTGGAAACCTTCAGAGGGGCCAGGCAGTAGGGGTGGGGGGAGGTCTGCCTTCCTCCAACACGTCTGTGCATCTGACAGTATCATTTCCAGGACAGCAGAGCAGGTCTTACCCATCCTGAATGGGCTGGGATTGGAGAAGCCCAGTAGCTTCCTGCCAGCCTGACACCACAGGCTCAGACTTAGACAGAAGAGACCAATTCCTGCCCATTGACATAGAGGTGGTGCCAGGAGGCAGGGGGGGATGTAGATGGGGCACCCTCGGAAGACTCAAGCACCTCACCTCCCACCAACATCACAGTCACCCACTTGACAGATGGGGAAACTGAGACCCAAGGAGGTTAGGTAACTTGCCCCAGGGCCTGCAGCTGATAGAGCCGGCAGAGGGGTAGGCTGGATTCTTCCCAGGCTAACTCTGGGGGCCTGAGATCTCAGCCATTCAGCAAAGCTGCCCCCTCTCAGATGTGCAGTGCCCCCTCTTCTTTGCCTTTCATCAAGAGCCTCCTCCTCCAGCTGGTAACACCTTCCCCTTCCCAGCTGCTGTGACTGTGAATGAACAAAACAGCATCTGGTGCCTCATGAGTGAAGTCGATGCTCAGAAACGCTCACAAGACAAATCCAGGCAGCTGAGAGGTGGAGTTGGGCCAGCCAGAGGCGGTGTGTCCATGAATCAGTGTAGGACCAGGGCACCTTGGCTCCGGGGAGGGAAGCCAGTGGAGTCAGTGTCCTGGGGCTCTCTGTGCAGTTCTGTGTCCCGACTGCGTCCCCCACATCAGAGGTGCCTCAGGGAACTGGGAAAGAGCAGGAGGTGGAGTGAGAAGACCTAGGTTTGCATCTCAGCTCCATCCCTTACCCTGACCGTGTGACCCTGGGCAGGTCACCTTGCTTATATTGTAAACAACAGGTAATAAGCCCTCTCTCCCGAGCCATCCATGTCTTTGCCTGCCTACGAAGGTCCTGGAGAGAAGCCCCCATGGAGAGGACAGTTCCTCTCACCCCAGGTTCCACAGGAGCAGGGCTTGAGCACCAAAAGGGATTTTTAGGGACCCATTTTACAGATGGAGAAACTGAGGCTCACAAAGAATAATTCACTGGACGGAGATTATATACATCACTTAATGTCTCTGAGCTCAATTTCTTCATCAGCAAAATGGTAATAGTACCTACTTCATAAGGATGTTACTAGCAACAGAGACTGGAAGCACTGGTTGCCCCCTACGTGCCAGGCACTGTGCTGGGCACGAGGTGGGCACTGTGTCTTTTAAAACTCACAGCAACTATGTGAGATTGAAACTGAGATGGTCAACAAGCTCTTCTGGCTGCTCTCACATGAGGCAAACAGCCCCGATTTGGTCACTGGAGGGTCCGATCTCCTGTTAGGTCACAAGGAGGTTTAGCACACCTCTTCTTACGGCAGTTAAGAAGAGGACCTGCAGGACCTCCCCTCGCTTTCCCACCAGCTTCCCCTCCCCTCAGCTGGTTGACTGCAGTTTCTCCAGGGCCGGATGACAGAAGGAGGAGATGAAGGGACAGGGGACTAGCTGCTGCTCTTGCAAGCGCCCACCGCCCTCCTTTGAGGCTGGCAGTGTTTGAGCCGGTTTCTCCGCAGAGGTGTTTTACCAGGTCTCTGGATGTGCCCCCTCATCACTGGGGGAGAGGGGGTTCTCTCTCCTGTGTACCTCCCCCCAAAACCCTTCCCTCAACTCAGAATCACGGGAGACCCAAAATGCAGGAGTGTGTATCAATTTCTCCAAGTGTCCATAAAGCCAGCCCTTCCCTTTTGTCTCAAGGTGAACAGGAAAACTTCCCTTCCCCTGTATTTAGACTCAGATCACTCTAAATAATCTCTCCAAAATCCACTCTCAGTCTCCATTCCCAGCCATATAGGCAAAGGTGGCAAAGTCACCAAGGAGGTTCACGACCACTTGCTTTTTGGCAAGTTCTACCAGGTCATCTGTGGCACAGCTCACTCCAGTATCTGAACTCAGCTGAAACTTTTGTTTTAACATCTCTAACAATTATGTCCAATTTCAAGGCCCATGGCCTGGGCCACTCAACCGCACAATTTCTGACCATCAGTTTGGTGATGGTTTAGTCACTAAGTTGTGTCTGACTCTTGTGACCCCATGGACTATAGCTCGCCAGGCTCCTCTGTCCATGGGATTCTCCAGGCAAGAATACTGGAGTGGGTTGCCATGCCCTCCTCCAGGGGATCTTCCAGACAAAGGGATCGAACCTGGGTCTCCTGCATTGCGGGTGGATTCTTTACTGACTGAGCCACCAAGGAAGCCCTGACCCTCAGTTTACTGGTCTGCAAAATGGGCTGATTAACACTGACCTCAGGGGCTGTTATAAGGGTCCATGGTTCCCATACACATGAGGACTCCACAAACTGCAGAAGGCTGTGCAGCCACTCATATCATGTGTTGTTGATGTCTGGGTATTTCCTGTGTCCCAGGCAGCCGTTCCCCTGGTGGGTATCCAGTAAGCTCCCAGATATAGGGGATCACGACTTTGCCTCTTTTCCACCTGCCTGTCCCTGACACACGTGCATCAGGGTTTACAGCAAGGTGACTGATTCATTCACATTCATTCACAAGGAAAATAGAGTCTCTTTCCGGGTGGCACATAGCTAGGCGCATGGGCCAGGTGGCCTCTGGAACCCGACAGAACGGTGGTCCCCGGCCTGATGGTGCGGAGGTGCTGATGGTGAGTAGAGAGAGATTTCAAGTCTAAGGAGCTCTGTGACACTTCCATTGCCTCTTCACCCATGACATCAGCTGAGAGCCTATTTTTGTAGGTGTTTTCTTTTCATCTAAGGGGGAGTGAGGTCTCAGTTTTAGCAAATTTCTCACCACCCACCTGGGAGAGATGCCGTTAATTATACTTATGCTCCGTTCTGAGGCCACTCTGGTCCCCTCAGAGAGCCCAGGAAGGGTGTAGGTCATGGTGCTGCTTCTTGGGCCCTCAGAGAGTGTTCACAGATGCGCTCCAAATCACCATGGGTCCCAGGCATAGCTTTTACCTGTGTTGAAAGTGTTAGTCACTCAGTCGTGTCCGACTCTTTGCAACCCTATGGACTGTAGCCTGCCAGCCAGGCCCCTCTGTCCATAGAATTCTCCAGGCAAAAATACTGGAGTGGGTTGCCGGTCCCTTCTCCAGGGGATCTTCCCAAGTCAGGGGTCAAACCCGGGTCTCCCGTGTTGCAGGCAGGTTCTTTACCATCTGAGCCACCAGTGAGCCTTGTCCCTGATGAAATGACAACTCTACAGGCAAAGCAGCACCGAGTTAAATGTGTTCCACCTAAAGGTTTTGTCCTTTTTTTCTAAAATTATGCCCTTCCTCCCTCTCTGGTGCTAAATATCCTTTTCAGGGGATGGTGAGAACATGAGTGATTTCTTTAAATGAACTTGCCTGAGGAAGTGGAAAGTTGGCAGACTCAAGCCTGATTGGTTGGTAATTCACTCCTCTGTGGACTCCAAGTATTTCATTTATTTTGTATTAATTTATATGGAAGTATAGCTGTATTTTTTAAATTAACTTTTATTCCAAGCATTTTAGAACTAGTACTCCAAAGAGTGGAGTACTGGATTGATCCCCTCACTCTGAAAAAGGCAGGACTTGAACCCAGGAGTGAGTGCCTCCCATCAAGTCAACAGTCCTTCTACCAGGAGACCAGAGTCCAGAGCTACCTCAATTCTTCAATACTGAGGTGCTGTGTGACCATGGGAGACACAGTCACCCTCTCTGAACCTCTAGTTCCTCATCTCTGTGCTGTGCTTCATCATTCAGTCATGTCCAACTCTTTGAGACCCATTGGACTGTAGCCCACCAGGATCCCCTGACCATGGGATTTTTCAAGCAAGAATACTGGAGTAGTTGCCATTTCCTTCTCCAGGAGATCTTCCCCACACAGGGTTGAACCCGTGTCCCCTGCGTCTCCTGCATTGCAAGCAGATTCTTTATCTGCTGAGCCATCAGGGAAGCATCTCTAAGCAGAGCTAACAATCCATGCCTTCTCTCCCTTAGAATGAGATGAGGACTTAAACGTTCATTATTCACACCTCAAGAAGCGAGGACTCCTGGGGCAGGAGGGGTTCTCCTGAGCCCAGACCCTCCGTCTCCCAGCATCTCACTCTGGTCCCATGTGCTTGGACTGCCAGACCAGGGACTCTTTCACAACATCCTCAGCAGTCACCTACTCTTCTCGAATATGTCTGGTGAAGAGGGAAAAGGCCAATAAGTGGGGAAAGAAAAAGATGGAAGATGAGGGAAAGAGAAAAGGGAAGGAACGTGGGTGGGGAGCTGAGAGCAGAGGAATAGCCGCCTCTGAGGACCCGAGTTTCAGGTCTGCGTCCTCCCTGAAGACACGGCTGAGCTCACAACCGATGAGGTGGAATCAGTTCTCACCTCCACCAGCATCTTGTCCTAGCAGAGCCCTGTTCTACCTTGCTGGAGCCTGAGGACAGGACATTCTTTTTTTTTAACTTTTTATTCTGTATTGGGGTATAGCTGATTAATTAACAACATTGTGATAGTTTCAGGTGCACAGCAAAGGGACTCAGCCACACATATACATGTATCCATCCTCCCCCCAAATTCTCTTCCCATCCGAGTTGCCACACAATGCTGAGCAGAGTTCTCTGTGCTGTATAGTAGGTCCTTGTTGGTTATCCATTTTAAATATAGCAGTGTGCACCTGTCCATCCCAAGGGACATGCCTTGTTAGTTCTTCTTCCTACCCCCAGCTCTGAGCTTGGTGCTCAGTCAATGCGGTCATCATCTGTTGGGCTGAATTACAAGGTTCTCTCGCTCCTCCCACCAGACACAAGGCTCCTTGAGGGCATGGGCCCTTGTGCCTGACCCCTAGTCACGGTTAGACTCTGAAAGATGGCTTTTCTCAAGGTTGTGTGTTCTTTTAGTTCACACCAAACCCTATGAGATTATCTCTCAGTGTTATTATCCCCACTTTACAGATAAGGAAACTGAGGCTGGGGCAGGTGGCCATCTTGCCCCCAGGGCTCCCAATACCCAGAGGGGCCAGGATTCAAGTCCCAGCTTCTATCTGCAGTGTCATGTGCCGAACCAATTAACGCCAATGAGAAGAATGCCTGTTCTTCATTTCATTGTATAATCTGGCAGGTTCATCCCTCTGCTGTGTCCTAGTAAGCCCATCTCCTGACATTGGGTGGTTTTCCCCAAAGTGTTTGCTCAGGCCAGCTATGCATAAAGTTTCCGTAATCCATGCTTGGCTTGTCTACGATAATGGTGATTGCTTGGGTGGCCAAGAGGAAGGCTCCCATAGCAAGAAATCACCCAGGGGGATTATTTACACAAGCTCATCAGCCCTGGGCTAAGGGACAGGAAGTGGTGGGTGAGTTCCAGTCCCCTGTAAAGAGATGCTCAGCTCCAGCTCACACTAGCTGTGTGTCCTTGAATAAGTCACTTGCCCTCTCTGGGCAAAGGAGGCAATTTAAATGCATGTTCCTCCTAAAGGTCCTTTCCATCTAATAATAGCAGAGATGGAGAATGTGATTTCTAGGGTCAGAAAGACTGGATTCAAGTCTTGGCCTTGCCTCACCTTGACCTCTGACGTCCCTCCACTTCCCTGAGGGAAGCTTCCCTTCTTCACTGAGCAGAGATTTTGGCGCCAGCCTTTGGGGCCAGCAGTGAACAGGGGTAGGAAGGCAGATTGTTGATAAACTGACAGTTTCTTATGCAAATATGTAACCATCATCACTATCATTATTATTTCCAGAGCCTCTGTCTCCCAGGCTCTCTGAGCACGATGTCCACGGCTTCCTCCAGCAATGGGGTGTTTGTCGTCATCCCACCCAGCAATACCAGTGGCCTCCGCCCGCCCGCAGCCATTCTGCCCACCTCCCTGTGCCAGCCTCCAGGGATCATGCAGTACGAGGAGCCACCGCTGAGGGCACAGACACCACAGGTCACCCAGCCACCAGACCTGCGGCCCGGGGAGACATTCCTGACGGGAGAGCCCAAGGCTTTGGGGGTAAGAACAGTCTCTCCGACTACCTGGGGCATAGGTGCTGGGCAAGGAGGGAGTACTCATGTACCTTGGAGATATGTGCTATGCTTAGTCGCTCAGTCGTGTCTGACTCTTTGCGACCCTATGGACTGCAGCTCGCCAGGCTCCTCTGTCCATGAGGATTCTCCAGTCAAGAATACTAGAGTGGGTTGTCATGCCCTCTTTCCAGGGGATCTTCCCAATCCAGGGATCAAACCCAGGTCTCCTGCATTGCAGGTGGATTCTTTACTGTCTGAGCCACCAGGGCAGCAATTGCTTAGTGCAGTAGATGCACTAAGCAATTGCAGTAGATGCTTAGCGAGGACTTGAGGATGCAGCCATGCACCAGGCGAACAAGGACCCTTCTGCAGAGCTCACAGAGAGTAAACCAGTGAACAAGTGACCGAGATAACTGCAAATAAGGCAGTGAGGTCGAAAATGACCGTGGGGGAGGGGCAACACTAGCAAAGATGGACAGAGAGGCCTGTCTGGGGAGATGACATTGTAGCTAGTAATCTAGATCCTGGGCTGAAGCCAGCCAAGTGAGGGGACAAAGACTGGCTCATCAGGTAGAGGAAACAGCAAGTGCAGAGGCCCTGAGGTGGCTTGTTCAAAGACAAAATAGAAGGTGGACATGGCTGGAACGTAATGAGCAGAGGAAGGAGGGAGATGAGATGAAGCTGAAGTGGTAGCAAGGCCAACTCTTGGCTCCTGCAGGGCTGACAGTCCAACCTCCCGAGGAGATATGGAAACAGAAGGGTGGGTGCTAAAAGCTGTGGGGAACTGGCTTTCCTTCTTAAAATACCCATGTCATTCACGGTTGTTACAATGATGTCTGCATAAAAGAAGGGAATCTGAGTTTATTTCCGAATCTCTGAGGGCTCGTAGCGGGAGCGCGGGGCTCTGCCACGTTCTCCTCTGTGGCCGGCAGGGGGCGGTGTGGAGCCCGCCGCGCCCGCCTGGCTGAGCTGCCGCCCGCTCCCCGCAGACAGTCCAGATTCTCATCGGCCTTATCCACCTGGGCTTCGGCGGCGTGCTGCTCATGGTCCGCCGCGGCCACGTGGGGATGCTCTTCATCGAAGGCGGCGTCCCCTTCTGGGGAGGAGCCTGCGTGAGTGCCGGGGCCGTCTGGGCGGGGGGCTGTGCCCAGGCTCACGTCTCCCCACTGCGTGTACCCTCCACCACGTTTTCCTGGGCACAGGCTGCTGCTAGGTGGGGGCCTGTGCCTAAATCTAACTCCCAACCACAAACCCTAATCATGACCTGACCCAGACCCCACGCCTGTGTGTGAAAAGCTCCCAACATAGAGTTTAGCCTGCTCCCCCCGAAAAAGGATGGAATGAAGGGGATGAAGGCAGGGGATAAGGACACTAAACACCTGTAGTTACCCGGCTTCCAACCTTCAAGCTTCTAAGCGTTCTTGATTGTTTATTTGCTAAGTGTCCATCTTCCCAAATTAGAATAGAGGCCTCATGAGGTCAGAGATCTTGTCTGTCTTATTCAACTCTGCTAGGATCTTGCCACATGCCTGCTGCTCGGGAAATGTCTGATGAGGGAGTGTCTGAAGGAGCGATGCCTTCCCTATTGATGATATGATGTCAATGAAAACACTGCACTTGCAAGCCAAGGCCCGGGTTTCCTGGACAGGGGCCCCAGTAACCATGGGACACCCTCACAGAGTGATCCCAAGTGCCTGGCCAGGAGGCCAAGAAGGTGGCATCCAGGAGGCTGCTGGCCTCTCCCGGATACCTATGGCCTTGACAGTGCCAGGTATGGTGTGCCCTGCCCAGTGTCCCAGCTGAAGCCTCACTATGATACCTGCTTCCCCACACAGTTCCTCATCTCGGGGTCCCTCTCAGTGGCAGCCGAGAAGAACCACACCAGTTGCCTGGTAAGTCTGAATGGGAGACCCAGGGGTGAGGGTGGGGCCACAGCCAGCTCCACTCTGCTCTGCCTCCAAAGACACTCCTTCAACAAGCACTCCATAGGGGGCTGCTGGAGGCCAGGCATGGGACAACAGCCAGACCCAGACCCTGCCCTACCTATAGGACAGAAGAAACCAAGACGCACTTTCAGAATACCATAAGGGGCAGAAAGTGAGGGTCCACAGATGAAGTGCTCATGGCCCAGAGAAAGGGGCAAGACAAAAAGCCCTCCTGAACAGGAGATGGCTGAGCTGGGCCTTGGTGGGCATGTAGGATTGAGAAATCCTGAAGGAAGGGCATGAGGATGCAAGGAGGGACTGTGGGCAGGGTCACCATGGAAACTACGTGTGACTCCATCTAACCAGGGCAAAAGTCTTGGAAGGGAAGTGGAGAGAAGTTAGAGTTGCACTGGGTCAACATCTCAGACAGCTCCATGCCTTCTCCGGGTGATGGGGAGGGAGGGCAAGGGGCGATGGAGGCTTTGGATGAGAGAGTGTTGAGCATCGCACCAGAGTCAAGTCCCTGCCCTCATGGAGGTTACATTCTAATGTCTGGTAAAACACTCCCCACCCCTGCCTGAAAAAAAAAAACACCACAGATGAGGTCTTTACAGAGTGAAAAGTGCTGAACAAAGCCCCGGGATAATATGAGGGACTCCTGCTCAGCTGGGAGAGTCTGCAGCCCCTGAGCAGCTGTCGCTGAGCTCACTGTTCAGAGGGCAGTAGCCATACAGGAGCCTGGAGACCAGTATCCCAGGCTAGAGGATGGACAAGGGGCCAGGACTTTGGATTACAGCAAACCAGGGGCTGAGTGGGAGGAACTAAGCTGAGAGGGAGAGGTGGGGAGACACTCTCGGATGGATTCAAGTTTAAGAGCAGTGGGAGGCCACTGAGGGTTGGAGTGGGGGGGAGTGAAAGTGTTAGTTGCTCAGTTGTGCCCTACTCTTTGTAACTCCATGGACTGTAGCGCACGAGGCTCCTCCATCCATTGAATTCTCCAGACAAGAATATTGGATTGGGTTGCCATTCCCTTCTCCAAGGGATCTACCCCACCTAGGAATTAAACCTGGGCAGATCTGATCCCTGAGCCATTGCCTGGACCACCCAGGGATTCACTTGTCCCAAGTCCCGGGCCTCCGGATGAGGGCAGGGCCCCCCGGACCTCAGGCTCACAGCCCCTGCGTCTCCCCTGCCTGGTGCCCCGCAGACGTCTGCAGTACTTGCTCTGCCAGCCCCTGCCCGGGGCCACATGGAGCTGACCCCAACACCTCTCCCAACCTCAGTGTCCACAGCAGAGGGCCTCCCCCGGCCCCTGCCCATGGGGTAGCTGCACCTTCAGGATGCTTGGCCTGAGGGGTGGAGCATAGTAATGGGTGGGCAAGGAGCCTCTGCAGACCTCACCTAGGGAGGCCATGAAGGAGGTCGGGCCCCTTTCCCAGCAGCTTCTAAGAAGACGATGCAAGGTAAGGGCGAGGGGAGTGGTCATCAGGGCCATTCACCTGAGGTCCCCAGGGAAGGACAGGAGGAAAGGAGAAGGTCAAGGAGGACGCAGGTACGGACATGGGTGTGAGGACCCAGGGGGCGGTGGGAGGCCTGTTATGGGAGGCTCCCGGGGCAGAGCTGTGGCCTCCTCCTCCCACCTCCCCTCCTTCTCCTGCATCTCTCCCCCCTGCAGGTGAGGAGCAGTCTGGGGACCAACATGCTCAGCGCCATGGTGGCCTTTGCAGGGACGGCCATTCTGCTCATGGATTTTGGTGTCACTAACTGGGTGTGTTACCGACGTCCCCAGGAGTGGGAAAACTTGAAGAAGAGTAACAGCCGCATCCGGGAGGAGGCTGGAGAAGGAAATGGCAACCCACTCCAGTATTCTTGCCTGGAGAATCCCATGGACAGAGGAGCCTGGAGGGCTACAGTCCACGGGGTTGCAAGAGTCGGACGCAACTTAGTAACTAACCCACCACCACCACCACCAGTAGGAGGCAGGGGTGGGGAGAAGGGAGGGTGTAGGGCGCTGGGCAATCCCAAGAGACCCCCAAGTGTATGTGGACCCCAGGACCCTACCTCAAGGGTGGGCGTAGTGGAGGGTAGGGGGCGGGTTGCCGAGAAGCAATCTGGAGTTCAAGGGAGAGTACGCGTCAAGCAGCAGGGGGACCCGCTTCGGCTCGGCCATCTGTGTGACCTGGGGCACGTTATTTTCGCTCGCTCTGGGCCCCCTTTCCTCCTCTGTTCTAGAATTCTCGGCTGACCTTGACCGTGGGTTTTGATCCCCAGGATGTGGGCAGGGGCTATCTGGCCGTGCTTACCATCTTCACCATCCTGGAGTTCTTCATTGCGGTCATTGCCAGCCACTTTGGGTGCCAAGCCACTCGCATCCAAGCTCACGCGGTGAGTACCTCACACACACACACACACACACACACACACACACACACACACACCGCCCCCGCCCTGCAAAGAACGCCCCACTCATATGTCCGAGAACTCAAAGGAGTTTCCGCGGGAAGGTTTTCCTCTTGGCCACAGGGGTACACCACCAGCATCAAGGGACCCCCTGCTCTTTGCGCCTAGACGGGGAGCCCTGGAAGGAGGGCCCTGGGGACGAGAGGGATCGCTGTCGGGGATGAGGGGGACCTTCCAGAAGTTCACGGGTCAAGAATCGTGGGCATCAGGAAGCGCAGCACGACTCGGGTGGGCACTGACCTCCGTTTTCCCCAAACTGGAGGACGGTGCAGACAGAGAGGGGATAGAGGAAGGGCCTTCGTGGCAAGGGAACCAGTAAGTCAGCCTCCGCGGAAACAAACGTGCAGGCCATAGTGCGGGAGGGGGCGGGGTGGGTGTCCCGCTTGGGAGGTGGATTTGTGCAAAACGGGGCGTGGAGCTGTTGAAAGTCTGAGCAGAGGCCTGTACGCTCAGAGGGTAGGGTGAGTAGAGTAGGGCTCAGGGAAATCAGTCTGGAGGGTTTGCCCACTGCGGGGGAAGGGAGCGGGGCGGAGAGGTAGGGGTTGGAAGCAGAGAAGCCACCAAAAAGAGGCTGCAAGGATGCCGGCGCTGTGGTATCCAAGCCTTGAACCAAATGCAGGGCTGGCCAGAGACAGAAATCCAGAACCTTAGTTCCTAGAGAAATGAAACTCCTGTCTGTCTCGTTGCTCTACCTCCAATGCGCAGATCATAGCTGACCTCAGCAAATACTTTTTGGAAAATCAGTTGAACTGATGGCGTGGGGCCCATTCATCCTCGGAGCGTTCACTACTAGGGCGCTATTCTCACAATACCCACAAGAGGGCACTATTGCAACAGCTCCCTGAAGGCGCCGGAGCCACCAGGATTGCCTGGATTTCTTTTCTTTTCTTTTGCAGCCCGTGATTTTCCTGCCGAACGCCTTCAGCACAGACTTCAACATCCCCAGCCCCGCAGCCTCTCCTCCCCCCGCCTACGATAATGTGGCATATATACCCAAGGAGTCTTCAGAGTAGACGGTCGCTCTGGGGGTTGGAGCCCAGCCTCGCTCCCTTTCCCCGCTCCCCCTTCCTCCCTCCCCACGTTCCTCTCCGCGCCGCACCCCGCCCCGGGCCCAGCCTCTCCCCACCCCCGCCTTGTTTATCTGGTGGCAGCCCCAGTCCTCTCATGTTGTGGTACCGAGTGGAGTCCCTGGGGATGTCTGTCCCACACATTTCCCGCGGTGGTTTATTTCCTAAAAAAGCTAGTTGATCTCAAGGGTATGTGTCCCTTGGCTCCCTGGGCGCCGCCATTCATCAGAAAATACCTCCTGATGCCGCCTTGGATTTCTCTCTACTCATTTTGGAATCCCTGGCCTCGCTGGGACACGGGTTCAAGGGCCTCCCTGGCCCTCAGGCCTTGGGACAGTCGTTAAGCTCAGAGAGCCCAGAATCTTCCAGAAGGGAGAACTGAGTCCAGCTGCAGAGGTCACAGAGCCAAATGGCGGTGGCTTGGCCTCACGTCACCAGGCCCCAGGACCAGCTCTATAATCTGCTGCCATGTCATCAGGCCTCAGTTTTCCCGCCTGGAAAAGAAAGTGTTCAACCAGATGACATTTAAGACACTTCCAGCTCCCCTGGGCTCCCTGAAGTCTAAAGTCTAAGTCAGGCATGACCCCCAACCCCAGCTTTCTGCAGAACTGTTTGGAGGCCCTATTGCCTCAGCCCTGCACACTCTCCAGGGCTGGAGAGGTTGCAGGGGAGGCCTGAGACCAGCCCATGGCACCCTGGTCAGCATCCACGGGCGGCAGCTGTGGGGGCCCCCTCCCCTGGGAGGCTCAGGACCTCCCCTGGCCTCTCAGTGCTGGTTCCCTCACCACTACCCCTCCCCAGCCTGAGGAGAAAGCCATCTCTGAAGGTATGATGAGTTGGGCTGGGTCTCCAGGCCAAGCGGATAGTTCCACCTGGTATTTAGAGGCCCTGGCAGGTGGCTTGTCTGTCATACCACAGAGGGAAATAAACTGTCCTTACAACTTGATCTGGTCTCATAGCATAGACTGTTTTGTTTTGTTTTTAACTTTGGGGGCTTTAAAGGGTCGTCCCATATTGATCAGGAGACCTGGGGAACTGTCTTACCATCACAGCAAAAGGGCACCTCTGGATGCTGGGCTCTGTGTAGTGTGATCCTTAACCCTTGTTCTGCCCCCTGAGCCTAACTAAGCAGGCATTCGTGTCCCCACTCTACTACTGAAGACAGGGAAACTTGGAGAGGTTAAATCATGTGCACAGGGCCACCAAGCTAGTAAAAGGCAGTGCCAGGATCTGAACCAGCTTCATCTGACCTCAGGATCTGTGCTCTTACCATGCGGCTCCCCACAGTCCAAACCCAAGTGCATTCCACCAACTCCTTCCCCTCCCTCCTCCTGTTTCTTCATCCCAGAGACTGGGGCAGGACTGCATTTCTCAGCACTCCACTTCTTCACTTAACAAACTTCTGCTCCTTCTTCAAAACCTTATTTTAATGTTGCTCCTTCCATGCTAAGTCACCTCAGTTGTGTCCGACTCTGTGTGACCCCACAGATGGCAGCCCAGCAGGCTCCCTCGCCCCTGGGATTCTCCAGGCAAGAACACTGGAGTGGGTTGCCATTTCCTTCTCCAGTGCATGAAAGTGAAAAGTGAAAGTGAAGTCGCTCAGTCGTGTCCGACTCTTAGTGACCCCATGGACTGCAGCCTACCAGGCTCCTCCATTCATGGGAGTTTCCAGGCAAGAGTACTGGAGTGGGGTGCCATTGCCTTCTCCGCTCCTTCCATGAGGTCTTCCCAAAGGAAGTAGTCAGCTAGGTGGCTAAGTGCTAATCAGTCACAGAGTGGGGACGAAGGAAGGGCAAGAAGGGCCCCCCTTTAAGGAGGCCTTCCATCCTGGGGTCATTCCTATGCAGAGTTGGGTGGGGATCACAACAGAATTTGGCTTCCAAATCAAGAGCAGGGACTTGAGGACATAGAGATGAGAGTTAAAGACCCCAAACTATAAAGTTGGGAGAAATGTGTTGGTATATTTAAGAATGGTTTTCCTACCACACAGAGGAGATTAGAGACTTTTCTGAATTGAGGGGAGACATCTGGAGGAGAGGAGGGAGAAAGAGGAGGAAGAGAAGGCTTAGCCCCAGGCTGGGATTACCATCTCTACGCCCTGTTAACTAAGTTCCACAGAGATGGGGCCAAAAACCACAGATCAGTTAGGAGGAATTAAAGAACTGATGCTTCTTCACATCCCAAACTGTAACATGAGGAGATGGCAAGGTCCCTAGAGATGCCCCGTGTCCAGACAGCATGGAGCCAGAATGTGGAGTTGAGATGGCCAAGGGCGTGCCTGATGACATGACATGGAGCACCACACTCCCATGTGGGTATGAATAAAAGCATCAAAAAGCTTCCTGTGTCCCCCAGGGGAAAGCACAAGAGGCTGAGAGGGCTGACGTGCAATGTGGGATGTATGAGACTGAAGCATAACAGTAAATAAGGGTGGAGACAGTGGCCATCATGCAAAACCAGCAAGGAAGATCATGCTTGTGGACTGGAAGTCAGGGGAAGTGACTGAGTTACCTCAACTGGCAAAATTAAGTCCTGCCACTGAGAGGAAATGGGAGCTAGAGACATAATTACCAATGAAGCAGAATAATTCTGAAAACTACTAAAGAGACATTAATGATGATCTAAATAAATGAAATGTTCATGGATTGGAAAGCTCAAATTTTTGTTAAAATTCCATTTATCTCCAAATTTTCCTGTAGACTTAATACATTCCCATTCAAAATTCCAGCAGTTTTATTTGGGGAGAAATTGACAAGCTAATTCTAAAGTTCATATGGAAATTCTAAAATATTCATAAGGATCTATTCAAGAAAACCTTAAAGAAAAACCAAGTTGGAGGACTTAAACTACCAGATTTCAAAACTTACTATAATGCAATAATAACCAAGACATCATAGTTTTTAGGGAATAGACAATTAGATCAATGGAGTTCAGAAACAGACCCTCACCTATATAGTTCACTTGACTTATGACAAAGGCTCCACTGCAATTCAGTGGACAAAGATATTCTTTTCAATAAATTATGCTGAAGCAAGTGGATTTGGTTATAGGAAAAAAATGAAATACAATTCCTATATCACATACCATACATAAAAATTAAGTCAAGATGGGTCATAGACCTAAATTTTACAACTTAAAAAGAGTTTCTTTTTTAAAAAAAAAAAAAAAGAAAGAAAGAAGAAAATATCTTCAGTGCTTTGGGATAAGCAAGGATTTTTCAAATTGGACACACACACACAAAAAACTAATCATAAAAGAAAAGATTTAGAAATTAGTGTTTATTAAAATTAAGAACTTCTATTTATTAAAAATAAGTATGAAAGTGCTCTATGGACTGAGAAGAGACTTTAAAACACACAATATCTGGCAGAGGACTTAATAAAAAAAAAAAGGAGGCAGTTTCATTTAAAATGGACAAGGAACCTGCACAGGCATTCTGCAGAAAAAGATCTCAAAATGACCAATAAGTGTGTTCAACATCTTTAGCCACTGGAAAAATACAAAGTAAAAATCACAAAGAGTTGCCCCAACATGCCAAAAGGCTGAAACTAAAAAAGACTGACTACTCAGATGTTGATGAATTTGGGGAGCTCATCTTATAGATTGCTGGTGGGAGTATGTTTTGATACCACCACTTTGGGGGGAAAAAATGTTTCACAGGATATGTTAAAGCATACAGTGTAACCTAACAATTCTGTTGTCAGATGTACACCCAACAGAAGTGAATGAATGTATCTACCAAACCAGACATGTACATGAGTTTGTTATGACAGCTCTACTCATAAAAGGCAAAAACGTGAAACATCTCAAATGTTCATCCACAATAGAACAGGTAAGCAAATCGTGGTATACTCATTAAAAATCTTCCCTGGGTTGAGAAGATCCCCTGGAGAAGGGAATGGCTATCCACTCCAGTATTCTTGCCTGGAGAATTCCATGGATAGAGGGGCCTGGTGGGCTGTAGTCCATGGGGTCACTCTCTATGCACTGGACTCACCTCTATGAACTCTACACATCCCCTGGGTGATCTTATCCACTGTTCTCGCTTCATTTCATGGTTTATTCATTAGGTGCTTATTGGCTGTGTATCTAGGCTCTGAGGATGACAGACATCAGCAAAATCCCTGATCTCATCTATCCCCATCCTGACCATTCCCAAATCCCTGTCTTCTACCCAGAGCTCTCCTCTGAGAGTTTCAGCATCTACTTTCACGTTCCACTACAGTAAAACTCACGCCATTTATCAATCAACATTGCTACAGACTTGGCGGCTTCCCAAGACAAAATTTGAGCATCATTCTTAGTTTCTCCTCTGCCTCAGCCCCAGGTGTAATTGTGCCCCACTGATTCTCTTTGTTCTAGCTTTCTCGACTCAGTCCCCATCCATCTTCCTTCCCAGCACCTGTGAACTACCATCTTCTTTCACCTGCATCGTGGCATCAGACTCCTGACCCCTAACCTCTGTCCTCAGACCCAAGCTAGGTCAGCCCATATCTGAGCTAGATAACAGCCCGAGAGATTTTAAGTATTGCTCTGCCTAAAGGCGGTAGGAGCTCTCTTCACCCTCAGGCTAAAGTCTAAGGTGCTCTTGGAAGGTTTATAGAACCCAGCCCACTCACTTCTGCAGCCTTGACTCTGCCTGCCTCTTCTTACACTTCACCCAGCAGCCATACTGAACCTCCGTGACACCCCTCTGTTCACTGCCTGCCCCCCACTCTCCTATTTGTCCCATTTAGCTTCCAACCCTCCTTCAGACCTCGGTGTAGACACCACTTCCTCCAGGAAGCCTTACTGGCTCATCCTGGGATCTCAGCACACCTGCATATCTAGGGCCCCATCTCCGCCCCTCCAAACTGTCACCTGTCTCCCTGGTCATCTTCACCACTGCATTCTATCAGTTTCCTATCACCACTGTGACCAATTACTGTAGTGGACAGGAAACTGATAGAATGCAATGGTGAAATCAATCAGGGAGACAGGTGATAGTCTGAAAGGGCAGGGACAGGAGGACCCTAGATATTCGGGTGTGCTGAGAGCCCAGCACAGGGCCTGTAATGCAGGAGACCCGGGTTCAAATCCTGAGTCTGGAAGATCCTCTAGAGAAGGGAATGGCAACCCACTCCAGTATGCTTGCCTGGAGAATCCCATGGACAGAGGAGCCTGATGGGTTACAGTCCACGGGGTCACAAAGAGTCGGATACAACTGAGCAACTAACACTTTCTCACTTCCTGGAGGTCAGAAGTCTACAAGTGAAGGTACTGGCAGGGCTGAATTTCTTGGGGAGTCTCTGGAGAAGAATTCATTTCCTCTCATTTTCTAGACTCAAGGGGCTGACGCACTCCTTGGCTTCTGACCCCCTCCTCAATCTTTAAAGCCAGCAGTGTAGCCCCTGCCAGTCTTTCTCACTGACTCTGATTCTCTTGCATCCCTCTTATAAGGACCCTTGGGATTACATGGGCTTCCCAGATAGCGTTATTGGTAAAGAACCTGCCTCCAGGGCAGGAGACATAAGAGATGCAGATTCTACCCCTGGGTTGGGGACAATCTCCTGGAGGAGGAAATGGCAAACCACTCCAGTATTCTTGCCCAGATAATCCCCATGGACAGAGGAGCCTGGTGTGCTACCGTCCAAAGGATTGCAAAGACTGACAATCGGACATCACTGAAGCGACTTAGCACACACGCCCGTGATCACATGGGACCCACCAGACAAACCAGGATAACCGCCCTTTCTCAAGACCCTTAACTTAATCCCTCTGCAAATCCCTTTTACTATGGAAGGTGACATATTCACAGGTTCCAGCGATCGAGGTGTGGACATCTCTGGGGGCCATTATTCTATGGACCACAGCCTCCCAACTCCTCAAAGACATGGCAGTGTCTCGTTCAGCCCTGGCCCCCTAGCACATGGCACAGTGCCTGGCTGGTGGCAAGTGCTTGTTAAATGTTTTATAAATGAGTGGGTCAGTTAATGAATAAGGGTGTGAGGAGGTGGTTTGTGTGTGTGTGTGTGTGTGTGTTATATGTTGTGCATAAGTAAAAGTGGTGAAGCAGAAGCCTCTAGCCCAGTGAAAAGCCACAGGTCCTGGAAAAACTTCATCCCATGAACTAAAGTTGTGTGTGATGAGCAGGTGCATCTGATCTATAAAAGAACCTGGCATCCAGACCCCGATAAGATGGTTATTTTGAGTTGCTAGCCTGCCATCTTCTCAGACAGTTGGCTTTCCAAATAAAGTTTATTCCTTGCCTCAACCCCTCTTTTCTCAGATTCATTGGTCTGTCATGGGGTGAGCAGAAAGATCGTGGACTCGGTAACAGAAGAGAGATTTGAACTCAGGCTGTCTGGGGCCCAGAGTCAGCTCTGAAGTCAGCAAGTATAGCGTAGGTGACTATCCAGGGTGGCCACTTGGCTCTGCATCACTTCTCTGTCCCCACCCCGACTCTCGCCTGGCAGAGAGAAGCCAGAGGAAAAAGAGGAGCCTAGGGTGAGAGCTGAGAGTGGTCAGCTAAGGCTTCCCCGGTGGTTCAGACAGTAAAGAATCCGCCTGCAATACAGGAGACCCAGGTTCTATCCCTGGGTTGGGAAGATCCCCTGGAGAAGGAAGTGGCAACCTACTCCAGTACCAGTATTCTTGCCTGGGAAATCCCATGGACAGAGGAGCCCAGAGGGCTGCAGTCCATGGGGTCACAAAGAGTCAGACATGACTCATGAAGCAACTAACACTAAAAGGTGGGAGCTGAGGGTGGTCAAAGCCCGCCCACACCTCCTTCACCAGAACCACCTGGCCAAGGGTCTGCTCACCTCCCAGAACGCGGGTGCCAAGCTGGGGGCAGCATGGGGACAGGGTGCCAGGCAGAGTGAGACAGCTCCACCCTCCAGCCTAATGCAACTTATGGGTCTGGATCCTGAGTCAAGCAAATCAGAGGTCACAAGATATTGACGAGACAGTCAGAGAACTTTGAACACTGAGTAGATATTCGATATGTAGTAAGTAGCAAGAACTGGGAGAAAAAGAGGTTTTCCTGCCTCCCGGTGTTGAACTTTTCCTCTAAGAGGGCTGCTATCTAACCCAGCACAGAGCTCTGCACGGCTGGAGGGCAAGTGCATTGCCCAGAAACAGGCCCCTTGGAGCAACAGGTCTTCAGTGGTTTTAACTTTTCGGTTGTGGTATGTGGTCATACTTATTTTTAGAGTCCTTATCTTTTAAATGGGCTTCCCCAGTGGCTCAGCTGGTAAAGAATCCGCCTGCAATGTGGGAGACTGGGTTCGATCCCTGGATTGGGAAGATCCCCTGGAGAAGGGATCAGCTACTCACTCCAGTATTCTGGCCTGGAGAATTCCATGGACTATACAGTCCATGGGATTGAAAAGAGTTGGACACAACTGAGCGACTTTCACTATATTTTAAATACTAAAATGTTTGAGGCTTCCCAGTGGCTCAGTGGTAGTAAAGAATCTGCCTTCAATGCAAGAGATGGGGTTTTAATCCCTGGGTCAGGAAGATCCCCTGGAGGAAGAAATGGCAACCCATTCCAATATTCTTGCCTGGAGAATCCCACGGACAGAGAAGCCTGGAGGGCAATGGTCTTTGAGGTCACAAAGAGTCAGACATGATTGAAGTGACTGAGCACGCACACATGCCAAAAATCTTTCCAAATAAAATGGTAGGATATCTGAGCTTTGTTTACTATCAGGGAGGAGTGGGAACAGAAAAACAAGATTCAGAGAGCTGGCAATTGTTGCTGAGAATTGACAGGGCCATTCTCTCTGCTTTTGTGAATTATTGAAATTTTTCAGAATTAAAAAGTCTTTTAAGGATGTCTCTGGTTGTCCAGTGACGAAGACTCCACACTCCCAATGCAGGGTCCCTGAGTTCCATCCCTGGTCAGAGAACTAGATCCCACATGCTGCAACTATAGATTCCCCATGTTGCAGCTAAGACCTAGGGCAGCCAAATTAATCAATAAAGTCCTGAAATCAATAAGTCTTTAAAAAGGTTCAACCTCTGACTATATGAAGATTACAACCATCTTCACTCCACCTTACCTGCACAATTGTCAACATTTTACTTTCCAAAGGAAATTTGCAACTGTAAGGAAAGATATGTGGAAGTTGCTGAGAGATTCGCTTGCCTGGGTCTGGGGGATGGGAAGGACTTGACAGCTCATCTGGGCTATGAAGCAGGAGGTGGGGCCAGGACAGAAAATAACCAAAGTCTAACGTTGTAAAGATGTTCTGATCTTCTGGTGTTGTCTCCGTGGGGCTGAGGCAGATCCAGAGGGCACGACCTGGCTGGAGCTCAGAGTGGAGGTCCCGGGGCCAGGTGAGTGGACCCCACAGCATAAACATGGAAGGAGGTTCTCCATTCAGGTTATCTAGAAGTAGACGCTGAGACAAGGATTTGGCACAATTGGCTTATGAGGGAGCAGTCTCAGGAGTTTAAGTAAACTCCAGGGGTTGGTGATGGACAGGGGAGCCTGGCATGCTGCAGTCCATGGGGTCACAAAGAGTCAGACATGACTGAACTGAGTCTCAGGAGAAGATCAGGGGAAGTAGGACAGGGCAGGAGAAATAGCCAAGGACAGAGGTGGTTGCAGCTACCCGCTGGTTTCAGAGGATCCCACTGGTGTCAATTCAGAAGCACAGACTAGGTCTCACCGTCAGTCCAGGGGGTAGGCCTTTTCTACCCCATGCCAGCCAGTCACTGGCTGCAGGGTTGGGGGAGGGAATGTCTTTATGTGTGTGTGATTACGAATCTTTTATATATATATAAAGATTCTAAATATATATAGTTGTTGTTGTCTACTGGCTCAGTCGTGACTGACTGTTTGTGACCCCATGGACTAAAGCTCTGTCCATGGGATTCTCCAGGCAAGAACACTGGAAAGGAGGTTGCCATTTCTTCCTCCAGGGGCTCTTCCTGACCCAGGAATCAAACCCAAGTCTCTTGTGTCTCCTGCATTGGTGGCAGATTCTTTACCACTGAGCCACTTGGGAAGCCCCTATATATGTATATGTGTGTGTGTGTATATACGCATATGTATATCTGTATTCACGTATTTGACAGCGTTGGGTATTAGTTGTGGCATGCCGGTTGTTGGTCGTGTCATACGGGATTGTTCACTGTGGTGCGTGGACTCTCTAGTTGTGGTAGATGAGTTCGGTAGTTAGGGCACATGGACTCCAGAGCATGCAGCCTTAGTTGCTCAAGAATATGTGGGACCCTAGTTCCCCGACCAAGGACCAAACCTGCATCCTCTGCATTACAAGGTGGATTCTAAACCACTGGACCACCAGGGAAGTCCCTAGGATGTCATTTAAGTCCCTCAGTGTTGAGCTAAGGACTCTGTAGATAAATCTCCGAGCACTAGCTCTATATCCATGGTGCTCTCTTGACCTCCCCATATCCCTCTCCCCGACCCCCAGAGCCCAGAGCTCTGGTGCTGTCTCCCACCACAATCACCCCTTCTGATGATGAGACCAGGGTGTCTCAGATCTTAACAGGGAAACAGTCAGGACAAAGTGGAGCCCGGTGGAAGTACTCTAGGCACGTAGAAGACAGGAGGTGATGCCAGCCAGCGTCAGGCCCTGCACGTTACACACGTTACCCTGCTTAGGCCTCACAGCCCCACACCACCCCCACCCCCAGGATAGGCACCGGCCCTCCTTACATAACAGGTGAGGAGACTAAGATGCTGACATGTTATCATCTCGTTCGACCTGCCCAAGGTCAAAGTTCACGGGAACAGAGCCAGGATCCAGCCCAGGCTTGTCTAGTGCTCATGATCTGGACCTGGAGAAGGCAATGGCACCCCACTCCAGTACTCTTGCCTGGAAAATCCCATGGACAGAGGAGCCTGGTAGGCTGCAGTCCATGGGGTTGCTAAGAGTCGGACACGACTGAGCAGCTTCACTTTCACTTTTCACTTTCATGCATTGGAGAAGGAAATGGCAACCCACTCCAGTGTTCTTGCCTGGAGAATCCCAGGGACGGGGGAGCCTGGTGGGCTGCTGTCTTTGGGGTTGCACCTGGTCGGACACGACTGAAGCAATTTAGCAGCAGCAGCAGCATGATCTGGACCATTCTTCGGGAAGGGGGTGGTGCTGGAGGATCCTGCCTCCAACTGTCCCTGCCTTCCCTGCCTCCAGGAGCTGAAGGTACAAAGGGGATACATTTGGGCCCTGGTTGGTTCCCTGGGGTGTCAGGCTGCCTGGACCTGGGAGTCCTAAGCTGGCTGAGGGGACTGGAGAGGGGTCAAGGCTAAAAATGTTCCTTCCACTGCTCACAACAGTCTCCTGCCATCTCCCCTCCCAGCCACCTCCACCCTTGAGCAGCCTATGCTAGGTTCTGGCGGTGCAGTGGACAGGACAACAGGGCATCTGCCTACTGAGGACCCAGAGTCCACGTCCTTCTTAGAGGGCGGGATCTCAGCTTCAAAAACAAGAGACTGGTTATCTACGCCTGCCCTCTGCACCTCTCTCCCCTCCTGCTGTTTAAAGTTCCTTCTGTCTCATGAGAAAATTACTGAGTTGGAAGTGACCCTAGAGACCACAGTTTAATCCCCGCCTCCACCATGATATGCACATGAGAAAATCGAAAAGAGGGCAAGTGTGTTATATGCTCAGTCACGTCTGACTCTTTGCAACCCTGTGGACTATAACCCACAAGGCTCCTCTGTCCATGGAATTCTCCAGACAAGAATACTGGAGTGGGTGGCCATTTCCTTCTCCAGGGGATCTTTCCAACCCAGGGATCGAACCTGGTTCTCCCACATTGCATGTAGATTCTTTACCATCTGAGCCACAAAGAAGACAAGAATTTTAAGTTTATAAGTTTAGGGCCACTTGCCCATAAATATTCCCCACAGAGTACCAAGTGTGTAAAATCATCGGACTATGAGAAAAAAAAAATGTTCATTTATCATGGCCTTTTAAGTTTGGGAAACGCCCTTAGTATTACAGTAAAGTTATTCCATTGCAGGAATTCTCAGAGCCTTTAACATGCTAAAGAGGGAAATGAAGATAGATATCCAGGGTTTCCCAAACTTATTTGATCATGGAACCCTTTTGCTACTGATCCATTAGGACCAGTGTTCCATGGAACATACTTTGAGAAAGGTTACTCTGGATTCCTGAAAAATGAAAGCCAAGTAGAAGCATCCTTCCAGTGATGGGACACTCACTATCTCCCTGGACAACCTGTCTCATCTAAGATGCCTCCACCAAGAAGTCTTCCTTCTTTTGTGCTCCCCAGTGGCACTGAGGCTCAGGTCTAGGTTCTGCCTGTCCAGGTGCAGGGGAGAAGTCTGGTTACAGTCAGTGGATGATGATACTGGCCTCTGCCACCGACTGCACCCCTGGGTCCAGCTCACTGTGTCAGAATGGCTCTGGGGATTGACATAGTGATGGATTCCCTTGCAGAGCTGGCCCAGGTCCCAGAACAGAGTCATACCACCATCTCTGGGCTCTGCTTCTGGAGCCCAGCCAGGAGGGGGGCCCAGCCTTCTCAACCATCCCCACTAAACCAGGGGTTGTCACCACAGGCCAGTAGAGATACTGATCACACATCCCAGCAGCCTGGACACAGAGCACTGGAGTCGGACCAATACACACAGTCCTAATTGCAGGCACTTCCTTGCTTTGTGACTTGGGCCAAAGCACTTGATCTCTTTAAGCCTCTTTCCTTTTCTATGGAATAGAGTTAGTAAGCTTCCTGAGAATCAAGGGAGGTCAGCATGCAAAAATGCCTCCCAGAATAGTGCCTACACAGAGCCGGTGCTCACCAATCCTGGGGCCCCATCCGGCCCTTTGGCTCTGGAGGACTCGCAGTCCAGGATCTAGTCACCTGGGCTACTTGTTCCTCCCAACTTCTTTCCCTCTTCCTGCATCCCTACCTCCTTGATAGGAAAACAGCAAAATGTGGATGCTCAAGCAAGATCTTCTGAATTCACACAGAATTAAAATCAAGAGGAATATGACCTCCCTCCTTTTTTACTAGAAAGAATAGAAACAGCCCAAACCCAGCCCCCCACAAACTCTTTTCTCACTGAGTCACCAGGAAACCCCCAGGCCCTGAAGTGCCCTGGCATCAACCCAGGAGTTGATAGATAGAGTCATCCAGCCCCTCAGCAAGTGGCACTTTCAGCCTCCTGCAAAGTTTTCCTCCAATCCCTTTCTCATGCCTGTTAAAACATCCAGAGCATTCATTTTTATTCATTAAGGCAACCGTGCATAAAAGATGGAGGCCCACAAGCTCTGGAGCCAGTCTGCCCAGCTTTGAGTCCCAGTCCAGTCATGTACTGGCTGTGTGACCTTCATCGGGCGGCTTAACCTCTGTGAGCCCTCTCTGCAAAACGGGAGCAAGGACAACCCATAGGGTTTAGATGAGGATACAATCAGGTAATGCATATAAAATGCTCATCCTGGTGCTTGCAACAGAGTAAGCTCTTGTAAATGTTGTTTATTGTCATTGCTAAATGGCTCCATGCTGGCTCCTTGTAAGCCCTCAGCAGAAGTTTCCTTCCCTTCTGTTCCGTAATGCCCCACACCCAAAAGCCACCACTATCACTCCAGGTGGTAGCCTCTATCCCAGGGAAGAGGCTGTGAGTCTGCCTTCTTTTGGCTCATCCTAAGTCAATGGAAATTAAAAGACACTTGCTCCTTGGAAGAAAAGTTATGACCAACCTAGACAGCATATTAAAAAGCAGAGATATTACTTTGCCAATAAAGGTCCATCTAGTTAAAGCTATGGTTTTTCCAGTAGTCATGTATGGATGTGAGAGTTGGCCTGTAAAGAAACCTGAGCGCTGAAGAATTGATGCTTTTGAACTATGGTGCTGGAGAAGACTCTTGAGAGTCCCTTGGACTGCAAGATCAAACCAGTCCATCCTAAAGGAAATCAGTCCTGAATATTCATTGAAAAGATTGATGTTGAAGCTGAAACTCCAATACTTTGGCCACCTGAGGTGAAGAGCCAACTGATTGGGAAAGACCCAGATGCTGGGAAAGATTGAAGGCAGGAGAAGGGGATGACAAAAGATGAGATAGTTGGATGGCATCACCAACTCGATGGACATGAGTTTGAGTAAGCTCCAGGAGCTGGTGATGGACAGGGAAGCCTGGCATGCTGCAGTCCATGGGGTCACAAAGAGTCGGACACGACAGAGCAGCTGAACTGAACTGAATTGAATGAAGCCAATGGATGGGGGCTGGTTACAAAGATTCCCCCACTTGTCCAAGCCTCCTGCACCCTGGGCTCTTGGCCAAACTACAGTCAAACAGTTTGGGTGGGGGTCAATCTGTCTTGCAATGATGGGGAAGTGTGTCTGGTCCTCGTCTTTCTGCCCTAGAAGGGGCAGAGGCTGTGACTCAGCTTCTCTCCATTCCCAGACCCAGCGGATTCCAGGTCAAAGCAAGTTCAGGCCAGCTGCTGTTCTGGAAAGTCCTGGTCCAGAGGGCAGACGGGACAGGCACCCAGGCACGAGCCCGAGAAATGAGACAGTTTTGACCCAGCCTTTCTCCTTGGCCAGCAGCCAGGTCCTCAGCTGGAGTTATGGCAACAGAAACCAATGGAGCAGCCGCGGTTACTCCCAGGTCAGAAGCTGAAGGACACCCATCAAAGGAGGCCCGCAGCCCTACCCCGCCTGGCCGGACAGATCTGCCTCAGAAGGTGACCCAGCCTGACCTCCCACCTCCAAACTGGCACCAGAAGCCCAGGAAGAGTAGCCGCGTTCTCAAGGAGCTGGGCGTGAGTGTCCATTTCCTGCAGTGCGGTTCTGGGATCGAGGGAGAGAATGGATGTCCATGGGATTCTCCAGGCAAGAAGAGGGGGGACATGATGCAGGGGTGGGGGTAGTAATGCAGGGAGACCTGAGGATGGAGGGGGATTGAGACAGTGCTTAACACTCATTCTAAGATTTAAAAAATCCCTGGAGGGATGAGAGAGGCAGTCTACATCTACATGACACGGGATCAGTGTGGCTCATAGAAGCCTCAGTAGAAGAAGCTTCCTCCCCTTCCCCTCTCTTTCCCATCCCCCCCACCCCCCAGAGACACTGCCATGGCCACAGGTGGTAGGACAGGTAGGTGACTCCCACGTGCCTTCCCGAGAAGCGGTCCTTCCTTGCAGGCCCACCAGGATCCCTTAGAAGGCAGGAAGTGAGCTCTGTGTAGCCTGCTGGTCCAGGAGCTCGACGACCTCCATTAGGGCCAGTTCCCTGACAGCGGCTCTCTGTCCCCTGCCCCTGTCTCACCCAGGCCGTCCATGTGGTCATCGCTCTGGTGTACTTGTTCATTGGAGGTTACCTGGTGGCTGCCGTCCAGAACCTTCATCTGGTGGTGCTGAAGTGTTGGTATCCATTCTGGGGGGCTGCTTCTGTGAGTAGATGTCAAAATATGGGCCGGCTTTGGGGACGCGCAGGCAGGCCCAGAGGACCTGGCGTTCGGGAGGGGCTGCAGGGTGGGGTAGAGTGAGTGAACAGGAGGGAGGCCGCCTCAGCCTCTGCCCGGCCTCCTCACTCTAAGTCCACTCTCTCAGTCACACTGGAAGCAGCTCCTTCTCAGGGGCCCCTGTGGGCCTGCAGCCCCAGAGAGCAGCCCCCAGGCTCTCAGTGTGCGTGCGTGCTAAGTTGCTTCAGTCGTGTCTGACTCTTTGCTACCTCATGGACTGTAGCCTGCCAGGCTCCTCTGTCCATGGGATTCTCCAGGCAAGAATACTGGAGTGGGCTGCCGTTTCCTCCTCCAGGGGATCTTCCTGACCCAGGGATTGAACCCAGGTCTCCTGCATTGCAGGTGGATGCTTTACTGCTGAGCCACCAGGGAAGATCTTGGCACCCTCCTCTAATTACCAAGTGCATCCAGCACAGACAGAGAAGGGTGAACGTGAGCTGGGGCGGCCGCACCTTCCTCAGGCTTCCTCAGGGGCCTTTGGATCCAGCCACACATCCCTGATGCCCGGAGTCTCTGTCAGGGCCAGCCTGTAGGGCACAAGGTTGTTGGCCAGGGTGGGAGGAGAGAGGAGACCACTGCCCACACCTTCCCTGGAGGCTCCCCAGGGCATCCTCTTCCATCCCGGGTCACAGTGGAGTCCTGCTTCCACACCCAGTACCAGCTCCCAGACACCCGCTCAGACACCTGTCCTGGCCCCTTGTCCGCTGTCACTTCAGTCCTCTGTCCCCACAGCTCCCACCCGAGCTTTCTGTGCCCAGTGGGGGAACTACTGTCCCCACATGGGTGCCTACTCATCCCTGTGCTCCCAGCAATAGGTGCATAGTAGGCGCTCACACACATATGAAAGAATAATTGCAGAAAAATACCAGAGACCCTGGAACCAAGAGCTAATATCCTTCAAACTGTAGGATTCAAGAAGGGAGCAAGGCTTGGAGTGGAAGCCATAGTTCAGTTGCTTGCAGAGGGGTGGTCTGGGCTGCTACACTAGGGAAGCAGGGGAGAAGAGTAGCTTGGCTGGAAGGGGGCCTGGGATGGACCGTGTGGGGGCAGGTGAGCTCCCTTTGTTGAAGGAATGATGTTCCCTATCCCACCAGCTCCCATGGGTTGTCTTTTTTAAGACCACAGTGGGAAGGGAATTTGTGGGTTTCAAGGAACCCCAGCCTCTCTCTTAAGACTGTTTCAGATCTGTTCCGCAGTTCCTCATTTCCGGGATCTTGGCAACAACAATGGAGTCGTTTCAGAAAAATTATCTGGTAAGTTGGAGGGTTAAGACCATTCTCTCCCATCCCAAGGCAGGGCTAACATTGCAAAGGGCATCATGTGTAGTGAGAATTCCAGAGGCAGTTCGCCAGGATTTGCCAGGAGCAGGCACAAGCCTTCTGGATGGCACAGAGGGTCCAAGCAGAAAAGCCCCCATCCTGGAGGTCTGTCCTCTCACCCCGACTCCCTGCCATTCTCTCCACCTGCTGCCCTTCCTCCACCCCAGCTCAGGCCACCGTCCCATCAGGCCAGGCCTGCAGGTGTCACCCAGCCTGTTCACCCAGCAGCCTGGGTGACTATTCTGGCAATCACCCCTCGGCTCCCCTGTGCCTTCGGCTTACCTCCCATGTCAGCAAGTCTGCGAGTCCCGAATGCCAGCTCACAGCTGGGAGTCCACCAACCTGTCACCTCTAAGGCCCAGCCAGACACAGCTGTTTCTTGCCTGCTCTGCGCTATTTTCTGCCAGAGTACCTTACCTCTCCCCACTGGGCATTCTCTTCCGGCTTTGACTTCCTTCTGATCATTCGTCAAGGCTCAGCTTATATGTCTCCTCTTCCAGGCAGTCTTCCCTGATCTGCCATGGCTGGCTTCTGTGTCCCCACAGCTCCTTGGACCTCCATGTCTCCTGTCTCCCTCTCCCATGCACTAAGCTTAGGCAGCAGGCGTCTGAGCATCTTTCTAGCCTGGGGTGGCCAAGGGAGGCAGAGTGGGCACCCTCACAAGCCTGGGTGGATGGAAGTGGATTGGGGGATGGAAGGACCATCACCCAATCCTGTGTCATGGCCTCAGCCCATCCTCCACCCCCAAGCCCTGGCTGGGTCCACACTCATGTCCCCCAGCCTGGGCTGGGCGGTGGCTGCCCCCTGCCCTCTCAGGGATCAGATCACAAGGGTGTAGTGCCAATTGCCCAGAGCAGAGGCAGGAGATGCTTGGCAAAGCCCTGGCTCTTCCTCCTGGGCTAGGCCCCTTTGCAGAACCAAAACATCCCTACTTCCTACACCTGAACGTAGGGAAACACCTACTGCAGAGAAATCCATTCTAGCACAAGGGCTTGGAGAAAGCTTCTGTTCATACTCTTTCCCTGTTACAGGGGTTTGCACTTGGCAAGAGGCTCATGGAATAATGCACAAATAATCCAAGATAAGGACGAACAGAGGAATTTCAGGGGCCACAGAGGGTGGGGGAGGAGGCAGACCTGAGTGAGAGAGGATAGGGGGCCGTAGGGGCTTGTCCTGTCCTTTCCCGTGGAGGAAGGCAGCATTTGGATGCCTGAGAAAGTGAAAGTGAAAGTCGCTCAGACATGTCATGTCCAATTCTTGGCGACCCCATGGACTCTACAGTCCAAGGAATTCTCCGGGCCAGAATACTGGAGTTCCCTTTTCTAGGAGATCTTCCCAACCCAGGGATAGAACCCAGGTCTCCCGCATTGCAAGCATCAGTTGGCATATCTGATGCCAAGATGACTGGGACAGCTTTGAGAGGGAGATGGTAGTGGGAACATCCTTCTTTGTTATGAAACCTAGGGACCCAGCGGCAGTCCTTTGGTTCTCCTGATCCCGTCCAACGGAACAGTGGTCCCCAATCTTTTTTTCCACAGACGGGGCGGGGGGAGGTTTCACAATGGTTCAAACACATCACATTTATTGCACAGTTCATTGCTATGAGTACATCGGCTCCACCTGAGATCATCAGGCATTAGAACCCAGAGCTTGGGGACCCCGTCATAGATGATGAGGGCTGGTGGGGGCCTCCTTGGTGGTCGGCTGGCTCAGAAAGCCATGTTAGCATGAGGAGGCTCAGGCCCAGAGATGGGCAGCGTTTTCCTGAGGTCACAGGGTGAGCTACTGGCCGGGGAGGATGACTTAGACCCCATCTGTAGCCTTTGGACAATGATTGTTATTTCTTCTTTGCTTATAGAAGGTGTGCCTGGTAGCCAACTCCATCAGCTTCGTCTGCGTGCTGGCTGGCCTCTTTGTCATTGCCAAGGACCTCTTTCTGGAGACTCCGTTTGAGTTCCCCATCTGGAAACCGTACCCCAATGATACCGTGAGTGCCCGGCCCCCAAGGGTCCTCTGACTCTCAGGAAGGCCTGCCTTGGGCTTGGCTCAGAGGAAGTTTCTAGCTCTCAGAAAACCTCATCTGGAGCCCAGCATGGGTGGCCAGCCCATCCCCCCACCCCATGGTACAGAGATAATATTAGCTTTCTCACTGGTCAGCATCAAGGAGCTGGACAGGGCCTGGACTCACTGCTCCCACTTTAATAGTTAAGGAAACTGAAGCCCAGAGAAGGGGAGGGGCCCGCCTGATGTCAAGTAGCAAGTTGGCAGCAAATTCAGGACCATAATCTAGGACTGCTGATTCCTTGTTCAAGGCTCTATAAATAGCATAGCCCCGGTGACCCCAATATCTGTGAACCTCACAGCAGCCTTGCAGAGCTGGCCGAGTTCACCTTGTTACTCTCATTTCATGGAAGTGAACACTGAGGTCCAGAGAAGCTAAACTGGTGGATCAAGGCCACACAGCAAGGCCGGGGCGCAGTGAGGACTCAGCAGGGTCTAGACTTCAGGCTCAGTGGTTTTTTAGCCACAGCCTCCCCTGAACCAGGAGGAGGGCATGGCGACCCATCCCAGTATTCTTGCCTGGAGAATCCCATGGACGGAGGACCCTGGCGGGCTACAGTCCACAGGGTCGCAAAGAGTCGGACATGACTGAAGCAACTTAGCACAGACTCACACACCCCTGAAGCAGAAGGTGGGCCAGCTGTTCCATGCGGGTGGCTGCTGGCCTCAAGGTCACTTTCCAAGTATTCTGAACATGGTGGTTCACTATTCCTTATCGCCCTCCACCATGCTCACACAGGTTGAGCACACACATGGACACACGTGCACAGACACACACATGCACACATTCCCTACCGGCTGCTCGTGTCCCCAAGAGATCTCCCGGTTGTATGGTGATCCTCACCCCAGCCCTTCTCCTCCCCTGCTGTAAGCGATGCTGCTTCTCCCTGAGCTTAGATATCCCCGTCTAAGGGGGATTGGATGAGATGATGCTGAAGACCACCTGCCATTCTACCAGGGGCCCATGAGAAAACCCCAGTCCTCAGACACTACTCACCGAGGACCCGTGGGTACCCAGTGCTAGGCATAGAGCCAAGCCACTCCCTGCCTCTTGGGCACAGCTGGGAGCTGAAACCCCACTGTCCCTACTGGCAGGTCTGACCGCTGCCTGTTTCCAGGTGATGGGTGCAGACACCCAACGAAAGCTTACCTGCCTCTCCATCCCCTCTCTCCCTCCCAGGTCCACATCCAGAGGCTAGTGCTGGCCCTGCTCTGTGTCACCTGTGTGGGGGTCTTCCTTCCGGGGCTCATGGCCGTCATGGCATACAGGGATGCCCGCCTATCTGCAGAGGTGAGGGCCTCCAGGAGATGGGGAACGAGGCTACAGAGGACACAGAAAGGGGAGCATCAGGCAGAGGGGGGTTGCCCAGTAAGTGGGACCACACACAGAGGCAGCCCACAGTCTAGTAGGGGAGACAAGGCACGGGACGGGGGAGGGTGAAAAATGTGGGGCCACCGAGGAGAAAAGGCCACGGATGCTCAGACCAACAGGCCACTGTGCTCCCAGCTCTCAAGCCCTTGGAGACCTTATGGGGGAGATCTGTGGAGACGGGCAGGATCTGGACCTGCAGGTGGGATGGGAGAGGGATCCACAGTAGAGGGAACGGCAGGGGCAACGGCTCGGAGACCTACCAGGGAAGGCTGGTGGAGCCACAGTACGTTGTGGGGTGTGGCTGTGGTGGGACCAGCGAAGGGGGGATCATAGGGACTGAGAAGTTTGGGGATACCAAGTACCCTCTCTGTTAAGCATGCGAGAGAAACATGACTTATTTAACATAATCTTGTCAACTGCCCTTTGAAGTGGGCACTGACCTTCCCCCCATTCTACAGATAAGTAAACCGAAACTTAGAGAGGCCACGTCACTTTCCAAGGTCAGAGAGCTGTAAGGAAATCCAGGACTCAGTCCGAGGCATGTTCCACCCAGAGCCAAGCCCTCGAGTACTTGTGAGGCTGGCAGGATGAGGCCAAAAAGATTTAGAAATAAAAGACTAGTCTCTCCCCACCCCAGAAGTGATTTCCTAGATTCATTTCTTTGAAGGGAAAAAAAAAAAGTTCACACTATAATCTTAACTGTAGAATACTGTAAGAAAAAAAAAAAAAAAAAAAAAAAGGTATGGTCTAAATTCCCTGTAATTCTGCAAGGTTAACACTTCAGTTGTTTTCATGTTAGGGTCATAATGTTCCATGTTTACACATAGCACTGACATGACTTTGCATTCGAGTTTTACTCCCACCAAGCAAATAAGTTGTCTCAGTCACTGCCTGGCTGTCTGGCCAAAAGTCTTCTTGTTAAGGCATCAGAGAGCTAGAAGGGGCCTTGCTTGTGTCAGTTTCCCCACCTTCATGGGGACTTGAGGCTCCAACAAGCGAGCCATCAGGAAGGGCTTTGTTGATCACCACTTGCTCCTCACATTTGAGCATCAGGGACAGTGGCTTCTCTCTTCGGCAGGAGGATGACCTGCCCCTTGTCCCCGACTCATCATTGGAGCTCAAGGAGCAGTCGATGATGCCTCCACCATCCTACGAGGATGTCACTCTAGGCGACCTGCAGGACCAACAGGAGAGGAGGTGAAGAAGCCCTGGGATCCCCACACTGTCCAAGTTCACCCCATCTCCCTGGCTGATATGAACTGGTTCCAAGGGGCAGTTACCAGGAAAGGGCAAACAGTATTGTTGCTAGAAATGTCTGTCCCGTGCTGGCCACCGAACCAAGGACCCAGCCCAGCCCCTCAGCCCAGAAGGCAACTCCAGGCCCCCACCCGCTGTAACATTTCCACTGGACCAGAGCACAGCAGGGTCCTGCCCACACTCCTAGCCAGCCCCAGGAGTGGACCTCTGGGCCAGCAGCCCCCGGCACCCTCCTCACCATTCTGCTTCCCCCAGTCAGTGATGGGTGCACCAGGAGCGTGTCCACGTGGGGCTAAGTGGAGCCCGAGAAGGTCCCTGAGAACCCAGGGAGGCACCATCTCCCCTCAACTCATCCTACCAAGAGGTCTCTGTGAGAACTTGGGCATCTGAATCTCTGGATTCTGGGGTAGGGGTGGGGGTGGAGGGCAGCAGAGGCATTGAGTCAGACAGAAACTGACCAGCTCTTCCCACCAAACCGTCAATGTGTCTCCCTGCCCCTCCCTCCCCCCACCCCGGCCTCAGTGTCTCCATCTGTACAGTAAGGTGGCGGGCGGGTGAGGTGATCCAGCTGGAAAGCTCTGAGATCTGAGACAAGTTTAGAATCCCAGCTGTGACATCTGAGGTTGTTGTGAAGTTTCAGCCTCAAAATTCTGCACCTACTTGGGCTGAGTGAATGAGGTTGGGGGTGGGAAGAGACCCACCTTTCTCATTTCCCAAATTTCAGTCATCCAGGAACAGTCTTCATGAGTTTGCTTTACTGTACTGTATTCCATTTGTTACCTTAAATTGCCTTTTTTCTCACATACAATAAAGTTAACTGGGTACTTTGTATCTGCAACAAACAGGAAGTCAGTATCTTTCCATAAAAAGAAGCCAACCACAAAAATCATGTAAACACAGTAAAAAAAAAAAAAAAGCAACTTGCTGCCCCACTGTGATCTCACCTGCTTCTCTCTGCCTCTTGCCCACTCTGTCCCGCCACCTGGCTTCCTGGTGGTCCCACACACATCCCCGGCACACCCCTGCCTCTGAGCCATCCCCCTGCCCTTCCTCCACCTGGATGCTCTCCACATGGATTTGCAGAGCTCACTCTTTGAATCCTTACTGGGCTTTGACTCTGGGCCATTGATGATGTCATCTAATCCTCCCATCAATCTACGATGTAGGTTTTGTTACCACCCCCATTTCACGCAGGATCGGAGAAGTTAAGCAGGTTGTCCAAAGGTAACCAGCTATACATTTGCAGCAACACGGATGGACCTAGAGATTATCCTATTAAGTGATGTAAGTCAAAAAGAGAAAGACGAATACCATATGCTATTGCTTATATGTGGAACCTAAAATACTACACAAATTAACCTATGAACCAGAAACAGAACATAAAGAACAGACTTGTGGTTGCCAAGGGAGAAGGGAGTGGGGGAAGGATGGAGTGGGAGTTTGGGACTAGAGACACAAACTATTATATAGAGGATGGATAAACAACAATACTGTATAGCATAGGGACTATATTCAATATCCTGTGAAAAGCCACAATGGAAAAGCATATAAAAGAATATATATGTATGTAACTGAGTCACTTTGCTACACAGCAGAAATTAACACTGCATTGTAAATCATCTATATGTCAATTAAATTTTTAAAAAATAAACCAACTGGCAGAGATGAGATTTGGAAACAGACAATCTGGCTCCAAACTTAAGGGCTGCCTCCTGACATTGCCCTAACACAGCTCTAGCACGGCCCCTGCTCCCAGGGACCTGCACTTTCACTGATCAGATGAGACCTGCAGGTGTGGGCAGCTACAATTCCTGGCTACATAGCAAAGTCAGCCTTCACAGCTCATGGGAGCCCTGTCCTCCTAGATAGACCATTTCCCAAGTGGTTGTAGCCCAGGTTTTCGGTTGTCTGAAATAGAATCCTCTGTGCAGTCTTATAAAACTCCTCCGTACATGGATGCCCTCAAGATCACCTGCCCTTGCACCAAATATTCCCAGGGTTTGAAGTTCTTCAAATTCTCCTATCTGCTTTGTCACCTCCCCTGTTGCTGCTTCTGGTTGTCACCTCTGGCTTCGGTCACTGACTTACCTTTTTCTCCTCTTCTGACCTGCAGCTTCTGCAGGTTGCAGTTTGCTTTAGGACAGAAAGTGAAGTACTGATAAAACTCACTGGACTCCATGGAAGCACCACAGACAGCCAAGAACCACACAAAGGTTTGAGACAAACGTGGTCTTTGAGGCGATGCCAAAAAGGCCCTGGTGGCTCAGACAGTAAAGAAGCTTTCTACAATGAGGGAGACTGGGGATTCGATCCCATTGGGAAGATCGCCTGGAGAAGAGAATGGCTACCCACTGCAGTATTCTTGCCTGAAAAATTCCATGGACAGGGGGCCTGGCAGGCTCTAGTCCACAGGGTTGCAAAGAGTTGGACATGACTGAGCAACTAACGATGAAAAGGTGAAAGAAAGGGTGTGAAGGGCAGCATGGCTGTCTGGAGACGTGGGAGCAGATTCCAGCCCTGCTCGCCACGTGGTGCTCCACAGCCTTGCCCATCCTCTTTCCTTTCCTGGGAGCCTGAGAGCAGGAACGAGGCCGATCACTGACTGCAGACAATCCCCACCCTAAGCTTTCCCCAAACCTATGGTCTCCTGTCTTTGGGGTAATCCTGCAAACGCTAACCCCACCCCCACTGGAGAAGTGGAGAAACCACAAAGTCATGCCCCTCCTCCTTCCCCACACTCCCAAGGCAGGTGATGGAGGCAGGGCAGCCTCGCATTCATTCATTCCCTCCTTCCACAGGTAAAGACGGCACTTCACCTGCTCCACCTCTGGAGAGGGGAGAGGATCATCCCCAGCAAACCCTTACACAGTCCTCAAGCTCTTTGAGATTAGACTCTGGTGGGGGAGACAGGCTGTAGTCAAACAATTACACCAGTAGACACATAGCTACTGGAAGGGAAACCGAGAGGGGTTAGGAAGAATGTAACAGGACCTGATGTGGAACACGGGGCGGGCAGAGTCAGGGACGGGGTGCAACTCAGCCTTTTCTCTGGAGGTTGTATAATGGAGGACTGAAGACTGCCCAGTGCTGACCAGGAGAAGGGCATTCCCGGGCATAGTGTCCGTGCTGCCTCAGCCTTCAGCCTTCAGCCCACTCCCTCGCCTCCCCACCACCTCCAGAGGGCCACCATCACTCCCTCTCTGCCTCCCCGCTCCCTTCCCAGCATCCTGCTGCCCTGAGTTCATCCAGTAGCAAACTGCCTGCTCACTGAGATTTGTTACAGAGAATTGGCTCCTGGGGTTGTAGGGCTGGGCAGGTAGTCAGGAAGGACATGCTGGATCTTCCAGGCATGGATCTGCCATGCACAGGGGAGTTTCTTTTCACCAGGAAATCCTCAGTTCCACTCTTTAATCCTTTCAACTGATTGGATCAGATCCCACCCAGGTTATCCAGGAAAATCCCCCTTATCTAACGGTTGACTGACTGTGGATACAATCACAGCTACACAATACCTTCATAGCCATACCCAGCTGAGTGTTTGATTGAATAACTGGGAACAGTAGCCTCACCAAGTTGACACACAGACACAAAGAAGTTGCAGAGAGGGGTAGACGTTGTAGAATTATCTTTGGCTGGTGCGAAACAAACAACCACACGTTAATGAATTTTATTCCACTCTGGTAACTAACCTTGATTGAGTGTTTTCACTACACCAGCCACCATCCTAGGTCTTTTATAAGAAATCCTCACAAAAATGAGTTTATGGTTGAGGTAACTCAAACACAGCGAGGTTACCTAATTTACTGAAGTCACACAGCAAGGGAGTGGTAGAACCAGGAATTATCCTCAGTCAGATGCCAGACCCTGAACTGATGACCACTCTGCAGTGCTCCCTCTGTTTGTTGGTTTATTTACATCAGAGGTGACTGACCAATTTGTTAGGACCATCTCTTAGTCCTCCAGGATCTTATAAGGAAAGGTCTGGGGTTGCCCCGATTTTACAGATCACTGCAGCCTAAAGAGGTTGTGTAATGCAACTCCTAGGTGGCAGAAGTGGTACTCAAGGCTTTGTTTGATTGACTGACAAGTCCAGCCCCTTCACCTCCTTGAAATAGAGATGGAAAATTCTTTCTTGAATGGCTCTGGGGAGTGAGTAATAAACCCAGGACAGCATAGTGAAATTAGGACACACATGGCAGGGTGTGGTGGGAACACAGGGGACAGGGCAGCCAGGGCCATGCTGCAGGAGGACTGGAGAACTTGCTGAGCCTCAGAGGAGGGAATGGTGTCCTGACAAAGGGAAATGGTGTGGGCAAAGGCACCGGAGGGAGGGGAGAGGGAATTCCAGCCTCCACATATAGGAAGTCCCCTTTACAAAGAGGTTAGTGCCCAAAGTGAGTGATGGTCAGATAAAAGCTTTCTGGGTAGCTCAAATGGTAAAGAATATGCCTACAATGCAGAGAAGGCAATGGCATCCCACTCCAGTGTTCTTTCCTGGAAAATCCCATGGATGGAGGAGCCTGGTGGGCTGCCGTCTAGGGGGTCGCACAGAGTCGGACACGATTGAAGCGATTTAGCAGCAGCAGCAGCAGCATGCCTACAATGTGGGAGACCCATGTTCGATCCCTGGGTCATGAAGATCCCCTGGAGAAAGGCATGGCAACCCACTCCAGTATTCTTGCCTGAAGAATTCCATGGACAAATGGAGCCTGGCCCGCTATAGTCCATGGGGTCAAAAAGAGTCAGACACAACTGAGCGACTAACACACACAGGGATTGAACGTTTGTGTCCCCACTCAAATTCATATTTGAAACTCTAATCTCCCATGCGATGGTGTTGGGAAATGGGGCTTCTGGGGGTGGGTCCTTAGGTCATGAGGGTGGTGTCCTCATGATGAGATTAGTGCCCTTAGAAGAGACAGGAAAGACCTTGCAACTCTCTCTGTTCTTTTTTGGGCAGTCTGCACTGAGTCTTTGTTGGCATACATGGGTTCTTTAGTTGTGGCGAACAGGCTTATTTTCTCTGAGTTATGTGGAATCTTAGTTCCCAGGCTACAGATTGAACTTGCATCCCCTGCATTGGAAGGCAGATTCTTAACCACTGGACCATCAAGGAAGTCCCATTCTTTCTCTGTTCTTGACTATGTGAAGATACATCAAGAAGGCAGCTGGCTGCAGACAAGGAAGAGGGCCCTCACCAGAACCTGACATGTTAATACCCTGAAGTCAGATTTCCATGCTGCAGTAACTGGAGAAATAATCATTTGCTGGTTAAGTCACCTGGTCTATGGTCCTCTATTACAGCAGCCTGAGCAGGCTAAGACAATCATGTAGGGTCCAAGTCAAGTAAGGACTTGTCCTCAAAATGCCATCAATTATCCTGAAGTCCAGGTAAGACAAACCAGACCAATAAGGGAGCAGCACATCCACTTCCGTCAGGGCTCACTCTGGAGCATCAGCTTGGGGACAAGGTGAGGGGGAAACAGAGCAGGACTCTGTGGTCCTTGCCCCATGTGCTCTCAGGCTGCTCTTTGTCTGTGGACAGCCTTTGTTGCTGGTGTTGTCGCTACGTCATGTACGACTCTTTGCAACCCCATGGACTGCAGCATGCCAGCCTTCCCTGTCCTTTACTGTCTCCCGGAGTTTGCTCAAATTCATGTCCATCCTGGATCACTGCCTTCTCATGGCCAAGGGGCTTGTGTAATTCAATGAAGCTACAAGCCATGCTGTGCAGGGCCACCCAGGATGGACTGGTCATAGTGAAGCATTCTGACAAAACATGGTCCACTGGAGGAGGGAATGGCAAACCACTCCAGTGTCCTTGCCTCGAGAGCCCCCATGAACAGAATGAATGGAATGAAAAGGAAAACCTTTAGCCAAAGAATAAGTTTAATCCGAGAAGTGAGACTATGCAGAAACAAAGGAAAACCATCCAACAAGACTAGATAATAATAGTTGAGTCACTAAACACAGTCAAGGACCTTCAGTTCCTTCTTAAGGGCTACAGATAATATTCTGAGCCATATCCTGTGAGCTGTTATGTAAATACTGAAACCCCCACCAGGTGGAAGACGTTAACTACATGATAACCAGGCTGTAGCCATGACATAAGCTGCCACAATTCCAAGAGCTGGGTTCAAGGAAATGGGAACAAACAGACCCTGGAAGTGAAGATTAACTGTACTTCTACCCCAAATCCCTGAGAAGTTCCTCTGGAGGAGTTCCCAGGAGCTGGATTTTCCCTCTTGTCTGGGAGAACTTGGTTTGGGAGGCTCTGAGGAAGGGGAAGGAAGGAAGGAGGGAGCAGGGGGTCCCCTGGCAGTCTGACTCATTGGGGGCCCACTCATCTGTGATTTCCAGAGAGCGCGCCCCTGGCCCTAGGGGCGCAGCTGGTTTCTGGGGGCGAGAAGGAAGCCTGCGGAAATCTGCCTGTTACACACACATCCCTCCAGGGTGGTCTTTGCAGCCACTAGAGGACCCCACCATTCTTCTCCTCTCCTTTCCAGAATTGCCTCACGGCAACCACAGGACATCTGGTGTCCCCTTCCCTCGACACACAGCGTCCTGTGTCTCTGCTCCACTGTCCGTCTGGTTCTTCTGCCTGGAAAGCCCCCAGCCACGGAGCGCACCCCCTCATACACTCTGTGGAGCCCCCTTACCCACACTCCTCTCCCCCATAGTACACTGGCTCTCAGGGTGTGCCCCCCTTTTTTGAATTAACTGATATGAATACATGTGTTTTTTAAAATTTCTGTTATTTTATCTTTATTTTCTTTCCCCTCACCTCGCAGGATCTTAGTTTCCCAACTAGGGATCAAACCTGTGCCCTCTGCAGTTGAAGCGTGGATTCTTAACCTTTGGAGCACCGGGGAAATCCCTGCTCTTCATTTTAAGGATCTGGAGAGGGCTTCCCCCTTCCAAAGTCATGTAACTTCCAAAAAATTGAAATGAGTACCCTGCTGGTCAGACAAGGCCCATGAAACAGGAAGGTACTTCCAAGGGTCACAGATGCTTGTCCTCTCATCTATGTGCATCTTCCCCACTAGACCACATGCTCCTTCAGCCTGGAGACATATGTTATTGCTCTGTTTGTAAAATAAACCAGACAGTAAGGACAATAGGGTTCAACCAGCAATGGCAACACAACTCTCACCAAATCTCTGCCTTAGTCTGGGTATAAATTGGGAGCTCCAGAGGGGAGATTTCCTGGTTGTCCAGTGGCTAAGGCTGCATGTTCCCAATGCACAGGGCCTGGATGTGATTCCTGGTCAGGGAACTAGATCCCACATGCCACAACTAACAGTTCACATGTAGCAAAGGAGATCAATGATCCCAATAAATAAATAAGTATACCTTATGTGAAGAGCCGACTCATTGGAAAAGACCCTAACACTTGGGAAAGATTGAAGGTGAAAGGAGAAGAGGGTGGCAGAGGATGAGATGGTTAGATAGCATCACCAACTCAATAGACATGAATCTGAGCCAATGCTGGGAGATGGTGAGGGACAGGGAAGCCTGGTGTGCTGCAGTCCATGGGGTTACAAAGAGTCGTACATGACTTAGTGACTGAACAACAACAACAATTTTTAAAATTCTGTATTAAAAAATAAAAAAGTGTGCCTCAGAGGGTGCAAGGTATTGTTGGGAGCATTACTGAATTTGCAGATTGATGTCTTCACTCTCCTGGAAATTATCTTCCCCGATCCCCCTCTGAACTAGTCCCTTCATAGCATTCCGGTCATCTTGCTGTCATCTCTGCTCATTGGGCAACTCCATCTGAATGTGCATGAGGCACTCAAATTGGACATGGAGTAGAATTTTCATTCTTCTCTGCTTCCACTGTAGCATGAGCCAGAGGGGTGCCCCACTCTATAGAAATGTGCACAGAATTTACAGAAATTAAGAGAGCAGGGGTCACAGTAAAATAAATACATAAATTCAACAAAAGTGAGCTTTGGAGAGCAATGAATGAGTCTGGGAGAGAGTGAGGCTCACATCCAAAAAGTGAGGCTGCTGGACAGCCTGCATCAATGGGTCCCAATAGGAACAGAAGGCACGCTCAACATGGGTAATGAGAATAGGGTTTAAAGAAAGGACTGTTATAAAGACAAGCGCAGGGTTTAGGAAAAGGAATAAAGGTGATATACTAGGCCATTAATGCTAGGGGGCTGTTGTCCTTAACAGAGGATGTAGCCAATCCTTGGTGACCTGGGAGGGAAGGAGGGAGGGAGGGAATAAATACCCCACCTTCATTCTCCCCTCCCTAGGATTTCCTCCCAGCATCTCTCGTTGGCTGAAACCAACAGGAAGCTGGCCAACAGGGGTCCTACTGTTACAGTCATCCTCCACCTGGGATCCTGGGTGTAGAACAGGAGGGAGACAATGGGAGAGTGATCCTAGAGAGGCACATGTGGAGACTCTAACACAGTGCTGGGATGTTAGCACACTGGTTGCCCCAAATCATCTGCATATTCTTCCCTTTGCCTCTACGAAGACAGCCTCCCAACTCCTGCTCCGTTTGGTTCTCTCTTGTCATCAGGTGCCTGAACAGATCTAACAGCCCCTGCCTTAATCCTCCAGCTCCAGCTCAAAGACTCTCAATGTCTGCACCAGAAGGGACTTCAGACATTAACTGGTCTACTCCCCTCCTCCCCTTTAAGCAGCAGAGGAAACTGAGACTGAGGGAAATGACCAGTCTGAGGATTAGAAGGTGAATAGAGGAAGAACAGGCACTAGACTTCAGGCTGTACACACGCCACTGCAGACCTCTGTGGGTGCACACTGAATGAGAAGCACTGTACCACTGCAGTCAGTGCCTGGGGAGGCAGGAAAACATAGGCAAGAAATCTTAAATGTGTTAGCAGCGGAACTTTTTGAAAGTCTTCTGTAGATGAGAAAGATAAAGGGCAAAACAGATAAAGGTATGTTTACGGTAATAAAATACCACCTTTATCTGTTTTGTCCTTTATATGTCTTATCTACAGAAGACTTTGCTTTTAAAAAGTTATGTTGCTAAAACACTGAAGATTCTTGCCTATGTGTTCCTGCCTCCCCAGGCACCGACATGGCTACAGTGCTTCTCATTCAATGTGCACCCACAGAGGTCTGTAGTGATGTGTGTGCAGCCTGAGGGCTAATCCCGGTTCTTTCACAGGGGCTTCCTTGGTGGCTTACAGGGTAAAGAGTCTGCCTGAATGCAGGAGACCTGGGTTTGACCCCTGGGTTGGGAAGACCCCCTGGAGAAGGGAATGGCTACCCATTCCACTATTCTGGCCTGGACAGTTTCATGGACAGAGGAGCCTAGAAGTCTACAGTCCATGGGGTCACAAAGAGTCAGACACAACCGAGTGACTAACGGAGTGAAAAGAGCTGGCTTAAAACTAAATATTAAAAAAAAAAAAACTAAGACCATGGCATCCAGTCCCATTACCTCATGGCAAATAGAGGGGAGAAAGGTGGAAGTCATGACAGATTTCCTCTTCTTGGGCTCTAAAATCACTGCAGATAGTGACTGCAGCCATGAAATCAGAAGATGTTTGCTTCTTGGCAAGAAAGGGATGACAAACCTAGACAGAGTGTTGAAAAGCAGAGACATTGCTCTTTCGACAAAGGTCCATATAGTCAAGGCTATGAAGAACTGACTCATTGGAAAAGACCCTGATGCTGGGAAAGATTGAAGGCAGGAAGAGAAGGGGGACGATAGAGAATGAGATGGTTGGATGGCATCGCCAACTCAATGGACATGAGTTTGAGGAAGCTCCAGGAGTTGGTGATGGACAGGGAAGCCTGGTGTGCTGCAGTCCATGGGGTCGCAAAGAGTTGGACATGACTGAGTGACTGAACTGAACTGAACTGATGGTCTTCCCAGTGGTCACATGTGGTTGTGAGAGCTGGACCATTAAGAAGGCAGAGCGTGGAAGAATTCATGCCTTTGAACTGTGGTGCTGGAGAAGACTCCTGAGAGTCCCTTGGACAGCAAGGAGATCAAACCAGTTAATCTTAAGAGATATCATCCCTGAATACTCATTGGAAGGACTGATGCTGAAGCTGAAACTCCAGTTATTTTGGTCATCAAATGTGATCAGCTGACTCACTGGAAAAGTCCCTGATGCTGGGGGAGACTGAGGGCAGAAGGAGAAGAGGGTGTCAAAGGATGAGATGGCTGGATGGCATTACCGACGTAATGGACATGAACTTGGGCAAACTTTGGGAGATGGTGAGGGACAGAGAGCCTGGCATACTGCAGTCCATGCCACGACTAGGCAACTAAACAACAACGACAATGTCTTCTAGAATGTGTTAAGCACTTTACACATATTAAATCATTTAGTGATCACAGGAACCCTATGTTGAACACTTTTAGTGTCCTCATTTCACTGAGGACACAGAGAATCAGAGAAATTAAATTTCCCAAGAACACACAGCTACTAAAGGGCAGACCTGGGTTTCAAGCCTGGTCTGCCTAATTCCGAAGGCCACGCTCCTGGCCACTTAGAGAAGGCATACTGGGAGGCCCTTGCACGTCCAGGGATGACATGGGAGGCATCCAGGACACAGAGTTCCCCTAGTGAAGTGAAGTGAAGTGAAAGTCGCTCAGTCGTGTCCAACTCTTTGTGACCCCGTGGACTATACAGTCCATGGAATTCTCCAGGCCAGAATACTGGAGTGGGTAGCCTTTCCCTTTGCCAGGGGATCTTCCCAACCCAGGGATTGAATCCAGGTCTCCCGCATTGCAGGTGGATTCTTTACCAGCTGAGCCACAAGGGAAGCCCTACCTCTAAGCAGACCCCTAAGGGAAGCTGCAGGCACCCCTGAAGCCCTATCTCTGCCAAAGAGGTGGAGGCTAGCTCTTGTTTTAAATATCCACACCCCAAATCGTCCAATAAAACAGACCCAAAGTTCTTTCACCATCTCTGGGAGATGGTGAGGGACAGGAAGGCCTGGTATGCTACAGTCCACGGGTCACAAAGAGTCAGATGCCACTTGGTGACTGAGAAACAGCAACAACAAAAGTTCTTTCAGCTCTCCTGGTTTGTGTCTAAAAAGCACACCTGAGTGAGTGAATGAGTGTGTGTTTGATGTCAGGAACTTCTGATGGGTCCAGGGATTTGATGCCATCATTGATAAAGCCAGGGGCACCATGTGCCAGCGCCAACTGTTTGCCCGGCACCATCACAGGTCTTTATACCCGTATCTTAGTCCATTCTCAAAATACACCAAGTTTGCTGACATAGGTACTGACCTTTTCTCCATTTCACACGAGAATGAACTAAGGCTTGGAGAGGTAAAGTGACTGCCCTCACCCCTCACACTAACATACAGCTGAATAATGAGACTGCCAGACTTCAGAGCCAGTTCATCTAATGCTCAAGTCTATACTAGCTCTGGTACTTGCAAGCTGTGTGGCCTTCAGTGATTCCCTTAGCCTCTCTGTTCCTCTAAACTTGAGAAGAAGTTCATTTCACAGGATTGTCAAGACTACATAAAAACTGCTGAAAGAATGAATGTATCCATGATTGAAAGAATAAGCTGAGGGAAAAAAACTAAAATTATTTTGTAATTTACAAGGAGCTATGTGAATGTTAGCTACGAGTAGACAGCTGGCTGTATCGCTGGGTACATACGTGGGTGCCAGGTGTGATGAGCTCAGAAGACATCATTCACTCAACACACTCAGTGAGCATCCATCTAGCCCCTCACTAGTTCACTGTTGACCTATTGATTATCTCCTATGTGCCCAATACTATGATAAACTGAGAGGAGAAACAAATATGTCTTTAAGTCAGTGGTTTTCAAAATTGAGTGTGCATCAGAATCACCTAGAGGGGTTGTTAAAACACAGATTGTCTGGCACCATTTCCAAAATGTCTAATTTAGCAGGGCAGGGGTGAGACCTGAAAATTTACACTTTTAACAAATTCCCAGGTGATGCTGATGCTGCTGTGGCCTCCAGGGACCACACTTGGAGAAACATTGCTTTAAATCAGCAAATAGTAACTGAGTGTCTGTTAGATTCTAAGGACCGAGCTTTATGTACTTTATATCTGTTGATGCAGCAGCTTTGTACAATTGTATCTGTGCAAACTAGATGATGGAGGATTGATATCAAACCTCCCTACAACTCTCAGAATGGCCAGGAATGCAAGCCTCCTGGTGAACATTCTCCCACCATTCTTGGGATCTTTTCACACCTGCTCCTGCAGAATGAAATCCACAAGAGAAAGCACTCCATGGGAGCCCTCCATCCCACCACGACTGCCATGTGTGAACGCACAGGTTGTACACTGTACAACTCAAATGTCATCATGCCCATAGACAAATAGTGTAAATGGCACCCCCCGGAATCACCATTCCACCCCAACCCCTGAGAGCCCCACGAACAAATATGAACCACTGGTGACTGCTGCAGGTAACTCTCCAGAACGCATGAGTGGGAGGGTGGAAACTTGGAGAGGGGGTGGAGGAAGTGGTTTGGTGAAGGTGGAGAGTGGGGGTTGCAGGGCCTTAATTCTCCAGGAGGTCATCCTCATGTCACTGCTGAGTCCCAGTAGTCCCCTAGGGTGAGGTTCACCTCTTTTTGCTGCAAAGCCAAGCATCGTCTCCCTAAGACGGATAATAGCATCAACAGAACTGCCTCCCTGAGCTTTTGCTGTGCCTGGCACAGTGCTAAGTACATTTCAACATTTAACCTTCTCAGTAATCCTAGGATGTAAGTATTGTTTCTCCCATTTGACCCTGTTGGAAGCTAAGGTTAAGTGATTTGCCCAAGGACTCCCAATTAGTATATTAGGAGGTTTGAATTTACACCTGGCTGTCCCAGAGGCTGCCAGAGCCCTTCCCCAACCTTGCTTCCTCCTGGGTGACTGTTTCCTTTCTGATTTATCTGTGTGAACACACGATTGCCCAGGGCACTCATGTATCGTTTCAGCGATGACAATGGTGATGATCATAACTTCCATTTACCAAACGATTCTGGTGTGCCAGGCACTCTACAAGGCCCAGTATGAACATTACCTCAAATCCTTATCATATCCCCACAAGTTCGTTTATTACAATAGCACAGATAAAGAGATTGACACCCAGGAGATAACATACTGATAATATGGTGGTTCAGAGCACAAACCCAGGGACCAAACTTTCCAGGTTTGACTCGAACTCTTCCTTCCTCTAGCTGTGTGACCTTGGGCAAGTTACTTAAGTTACTTAACCTCTCTGGCCCCCCCATTTCCTCAAGTTACTTAACCTCTCTGGCCCCCCCATTTCCTCATCTACAAAATGGGATAATGATAGTTCCCACCTCACAGGGTGTCTTAGTATAAATAAATAAATAAATAAATATATATATATTTGTTGTTGTTCAGTCACTAAGTTGTGTCTGACTCTAGCGACCCCATGGACTGTAGCCCACCAGGCTCCTCTGTCTATGGGATTTCCCAGGCAATAATACTGGAGTGTGTTGCCATTTCCTTCTCTAGGGGATCTTCCCAATCCAGGGATCGAACCCACGTCTCCTGCTTAGCGGGAGGATTCTTTACCACTGCACCACCTGGAAAGCCCTAATATATATATTTGTAGCAGTACCTTAGAAAGGTAACAGCTTCTGAAAAACCCAAGATCTCTCATTGGTAAATGGGCTTCCCAGATGACTCAGCAGTAAAGAATCTGCTTGAAATGCGGGAGACATAGGTTCGATCCCTGGGTTAGAAAGAACAGACCCAGGGTAGGTTAAAATTTTGGTACCGTTGAACTAATAACCTTCCAATACTTGTTTAAGAGGAAGAAATCAATTTTTCCGTTAGTGAAAACCGAAACCCTTCTTTCTTTGTGTTCAAAATAGAGTTGTATTATGTGCACCAAATAGAACTCTAATTATTCGGAATTGTCTTTCTTCTTCTGGTTCTTCCACCACTCAAACTGGAGAGCATTCCTCACTCGATTCCAGACTGCAGAGGTGACTTGCTGGGGGATAATAACAAATCTTTTTCCAAATATAGCAGCCAAGTTTTTCAGTTGTTCATGGTTTACTATTCTGTAACTGTTATTCTCCCCGGAGTTTTCTTTTGCGACCAAACAGCTTTTTAGAAGTCGTTTTAAAGGCTTGTAGATACGTTCTTGGAGAAGGCAATGGCAACCCACTCCAGTACTCTTGCCTGGAAAATCCCATGGATGGAGGAGCCTGGTAGGCTGCAGTCCATGGGGTCGCGCAGAGTCAGACACGACTGAGCGACTTCACTTTCACTTTTCACTTTGATGCATTGGAGAAGGAAATGGCAACCCACTCCAGTGTTCTTGCCTGGAGAATCCCAGGGATGGTGGAGCCTGGTGGGCTGCCGTCTATGGGGTTCCACAGAGTTGGACACGACTGAAGTGACTTAGCAGCAGCAGATACGTTCTTGGTAAAGAGCCTGTTGCTGTGCACTATTTGGTTTCAGAATCTGGGCTTCCCAGTAACGCCCACTCCAGGGGCTGTCAGCTGACTGGTCTCAGGCTCTAACAGGCCAATGGATATAGCATCTTGCTATGTGCATCATAAAAATACCCCACAGAGGTGGGCTGGTGCTAGGGAGAAGTTCTTCTTCTTATTGAAGGTATTATCTACTTAAGTACTTAATTATCTACCTAAGGATATTAGGGCAAAAGGGACACTAATTTCCTTTCCACCAGCTGTGTGAGGATTTACAGGTGGAAATCCGAGTTAACTGGAAGCACATCTCTGATGAATCCCTGTAATGTTGCAGTGTTCCTCAGAGTCAGCTGGAGAAGCTGCCCACCTGGACAGTCTCTCAATCCCCCCTGGACCTGCCTCCCTCAGGAAGTCCTCCTAGATATCCCTCACCCTCCGGAGCCTCAGTGGGTGAAACCCTACAGGTTTGTGACTGGGCCTCGCTTGCCTCTCTGAGTTGGTTGTCTCACCTCTTCAGCTGGGCTCAACATAGCTTGACAACAGCATCCCCATCTCACATTTATTTGTGGTTCCCATGATACTCAGCACACAGAAGACACAAAGAGATTGCCTAAATTGATTCTTTTTCTTTTCTTTTGGCTGTACCATGCAACTTTCAGGATCTTAGTTCTTCAACCAGGGACTGAACCTGCATCCTTGGCAGTGAAAACGCAGAGTCCTAACTGGACCTCCAGGGAACCCCCTGAATCAATTCTTATTAAGATTGATTCTAAATTCCTTTAGAGAGTGTCCAGGAAAAAATTAATCACACAAACTTCTTAGCATAGACCTGAAATCCCTCAACTGCTCATCATACAGTTAATGATTTTTTTTCCCTTTAAGAAAAGGTTGGAACTCTCAGCTATGAACTATTAGCTCCTAACTCTTTTGAGTGTGTTAATCACTCAGTTGTGTCTGACTCTTTGCAACCGGATGGACTATATAGCCCATCAAGTTCCTCTGTCTATGGGATTCTCCAGGCAAGAATACTGGAGTGGGTTGCTGTTCCCTTCTCCAGGGGATTTTCCAGACCCAGGTATCAAACCTGGGTCTCCCACATTGCAGGCAGATTCTTTACCATCTGAGCCAGCAGGCAAATTTCCCTATTATTCTTACCTCTTCTGTAGTCTGTTCTCTGCTATGATTCTCAGGAAATTCCCACTACAATGTGAGCCTGCCATTAGCCAAAAAATAATCTCCTATTATAATAACTAGAACCTGGTAATGTTAATGAAATTGTCTTGAGAAATCATTATCAGAATGATTGTGTCCATCAATGTGTCCACTTGATGTTTCATCTGCATTCACTCATTCATTCAACAACTATTTATTGAGCAACTGCTAACTGCCAAGCATTTACTAGTCTGGGCTCTAAGAATATAGTAACATACAAAATAGAAAAACAATCCTGTCCAAGGGAAACTGACATTCTAGTCAGTGGAAAATAAAAAATAAACAAGTAAGCAAATCAAATATATTAATATACTGTGACTAGAGAACAAGGAAAGGCTTGCTATTCAATCTGCTTCTAATGAAATCATGGGGCTCTGATTGAGTGTCACCCTTGCCAACCATACATGCCCTGGGAGAAGGTGCAAAAAAGGTCACAAGACATTCTCTCTTGAGACAGACTCCTGTTTATGAGAAAATACCTCCTGTTCCAGTTAGTACTGCTGTATAACAAACATCCCCAAAACTCAGTGGTGTAAAGCCACCATTTTATCATGTTCACAGATTCCATGGCACAGAACTTGGACATGGCATAGTGGGGAGAGGTTGTCTCTGCTCCACAATTTCTGGGACTTCTGCTGGGAAGACTCAAATTGGGCAGTGACCTGACAGGTGGTGGCTAGAATCCTCTGGAAGCACCTTTGCTCATGCCTGTCAGACAATGTGGGTTGTCAGCTGGGACCTCAGCTGAGCGGTCAGCTGGATCACCTTCACCGAACTCTCCATGTGGTCTCTTTGTGTGGGGTGATTTGGGCTTCCTCACTGCATGGCGACTAAGTTCCAAGAGCAAGCACCCCATAAAAGTCAGGCAGAAGCACATGGGATCCTTATGATCTAAGCTCAGAAATCACAAAGCAACAGTTCTGCCATAATCCTTTTGCCAAGGCAATCACAAAGGTCTATCCAGGTTCAGGGATTGGGATTGGGGGTGGGGGTGGGGGTGGGGGTGGGGCACAGACCCTGCTACTCAAGGGAAAAGGTGTCAAGGTCACATTGGAAGAAGAGCCCATGGATGGCCGCCAACTTCTAAAACTGCAATCTTCTAAAACACTTTCTCTGTCTAATTTCAATAACCAATAAAGTAGGGGTATGTAGATCTACCCAGAATCATCCCACAGGCAGAGAACTGAAACAACTCAAGCAGAAAGTGATAACATCTGAGGGTTATGTAATATTTTATTTTGAACAGAAAATGAAAAAGCAGTGGAATAATCCTTTGGTTGTTCAGCCCTGCTCTGTGTGGAAGGCTTACGATTTCTTAATGACCTGAAATTTCTGCCTTGGGACTTATTTTTAAAGTATGAAAAATTATGCCTAGGCTAAAGAAAGAATTTATTTTTTATTTAGGTCAAGTGCTTAAAACATAGAGGCAAAGAGGTGTGGGCAAAGGCACACCCACTTGGGAGGCAGAGTCATGGATTTCAATCCATCCTCTGCCTTTTCCCAACTGCCTGTCCCTGGACACAGTCCTTCACCTCTAAAAACCAGGGTGGTAGGGTTAATTTCCTCATGAGGTTGTCTGAGATTAAATGAGATTAAATGAGGGCGTTGTCTGCAAACGCCCTCTATGCTGGGTAGCCACTCTGGACAGAATCTTTATCTTTTAAACTGCCAATGGAACAGGTGTATTTTTGTATTTTTTAATCTATAGCAACAAAATGTCTACTCATCAATGTTGCTATAATTTTTACATCCTTAAAATTTGCCATAGGGCCTTCCCTGGTGGTCCAGGGGCTGATACTCTGAGCTCCCAATGCAGGGGGCTCCAGGTTCAATCCCTGATCAGGGAACTAGATCCCACATGCTGCCTAAGAGTTCACATGCTGCAACTAAAGATTCTGAGTGTAGGAACTAAGAACCACACAGCTAAGTAAATAAATAAAATTTTGAAAGAAAAAAAATTATCATAAACACTATGCTTTTAAATCTGTAAGCATAGGAATGGGCCTTTAGGGTGAAATGAGCTATGTTTCTACAATGATCCTTTGGTAGAGCAAGCCTTGGGGGTGTGAGGTCCAAAAGGATAAGCCTGGCTGGTCCACTGGGCTCTGGGAGCATGAACTTCTGGACGCAGAGTGAGAGGAACAGAGAATCAAGATTAGTGACTAAGGGGAAACCTCAATTTTGCTCAGTCTGACACAGGGCTGGTTTTTGTTCACCGCTAGAGTGTGCAGAGGTGGGGAGAGAGTGGAGATTCTCCCACCAAAGGGCCAGCAGATGCCCATCCTCAAGTCAGGACCTCATTGGCCAGTGCTTCAGAAAAGGGGCCTCATAATTTGTTCCTTGGTCACCAAGGCAAGTTCTCAAGGGGTTGCCTTGGAGACGAGGCTGCCATGTTGGATGAGGTAGACAACCCTCGCTGGAGAAGACATGGCAGAGGAGGGACCAGAGCTGCAGAGAAACCAAATATTAGAGGAAATGAGAGGAGAGGGATATGTGAACAGGGAGGAAGGGAGGGGAAGTGACTCACTGTGAAACTCTGTAGTTATCCTGGTCTCAGGAACGGAGTTGGGTGTGAGCATGGGGGAGGGGGGCCTGCCTGTCTGTCAAGCTTGCCTCCCATCCATAAGGATGAAGCCCCCAGCTATCATGTGTCCAGGGTCTGTAGCTCAGCCATCTAAACCCAGCCCCATAAAGCTGAGATGGCTCACAGCCAGGGGATGGCAGCCAGATTTTGAGTTGAGAAGTTCTGAGTTTAGGTCCTGCCACTTAACATTCACATGACTTTCACCAAGACATGTAACCTCTCTGTGATGCTATTTCCTCACCTGTGATGGGGCATGAGCTTCTGTGTCTCGCTTCTTGGGGCGACTTCCTCTCACCTGGCATGGGTGTGAAACAGGGATGACAATTCCTGCTCAGCCTTCTTTAAAGAGCAGTTTTGAGATTCAAGTGTTTAATATCTGTGCCCCCAAGACACTGTAAGTGCCACTGAGGCAGGGACCACGACTGCCCTGCTCCCTGCTGTACTCTTAGTGCCTCTCAGAGTATGCATTCAATCAGTATTTGGTGAGTGAGTAAATGGGAAGATGATGGGAACTCAGGCTCTGCATCATCCAACCAGGTAAAGCAGGAAAGCTTTCACTCCTCCCACAGGACTCAGCTCCTCCAAGTGTGGTCCACGAACCAACAGCTGAATCACCTGGGATTTGTTGAAATGCAGAATCCCAGGCCTACTCCAGACCTACTGAATCATCACGTCTGGGGTTGGGGCCCAGAAATCTGGGTTTCAGCATGTCCTCCATGTGATTCTGAAGCTCACCCGAGTTTGAGAAACATTGCTGTCAGACACTGTGGAGTGAGGGTGAGATGGGGCATGAGCTTCTGCGCCCCTCTTCTTGGAGTGCCTTCCTCCCACTTGGCACAGGTGTTCATTCCCCAGCCCACCCCCACCCTTGCTTGGTTTGCCCAGAGCAGGGGAACAGGCTGTGGAAGCTGTCCTGGGGGACAGAGGCGGGGGGGCAGGAGGAGGTCTTGTCATACCCGTGATAGCATGTCCACCCCTTCCTGTTTCAGCAAAACCTGCAGATGCTGGGAGGGGATCAGGAGATAAGCTTTGCCGGTACACGAGAGCTTTGCAAAGGATTCCCTTCCCAATCCAGCCAGCCTCTCTGTACCCCAGCAATACCCAAGGGTCCCAGGCGCCACTCCTGCCCTTCCTTCTCCCCTGGCCCCTCTGCTGAAGTCTCTGCCCCCTCCTGCTGAGGACTGGAAACTCCCTACAAGCTGCTGGGAACACACAAAAAAGATGAACCTCCAAGATAAGAGCCTGTGATAAGAACTGATGTGCTAACCCCACTCTCATTGCAGGTTCTCAGTAGAGTCTAATTCACAGTGCCCAGAGCAGCTGTTAACACATGCAAAGGAGGAGGGGTGGCAAACACTGAAGGAGGAGAGATGGGTCTCCCAAAAGGTCAAAGCAAAACACAAGGCAAAACGACAGTCTTGCACTTGTCCAGAAAGGCCAGCAACTCACGTCCAGGATCCTGGGATTGGCAGCTGGAACCAGATGGAGGGGTTCAATTGGCAGATCCCTGTTGATAAAGGGGATGGCTGCCTGGTGTAGTGACAGGAACCATGGAGCAGGGAGGGGACAAGTCCACTCAGCTCTCTGCGGGGCAGTCAACCCTGGTTACCTGCGGGAGCCTGGGCATCACGTCCTGAAAGGTTGTAGACAACCAGTGTCTTCTCCAAGGACTGACTGTGTTGTGGGAGAGACAGCTAGAGGAGCAGATGTCCAGTCAGGATGAAAGGCAAGTCTAAGGAAGCTACAGGATAACTGTCGTCAAATACCTGAGAACTCCGAGTGGAAGAGAAAGCAGCCTGGACCCGTGTGACCCAGTGAAGGTCAAGCAAGGGCAGCCCAAGTCCAGAGATGACTCCGCCTCATCCAGGTCCTGTCCTCACTCCCGCAATGCTCAGCCATGTCCTAGGAGCCAGATCCACCCTCCCAGACCGAGAAATTCCTTACAAATCCTCAGCACATTTCCCAATCCTGAGCACAGTGGATGTGAGAGCGGGGGCTTGGATTTAGAATCAGGAAACCCCAAGTTTCAGCCCTGATCTCGCACCTTGCAGTGAATCTCTGGGTCACCTTGTACCAAATCACAGCCTCTCCCAGCCTTGGATTTCCTTGTGGGTAGGCTGGGGAGGTTCCTCCCTGCCCTTTCCCTCATCTAGCCTGTGCTGCAACCCCTCTCCCGCACCAGTGCCCCAGGGGATTAAATGAGCACCCAGGGGAGGACGGGCACTAAATGTTCTGTGAGTGCGTTAGGTGATGTGACTGCCAGGACCCATTCCCCCCCCCATCTCCGATCTTGGTGCTGAGCAGGGGGTACAGATCCATGACATCTCAAACCTGACGTGTCAAACCCTTCCAACCACAGCCCCCATGGCTGGGTGGAGGATTGATGGCTCCCAGACGAACACTTGACCCATATCTTCCATCATCTGTGGGTACACAGTTTCCTTCAGTCAGCAGATCTTAGGTTACATAAAAAGCCAGGGTATTGCAAATTTAGCACACTCCACCCTGCCCATGTGTGCACAGGGCCTCAGCTGGCAGGTGGGGCAACCTGACACCCAGCATCTCCCAGTAAGCCAGCCAGAATCAGTGTGAGGAACCAGTGAGGGAGGCCCACGGGAAGGGCAGCTGCAAGGCAACTAAGCTCGCCAGTTCTGGAATTGTAGTCCTTGCTCCTTGATGTTGAGTTATGTGACTTTAGGCAGACACCTTAGCGTTTCTGTGCCTTGGTTCCCTTACCTGGATAACAGGGAGATTTACTCTTAAGAGTTGTGGCTCTGCAGTCCAGAAGCCCACATGTAGATCCTACCTCCACCATTTCTCTGCTGTGTGACCTTTACAAGTGTTCCAGCCTCTCTGTGCCTCAGCTTCTTTATCTGCGAGATGGGAGTAATAACAACAGCACCTGCCTCACAGGGTAGTTATGAGGACTAAATGGGTTTGTACATATAGTGTGCTTGAAAGAATGCCTGGCCCAATAATTGCTTGTCCCAGGGTTTTTGTTTGAGTTTCTCCATAGCTGACTCAGGGACAAGGATTTAAATGCAAACAGTCGATTCAGAAAATGACCCCAGCAAGCACCTATAAGGGAGTGGGAAACTGAGGTGGGGACACAGAAGAAAGCAAAAGATGGTGCATAAATGACCAGGTTTCTTCGTAAGAAATGGGGCTCAATCCTGCTCAGGCCTCCGGGAGACTGTAGAAGACCCACCCCTCTCAGCATCCTTTACCCCAAGATCAAGAGGTGGTCTGTCTGCAGTAGAAAGACAGGGAGCACAAGAGAACAGAGTCCCAACAATGACTGCCATACCAAGCTTTTCTGTGCTGCATGGCCTTCCTCAGTCCAGCAGCAAGGGGACTGGGGATGCTGAGCCTGTGGGTGGAGCCTCTGAGAGTGGCCAAGAAGGCAGGGACTGACATAGGATTTCAGTGCAAGGGTGCAACTATTTCTGACAAATTGGAAGAATACTGGTGAAGCCATCCATCATCCTACCCTTATGGGCGGTAATTTCAACAAGCTAACCTCACTGGGATGCACTTTGAAAGCTGTGTGGCACCAGCTAAGGAGTAAGAGGTCTTAAGGGATCCTCAGTCCTCTTTTTGATCATCCAGGAACCTTGCTGGGTTTTTAATCCTCCTTACCTCCTCTCCATCAGCCGTCAAGACATCCAGAGCCCGATCTGACACTCTCACTCCTGCTCCAATGTCATGTCCACAGTGACTCAGCAGGTGTGGGCTGTGCTCAGCACTGAAGCCCTTGGATGTCTGCCTGGCCTCCGGGCAGGCAGAGGCCTACTCTGGACAATTTCCCAGGCCTGTTCATAACCCCTTAGGTTAAAAACTAATGGTTTCTAAAAGAAGTCGCTGGGACAGCAGGGCAGGGCCCCTAGGATGCCTGAAGGCCATCCCCAGGCAATTCCAAAAATACACTGGAAAAGAGCTGGAAGGCATGTGGTTAAGCAATTTCCAAGACGTTCTTCCTAAGAAAGGCCAGTGCTGTGAGTAACTCAAAGCCCCCACCTGGGTCTCACACAGAGGAGGGGAGGAGGCAGCCTCACAAGTTGGGGCGGGGACAACTATGTTGGCTGAAAGAAAGCTCAGAGATGATCCAACCTCTGTTTCTAGAATGGAGAGGATGTGCAGCATGGCTGAGCGCCTAGGGGTGCCACAGGACAAAGGCGGTGAGAACCGGTCCCTTAACATTATGTGTAAAGCTGAAAATGTTGCAAAGGGAGAGCTGTAGATTTTATGCTTGAGCACTGAATGGGAGAAGAGAAAGCAAGGATTACACTTTCTTTGGGGAGGTGGGGGTCAGCACCACTCAGTACGAGGGATCTTAGTTTCCCCTTCAGGGATGAGGGATGCAACTCGTGCCTCCTGCAGTGGAAACTCTGAGTCTTAACCACTGGACCCAGGGAAGTCAAGTATTACATAACACACAATTCAGGACTTCAGAAATTTCCCACTTCCAGGATCCGCCAGGCACCACTCTGGCGGCGAGGAGTACCCCGACAGGACCAAACTAATGCAAAAGCATCCACATTACGACACCGCGGTCGCCCGGCTCCCCAAGGGATCAGCGTGAGCCGAGCAAGCCTCTTGCAGGTGGGGAGTCGGCGAGAGAAGGCCCCGTGCCAAAGAAGCGAGAAGGTTCTTCGGCCCAGGCCCCAGCGTCCAAGAAGCCGAAGGAGGAGGTTCCTGTAATCCCGAAGGGGAAGCCCAAGTCTGGGCGGGTGTGGAAGGACCGCTCAAAGAAGAGGTGAAGTGGGGGACACCTGAGCAGTTTAGTGGGGCTTTGTGTGGTGCTAGGGCCTGGATGCAGCCTGCAGATAGGCCATGGGTTAAAGAGAGCTCACATCAGTGGGGTCACATCAGGTCATATAACCCGAATGTGGTAAAATGCACTGAGATCTCAGGCAGGGGTGCCCTCAGAGCACCCCTGGATAGCACCCTCATCTCTGTGTTCATTCAACACAATTTTATCCTTGTCTCCGCCCTGTCTAGTAATGGGGCATAAGCAAGTATACCAGCAAGGGAGGTCTTCGTGATTAACAATGTTGTGTTAGTCTCAGGTGTACAGCAAAATCAGTTATACATATACCTGTATCCCATTGTTTTTCAAACTTTCCCCATTTAACTAGTTCCCTTCTATACAATAGGGTACAGGCGTGACATCACGTCTCTCTGTGCCACAGGCAGTAAGTACTCAGTTAAACGCATGTTGAATGAAGGAACAAAGAGGCTCAGCTGATTAAGGAAGTGTTTAGGCTGCCAGTAAGGAGAGGTCCTTGGAAATCCCATGGTCAGAGGAGCCTGGCGGGCTACAGTCCATGGAGTCACAAAAGAGTCAGACAAGACTTAGCAACTAAACAACAATAAAACCACCTGGCAGACAGGAACTTGTGACAGTGAGGGACCACGGGGAAGAGAGTGATTTTAAGGAAGAAGCAGAAATTTACTAAGAATTGACTGTATATCATGCTTTGTGTGCTAGGTCTTTTGCAGATGTCATATTGCTGAATCCCCTGAAGCCCAAGGCAGTGGGAATTATTCCCCTCCCCCATTAAATGGAGAAGAATCTAAAACAGGGAGTAATTTCCTACAAGTCACCAGAGACTTTGGACTGTTAGACTTGGAGAAGTGGGTGGTGGCACTGTCCCTCCACATCGATGCCAGCAGGTCCCAGAGAATGCTGGGGCCACTGATGGCCAGGCAGGACCAGATGAAGAGGCTGGTTCTGGTGGGAAGAGGGTGATGAGCAAGTTGAGTGTGGGAGCCTGGTACTTGGCAGGTGGAGGGGGGAGATGAGCTCACTGAGCAAGAGGGGGCTGCCTGCAGAGGCAGGCTCAGCAGAGGATACCGAGAAGCGAGAGAAACAGGGTATTTTGTCCCAGCTCACTGCATGAAACCCTTCCTGACTTACTGTTGTTTGCCTGGAGACGTGCTCCAGACTTCTTCCTCTCCTCCGCCATCACTAAGCATCTCTCACGCTGACCTCCCCTCAGTGCACCCCTGTGGGTGATGCTTCCTTCCAGCTGAGGGCCTTTGCATATACTGTTCTTCTACTGAAAGGCTGTCCCCCTGGCCAATCCCTGCTCATCTCTCAGGGCTCAGCTTAAACATCGCTCCCTGGGAAAAGCCTTCTTTTTCCAACCCAGCAAGGGTCAAGTCCTCAAGCTATGTGTTGTCATTGTACTTTATACTTCTTTTTTGTTAATACCCCCACTTGCACAAATGCTTGTTTAGTTGTGTGATTCTTGTGGGCTGCCAGCTTCCCCTCTTGACCAGAGGCTTGAGGAAAGTGGGGATTTACCTTTAATGGCTGGATTCCCCCAGAGCCCAGCACATGCTAGACACTGAGTTGAACAAGTAGATGAATGAAAACAAAAGGTAGTTCATTAATTTAACCAATTTACATTGCATCGAGCTAGGGTCTAGGGGTAAGTGTGGCTGTAAACAAAACATTTTGGTTGTGAGAAACAGGTAACCAGCACATAGTACGTCAGTAACAAGTAAAAGAGCAGAGAGTGTGGGCCGTTGTCACAGTGACAGAGATGACTTCACTGCCCTGGGGATGTGAGCAGAGACCTGAATGAACGTATCAGGAAAAAGTATCAGGCAAGGGGAACAGGAAGTCCAGAGGCAAGCCTGTGCTCCCATGTTTGAGAAACAGTCCAGAGGCCTCATCAGTGGGTGATGGGAGCGCCGTAGGAGGAGAGTGGTCAGAGGGGTCACGGGGCCAGGTCATGCGGGTCCTTGTAGGGACCCAAGTGTGCGACAGAGCCATGGGAAGTATTGAACAAAAGAGTGATGCAATCTGACCTCTGGGAGGGCAGGTGTGGCCTGTGGAGGACAGACCGTTTCGAGGGCAGGGGCGAGAGCAGGGAGACCCATAAGGAAGCTGCTGCGGTAAATTAAAGAACCTTCAGAAGCTGCACCGGAGAAGGCAGTGGCATCCCACTCCAGTACTCTTGCCTGGAAAATCCCATGGACGGAGGAGCCTGGTAGGCTGCAGTCCATGGGGTTGCTAAGAGTCAGATACGACTGAGCAACTTTACTTTCACTTTTCCCTTTCATGCACTGGAGAAAGCAATGGCAATCCACTCCAGTATTCTTGCCTGGAGAATCCCAGGGACGGCGGAGCCTGGTGGGCTGCCGTCTATGGGGTCGCACAGAGTCGGACACGACTGAAGCGACTTAGCAGCAGTAGCAGCAGAAGCTGCACCAGGCCTGTGGATAAGGGCCAGAAGGGCGGTGGAATGGGTGTTTGGGATGTTTGAGGAAGCAGCTCTGACAGTTGGTGAGTGAGCCCCAAGACCAGACGGTGGGGGGTGGGGAGGCCAGCACCTGCTACAGGAGGTGTCCCAGCTGTGGGGGGTTGGGGGGTGGGGGTTCAAGGGAGGCAAAGGCTGGGAAGGCCCACCTCCTGTTTCCAGGCCCAATGCCCCCTTCTGCTCAGTCCTCCCTGAGTAAGCCAGCTCCCATCTCTAAAGGGTGGATTCACTGAACACCTACTATGCAGAGCACTGGGCTAAGTGCTTCTCGGGCCGAGAGCCAGTAACCTTCCCACCACCCTTTGCAATGGCAATGGCTCTCGTCTCCAGGTAACACAGACTCAGAGAGGCTGCCTGGCCCAGTGTCACACAGGTAGTAAGTGGTGGATCCAGGCCTGCCTTCCTTCAATCTCCAGGTAAAAGCAGTGCTCTGAAACTGCACTGCCCCAGTATCTTAGCCACCAGTCACCTGTGGCTGTTTAAATTTAAATAGCTTACAATTCAAGTTCAAAATTCAGTTTCCTGGTCATCACCCACCTTTCAAATGCTCAGCAGCCAGTGTGACTCAAGGCTCCCTGATTGGCCAGTGTAGATAAAGGGCGCCTCCACCACTACAGAAGGGTCTGCCTGACCACTGCCCCAGGAGGATGTAGCGAGTCCTGCCTGAGGTTGTGTGTGTCCAGCTCCCCTCTGCTTTGTCCCTTCAGGGGCCTCGTGCCCCAGTCTGAGATGCCCGGCTGTAAGGGCAGGGAGGGAGTCCATGCAGCAGGCCCTTTGGGAGGGGGAGAGGGAGCAGGGTAGGGTGTGCTGGGGTGGGGCAGGCGGAACTGGGGAGGGGGGAAGCAGGCTGAGGATGGACAGGCCTGGGGTCAGGGTCTAGGCTGTATGTGCCAGACTCCTAGGGAGCAGGAAGGGGGAAAGATGAACTGGAAGAGCAGTTTTGAGCCTTCCCCGGGGGTGGGAGTGAGGCCTCTGCTCGGTGCCCACTGCAGCCTTCAGAGCCCTGCTTACTGTGACCACGTGGGCTGTGACATAGTGGACGTGGATAAACAGGAGCTCTGGAAAGTCAAGAAATTATTGAGGGAGGTGGAAAGGCCACTACGAAAGGATCTGCTGAGAAGGAAAGAAGGCCCGTGGGACACCCACACACCAGGCTTCAAATTGTTCAGGGAAAAAGAAAAGGAAGGGGCACGGTTGCAGAAACCCCCAGGCCTGTCTAGGCAGCCCTCAGCATTTTCCTGGTCTTGCTCTTCGTTCCCTCTTGCTCCTCAAAGTGTGTTTCCTTCTTCCTGGAAGACTTTACATTGTATCCTACATAGTGACCAACCCCTAGATCCTGGTGGTGGTCTTAGGGAGGTGATCTCACTCCTCCTGTGACCTTGTCACTGTCACTTTCTAGAATATCCAGACTTCCCTGATGTTGCCTAGCTCCCACTCCGTGTTCACATTTCCCCTGCTGGGAAGAGAGACTCTGAATCACTGCAGGGGACTGTGACCATTCACATGTTGCGAGATGAAACGGGCACCCCAGTAGGGAGTGAACCCCGCTCCAGAGGCGTCCACACCCAGGCCCCCTGTACTTGGCCAGAGCAGTGGAGCTTGGTAGCAGAGGCCGTTTGGCCCGGACTCTTGATCACAGACTGCTCCTCAGGAGCAGGGTGACCCGGAGCAATTATTTAACCTCTGAGCCTTGGTCAGCACCTCTGTAAAGTGGAGAGAACAGGAGTACCCACCTCAAGCACATAACCAGGGCTTCAGAAATGGCCTCAGGTGTGATCGGGGGCCCTTTCCTGCCCCAGGCCCAGATGGTTGACTGCCCGGGAAGCTGGCAGGTGGGGAGGTGATTCTAACCGGGTTCTGGGGGAGAAGGCCTGGAGCCGAGAGGAGGGAGGGAAGGGGGCATCGCGGCAACTTCTTGAATGCCCGCTCCCCCATCCAGGTTCTCCCAGATGGTTCAGGACAAGCCCCTGCGCACATCCTGGCAGCGGAAGATGAAGGACCGGCAGGAGAGGAAGCTGGCCAAGGACTTCGCCCGGCACCTGGAGGAGGAGAAGGAGCGGCGCCGGCGGGTGAGGGGCCAGCCGGGCGGGGGCTGAGAGGGTGTCGGCTGTAACAGGCCTGGGGCAGGTAGGGAGAGGAGCCGTCCTCTAACCCAGACACCTCGGGAAGGCAGGGAGCCTGGCCAGAAACAGAAGCGCTGTCCAGGTCCCCAGGGTAGGGAAGCCCAGTGGAACATCACATTTAGCCAGGGGGCTTATGTGAGCCCCAGGGATGGGAGGATGCCCAGTATGAACCGCCCCCCCAACACCCGGCCTTCGCTGGTGAGCAGAGCATTCAGTGAGATGGACTCGGGGGTCCCTGCCCTGGACCTACTCTGGTGGGAACGGCTGACAAATTGGAGGCTTTATCCTGGGTGTTATTACCAGTGTCCTCTGAGACACAGCTCCCACACATCAGCAGAGAGGGCAGCCTGCAGGATCCTCCAGCTCCTCCCTGACGCTCATCCCAAGGCCACAAATGTCCTGTTAGAGGTTCACGCCCAACCTCTTTAGTCTCCAGGAAGCACCAGCAGGCAGCATCCAGAGAGAGGGAGGTGGTGGTGGTTCACCAGGAGCAGAGTGATCAGTGGGACCTCACCCAGGGCTCCCAGGGACCCCCAAGGAGTCAGACACCTCACCCCCAGCTTGCGGTCCCTGCCCGCCCTCAAGGGGAGAGGTGGGCCAGTCACTCAGTCATCTGTCCCCCGCCTTGAGTTGCCCCAGCTCAGCCCCTGTGGCAGAGACCCTGCAGATGGTGTGGCTGCCACCATGTGCTGGGGCCTTATCTCGCTTCCTGTGCGGCCCTGGCTCCCTCTTGGGCAAGACAGAACCTTCTTGTCACCATCCCTTTCAGAGGTGCCCCTGCCCAGCCCCCAGCCCAGACCTTCCCCAGCCTCCGGGAGTTCAAGTATCACTTCTCCTTTCTCCCCACGGGCCCAGGCCACCCCTTCTACCTTGTGTTGCCAAAGCCAAGAGAGGCCCCTGACCACACACAGCCTCGAGGCCGCCATCCCTGCCCCAGGCCCACCAGGGACAGTAGTCAGCATAGACATTCTGGGGGAAGACTCCCATCTAGATTCACCTTCTGAGTTTCCCCAGTGGGCTGATACTCTTCCAAGCCCTGTGTATGTATTTGTTCATTTAGTCCTCAAAGCAATCTCATGTAATCATCTTCACTTTAAAGATAGGAGGTAGAGGCCCAGAGCTTAAACCACTTGGCCAAAGTCACCCATTTAGGAAGTAGCAGAGTCAGGATGCAGACTGACCCAGATAGCTCTGGGGTCTCTTCTCTGCAGCCTCCGCCCTTCCTAGCCCTGCAGCAGGGTGACCCTTGGGAAGCCAGCCCTCACCCTTGCCCTTGCTTTCTAGGGGCTCGTGGACTTCAGGGAGGAGGGGGATGCTGAGCGGATGGAAATGAGGGGAAGGGCCAGCGATCCCTTCTCCCCAGGCGGTAGTTGATGAGGAGCGAGTTGCAAAGGACCACTGTCCACGTGAGCCTGAGTTTCCAGGTGGGGCACAACCCATGTCTTACAGCTGACCGGGTGCCCACCTTCTCAGGTGGAGTCAGGAACTTCCTGCTACAGCAGGCCTCTGGGTGGTGGTCCCACGGGCGCAGGGACAGTTTTCCTCGCTGGCCCTCCACCCACACAGCACCAGGAGCAACCCGGAGCTGGGATAAGTAGGCCTTTGGCCCTCCTCCCTGGGAATTCTCTTGGCTCTCACTGCCTGGGAGACCGGGGCCGCCTCAGCACCCAGACCCATACATACCTCCTTCCCCTGTGTGTCCAGGAGAAGAAGGAACGCCGTGCCGAGAACCTGAGACGCCGCCTGGAGAACGAGCGGAAGGCGGAGATCGTCCAAGTGGTGAGTGTCGCCCTGCTTGGGGGACGGGCTGGATATTGGGTTCCAGACACCTTGGCACCCCTCCCTCACGGCCCCCTGCTTGGCCACGATCCCAGGCCCCTGCGGTGACCTCCCTTTCCCCGGGGAATGGGGTGGAGAGCCCGGCCACACTGATGCCCTCCCCTCAACCATCCCCAGATCCGAAACCCCGCCAAGCTCAAGCGGGCGAAGAAGAAGCAGCTGCGATCCATCGAGAAGCGGGACACGCTGGCCCAGCTGCAGAAGCAGCCGCCACAGCGGCCGGCTGCCAAGGTCTGAGCTCAGGACGGCCGAGGCCTTCGGTGGCCAACCACTGTGTCACACACGGCAGCCCCTGGGCCACTGACCACACACCGCTGACCCAGCACTCCGGCTCCGTGGCTCCTAAACAGGGGCTCCACCTGAGCCAGGGCTCTGAGCCTTCGAGGGCCATTGGGCAGGTCTCTGTGGAGCGGACGGAGCCTGGAACCTCCAGCCTGGAACAGAGACTGGAAGAGGGAAAAGGGTCAACCCTCTCCTCCCCCCAACTCCCGACCACTGCCCTCTTCTCTCCAAGTGCCTTCAAACCAAGAAAAGTAATTTCTGCTTCCTCGGGGAGCTGAGGACTCGAGGGTGACTCCCCAGAATGTGTGGGCTCTGTCTCAGGGTCTTGGGTCCAACCCAGGCCAGGAGGCCAGAAGTCAGGAATCCAGCTCCCCCTAAACCTTCCCAAAGGCTGTTTTGGGTCCCTCTGCAGCCCACTGACCCTGTCACCCAGCAGACTAAATCTTTCTTCACCATACTTTGCAACACTTAAGGTTAAAATGGGGTGGGGGAGGTGTTTTGCAAGGGGCCAGTGTCTCTCTATCTCCCCCTTTCCTGTCCCAGACTCTGCAGAAGCCTCCAGAAATGTGATTAATTCATGCCATCCAGTCTCCAGCAGAAATCTTTATTGAACGCCTACTGTGTACTGGCACAATTCTAGGTGGCAGGGAATACATACAAAAGTCCTGCCTTCAAGGAGCTTTCATTCTGATGGATAAAACATAATAAACAAGTAAAGTGTATTGTGTGTCAGATGGCGCCAAGTGCTGAGTGAAGCAAGGGAGCAGGGAGGAGGGAACAAGGGTGAGGCATCAGGATGGGATGTCTGTTCAGTCAGCTGTCCATCAACGCTCCGTTTGCCTAGCAGGGGAATAAATGAGTAAACACTGGGAGCCCAGCTGCAGGTGGTGGCACAGGGAGCCCTGAACCATGTCCCAGATGTTTCTCACCCAGCTCTTCCACGTGTGTTCCATCAGCCAGACGTGTAGTGCACCAGTTGCACCAGGCCTGGGATGCTGAGCTAAACAGGATAGTGGAGGTGCTGCAGTAAGTTACCCCTCATACCTGCCAACTGGGGGTCAGAGCTGCAGCCCCTGTGAGGTCAGGAGGTGAGGGACACACAGATCTAGGGGTTACCAGCATTGTCCGGAGGGCATCCCACGGAACTGAAGGCCAGCACATACATCAGGTGAGGTCAAAAAAAGGGCTGTGGTCTCGGAGGTTGCCAGGCACATTCAAACACTACAGACCTCAGTAAAGATGCCCATTGTACTTTAACTAGCCCAGGTTTCTCAAACATTTGACCATAGCACCCCTTGCTTTTGCCATTTTGGGCAGTGCTAGGACAGACAGGTAGAGATGAGGGCTCCCACACAGCTACTATCTTAAGGACCTTGGGTATGGGGTGGGGGGTAGGGGGGCTCTTTCACATACTAATAGTAATTGAACAGGTAAATGCCAATGGTTAGTACATAGACCCTATATGTTGGGCAGGTAATTTAACCTTCCTGCACTGCAATTTGCACATGGTATCAATAAAAAGTGGGGCTAATGGAACTTGACCCTCTTCCCCAGACTGAGATAAAGCCTATATAGCTCAGTAAATGACAACTAAACGACCACAGTGAAAAGGCTAACCCCAAACAGCGCTTCCCAAACCTTTCCTCTCACTTTTTGCTCCAAAACTACATGACTGGTTTAATGTAAAACTCGACCCCACCCATCACCTGCTAAAATAGCTCCAGAGAGATGCGTCCTGTGTATCCACTACCCTAGCTTGAGACGTCTTAGGGTTTTAGCCTCGCATTACTTTTGGGAGCTTGTTGGAAACAATTTCAGTCCCGCCCCCCTCCCCAGCCCCGCCGCGCTTCGCTCAATCAGACAGAATCCCTGGATGACTCCCGCGCAATGATGTTTGAGAAGCACCGCTTTAACTCACTTCTTTTCTGAAAAGAATTCACCATGTCACGTGGGGGGCTTTAATACGCAGATAGATTCCTTAACCTCCCTTAGACTAAGAGCCGGGATATCTACATTTAGACGTCCGGACTCTGGGGAAGTTACTACGCGCGATCGTTCCCAGCCCTTGCCTCCCCGGGGAGAATGGAATGGTTCTGAGCCGGGCGATTCCTACCGCGCCTCCTACCCCGAGTTGGTGCTCAGCGCCCGGTTCAGGGGGCCCCGCTCGTCCTGGGATGGGGTGCGGTCCCTCTGCGGGGGTGTCGCGCGGTCGCCTCGCAGCCAGTCGAGCAGGCGCGCGGGCTGGAACGCAGGCAGGTGGCGGCCGCTGCTCTCGGATAAGGAGGAAGCCGAGGCGTTGGTGGAGGAGGCGCGGCGGCGGCGGCGGCTACTGCCCCCGGCGGCCAGGTCGCTGTCGTCCACCAGCACGCTCTCCAGCACGCTCCGCAGCGAGCGCCGCAGCTTGCGCAGCACGTCGGGGCAGGTGAGCACGTAGAGCAGCGGGTTGATCACGCTGTTGATGAAGGCCAGGCTGGTGACGAAGGGCAGCCCGCGCCAGACGAGCGGCCGCAGCGACGGGTTCGCGTGCGCCCGCGCCTCCATCACGCTGAACACGTGGTAGGGGCCCCAGCAGAGCGCGAAGGCCGCCACCACGGCCGCCACCAGGCGCACGAAGCGGCTGGACCGCCGGCGGCCGCGGTGGCGCAGCTGCGCGCTCACAGCCAAGTGGCTCGAGGCAATGATGGCCAGCGGCACGGCGAAGGCCAGCAGGAACTTGCTGACGGCCAGGGCCGTCTGGCGCGAGTCGCACGTGGCGTTGCGGTCCGGCCCGGGGCTCAGGAGCAGCACGTTGTAGTAGCACATGATGCGCCCGTCCAGCCGCGGGATTGTGTCCCGGAACACGAAGTAGGGCACGGTGTTGATCACGGCCAGGACCCAGAGCGCCAGGCAGACCTTGTGGGCCGCGGCCACCGTGCGGTGGTTCTGCGCCCACACGGGCCGCACCACTTGCAGGCAGCGGTCCAGGCTGATGGCGCTGAGCAGGAAGCCACTGGCAAACATGTTGAGGAAGAAGATGGAGGAGTGTAGCTTGCAGAAGGTGGTGCCCAGCTTCCAGGTGTGGCCCACGGCCAGGAAGTAGGTGAAGAAGGGCAGGGAGGTGAGGTGTGCAGATCTTCCTACAGCCCTTCACTCCCACAGTGGTGGCTGGTTGCGTGTGTGGCTGCAAACAGTGGAGGCAACCCCCGCTTTGATAGATGAAGAGGAAATAAGATAAGAGCAGGGAGGGAACTGGGCAGGAGGAACTACCAGATTTGGGCTCTGGAGGCCCAGTAGGGCCAAAAGACCTCTCCCTTGCCCAGGGGCAGTCACAGGCGCTCTGCCAGTTCCAGGAAACCCAGCCTTGTTCATTCATTTTTTCACTCACCCACACACTCATTCAACAGCTCTTTATTGAACAACTACTTAGGTAAGCGCTGGAGAAGCCAGCCTCTGGCCAGATGTGCAGACATACCAGAAGTGCAGACCCACAGCCTCATCAAGAATGCAGGCCCACCCAAAGTGGAGCCAGTGGAGATCAGTGAGGGCAGAGGAGGTCAGGGTGAGAGGCTGCCTGCAGGAGGTCAGCAGGGTAGCAGGGAGAGGGAACTTGGATTGTCCTGGGCCCCCCACAACATGCTAGGAGCCATGGTAGGTCCTTTATCTAGGAGTTCTCCTGCTCACAGCTCTAGAAGAAAGGTGCTGGTACTTCTCTCCATCCCATTTTGCAGATGAGGACACTGAGACTCAAGTGTTTCCATCACTTGCCCAAAACTTCCCGAATAACACAGGCAGGGGGAGAAACAAGAGTTTAGCACTCAGTCTGTTCTCTTTCCTCTGCCTCTGAGCTCTAAGCGTGAGGTGATGGAGGGAAAGAAGAAGGAAAGACAAGGCGGGGTCAGGGGGAGTGGTCTTCAGTATCCATCTTTCCACAGGAGACACTTTTGGCCAGGATGAGAAAATCCACACCCTTCTCTGGGGACCACGGTCCTTCATAGGATGAGGGCCCAGGATATCAAACTAGAATTTCCTTGACAAGTGAGGCACTTGGAGCTGGGGACCTGCAGGTATGGGGGAGGAGAGCTGTTGTCCCCGTGTGCTCCCTAGAACGCTCGAATTTCCCAAGTTCTAGAGTCTGCAGAGCAATTACCCTCACAGTGACCCCGTGAGACCCCATTTTTCAGAAGAGGAAACAAAGGTTCAGAGGAGCACAAGATCTTACCCAGTGTCCCTCAGCTGCTGGGGAAGGGGGGCTGCAGGAACTCCATTCCCAGCAAACACACACATGCCAGCCCCTCCCTGTGCTGAAACATTCCCTTTAGCCCCGTCTAAGTCCCCAGAGGATGCTGCGAAAGCATGTCCTGCTGTGCTCTGGGGCCTGAGCCAGAATGGACCTTCTGGCTGACAGAGTCTGGCCCCCAGCCTCCCGGGATTCTCAGGGAGCCCAGCAGCAAGCGTCCTGTTTTGACAGAGGGCTGGGGGCAGAGAACACTAGGTTTTTGGTTTCAGAGACCTGGCTTTGAATCTCAGCTCCTTGACTTCCTGGCTGGGTGAACTTGGGGTCCGTTACCTTAGGACCCGCTCGTGGAACCCTTCCACCTAGACGGCTCCTGAGTCTTGAAAGAGAAGCTTTAATGGTCTATCACTGTGACTGCTGTCTAGTAATTACCTAAGGAACTGTGGTCCTTCTCTCCTCAAAGCAGTAAGTCCCCTCCAGTCTTCAGTAAACCCTACTCTCTGCCATCCTAGCTGCTAAGAGTCCTCTCCCCTGATAAAACTATGCCTTCTCTCCTGGGTCCAGAGAAGGCACTGAGGCTGCCCAGCCCTGGGGCCACCGTCTCCTTACCTGGCACAGAGGGCGCACAGGGTTCCAGCCCCGGAGGCAGTCAGCTCCTTGAGGCAGACAGGAGGCAGCTGGCAGGCAGAGAGAGGCAGGAGCGGGAGGCTGAGGGAGGAAATAGCTGTCAGCCCCAGAGTCAGTGTGTGTGTATTTAGGGGAAGGGTGCGGGGGGAGGCGGGGACAGCCAGAGAGTGAGCTGTTACACTGGTGTTCAAGTAACAGCCATCTCCACTGATGGGGACTGGCCGTAACTGCCTGCAGCCCACCTCTCCCCGTCTCTCTTTACAAAGGTGATTTTGCAAAAGCCCAGGGTCAAGTGTAAGTGCACATGGAGAAATAGGTGTAGGGCAGAAAGTGTGAGCCCGTGTTCATTTTGAGAGTGGCAGGTGTGTAGGAGAAGTGCTTGAGGAGAAAGGTGTCCTATCCTGGACTGCCCTCCGCTAACCCCATCACCCTTAGGAAAGAAACTCATGTGGCTCCTCCCATGTGCCCAGGCAGCACAGGGGGCGGGGGTAGGGGTGGTCTCTGAAGTGGCCCCGAGGTCTCTATGGCCAGGAAGGCAGGGTGGGGCTGTGGTCAGAGCATGGGTCTGGCTGTTCAGGCTGCCCACAGTCCTAGCCGGGAGGTAAGCCACTTCCCCTTGCCTGCCCCTGCTTGGTCATCTGTGACCAAGAGCAGCAGTGTCACCTCCCAGGCTGACCAGGTGCCCTCATTCACAATGGACCCAGCACACAGTAGGTGCTCATAAAAATCAGGTTTCTTTCCTCTGGGAGAAAAATGGGTATAGGCTGTTGGGCAAGAGCAATACAGCTTTTATTTCAAATGGGCTGGAAATTCCTTAGTGGTCCAGTTCTCACTGCCAAGGGCCCTGATTCAATCCCTGGTCAGGAAACTAAAAACCCCACAAGTCATGCGGGGGAAGCCCAAATAGTAATAAGAAGGGCTGGACTCGGACCCCACAGATGAAATGAACCATTTACATTTGAACGGGACTGTTGCCTAAGTGTTCACTCCCTTTTGCTGACCAAGCTTCCTGAGGTCGGGGACTCTTCCTCCAACCTCAGCATCTAGCACCCAGGAAATACCCAAAACACATTAAGAACTCGGAAACCCACCCCCCACCACAGGATTGTCTCTCAAACTCTTCCATTTTTGGTATAGGCTTAATGTAGGGCCTGGCACTTGATAAATTTGCTGAGAGACTGCAACCCTGAGTGAGGAATGTGATGGGGAAAGTTGCTCACTGTCATCCAAGATGGAGATTAGTAAGAGCCTTGATTAAACAAATGACTAGCACTAGGGCAATGTCCCCTCTCCTCTTAGTGACAGAGGAGCCCTGTCCTCTGAAGACAAGTGCCTGCAGCCCTGTCTCGGTGGGTGCTTCCATTCCACTTTGGGGAAAGTACCTTCATCCTCATCCCACCCCAACCCGACCTGCTGAGCACGGACGTCCTCTAAGGCCACGCAGGCAGCGGAGTGTGGCTGGTGATCTTGGGCAAGTAACGTTGCAGCAGTAAAATAGGAATTTTTTTTTTTAAGGTGCTCCTTCTGCACAGCTCCTGCCCCAAAGTGGTTCACAAACTGCTCCTTGGGCTTCTGGGTTCAATCCCTGGTCAGGAAACTAAGATCCTACACGCCATGAGGCACACATAGAAAAGAATCCCCCCTTTCCTCCTATAGGCACATCTTAGCTCCAGGGCATCAAGCTTGAGGCAGGGCTCAGCCCTCCTCCTGGCTCTCAGTCCTCCCTCACCCCCTCAACCAGCATGTACCTTTGTGCAGTGAACACCCTATACAACCTCTCCTGGCGGCCCTGCCAAGGTGCTTCTCACCTGAAACCCTCACTTCTCTGACCCTTCCCCCATCTCTCCAGTGGAAGCCTTTTCCAGACCAAAACCCTCACTACTCTGACTCTCCCTCCCCCAACCCTCCTTTCCAATCCCATAATCACTGTGGTGACTCGTCTCCCAACCATCCTGGGATGGACATTTTATGAAAAGTTACTAAAACAAACAAGACAATGTCCCAGATGAGCAGGGCCCTGAGGCATTTTCTAAACAAGGAGGTAGGGCTGTTTGTTCCTGAGGGGCCCGTGGCTACGCTCCCACGGTGGAAACTGGCCTCTTGTGTGAGTCCCACAGGCTCCATGTGGAGGTTGCCTGGGCGGGATGGAGTGGGGGTGGGGGCTGTGGGGAGAATGTGCCTCCTCTCCAGATTTCAGGAATCTTGAGAGCTCATTTTCAGCACCAGGCGCTGAAGAGAAGGAGTCTCATGCGTGGTGGGTTTCAGAGAGGGAGCTCCTGGCTAAGAACAGAGGACAGCCACTCCCTGGAGAAGACGCAATCAGAAAGCCTTGTGGAGGCCTCCGCAGTGTCAGGCCAGTGCTGCAGGCAGGGGGACACCCAGACTGGCAGAGGGGCCCTCGCGGAGCCCAGAGTCCAGAGGCCTTCAGCTGGTAGAGAATCCTCCTGCAGTGCAGGAGACCCTGGTTCGATTCCTGGGTCGGGAAGATCCCCTGGAGAAGGGATAGGGTACCCACTCCAGTATTCTTGGGCTTCCCTTGTGGCTCAGCGGGTAAAGAATCTGAATGTGGGAGATATGGGTTCGATCCCTGGGTTGGGAAGATGCCCTGGAGAAGGAAAAGTCTACCCACTCCAATATTGTGGCCTGGAGATTCCATGGACTGTATAGTCCATGGGGTCTCAAAGAGTCAGACACGACTGAGTGACTTTCACTTCACTTGGCAAATACACCAGCCCACCACATGTTCAATGTGCATCAGAACCTCCTGAGGGGCTTGTGAAGCCCAGATTGCTGGGTTCTCCACCCCTAGAGTGTCGGATCCAGCATGTCTGGGGGGGCTGCCTGGGTGTTTCCATTCGTATCAAGTTTCCCGGGAGATGCTGACACTGCTGGTTCTGCTAGGATGGACAGCTCGGGGTCCTTGGATCTGGTGCCTCAAAGCCGGGAGCAGCAGGGTCCTGGTAGCGCTGGGAGGGAGGGGCTGTCCAATGATACCCCCCACCCCAGGACCTAGAGACAGATGCAGCCACCTTCAGACCACAGACCCTAGTCCCTGAAGCACAACCTTCTCCGTGGCTTACAACCTGATGTCAGAGCCAGATAGAGCTAAAGTCAGGTGCGTCTCCACATGAAACACATGTACCATCCTGGAGGAGACAAGCTGGAGCCTAACAGAGCTCTGCAGGGGCTCTGCCAGCTGTGGAAACAGTCCAGACTCCCAACGCCACCCTCAAGTCCTCTTGAGATTCAGTGCAGCACCCACCCATCCCCACCCCCTTCCCCGTGTCCCCAGCTACCCCATTCCCTCTGCTCACCTCTGTGCCTTTGCATATGCTGTTCCTGCTGCCTGGAATACCTTTCCCCCTCCCCCACTAATCCTGCAGGGCCCCTATCTGAGACCATCAGTGTCTCTGGGCACCCAAGAAGATGCTCTTGGCATCAAGTGTGTCTAACGTACAGTCAAGGGAATGGGCCGACTGCCCCCCAGCTGTTGGGGCCTGGCCCAGAAAGACTTTCCCCCTCTGGCTCTGCCTTAGAAAGCAGGTTTTCATGTTCCTTTCTGACCTCTTTAAAGAAGTAATCAAACAGGAAGTGAGATGCATGACAGGAAGCAGGTGAGGCCTACCCTAGAACCCTCCAGCCCCCTGTACTCAGAAGACTGTGGAGTTGACCACACATAGCAGAGTAGGACCCCACCTGACACCTTGAGGGAGGCCTGGGTGGAGCTCCCTAATGCCATCATCATACACAGTGGAGGCTTAGCTCCTCACATGGTCAGTAAGCCCCTGGGTGACCTAGTCCCGCCTGTACCTTCACCTTCATTTCTGCTTCTCCCTAATCACTTCCTAACATCAGTCAGCGTTTAGCACCACCTCGCCACACCCTGTGCATATCAGACTATTACTGAGCCCTTGCTTATGCTGTTTGCTACCTGCTGTAGAATACCATTTCCTCCCTTGGCCTCTTTGTGAACTCCTATTCATCCTTCAAAACCCTGGCCAGAGGTTATCTTCTCTGGGAAGTCTTTGCTGAGCCTCTCAGACCCTACCTCCTACATCCTTGCCTCACTTCATATACTGTAGCTTTGCCCTCCATAGTAACTTTCACAGGCCTGCTCCCTACCCTCATCACCTTCATCAGCAACTGAAGAACCAGAGATGGTTTGTATTTTGTCTCATCATGAAAGCCAAGCAGAGGACCTGACAGATGGAAGGGGTCTCAATAAATGTGTGCAAAAAAAAGAATCTCTAGTATTGGAGATTAGACCTAAAAAGGCCCCCAGCTCCTCATGGCGACCCGTCTGGACCCACTGTTACTCATGGGTACAACCTTGGGGACTAGTCACTTCCTGTTATTATTGTTGCAGAGAAGAAGCCAATTCTGATTCCATGTTGGAATTCTTTCTTTGACTTGCTTTTAGTTGCTTCTCAGATTCATTGGTTCATCATGTGGTGAGCAGAGCGAGCTTGGACTTGGCAGCATTATTAACTAATAACTTTCTCAGACCCATGTGTATGCCAATTACTCCTCACCAAAAAGTGTATATGTATATATTTCGTGTGTGTATATATATATGTATGTGTATATATATATATATACATATATATATATATATGTATATATATATATATGAATATAGGCCTCACCCAGATAATCCAGAATGGTGTGGTTTTGAGATCCTTAACTTAGCTATATCTGCAAAACCCCGTTTTCCAAACAAGCTTTACATTCACAGTTTCAAGGGTTAGGATGTGGATATATTTGTTGAGGAGCAACCACTCAACCTATTTCAAATAGTATCAGCTACATTTACCAGGGGCTTCCTATCTGCCAGTCACCAGGCTAGGCACTTTACATGTGTTACTTGGTTTAATTCTCACAAGCGCCCTCTGAACCTGAGGTAGGGACCATGATCTTCCTCACTCCCAGAGGAGAAAACAGAGAGGTTGAGTGGCCCAGCCAAGGCCGCTCAACCAATGAGAAGAGCTGGAACTCAGAATCAGATGCTCCAAGGAATTCCCTGGTGGTCCAGTCGTTAGGACTCGGTGCTTCCACTGCAGGAGTCACAGGTTCGATCCCTGGCCAGGGAACTAAGATCCCACACACCATGCAGTGTAGCCTAAATAAATAAATAAAACAAGAAGAAAAAAAAGAAGCAGATGCTCCAGCACCGTGTTGGAAATGCTCTCAAATGGTGTTGCAGGAATAAAGCAGACAATTGAAAATGGCTCGGCAAGGTAGTCTTCGCTTCTGCAGAAGGATGTGCTACAGACAAAGGTCTTGGAGCAAGGACACCCAGTGGGAAGTCCACTCAGTTCTTATCCCTAAGATACAGGTTACCTCCCCTGGCTCCTTATAGGCTGACGACCACAGAGTTACAATCTTGCCCAGATATGGCCTAACTTTTTATTGGATGATTGGTAACTATTTTCCCCACCCTTTTAGTTCTTTGCCCATGTCCAGGATAAAGTCCATGAACTTAGCCCGCCAAAATGTTCTTATGAGGAAAGAGAATCAGGAAGTGAAAAGAACAAAGAATTAACTAGCCACCATTTTAAGAATCTTGTTCACTAGCCGGCTGTATACCTTTCTGTTCAACTATTCTGAGAATGAATCACTTCTTTATTTTTTATAACTTCTCCTTTGATAGAAAAGACCATACCTCTCTTACAACTAGGACCCAGCTCTTCACAGATGACTGGACTCTCGGAGGTTCACTGTTGCCTGCAGGAGAAGTAGGACTGCCTTCCAGCTGTTAAACGTGCTCCATAAGCTTTGGAATGCATCTCTGCAGTCCACAGTGTCCATAGGTGTTACCGAGTCTAAGTTCGTACTACTCGCCCCACAAGAGGCCAATAAATCCAGAGGGGAGTTGTTGGGGCAAGACTTTATTCAGAAAACCAGGAGACCGAGAAGATGGTAGACCTTGCGTCTCAAAGAATCAACTTGGCCAAGTCAGAATTCGGTCTTCTTTTATACTAAAAGTGTGTGTGTGTGTGTGTGTGTGTGTGTGTGAACAATAACGAAATTTAAAAAGGTAAGAAAGATGAGACTTCCCTGGTGGTCCACTGTCTAAGACTCTACACTCCCAATGCAGGGGGCTGTGTTCAATCCCTTGTCAGGGAACTAGATCCCACATGCCATGACTAAGGGTTCACATGCCACAATTAAAGATCGAAGATCCCCTGTGTCACAACTAAGACCAGGCACGGCCACATTATAATTATATTTTTTGGCACAGACAAAAAATAAGTCTTTTTTTTTTTTTAAAAAAAAGATACCCAAGAGTTAAACTGAGGTTTAGAAAGAGACCAAGGGGGAAGCCAAGATTTCCAAGTCACTCTGATCTGACCCTGTCCTCATCCATAAAGAATGATGATGGTCTTCATCCCTATTGAGTCTGATTGATTACCACATGCAGATTGCTCTCAGTGCTTTATACGGATTATTTATTTAATCCTCACAGCAACCCGACACATCAGGTACCCTTCTATTAGCTCCATTATATACATGAGGAAATGGAATCACCAAGCAGGTAGGTGACTTTTCTGAGGTCTCCAGAGGGTGAGCATCAGAGCTACAGGCTTGAGGCAGGAGACAGACGGGCCCCCAGGTGAGCGGCCAGAGTTTCTCCCCTGTGGACAGATACTCTAAGATGAGGAGGGAGAGGAGAGCTGGGCCCTGCCCAGAGAAGAGATAAAAGACCACATAGTCCTCGTTCTTGAAGTCAAGAAGACCTTCCCAACTACACAGGGTAGAAAGGCTCCTCGGAGGTCAGAGAAGGGTGAGGGGGTCACCTCATAGTAAGCAATGTCGACGATCCATAGAAACCATCTTGGCTAAGAAAGTGCACACACACACACACACACACACACACACACACACACACACACACACACACGGGAGCACCCTGAGATACACGAAATCCAGACTCAGAACCAGGCAAAGCAAGATGAATGGTCAAAGGAAACCCAGAGGGAATTCCCCATATAAGTGATTCCAACCACCACGAGGGCAGGACTCTCTCTGAGCCCACCCGTGTGTCTATCCACACATACTTTTTCCTCCTAATAAATACTTGTTTCACTACTTTACCTCTCTGCGTGGAAATTTATTTCTACATAGCTGACGGGCCAGGGCCTTGTCACTGGCCACTGGTCCCTTGTGGTCTAGTGGCTAGGATTCAGCGCTCTCACTACCCTGACCTGACTTCGATCTCTGGCTGGGAACCAAAGCCCTGCTGAAGCTGCTGCGGGCCAAGGTCATCCAAGATCAGACTGATGAGCTCTGGTGCCAAGTCTTTGCGAGAGTTAGAGTCATGGTTGAGGGCTCAGGGCTCTCTTGCTCTAGGACAGCTCAGCACCACCTTTTTCAAAGGTATCCTTCTGTCCTTGGCCATGAGGAAGCCCCCCTGCTCTTTCACTGCCTTTCCAGGGACCTGGGAGAGATGCCTTCCTCACAACAAAGATTGGTGATTGGTTAGAAAATACCTCTCTGGGTGTTATCTAATTCCACACCTATTTTACAGATGGGAAAGGGCCTTCGGCTTCTGAGAGGTGAACGCAGTATTGAATCCCAGTCTCTCAACTCCTCTGTCTGATGCTCTTCCTGGCACCTAAACCTTCCATCAGGGAAAGCTCTTTGTTATGAACTAATCAGTCTTAAAGGAAATCAACCCTTAATATTCACTGGAAGGATTGATGCTCAAGTGGAAGCTCCAATATTTTGGCCACCTGATTTGAAGAGTCGACTCAATGGAAAAGACCCTGATGCTGGGGAAAAATTGAGGGCAGGAGGAGAATGGGGCAGCAGAGGATGAGATGGTTGGATGGCATCACTGACTCTATGGACATGAGTTTGAGCAGACTCAGGGAGATAGTGAAGGACAGGGAAGCCTGGCTTGCTGCAGTCCATGGGGTCACAGAGTCAGACACGACTTAGTGACTGAACAATAACAATAGAAAGCAGAGCAATGTGTGAGAAGGAATGATGGATTGGAGAATCAGCACATGTGCGTGAATGTTTCCTGAGGGACAGGATAATTACACAGTCTCAAAGTATCTCCCCACAAGATGATTCATATTTACAAATAGAAGCACAGTAGCTACAGAATGGAGGAAAGTGGCCAACCCCATCTTACCCAATGATCAGATGAATGGAGAAAGATGTGGTACATATATGCAATGGAGTATTACTCAGCCATAAAAAAGAATTAAATTGGGTCATTTGTAGAAATGTGGATGCACTAAGGGTCTGTCACACAGAGTGAAATAAGTCAGAAAGAGAAAAACAAAAACCATATATTAATGCACACTTGTGGAATCTAGAAAAATGATATAAATAGAGGAACCTATTGGCAGGGCAGGAACAGAGAGGCATAGAGAACAGATGTGTGGACACAGGGTGAGGAGGGGAAGGGAGGTGAATTGGGAGGTTAGGACTGACATATATATGCAACCACACGTAAAGTAGATACCTAGTGGGAAGCTACTGTGTAACACAAGGAGCTCAGTTTGGTGCTCTGAGGTGACCTAGAGGGATGGGATTGGGGTGGGGAGGAAGGTCCAAAAGGGAGGGGATACAAGTATACACAGGGCTGATTCACTTCATTATACACCAGAAATCAGCACAACAATGTGAAGTAATCATACCCAACTTTAAAAAAAGTTCTGTCAGCAGTAATCGGGCAAGCCAGTTCCAGGAGCCTCTGGTTAGAAGGCACTGAGGACACAGCCTCATCTCTGGGATCTTCCTGCCTGTTAAGGGCTGAGCTGTGCCTCGATTCATATATTGAAGCCCAAAGAGCAACTCAGAATATGACTGTATTTGGAGACGGGATCTTTAAGAAGTGATGAAGTTAAAGTGGGACCATTAGGGTGGGTCTTAATCCAATCAGACTGATATCTTTAGAAAAAAATATTTTTATGCCTTTTGAAATTTTTCTTTTGTATTGGGGTATGGCCAATTAACAGTGTTGTGATAGTTTCAGGTGAACAGTGAAGGGACTCAGACATGCATATACATGTATCCATTCTCCCCCAAGCCCCTCTTCCACCCAGGCTGCCACGTAATATTAAACAAAGTTCCACGTGCTCTATAGAAGGTCCTTGTCAGTTGGTTATCCATTTTAAATATATCAGTGTGTACACGTCCATCCCAAATTCCCTAAGTATGCCTTCCCGCCCCTGCCATCCTTCCCCCTGGCAACCATTAGTTCGTTCTCTGAGTCTCCTTCTGTTTTGTAATTAAGTTCATTTGTATCATCTCTTTTTAGATTCCACATATAAGGGGCATCGTACGATATTTCTCAGAAGAAAAATTTTGAACCCACAAAGAGACACCAGGGGTGAATGTGCACACGTGAGGACTTAGCAAGAAGGTAGCCACTTGCAAGTCAAGGGGAGATGCCTCAGAAGAAACCAGACTTCCTGACACCATGAACTTCCACTGAGTCTGTGCTATTCTGTTATGGCATCTCTAGCAAAGCCATTCAGTTCAGTTCAGTCACTCAGTCGTGTCCAACTCTTCGTGACCCCATAGACTGCAGCATGCCAGGCTTCCCTGTCCATCACCAACTCACCGAGCTTGCTCAAACTCATGCCCACTGAGTCGGTGATGCCATCCAACTATCTCATCCTCTGTCGTCTCCTTCTCCTCCTGCCTTCAATCCTCCCCAGCATCAGGGTCTTTTCCAATGAGTCAGTTCTTCGCATCAGGTGGCCAAAGTATTGGAGTTTCAGCTTGAGCGTCAGTCCTTCCAGTGAATATTCAGGATTGATTTCCTTTAAGATTGACTGGTCCAAGGGACTCTTGAGAGTCTTCTCCAATACCACAGCAAACCTGTACACCGCCAAAAATGCATAACCTGCCTCTAAGCAGGAGGGAAACCCAGACAAACCCAAATGAGGGCCATGCTGCAAAAGAATTGGCCTGAAGGCCTCAAAAACATCCATGGTATTAAAGACACAGACAGAGGGACTGTCCCAGATTGGAAGAGGCCCAAGGAACATGACCCTGACCTTGGACTGGATCCTAGTATGGGGAAAAAAAATTCCTCCTTTGCTGTAAAAGTGTGAGGACAATTGGTTAATTGAATAAGGTTTGTAGATTAGACAGTTGTGTCGTACCATTGTTGATTTCTTGATTTTGATATTTTGACTGTGGTTACTTTTTTTTTTTTTTCAGAAATACGCACTGCAGTATTTGTGGATAAAGGGTGAGGGGTCAGTCATGTCTGCAACCAGCTCTCTCATGGTGTATGGAAGAAAGTGCATGTGTGTGCACGTGTGTGTGTATGTACAATCTGAGAGAAAGTGCTAAAACAAATGTAGAAAGAAGTTAGCAATGTTTTGAGGGATCTGGATGAAGGAAGTATCTAACTTTTCAGTAAGTCTGGAAGTATTTCTTTTTTTTTTTTCAGGGTATACTATTTTATTAACATTTAAATTTCACCAAGGTTTCAAGTATATGCTAGCCAGATGTTCAGATTTTGAGATGAAGATAAAATGGACAAACAGCTTTAAAGCTGCTATGTATTTTAACACTGCACAATATATTCACCAGCTAGACAGTCTAGGAGTGGTGTAATATGCAATTTGGAGTACAAGTATAGGGACAAGCCCTGGAATTGAAGGAAAGACCCTCCATTCAGGACTGAACAGAGGTCCTTGGTTGCTGACAGAACCTCCCCTTGACTTCAAACTTGAGACAAACCCAGGAAATTTGTCAGTATTCAAAAACCACTGAATTCTGAATAAATAGTAGCAGGATAGATTTATAGTTGTTTTTAGTCACTAAATTATGTCCAACTCTTTGCGACCCCATGGACTGTAGTCCTCCAGGTTCCTCTGTCCATGGGATTTCCCAGGCAAGAATACTGGACTGGGTTGCCATACCTTCCTCCAGGGGATCTTCCCCACCCAAGGATCTAACCCGTGTCTCCTATGTCTCCTGTACTGGCAAGCAGATTCTTTACCACTGAGCCATCAGGGAAACTTCCACTGGATAGACTGGCCAGAGCCCGTTCGGACTGTGAGGGCCTGTCTGAAGCAAGCAGGGCTGGAAGGAGCCTGCAAATGTTACAGCTGCAGTCCAGGATTGGTAGATGTGAGTGGCCATCTTCTAAAAATGGCCAATTTCCAAACAAGTTCCTAAGATGATTTTCCCAAACAGGGTGAAAATATTTCAAAATAGGAAATTGAAAAACTCCATTGTCCCAGGAAAAATTCAGCTCAGTAGCCCCTTCCCACCACCACTTCAGCCACCTCTCCCCCCATTCCTAGCCAGCTTGATCCCACTGTTCCCCCAGCTCTCTATGCCCTGCCCCCCAAATTCCTTCTGCCTCAACACACTAGCCCCCACAGCACCCCCGGCATCCACCGGCTCCCCAGCCACTGCTCAGGCAACCTGTCCTCCAGAAACATGCCTTCAGACCCACCCCAACCGACACCCCACCTCTGGGTTCACAGCCTCTACCTGCTCTGCTGCCAGGGCCCCTTAAGCCACCAAGCTTCCCCTGAGCACAGGTCGCAGGAAAAGTTAATCATTGCCAAGCATTCAGTCATTACTACAAATGACTTATCACCCCCAGTATTTGTCTCTCTCAGTCTCTCGCCCACCCTGCGAGGTAAGCGTTTTGTGTGTGCGTGTGTTTGCTCAGTCGTGTCTGAATCTTTGCGACCTCCTGGGCTGTAGCCTGCCAGGCTCCTCTGTCCCTGGAGCTTTCCAGGCAAGAACACTGGAATGAGTTGCCATTTCCTACTCTAGGGGATCTTCCTGACCCAGGGATCAAACCCAAGTCTCTTGTGTCTTCCACATTGGCAAGTGGATTCTTTACCGCTGTGCCACCTGGGAAGCCCACCAGCCACAATTCACAAACTGGAAATAGAAGCTAAGAAAGATGATGTGTCCCCAGTCACAGCATGAAAGTGGTGGGGCTGGATCGCAACCAGACTCTAACTGCCCAGCCACGTGTCCTTCCTGCTGCTGTGAGTTATTAATATGATGGACTGATGTGGACTAACCCTCGCTGAGCTGGACTCCGCTAGGCCCTGCGCTAAGGCTTCCAGGTGATGAGGAGGGTGACAGCCCCTCCCTTGGAGGATGGGGCTGATGGCCGGTAATGAGCTAATTCAAGGGGCCCTGGGACTGTGTCCTGTGAATGGGAAGCAGCCTAGTCTGTGAATCGGGCTTGTTGTTGTTACCGGACTTTCTTAGAACTGTCCTAGATTTTCAGAAAACCCAAGAGGACAGCACAGAGAGTTCCTTTATACCCCGCTCTCGGCCTCCTCTGTAATTAACATCTCACATTAGGGTGGCACATTTATTACAATTAATGAAGCAATGTTGACACATTGTTATAACTAAAGTCCATTTCCTTAGCTTTTACCAAAGGTCTTTTTATGTGTCAGGCTCCCAGGCAGGAGGCCACATTATTCAGTTGTCCGTTCGTGTTTGTCATCGGCGGTATTAATGACCTTAATCCCCAGGAGACCTCTACGAGGTACTTCTCCTCCTAACAGTGGAGTCTTCCTAGCAGAGCCCAATGGCCTTCGGCTTCACCCTTCACCCGTGACTCATCCCTCCATCCCTCTTTCCCCTCCTCCCTTTCCAGATGAAGTTGGGAACAGATTTGAGGTGAACAACTGCTCTGTCTGCTCTGGGTGACTGCCAAGCTCCAGGGGCCCCAGGGTCTTCTCTGTTGATTGCAAAGGCTGCCATGTGCTGGGGGAGACCCCACGGCTGGGAACCAGTGTCAGGTTGGAGAAGACCCTCAGGGACCAGGGACACATTGGAGCCCAAGACCATTCAGAGAGCTGGGGGGTGAGGGGGACTAAGTCCTGGGCATTGACTCCTCCTCTGCCTGGGTGCTGCTCCCCTGCTGTCCCCCCGCTCCTGCAAGATGGGCGCCCCCACCTGAGGGTGTTCATGGAAGCTGTGAGTTTTTTTCTTTTTATTTGGCTGTGCCAGGTCTTAGTTGTGGTACACAGGGTCTTCGATCTTCATGGCAGCATGCTGAAATGGAAGGAAATGAAGCCATTTATTGGAGGACAGAACTTCACTGTGAAACTGAAAGCAATCTGACATTTCCACAAATTAATAAAATGTGTATGGTTGTTATAATTCAATGTGTAAAACAGCATGCTAACTCTTGGTCATGGCACGTGAGATCTAGTTCCCTGACCAGGGATCGAACCCAGGCCCCCTGCACTGCGAACGTGGAGTCTTAGCCTCTGGACCACCAGGGAAGTCCCAGAAGCTGTGTTGCCTGATGGTCACTCTGATCCATCCCAAACCTGATCACATCTGGACCGAAGACTCCCACATGGCAGCACCCACCACATTCTTGCTTCCTGCCCCTCATTCCCATCCCCTCCACCGCACCCCAGAGCTCAGCTTCACCTATCTCACCCATGCCTCACTGTCCCTCCACCCACGCACCCACCTCACCCTGGCCTGATCCTAACAGGGCACCTTGGCATACCATGGGGAGCGGCTGACAAGCCAGCTTACACGGGAGGTACACAGGACTCCTCCTTGTGCGCTCACTCGGTCAGAGGCCTTCCAGAGGCTCGGGCAGCCTGGCAGCCCTTTACTGGGCCCTACCAGGGTACTGCTCTCCATTTCCCTGGAGGTCTGCTGCCCACTTGGCTCCTTCTCCTGTCTTCAACACTCTTGTCCCCAGCCCTAGTTACCCTCCAACCCAGAAACAGTGCTAGGTGGCCTCCAGCACACCCCCTGCAGAGTGAGAAGGAGTTCAAAGGAAGCCTGTCAGTAGGCTGCTGCCATGACAACACCAGAGAGGATCCCTGTTACTGTGCCAACATAGGTGCCACTTTCCACACCAAGTGAGACCCTGGTCTCCCGAATGCTGAAGCAATAGGAGAAGTTCCTACCCCACCCTACCCCCCACTGATGCAACTGCTCCACACCTGGTTCCTAAGAGAGCCTGGTCCCCAGAATGGACCACAGAGATCTGTAGATGCAGCGACCACCTGTCCCAGCTTGCCTGATAATAGTTAATCTATCTTTACATGTACTCCTACCCAGAGATCTAGAACATCCCAGGATGGATAATAAATTAAATGGTGACCCTACTTTTAGAGTGTAGTTCACCCCTTTGCTGCCTGCATGAGAAAGTCTTTGGAGGCTTTCTGGAGTTACCAAGACATGAGCGGGGAGTGAGAGCAGCCAGGTGTCCCCTCTGAGGCTGGCCCTCAAATGTGGATGGTCACCCAGCCCCTCCCCCCCACTGTGTCTGTGATGGACACGGAACCCCAAGGCTCTGGCCCGCCTCTTTGATCTGTCTTCTTCCCAGTGACTGGCCAGTGCTTCAAAAATGGCCACTCCTTCCTGGCAGTGTCCCAAGAAATGGCCTTGGTCCCTGCATGTCCCTCTCACCTGCTGTGACACTTTGGTCCAGGTAGAGTGGGGGCCGTGCTGGTGCCCAGGACCACCTGGTGGGAAGGCATTGCCCAGCTGTCTCATCCTACAGGTGGGTGGCACCCAGCTCATCCAGCAGAACCAGCTGGTGTCCAACGTCAGCATCTGGATGGGGCCACAGGGTTCAATCACATGGGATGGTACCCTCCTTGAGCAGGCAAGCTTGAGGGTGTGCATATGAAGGGAGCACAGGTGAGCTTACGACAGGCTTTGGAGCTGTCTGGGTTCATGTCCAAGCTCTGCTATCACTCACTGTGTGAACTTAGATGAGCTACTTACCTCTTCCCAGCCCCCCTCCTAGACCTTGGCGATGCGTCTCAAGCAGAGCCGATGTGAGCATTAAACTGGGCCTGCAGGCAGAAGCCACCACAGGGCCTGAGGGGCCTGGAGTCCTCAAGAGAACACCTCTTTGTCTCTCCAGGAACTAAGCTCAGAAATGAAGCATTAAGAAGCTGAAAGTGTCCCATTCCAGGTGCAGGAAGAAGCCAAGGACATTGCCATTGCCTGATCTCCGGGTTACGACTCCACAGATGAGGCTGAAGATGTGTGAGTGCTCACTAGTCGTGTCTTTGTGACCCCATAGACTGTGGCCCGCCAGGCTTCTCTGTCCATGAGATTCTCCAGGCAAGAATACCAGAGTGGGTTTCCATTTCCTCCTCTGGGGGATCTTCCTGACCCAGGGGTCAAACCCACATCTCCTGCATTGGCAGGTGGATTCTTTACCATCTGAGCTACCTGGGAAGCCCTGAAGCAGAAGATACCTGGGCCTGAAGCTCTGAGGATGCAAGGCAGGAATGAGAGAGGGGCTGACGGAGAACCTCTCATTGAAAGGGGCCATCAGGATCTGCTGACTTGGGTGTCGAAACCAGCCAGGAGCCCCTGAGGATATCTGTGCTTGTCACACCTGCCTCTGAACCTCAGGGTCCAGGGTGGGGAACCATTGCCTGGTGAGGCTGCTCCTTGAGTCTGATTCCATGGAGCTCCGGCTCCTGCAGAGGCCAGTTCCAGTCTGGTCCTGGTGCTGCAGGACACCTGCAGCCTAGCCTGCTGAAGAAGGGTACCATCCAATGTGATGGAACCCTATGGTCCCAACCAGATGCTGATGTTGGACACTAGCCGGTTCTGCTGGATAAGCTGGGTGCCATCCACCTGTAGGAAAAGACAGCTTGGCAACACCCTCCCATGGGGCAGTCCTGGGCACCAGCGCTGGGCCATTCCCAGCACCAACGCCTTCCGGCAGCCTCAGTGGCCATTTTGGCAGGGGAGTGGTGGTGATACTGGAGAGCGTCAGGCTGCCTCCCCACCCTTCCACCTCTTTGACTTCTCTTTCCCAAGTGTCCTTTTGGTGATAGCTCAGGACACAAATGGTGGTGATGGGAGGGCAGTGCTGCCCTTTGTCTCATTACCAGCGCTTCACTGTCACCACCTTTGCTCTCCTGGACTCTGGCTCCCAGAGAGTCCTCCTGTACCCACTGGTACCCACTGGTACCCACCAGTCAGAAGCAGGTTTCCCTCTTGTCTGCTCTTCATCTGCTAAGTGGGGATAGCTGGTCACTGAATCCCTCCAGTTCACAGAGAGCTAATGCAGACAAAGGTCCCCAGACGGGGCCTGATCTTCCTGAGTGCTGTGGAGGGCAGTGAGCCCCGACCTGCAAACTACTCCAGAGGGAGGGAGGGAAATGCCAAATCAACCTAATCTGAGCTGGGCATGGTGCCCTAGAGTGGCCTCATTTCTGACTAGAAATGATGAGTTGAGCATAATTCTGCTTTGAATTTTTATTACATAGCTTCTTTGGAAGGTAAATATAGATACATTAAGAGTATATTTAGAAGTAGCCGAAATAGCTCAGTTGGGAGAGCGTTAGACTGAAGATCTAAAGGTCCCTGGTTCAATCCCGGGTTTCGGCAATGGTTTTAGGTGTCACCACAAATGGCAGTTTTATTGTGCACCAAAGAATTGATGCTTTTAAAATGTGGTGTTGGAGAAGACTCTTGAGAGTCCCTTGGATAGCAAGAAGATTAAACCAGTCAATTCTAAAGAAATCAACCCTGAATATTCACTGGAAGGACTGTTGCTGAAGCTGAAGCTCCAATATTTTGGCCACCTGATGCAAATAACCAACTCATTGGAAAAGACCCTGATGCTGGGAAAGATTGAGGGCAAGAGGAAAAGGGGGCAACAAAGGATTAGATGGTTGGATGGCATCACTGACTCAATGTACATGAGTTTGAGCAAACTCCAGGAGGTGGTGACGGGCAGGGAAACCTGGCATGCTGCAGTCCATGGGGTCGCAAAGAGTCAGGCATGACTTAGCAACTGAACAACAACAACAAGGGAATGTTTAGATTTTTCTACATAATCTACAAATGGCACCATAGGACACATACTACTGTTTAACATTCGTTCTACCAAACAAGATACATCTTTCACATTAATATAGACTGATCTCTGTATATTTTATTTTATTGAGATTTATGTATTTATTTTTGGCTGTGATGGGTCTTCATTGCTTCACGTAGGTTTTCTCCAGTTGCTGCGAGTGGGGGCCCCTCTCTAGTTGTGGTGTGCAGGCTTCTCATTGTGGTGACTTCTTTTGTTGTGGAGCATGAGCTTTAGGTGTATGGGCTTCAGTGGTGGTGGTGGATGACTGGTGTGCTGGGATTTTCCTGGACCAGGCATCGAACTTGTGTCTTCTGCATTGGCAGATGGATTCTTAATCACTGGACCATCAGAGAAGCCATTTCATCACTGGTTACCACCTGGGAGGGTGGCTTAATAATCAGCTCTGCTGTGTACTTCCTGGGCCAAGAAATCCTAACCTGCTGGATGAAGGGGTACCTGTTAGATGGGCTGCTGAGGGCTGTGTTGTTAATTGCTAAGTTACTTCTGACTCTGCAACCCCATGGACGGTAGCCCTGCAGGCTCCTCTGTCAGTGGACTTCTCCAGGCAAGAATACTGGAGTAGATAGCCATGTCCTCCTCCAGGGGATCTTCCTGACCCAAGGATGGAAGCCAGGTATCCCTCATTGCAGGCAGATTCTTTACCCCCTGAGCCACGTGGGAAGCCTAGGAAGCTGAAGTTTGGTTCAGGTCAATTTCTCCTGCTTCTACTCCTTTTGGGAGCTGCCCATGGCCTTGTGCTTCTGGAAGCAGCAGTAACCTGACTCTCACCTCACCTTCAGTCATTGGTCATTGAGGCCAGGAACCAGACACCTGCTCTCCTGCTGTTGGTCAACACCAAGCAAAGAAAGAAAATCGACCTTCCCAGGGGGACCCTGCAGGTTGAGCCAGGATGCTACCAGGTGTAGTGGCTCCTGCCTGCCTGGTCCTCTACTGTAGACATGAGCCATCTAGGAGGAAGGCCTGGACTCCAAATGTGTAAGCAGCACACTTGGCTCTGAACCTCGTGGGACTGCAGCTGGTCAGTGTGCCCAGATCTCTCCCCACCTGCCCAGCCAGCAGCATTGTGAACCTGGGCTGGGTCCCAGATCCCATGTTCCTACCTCACTGCTTCCTGCCCGTGGCTCCGAGTCAGCCCCGTGCCTAGACCTTATTCTTGTCCTACCAGGTTTACTTCCTCTGCAACATCTCTGCCTGCCACCCCTGGAGACCTCGAATACATGTAGATCAAGGATTGCAGGTGAGTCTGGGGTTGGGGACAGGATGGGGGGTTCTTTGTTTTCCCATCTGCAGGCCTGTTCCTGGCTTCTGTGTCACATGGGGAGCAAGACAGCCATGATCCTCAGGTCACCCCAGTGACACTGCTAAGCCCAGAGCATGGGGAGCTCTTGCAGGTCCCTGGGCTTTGAGGATTCCTCCAGGCAGGACTCCATGCTTGGGCCCTCGGGTACCAGGCCTTCGGGTCAGCCCTTCAGGCCTTGGGCCCTGGAGTGTGCCAACAAAACGGGGAAGTTCTGGCTGTAGTCAGGGCAGGAGATGGTGTAACTGCATTCACTGGGGAACTAAGCAAAGGTAGTCATGGTCCACCTTATCTGCATCTCAGCTTCAGCTCTGCCCACTGTGATTACAAAGATCTGGGGTGGGGGACAAGATGGGAGGGGTCCTCACCCAGCACTCCATCCTTCAGACCCTTCTGTCTGGCAGGTTCCACCAGGAACTATAACCCAAGCTGTCTCCTCTGGGTAGTTCTCTTGCTGTTGCCCTGGTCTGAAGGATTGATGTCTTCATGGGCCTGAGCCAGGCCAAGTCCAGAAGCTCCAAGAAGGCAAAGGAGGGTGAACAGGCTGAGTAGACCCTTGTTTCAGCCTAGTGAAGGCTTGTAGGGAAAAGCTACTGGTGATGACTGACAGAATCTTTCTTGTCTTAGACACTTGCTCCTTGGAGTCAGCTCTGCCTTCTCAGAAGTGTGGCCTCTATTATGGGGTGGTGGCTCAGCGGTCAAAGAACCCACCTGCCAATGCAGGAGACATAAGAGACCAGTTCAGTCCCTGGGTGGGGAAGATCCCCTGGAGGAGGAAATGGCAACCCACTCCAGTATTCTCGCCTGGGAAATCCCATGGACAGAGGAGCCTGGCTACAGCACATGGGATCTCAAGGAGTTGGACACGATTGAAGTGACTAAACAACAACGCATTTCGTGGACAGAAGAACCTGGCGGGCTACAGTCCACAGGGTCCCAAAGAGCTGCTCATGACTAAGTGACTAACACACATCATGCAGTAGACTCCATTGTCTCCCAGGACTGAACTGGGGAGACTTTGCCTCCCCACAAGGAAAGGCAGCATTCCCAGGTAAAAGAAACAAAAAGAAAGAATGTGGGGGAAGTCAATTCATTGCAGAGTCAAAGAGCAGCCCTAACTGGGTATGGGGAACCTGGCAGAGCTAATGGCCCCGCGAAGGCTTGTCACCTTCCCGCAGATACGGGAGTTCTGACCTGGTGTCTGCAAAGTGTGCTGCTAAGCTGCCATTGTGGATGAGGCAACCCAGAGTTCCCAGGGCCTAAAGAACTAGACTTGATCAAGCTCCTCCCAGCCCTTCTCTGAGCCTCCCAGCCTCCCATGGAGGATGCTGGCTACTTCTCCCACTGCCTGCTCCCCTTCCCCCTCCCTTGGTCCCCAAGACTGGTCCACACAGGGTTGGTCAGCACAGACTAAATGGCAGTCCACTGACCCTGATGCTTCCTGGTACCCCAGTGGCCATGGCCTTCGGACAGGTCAGTACCCGTGCTGATGTGGTGCTGACCTTCGTCTGCTCGTATATGATGCGGGCCTTCATTGGTGACTTGTCAGTGTAGAAAGGCCTTCATTGTCATGTAGATGCTCTAAAATGGGAAAGGTAGGGCTGGGTACCTAACCCAACCTAGGCAGAGTGGGTAGGGTTCAGGCTCTGGCAGCTGGACAGTCTGGGAGGAGGATCTGGTAGGGAAGTCAAACTTGGCTCCAGACACCACAGTGCTGGAATCAGGCCCATGGCCTTGACACTATGCAGGCGCTCTCCAGCCCTGACCTACTCCATCTTTTCTGTGGTCAAGATACTGGCTGAATACAAGCCAGGATGTTTGAGTTGTGTGGCTCTGCCTCTTATTAGCTGGGTGATGTTGAGTTATTGAACTCTTCAGGGCCTTAGTTTCCTTATCTAAAAAATGGGAATAATACCTATCCCCATGGGGGTGTTGGATAAAATGAATTAGTAAATAAGAATCCTTAGAATATTGTGTGTATGCTAAGTCACTTCAGTCGTGTCCAACTCTGTGCGACCCTAGGAACTGTAGCCTACCAGGCTTTTCTGTCCATGGAATTCTCCAGATAAAAATACTGAAGTGGGTTGTCATGCCCTCTTCTAGGGGATCTTCCCAACTCAGGGATCGAACCTGCATCTCTTTGTGTCTGCTACATTGGCAAGTGGATTCTTAACCACTAGCATCACCTGGGAAGCCAAAACGGCAACATTTACTGAATGCTATAAACTGCTAGAATTTCTCCTCCTGCTGTCCCAAATCTAATGCTTACCAAATATTTTTTTCCTCCCTATAGGAGGACAAGCTGATAGCCCAAGTTAAGGAGGGGCTGAGAGAAGCGGCTGCCTCAAGCTTTTCCAGCAGAATAGAGCCCTCAGGCAGGAAGACACAGACCCTTGCTGTGGAAGTTAGTTAAGGAGCTCCCCTTAGCTAGACTGTTTACCCTCTGTGGCTAGGAATGACCTGTACTGTCCAAACCGCCTGGCTTGTACAGGGCCTGTGGGCTATGCTCTTCAGGGTTAGTGTTAAGGAAGGATTCTCAGCTTTGTTGCTGCTTGGAGGAGCCAGGCTGATGTGCTCTAAGGGGTCAGGGATTCAGTTCCATCCAGGGCCAACTCTTCCTACCACCACCCTCATCACTCAAGCTCATTGTGAGTGTTTAAACAGCCCGGGAGTGTGGTTCTGGGAATGGCACAAATGCTGTGTTTAAACCAAGTGTGCATCTACAGATTTCAAATGGAATCACAATGTATAGCTGACTTTTCTCTTTTAACATTTTTCATGCAAAGATAAACATCTTGTGTCATTGTTTATCATTTTTAACAGCTGCATTCTCCTCCATATCATGGTTGAACTATATATTTGATCTCATTTAAGAAAAACTTTTTAATAAAAAAAAAAGTTTTGGCCAGGCAGCTTGTGTGATCTTAGTTCCCGGACCAGGGATTGAACTTGAGCCATGGCAGTGAAAGCACCAAATCCTAAGCACTAGACCCATGAGGAACTCCCTGATCTCCTTTTGATGGAAATCAAGTCTATTGTTAAGGATAACAGGTGTTGAATACAGCTACATGCTACTTCGCTTTCAGTCGACCCCATGGACTATAGCCCGCCAGGCTCCTCTGTCTATGGGATTCTCCAGTTAAGAATACTGGAGTGAGTTGCCATTTCCTTCTCCAGGGGATCTTCCCGACCCAGGGAGCGAACCTGGGTCTCTTCTCAAGTCTCCTGCATTGGCAAGTGGGTTCTGTACCACTAGAGCCACCTGGGAAGCCCGAATACAACTGCTGATGTGTGTAATTTTTTGTACACCATTTTCTTGGAAGAAATTCTTAGAACTGCTGGGTTGAAAGCTTCACCCCTCCTGACTGGTGGGCTCTGGCAATGTATTGGTGCCTGCTCCCTCACAGCCTTGCCACCACAGATCATATCATTCTAAAGCTTTGCCTATTTGAGCATCACTAGGTAAACAGCATCACTGATTTAAAATAGGTTTCTTTGATTAGAGGCTAAGCATTTTTTTTCTTTTTCTAAATTTTATTTGCTGTTGTTTTAAATTGGCTGCATTGGGTCTTAGTTGCAGTTGTTTCATGCAGGATCTTTCGTTGATGTGTGAGTTCTCTAGTTGCAGTGTGCAGCCTCTGGAGCTCACGGTCTCAATAGTTACCCCGCTCGGGCTTTAGTTGCTCCAAGGCATATGGGATCTCAGTTTCCAGGCCAGGGATCAAACCCCTGCATTGCAAGATGGATTCTTTTAATTTATTTACTTTTAATTGGAGGATAATTGCTTTACAATATTGTGTTGGCTTCTGCCATACATCAACATGAATACGCTATAGGCGCAAGGTGGATTCTTAAACCACTGGACCACCAAGGAAGTCCCATGCCAAGAATCTTTTATAGTCTCTAATATCTAATAAATTGCCTCTTCATCTCTCTTATCTACTCTCCCAAGTTAGTCTCCTTGTCTGTTAAGAGCTTTCGTGAGTCAAGGGGTAGATATCCTCATCTTTTAAGTTTCCCACTGAGTTGGTCATGAATTTTTCTTCAAAAGGTCCTTCCATCTTGTTGTTTGAAAGGATTATGTAACAATGGATATTGTTTCCCTCTTATTTTTCCTCTTTGAACTTGGCAAAGACCTTTGCCGCCCAATACAGTCAGAAAAGTATCCATTTACTGTTTTGTGATGCTCCTAGATCAAAATGCAGTTTTACTACCACAGTTGCATGTATACAGGCTCAGGATTTTGATGGTAGCTTTGGCAAGTGCAATTTCCATGGTATACAGACTTCTGTCAACACTCCCACGTCAAAGGATTTTGTTTGAAGAAGCAAATGTACAAAGAATGTGAACAATGAAGGCCCCTGCAGTGCTAAGTTTCCTGTGCTTTCCCTGTAAGGAAGCAGTCTAAGCTTTGACTTTCCTGGATGTCTAAATCCAGTTCAGATCTGCCCAATTTAAAACCTTCCTCCCCTGAAACCACCTCCTGGTATGAGAAAGCACCTGAGCCTCAGAACAGTTGAGTCAGACCTGATGGAGTCGATAACAACCTATTTTTGCTGACCTGTGGCAGGAAGCAGAGCTGCTTGGCAGCCTGTCGGATTTTCTCTCTTCCTGCCCCCTGGGGAGAGGGCCAGGGGCTGTGCCAGCTAGGTGAGACCCATATCTCTCCATCTACACCAGGCTCCCTCATCCTGACACTGAGATTGTGGCGTGTATGTGTACTTAGTCACTCAGTCGTGTCCTACTCTTTGCGACCCCATGGACTGAGTCCACCAGGCTCCTCTGTCCATGGGATTGTCCAGGCAAGAATACTCAGTGGGAGGCCATTCCCTTCTCCAGGGGATCTTCCCAACCCAGGGATCGAACCCAAGTCTCCTGCATCTCCTGCATTGGCAGATGGATTCTTTTACCACTGAGCTACCTGGAAGCCCACTGCTGCTGCTGCTGCTGCTAAGTCGCTTCAGTCGTGTCCGACTCTGTGCGACCCCAGAGACGGCAGCTCACCAGACTCTGCCATCCCTGGGATTCTCCAGGCAAGAATACTAGAGTGGGTTGCCATTTCCTTCTCCAGTGCATGAAAGGGAAAAGTGAAAGTGAAGTTGCTCAGTCGTATCCGACTCTTAGCAACCCCATGGACTGCAGCCTACCAGGCTCCTCCGTCCATGGGATTTTCTAGGCAAGAGTACTGGAGTGGGGTGCCATTGCCTTCTCCGCTGGAAGCCCACACTTTGCCTCAAATAGAAAGGAGAACACGTCACAGCCTGTTTCTTCAACTTAAGTAAAATTAATTCTGTAAAGTGTGACTCCATGCCCAGACATTTCTGTAAAAAGGGTTTTACCTAAGAGTGCTACTCTGTTGCAGCAGTAGGAAGACCAGATAGCCAGATCAGTCTTCTGAAGTAAACAACTATATTTATAGTGTGTATTTAAAAACATGTTGAAATCATTGCTGAACTAATTTTTGTTTAAAGGCTATGCACAGAGGCCAAAAATAAAGTAAAAGCAGAACCTCTGGGAAGTGAAACCGGCTTCTATTCTGGGGATTTCTGCAGAAGCCTGGAGGTCCTGGGGTTCTACTTTGATGAGCACACGGACCACAGATCAGCCCCAGGGGCTGCCAGAAACAGGGAGCTGAGAGGCAGACTTCCTATCCAAGCTGGGACTCAGGGGGCCACATTCTCAGGCCAGAGAAAAGGAGAAACAAACCCACTGCATGGAAGAGGACCACATGGGATCTTGCATATCTTGATCATTGTGATGAATGGATGGATGAATGAGAAAAAAAAATCTCGGCTGAGAATTAAGAGTATAATTCCCTTTTCTCTGGTCCAGCTTCTTAGTCTAGGGCAGGGGTGAAGCCTCTCAAAAATTCAGTCTGGAGAAAAATTCAAGGGCTGAATTTAACTTAAAGTGATCCCAGGGTGATAATTAAAGTTGTCCCTGGGCTCAAGAAGAAGCAGATAGAAATCTTGAATGAAAAAAAAAGATTTCAGCCAAAGTCCGAAAGAATTCTCAAACTCACAAATGAAACAAGCATTTCACAAGCCAAAAATCATAAGACACCATAAAAAAGAGTGAGAAGGCAAGGCTAACTGGGAAGATAGTTGCAACACATTGATAAGGGATTATTATCAAAAATGTATATATATATATATATTTAAACTGCTATAAATCAACAGGAAAAAGACAATCCAAATAGGAAAACAGGCAAAGGCCTTTTGCAAAAGATTAACTCAAATGGCCTACAAGTGTATAGAAAGATGCTCAACCTCATTAGCAAACATGGATGTGAAAATAAACTTCAAGACACTATTACAGGATGTCCCTGGTGGCACAGTGGATAAGAATCTGCCTGCCAATTCAGGGGACACGGGTTCAATCCCGGTACAGGAATATTCCACATGCCGCAGAGCAACTAAGCCCATGAGCCACAACTACTGAAGCCCGTGTGCCTAGCACCTGTGTTGCCCAACAAGAGAAACCTCAGAAATGAGAAGCCTGGGCAGTGAAACTAGAGAGTTGCCCCCACTCTCTGCAACTAGAGAAAGCCCACGCGCAGCAATGAGGACCCAGCACTGCCAGAAATACATAAATATAGCAGCGAGTACACGGCAAAAAGAGATGCTATTAGATATACACCTCTCAGATCAGCAAACAGTTAAAAATCAGAAAACATTAAGGATTGGGAAGGATATAGACACAGGTACCCTCATCCCCTGCTAATGAGTGTAAACTGGTACAACCACGTTGAAACCTAATTTATCATTAAAGAACAGACTTATGATGGCCAAGGGGGAGGGAGTGTGGGAGAAGGAAGGATTGGGAGTCTGGGATTCAGTTCAGTTCAGTCGCTCAGTCCTGTCCAACTCTTTGAGACCCCATGGACTGCAGCATGCCAGGCTTCCCTGTCCATCACCAGCTCCCAGAGCTTGCTCAAACTCATGTCCACCGAGTCGAGAATGGATAAACACCAAAGTCCTACTGTATAGCACAGGGAAATATATTCAATATCCAGTGATAAACAATGAAAGTGAAAGTGTTAGTCACTCAGTCTTGTCTGACTCTTTGTGACCCCATGGACTACCGCCTGTCAAACTCCTCTGTCCATGGAATTCTCCAGGCAAGAATGCTGGAGTGGCAGCCATTCCCTTCTTCAGAGGATCTTCCCAACCCAGGCATTGGACTCAGGTCTCCTGCATTACAGGCAGATTCTTGACCATCTGAGCCACCAGGGAAGCCCATGATAAACCACAATGGAAAAGAATATGAAAAAGAATATATAAATATATGTATAACTGAATCACTTTGCTGTACAGCAGAAATTAACACATCATAAATGAACTACACTTGAATAAATTTCTTAAATTGTCATTACATATCATATATAATATGATATATATATAATCTATATGATATGTGATCTGTATAATAAATCCTCCCCTAGGTTAATATCCTAGGGAAAGCCCTTGCACCAGAATGCTCACAGAAACACTATTTATAATTGCTAAATAACTGGAAATCTCTATGTCCATTATCGGGCTTTTTTGGAGAAGGAAATGGCAGCCCACTCCAGTATTCTTGCCTGGAGAATCCCATGGACAAAGGAGCCTGGTGGGTTCCAGTCCATGGGGTCGCAAAGAGTCAGACACGACTGAGAGACTAACACACACACACTGGTGGCTCAGACAGTAAAGAATCTGCCTGCAATGCGGGAGACCTGGGTTTGATCCCTGGGTCAGGAAAATCCCCTGGAGGAGGGCATGGCCACCCACTCCAGTATTCTTGCCTGGAGAATCCCCATGGACAGAGGTGCCTGGTGGGCTACAGTCCAAGGGGTCACAAACAACTGGACACGACTGAATGGCTAAGCACACACATGTCTGTTATCAACATTAGGACATATAAAGGCAGTGTGGAGTATTCCTATATTGGGGTTCTATGGTGAATGACATGTGAGGGTTAACCTGTCCAAGTTTATCCCTTGCAGTCTTGCCGGAGACCTGCTCCAGCTGGTCAGGGTTCCCTTAGGATGGACGGCGTCGGCGATACGAATGAGAAGACACAGCGAGTCGTGGTGTTTCCCAAGTGTCTTCTGCTTTATTGTTTTTTAAAGCAGCTTTTATATTTTTAGTGGTATATAGAAACAAATGTGAAGCATAGAATCATACCAATTCAGCTTAAGGGACATACCAACGTAGCTTAAGGCACATACCAACTAAGCTTAGTGGGTACATCTTAATGGGCCTATCAAGTTAGCTCAATGGGCTAGCAGCTTCGACCCTCATCGAAGCCGTTTGTATATCTTTAGTTACAAAAAGCCTTATTTTGATTACATCATCTTCTGGCCTGGCGGCCTACTAACACCTTGTGACTCTCTATTGATAAAGGTTGATCAATTAGAACACTTTTGTATCGAGCACATCAGGGAAGAATTCCTCAACAGGAAGTTTAAGGTAAAACCTGTTTTTGGTAATTTACTCTATGCCTTGAGCTTAACAGAAAAGAATGTAGTTCCATAAAGTCAAAGAACAGCAGGCTGAAATTCAGCTCTAACTAAGAATCATCAGTTAAATCAACAATTGTCTTATTATTTGTATTAAAACTAAACTTCTGTTTATATAAATCCCTAACTATTATGCTTTCATTATAAAGGCTAAATACGTTAAGAGTAAAAGCATATTGAGTAAATATAGATTAAGTAACAGTTTCACAAAGCAATATTTTCTGTATTTCCTAACAAGCCTTTTTTCCTGCAAAGGGTTTTGTGCCCATAGGGGCTTTCTGTGCGGAGGCTCTCAATGCTGTTTTATTACTAGGGAGAAGTTATGCACATTAGCTCCAAAGGCACAGGTACATTTATTAAACAAACCAATATGTTAGCAAAAGGAATTTAGATCAGCATACTTTATATCCCAGATAACTTTATTTAGGGTGCTACCGTTCAGGGGCCTTGTTGATTTGATGTTTCAGAATGATCTATTTTAGAAGAGAATCAGGAAAGGCTTTTTGCCTAAATCACAGAAAATAAGAAGAGGTTTATTATAGCAAGCGTCAGAAAGAGAGATCTCATTTTTAAGGTGAGTGCTGAGGCAGCCTCTCGAGAATCCCTGAGGCCTGAGTTGCTCTGCTCGTCAGTCCTTCTCCTCATGACTCTGTCATGAGTGGGGATCTCGTGAGCTGGCTCCTGGCACAGTCTGGCCTCCCAGGAAAGAAGTTGGCCTCTTATCTCCAAGGAATCCAGCCACTGCCAAGAGCCTAAGGCACTGATCATTACAAAGCTTGGACCCTGGCCCCTTAATTATGTCAGAGGAGGGAGCTGGTGCTTCTCCAACCATGAACGCAATGGGTGAATCCTGCTGCCTGCTAGTCACATCACACAGCTGCAACAGCATGCTTTGGACCTAGATTCATGGTCATTTCAGGGGAAAGAGCTGGGACAACCACCCTCACCACTGCCCAAACCCAGCACAAATAAGGAGATGGCAGATTAGGGCCAGAAGCAAGGTTCTGCCACATCATACTGTTACTGTATCCCTTCCCCTGAGGACAACAAAGGAAAAGCCGTGCTTCCCAATCAACGGACTCAAGGGCACCTCAGCCTGATGGTGGGAGTCCCTCTCCTGGAGCACCCTGCCCAGGATGAATACGCCCTGGGGGCCTGGCTGTCTTCACTGAATGCTGTTCCAGCAACGTGGGGCGGGGAAGGGGGCGAGGCTGGGTGCAGTGGTTCTGTTTGGCCACTTACCCTTGTTAGCAAAATAGTTAAGAACTACAGCTATGTGAGAAGTCTCTTGAAAGTCCCTTGGAGAGTAAGGAGAGCAAACCAGTCAGTTCTAAAGGAAATCAACCGTGACTATTCACCGGAAAGACTGATGCTGAAGTTGAAGCTCCAATACTTTGGCCACATGATGCAAAAAGCTGACTCATTGGAAAAGACCCTTATGCTGGGAAAGACTGAGGGCAGGGGTGACAGAGGATGAGATGGTTGGATAGCATCACTGATTCAATAGACATGAGTTTGAGCAAACTCCGGGAGATAGTGAAGAACCGGAAAGCCTGGTATGCTGCAGTCCCTGGGGTCGCAAAGAGTTGGACATGACTTAGTGACTGAACAACAACAGCTATGAGTGTCTGTACTGATAAGTCTCAAGAACAATGTTGAATGGATAAAGTCAAAGAGATAAAGTCAAAGATTGCAAGCTGAATGATTGCAGTTATACAAAGTACAAAAATCAGCAAAAAAAAAAAAAAGGAAGAAAAAATAGATTGTGGCAAAATTATAAAAGCAAAGATATAGATAGTGGCATAAATATAAAACCCCATATCAGGGTAGCAGTTTCCTCTGCCGCGTAGAAAGAGGGATGGATGTTTGCGGAAGGGTGCACAGCAGGCCCCCAGTGCTGTCTTTCCTAAGCTGGGTGGAGGGTACGAGGGTGTTTATTATCCTTTAAACAGAAAAGATATGTTTTAGACCCTTTTGAATGAATGTTTCACAATTAAAATTAAAAAAAAAACTTTTAAAATGTGGGTTAAAGACCTGTTCCAAATTTTGAAACTCTTCAGATGAGATCTTAAGACTTCAAGCTGCTGATTGAGACTGGCCATCTCCCAACCTGCCATAACACAATCTGTGGGGCATTTCCACACATCCTCCACACCGTCTCCCACCCCATCCCCGCTCCCTCCTCCCTCCTAACTTGGGCAAGGTAGTGGAGCTGCCAGAGCCTCTCCTTACACCAGCCACCCCTACCCTGGGACAAGCTAGGGAATTTTTACTTCTCCAAAATGTGCCTACGTCACCTCTCCCCAGATTTACCTGCCTTTCAAAAAAGCTGCACCCCCATCTTCTGCATTGGCATCTCTATCCGGAGTCTACAGCCCAGGGTTGTATCACCTGCGTGCTCCCACCTCCCTGCCTCATCATGTTGCATCTTGTCTCACCAGAGCTTATTAAATGGAAGACTTAAGAAGGCCTTGTGGGCCCCACTTTTATAACACAGGTGTGGATCCCAAGGCCACAAGGGCCAGCAGTGTCACACCAGTGCAGACAAGAGCAGGGAAGAGAAACAACCCTGTTTGATTTGAGGCACCACTAACTCAGTTTTATACACAGATGATATTAATAATCCATCACATGCTCTGTCGAGTCTGATTCTTTGGTACCCCATGGACTGTAGCCTGCCAGTCTCCTCCGTCCATGGGATTCTTCAGGCAAGAATACTCGAATGGGTTTGCCATGCCCTCCTCCAGGTGATATTCCCAACCCAGAGATTGAACCTGAGCCTCCTGCATCTCCTACGTTGCAGGCGGATTCTTTGCTGTTTGAGCCATCAGGGAAGCCCACAGCTGTGGAAGCAGAGACACAAAGACCTAAGTCATAGAAAGCTGTAATGCTGGGATTCAAATCTAGCTTCTGACACCAGAAAGGTGAAAGTGAAAGTCGCTCAGTCATAACCGACTCTTTGCGACCCCATGGACTATATAATCCATGGAATTCTCCAGGCCAGAATACTGGAGTGGGTAGCCTTTCCCTTCTCCAGGGGATTTTCCCAACCCAGGGATCGAACCCATGTCTCCCTCATTGCAGGAGGATTCTTTACTGGCTGAGCCACAGAGGAAGCCCAAGAATACTGGAGTGGGTAGCCTATCCCTTCTCCAGGGGATCTTCCTGACCCAGGAATCGAACCGGAGTCTCCCGCATTGTGGGTGGATTCTTTACCAGCTGAGCTATCAGGGAAGCCCTGACACCAGAGCCCACACCTAACCAGAGCCCTACACTCCTGGAACATCACAGAGCTGCCTGCTCCTGTCTCAGCAGACGCTGGGGCAGCAAGCTGTCTCTGACGCCAGTTTAAAATCCCAGCTCTATGTGGTACATATACACAATGGAATATTACTCAGCCATTAAAAAGAATACATTTGAATCAGTTCTATTGAGATGGATGAAACTGGAGCCCATTATACAGAGTGAAGTAGGCCAGAAAGAAAAACACCAATACAGTATACTAATGCATATATATGGAATTTGAAAGATGGTAACGATAAACTTATATGCGAGACAGAATAAGAGACACAGATGCATAGAACAGTCTTATGGACTCTGAGGGAGAAGGTGAGGGTGGGACGTTCTGGGAGAATAGCACTGAAACATGTATATTATCATATGTGAAACAGAACACCATTCCATGTTCAATGCATGAGACAGATGCTCAGGGCTGGGACAATGGGATGACCCAGAGGGATGGGATGGGGAGGGAGGTGGGAGGGGGGTTCAGGATGGGGAACACATGTAAACCCATGGCTGATTCATGTCAATGTATGGCAAAAACCACTACAATATTGTAAAGTAATTAGCCCCCAACTAAAATAAATAAATTTATTAAAAAAAAAAAAAATCCCAGCTCTACTATAATACTTACAATTTTCTGTCTGTGGAATGCAGATGATAGCGCCTGACTGTGGTGCTGAGAGCTGGGTCCTGGTGCCACTGTTACCGGGGAGACTAGCGTAACTACAGTGCCCCCAGGTGGCTGCCTTGGTCAGTGCCCCAAGGCCTAGCAACCTTCAACAGCAGAGGCACAGGGGTGTGTGTGGGGACTGGGTCCTCATGCATGGACAGGTCCAGGTGGATCGTCAAAGGGCTAAAGTTCACGTAGGATGCAATAAGCATTAATTACAAAAATTCATGAGCCTAGTGACAAGGGCCCAGAAAAGGGGAGCCTCTTACGATCTATCGACTGAAACCCAGTTCCAAAAGATTCACCTTCAAGGCAATGCGCTGAAATCTAGAGACGTGGCCGGAGTGACAGCTCCCATTCCATTTTGGCTGAAATAACAAAGTCTGTCATCCATCCCCGCCCTCTCCCCCACCACTTCTTCTTTCGTGTTCTGAGGAGAGACAGACCTGGGCTTTGTTCGGAGCCCCAGAGTTGAAACTGTCTGCTTCTTAGCACCAATGAATTGAATGCCAGCAGAGTACAGGGTGCTGCCTTCAAGGAGATTAAAACCTAAATTTTAATAGTTAAGAGACAAATGCATAAACATCTCCAAGGTAACGGGGTAGGGACATGGCAAACGCCATGAACCTGGGCTGAGTAAGGACACTCGCCTGGCAGGGCAGGGACCCCAGGGAGAGTAAACAGCAGAGCAGTAAGAAGTAAAAGCAGCAGCAGTGGTTACAATATGTACAGCATTCACCACGTTCATCAGTCCAAACACTGCTCACACACTAACCTACTTAAGCCTTGTTCAGTCGCTAAGTTGTCTCTTTGAGACCCCATCTCTAGCCCGCCAGGCTCCTCTGTTTGGGGGTTTCCCAGGCAAGAATACTGGAGAGGGTTGCCATTTCCTTCTCCAGGGTATCTCCCCAAACCCAGGGATTGAACCTGAGTCTCCTGCATTGGCAAGCGGATTCTTTACCACTGAGAGAGCAACCAGGGAAGCCCACCTCAGCCTTACAGCATCCCTAGTTAAGTACACTATTCCCATCTTAACACTAAACAGAGATAAGTTAATCAATCTGCCCATGGTCCTACTCTACTAAGTGCCAGAGCTGGGATTCAAAGCCCAGAGTCTGTCCCCAGGCTCACAGAGCTCACTTTCTACCCTGGACTGCCAAAACAGTCCATGAAGCCCCATGGGGGTGCAGGAAGCTGCCCAGTTGCTGGACAACTAAAGGCAAGGTTGTTTCAGGCATAAAATGAGACAGTCATCTCACATTCTTTCCCACCACGTTCCACTGGGACTGCTCTTCCAAAGGGTACTGATGACCTCCCAAGGCTATACCCAGTGGCACCACACCCCAGCCATGCTGGTTTCCTGAACCTGCATCACGCATCTTGACCCTCCAGCCTGGGAACCTTCCCTCATCTGCAACACTCCTCCCGTTTAGCTCCCATCAGTTACCCTCCAGATTATCTAGAAGAGGGCCTTCTTGACCACCCAGAGCAGCCACACGGACCACCCTACCCTAATTCCCCAACCACAGGGGGTGTGGGTTCCCTGACATTCTGCTAATTTACTGTTTGCTGGCTGGGTCCTCCGACCAGTTCGACTTCAAATCTTCAAATACTAGAGTCACAGAAACATTTCTGATTCAAGCCGGTTGAGACTGATTTTCTGTGACCTTGGACTGAAGGACTGAGGACGTCCTGAGGTCCGGGCAGTTCCGTGGCAGTGAGATCCTCAGCACTCCCCTCTTCCCCACTTCCAGGCTCACATGGGAGCCACCCCACAAGGCAAGTGACACAAGACCCTATAAATCAAAGTCAAGGCCTGCAGGGACGTGGAAGAGTCATTCTGGCAAATGGCTTGTAGATTATTTTTAATTTCTGTTGTCCAATTAAAGAAACAACAGAACGATGGGCATCCTGGTGGCCGAAGTCCTATCTGTTGCTCCCTGCCCTTGATTCTCCCCGCTACAGACAGACACAGGAAGGCAGCTATGTTTGTTGTTTTCTTTTTTTAATGAAACTAGAGCGCTGCTTACAAAAACCTGCCTGAGCCCTCGGCCCAGCCCCTTCACAGTTCCCTTGGCTCAGCCTCTCCCCGACTCACAGCAACTGGAACACGGTGGGTGTGGAACAGCCGTCAACTCCATCAGCTCCCGAGGAGAGGCCCTGGGGCCGACCCGGAGCCCTCCGAGGGTGACGGATGAGGGTGGTCCATGCCGCTGCGGCTCTCAGGCCACCACCGGGACCAGAGTGAAATGACGCAAATGTCCCGCCCCATACACCCCCCACCCCCCAGCAGTCTCTTCTCCCCTGCCCCCCACCCTCGCCCCTAACGCTATCCCACTACTGAGATGAGGCCCCACTCCGATCCGGAGAGCTGCGGCCTACAGGCTGTAGAATTTGAGGCTCCGGTCCATTCCCGTGGAAGCAATGAACTTGGCGTGGTGCCCGAAGGCCACCCCCGTGGTCAGGCCACTGTGCTCTGTGGAGAGACAAGACAACGGTGAGGAGGCTGTTCTTCCTTGGGGGTCTCAGCATCGACCCCTGATGACATGCTCCCCACCCATCCCTGTGACCTGTATGTAAACCCCCGAGGCTACAGCTCTAGTGTGACCCACACGGCACCGAGCTCCAGAGCCTCCCTGGGGCTGGCCCGCGGCAGGCACTGTGTGTGGCTGGGCTGAGTGAACACAGGAACACCAGTTCCCAGCCACCTAAGCTTTTCGGGGGCAGCTGCAAATCGGCTCTGCTCGGCTCAGTCCAAGTCTGAGAACTGACAGGAAGCTGGACTTGTTGGTATTTAGATCTAAGTCCCTGTGTGTAACTGGAACAGTCTTATCAGCTTGTTCTAGCTCACAGGGAAAGCTGGGCTCCTAGCACAGGGCAGGGCTGGGGCTGGGGCAGAAGATGCCACGCAATCTTCCTCCTGGGCTCAGGTAGTTCATGGACGGACAACAGGGCAAATTCCCAGGATCACAGCTGGCCCACCAGCTCCCCACTCTAAAGCCGCCCTGTGCTTCCAGCCCGCCACTCCAATGACTCTGCTCCAAATCAAGGCACCAGGGCCTAGGGAAGGTGAAAACCCATGGGCCAGGCCGTGAGGCCTGGCCACCTCTGAGACTCACACACCGAGTAGAATCCGGGGTGGGAGAAGGTGCTTGTGCCCCACCCACCACCCGCTAATGAGAACAAGACCTTCATTAACAAAGATGGCAGCAGCTGCCATTCCTTCAGTCCCTGAGGATGCAAAAGGCACCCTGTTCCCATGCAGGCCACCTCCAGGGCACCAGCCGGCACAGTAAGCAGAGCAGGGTCAATACACCTGTTTAAAGATGAAAAAACTACAGCTCCAAAAGGGAAAGTCATGTACTGGAGGCCATACAACTATTAGGAGGTGCCAACTTTGTTGAGGTGGTATTTGCATATAATGTACGTACATTCTCCTGTATACTTTAAGTCATCTCTAAATAACTTATAATTCCTAACACAACACGAATTCTATGCAAATAGTTTTAAATACAATGTAAATGCTACATGAATAGGTGCCAGTGTGTAGGCAATTCAAGTTTTGCTTTTTGGAACTTTCTGGACTTTTTTCCCCCACAAATATTTTTGATCCACAGTTGGTTGAGTCTGTGGAGAATCAACTGCACTATTATTCTCTAGAAAAGTTAATAGCTTGCCCAGTGTCACAAAGCTTCAAGTGGCAGAACTAGTATTTAAAGTCAAGCAGTCTGACTCCTGAATTCCTTGTCTTAGCCACTAAACTCTACTGCCTCAGAGAGTGAGTAAAAGTGGCCTTCGCAAATGCATGCTTGCCACTAGAAACCCCTAACCCAGTGAGATTTTCCCCACTTTCTTCTGGGCCAGAGCACCCAGAGACCTCAGGATCCTAGGGCAAGCCTCTACCTGTAAAGTGAAGAATCTCCGTCCACTGTTTGCAGATGTAGATCTGGACATCCGTGCCCCCAAGGGCCAGGTAAGTACCACTCTGGTCAAAGATCAGTGACTTCACCTGCCGGAATCAGGAAAGAAGTCACATGAGAGGAAGCAGAAACTATGGACAATTTGGGAAAAACAGAGGCAGTTTAGAGAAATTCATTGACAAATGAGGAGGAGGGGTGACAGAGAAAGGGGTGTACCTCAAAGTTGTTATCCAGTTGCAACGTCTTAAAGTTCTTAAGTTTGCGCAGATCCCAGAGTTTAACAGAGGAGTCGTCGGCCGCTGTAGCCAGGTAGTAGCCATTCTCCGAGAAGGCAATGCTGGTGATGGGGCCTGAGTGGCCGGGGAAGTTGGCCACATTGGTGCGCTCCTGCGGTTGGGGAGCAGGGAGTAAAATGTCACCCACTGGTCAGGAGGGAGAAAATGGAGCTCAGACAACTCCCACTCCTGAGATGTCCTCCACCCTCAGGGAGGATAACCAGCAGGAAGAGCAGGGGTGCAGGGCCTGGAAGCTTCCATCCATCCAACAATGCTTGAGTGGGCCAAAGGATAAATACTATTAGGATGGAAAGTTAAACAGCATTTGGCCAAGTGGAGAAAGCCCTGCCATCTAGTGGTAAAAAGGATTAGTGAATCAGAGGGAAACCGTCCATCCCTTTCCCAGGACCAGACAGACACCTAGCACAATCCAGGAACTGAATGTTTAATTCCGTTTTATTTAAATAGCCACATGTAGTTAATGGCTCCTGTCTAGAGCAGCACAAGTCTGAGCAGTACCTGACCTGGAAGGGGTTGTGAAGGCATGTCCTAAGCATCCCACACTTAAGGATTTCAGAGGCAAGTTAATTCTCAGAAAAACTGGTGACAGGGGGAGAACTCACATAGTGTCACCAACCTATTATTTTGGTTAGTTAGGACGTTAAAACCTGTAAGGTAAAACCAACTACCATCTTCCACCAACACAACTGCATAAGAGAAATAACATACTAACATGCTTAGCATTAAGTTTCCACCCCCGGCCTGGAGGACTGTGGGAATCGGGACCTATCCATCCCCCTCAGACACATGGGGCAGAATTTTGTTGAACTTTGTGCTCTGCAGTTTGTATTTTAAAGTAGTGTAGAGATTCTTCCTTCCCTAACATAAAACTTTTCAATATGCTTTTCAAACTATTTGTTTCTTTTCTTCCCTGGTTTAAAGGCCACTGTTTCAGGAGTTCTGGCAGAGTAGTGGGCAACCCCATGACCCCAAACCTGGCCCTGAACTGCCAGTGCTGAGGAGCTAGCACTCTTGGGCCCGAGTCACTTCACCGAGGAGGCAATGGGGGCGGGGGCCTGGTTCCGGGACCTTACACTGCGGAAACAGGGCTGAGGAATGAGGGCTGAGGGTGCCAGGGGAGCGCTTACCTGGGAAGGGTGGAAGACCACGCTGGTGACCTTCTTGGTATGGCCCTTGAGGGTGGCCAGAATCTGCTCAGAACTCTTGTCGAAGACGACGACATTCTTATCCGCCCCACCTGGAGGGGACCAGAATGAGGTCCAAAAATGACCCAGGCCCCCAGGCCCCTCTGCCGAAGGTTCTTTTGACCCCAGACCCACACAGAGGACAGGAGCGGGCACCCTCTTTGCTGTCCTCCTCCCACCCCTCCCCTACTCCCCTCTCGGCTTGCCAGGCTGGGCCCGCTCTTACCAGTGAGGATCTTGTTGGTGTCGGAGGGGCAGAGGTCCAGGGCGAGGATCCCAGGAATGCTAGCACTGTGCAGCCCCTGTGCAGAAGAAGCCACATCAAACCCAGTCATGGCTGAATCAAGGCAGGCCACAAAGCCACTCAACGGCTCCGGCTCCGGCCCCGGGGAACAGGAGTGACTTCTGTTCCTTGTCCATTGTGCTTGGCTTTCTGCCCAGATGCAGCAACTCCCTCATTGATGATGGGGAAAGCCACAGCCGGGCAGGAGGAGAAACCCTGACAACTCAGCAGCCAAGGTGAGAAACAGAGGGGGCCAAAGGCCCTGGACAATGCTCCATGCTGGCCTGCCCCACCCTGGAAATAGCCCAGAAGACCCTGTCTCCCAAGTCTGCGGGACCGAGCCACTCACCACATGTGATGCCACCTGCCGGTATTTGCTGAGCTCTTCTGGCTTCACCAGCTCCTCAGGCACAGTCTTCCCTCTCTGAGAAAAAGAAAAGTCTCCCAAGAAGTTAGTGGGTACAGGAATTAATTGGCCATCCCCTCTCCTCCTAAGGGAACCACCAGCTCCTCCAGGTCAGCTCTGGGCCCTGGCCCTGGGAGGACTCACCTTCTTCCGCTCCGTGGTCAGCACGGTGGCCTTGTCTTGAAGCTGGGGAGAGGGGAATAAGCTCAATGTGAGACAAATTAATTTGCCAGAAAAAAGCACAGTGAATGCTGGTCACATCTACGCTTTCACAAGCCATCACCGAGAACTCATCATCTGCCAGGCTCTGTGCTAAAGGCTTCTGTGCATTATCTCTTTTCACTTTCACTCCACCCTTATGAGGTGGGTGTTGATGACTTTATTTCTCAGAGGAGGAAACTGAGCCTCAGAGCAATGAAGTCACTTGCCCAGGGCCACAGAGGCAACAGCTGGCAGGGCTCCCAGACCATGCCTGTGCCACTAAGGGGGGAGCTGAGATGCTGACAAGCTACATGGCTTGGAAAAGACACAAACTATCAACTGGTACTAAGGAGGATCCCCTGAGTCACAGAGCACAGGACACAGAATCAGGGGCCAGCTCTGCCTCTTGTGAGCTGTGCTTTTGACTCTGAATCTACAGATTCTTCATCTATAAAATTGAAGTGGTAATTCCTATCCTGTCTCCTTCAGAGAAGAAAAAATGAAAACATGTAACAAAATGCTTTAATATCTGCAAAGAACCCTAATAGGTGCAACAAATTGTACTTAACAATTAAAATCTTTAAAATTCCCACAAGTCCACAGAGGAGGTACTATCATCCTCACTTTAGTAGCGAGGGAAATTACACACAGGATTAGTTAAGTCAGCCCAAGGTCATAAAGCTGATAACTGGGGACATCAAAACACAAAGCCAGACTGCCTGGTTGAGTGTGTGCTCTGTACGATTCCACTCCATCTCCAAATGGATGGAGTTTTTACTAATATCAGACTCCAGGCAAATAGTGAAAGGGAGAGTCCATCAGCTTTCCCACCAAGCGAGAGCATGATGTACCTTCTGAATAATCTCAGGAGTCATTCCCACCAGTTCGCCCAAATCCATTGGCTCGCCTGCACCCTGAAGAGAACAAGGAGGAAGGTGAGAGGAGCATGGAATGCCAGAGGAGCACGGAATGTCCTCCTCCTCCCTTGCAGAGGAGGCCGCATGGGCCACCTCGCACACTCCACTGCTGGAGGGGCAGAGGGGACACTCACCACAACACTTGGCTGGGAGCTTGGCACAGCCTGGGGCACAATGAGACCGGCCTGAGGTTTCAGGGTCGCCAGAGCTGACAGAAGACAATGTTAGGAATGGGCTAGTACAAAACAGGCCTGCCCCAGAGCAGAGCACAGAGTGGGGGATGGCAGGCCGGAGGCTGTACCTTCTCGGGCAGCAGTTACTTCCTTGGTGAGACGGGCAATGACACGGCAGGCGGCATCATGCTGGTACAGAGCGTGGGACAGCTCCTGGCGAGTGGTCTGCAGCTGCTGGCGCAGGGTGAAGCTGTGGAGCATGACCGCATCCTGGGAGAGGGAGACGCCACAGTGAGGGGGCGGGGAAGAGTGGGGAGCACCCAGCAGAGGAGTCAGCCCTTGATAAGAGGACGCTCTTATCCTAGGCCAACCCTGCGGCCTAGACCGTATCAGTGACCCAAAGAAGATCTCAGCGACCCTGAACTTGTAAGCAGATGCTCCCAAGCTCCTCACCGTGCCAAACCCTGGGCACACAGACAGGAACGGGAGCCAGCTCTCCCCACCCGTCTTCTCTAATTTACCGGCACATCTCCGGCGTCATGTCATCACCTCACCAGAAAGGAATAAAAACACTGCAGCTGCTGTTTACTGATTGCTCTCATTGTGTCAGGCACTGAGCCAGACAGTCCTCAAGATGCAGTCCTTGACTCATTCATATTTAGAGCACCTACTGTGTACCTGGTTCTCACTGCTGGGGCTCTAACGATAAGTAAAACAAGCCCCTGACATCATGAAGCTTATACTCTAATCTTACTCTGATTCTCTGAAAACCCTGAGACAGGTACTAATCCATGCAATATGGTTAGGAAAACCAGGACTTGGATACTTGCCAAGTGACATGGCAAGTGAGCAACAGAGCACAGGACGGAGCCCAGACCTGTGTGACATTAACAACCAGGCTCCTCCTCTGCTCTCACCCTCCCCTCAAAACAGAAAATAAGGCTCCATCTCCCCCATCCCCACCCATGTCCTAGTCCAGTGATTCCCTCTTTTCAAGTGGGGAAAATATCAATTCTCTTCCAGGGACTCACCCACTCATCCTGCAAGGCTTTCAGAATGGCTGGGATGCTGGTGGCTGAGGGAGGCTTGGGCCGGATTGGGTGAGCAACTGCCAAGAGAGACAAAGTGGGTATGAAAACCCATGACCTAGGGCATGCTGGCCCTCCCACACTCTTTCCCCTTCAGCCTGCACTAACAGACCACCGTCTCCTCCCCCGACTCCCATGTGCTGTGCACCCGCCACCCTTCCCACCTTCCCAGGCTCTAGGCTAGGACAGCCCTGGACTGAGGCTGGCCAGCAGGCACCTTTGATATCAATGAGCTGCTCCTCGGACAGAGGCTGGTTGTTGATGGGATCTGTGCCATTCTCTGCAATATACTTCTCAATGAGCCGCCGCTCATACACATGATTAGAGACGGGGGACACACAGGGGTGTTCTGGCACTTCATTGGAGACTGCGGAGAAAAGGCAGGTGGTGAGCCTGGGGTGGTGACAGGGACCCTGGGCCAAGGGGACGCTTCACCTTCGGCTGGCCTCCACAAGACCTTGCCTCCCTACACTCAGCTAACAGGAATCAAGACATGACACCAACCCAGTTTTGGACTGTACCCACAATGCTTTCCAGCCACTTAACTAGCTTCTCTATCAGTCTCCGACAGTCAGGTCGTCAACAAATAATTGCTGCACGACTACTAACTGCTAGGCACCTAGGGAGCAATCAATAATCCCTGCCCATCTCATTTTTGCCCATCAGCAGACGAATGGATAAAGAAGCTGTGGTACATATACACAATGGAATGTTACTCAGCCATTAAAAAGAATACATTTGCATCAGTTCTAATGAGGTGGATGAAACTGGAGCCTATTATACAGTGTGAAATAAGCCAGAAAGAAAAACACCAATACAGTATACTAACACATATATACGGTATTTAGTTAATTGATAAAGATAACCCTGTATGCAAAACATCAAAAGAGACACAGATAAATAGAACAGTATTATGGACTCTATGGGAGAGGGCGAGGGCCGGATGATATGGGAGAAAGGCATTGAAGCATGTAAATTATCATATGTGAAACGAATTGCCAGGGTGCTCGGGGCTGGTACACCGGGATGACCCAGAGGGATGGAATGGGGAGGGAGGTGGGAAGGGGGTTCTGGAAGGGGAAAACATGTACACCCATGGTGGATTCATGTCAATGTAAGGCAAAACAAATACAATACTGTAAAGTTAAAAAATAGATAAATAAACTAATTAAAAAAAGAAAAAGAAAAATGCTTAGGCACCCATTATACAGCAGGACAGGGAGATACACACAAAGCCATTCAAGTCTCAGACTAGGGCCTAGATGGATTCTCAGACAAATTACAAAGCAATGTGACAAGTGCTATCATAAAGTATTTACATGGTGTTTACTAGGTGCCAAGCTCCACTGTAAACACTTTCCATTGATGAAATCATCTTCACCACGCCCCAACAGAAGTATCCGTTTACACCCCTGAGGATCGGGATTGTAGCTGCTCTCTGACTTCCAGTACAATGCAGATGTTTGGCAAATGCTCAGTAAACATCTAACAAAGCAGCGAATGACATGGAGCTGACAGATACTGAAAAGACCTTCCTCAGGACTGAAATAACGAATGTGAAAATACTCTGCACACTGTCATTTCTTTAACGCTTAAGGACTCTTTTTCTAGTCACATTTCCCTTCACTCTTTCTATCCTTTGTTTTGGGTTTATGGGGAGGTTCTGAGAAGAGTCAAAGGCTTGAGAGTTAGGAAGCCGAGAGAGAAAAGGATGAGAAACTAATAACCTGATGAACAACCAGAATGCAAAACACCCACTCACCTCAATAACACATCCAAAGGAAAGACAGGACAAGGCATTTGAAAAAAGCATGGATTCAGGGTCAGAGAACCTGGCTCCCTCACACAGCTCTGCCACTAACTAGCTGTACTCTGTTTTACAAAAGCCACATTTCTCCTTGAACCTTACATCCTTATCTGTAAAACCGTATCTTTATTTCTGCTTTGGAGAATTCCTGTGGGGAATAACGACTTTGCAGTCTTGCAAGCGTGCTGTAAACCAACAGAGGCTTTTCCAAATGTGCAGCTGTTTTCATCAGCCCTAAAGGGTGAGGCTGCTCTGGCTCCCAGGCCTGTCACCGCCTCCAACTCACTGTGCGACATTCGCAAACTGCAGAAGCTCTGCCTACCCAAGCGGGGCCTCAGACAACACATCCAGTGCCAAGGCCATTATTTTTGCAGTTGGGCAAACTGAGGACCGCATCCCGGCGCTAGATCACAAAGCCAACTGAAGGCGGATCCTGCACAAGCCCTCTGGCTTCCTGATTCCTACAGCAGAGCTCTTTCCCCTGCACCACCAGCTCCCCGCTATCCAAGCCTCAGATCCACTGCGCAAACGAGGTGGGTTGCCTCTGTGCAGCCTGCGACAGTGCACTGGATACGTTATGTAAACTACGAAGCGCTATGCAAACGGACCTCACGCTGGAGGAGAAAGACCCCCCGGGCTGACAGGCCGCCGCCCTGCCTCCCCGGAGCCCCGTTTTTCAGGTCCAGCCCCGACCCCGGCGCCGCAGAGGCGCGCAGATCCTCACGCTCGGCTCTCCGGCCTCCTGCGCCCCGCGAGCGGCCGCAGCCGATACTCACTAGAGCAGATCAGAGACATGGCGCCCTCGCTGCACTCCGAGGCTCCTCACACTGGGCTCCGGGATCAGCTTCTGGGCCCCCGCGGGACACTTCCAGTTTCCTCGCTGCTTCCAGACGCTCCGCTGAGAGCGGGGAGCTGCCCCGCGAAGCGATGCTCTCGAAGAGCTTCACGTGGGAGTGTGGCCAGTCGCGCGCCTCAGCCTCCAGAACTTAACGGAAACTGTCCTTTCCCATAATGCAATCAGGCAGGAAAGGGCGCGCCAGGAAATACTCGGCTATTTCCGGGCCCTCTCGGCTAGTTCCGTAAAGCTCCAATGGCTGGGAGAGGAGATTCGAAACTACATTTCCCTTAATGCACTGGGACCTTAAAGCCAATCAATTTAGCTACACTCTTTTGAGCCAGGGGCGGTGGAACGACCGTCTTGCAAATATTGGAGTATGAGAGAATTTTTTTTTTTTTAATGCTATTAGTCTTTTATTTCGTGAGCATGGTATACTTTGACTTACTCAGGTCTTCTGTAATATTTTTTTCAGTATAGTTTTATATTATTGTCCATAATAGTTTTGCATATTTTTATGTTTATTTTTGAGTACTCCATAATTTTTTAGTCTACTTTCAAAATTTTAATTTATCTTTAATTGGAGGATAATTGCTTTACAATGTTATGTTGGTTTCTGTAAGAATTTCTTAAGGAACTTTTTAAAATGCGTTTTTCTGGGGTCTAATTTAGAAAGTCTGCATTTTCAGTTCATGCCCCATGTGTTTCTCTGGCAAGTGTTTCTCAGAGGACTAGCTTTGGAAGACCCAGTGAAGACGAAGATACAGATGGGTAGAGAAGCTAACACTGGCTAAGAAACTCTTCTGGTCTTGCCCCTACTACCAGTTTGCTGTGATTTTGGCCAAGTCATCTGCTTCTTGGACACACTGGCCTTTCAAGTCCTCAAACTCACCCACTCTGACTGGTTCCAGATCCTTCACCTGGAACACTTTCCTCAATCCTGCCCTTCTTCTCCTCTCCTCCCATACCCTCCAAAGTAAACCCAATCTCACCCTAAATAGCACTTCCTCTGGAGTCTCTTCTTGACCCCTGACTGAATTTTAGTCCCCACGGCACCCTGTAATTTTCCTCCGAGTCACTCTGGATAACTATAATAATTTATTTCAAAGAATTTATTATTTATTTTTGGTTGCACTGGGTCTTCATTGATGTGAGAGGGCTTTCTCTAGTTGCAGTAAGCAGGGGTTACTCTTTGTTATGGTGTGTGGGCTCTCATTACAGTGGCTTCTCTAGTTGCAGAGCACAGACTTAGTTGCCCCTTGGCAGTTGGGATCTTCAGGAACCCGGGATTGAACCTGTGTCCCCTGTATTGGCAGGTGGACTCTTAACCACTGGACCACCAGGGAAGTCCCACTATAATCATTTAATTATGTGCAAGTATCTGTTTGCTGTCTGGGTTCTCTGCTAGACTGTAAAGTCTGTAATGGCAGGAACCATGATTGTTCTGGTCACTGCTGTTTCTCAGGGTCTAGCACAGTGCCTGATACATAGCAGGAATGTCGTAACTATTGTTGGTTGAATGACAGGCTGCCTGACAAGCCAGGCATCTTAAGTATTTGTATGTGGTAGGAAATAAAATCGATCTGTTTAGAGGGGAACTTGAACCAGAGGTGGTTAGACTTGATTGGATCAACAGATGAACAGCAGATAACCTATAGCATCATAACCACATTTCCAGCAGATTCCTCTGGAAGACATTTACTGGATGGGTTGCAGAAGGAGGCAAGACCCAAACATTCACTTTTTGGACAAATCTTTCTACTAAGTAACTTTATTCGTGACCGACTCTGTGTGACCCTATGGACTGACTATAGCCTGCTGGGCTCCTCTGTACTTGGGATTCTCCAGGCAAGAATACTGGAGTGGGTTGCCATGCCCTCCTCCAGGGGGTCTTCCCAACCCAGGCATCGAACCTGGATCTTTTACCTCTCCTGTATTGGCAGGAAGGTTCTTTACCACTAGCGCCACCTGGGAAGCCCAATCTTTACTGAGTACCCACTATGTGCCAGTCAGACATTATACTTGACATTGGGGATAGCACTCTGAGCAAAACGAGACGTGTCCCTATGAGAGTGAAAGTTGCTCAGTCGTGTCCGACTCTTATGTGACCCAATGGACTATACCATCTATGGCATTCTCCAGGCCAGAATACTGGAATGGGTAGCCATTATCTTCTCCAGGGGATCTTCCCAACCCAGGGATCGAACCCAGGTCTCCTCGTTGCAGGCGGATTCTTTATCAGCTGAGCCACCAGGGAAGCCTGTGTCCCTATGGTAGGGAGCTTACAGCTGTGACAGAAGAATGGAGGAAACAGGGAGTTGTTTCCAGGTTTTTGAGTTCAAAAGCCAGGCCCTCACGAAATAGAAAGGATTTAAGGCAACTGATTTTGGAGTAACTATTAGAGGTGAAAATTCGATCTCAGTTTCCTCCTCACTCCTCCCAGTCTCAATCTCTGCACAAAGGAGATAAAGATTCCCTAAGGTTGGGAAGGAAAAGAGGTGGGAAGAAAGGCTAGAAGATAACTGTCAGTGGGTTCTTGAGACTGGAACTCTATGCCATGCTCCCCTAGGCCAAGACTGCCACTGCTGCTTGAGAAGCAAGAGTACACATAGGTCAATAACCCAGAAGCTCCATTTCCCAGGTAGATTAAGTTACAACATGTGGACAATTGACAAAGGATTAAGCAGAACAGTGAACCTCAAACAACTAAGGATTAGGTGGATTCTCCCCCTTCACCCTATTAATTTTCCAAAAGGAGTATACAAACTGTAGAACAAGGGTGGGAAGAGCCTTGAACTGTCTAAGAGTGTCCCTCCACTCAAATGGAAAACAGAGTTGAAAAGAAGTTAACTTGGGACTTCCCTGGTGGTCCAGTGGCTAGGACTCTGTGCTCCCGGTGCAGGGGGTCCAGATTTGACCCCTGGTTGGGAAACTAGATCCCACATGTTGCAATTAAAGATCCTGCATGCCACAAGGAAGACAGAAGATCCCAGGTGCTACAATTAAGACCCAATGCAACCAAATAAATATTTTTTAAAGAAAGAAGAAGAAGGGAGGACTTCTCTGGTGGCTCAGTGGTAAAGAATCTGCCTGCCAATGCAGGAGATATGGCTTTGATCCCTGGTCCGGGAAGATCCCACATGCCACGGAACAACTAAGCCAATGTGCCACAACTATTGAACCTGTGCTTTAGAACCTGGGAACCACAGCTACTGAGCCCACATGCCCAACTGGGCCCGAGTGTCCTAGAGTCTGTGCCCCTCAACAAGAGAACCCACTGCAATGAGAAGCCTGTGCATTGTAATGAAGAGTAGCCCTCCCCGCCTCCATTCACTGCAACTAGAGAAAAGCCTGTGCAGTAACGAAGACCCAGCACAGCCAAAAATAGACACACAAATAAATAAATGAAATTTTATAAAGATATTAATTTTTCATAAGGGGAAAAATAGTTCCATTTCCCACACATGGCAAGTCCGTGACATGAGACTCGTAGTCCTACAAATCAGAAATGATCTCACAAGCAAATGTGAAGTTGCAGCTGTTAGAAAGGCTGGGAGATGTGACTGAGGATGCTATCAGAATTTGTTCTGAAAGAAAGAGACCCTTAGCCAGAGCAGAGGGTCCAGAGGAAAATGAATGTGTCTGAAGGAAAGAAGCAATTTGACATGGGGACAGACTGGTTGCTACTCATGTGTAGTCTGTGTACACAAGGAATGTCACTTACCATCCAGTCCTACAAGGAAGGATTAAGTCATTAGCTACTAGTCACTGTCCTAAGTACTCCCTGAAAGGAATTCAGGACAAAGAACAGGATTAGGAACACTGTGTTTTGGAAAAGTACACAAAACAGGCCCTTAGATAGTTAGCTATAAAAAGAAAATTTTTTATGAACCTCAATTCTTCTGTCTTCCTATACATAGAAAAGCACTAAAATCACAAACTGAGATACCTGTTCCTCACGACTAGTAGTAACCTTCTACCGAGATGTATGTGAGATTGTACATACTCTTTGGCCAAAATCACAGGTACACTGGCCTCTCTCCTTCCCTCTCAGCAGCAGTTCCTCAGAGCTATCACAGAGGCGGTCTCCCAGGCTATAGTCTTCAGTAAGATAAGGCATAGAACTCAACTCATAGCTCCTATGCTGTGCACTTTTTTCAGTTGACAGTTGGAGATGGACCCAGAGCAGACTTCTCTCCTTTGCTTGAACTCTAGGATGATCCAGAGCCCTGGTACCAGATGCAAGGGTCCATCCACCTCCTTGGTGTGTCCCAATGAAATCAGATGAGTTTCTCTTAAATTCCAGATCTCCCATCTCTGTTGACAGTCCTGGGTTTTATTCACAGGTTGTTAAAGTCCTTGGTATGAGAAGTGGGTTATCCTTAAACTTAGGTTCAAGAAGAGATACCTGTATTTCCTGTATTGAGAGACATTGGGGAAATTTATCTCAGCTGAAGCACACTGAGGAGGACTTCCCTGATGGTACAGTGGATAAGAATCTGCCTGCCAATGCAGGGGACATGGGTTCAGTCCCTGGTCTGGGAAGATTCCACATGCTTCAGAGCAACAAAGCCCATGGGCCACAACTACCGAGTCTGTGGGCTTCAGCTACTGAAGCCCATGTGCCTAGAGCCCACGCTTTGCAAGACAAGCTACCACAATGGGAAGCCTGAGCACCACAATGAAGAATAGGCCCCACTTGCTGCAACTAGAGGAAGCCTGTGAGCAGCAACAAAGACCCAGTGCAACCAAAAATAATAAATAAATAAATACAATCATATTTTAAAAAGAAAGACATTGTGTAGGTTTGGACTGTGTGATTAGGTTGAAAGCTGACAGCTTCATAAACTCTAACAGAAAGTGAAAGTGTTAGTTGCTCAGTCATGCCTGACTCTTTACAACCTCATGAACTGTAGCCTGCCAGGCTCTTCTGTCCGTGGAATTCTCCAGGCAAGAATACTGAAGTGGGTTGCCATGCCCTTCTCCAGGGGATCTTCCCAACCCAGGGATCAAACCGGGGTTTCCTGCACTGCAGGCAGATTCTTTACCATTTGAGCCACTAGGGAAGACCAAACTTTAACAGGGTTAGTTGGAATTAAAGTGAAGCTACCACATGAGAGCTTTCAGCTCCAAAGATAAGGGACACAGTTCCTTCTGGCTGGTTTCAGCTTTCTCAGGCAACTGAGACATTTATGGCACTGGGGAAGGTGAATTCTTATACCGTGCAGCAGTCCCATAGGGAAACCCACTCATTAACACAGAAAAGTTGCTCATTGAAAGATGGAACACATAAGGATTGGCCATCCAGTGCTCTGAGAAACTGCGGGGGTTTTTAGATTGCTGGAGGGAGAAAGCAAGGCAGGTGAAGAGCTGAAATGACTCCAGGGTGACACCTAGAGAAATGAAGCTCACAAACAGCACATGTGTCCACCAGACGGTTTTCAGTAGTAATTTTATCTGGGCAAATCAACTTTACAATGGGGAATAGAGTTTCCCAAAAAGAACAGAAGAGGAGCCAACAAATACTTCCGTAAGTACTTACTTAATTGGGAACTCAAGGAAACCCCACCCTGAAATGGCCAAGACGGGGTTGTTTGACATTCCCAAACTGGTTTTTGCACAGTTAAAGAAATTGATTTGATAAAACATCTTTTCAAAACTCTGAACCTAGGGAAACAAAAGTCCTTCTAGGAGGAGCTTGCATTTCTCTCCTTGTGCTTTGAGATATAAAATGTTCTACCAGGACTCTCAGGAACTCTTTTCTACACCATCTCCAATTTCTGAGACAGAGGGGAAAAAACAGAAAAGAGGCCTTTTTAAACTCAAGCAAGTAAATGTAACTAATTCTGTCAACTTACATATAAACAAATGTGTTTTATATTGTCATAACTGGTTAATGACTAAGTCTTTAGTTTTTATTTTATTTTTTAATGACTAAGCTTTTCAGTGAAGCTATGGGATCTCTGGCTGTGTATGTCTATATGTCTGTGTATATGTTATAGATATAATATATTTCTACCTCTGGGGAGTATTGCTAAAATTAATTTGTAAAGGAGCTCTATATAATTGGCTTAAATGAAATTAAGCACGTATATAAATTCTCAGAAATATAAAAGAAACTAACCCAAATGGACTTCAGGTTCACATGAATCTAATATTCAGTATTACATTAATATCTGGTGTTAAAGTTTAAGCCTTTTGATTTAATTAATATTGAGATGGCATAATCAGCATTATGTATAATCCTTTTATTGTATATAGGGTTGCTAAAAGTCAAACAAGATCTGATTATGTCTATTACAAAATTTGTCAGAAAGAAAAATAACTTGCTATAGTAAGATTTTTACGAGTAAATTAAATGTAAATGAGATAAGAGTTTTTAGGTAAACTCTAGGAATAATTATGTTTTATGGTATGTTTACTTAAAAACAGTTTCTGCAGATTTTTGGTAACTTGAAATTTTGGAGTTTTGCTGAGTTAAGTTAAATGATAGAAGTTTATTGAATATCTAGGTCATTTACAAATAAAATAATATACTGAAACATTAATATAAAGATTCTTTTACAGAGAAACTAATGATATTTAGGACTATTAGTTAATATGAGACATCGTCTATAAGAAAGTACATGATTTTAGAAATTATAGCTAATAAGTTTGTCATTGTACAGAATGCTAATTAAAAAACAGTTCATAATTGCTTACTTCTTAACTTTCACTAGAAATTAAGGTTTTAAAGGTTCAAGATTATAATTAAAATATATCATTCAAACTTTCAAAAATTAATAAGGAAAATATATATTTGTGTGCAAAGGAAAAATAAAGTATAAAGAATGGAAGTGAATTTTGTTAAGGGAAAAGGAAATAATTTTGTCCTAAAAAAGGTTAAAGACAGAGAGAGAAAAGGGACAGCATAGGGCAAAATCTGAAGATAAAAAAAGAAAGTTATAGAAGGTTATGGAAAAGAAATTCTAGGAAAAGAGTTTTGTATGTGAGAAGGTCTGGCTAAGATTAGAATTAACTTGACTGAGTTTTACTATTAAAAATAAGATGGTACAAAATTAGAATTTGGTTTTCTCTCTGTTAAGAGGGACAAAGTTTTCTTGGAATATTGATCTGCTTTTGATGGCAGATTGTAAAGTTTCTTTACCTTTTAAACAACATGTTGTAAATTTTTGTATTTGCCTTTGAAATATTCTGTTGTCACTTGATTGAGGGCAGGAGGGGAAGGGAGTGACAGAGGATGAGATGGTTGGATGGCATCACGGATTCAATGGACATGAGTTTGAGCAAGCTCCAGAAGATAGTGAAGGACAGGGAAGGCTGGTGTGCTGCAGTTCTTGGGGTTGCAAAGAGTTGAACATGACTTAGTGACTGAACAACAACAACAGTTGTCACTTGGTTAAATAAATATTGTTTCATAGTGACCTATGATCCTATTTGACCAAGTGTTTTAAATTTTTTAAAAAACTATTTACTTACTTATTTATTTTTGGCTGCACTGAGTCTTCACTACTCAGTGTGGACTTTCTCTAGTTGCCGTGAATGGCGGCCACTCTCTAGTTGTGGTGCATGGGCTTCTCATTGTGGCAACTTCTCTTATTGTGGAGCATGGGCTTTAGATGCATGGGTTTCAGTAGTTGTGTCACATGGGCTTAGTTGCCCCTCGGCACGTGGAATCTTCCCAGACGAGGGACTGAATCCATGTCCCCCGAATTGACAGGTGGATTCCTAACCACTGAATCACCAGGGAAGTCCCTAAAATTTTTTGATATCTTTGACAAACTTTCTCAAACCAATTTTAAATGAAGTTATCTTGACCTCTAGCTAACTTGGGGATACTTCAGAGGGTACTAAAATATCTCAAAGAAAGATAATAATTATGCTTATTTGGTATATTAAATTACAGGGGAAGCACTGTCAACTTTCTTAGGTTACAGTGTATGTTGTGTTAGTTGCTCAGTCATGTCTGACTTTTTGGGACCCCACGGACTGTAGCCCGCCAGGCTCCTCTGTCCACGGAATTCTTCAGGCAAGAATACTGGTGCGTTGCCATTTCCTTCTCCACTGTGGTAATTGTTATTAACATAAATGTTCTGGAAATTGTATGAAATGTCTAAAATTTGACTGTGTCCTGATAAAATGTTATCAGTCATAATTCTAATTATTATTTTAACATTCTATGTCACAAAAATAACTAAATTTCTTTGACAACTACATTGTAATCAGGTCTTTAGCCATGCCCTTTAAAGTCTTTTGTCATGTATAGACAATTATTATTTTGCTCTGGTGCTTTGAAAAAAATGCTTCATCTTCAAGAAGACTCATAGAAAGGGCTTTCTGCTAAGTACAAGTTTCTGAAAATGTTTAAATTATACTACTAAACTAGGTAAAAAATTAAAAGAATTCTAATGGAAAACCTGATGGCTTCATAAACTTATGAAGTATCAAGATTAACAAGTATGGCTTTTTGTCTGAAATATTATTGACTTTTAATCTTTGCTTTCCAGATGTAAAGAAACCTTTCCCCTTAAGCTAACTGTGATTTACAGCAATCTGATGAATTATATCTTTGTAAGCAGAACTGAAAACATTTATCTTTTCTCTCTACTTGATCCCTCCTGAATTTGGAAACTATTAGTCAGTATTCTTATTTTCATGGCGATATGGTTATTTGCATAAGTTCAGTAAGAACCTATTCTCCTTACAACAGCACACAATTGGAAACATTGGTTACACTATCAAGGTTTTGACTGGAATGTCATAATTGAGAGACATGTGCATAGACTCAGATATGACAAGACAGCATTAAGGAACTAAGACTGACTTTATGGAGCCATTAACTCCTTGAGAAAAATAGTCTGGTACCTTGCAACCTTATCAGGTGAATAATTTAAGCTATTTCCTGGCAGGTTCAAGAACCTCAAGACATTTTGGACCCTCAAGAAGAGTGTGATTCACCCTTTATAGATATCTCAAACAGAATCTGATGGCAAGTCCTTAGCATGACTTTCCTGGTCTCGAGAAACCTTTTAAAGTTCAAATCTGAGAATCCTTATGAAAAGTTGCAGCAAAACCAATTTAAAAGAGCTTTTGTTGTTGTTCAGTACTAAGTCATGTTTGACTCTTTGTGACCCCATGGACTGAGGCACACCAGTCTCCCCTCTCCTTCACAAGCTCTTCGAGTTTACTCAAACTCACGTCCACTGAGTCCGTGATGCTATTTAACCATCTCATCCTCTCCCACCCTCTTCTCCTTTTGCCTTCAATTTTTCCCAGCATCTGGGTCTTTTCCAATGAGTCAGCTCTTTGCATCAGGTGGCCAAAGTATTGGAGCTTCAGCTTCAGCAACAGTCCTTCTAATCACTATTCAGGACTGATTTCCTTTAGGACTGACTGGTTTGACCTCCTTGCAGTCCAAAGGACTCTCAAGAGTCTTCTCCAGCACCACAGTTCAAAAGCATCAATTCTTTGGCACTCAGCCTTCTTTGTGGTCCAACTCTCAAATCTGTACGTGACTACTGGAAAAACCATAGCTTTGACTATACGGATCTTTGTTGGCAAAGTGATGTCTCTGCTTTTTAATATGCTGTCTATGTTGGTCATAGATTTTCTTCCAAGGAGAAAGTGTCTTTTAATTTCATGGCTGCAGTCACTGTCTGCAGTGATTTTAGAGCCCCCCAAAATAAAACCTGTCACTGTTTCCACTTTTCCCTATTTGCCATGATCTTGATGGGACCCCAAAATTTTGATTTTTAAGCATATATGGTCAATTATACTTATAATCAGGTTAAGTTTATTGAAAGTGGACTCATTTTGCAAGCAAATTAGTCTTAATCTGGCTATATTTTGTAGAGACAAGGATGGTTTTCAAAAGAAAAATTATGTTTCAGTAATATACCTTTGTAGATATTAAATTCTAGTGCTATTAGTTGTCTTTGAGTTTTGGTATTTACTGCCTAAGACTCACTTCCCAGATGACTCCTTTTTACCAATTTGCATTATTGTAAGGTTTAATGAACTATTAAAAGGACACTCTAAAATTGTTTCTGATGTTTACCCTAGTAATCTATCTGTGGATGAAGATCAGATGTGCCATGACCTGAAACAAGGAGATTTCAAACTGGAAAAGACATCATTTAAAGAACTGTCTCCAACCTAGATGAAAGGATTTTTATCATATTCTTAACCAGCTCGTGTGCAGTCAAATCAAAGAGAATTAACTCCTGCATTCATTCCTCCCACTTTAAAAAGGGCCCCTGTACCAGACTGTTCTAAAGACAGGACTGCTGCCCTCAATACCACCTTAAAACAATACCCACGCCAGGATGAGAAGAATACGACATGAGAAGTGAACAGCTGTTCCAAGACGCTGGGCCTGACCTCTGTGATCCTTTATAGTGTTTTCTCGGTTTCTATCATGGACACACAAATCCTATGCAGAGTTTAAAAATCAATCCAACTGTTGTATTTATGGTCAATTACCCACGTTCAGTACTTTTGGTTTACCTTGCTGGATTTTTCCACTCCACGGCTTGATTGGATGGCCCTTAGGAAATTTATTCTAGAAGAAATTGTTCTGTTCAAGCCCTTATTGATATTACTAGATGGGACTCCCTCACTTGGCTAATCAGTCGTACCTGCTCTGACCCTGGCCATAAATACTTTTTGTTTGTTTGTTTAAAACAAAGATTTTATTAGTCATTGTCACACCTGAAAATTAAGCACCCCCAAATGATCCTCTCTTTAATGTTTCCTACAAAGCTATTCTAGGGAAGTAAGTCTGGAGAAACCATAATAAGTATATTTTTATTGTTTTTATTTAATAAATGAAAAAAAATTTAATTGCCATGTCAGAAAAATACTGTTTTTATTTTTTCAAATAAATTTATTTATTTTAGTTGGGGGCTAATTGCTTCACAATATTGTAGTGGTTTTTGCCATACACTGACATGAATCAGCCATGGGTTTACATGTGTTCCCCATCCTGAAACCCCCCTCCCACCTCCCTCCCCTTCCCATCCCTCTGGGTCATCCCAGTGCTCCATCCCTGAGCATTTGTCTCATGCATTGAGCATGGAATGGTGTTCTGTTTCACATATGATAATATACATGTTTCAATGCTATTCTCCCAGACCGTCCCACCCTCACCTTCTCCCTCAGAGTCCATAAGACTGTTCTATGCATCTGTGTCTCTTATTCTGTCTCGCATATAGGGTTACTGTTACCATCTTTCAAATTCCATATATATGCATTAGTATATTGTATTGGTGTTTTTCTTTCTGGCTTACTTCACTCTGTATAATGGGCTCCAGTTTCATCCATCTCAATAGAACTGATTCAAATGTATTTTTTTTAATGGCTGAGTACTATTCCATTGTGTATATGTACCACCGCTTCCTTATCCATTCGTCTGCTGATGGACATCTAGGTTGCTTCCATGTCCTGCTATTGTAAACAGTGCTGCGATGAACATTGGGGTACACACGTCTCTTTCAATTCTGGTTTCCTTGGTGTGTATGCCCAGCAGTGGGATTGCTGGGTCATACGGCAGTTCTATTCCCAGTTTTTTAAGGAATCTCCACACTGTTCTCCATAGTGGCTGTCATAAATACAATTCTTCTTTAAAGGTTAATCACTCAAGCTCAATCAGAACAATGAGCTAAATTTCAGTCAAAAATCATAACCTCCTGCTTACTGGGAGAGACCATCCCTTAATTATGGGATGGATTTATATTGTTAATACCAGGCTATAGTCATTTAAATTTAAAGGCTTCCTTATGGTGGGAACAATTAAATTATACTAAGGATAATGAGCTTAATAACATTAGGAAATTGGGCTGAGTGCCTTATGAAAAACATCAACTTATCATTACCCTTAAAGATAGTGATTGGTATGGAACAGATGGGTCAGGTGACCAGGGCTCACATCCAGTGGAGGTTCTTGGTTTAAATGTTAACTTAAGGGACTTCCCTGGTGGTCCAGTAGCTAAGACTGCACGCTTTCAATGCAGGGGACCTGGGTTCTGCTCCTGGTTGGGGACCTAGACCTCACATGCTGCAACTAAGAATTTGTATGCCAAAACTAAAGATCCCTCACTCCACAACTAAGACTCGGTGTGGCCAAATAAATTAAAAAATTCTTACTTAAGACTTTTAAAAATGCTACTAACTGTACTACCTGTATCCTGCTTACTCTACAAGATTGTTGTTTTTCATATTACCCAAAGTGCAACTGAGATTCTGACAAATATTTTGATGACTAAGCAGCTTGAAACAGTCAACCAAATATACAGCTGTTTAGTCCCTAAGTCGTGTCCGACTCCTTGCGACTCCACAGACTCAGTGCGCCAGGATCCTCTGTCCATGGAATTCTCCAGGCAAGAATACTCGAGTGGGTTGCCATTTCCTTCTCAAGGTGATCTTCCCAACCCAGGAATTGAACCTGGATCTCCTGAGTCACTTGCATTGGCAGGCGGATTCTTTCCCACTGAACCACCAGAGAAGCCCCGACCAGGTATATAGTTCTATATAAAATTAAAATAATTGTAATAATGTAACTCTGGACAGAGAAGCCTGGCATGCTGCAGTCCATGGGGTCACAAAGAGTCAGATACCACTTAGTGACTGAACAACAATAGTGTAACTCTAGGTATGGGAAGAAGCAACAAAAGGGAATCATTTCCTGAAACAGCAGACTAGTGAGACAAGTGGTTCAGATACTTTTATGGCTACTATTAACAGGGACATTAATAATGCACTCAGTAGCATATCAAGGGAATCCTGTCTGACCTAGGAATAAGCCTTCCTGGCACCATTGGACAATTTGGTTATGAAATGCCTCCCAAACCTTGGTTAAATTTAGGACCACAAGGAGGCACTGTAAAACAAGGAATGTCACTCACCATCCAGTTTCACAAATCTACTAGATTAAGTCCTCAGCACTGACCTACAACACACCCTGAAAAAAATTCAGGATGAACAGGGTGAGCCACTGTGCTTTGAGAAAACAGGCAAAACAGACCCTTAGAGAGCTGGATATGATAGGAACATTTTCTTGTGAACCCCAATTCTTGCATTTTCCCATACTTAGAAAAGCATTAAAATCATGAACTGAGATACCTGTTCCTCTTGACTAGCAGTAACTTTCTATCAAGATGTATGCTGGATTGCACACACCATTTACCAAAGTTACAGATATATTGGCCTCTCCCCCTACCTCTTGGGAGTAGTTCCTCAGAGCTATGGAAGGCAGAATTAAAAAGCTGATTCAGGGAGGGAGAAGAAAAAATAGATTTCTGTTTTAGAGTGTTGAGTTTCAGAACTGTCTCAGGAACATCAAAGGGAGCTTACCTACATAAAAGCATTTGGACAGCGACTTAAATCTAAAAAACAAAAAACTCCACTTACTTCATCGGAAAAAGTTCACTTCACTTATTCCCTTGAATCTCCATACCTGCTAAGAAGTGAAGATGTATGTTAGGATCTTCTGATGCCATCCAGAATCTTGGCTTTCTCTGCCCAATGAAGCCAAATAAAAAAATATGGAGACAAGGTTTGGAGGAAATAGAAAGGTGGCTTCAATCCTCAGGTGGAGGAGGGGAGACACAGCAGGCTCCTGCCTCAAGCACTGGGCCTCCCTTGCTTGAGAAATCAGGGGATTATATAGGTGAGGGCTCACAGCGAAGGGTCAGTGACAAGGAACAAAAGTGTAAGGATCTTATATTCTTCTTCCTCTTGCACTGTTTCAAAATAGTTATAGGCTGGAGTCAAGCAGCCTGTTAGTTAGGTCCTTTGTCTTTCCTGAATTGTACTGGAGTCTTCCCCTGGTGACTTAGTTGGTAAAGAATCTGCCTGCAATGCAGGAGACCCAGGTTTTATCCCTGGGTCAGGAAGTTTCCCTGGAGGAGGAAATTGCAATCCACTCCAGTATTCTTGCATGGAAAATCTCATGGACAGAGGAGTCCATAGGGCTATGACCCACAGGGTCGCAAAGAGGTCCATCCAACAGGACTGAATGAATTTTGCATGCATGCATGCACTGACTACACATAGGAACATTCAAAATAAAAATAGTGGTCAGAAAAGGACAAGAGAAAAAAAGAAAACTTTTTCCTTTTTCTCACTGGAACACCTTTAGTACTTTATAGAATTAAAAAATAAAATTCAGCCAAATACATTTCAAATATCTAATTAGTTATAGAAGATTCATAAATTAGGCAGCATCCCATATCTTCAAAGGGTTATAGTAAAGGAATGGTTTTTAAACGCAGAACATGGAATCCATAAACAGAAGAAAAGATTACTTCAGGCATGAAAGTGAAAGTCGCGCAGTCCTGTCAGACTCTTTGCGACCCCCATGAACTATACAGTCCATGGAATTTTCCAGGCCAGAATACTGCCGTGGGTAGCCTTTCCGTTCTCCAGGGGATCTTCCCAACCCAGGAATCGAACCCAGATCTCCCGCATTGCAGGCATCAGTTCAGTTAAATTCAGTCGCTCAGTCATTTTCGACTCTCTGCGACCCCATGAATCGCAGCAAGCCAGGTCTCCTTGTCCATCACCAACTCCCGGAGTTTACCCAAACTCATGTCCATCGAGTTGGTGATGCCATCCAACCATCTCATCCTTTGTCGTCCCCTTCTCCTCCTGTCCCCAATCCTCCCAGCATCAGGGTCTTTTCCAATGAGTCAGCTCTTTGCATGAGGTGGCCAAAGTATTGGAGTTTCAGCTTCAACATCAGTCCTTCCAATGAACACCCAGGACTGATCTCCTTTAGGATGGACTGGTTGGATCTCCTTGCAGTCCAAGGGACTCTCAAGAGTCTTCTCCAACACCACAGTTCAAAAGCATCAATTCTTCGGTGCTCAGCTTTCTTCACCGTCCAACTCTCACATCCATACATGACCACTGGAAAAACCATAGCCTTGACTAGACAGATGTTTGTTGGCAAAGTAATGTCTCTGCTTTTCAATATGCTATCTAGGTTGGTCATAACTTTCCTTCCAAGGAGTAACCCTTATGGCAGAAAGTGAAGAGGAACTAAAAAGCCTCTTGATGAAAGTGAAAGAGGAGAGTGAAAAAGTTGGCTTAAAGCTCAACATTCAGAAAACTAAGATCATGGCATCTGGTCCCATCACTTCATGGCAAATAGATGGGGAAACAGTGGAAACAGTGTCAGACTTTATTTTTTTGGGCTCCAAAATCACTGCAGATGGTGATTGCAGCCATGAAATTAAAAGACGCTTCCTCCTTGGAAGGAAAGTTATGACCAACCTAGATAGAATATTGCAGGCATAGGTAACCTATCTTACGGGGAATGGAAGGGGTCTATATGGCAGATTATCTCAGCTTCCTTTGGGGACAACAGAGGGCCCGTTTGACAGACTGCCTCATTGGTGCTGACCAAAAAATTCCTGACTAACTTGTTAAGACTACATTTCTGGGTGACGCTGAAACTTTAGCTACGAAAGGTATTAATTCCCGGATTAGGGTGTTGTCCTAACAATAAGTGACTCCATTTCAAGCCTACAGTTTTCTTTCAAACAATAGTAAAGTTGAAATAAGGACATCCAGAGAGATGAAGTGACCTGCCATTATAACAAAGCAGGCAAAGACCTCTTCATTCCAAATCCCGCGGCGTTCTCCCTCACAATGCTGCCTTTTTGATTGAAATGGGTCTGGAAGTTAGTGCCCTTCCCTCTCTAAAACTGAGAGAACATTTAGGAACCATCTGCAGAGTTAAGGTGTGGAAATGCTCTCAGAGGAAAAGGATGCATTTTCCCGGTTGAGCGCCTCTTACTGCTCCTCTAACACCCTTTCCGCTTTGTGTCTTTTAAGCGCGAAAAATTTTCTCAAAAAGACCAGGTGCGCTCAGGCTCCTCTTTCTTAGAACTACATTTCCCACAATGCCTCAGGAGGCCCCAAGAAGCAAGAAACTACAATGCCCGAAATGCCAAGGGTTTTTTTTTTTCTTTTTTAGAGGCGGATAAGCTTCCACTCCAAATTCAGAAATGAAGTTTACCCATTCTAGAGACCAGATACAGTCACTTCTTTCCCCTTTCCTGCCAGAGACTTCCGTTCCCAGCTCGAACTTCCGACTCCATTCTTCTCCCGGTGGGAATGCCTGGGATAAATACGCAAGCTGCGAGTAGAGCGCATGCGCTGACCGGCACCGGGTTTGGACCTCCTGGGAGGCCTGCAGGTCCGGGCGCGTCCCGCCTTGCGCGTGCGCAGACGATAAACCAACGCCCCAGAGTTGAGGCGCGGGTGTAGTGCCGCGTTTCAGTGAAGTCGCACGTGAAGAGCAGCGGTGGCCAGAGCCCGGTGAGTGCAAGCTGAGACCGGGGCTCGTGGGCTGCACGCGGGACTGGGTGGCGGCGGCCGCTACAGGTGGGAGCCCCGCGGCCGCGAGGCCTGGCGGGCGCCTGTGGGGAGGGGTCCGAAGTCGCGCGGCGGGCAGTCTTAACTTTGGACCCGGATCCTCGTTGCTATGCAACAGGGGGCGTCGTTACTAAGTAACACGGGAGGCGCGCGTTTCCTGGGAGAAGAGAGTTCTAGGTGCTGCTCCGAGGTCTGGTCGAGGACACGCGGCTGTCAGGTTTGCGGGACGAGGCCAGCGCTGAGCCCCTCGACCCCGACTCCCGCCTACGGCTCGGCCTCCCGCGGCTTCGCTCCGAGCCCTTTGGGGGTACCCCGAACCCCTGGGCCGCGCCGCGTCCCTTGCCGGCGACGTCACCCAGCAGCCTTGGCAGGGGACACGCTGTTCGAAATAGCACAAGCATGCCACTGACACCCTGTCTCGGGGAGGCCGGGCCCTGGGGAAGGCGCCGTGCGCATGGGAAGCTGCCCCTTTGCTCGTCGCCCTGCCCCCAAACAGTTGCTGGGCAGCAGCTGTTAGGGGTTTAGCGGGGGCTACCCCCACCTGCCAGGACGCTGACTTCATACTCCCGAGTAGCAGCTTCACCCGGTCTAGGAGCTTCCTTTCCACGCAGCTGTGCTTTTCGAGTGGCCGCTGCATATTTGGATCAACTTTAAAATAGTTCTCTCCGTACCTCTCCATGGCTCTCCGTTGCCATGCTCACCGCTTCTTGGCGGGCTTCTAACACTCATTTAACAAGAATTTATTAGTCATTGTTCTGTGCTAGGCGCTGGGGATCCCAAGGAAGGTTAGCTGTCAAGTCTGAAGGGGAAGTGCTCAAAGTCTATTGGGGAAGGCAGGCATAAAAACTGCTAAACTATGCTACAGTGCATTGAGTGGTAAAATTGGCAATTTGTGGGCTACAACTTTCCTATAGATGTTTATAATTTACAAAGTTCTTGTAGAAACATGTTGACTACTTGCATTAACTCTTAACCTCGTTTGATCCCATTTAAATTTGAGGAGACTGAAACTCAGACAGGTTAAGTAATAAGGAAGAAGATAGTGGCTTCTAAATTTTATTTTTTTTGGCCACGCTGCAGTGCATGTGGTATCTTAGTTCCCTGGTCAGGGATTGAGCCCACACCCCCTGCATTGGAAGCATGGAGTGTTAACCACTAGACTGCCAGGGAAGTCCAGTAGTGGCTTCTGGTGTGTGGCAGAACTGAGCCTGGGACAGAAAAGTCTAGAGTGCTTTGTACACTGCTGCATTTTGGGGGCTTTGCCCAAACAGTAGACTTTCCCCTGTGCTGCTGATCATTTGTGGCAGCTGTCCTGTTATGCATCAGAAATCCCCAAGGAGCTCTGAAAACAAAAGCCTGAACCTGACTCTGGGGAGAGTCCCAGTAAAGAAGCCCCGGGGGCTGGAGGGTGCAGGTGGGACAGACACTCCAGCTTGAGCAGGCTCGGGCCCTTCTCATGGCAACCACAGTTGAGAACTGCTGCTCCATGGGGGCAGTTTCTACAATGATGGGGAAATCAGGACCGGCAGAAGGCACAAAATCAGCTGCCCCTCCTGCCACGTTGTGATTTATAGTGCGAGAGGAAGTGACCAGGAGGAAGGAGCCTTGGCAGGGAGTCTGGGGACCGCCCACCCTCCCTCTTAGCAAACCACAGCTAAACATATAGTGCCTTCTCACCACCGTAGTTAAATGAAGCAGTTTCCCCAGTTCAGCCTGTCCCTGCCCGAGCCATATTGCTGCTGTCTAAAGAAAAGTGGCAGGTCTAGTCCTGGCTTTTTGCTGCAGAACCATGATCTGTGAGTCCAGCAGGTGGGTCATCATCTGGTGGGTGGTCTCCTTGTGGGAGTGTGGGTGTCCTCTGTCTGTGAGGTGGTTGATTTGGGGGCAGAACTTTAAGCTCCTTGAGGGCAGCAACCATGTCTTAATGAGGCAGGGTGGGTGGGGTGTGGAAGCAAAAGGCCACAGTTTAGACCCTGGGTTCTGGAGTCAGGTCCCTGTCCTGCTGTGTGAACTTGAACAACACTTGATCTCTCTAAGCCATAGTTTTCTGAGTAAATGTGGAGAAATAGCAGTATCTTATAAGATTGGTGTGGACTTAAATGAGATGGTGAAAGAACAAGCTCTTTGTAAATTATAAAGCAACACACACACACACAATTTGTTGTTGTTGAGTGCCTGCTATTTGCTGAGACGTTTAAGACATCCTTCCTCTCAGAGCTCAAGGCTGCTGCAGCCCCTGACTCCCATGGCTTCTTTTTATCAAAAGTATTTGGTTGGGATGAGGAGGTATCATGGTGATGGGTTAGACCCTTGCTAAAGGAGAAATGAGGAGGAATCCTGTTGAAGAAAACAATTTGAAGAAAAAAGGGAAAAGTGAAAGTGTTAGTTGTGTCCAACTCTTTGTGACCCTATGGACTGTAGCCTGCCAGGCTCCTCTGTCCATGGGATTCTCCAGGCAAGAATACTGGACTGGGTAGCCAGTCCCTTTTCCAGGGGAATCTTCCCAACCCAGAGATTGAACCCAGGTCTCCTACATTGCAGGAAGATTCTTTACCATCTGAGCCACCAGGGAAACCTTTGAAGAAAGGGAGTAGCCAGTAATCTCCTCTCTTATCTGCAAAGGGCACCCTCTGGAATCGGGTTAGATTTGGTTTCTTGTATATTTCCGAAGGTTGACTGGCAGGCAATGCCAGCCTCACTGTGGAGTTTAGTTCAAGGTCCCCCAAGTCTCCTCGGATTTCCAGGTGGCTCAGTGGTAAAGAATCCGCCTGCCAATGCAGGAGATGCAGGAGCCATGAGTTCGATGCCTGGGTCAGGAAGAACCCGTGGAGGAGAAAATGGCAACCCATTCCAGTATTCTTGCCTGAAGAATCCCATGGACAGAGGAGCCTGGCAGGCTACAGTCCACGAGGTCGCAAAGAGTCGGACACGACTGAGCAATTGAGCACACACAACTCCCCTGGACTGGAGCAAATGGCTGCCTGAAAGTTGAGGCTGGCACAGAACGCAGGAGGCTTCCAGTTGGGGGTGGGGGTGGGGAGCAATTCACGGAGCCTTGACCTTCTAGATAGGAGGAGACGTCATCGGATCCCTGCGGGTGGAGGTCCTTGGATATAGAATCCAACCCAAGATAGCAACCCTGCTCGTTCAAGTCCCCAGTGCGGTCATGACCCAGATAGACCAGGAACTGACCTGTGCTTTCCTCACCTCTGACCACAGGCAGGCAGGAACCATCTGGTTCTTGATTTGTGCCAGAAAAAGAGTAGAAGTCTTCCCAACCTGAGGTGGTTCCTCTGAACTGCCTGTTTTTGCAGCCTGATCCTACAGGTCTCAGGAAAGATTTAGAGCAGCTGTTTCTGTGCCAGAAAGTGCCCCAAATGTGATATTTTTATAACCAGTTCTTCGACCCTCCTTTCCACTAAACAAGAAAGGGAATATCTTCTCCTCCTTCTTGACTTCTGTCTGACTACCTGAGGGCCCTGGTAGCTACAAAAACTTCAAACACCTGACTGCTCCTGCCTCAGGGGCCTGGTTAAGCCTCTGTTCAAGTCTGAATCTTGGACACTCCCAGGAGCTGCAGGTTCATTTCTGAGCCTGGAAGAGAACAGGGAATTTGCCGGTGCTGTTTGACTTTTCTCAAGCACGGTAGCAAATAGAAGTTGGAACTGAAAATGTTTTTCTTGGCTGAATCCACTGGTACTTCAATGAGTTGATACTTGTTGGGTCTTAACTTGCCTACAGCATCACATTACAGAGAAGATCAGAGCATAAAACACAAAGCAGTTAAGTGAATTATCACCAGTAATTCATGGAGTGGATTGATAGATGCCAAGTCTATTTTAGCTCATGAATAATCTCTTGTGTGACTTTCCAAATCACTTGTGAGATTTAAGTTGGAGAGGATACGGCACGGTGGTATATACGAAGGTGCTGATGTCAGGTGTGTCCAGCTCTTTGTGACCCCACAGACTGTATCCCGGCACGCTGCTCTGTCCGTGGGATTCTCCCGGAAGGAATACTGGAGTGAGTTGACATGCCTGCCTCCAGGGGTTCTTCCCAACCCAGGAATCAAATCCTTGTCTCCTGCACTGCAGGCAGATTCTTTCCAGCTGAGCCACCAGGGAAGCCTGATGTCAGGTGCACCTGAATTCAAATCCTGGCTCCCCCACTTACTGCTTATCCTTCCTCAGTTTCTTCCTCAGTAAAATGGGGGATAAGAACAGTACCTACCTAATGGGTTGTTGTGAGGATTAAATGAGACAGGTGGCCCATGGTTAACTTTTTATTGTTAATAATACTGTTCCTTAAAAGTTGTGCTTTAAGTCTTTGTCTCCATTGGGGACTGGGGAGTTGAAGTCATTCAGTGTGAGTGGATCTTGACTTTGCACAGTGGAATCCTCTGGGGCGCTTTTGCAGGTCTAAGCCCAGGCCATACTCACCTTGACATCAGAATCTCCTGTCTTAGGGCAGAGGCATCAATAGTTTGTGAAGCTTCCAGATGTTTCCAGTGAGCAACCACAGTTGTGATCCACCTTCACTTCTACAATTTGGAAGCAGAAGTTTGGGTCCAAATCCTGGCCTTTCTCCTTAGCCCCAGTGACCTTGGGGAGATGCTTAAGTCCTAAGTCTCAGTCTCTTCTCCTCTCTACCCATAGTGGTGAGGAGGATAAGAACCATCTTACATGATACCCCTGCAGAATAAATGGCCTGTGTACAGTGTGTTCTTATTTGAACACCCAACCAAGCACATTTCTTTACATCTTTATACAGTGGTAATCCTATTTGAGTGCAATTTTTAAGTGTTTAAAAAAAATATATATATATATATATATATTAGCTTTATCTAAAGTAGATTATAACTTCCTTGGGGACAAAGCTTTATAGTCTTATAATTTTTTTAATCCCAAAGCACCTAATACACAGAGGCAGGCCTTCAGGTTTTTAGAACTGGAGTAAGCCTCAGAGAGATCTTCTCATCCACCTTAAGGCACTGACTTATACTTACTGGTTTATTAATATGCAAACAGTAAAGAACGTGAAAGAGGAACCCGTGAATCAGATGGTTGTGCCCAGCTGAGGTTGAAAGTCTCAGTTCTGTGTTTTAACTAACAGGGAGGGGCGGAGGAGAGTGCTGGGGCAAGTCACGCACAGGACAGTGGGTTTCTCTGCCAGTTCGGGCCCTCGCTCATGCCGCACTTCTCAACCCTGGCAGATCCAGCCATGGCAGGCTCATGTAGCAGTTCGCCATGGGGCAAGCATCTGTTCAAAGTCCTCCTGACGGTGCTCGTGGCTCTCTTGCTCCTGCACTCAGCATCTTCCCAGTCACATCGAGACTTCGTGACGCCGGGCCAGCAGAAGAGGGAGGCCCCGGTTGATCTCTTGAGCCAGATTGGTCGCTCTGTGCGGGGAACGTTGGATGCCTGGATTGGGGCAGAAACCATGCACCTGGTTTCTGAGGTAAGGAGGGTGTTCCCTGCTGTGACCACACACGTTGAGGACAGAGGAGCTGTTCATGGCAGCTCGTCTTGACTCCACATCCTCTGTATCATAATCTGTAGGGCAGAGAGCCCCCCAGTTTCACAGAATGAAGCCAGACAGCCACTGCCTTTTACATCCCCTTTGTTTCATTCCTACCCCAGAGCCTTTAGTTCCACCCCCATCTTTCCCTTATCTCTGCCCTTTCTTGCCAGGAAGACTGGGAAATGAGCCATGTCCTATGGCTCATTTGTAAACCTATGTCACTGGTGACTATGTGTCTGACTTTGGTCTAAATCTGACCTAAAGTCTTAAATTGGCAAAATATCAAGACCTGAGTCCATTCTTTCACCTGGAGAGGCAGGAGTGGGGATGACTCAGGGCCTTAAGTCAGGGCTGTCTCTTCTACCCAGTGGCATCCCAAGCATCTTGCCACATACTTTTGACAGGTCTTATTGAATACCTGAAACAAAGATCTTACCATTTGTAAGATCCATAATACAGAAGAGCTGATTGACTTCGTTGTCACTGAAACATCCTAGGCCTTCAGGGATGCTGCTTCCCAGACCTTCAATCCTTGGGAGGCTAGGAGGACCGCCACCAAATTTTACAGGGTGACTGCTTCAGGGATTTGATGATTGCCCCACACACCCACGTTTACCCACTACCACTACCAAAGTATTTGAGCACATCAGTTGAATTAGGGCCCCAGTGTCCTGGGTTCCAGCTCAGGAAGGAGAAATGGCCCCACGCACTGGAAGGTGGCTGTGGAAAGGACCCCTCAGCCAGGCCGAGAAGCAGGTGGCGTTCCTGGCCAGCGGTGGTGAGGCTCGGAGGAGAAGAGCATCATTAATTATGGACTTATCTCATGCCCTCCTCTTCCCACAGACCTTGGCACAGATAATGTGGGCCATCTCCTCAGCCATCTCTGTGGCCTTCTTCACACTGTCTGGGATCGCTGCTCAGTTGCTAAATGCCTTGGGGCTAGAAGGTGAGTGGCAAGAGAACTGGTTAGGTCGGCTGGAGCTTAGCATGTTACTTCCTGTTTGTGAGAGTTTATCTTTTCAAGGTCTAGACTTTTCCCTAGCTGTTTAACAACTCCCAGGTCTCCCCAGAGGCAAGCCTAAGAGCAAGCTACTAACTGGGGCATTGCGCTAGCGTCTCTTCTAACCGGCACCCACAGAGGCTCACTCCCAATTCATAGATGCAACAGACTCAACCAAGGGAAGGAGTCTGCTCAGAGTCAGCTGGACCTAGAGCTGGGATTTAAGCTCCATGACCCGAGGGGAAAGGATTTTTCCTTGGCTAAGGGGGTTTGGCTCTTCCCCTTTTTATTGGTTCTTGACAGCGCCCCCCCCCCTCCCTTCACCGTGCCAGGGTGGCTGATTCTATGACTCTCTCCCCTTCCAGGAGATCACCTCACCCAGGGCCTGAAGCTCAGCCCCGGTCAAGTCCAGACCTTCCTGCTGTGGGGAGCAGCCGCCCTGGTTGCCTACTGGCTGCTGTCAGTGCTCCTTGGCTTGGTCTTGGCCTTGCTGGGGCGGATCCTGTGGGGCCTGAAGCTTGCCCTCTTCTTGGCCGCCTTTGTGGCCCTGGTGAGGTCTGTGCCCGACCCCTCCACCCGAGCACTGCTCCTCCTGGCCTTGCTGACCCTCTACGCCCTGCTGAGCCGGCTCACTGGCACCCGGGCCTCAGGGGCCCAGCTGGAGGCCAAGGTGCGGGGGCTGGAACGCCAGGTGGAGGAGCTGCGCTGGCGGCAGAGGCGAGCGGTCAAGGGGCCCCGGAACGTGGAGGAGGAGTGAGAGGGTCGCCGGACGCCGCCCCCTGCATCATACCAAAGAGCCGAGCTGCTTCTGGGTCGCACAACCCTCCCTCCAGCCCCTTGCCCCTTTCTCGCCCTGTCTCTGAACCTTTCAGACCTTTCTCTCTGCAGCCCCCTTAGCCGAGAGAGGAAGACCATCCCCCGACTTGTCCTTGGGGACCCTGTCCTCTGAGGTTCTTTGTCTGGGCTTGGTTCTCCCCACCCTTTCTCTGTTCCCAGCCTGTCTTAGCGGGTCAGGTGTTTGGCAGGGGGCTCCTGCCAGCTTCTGCACTCGCTCTCAGCTGAACACCCCGATCACTGCTGATGGCCTTCACGACTCAGCCACGAGTTGCCTTCCTCCAGTGCTCTTTCCCTCCTGTCGTTCTCTAGCTCCCCCTTTGCCAGGTCCCCTGCTCCCATCCTTGTTTGTCTTCTCCCAGCCCTGTACTCCAGCGAAAGGCAAGCTCCTGTCCCTTTCATTGCCCGGTGGTGGGGTGGGGGAGAGGCAAGGCCTATGGGGCCTGAGGGCAAACAGAAGTGGGGAAGTTCCCACTTGGGGCCGGGGCTGGAATGTACCTTGAGTCTGTTACAAGTGCCTTAATCCGAGCCAGCGAGCCAGCGGGGTCCTCCCTTTGCCTGCTGCTGCCATACTGTATGTAAGAAACTGCCCTGTGGCTGCTTTGTGTCAAGAGGAAAGTGGTTCCTCTCGGATTCTTGATTCCCCTTCAGCCAGAGCAAAGGATGACTGCTTTGTAGGCTTGTGCCTGCAAGTAGGACCTTGCGATGGCCGTGAGATCCCCCGTGGGGGTTTCAGAGACCCCGAAGGAGGAAGGAGGACTCATCTTCCTGTCTACAGAGCTCCAGGCGGTTCTCCATTTATCTCTTCTTCACTGCCACCGAGGAGTGGCTGATCAGCAGCCCAGGAGGAGCGTAGCACAGACAGCAGAGAAGTACCACACAGCTCCTTCTCATGCTCTGCAGCTGAGATATCCCCACTGGGGGCCACTCATTTCTTCCTCCAAGGCTCTGCTAGAGGTGGGTGGCCTTCTCTGCCAGGCCCTACACACGATGTGAAGAGTAAAGAAATGCCCAGTTCTTACTGTTGAGGTTGAAATGGAATCACAGCTGCAGTGATATATATATATATATTTTTATCGGCGCTTGGTTGGTTTTAAATAAAGTGCACGCTATTTTATTATCTCTTTCCGGATAAAATGTATTTGCTGAAAGTCTGGCTTGCCTTGATTGCTCCATCTCCAGCTAAACCAGTTTCTGTGGAGCTGCTCAGTTTCTCCCTGCAGGTGCCAAATAGGGAGAAAGGGAGGGAGTGAAAAAGAAAGCTGGTAAGAGGGACCCTTCCCTCCTGGGCTGTGAGGAATGAGGAGGGCACACCCCATTCCCAAACTTCCCTGGACTGGCCAGCTCTGTGAGAATAGTGTGTCTCTAGGGGAGGAGGGAAGGGACCGCTTCCATCCCTGCGTGCAGGAGTGGTAAAGGCTGGCCCCCAGCCAGAGAGAGCCTGGCTTGCTCTCCCTGCATCCCCATCGTGGCTCTCAACCTGGCCCATGGAATGGATCAGTTATTTCATGGAAGGGCCCGGGTGTGAGTTTTCCTTTTTAAACTGCCCAGGAAAGGCTAACGTGCAGCCAGGTGCAAGGCTCTAGACCACTCCCTCCCAACACTGCCTGGCCGGGGAGGCTGAGCCAGGACACTGGACCTGGGAGGCAGGCCTTCCCCTTGGGGCAGAGAGGAGCCCTCACACTTCTAGGCCCACAGGCTTCCCGCAGGGACGGGGCTGCCTGCCGCTGCGTGCACCCAGGCAGTGGTCCCCTGGCCCTGTGGGCCCCTTCATTCCCTCTCCATCCCTGAGCTCGGTTCCTAGTATCTCTGAATTCTGGTTCTGGTGTCAGATGCTTTTACAGGTGAGCTGCTTGTGCAGTGGGGATGAAGCAAAGGACGTGGCTCTTTCCTCCTTGATCAGGAGCTTCCCAGAGAGGGAGCGAACCAAACACATCGTCCTGTCCCTTAGCACAGCCAAGTCAGACCCCAGGGAAGTGGCCTGGCCAGCCTCTAGCACGGGGGCGCTCAGGGATTGGGATCCGCGGGGCACTAGGACCCGGCGGGGCCGAGGGGCAGCCCGTGAGCCGCGCTCACTCCCTCCCACCCTCCGCTCCAGCTCCGGCTCCCGCTCCATTGTCTGGGAACTGCAGCCGCGGGGCGGGCGGACCTGAGGACCGGCGGGCTGCACCGGGCACTCATTCGGCCGGGAGATGCCGGGCGGACCGCGGCCACCTGAGCCGCCCGCCTAGTCCCCGCCTTCCGTGGGAAGGATGTGCGCCTGGATGGCGGGGCGCGCGGCCGCAGCTCCCCGGGGGCCCTGCGCCCCCTGGCTCTGCCTCCTGGTGGCCTTCGCCCTGGACATCGTGAGAGGTCAGCGGGAGGGACGGGGCGGGGCGAGGGGCAGCCGGGCCCAGACTGAGGCCGGGGACGAGGGATGCTCGGGAGCCGGGAGTCTACGAGTTCTGGGACGAAACCCCGAGCCGGGTTGCCCGGCAGCGTGCCCTGAGGGTGGAGAGGTCTCACCCCGCCGGGATCTGGCCCCCAGCTGCGGGCCTCTGTTGCTTCCCTCACTTGCATAACCTGGCAATTCCTTCCTGGTCCAGGACCAGCGCGGTCCCCGGGCTCTCGCGCGTCATCCTCCCACCCTCGCCGAGTCCCCGCACCTTCCGCGAGCTTCCCCTCCAGCAGGGACGTCTAACCTGGTTGCCTCCTGCCCCGCACGCACCAACTCCCTAACTGGCCTTCCAGAGAGCTGTAGCCCTGTGGCTCCTCGCCCCCTCCTCTCTGCCCAGGACCTGAGAGATCCTCACTGCCTTCCCTCTGCGCCGCCGAGGAGCTCTCTGACCTTGGAGTCTCCAGGGGTTGTCCCATTCGTGCCTTCCTGAGTATGGGGATCCCTGGAGGAGGGGCAGAGCCTCCCCTGGACTCCGGGGGTGGGAGTCAGACTGCCGCTGGCGTGGACTGAGGCTGCTAGGTGGATGATGCCAGAGACAGTGGGGGATAGTGAGACATTTTCTGCTCCTGCCCCCCTCCCTCACAAGAGAGCTGAACTCTGAGTGATGGGAGTCCGTGGGAGTCAGGCCACAAGAGCATGTTGTAATTATCCAGGCAATGGAGTAGACAAGAGGACCAGAAGCCAGGGTCTGACCCCAGGGAGCTACAGCCACTCACCTGTTACACTTGGGGAGCGGGGAGTGAAGCTTCTCACCACAGGCTGCTTGGTGGGGGGGGGGTCTTGAACGAGGTTGAAACCATCTAGACCCCCAGCCCAGCAGTGAGGCTGCTGGCTCTAGGGCTCCTTTCAGCCACCTGCTCCCCTCCCTGGGGACCCAGCAGGAGCCCTCATAACCCCTCACACAGAGAGAAGAGGAAAGGCTTGTCACATCTATTATGCAGCAGCAACAACCCCTCCTCCAGACAGTGTGCCATGGTTTACAAAGCTCTCCCCTGGCTACCATGTCACTAAGTGCTCCTTCTACAGGTGAGGAGCATACTGACCCAAGCTTCATCAAGGCAGAGTTAGGATGGAAACGCAGGTCTCCAGGATCCCAGAGGGCTTCCCACGTGGCTCAGCTGGTAGTGAATCCTCCTGCCGTGCGGGAGCCCTGGATTTGATCCCTGGTTTGGGAAGATCCCCTGGAGAAGGGAAAGGCTACCCACTCCAGTATTCTGGCCTAGAGAATTCCATGGACTATAGTCCATGGGATCCAAATGAGTCAGACACGACTGAGGGACTTTCACTTCAGGCTCCCAGATGATCCTCTCCAGGAATGGGGGATTCTGGGATGAGTGTGACAAGGTCCCTTGTCAACAGACAGGAAAAATAAATCAGAGGAGGCAGCCAGGGTGAGAGGGCAAGCAATCAAGGAGGGCTTCCTAAAGAAGGAGGCAACATTCACTCTTGGCCCTGAAGGAGGAGGGAGGCAAGGAGGAGAGACCTCCCAGTCTAGGGAGTGAAGCCTGCAGGGGTGCAGTGGAAAGCAGCCCAGGGTGGAGAGAGGGGGAGGTTGGAGAGACAGGATGTATAATGGTTGGTGGCTGGGCTCTTTGACTCCCAACTCCACCATGCTCCAGCTATGGAACCCCAGGCCAGTCCCTGAACCTCTCAACTTCATTTTCTACAACCATAAAATGGCATTAATAGTAATAAACCTAGTAGTTCTCAGAGCTCTTACAGAACACGGAGGTGTTAACATATGCACAGCATTTACAACAGTAACTTGCACAAGTTAACTTTCAAAAAATTATTATTAGGGCTAGCTAGTAGTCAGTTGATACACACCAGATATGCTCTGAGGGTTCCTTTGCCCTTTTGAGTGTTGAATACTTTGACTCCCTCCCCAGGCTTACATAGGGTTCCTGCCCCCTCCCCCATTCCAGGCTTGCTCTCTAATACCCAGATGGGATGGGGTAGAAAGGAGCAAGTTTGAGAAAACAGTGCAAGGTTGCCATGGTGATGATACAGTGGCAGCAAGGGTGGATGCCCAGCCAAGTCTGGCCAAGGACCCGGGGGGCAGAGGAAGGGTCTCTAATTCTACAAAGCTCACCTTGTCACCATCTTTTATTACCACATGGACCCTGTCTGGGGAGGGCTTGGTGTCACCAGTGCCTTGGTGTCAGAGGCAAGTAGGTAGAGGGCAGGAGTGGGTAGGGGAAGAGGAGACTTTGAGAAGGTTCTGCTGGTGGGAGGAAGGCCTGGGTCTGTGGAGGAACAAGGAGTGACTCAGAGCTGGCAGTCAGTCCTGGATGCAGATTCAAATCCCGGCCCCAGTTGCCTGTGAAGTGGGGACTCCCCCCTCCAACATCCTGGGAGAATGGGACTCACAACCCTTTTCTTCCTCCACCGCCCATGACTGCTGTGCCCTGGGGCAAAGCTGGGTTCAGCCCCTGTCTGCTCTGAAGCTGCCACCACCCCTACACCTTCTCCCTCCTTAGTGGACTGTTACCAGGACCCCCTGGACCCAGTCTACCTTCCGGCAGCCCTGGGACTCCTGGATGCCCCTGAGCACTTCCGTGTGCAGCAGGTGGGCCGCTACCCCCCTGCCAACTCCTCTCTGGCCTCCCGATCTGAGACCTTTCTGCTCCTGCAGCCCTGGCCCAGGGCCCAGCCACTTCTCCGGGCCTCCTACCCACCCTTCGCCACTCAGCAGGTAAGGAGGCACCACCAGAGTCTTTTGGGCTACCAGGACTCAGAGCCGAGGTCTGCTGTGTGTGGCTCAGGGCCCTCCCACAGCCCTAGCCGCGCTCCCCCTTTTCCAGAGGGGGAGAAGGAGACCCCATCAAGGCTCTCTCTTACTAGCCTGAGATTTCGCTTCTCCCCACCCCCTGCTTTGTTGAGCACCCCCATTCTCCCTCCAGGTGGTCCCTCCTTGGGTCACGGAACCACATCAACGGCCAGTCCCATGGGACGTGAGGGCCGTGTCAGTGGAAGCGGCCGTGACTCCAGCAGAGCCCCACGCCCGTGTCCTCTTCCACCTCAGAGGGCAGGATTGGCCCCCAGGGCCTGGCAGCCTGCCCTGCGCCTGGCTCCATGCCACACACTCAGCAGGCACTGCTCACCGAGCCTGCCGCTTCCAGGTGAGTGGGAGGCCCCACCTGGGTTGGCCCTGCTGCTGTGCCCACCAGAGGGTGATCCCAGAATAGGAAAGAGAGGGCTCACCACTTCTGGGAGGTTTGGGGGTCACAGACCACCTGATTCCATTCCTGCTCTGCTAGCTCTCACAGGGCCCTTTTATTTGGGGCCCCTTGAGGAGTTCAGTCCATTGTACATGACTTTGGGCAAGTAACTTAATCTCTCTGAGGCTCAGTTTCTTCATCAGTAAAATGACATAATAGCAATTCTTACCTCATATGGAGCTGGAATAAAGAAATGAGATGAGGACTTCCCTGGTGGTCCAGTGGTTAAGACTCTGCCCTTCCAATGCAGGAGGCGCAGGTTCGATTCTTGGTCAGGGAACTAGGATCCCACATGCTGTGAAGCATGGTGCAGCCAAAACAAAACAAAAATAGTAATTAAAAAAAGAAAAGAATAAATGAGATGGATGCAAAAATAGCTTTTGGCACAATGCCTGGCACAAGAGCAGTCCCTCAGCGAGCGTTTATATTATTGTTAGCATTGCTTTTATTGTTGTGCTTTCCCCTCTTTGGCAGCCTAGCATGGGATTCCACTGGAGAGAGGTGTTCTGTGGGCTGTGGGTTCTGAGAAGCCTGAGCTGTAGTCAGGGCAGTCCCGGGGCATGAGCAGGGGGAGGTGCTGGGGCTGGTTCACTTTGGAATAAGAATGTTCCCAAAGGTAGAAAAATGGCCAGTGGGACGTGTTCTAAGACCTAGCCTGTCATGTCGCCAGCTGGCTGTGTCACCTGCTTGCGTCTCTGGCCCATGCTGGCCCTGTGTTCATGGACCCCTCCAGCTCTGGGTTTCCTGCCAGAGGATGGGTGCTGGGGCTCCCCTCCCCACCACGCCGACCATGGCTGTTGTGTCTTGGCAGCCATCCCTGGGCGCCTGTGTGGTGGAGCTGGAGTTCCCTTCGCATTGGTTCTCCCAGGGCTCGGCCACCCAGGCAGAGCTGGCCTACTCGCTGGAGCCAGCAGCTGAGGGTCCTGGGGGCTGTGGCCCCAGGGGGGAGGAAGACCCTGGGGAGCGGGCCCTCCCAGTGGGCAGTGTGGAGCTGCGCCCAGCGGACCCCCCACAGCACCAAGAGGTGCCCCTGGATGAGGCAGTGACTCTGCGGGTGCCTGACGTGCCTGTGCGGCCTGGACAGCTCTTCAGCGCCACCCTCCTGCTTCGGCACAACTTCACAGCTGGTGTCCTGACCCTGCGGTGAGCTGCCTGGGTCCCTGGGGATGGGTCAGAGGCAGGGAACTTCTGCAGGAAGACTGGGCAAGTGCTCCCTCCTCTTGGGGTCCTTATGGAATCCCTGACCTCTGTAAAACATGGGTCCATCAAACCCCCTCCAGGTTAAGCACTACGATTGCTCTGGTAGCAGGCAGGACCCCACCATTGGGCAGGACCTTGAACCTGGACTCAGAAGTAGGAAGCTCCCTTCCCCCCGGCACTTTTCTGAGACTCCTTGGTCTGGTGGGGCTAACGCTGCCCACAAGGCAATTGTGTCTCCAGGGAGGGGAAACAGGAAGAGGACTTAGAAACTGGGAAGCGTGGTGCCTGGGGGTGGTTAATGCTTGGATGCCCCAGGAGAGGTATGTGCCCCAGTTACATTCATCTACATCTTTTCCCACTGGCCACCCTCACCATGGTCCTTAGCCTTTGGACACAGTTGGTTCCTTCCCATAGAAAGGCCCTCCTTTTCATGCCCCTTTCTTTAGGAAGTCTGCCCCAGCCATTCCCCCACCCCACTGTTACTGTTTGTGTGTCCCGCCCCTGTGTCTCTCCCTCTCCTGCTTACTGGCACCATCATTAGATCTTTCCTAGACTCTTAAAAGATGCCGAGCCCTGTGTCTCCACTCTGGAGCTCAGGAAAGAGCAAGGCCCAGTTCCCCCCTGGCCCTGAGGGACCCCTAGTGGTAGGGAAAGGGGCTGCGTGGACATGGACAGGATCATACCGTACCCAGCTCTGCAGAGGCAGGGGTTAGAGGGTGGAGGTGGGGGATATTCATCCTGTCACCAGGAAAGCTTTTTAAAGAAAATGATATCTGTGTTGTGGAGGCTTGAAGAATGAGCAGGTGAAAAGAGGAAGGGCAGGGACTTCCCTGGTGGTCCAGTGGCTAAGACTCTGTGCTCCCAATGCAGGGGGCCTGTGTTCCATTCCTGGTCAGGCAACTAGATCCCTCATGCCACAAGTAAAAGAAATCACAGGCTCAAACTAAAGATTCCATATGCCGCAATGAAGATCGAAGATCCTGCATGCTACAATACAGAACCTGCTGTGTTGTGCTTAGTCACTCAGTCCTGTCTGACTCTTTGCAACCACATGGACTATAGCCCGCCAGGCTCTTCCGTCCATAGGGATTCTCCAGGCAAGAATACTGGAGTGGGTTTGCCATGGCCTCCTCCAGGGGATCTTCTCAACCTAGGGATTGAACCCAGGTCTCCTGTATTGCAGGCGGATTCTTTACCGTCCGAGCCACCAGGGAAGCCAAACTAAGACCCAGTGCAGCCTAAATAAATAAATATTAAAAAAAAAAAAAAAGGAAGGAAGGGCAGACCAGGCTGAAGGCACAGCCTAAGCAAAGGCTGAGAGGCAGGAAGGGGCATGATGGATGTGTACTTTGGGAGCAGCTGAAGCTAAGGGCGCAATGGAGAGATGTCACAACCGAAGAAGAAACTGGACCAACCCTAGGGGCCTCAGATGCCAGGCTAAGAATTGTAGATGGTGGGGAGTCATAAGTGCTCTGTGAATGAGGAGAGCTGTGTGATAGACAGGACCTGCATTGAGATGGGGTCCCCCTGGGTTGGAGGGTGATGAGGAGAAGATTCAGACCAGAGCTCCTTATCTTCCTGCTCCAATCCAGCCCACACTTCAGCACACAACCACCCCACCCCCGACAAACTGTATCTACGTCCCCTCCCCCAGGATCAAGGTAAAGAAGGGGCTGCACGTGACGGCTGCCCGCCTAGCCCAGCCCACCCTCTGGACTGCCAAGCTGGACCGCTTCAAGGGCTCCAAGCACCACACCATGCTCATCACCTGCCATCGAGTAGGGCCAGTGGAGCCAAATTCCAGGTGGGTACTTTCTTCCCACGAGGGGTAGTGTAGGGGAGGGATGGTCCTAGAGTGCAAGTGGGCAGATTTATGGGGCTAGAGGTGAGGAGGCTGCCATGCAGCCCCTCGTATTTGCATGTAGTCAAGCACAAGAGCAGTCTCCTTCAAGGAAGCAGCACAAAACAGATATCTTTCCTTCACTCAGCTACTATTTATCCATCTTTTGGCACATGCCAGGTACAGTGTCTGTGAGTCTTATTCCAGGTGACATCAACCTGTCCTGGCCACAGCCCTCACAGCCACTACCCCGCCTCCCACTCCCACCACTTGCATCCATTTTTCCAGGCTGTTAATATTCCCCCCAAAGCCCAGCTGCAGTTCTTAAAACACTTATGAACTCTCCTCATTCATACCCTGCGTCTCGGTCAAGGCCTTGGACTTGTAGCCTCTGTTTGAATTCTAGTTCTGACACTTTTTGGATAAATAACTTAGGCAAGCCAGTTAAGTCCATTTTCCCTGTCCCCCCCACCCAGCCTCTATTTCCTCACCTGTGAAATGGGCATAATGATTCACCCCTTATAGTCTATGAAAATAAGATGCCACACTGCAAGCTTCTAGGCTAGTTCCTGACACATAGTAGGTGCTTGATCAAAGGAAGCTGTGAGGTTCTTTATTATTCAGGGGTCAAGTGCCAGTCCTGGGACTCGGAAGTGAATCTTCCTTCTTGGTGTTTTATGCCACCCTGATGGCTATGGAAGGCAGAGGTTAGCAAGCCTCCCAGTGTTTGGTAAAGTGGCTACTTGGATCTTGAGAAGATAAGAACTGGGACTCTGGAGCCAGGATGCTTGGGTTTCATCCTAGCTCTGCCACTTTTCACTGCATGACCTTGGGCAAGTTATATAACTTCTGTACCTAAGTTTCCTCATCTGTAAAATGGGGATAATCATAGGACCGACCTCACCAAGACAGGAAGTGCTCATGACAACGCCTGACTGCTAGCAAGCACTCAGATTCTCTCTCTTCTGGCCAGCAGCCCCCTTGAACTGTCTGAGTTCCTGTGGGTGGACTTTTTGGTGGAGAATGGCACTAGTGGGGGTGTGGCGATCACTCGCCCTGTCACCTGGCAGCTGGAGTACCCAGGCCAGGCCCCCGAAGCGGAGAAGGACAAAATGGTGTGGGAGATCCTGGTGTCGGAGCGGGACATAAGAGCCCTTGTCCCACTGGCCAAGGTAAGGGGTCTGCAGCTCTTCCCAGCCAGTCTGGGGGGCAAGTGAGGTGGAGAGCTTGGGGCTGAGCTTCTCCTGCACCCCCAGGCTGAGGAGCTCGTGAACACGGCGCCATTGACTGGAGTGCCGCGGCGCATCCCCGTGCGCCTTGTCACCGTGGACAGTGGCGGAGCTCTGGTGGAGGTGACGGAGCACATCGGCTGCGAGTCGGCCAACACACAGGTCCTGCAGGTGAGTGGCACGTGGGAGCTGTACCTGCATGATGCTCACACAGCGTTCCTCCTTCCCCAATCAGGTCCCCAAGAGAACAGCTTCTTCTTTTTTTCAATCTTTTGGCCATGCTGCACGGCATGTGGGATCTTAGTTCCATGACCAGGGATTGAAGCTGTAGCCCCTGCATTGGCAGCATGGAGTGTTAACCACTGGACCACCAACGGAATCCTAGAGAGCAGCTTCTTCTTGATACCAGTGACCTCACGAGGGGAACCACGCTTTGGTTCCACCAACTTTCTCCAGAGTCAAGTGAGAGCTGTACCACCCCAAAGCTCCCAACTCAGGCATTTTCCCATTCATTACTGCATTGGCAGATGAACTGACATGGGAGGGTTAAGAGCATATACTTTACGGTGGGAAGTTTTCATTTGAAACCCATCTTTGTTATCAACTAGCTGTGTGGCTGTGGACAAGTCTCAACCTTTCTGAGCCTCCGTATCTTAAGCTTTAAAATGAAAATATATTTTAGAGATGTGGTAAGAATTAAAAGAACTCTAAGAGGGACTTCCCTGATGGCCCAGTGGTTAAGACTTCTCTTTGCAATACAAGGGGTGTGGGTTTGATCCCTCGTCAGGGAGCAAAGATCCCACATGCCTCCCCCAGCCAAAAAACCAAAATATAAAACAGAAGCAGTATTATAACTAATTCAATAAAGACTTTAAAATGGTCCACATCAAAAAGAAAAAAAAAAAAGCACTCTAAGACAGTATCCAGCAGAGCAGGGGCTGAAACACCAGCAGCTACTGCTGTTACATTTGTTGTTGTTGTTCAGTTGCTCAGTCGTGTCCGACTCTCTGCCACCCCCCTGTCCTTCACTGTCTCCCAGAGTTTGCTCACTCATGTCCATTGAATCAGTGATGCCTTCCAACCATCTCATCCTCTGTTGTAGAATGATAAAATAATGATAACTGTCATTATTGGAGCCTTGAAATAATCTGTGAGGTTAAAAAAAAAAGGCAGGGCAACGTTCCCCAATCAAAGTTCTAAGAGGGGGAAGCCCAGAGGCTTTACTTCCTAAATCCTGGCTGCCTGAGTGAAGGTGTCCTTTGCTACCTGTGCCAGGTAGCATTATGTAAGTGGTTCCTACCTGAGAGTCCTTGGGTGGATAGGCCTGCCTTGCCCTCAGCCTTTGCCTACCAAAGCACTAATGAGGAGCCAGACTTGTGCATTCAAACCTTTACCTGCTGGGGGAAAGATTTTGTTGTATGCAAAAAGCCAGTTTCCCTAACAGCCCCAGGTAAACTCAGGGAAGGGCGGTACCTCCCTGGGCAATGGATCTTGGCTGCATGGGAAAATCTCAGGGAAGCCATACCTCATTAGTGGAATACAGAATGAATTTCAGCCTTACCCTTTCTTACGGGCAGGAGTCAGGAATACTCTCTGGTCTGCACCTGTCCGCTGTGGCTGAGCCCACCCCCTGCCCTCTGCTCTTCCACAGGTGTCCGAGGCCTGTGACGCTGTGTTTGTGTCTGGCAAGGAGAGCCGGGGCGCTCGGGGTGTGCGGGTGGATTTCTGGTGGCGCCGGCTGCGAGCCTCTCTGCAGATGACTGTGTGGGCCCCACTGCTGCCCCTGCGCATCGAAGTGACCGACACCACCCTCGAGCAGGTCCGAGGCTGGAGGGTACCCGGCCCAGCGGAAGGGTGAGTGGAGCCCTGGGGAAGCTGGCCGACCTTGGTGAAGTCCCTCTGGGACTGAGCGTGCAGGGAGGTGGGCAGGACACTGCCATAAACCCGAATTGGAGTGTGAAAAACTGCCCTGTGGTCTGCGGTTCCTTCTACCCCTGCCTGTCCTGCACCCAGTCTCTGACCACTGTTTGTAACTGCTGACCTCCACTCCTCTTCTCCTTCCCTGCCTCTTTAATAGTATATATTGCTTCTATCATACTGCATGATCAGGTTAATCTTGTTTGTGGTCTATCCCCCTCTGCACTCCTCCCCTTGAAGGTGAGGGCTTTGTCTATTCTGTTCCCTGCTGTGTCCTCAAGATAGCACCTAGCTCAGTAACTATTGAGGGGATTCCCCCCAGAGCCCAAGGGTGAGGGGGCCTCAGGCCTCGGGAATCCGTCCTCCCAGGCCCTCCAGAGATGGAGCACTTGTAGGTCTCCTCCAATAACAGAGCATCCCCTCACCTCAGTTCAGTTCATTCGCACAGTCGTGTCCAACTCTTTGCAACCCCATGGACTGCAGCACGCCAGGCCTCCCTGTCCATCACCAATTCCCAGAGTTTACTCAAACTCATGTCCATTGAGTCGGTGATGCCATCCAACCATCCCATCCTCTGCTGTCCCCTTCTCCTCCTGCCCTCAATCTTTCCCACCATCAGGGTCTTTTCAAATGAGTCAGTTCTTCGAATCAGGTGGCCAAAGTATTGGAGCTTCACCTTCAGCATCAGTCCTTCCAATGAATATTCAGGACTGATTTCCTCTAGGATGGACTGGTTGGATCTCCTTGCAGTCCAAGGGACTCTCGAGTCTTCTCAAATACCACAGTTCAAAATAATCAATTCTTCCGGCGCTCAGCTTTCTTTATAGTCCGACTCTCACATCCCTACATGACCACTGGAAAAACCATAGCCTTAACTAGACGGACCTTTGCTGGCAAAGTAATGTCTCTGCTTTTTAATATGCCGTCTGCTGCTGCTGTTGCTGCTGATAAGTCGCTTCAGTCGTGTCCGACTCTGTGCGACCCCATAGACGGCTAGGTTGGTCTTTACTTTTCTTCCAAGGAGTAAGCGTCTTTTAATTTCATGGCTGTAGTCACCATCTGCAGTGATTTTGGAGCCCCCCAAAATAAAGTCTGCCACTGTTTCCCCTCACCTCACGCATAGTCAAAGAGTTCCAATTAGGAGCCAGAGGGGACTAGGGCGCAGCGCCAGCAGGTGGAAGGACCTGACCTCTGAGGCTCAACTGTGGGCGGGTCTTGGATAACCTGCCCCTCACCTGGAGGCGGGGCCTCTCGTGGGCGGGGCCCTCGGCCAGCGAGGAGGGCGGAGCCCGCTCTGACGCCCCTCCCCTCAGGGCGCCGGAGCCCGAGGGCGCCGGGGTGGAGGAGGCGGAGCGGCGAGCCCGCGGCTGCCGCCTGCAGTACCAGCGCGCCAGCGTGCGCTTCCTCGTCCCTTTCGCTGCCCATCCGCTGGACGGCGGCCGCCGCCTCACCCATCTGCTTGGCCCGGACTGGCTGCTGGGAGTGCAAGACCCGCGCGTAGCCTCGCTGGAGGGAGGCCGGGTCCTGGTGGGCCGGGAGCCCGGTGTCACCTCCATCGAGGTGAGCAGACGCCCCGAAAAGGGTTTATGGAGGTGACTCCCAGAATATTGATGGGCAGATGAGAAGAGTGTCGGAAGGGCCCAGAGTGCACCTGGGGGAGTTTGAGCCTCGGGGGACGGGGGATTGGGTCAGAATAGGGCGGCTGTGTAATGGGGGCGAAGTCCTCAAAGTATGAAGGGCGGGGGTTGGGTGCGTGGGGGCCAGGCCTTGAGAGAGGAGGGAACTGTCCCTTAGGAGTGGGATGGTGGTCCAGGTATGTATAGGGTGTGCGGTTTGGGTGCAGAAGGTGGGAAAGCTGCCTAGCTCATAAACTAGATCCCTCCATAGGGGTGCTGGGCTCTCAGAGGGGAGAGGCTGACTGTGGATGATAACTCTCCCCCACTTCCAACTCCTCTCACCCTCAGGTGCGCTCCCCATTGTCTGACTCCATCCTTGGGGAGCAGGCGCTGGCTGTGACGGATGACAAGGTCTCCGTGCTGGAGCTGCGGGTGCAGCCGGTGATGGGCATCTCACTGGCCCTAAGCCGGGGCACTGCCCACCCCGGGGAGGTCACAGCCACGTGCTGGGCGCAGTCCGCCCTTCCCGCCCCAAAGCAGGTGACACGCTGTGGGGTCAGGGGGTTGAGGTCGACATCTCCAGCTGGGGGTTGATAACCAGAGGGATGGGAGGTACCTCCACCCTTCACCTTAGGGTTTTCAGGATGAGGACTGACTCCCTGTAAGGTAGTGAGCTCTCTGTGGCTGGCGGTGATCAAGCAGTGACTGGCTGGAGTGTGGCAGTGGGAGGTTATTAGAGGGCTCTAACTGAGGACCCTCCCGATGACTCAGACCCCGAGGCCAAGTAGCAGACAGGTGATTGACGCATGTTCCCTCTCTCCCTGTGTCTTGTCCCTCTCTGCCTGTGTCTGTTTTCTCTCTGGTCTCTTCTCCTCCTCCGTGTGGCCTGTGTCCGTGGGAGTGGTCTCTGTGTGCATGCGTGCGTGCCCTCGCATGTCTCTGCCCGTGTCTGTGTGCCCCACAGGAGGTGGCCCTCTCCCTGTGGCTGTCCTTCTCTGACCACACCCTGGCCCCCGCCGAGCTCTACGACCACCATGACCTGGGACTGTCCATCTCGGCCGAGGAGCCCGGTGCCGTGCTGCCAGCTGAGGAGCAGGGTGCCCAACTCCGGGTGGTGGTGAGTGGGGTGGGCACTGAGGGGCTGCCCCTGCACGTGGCTCTGCACTCCCCGGAGCCCTGCCGCCGCGGCCGCCACCGTGTGCCCCTGGCCTCCGGCACTGCCTGGCTGGGGCTGCCCCCTGCTCCCACCCCAGCCCCTGCCCTCCCATCCAGCCCAGCTCGGAGCTCATCGCCAGCCCCAAAGGCCAGCGTGGGTGGAGGACGGCGGGCAGCAGGCAGTGCGGGGGGCAGCGGGGATGTGAGGGGCAAGTTTGAGCAGACAGAGGAGGAGGCCGGGAAGGAGGAGGCAGAAGCTAGGGAGGAGGAGGAGGAGGAGGAGATGGTCCCCGCCCCTCAGCGGGTCACCGACCTAGAGCTGGGCATGTATGCCCTGCTGGGCATCTTCTGTCTGGCCATCCTCATCTTTCTGGTCAATGGTGTGGTCTTCGTGCTGCGCTACCAGCGCAAGGAGCCTCCCGACGGTGCCGCTGACCCTGCCTCCCCCCAGCCCCACAACTGGGTCTGGCTGGGCACCGACCAGGAGGAACTGAGTCGCCAGCTGGACCGGCAGTCCCCTGGCCCGCCCAAGGGGGAGGGGGGCTGCCCCTGCGAGAGTGGGGGAGGAGGGGAGGCCGTGACCTTGGTCCAGGCCCAGGCCCCTGCTGGGGGCACCACCAGCTCCTCCGGCACCCTGGCCAGGAAGGAAGCTGGTGGGCGAAGGAAGCGCGTGGAGTTTGTGACGTTTGCACCAGTGCCCCCGGTCCAGCTACCAGAGGAGCCAGTGGGGGCTCCCGCCGTGCAGTCCATCCTGGTGGCGGGTGAGGAGGACATCCGCTGGGTGTGTGAGGACATGGGGCTGAAGGACCCTGAGGAGCTGCGCAGCTATATGGAGCGGATCCGGGGCAGCTCCTGACCCTCCCAGCCTGCCTGGCCCGGCGCCTTGGGCCTCCAGCCCGGGCAGCCTCCCGCTCATCCTCTGGTGCTTGTTGATCCGAGTCCCTGCCTGGTCTCTCACCGGGACTCCCACCCAGGCCCCCCTCCCCTGCCCCTTGTCATGGACCGTGGTTATGAGGAAGGGCTTGTGGCCCTTATTTATGAGAACCATTTCATCCTAATATCAGGTACAGAATAAACTGAGAAGGAAACTCCAGCCGGGGACTGCCACTGTCTGTGTTGGGGGAAGAGAGGCGAGAGTGGGGGATGGGGGCCCTGTTCAGCCATTGTCCCTCCTGGGACAGCTTTGCGGGGCTGGGCCCTTGGCCACCCTCTCATAGCGACCAGCGATCACGATGAACAGCAGGGCTGCAGCAGCCTGAATGCCGGCCAGCAGGAAGAAGTAGAGGTCCATTCGGCATTTGTTGATGTTCCCTGGAGAAAGGAGGGGTGGGCGTTTGAGTCAGGGTGGGGCTCTCCTGGGCCTGGCAGCTGAAGCCACAGTGGGCAGTGGGTGGGATCTGAACACACTGGGCAGATGGTCCTCTAGCATTGGGCTGCCCTGGCTGTTTCCTGTGGTGTCTACAATGTCCTGTTAGCTGGCTGTTCTTTCATGGGCTTAAAACAGAAGTACCACCGTTAACCAGAATGGCAGAGTTCCAGAAGCAGGAAGGCGCCTTGGAGGTCTGCTGAGTTCATAGATTCCTGTTGGATGGTTAGGGTCATGGAGGCCCAAGGAGGGGAGGCCACGCTGTGGGCGATGGGCTATGTTTGGGCTCCAAGCCCGTTCTCCTGAGTCTAATGTGCCATTTCCTTCTGCCTAGGGTCAAAGCACTTAGCAGTTGACACCCCCTTTCTTAGCCTCCTTTCAACCGTGTCCCATTCCCAGGGAGCCCCCCAGACTCACCAGTATCCTCCGGACAGTGCAACCAGCCACCCGGCAGTGACAGTAGTGCCACCAGGCTGGAGCCCAGTAGCGAGCCCACACCGGACAGGCAGAAGAAGATGCCCATCATGGCGCCCTGCATGGAGCGTGGGGCCTCTGAGTACGCAAACTCCAGGCCTGCAGAGAGGGAGGAAGGATTATCCAAGGGGCCGGGGGAGAAGCAGAGACCGGGCTTAGGCCCCAGCCTGCTGGGCCACAGCCCCCACACCGGCCCCACCAAGCCTCCCTCCTCGCCTCCTGCAGATGGCCCCTTGCCTCTGCCCGACTCATCTTCCCTGTCTGGACATGTCCTCCTGGCTGCTCCCACACTGCTGTCTCCCCTCTGCCCCTTCCTCCTGGGTCTCCCACTTCAATGATGGCACCACTGAGCCAGCCCAGTCTTCACCCTCTCTCTCTCCCACCCTCTCTGCCCACCTTTCACATCATCACCACATCATTTTGATTCAACCTCAGAAGTCTCTTCCTAATGTCTGTCCTATTCCCTCTGCCCTGGGCCACATGAACAAAGGGAGGGCCGAGAGGACCCCCGTCTGCCCAGGGGCCTTGGAGAGGGCCTCGTGGAGGAGATGGCAGTTAGACTGGGCGTTGAAGGGGAAATGGGAGTTCACATCCAATCTGTGAAATAGGGAGGCAGAGGGGACAGCAAGTGCAAAGACAGAGGGTGGGGAACATGGCACCAGGGTACTGGGGGTGGGGGGGGGAGTTGGTATGGGAAGTGTCTTATTCACCTCTAATCCCCACTGCCTGGCACAAACTAGTGCTGACAAGTCCCCACTGGGTGACTGAAGCCTTGCTCAGAAGACCCTGCCTGCCTCCACAAAGACAAGCTCCAGAGGCTGAGCCCATGAAACCTCTTACTTCAAGGCACCACCAGGCAGAGCCCATCACCTGTGCAAGAGCAAGGGAGGGGTCCAGGGTACCTGCGATGCTGGCAAAAATCTCACTGATTCCGATGAGCAGGTACTGAGGGGTCTGCCACCAGATGGACAGTGGTGCTGCATAGTACGTGTCCTGCCCAATCTGCTGGGACACCGTCTGGTTGTGACTGATGTATTCTAAACGCTTCATCTCCAGGACTCCTGGTGGCAGAGAGAAGGAATACAGTCAGATCCACTGTAGGCAGCTCGTGCTAAATCGCTTCAGTCATGTCCAACTCTTTGCGACCCCATGGACTGCAGCCCACCAGGTTCCTCTGTCCATGGGATTCTCCAGGCAAGAATAGTGGAGTGGGTTGCCATGCCCTTCCCTGGGGAATCTTCCCAATCCAGGGATTGAACCCATGTCTCTTATGTCTCCTGCATTGGCAGGCAGGTTCTTTACCACTAGAGCCACCTGGGAAGCCTCTAGGCAGCTTTGCCCATGACAGAGCTTGGCATGTAGTGGGTATTCACTAAGTAGCTAGTGATTGACCAGGCATCAGGTAAGGAAATTAATACTGGCCCTCCAACTAAATAATAATAGAGAGGGGGGCTGGGACAGAGTGGTCACGTTGGACCCTGTCATTTATTAGAGAGTGGACATTTTGCCTTGGCTGCTAGGAAGCTCAGAACTAGATTTTGCACTCAGTAACAGCTCTTATTAATTGAGAGCCTGTTATGGGTGAGATACGTAGTATGCATTCTTGTAAATGAGAAAGAGAACTTTAAGCAATCAGCCCCGAGTCCCAAAGCTGATAAGTAATTGGGGCTGTGCTTGTGCCTCAGTATGTCTGGTTTCAAAGCTGGCCCATTCCCATGTTATCACATGACAACTCTGCTGCAGCATCAAGTATTACAGTAGCATTTCTAACCTGGCTTTCAAGTTTATTTTCTCTCCCTTCATTGCTTAGGAGACAGCTGTGCTCTCATGGAATGAAACCGTTTATGTAATTAAGTGACTTGGGTTCCAGTCATGGCCCTGCCACTGGTTAGCTGTGTGACCTTGGGCCAATCACTTAACCTCTCTGAGACCCAGTATTTTAGGCAAGAAGTTCAGTGGTAATGAATTCATCTGCAATGCAGAAAACTTGGGTTCGATCCCTGGGTCGGGAAGATCCCCTGGGGAAGGTATTGGCTACCCACTCCAGTATTCTTATCTAGAGAATCCCATAGATAGAGGAGTCTGGCAGGCTACAGTCCATGGGGTCTCAAAGAGTTGGACATGACTGAGTGACTGAGCATGCACTCAGGAATAAAAATCCCAGGATTCTTGTGAGGGTGATATAGGACAAAATTTACCAAAGTACCTAGCTGAGAAACAATCTAGTTTGGTTTTCATCCTTTCATCCTCAGTAAACAAACACAATACTGTTTACTGAGCTTTAATTTTCTGGCTCCTACTTATGATCCAGGCAGGGTGCTGAGTGACTTACTGACTTCATCTTATTTAATCCTCACAACACTCCTGTTAGACCACATTCCATGAGGGCAGAGCCCAGGCCCTGCATAGTGTCTGAATGAATTACTCTCTTCTTTTTAAAGATGAAGTTCAGAGACACTAAGAAACTTCAGGATCATTATGTCACAAAGTGAAAGGGCTGAGGTCGGTGCAATAGCATGCAAAGCTTCTTTTATCAGAGCCCTTTCTTGTAAGCAGCTTCGTGGCTTCAAATCCTTTTGAAATGGAAGAAGGAAGAGAATAAATGTAAATACTTTTTGAAAAAAGTCCCCCAACCACTGAACAGCTGTGTGTCTTTGGAAAACACATTCTACACACTTACTGAGTTACCTATGTTCATTATTCATGTTGTTGTCCAGTCGCTCAACAAAGTGTGTCCGAGTCTTTGCGACCCCATGGACTGTAACCCGCCAGGCTCCTCTGTCCATGGGATTCTCTAGGCAAGAATACTTGCCTAGAGAAGTGGGAGTGGGTTGCCATGCCCTTCTCCAGGGGATCTTCCTGACCCAGGGATCAAACCTGGGTCTCCCACATTGCAGGCAGATTCTTTACCATCTGAGCCACCAGCAAAGCCCTCATTATTCATAGCAGTGAATAAAAAAGAAAAAAATTCCCTGCCTTCAGGGAGCTTCGGGGAGATTTTCAGGGGGAAAATGTTTTTTCCTCTCTTTACCTGAGCTTCCTCATCTGTCAAAAATGAGAGGAGGCTGGACTCGAGGAGGGTCTCTTTCAGCTCACTTCTTCCAGAAACCAAGACTGGCACCCAGAGGTGGAGGGTGTACTTGGCCCAGACCCACAGCTCCAGCATCAGCCCCTGGGGGAACCAGCCTCCCTCCAGCCCCAAACAAAGGCCATCCCACTCCCCCAGGCCCTACACTGCACCTGCCACAATGACCGAGGTGAAACCAAAAAACATTCCCAGTGCCATCTTCTGCAGAGCCGAGGGAAGCAGCTTGCAGCGCAGCAGTAAAGGGTCAAGCAGGTGGTCCTTTATAGGCACCAGGATCAGCAACACCACGACATTGGCCAGGAGCACCCAGGCTTCTGGGATCTGTAAGAAGAGACCAAGAGGGGCAGGTGGGCGGAGCAGATGGAGCTCTGGACTGGAGTCGGCAGACCTGGACTCCATCCAGACTGTCCCTGCGTGACCCGGAGTCAGTCTGTTCCCCTTCCCTGAATGCACACTCTTCGGCTGTGCAACTAGGGGACGGATTAGATCAGGGATGGCAAATAGCTTCCTTTAACTTCTATCATTTGGCCGTGGCTGCCTGGAACATTCATGGGCTCAGCATGAAAGAATGTTGAGATTGATTAGTGATGTCTGCCATGGGCAAGGAGTGAGGTTTAGTAGCAAATATTCAGTTAGCCAAAAAGTTCATTGGAGTTCTTCCATAAGGTGTTACAGAAAAACTTGAATGAACTTTTTACCCACCCAATATGTCATTTATCTGCCAGTTCTGAAGAGTCTTTGATTTTAAGAGTCTCTGAAATGGCAAGGAACTGGTTTAGAAAGTCCCGGTGCAAGGCAGAGATCTGAGTATCTGGGGTTCCAGAGAGGGAGTGAGTGAGGAAGAGAAGAGGATGCCCCAGGTGTGTCTGATCTGAGGGTTTGGTGTAAACTAGGCCATGAGGCCCGCTTCAGAGCAGCAGTGGAGTGAAGATGGCCTGAAGTCTTGTATGTAGCTGAGCTTTGGGCCAGGATGCCTGGACCTCCAGGTGCATTTTCTACATTCCAAGGATGCTCTGCCACTGGGGGATGGGAGTGTGGAGGCTGCTTCAGTCTTCCTTTTCTCAGAGGAAGCCCCCAGCCCGGCCCGAGATCGGGGCTGAACACACATGTGTCTCTCACCTTGTAGCCACTGCCCTGGGCTCTCAGAGCCTCAGATTTGTTGGTAGGGCAGTTGGGGAAGATGTTCGGGATTTGGAGGTGAAGACCTTGCAGGACGAATGTGGATTGCATCTGCCAAGAGAGCTAGAGGTGAGGCTGGAACAGAGCTGGCCACCTCACCTCCACCCCAGAACACTCCCAGGTCCAAGTCAGACACTCCTCTGCAGTAGTACAGGGCGACCAGGCAGCTGTCCCCTTTCCTAGTCTCAGGGAGAAGAGACTGCCCCACCCTCCTTGCACCTGGGGAGCTTCTGTCACTCTGCTCCCAGGCCCGAGGGCTACGTGCCCAGCTTTGTTCCAGAGCCAGGGTCCCAGCTGGTCTGGCTAATGTTCATGTCTCCAGGGCCAGCATAGAGTACTCGTGGATAAATGTTTGTTGACATGGGGAAGATAATGACAAGGCTGGCCCCATGGGGAGCTCTTATCTGACACTGAAGCCAAACTGAGTCACACAGGTTGACACAACTGGGGATGCGTGGCCACTGATCCAACAGAGTGTCCCTGGACTTAGCCACAGGAGCAGACTCCAGGGGGCCCTGCCATCCCAGGTGTTACCCTGTTAGTTGCTCTGTGAGGGAGGGGGATCCAAGAGAATCCCGCAGAAGGGCCAAGGGGCAGTGGAGGGCCCTTGTGTTGACCAAGGCAGCAGCTGTTTGCTGACTGGTATGGAAGGATGTCAGTGTTCTAACAACTGGTGTGACTGGGGATCAGCCATGGACACATACGTCCCATCACAGACAGCTTCTGCCTCTGTGCTGTCCCCAAGTAGCAGGCTGACCCTGAACGACCCCCATCTTCTGCATCTCGAAACAAGATTCCTACAGAGCAGATGTGGGAGGCAATGACTTTGGGGCCTGGGGCTTAGAGGTTGGGGTTAGTTGCCCACCCTCCACACACTCACACATTTTGTGGGGCGGGAGGAAGCAGTGGTTCTCAAATCTCGCTGAGAGTTAGCATCATCTGAGAAGTTTATTACACTAGAGACTCCCCTGGAAATTCTGTTTCAGGAGTCTGGGGGCGAGACCTAGGAATCTGTATATTTTTTAAAAAACTCTGAAGGGGGTTCTGAGGCAGAGCCAGGGCTGGCCACTTCTGTTGCAAGGCACTTGAGCTGCTGAGCTTGTCCCGAACTTGCTGTAGGGTCTCAGGTAACCGACCCACCTTCTCTGGACCTTCGTTGCCAAGTTGGAGAATCAGAATGCTTCAGAGCTCTCTGAGCCTCTAGTCTAACATGAGAAACTGAGGCTGGGAGAGATGGGGTGATTTATTCAGTCACTGGGCCTCACACCCATCTCCAGAGCTCCTTGTGCACCCAGGGAATGTGATTATTGGGACAGCTTTGCATCAGGGCCCACCTGGCTGCTACAAGGCAGCAGTTCACTTTGTGAGGCCCTCCCCCAGCAGTTCACTTTGTGAGCCCTTCCCCCATTCCACAGGGGAAATGGGGGGACCAGCTGGTAGCTCAGCTGGTAAAGAATCTGCCTGCAATGCAGGAGACAGGAGTTCGATCCCTGGGTCGGGAAGATCCCCTGAAGACGGAAATGGCAACCCACTCCAGTATTCTTGCCTGGAAAATTCCATGGACAGAGAAGCCTGGTAGGTTACACAGTCCATGGGGTCATAAGAGTTGGACACAACTTAGCGACTGAACCACCACCACCCTCATTCCACATGCCCAGAGCATCTATGGTGAGAGATGAGACTACTAAGGGGCCTAGGGAGCCATTTCCTCCAGAGTGAAAGGGCAGGGGTGCTGACCTGGAAGTATACCATCCAATAGGGCACCAAAGTCACCATGACGGGCAAGATCTTCACCAGCACCTGGAAGTTGGCAATGTCCTCTTGGGGGGAAGGGCCAGGCTGGGGAAACATCTGGTCAGGCAGCAGCTGGGCACTGGGAGGGTCTCTAAGGGGCCATAGAGGCAGTAGATTAAATGGCAGCTACTGTCACCACCACCACGGCTACCTTCCCACCTCTACCATCATCCCATACTTTAATCCCATTCCCCTATTACCAGTTATCACAGCCATCATCTCGGAAATCACTGCCCTCCTCTCCTCCACTCCACCATCAGCGTCACTTTCACCGACACTATCAACAACTGGACCCTTATCAGCATCATTAGTACAGTGACCACAGCCACCCAAACCATCCTCTCCATGGAGTTCTCATTGCTATCACATTATTATTATTATTATTTTTGGTGTTGGCATTGCCACTATCAATACTATCACTATCATCCCTGAAGCAGAGGTGGTGATCAAGACTCATTCCATCCTAGAGCTTCAGCCTCTTGGATCCTGGGGGAAATAAGACCAGAGGCTGTGGCGAGCAGAGTCTTGGGGGATTTTTTGGCTCATAGTGTTGATTTGCCCTGGGAATCAGGGAAACCCCCGTTCATGCCTGACTCAGGGAAAGAGGCATTACAATTTGAGATGCTCCAGTTCCCCAGGTGTGGTCTCCAAGCCCATCCTCCTTAACAGGCAACATGAGAGCCCTCTCCCTACAGATCAAGGAATGGAGAGGTAGGGGTGGAGGGGACATTATTAGGAGACAGGAAAGATCAACTTTTACCCTTTGCCCTTTGTCTTGAGAAGTTTCTAATCCCTTCTCACCCAAGAGCCTCAGCTCATCCTTTGAGATTCCCAAAGGGATGACACCAGTGCGGTGTGATGGCCATCACGAGCTTCTCCCCTGCCAGTTTGTGATGCCACTCCTTGGCTGACTGATGGAGTTTATCTGCCCTGCCCTTGAATCTGAGCAAGCCTGTGACTGTGCTAACCAACAGAATGAGGAAGAAGTGATGCTCTGGGACTCAGAAACTCAAAAAGGCCTTCAAGGGACGCAAAGCTTCCACTTCCTGCCCTTTGGGACATTTTCTCTTGGAATGCTTCCCTTCTTTCCTAGCCCAAACACCTTGCCGCCCGGGGGTGAGGCCACACAAAGGGGAACCAAGGTGCGCTTGCTGACAGTCAAGTTAACTGCCAACCAGGAATGTGAGCTGTCTTGGATGTTCTAACCCTTACAAGTCCCCATGTGACTGCAGCCCCCATGACATCACAAGAACCAGAACTACCCAGGTGAGCCCAGTGAACCATAGGATTTTGAGAGGCCAAAAAGGTGGTCGCTTAAGACACCAAGTTCTGGGGTGGTTTGTTAGGCAGCAATGGATCATTCAAACAAAACCTTACAGCAATGTACCAGGTTGGGAGAAAGCATGCTCTATATCTTTTCTGTCTAGATTCCATGGATAGGAGCTGTAACTAGGTCCATGGTCTGGAGACAGGTTTGCTTAGCATAAGCAGTCAATAAACTCAGGGAAGAGAGGGGCAAAAGGCAGCCGTTGTGCATATGCAAGGTTATTCAGAACTTTCCTCCCTTGTTGCTGTTTAGTCACTCAGTCCTGTCTGACTCTTTGCAACCCCATGGACTGCAGCATCCCAGGTTTCCCTGTCCTTCACCATCTCCTGGAGTTTGCTCAGACTCATGTCCATTGAGTAATTGGTGATGCCACCCAACCATTTTGTCCTCTGTCATCCCCTTCTCCTGCCTTCAATCTTACCCAGCATCAGGGTCTTTTCTAATGAGTTGGCTCTTCACATCAGGTGGTCAAACTATTGGAGATTCAGCTTCAGCACCAGTCCTTCCAATGAATGTTCAGGATTGACTTCCTTTAGGATGGACTGGTTGGATCTCCTTGCTGTCCAAGGGACTCTCAAGAGTCTTCTCCAGCACCACAGTTCAAATGCATCAATTCTTCGGTGCTCATCCTTCTTTATGGTCTAATTCTCACACATCAGTACATGACTACTGGAAAAACCATAGCTTTGACTATATGGATCTTTGTTGGCAAAGTAATGTCTCTGCTTTTTAATAATGCTGTCTGGGTTTGTCATAGCTTTTCTTCCAAGGAGCAAGCGTCTTTTAATTTCACGACTGCAGTCACCATCAGTCGGAGAAGGCAATGGCAGCCCACTCTAGCACTCTTGCCTGGAGAATCCCATGAACGGGGGAGCCTGGTGTGCTGCCGTTTATGCAGTCGCACAGAGTTGGACATGACTGAAGCGACTTAGCAGCAGCAGCAGCAGTCACCATCTGTAGTGATTTTGGAGCTCAAGAAAATAAAGTCTGTCACTGTTTCCATTATTTCCCCATCTATTTGACATGAAGTGATAGGACTGGATGCCACGATCTTCATTTTTTGAATGTTGAGTTTTAAGCCAGCTTTTTCACTCTCCTCTTTCACCTTCATCAAGAGGCTCTTTAGTTCCTCTTTGCTTTCTGCCAGAAGGGTGGTGTCATCTGCAAATCTGAGGCTACTGATATTTCTCCCAGCAGTCTTGATTCCAGCTTGTGCTTCATCAAGTCTGGTATTTCCCATGATGTACTCTGCATGTAAGTTAAATAAGCAGGGTGACAATATACAGCCTTGATGTACTTCTTTCCCAATCTGGAACCAGTCTGTTGTTCCATGTCTGGTTCTAACTTGCTTCTTGGCCTGCATACAAGTTTCGCAGGAGGAAGGTAGGGTGGTCTGGTATTCCCATCTCTTTAAGAATTTTCCAGTTTGTTGTGATCCACACAGTCAAAGGCTTTAGTGTAGTCAATGAAGCAGAAGTAGATGTTTTTCTGGAATTCTCTTGCTTTTTCTGTGATTCAACAGATGTTGGAAATTTGATCTCTGGTTCTTCTGCCTCTTCTAAATCCAGCTTGAACATCTGAAAGTTCACAGTTCATGTACTGTTGAAGCCTGGCTTGGAGAATTTTGAACATTACTTTGCTAGCATGTGAAATGAATGCAACAGTGCAGTAGTTTGAGCATTCTTTGGCATTGCCCTTCTTTGGGACTGGAATGAAAACTGACCTTTTCCAGTCCTGTGACCATCGCTGAGTTTTCCAAATTTTCTGGCATGATCACTCACCTAGAGCCAGACATCCTGGAATGTGAAGTCAAGTGGGCCTTAGAAAGCATCACTATGAACAAAGCTAGTGGAGATGATGGAATTCCAGTTGAGCTATTAGAAATCCTCAAAGGCGATGCTGTGAAAGTGCTGCACTCGATATGCCAGCAAATTTGGAAACCTCAGCAGTGGCCACAGGACTGGAAGAGGTCAGTTTTCATTCCAATCCCAAAGAAAGGCAATGCCAAAGAATGCTCAAACTACCGCACAATTGCACTCATCTCACATGCTAGTAAAGTAATGCTCAAAATTCTCCAAGCCAGGCTTCACCATTACGTGAACCGTGAACTTCCAGATGTTCAAGCTGGTTTTAGAAAAGGCAGAGGAACCAGAGATCAAATTGCCAATATTCGCTGGATCATCGAAAAAGCAAGAGAGTTCCAGAAAAACATCTATTTCTGCTTTATTGACTATGCCAAAGCCTTTGACTGTGTGGATCACAATAAACTGTGAAAAATTCTGAAAAAGATGGGAATACAAGACCATGTGACCTGTCTCTTGAGAAACCTGTATGCAGGTCAGGAAGCAACAGTTAGAACTGGACATGGAACAACAGACTGGTTCCAAATAGGAAAAGGAGTACGTCAAGGCTGTATATTGTCATCCTACTTATTTAACTTATATGCAGAGTACATCATGAGAAACGCTGGGCTGGAAGAAACACAAGCTGGAATCAAGATTGCCAGGAGAAATATCAATAACCTTGGATATGCAGATGACACCACCCTTATGGCAGAAAGTGAAGAACTAAAGAGCCTCTTGATGAAGGTGAAAGAGGAGAGTGAAAAAGTTGGCTTAAAGCTCAACATTCAGAAAACTAAGATCTGGTCCCATCACTTCATGGGAAATAGATGGGGAAACAGTGGAAACAGTGTCAGACTTTATTTTTTTGGGCTCCAGAATCACTGCTGATGGTGATTGCAGCCATGAAATTAAAAGACGCTTACTCCTTGGAAAGAAGGTTATGGCCAACCTAGATAGCATATTTAAAAGCAGAGACATTACTTTGCCAACAAAAGTCCATCTAGTCAAGGCTATGGTTTTTCCAGTGGTCATGTATGGATGTGAGAGTTGGACGGTGAAGAAAGCTGAGTGCCGTAGAACTGATGCTTTTGAACTGTGGTATTGGAGAAGACTCTTGAGAGTCCCTTGGACTGCAAAGAGATCCAATCAATCCATCCTAAAAGAGATCAATCTTGGGTGTTCATTGGAAGGACTGATGTTGAAGCTGAAACTCCAATATTTGGCCACCTCATGCGAAGGGTTGACTTATTGGAAAAGACCCTAATGCTGGGTAGGATTGGGGGCGGGAGGAGAAGGGGACGACAGAGGATGAGATGGCTGGATGGCATCACCGACTCTATGGACATGGGTTTGGGTAGATTCTGGGAGTTGGTGATGGACAGAGAGGCCTGGCGTGCTGCAATTCATGGGGCCGCAAAGAGTCGGACACGACTGAGCGACTGAACTGAACTGAACTGAGTGCAGCACTTTAACTGCATCGTATTTTAGGATTTGAAATAGCTCAACTGTAATTCCATCACCTCCACTAGCTTTGCTCCTAGTGATGCTTCCTAAGGCCCACTTGACTTTGCACTCCAAGATGTCTGGCTCTAGCTGAGTGATCACACCATCACAGTTATCTGAGTCATTAAGATCTTTTTTGTATAGTTCTTTGGTGTATTCTTGCTACCTCTTCTTAATATCTTCTGCTTCTGTTGGGTCCATACCATTTTTGTCCTTTATTGTGACCGTCTTTGTATGAAATGTTCCCTTGGTATCTCTGATTTTCTTGACGAGATCTCTAGTCTTTCCCATTCTATTGTTTTCCTCTAATTTTTGCTTTGTTCACTTAGGAAGGCTTTCTTAACTCTCCTTGCTATTCTTTGGAGCTCTGCATTCAAATGGGTATATCTTTCCTTTTCTCCTTTGCCTTCCACTTCTTTTCTTTTCTCAGCTATTTGTAAGACCTCCTCAGATAACCATTTTACCTTGTTGCATTTCTTTTTCCTGGGGATGGTTTTCCTCCCTTGGGAAAAGAAACTGGTTTGGCTGACTTCTTAGTCTTTCTTATACTTAATGTCAAGGTGGTATAGAATTCTGTCCCAAGTGCCTTCACTGGTACCATCGTCTCCACAACCACCACCTCTGCTGCCATGGTTACTATTTATTGCCAGAAGTTATTGTCGCTGATAACACCATCATCCCTATATTCATCACTTCCATCACTGTCAAGACTGGTAACATCCCCATAATTTCTACAGTTAGTCCACTGTCAATATTACCACCACCCTCATCTCCATCACCATCCTCAGGCATAGTGAGCAGCTCTAGCTGCCCATCATCATGAAGGGCTACCACTGGAGCTGATCTAGAGCATCTTTAAACCGGACCACCTGGCCCCTCCTCCCAGAGACCCCCCCTCACCTGGCAGAGTGTCGGTGCCACAGTCGGGGACAGCAGTTTTGGAGAGCAAGTTTGAGCATGGAGGACACTTGGCTGCCTGTGGGCGGTTTGATGATGAAGCTGGGGGTGGCAAAGAGGAAGATGAAGAAGGCCAGGCCCACACAGCCCACGACGATGCTGTAGCCCAGCAGGAAGCTGATATTCTGCTGGATAAAGGCCACGACCAGCAACGACAGCATGGCACCCACATTGATGCTCCAGTAAAACCAGTTGAAGAAGCGGCGGCTGGCATGGCGGCCAAGATCCATCACCTGCCAGGCAGAGGTAACAGTGAGGGCCAAGGAGGTGTGGTAGCACCCTGCCATGACATACTCTCTGTGACTGCATGACCCTCCTACAGAGACACTTCTTGCATCAGTGGGTGAGCATTCTGGCACTTTCCTAATCCCTGATCACTAAGTAGATGCTCAATAATATTTGTCGAATGAATGAATAAACCCCTCCCTTGGGAGTCACTTGTTAATGATCAGCACATTTGGCACAGCTGTTTCTTCATGCCCTTGACACACATTGCTTTTTTATTGTCACTAAGTGGTACACACAACAGATGTCTCTGATGCCACTTTGTTCATTTCTAGCTGATTTATCCCTTTGTGTTTGAGCAGTCCATAGTATGCATAACCTTCATAGTCAGAAAAAAGCCAGTCAAGATCTCAGGTCTGCTCCACATTATTAAATATGATTCATGCGTATTACTGGAAGAACAAAAGTCCAATGGAGAATTTCCTCTGCAGTTTGGGGATGCAAATAGCGTTCTCTATTGTGCCCCCACCCCGACTTGCCTCCCAGTCAAACAAAGTTGGCATAATCAAGGAAAGCAGACGTGGTCCCAGACGCAGCCCCAAGAGCAGACTCTGGCCTGATTAAAAAAAAAAAATTCAGGCCCCCCAGCAAGGGCAGAAGGGCTGAAAAATCTTTACCCAGGGTTTGGATCAATCTGGGACAGCCAAGCCCCAGGCCCACTTCCGGTCTGCTGGCTTGGATTAACTGTACTGGCAGCTGCCCTTCTCCTAGATCCTGGTCCATATTCTGACTCAGCAGGGCCCGGACATCTGAAATCTACAAAAGCAGTGAGCTCTGGAAGTCACCTCTCTAAATAAGCAATTCTGTACCCCATCACCCCTTCAACAACTCCCCAAATTTCAGAACCCATCATTCTTCTTCTACCCAGAGATACATACATCCATTAGCTAAGCAGATTTTGTCAAGCTTTAACTTCTGTGATTGCACTAGGAAAAAGATAACTAGGTATTTTGTTCCGTTTCCAAATGTAAGATTAAAGTTCACACAGATGTGTTTATAATTGTATCCCTTTGGAGATTTTGAGGCAATAAAGAGGGAGGGGCCTGTCCACTCACTGAAAATCCTTGTTGTGGACTTTTAAGCAGAAAATCGAATAAGTCCCATAATGAGCAGTCACTCCATTTATTAACTGGATGTACATGAATATGACAATTGTAACTCTAAGGGGAAGAGCAGGCAGCCTATTCAGGATACAAATGAGTTCTCCCCAAATGAGCAGCCACTTTGTTGAGAATGATGGATGGCGCATTCTAAAACCAGCAAGTGTGTTAAAACACTTGGCTCCTCTGTATGGCTGTCTGCCAGATGATGCCACCCCTTCCCACCCTCACCGCCCGTCTGACTGTCCCCCTGAATTCTGCAACAGCCCCCTTCCTGCTCTGGCGTGCCCACTCTTGTTACCCCCATCCACTCTCTACCCTGTGGCCAGAGCTATTTTAGAGAACTCAAATCTAATCATGTCCATCCCTGCCTCAAATCATTTTAGTGTTTCTGAACTGCCCTAGGGGTCAGGCCAGACCCCCAGGCGGTCTTCCAGCCTGGCCTGGCCCCACCCAAACTCCATGCTGCCCAGTGGCCAAGCCTCTGAGTGGTCAATTCTGCCACCAACAGGTGGGAGAGACAGGAGGCAGTAGATGGCTGAGGCCATCTGGAAGTCAATGAGGTCAATGCACAGGTTAAGGGCACCTGGGGATGGGGTGGGATGTCAGTGAAGAGGAGAGTTAAGGGAAGATGAGCGATTCCCAGTGGCAGATATTGGGGGTCTCCTGTTCTGAAGGAAGGTCTGTGGGGGCTGAGAAATGGAGAGGCCTGTCCTGGGGGCACTGAATCCCCCATCAACAAAGGAATCCAAACAGGCTGGGTGAGTCACTCCTTGGCAAGGACACTGGAAACTATGTTGGATGCTGAACTGTGGATGACAGCTGGATGCAATGGTTCTTTCTAAAATGTCCCCTTTCTGATTGTAACACATGTAATTAAAGAGCACTTTAAAACAGACAGGTAAAACAAGCACAGCTAGTGCAGCGGCCTGATCCCACCCCGTTACAGTTTTTCCCAGTTTCCCTCTTTCACTGACACCTGTCTCTTCACATGGCTGTGATCACATTCTGTATGCAGTTCTGCATTGCTTTTGCTCATTAACATTGTAACTGATTGTTTTCAAATCATGTTACATATTCTAAAAAATTACTGTCTAACATCCCACTGAGTAGAGCTATCAAAATACAGCTGTGCTATTAAGTATTTTTCCAGCAGTCATGTATGGATGTGAGAGTTGAACCATAAAGAAGGCAGAGCCCCCAAGAATTGATGCTTTTGAACTGTGGTGCTGGAGAAGACTCTTGAGAGTCCCTTGGACGGCAAGGAGATCAAACCAGTCCATCCTAAAGGAAATCAGTCCTGAATATTCATTGGAAGGACTGATGATGAAGCTAAAGCTCCAATAGTTTGGCCACTTGATGCAAAGAACCAACTCATTGGAAAAAACACTAATGCTGGGAAAGATTGAGGGCAGGAGGAGAAGGGGGCAACAGAGGATGAGATGGCTGGATGGCTTCACTGATTCAATGGATGTGAATATGGGCAAACTCCGGGAGATAGTGAGGGACAGGGAAGCCTGGAGTGCTGCAGTCCATGGGGTTGCAAAGAGTCAGACACGACTTGGCAACTGAACAACAATAAATCAGGTGATTACTCATTCAGTTAGCAAATATCTATTGAATTTCTCCCATGTGCCATCTTCTGTCCAAAAGACAACAGAAAAAGGCTCAGAAGTTAGGATACCGGCCCAAGTGCCACTGGTTCCTGAGTGGCAGAGCTAAGATCTGAACAAGTAGGCCTGACTCCAATTTTGGCACAGCTGGCAGGAAAAGGCTTGCTCCTCTCAAAGCCCCCAGATCGCTATAACACACAAAGCTGGGGCTCCTGATGGGGCCTGAAGTCCAGGTACCCGTATCCTCCTTTTGAGCTGCTCTCTATGAGACCTTGGAAAGGTTGATTAACGTCCTGAAACCTCAGTGTCCTCATCTGTAAAATGGGCATAATACAACTATCTATGCTGTAAGTAGTTAAAGAGGATGAAATGAGTTACAACACGTAACGACACATTGTCAAAGAAGGCCAACTAGGGTTATCATTATTATAGTTTTAGTTGTTGGAATAAGCAACCCCCCACCCCCACTCCAGCTTCTTTCAAATAAGGAAACTGGACCCGGAGAGGGGAAGTGGTTTGTCCGAGGTCACGCTGGCAGCCATAGCCTCCTGACTCCCAGATCCTTCCCTCTCCCCCCACACTCCCCGGCCCTCTGCCACTCACCTGGTCTGCCCCGAAAGAGGTGAGGTTGCTCCTGACGGAGCTGGCGGCCAGGGCGAGCAGCAGCAGCGCCGCGTAGAGGGTAGGCGCGCAGTAGGTGGCGCGCGAGGTGTACTGGCAGCCGGGCGAGGGGCAGGCGGGCTCCAGATGCGAGAAGGGTATCTCTCCGCAGAAGGAGCTGCGGCCGTCGGGGAAGGCGGTGGCGGCCAGCAGGCCCGAGGCGGCCAGGTAGAGCAGCAGGCTGAGCGCGATGGCGCGGTAGCGGCCCAAGTACACGTCGGCCAGCCAGCCGCCCACGGGCGCCAGCAGGTAGGAGGCGCCCAGGAAGACGAGCGCGGCGCGGGACGCCTGCTCGCCAGCCCAGTTGAGTTCGGCGCTGTTCAGGTAGAGCACGAGGTTGCCCGCGACGCCGAAGAAGGCGGCGCGCTCCAGCATCTCCACCAGCAGCACCGCGGCTGCCGCGGCCTGCCACCACCGACGGGGCCCCCGCGGCCTGCGCGCCAGGAGCGGCTGGCGTTCCTCCGACTCCCAGGGCGCCCCGGGGGCGCGCGGCCCGGGCATCCTGGGCCCCTGCGGCGCGACTCGGACCTCCCCCTCCCCCGCCGAGCCCCCGTCCCTCCCCCGTCCGAGTCCCTCGCCCCTCCCCCGCGGCCTCACTCCTCTCCTCTCTTCCCTCCCTTCTCACCCTCTTGGGCTCCCCCTTCCTCTCCCTTTCCCCTTCTTTGCTCCCCCGTCCCCTCTCCTGGTCTTTCTCGCCCCCTCGGGGCCTGGGGGGCTACCCGGATTCTACCTCTTTGCTCCCTAACTCTCACCTCTCCCCTCCTGCCGCCCCTAACTCTTCCTCCTTCCTCCAGCCATCCTCACTGCGGACCCTTTTTCTCGCCTCTTCTCTGCCCCTCCCCCTCCTTTGCTGTCGGTCTCTCCGGTTGGCTGCCTTTTCTTAACCGTTGTCACTTTCCCTGGCGACACCTGGCCTGCACTCCGGGGAGAGGGGTCCTCACAGGGCCTGCCTCTGCCTCCACCGCCCGCTGCCTCCTCCACCGCCTCCCGTCCCAAGACTGTAAGCCTGTCCCCCACCTCCCGGCCCTCCGGACCCCCTCTCCCTCCGAGCTCAGCCTCGGTCCGGCTCTCCGCTTCTTGAGAAACTCGGGGAGCCCCTAGCTTCCCTTTTCACTGCTTCTGTGGCCCGGGCTGCGTCACATGGTGCCCCGGGGCTGTTTAGGAGAAGCGAAAGCCTGGGTCACAAGGACCCTGCCCGCCCAGCTTTCTAAAAACCTCCTTTCCCCGCCCATTACCCTCTCTCCCAGCTCTGCCCGCTTTCCTGGAGGCTGGAGGAATGTTTTCCCATCTTTCACTTTCATTTCTCCCTCGGATCCCACTTTCGCTGCATCCTCTTCCAGTCACTTCCAAAACTAGAGATACAGAACCGGAAAGGCAGCCTGTATCGTTTGGTCCTACTCTCCCACTTGGTGGATGCCTAGACTGAGGCCTCTTTGGAGGGGAGAGGAAGGAAGGTCTGGGGAGGGGAGAGGAAGGAAGGTCTGGGGATGACTGACTTATGGTAGCTGAATGGGGGTAAAGGCCCTCCTCCAACATCACTCAGCCCCACGTCCACTCACATCCAGCCACAATTACCTTCTTTCTGTTCCTCTCAGGTGCTGAGCCCCTTCCAGCCTCGAAACCTTGGTTTTTGCTCTTACCTCTGCCAGACTGCTTTCCCTCCAGCTCTTTGCATTACTGGGTCTCTTCTCTTTATTTAGGTTTCCCCTGGAATATCTCCTCTTCAGGAAGACCTTCCCTGGTTCCCTGTCTAAGAAGTTGTCTACTGGATTCTCACCATCCTTTCTCTGTCTCATTGTCCCGTTTTAATGTCTTCAAGGCACAGAATACTCATTCAATGATTGCTTGTCTCCTCCAGTGGAGTAGAAGGAACCTGTTCCACTGGGTCAAGGAACTTGTTGAACCTCTTTAAAAAGACTTTGTGTTTTTAGAGTAGTTTTAGGTTTATAAGAATATCAAAAGGATGGTACAGAAATTTCTTACACACCACTGCTCTCACACATGCATAGCCTCCCCCATTATCAAGATCACTCACCAGAATAGTACTTTTTTTTTTTTTTAACCAAGGATGAACCTACACTGAAGTATTATAGTCACCTGGAGTCTACAGTTTACTGTAGGGCTCATTCTTAGCACTGTACGTTCTGTGGGTCTGAACAAATGTATAATGACATGCATCCATCATTATAGCATCACACAGAGTATTTTCACTTTCCTACAATTCCTGTGTGTTCTGCCAATTCATCCCCACCCTACTCTCCAAGCCCTGGCAACCTCTGGTCTTTTTATTGTCTCCATAGGTTTGGCTTTTCCAGTATGTCATATAGTTATAATCATATAATATATAATTTTTACAGATTGGCTTCTTTCACTCAGTAATATGCATTCAAGGTGCCTCCATACTTTTTCAAGGCTTGATATTAATAGCTCATTTCTTTTTAGTGCTAAATAATATTCCATTGTCTAATGGACCATAGTGTACTTATTCATTCATGTACTGAAGGACATGTTGGTTGTTTCCAAGTTTTGGCAACTATGAATAAAGCTGCTATTAATATCCATGTGCAGGTTTTTGTGTGGATGTGCATTTTCAGCTTCTTTGGGTTAAAATTCAAGGAACATGATTGCTGGGTCAGATATACAGCTGTTTCAGCACTATATGTAGAAGACACTTGTCTAACTTTTCACTGTTTTAACCTAATGACTGCCCAGTACTTGGCACTGGGTTATATAGTCTCACATGCTTGCGTGCATGCTTAGTCACTCAGTCATATCTGACTCTTTACTATCCCATGGACTGTAGCTCGTCAGGCTCCTGTGTCCATGGGATTCTCCAGGCAAGAATACTGAAGTGGGTAGCCATGCTCTTCTTCAGGGGATCTTCCCAATCCACAGATCGAACCCAGGTATCCTGCATTGCAGGCAGATTCTTTATCATCTGAGCCATCAGGGAAGCCTACAATAGCCTCAGGAAGACTCAAAGCTAAAACAAATGGAGTCTTGCAAAAGCTGTCAGTCAGTTTAGTTCAGTCGCTCAGTCATGTCCAACTCTTTGCGACCCCATGAATTGCAGCACGCCAGGCCTCGCTGTCCATCACCAGCTCCCGGAGTTTACCCAAATTCATGTCCATCGAGTTGGTGATGCCATCCAGCCATCTTATCCCCTGTTGTCCCCTTCTCCTCCTGCCCCCAATCCTTCCCAGCATTAGGGTCTTTTCCAATGAGTCAACTCTTCGCATGAGGTGGCCAAAGTATTGGAGTTTCAGCTTCAGCATCAGTCCTTCCAATGAACACCCAGGACTGATCTCCTTTAGGATGGGTTGATTGGATCTCCTTGCAGTCCAAGGGACTCGCAAGGGTCTTCTCCAACACCACAGTTCAAAAGCATCAATTCTTCGGTGCTCAGCTTTCTTCACCGTCCAACTCTCACATCCATATATGACCACTGGAAAAACCATAGCCTTGACTAGACGGACCTTTGTTGGCAAAGTAATGTCTCTGCTTTTCAATATACTATCTAGGTTGGTCATAACCTTCCTTCCAAGGAATAAGCGTCTTTTAATTTCATGGCTGCAAAAGCTGTAGATGCCACCAAAAACCAGGTTGTTCAAATTTTCTATTAGGTAAGAAGCCAAGCTTGTGATGGATGGGACAAGCCCATGCAGGGATAAGAGTAATGAGGGTGATGGAGAGAAAGCAGAACTCTCCACCCAGGATTCAGCCACTTTAGTCAGCGACAAGCACTGTGGATGAGGTGGGCAGACTTGGAGTCTCCCAGTCCCTCTCAGATAGTTGGACTCATCTGCCTCTACCTGGAGGACACTCAGGATCACCAGGATTGGTGACAAAGTGCATGTCACTTTCAGACTCTGCTCTGTCCTCTCTTGACACTCACTAGAGTGGCAGGTGTGACAAATGCCATCCCGGAGGGCTGAACATTGCCGATTAGAGTGCTGATCTGCCACCAGTGACCTTCAGGAGGAGGTGGATGAAACGAAATTTCCTAAAAACAGTGTGGTGGGACCTCCTTGATGTTCCAGTGGTTAATAATCCACCTTCCAATGCAGGGGACATGGGTTCAATCCCTTGTCAGGGAACTAAGATCCCACTTGCCATGGGGGCAACTAAGCCCCCACACTGCAACTAATGAGCCTGTGCATCTCAATGAGAAGCCCATGTGCTGCAACTAGAGAAAGCCCACAAGCCACAGTGAAGAGCCGGTACGCCACAAGTGATACCCAGAGAAGCCAGAATAAAAACAAATAGAAACCAACAATGTGGCTAGCAGAGAAAAACCAGGAGAAGAAAGCAGCAAAAAAAGGTGCAGTTTCTTCCTTGCCATTCAGTCTCTGTTCCTGAAGTGTACAGGGGTCAGGAACTAGGATGGGGTGATGAGGGACCTGATTTGCTGGGTAGGGGTGATTTGTGTTCTGCAGACACTAGAAGTAGTGTTCTGAAGACAGCCGTGGCTACTTTCTGGGCATGAGTCAACATCAGTTACCTGTATAAAGGGCTGGAGAGCAGAATTTTAGTCTGAGGAGACTCAGAGCCCATGTCCATGTCCCATAAGCATATGTGGTTTGATCCACATAACATTTGGCCCCATGGTACAAAGTTCTTGTTCTAGTTTTTTTTTTTAATTAAAAAAAATGTTTAAATTGAGTTACATCCTTAAAAAATTCAGAAACGTTCACATGAAAATTGGGATTTCTAGGGACTTCCCTGGTGGTTCAGCGGTTAAACAATTCACCTTCTAATGCAGGGGACACAGGTTTGATCCCTGCATTGGAATTAAGATCCCACATGCTGCAGGGCAGCTAAGCCCTTGCTTTGCAGCAAAGAGCCTGTGAGCCCCAGCTGAGAACCCCACACAGATAAATAAATAAATAAAGTGACTGATTTGAAAAAAAGAAAATCAGGATTTGGGGCTGTTCTTGCAGTTGGGGAGAGTCTGGCAAATCTGGGCCCACAGGCTCAAATGGAACCGAGTGGCAGTCTCCCACCCCGTCTAGAGAGGCCACCACTGAATCACTGAAGTGGCACAGCAGATGCCTCCATCAGGGGTTGCTGATGGAGCCTTTCACCTACACATGGAGCCGAATCTACTGGTGAAGGTGAGAAAGGGGAGGATGGCCCTGTCTGCAAGCTGGGGATATTTAGAGGCAGTGGCTTCACGTAGGCAACCCACTCCAGTATTCTTGCCTGGGAAATCCCATGGGCAGAGGAGCCTGGCGGGCTACAGTCCATGGGGTCGCAAAGAGTTGAACACGACTGAGCATGCATGCCCAGGGAAACTTAGAACACACACAGGAATCAAAATAGACCTGGATGAAAGTGGAGAAGGGGCAGAGCAGAGGAAAGGATAGCAACAGCCCAGGGCGATTCCTGGATGCTCTGCAGGTGTCCACCCACAACAGCGTCCTATGTGGGGGTCGCCAAGCCCAGCACACCCTGGGGTGTAGCAGGCACCTCAGGGATGGCCTGTAACCTGCAGCTGATTTGTTCATGCAGGACTCACATTCTCCACGAAGTGGGTAGCAGCACACGGAAGGCCCTGGTTCTGTTGGGTTTTTGCAGGACAAGGTTGAGAACTGCTGGTTTGTTCCATTCCCATGACCACCAGGAGAGTCAGGGGCCTTTAAAAGAGTGGAACAGAGTGGATGCCTTCCCATGGCCATGAATGAAAGCAGGACATTCCCAGGGCCGAAGGTCTGGCATGGAGACAGACTGGTCTGTGAATGGCCGTGGCCCCCAGGGGCAGATGGCATAGAGGATCTGTCCTCCTGTTGTCTCCTTGTCCCTTTAGCACTCATGAGTGTGAACATCCATGGATTGAGGTTTCTGTTGGGAGGCAAAGCATCACAGATTATGTGCTGTGCTGTGCTTAGTTGCTCACTAGTGTCCGACTCTTGCGACCTCACGGACTGCAGCCCATCAGACTCCTCTGTCCATGAGGATTCTCCAGGCAAGAATACTGGAGTGGGTTGCCATGCTCTCCTCCAGGGGATCTTTTCAACCCCACAATGCAGACGAATTGTTTACTGACTGAACCACCAACCAAGTCTCCTCTGATTCCCTAAGGTTGGGTTAGCCCTCAGAGTCCCCTGCAGTGACTGGTGTCATAAGTGCCTATTTACTTGTCTTTTTCTTCCACTGGACTAGAGACTTGGGGATGGGGATCGTGTCTTCTTCACTTCTGTGTTCCCTTGTACCCTGCCTGGCGTGTGGTAGGCACAACCTCTTCAAGGGAATATACCCTGGGATTGGACACTTGAGAAAAGGCTCTACTTTGACCTCTTTTTTTGTTTTAATATTTATTTATTTGGCTGCATGGGGTCTTAGTTGTGGCAGGTGGGACCTTCAGTCTTCATGGTGGCATAAAAACTCTTAATTTCAGCATGTGGGATCTAGTCCCCTGACCAGGGATTGAACCCAGGCCCCCTGCATTGGGAGTGTGAAGTCTTAGCCACTGGATCACCAGGAAAGTTCCTTGTCTTGTCCTCTTAAGAGCTGTGTAATCTTCAGTAAGCTGCTTAACTTCTTCAATTTCTTTATCTGGAAAAGGGAGGAGAATAATACTCCCTATCTTCTAGAATTTTTTTTTTATGAGCATCAGAATGAGATAACCTAGCCCTGTGTTCTTGTACAGTAAGAGCTCAGGAAATTTCTTCATTTTAATTAACTAATGAATTAATTAAATACACATTTGGAAATTGCTTACTACATTCTGGGTGCTATTCAAAAAGTTGAGGATATAGCAGTGAACAAAGGGGACACAAATCTCTTCCCTCATTGAGCTGATGTGTTGAGGGAGACAGACAAGAAACAAATGATCAGAAGAGAGTAGAATAAAACAGAATAGAATGTATTTAGTGTCACATATAATAAAGGCTATAATGAAAAATAAAGTTGGATAAAGAGATAAAGTTGACTGTGGAGGCTTCTTAAAGCATATACAATAATAATAATTAATTATAAATCACGGAGAAGGAAATGGCAACCCACGCCAGTATTCTTGCCTGGAAAAATCCATGGAGGGAGGAGCCTGGCAGGCTACAAACCATGGGGTTGCAAAGAGCCGGATACGACTTCACTTTCACTTTCATTATAAATCAGCGTTTCTCAACCTCAACACTACTGACACTTCAGGCTGGATAATTCTTTGCTTTAGAGTTGTCCTATGCATTGTGTCTCCTGCACTGCAGGTGAATTCTTTACCTCCTGAGCCATGAGGTTTCTCAAGTGGTGCTGGTGTTAAAGAATCTGCCTGCCAATGCAAGAGATGCATCAGACATGGGTTCGACCCCTGGGTTGGGGAGATCCCCTGGAGGAAGGCATGGTAACCCACTCCAGTGTTCTTGCCTGGAGAATCTCATGGACAGAAGAGCCCGGCGGGCTACAGTCCATGGGTTCAGACACAACTGAGCGCACTCACGCACACTGTGCCTTGTAGGGTATTTAGCGATATCGCTGGCCTCTATTAACAAGATGCTAGCTGAATCTTTCCCCCTCAGTTGTGACAACAAAAATGTCTCCAAACATTTCCGTATGTCCCTGGGGGGCCCAATAATCCCTGATTGGGAACTATGGCCATAGATAGATATCCGCTATGAGAGAGTGTAGTGGGCTGAATGGTGGCCCCCCTCAAAGAGATGTCCACATCCTAACCCTTGGAACCTGTGAATATTATCCCATAGGGCAAAAGATGGCGTTTATGACCCACTTGGATTATCTCGGTGGCTCCTAAATGCCATTTCAAGTATCTTTATAAGAGAAAGGCAAAGACAAGAGATAACAAGCATTGATGAGGATGTGGAGAAAGAGAACCCTCTTGGACTGTTGGTAGGAATGTAGGTTGGTATAGCCGCTCTGGAGAACAGCATGGAGGATTCTTACAAAGTAAAAAATAGAACTATTGGATGATCTAGCAATTCCACTTCTGGTTATCTATCTGAAGGAAATGCAATCATTATCTCAAAGAGATATTTATAACCCCCATGTTCATTGCAGCATTACTCAAGACATGAAAGCAACTTAGGGACTTTCCTGGTGGTCCAGTGGATAAGACTCCGTGTTCCCAATGCAGGGAGTCTGAATTCAATCCCTGGTCAGGGAACTAAGATCCCGTATCTCAACTAAGCCTTAAAGCCACAACTAGAGAAACCATTGAGCCACAAGGTAGACCCAGAGCAGCCACAATAAATAAATATTTAAAAAGCAACCTAAATGTTCACTGATGAATGAATGGATAAAGAAATGGACGAATGGATAAAGAAAATGTGATATATATATATATATATATATATATATATATATATATATATATGCACACACAGCAGAGTATTATTCAACCATAAAAAGAAGGAAATGCTATTATTTGCAACAACATGGCTAGACCCTGAGGGCATTATGCTAAGTGAAATAAGTTAGATGAGAAAGACAAGTACTATATAGTTCCACTTACATGTGGATTCTGAAAAAAAGAAAAAGAATTTATAGAAACTGAGAATAGGCTGGTGGTTGTCAGAGGTGGGGGTGGGGAGTGGGGGAAATGGGTGAAGGTGGTCAATTAAAAAAGAGAGAAAGACAGAGGGAGATTAGACAGACCTACACAGAGGGGACAGCACTGGGAAGAGAGAGGCAAAGACTGGAGTGATGCTGGAAGCAACAAAGAGTGCCAAGGAACTCCTGTTGTCACAGGAAGGTGGCGTGTACTTCCCTGGTGGTCCACTGGTGCAGACTCTATACCCCAAAGCAGGGGCCAGGGTTTGATACTCAGTCTGGGAACTAGATCCTGGATGTGCAAATAAGAGTTGGCATGCTGCAACTAGAGATTCTGAGTGCAGCAACTAAGACCCAGGGCAGCCAAATAAATAAATATTAAAGCAAACCAACAAATCAAAACAAGAAGGTGGAAAAAGCAAAAGACAGATTCTCCCCTAGAGCCACTAGCGGAAGTGTGACCCTGCTAACTCCTTGATGTCAGATGTCAGATGGCCTCCAGAACCGTGAGAGTAAATTCCTATTGTCTAAGTTAACAAATCCTTGGGAATTTTTCACGTTGGCCACAGGAAACAAATATAGAAGAGACATGTCACTAGTGAGTGTGGTTTCACTGTTAAATGTTACAATCCAAGGTTCACATTTCCATAGGAGAATTTATGAAAGAGGCTGTTGATACAGATGAGGGTGACCCCCATTTGCAAATCACACAAAACTGTGAAAACTTTAGCCAGTTTGGACTCTAGACCCCACATGTGTCCACAGAGCAGTTCTATATGGATAAAGTAAACACATTTGAAAGTCAGGTCCACTTCTTGGGGCCCCAGAGCCAGCTAGAAAGGGCCAGGATGATGTGGCTTAGCACTAGTAGGACAAAAAAAAGCCTTGGGGATTTTCATCGCTGGTAAATTCAGAATGAAATGACATGGTTTGTGGTCACCCTTGGCCACAATCTAACAGTGATTGTCAAGGTGATGAGATTATAGTGATAATCCCCCCTTTTCTTAATTTTCCAGGGTTTCTCTACTGTGCTTCTAAGATTTTGATTGTTCACAAAGGTCACATTTGGTATTGGGGGTATCATTCTGCTTGACTCCGGGCTGATCAGGCCCAATATGGAGTGTTGGGTTCAGCAGGTACCACATTGCAAGGTTCACTGGGGAGTAATCAGGAGGTGGGATGGCCTTGAAATATTGCCTGTGGGAGAGGAAAGACAATGGGGCAGCACGACCCTGTTGTCAAATCACAAGGCTGGTCCTCCGTGAGGACTTATGTGTCACCAGCAATGCTTATGAGGAGAACCAGGATATTCAGGATGCTGGGTTTCAATGCTTGGTACCATAGCCCTTCTGGTCAAACCAGCAGTTCTCAAAGTGAGGTCCATGGAACCCTAATGGGTACCTGAGACCCTTTCAGGAATCTGTGAGGTCATAACTATTTTCATAAAGAAAGTAGCTTTGCAATAAGCTACAAGGACCTACTATATAGCACAAGGAGCTATACTCATTAGTCTGCAATAACCTACATGGAAAAAGAATCTAAAAAAGAGGAGATATATGTGTATGTGTAACAGAATCACTTTGTTGTACACCTGAAACTAATACAACTATTGTAAATCAACTATACTCCAATATAAAATAAAATTTTAATTAAATTTCAAAAGTGTGAAGACATAATTTGCCTTTTTCCTGACCTAATTTGGCTGGTACAAAAGCAATGATGGGTAAAACTGCTGGTCTTAGCATGAGTCAAAGTGGGGGCATTATATTCTACTGAAAGTGAAAGTGAAAGTTGTGTCCAACTCTTTGAGACCCCATGGACTACACAGTCCATGGAATTCTCCAGGCCAGGATACTGGAGTGGGTAGCTGTTCCCTTCTCCAGGGGATCTTCCCAACCTAGGCATCGAACCCAGGGCTCCCACATTGCAGGCAGATTCTTTACCAGCTGAACCACCAGGGAAGCCCTATATTCTACTAATAGCCATTGGATGCTTCACTCCCATGCACTCAGAGTAAAAAATACAAAAAAAATTGCTAGCTTTACTTAAGAATGTCCTTAAGGAAGCTCCAGGAGTTGGTAATGGACAGGGAAGCCTGGTGTGCTGCAGTCCATGGGGTTGCAAAGAGTTGGACACGACTGAGCGACTAAACTGAACTGAAGGAAGCAATAAGCATCGCTAATATTATTTATTTGGCTCCATCAGGTCTTAGTTGTAGCACTCAGGATCTTTCATTGCTGTGCATGGGCTTTCTTGTTGCAGTTCAAGGGCTCAAGTTGCTCCTGGGCATGTGGAATCCTAGTTCCCCGACTAGGGATTGAACCCATGCTCTCTAAAATTATGAATATTATTAAATCACAATTCTTAGGTACACAAATTTCTGATATTCTATGTGACAAGATAAGGAGTACATACAAAACATTTCTGCTGAATTTTGCAGCATAGTGGTTGCCTCCAGGAAGAGCAACTGTGCTATTGTTTGATTTGCCAGATGAACTAGCTGATTCTTTCATTATTGTTTCCATAGAACACCATCTTTACTTGAAACTGTGGTTATTCAGACTTAAGGATTTGGCAGACAATTTTTTGAAAATCAATGATGTGAGTTTGTCACTTCAAAGAAAACAACTGACAGTATTTGTTGCCAATGATAAGATTGGAGCTTTTAAGTGAAAAATTGGAATTTAGAAAACTTGTATTTGCCACCGTCATCTTGACATACTCCCTATACTCAGTTTCCTGATGGGATCAGAGATGACATTAATGAAAGTGATTTTTTTTAACATTGTATGATGAAATATGTTAAATTTTGAAGATCTACCATAACTCTGTGAACCAACATGTTCCAGAATGACCGATGTATGTTATTTCAAAATCACATGCAGATAAAAGATCCATTAGAAGTGCAAGATAAACCAATGGATTTTAACAGTGCATTAAAGTTCATTGATCTGACTCCATGTTGCAACTAACCTTTAGAAATTATCACTTGTTAAGTTTTGTAGTAGTATCAGAGAATATTATCTAAAATTACCTAAAAAGGCAATTAAAATATTCCTTCTTTTTCCAACTGCATATCACAAGGCCAGATTTTCCCCATATTCTTCAACCAAAATAGCATATCTCAGCAGACTGAATGAAGAAGCAGATATGAGAATCCAAGTGTCTTCTGCAAAGTCAGACATTAGGGATACTAGTAAACATTCAATACAATGCTACTCTCCCCAATAACTTTTTTTGGTTTGGAATATATATTAATTTTTTATAAAAAGTGTTTCTTATGTTGACTTGTAACAAGTTTATTGTTGCTATTTATTTATTTCTTAAGATATAGTTAATTTACAATATTGTGCGTTAATTTCAAATGTACAGCAAAGTGATTTAATAACACATATGTATTATTTTCCAGTATTGTTATTTTTGAATAAATTACATATTTAAAATTCCTCAGTTTAATTTCTCATATGGTATATATGAATAGGTGTAATCCACATAAACAAAGCTCTTTGGAGTCCTTGATAGTGTTTAAGACTATCAAGAGGTTTTGAGACCAGAAAAGTTGAGAGTTGTTATTTGTACTGAAAGGTGGGAGATACCACACGAAGATTTAGGTGGCTGCCAAACCAAGGAAGATTTGGGAGATCCAGAGGTCTGGGGCATACTGGGGCATTACTTCTAAGGTCAAGAGCAATATTTTGCACCTTATATCTACTCCCTGTAAGAATGGGGCAGTATGTAGTGAGCCTCTTTGGGTTTTGGTACATATATCACATTTGAGGATTCTGTTCTGACTACTTATCATGTGACTTGGGGGGATGCTTATTCTGAGTGGGGCTCAGAGAAGAGAAGTTTTGTTTTTTGTTGTTCATCATGGATTATTTTTGTATCAACTTTTTTTTTTTTTTTTTTTTTTTACTTTGCCTCAAGATTCTCTTGTTCATCACGGATTTTTTTTTTTTGTATTAACTTTTTTTTTAACTTTGCCTCGAGATTCTCTTTCTTTGTATAAACTTTTATTTTTTTATTAATTTTTTTGCCATAACTTGAGGCATGCAGGATCCTAATTCCCCTACCAGGGATTTAAACCATGTCCCCTACAGTGAAAGCACAGAGTCCCAACTATGGGACCAGCAGGGAAGTCCCCCAAGAGAAGATTCTTGTAGCAAGTCCAGGCAGTGGTACCAGGCACTGTGCCATCCTGGCCATAAGACCCAGATGAATAAGGATGCTGTGTGAAGTCTCTGGAGACTTCTAACGGAGGAGAATTTGCAGCCCGAAACTTCAGGGTCCTGGAGTAAAGCCATGATTCCTGCCACAGAGAATCACTTGTCATTTGAAAATCATTTCCTAATATGTTACTGGGCCCTCGTAGAGACTGTGCTTTGATGATGAGTTGCCAATGACTCATTGGAAAAGACCCTGATGCTGGGGAATATTGAGGGCAGGAGGAGAAGCAGTGATGGAGGATGAGATGGTTGGATGGCATCACCAACTTGATGGACATAAATTTGAGTAAACTCCAGAAGATGGTGAAGGACAAGGGAGCCTGGCGTGCTGCAGTCCATGGGGTTGCAAAGAATTGGACATGACTTAGTGACTAAACACCACCACCACCAATGACTAAGCAACCTGAGCACCCAGCATGGTCTGGGTATTATCATACACACTGGGTTGTGAGATCTGGAGGAAGGGTAGCAGTGATTCACTAGACAACAGCTTCGGGCCCAAACAGGCTTAAAAGAAGCAAGTAAGTTACATAAACAGAAGGTCCCCACCTCTGTTGTCTCCACGTTTCTCTTTTAACTCAAACTTCTGGCCTCAAGGGGGCCGCCCTTCTTAAAGGTGGCAAACCTCAGGACTGTTTCACAAATGGGACAGCACAATGGTTGTTACAAATTAGAAATGGACAGAAACAGCCTCACTTAGAAGTAATTCTGAAGGATAATGATGAAGGGAAATACTCCTGGTGGAGGAGATGTGAGAGTACCGTTGGTCGTCCACTGCCCGTGGAAGGAAAAGTGGCTGAAGCTGTGGATATACATGGACTCCTGGGCAGCAACCTGAAAGGAGCCAGACTGGAAAATCAGAGACGAAGATACTTGGGGTAGAAGCATAGGGATGAGTCTGTGGGAGTGGGCACAAAGCATGCAGTTCTTTTCTTTTTTAAAAAAAGTATTTATTTGGCTGTGCTGGGTCTTAGTTGTGGCACATGAGATCTTTAGTTGTGGCATATAGGATCTAAGTCCCTCACCAGGGATTGAACCCTGACCCCTGCATTGGGAGCTTAGTGTCTTAACCACTGGACCACCAGGGAAGCCCCAAGCAAGCAAATCTTGTTTTCTTATGTTAATGGCCAGCAGAGAAGGGCTACACAGAGAGATATCTAACAAGCAACTGGGCATGCTGGCTTTTCCTGTGGGGGTTTCCTGCATCTCTCCTTTGGCCACACTGGTGCTGGTGCAGTGGGTGGCAGGAATGGAGCCTACACATTGGGTAGACATTTCTGAGAACTATCTCATAAGTCTGAGATGGAGCACTAGTTGCACATAGTGTGACCAACTCAACGGTGTGTCCTTTTACTGACTTTCCTTCTTTTTCTGTTTCACTGCTTCCTGTTCTTCCCTCTGCTCCCTGGGATCCCACTCCCAAATAACCTGCTGCTGCTGCTGCTGCTAAGTCGCTTCAGTCGTGTCCGACTCTGTGCAACCCCATAGACGGCAGCCCACCAGGCTCCCCCGTCCCTGGGATTCTCCAGGCAAGAACACTGGAGTGGATTGCCATTTCCTTCTCCAATGCAGGAAAGTAAAAAGTGAAAGTGAAGTCGCTCAGTCGTGTCCGACTCTTAGCGACCCCATGGACTGCAGCCCACCAGGCTCCTCCATCCGTGGGATTTTCCAGGCAAGAGTACTGGAGTGGGGTGCCACTGTAATGCCCTTGAATCATCCCCAAACCATCTCCACATCTCTTCCTCCTCCTGCTGCCACCTACCTGCAGGCAAAGCTGTATTTGGGGGAGGGGCAGGCTAAGATACTACCTAATTAAAATTGTAATCCCCTCTGGCAACTTTTGCCTCCACCCCCCCCCCCCCCCACCCCCCACTCCGACCCCCAGCGAGGCTGAATTGCCTATGGTTAGAGCTCAGTGTTTGGGGTCAGACAGACCTCAGTTCAGAGCCTAGACCTACTACTTCTTAGCTGTGGGAACTTGAGCAAACCACCTCTCTAACTTCAGTTTCCTTGTCTGCAAGGATGTGTTAAGGATGGTACCTATTTAGTTGAGTTGTGAGAATTGAGGAGGGAATCCCATGTCAAGTGTTTAGTACGATAGGAAGTGCTCAGTAAGTATGAGTGGGCATTGAACTTTCCCCTATGCCACATAGCAAGGGGGTGCAGTCCCAAGGCCTCCCTTCCTTCCAGTCAGAGTCAGATTTCCCTCAATAATGTTGCTTGTTCCTCTCTGTTGGGCCAAGGTCAGGAGAGAGATACAGTCTGGATGAAAAATGCTGGACTTCCCATAGGATGCAGAAACATGAGGTGTTCTTGCAAATTGGTGTTCTGGCTTGAAGAAAGACATGGAAGCAACCCAAATGTCCCCCAGAGGAATGGGTAGAGAAGGTATGGTACATATATACAATGGAATATTACTCAGCCATAAAAAGGAATGAAATTGGGTCATTTGTGGAGATGTGGATGGACCTAAAGACCGTTATACTGAGTGAAGTTAGAAAAACAAATATCATATATTAATGCATATATGTGGAATCTAGAAAAACAGTATAGATGATCTTATTTACAAAGCAGAAATAGAGATACAGACATAGAGATCAAACATATGGATATCAAAGGGGAAAGGGGGGAAGTGGGGTGAATGGGAGATTGGGATTGACATATATAATACACTATTGATACTATGTAAAAAATAGCTAATGTTAGTTGCTCAGTTGTATCTGACTCTTTGTGACACCAAGGACTGTAGCCTGTCAGGATCTTCTGTCCATGAAATTCTCCAGGCAAAAATACCGGACTGGGTAGCCATTCCCTTCTCCAGGGGATCTTCCTGACCCAGGGATGGAACCTGGGTCTCCTGCATTGTAGGCGAATTCTTTACCATCTGAGCCACCGAGGAAGCCCACTGAGAACCTATTGTATAACACAGGGAACTCTACTCAGTGCTCGGTGGTGACCTAAATGGGAAGAAAATCCAAAAAAAGGGGGATACATGTAAACATAGAGTTGTATTCGTTTTACCATACAGTAGAAACTAACACAACATCGTAAAACAACTGCACTTCAATCAAACCAATATTATAAAGCAATTACCCTTCGATTAAAAATAATTTTTTAAAAAGGGAAAAGATTAATTTAAAAAAGTCCTGGCTCCCAGAGTTATAAAAATGAGCACATGGCTTTGGGCACCAAGCTTGAATACCTTCCAGTTTCCTGGAGTTTTGTGTCCACAAAACACAGGCTGCTTCTGGTGTATCATATCAGTTCCCAGTGATGCTTCCTTCCGCCGTCTGGTCCTGCCTCTTCTTACCCTGTGCTTTCTGCCTTCTTACCCTACACCTGTCTCTGTCTGCTGAAACCTACTCATCCTTCTGTTTGTCCTGCCTTTCTTATTTGACTTCTTTTCCTTTCCTTTCTTGGTTTTATATAAGGCTTTCCATAACACTAATTTAACATGCACATTTACTTTAACAAAGTTAAAAGCCAGTCAAAATTTCGTGCTTTTGCAAATGACAGGCCTTTTTAAACTCTGATTGTTCTTTACTGATTCCTTTGTTACTATTTCCTGCTTCTTTTTTATCTTGTTTTTTCCTAATCCAACAAATTAGACATTCTTACAATTATTTTATATCATTGATGCTTATTTAATTGATGTCTGTGTTCACGTATTCCTTTGATCACAATTCCTACTTGAATATTATGCTTTCCTTCCAAGATTATTTTCCTTGTCTGTAATTCTAAAAGAACATCTTTTAGAGTTTCCTTATGTGAGCATCAGTTATAAATGCTCTCAATTTTTAATCTGAAAATGTGTCTGAAATGTATTCAATCTGGACAGTTATTTTCTCTCAGCATTTTGAGATATTATTCCACTGTTCTCTGGCTTCAATTATTGATATTAAGAGGTTAGCTGTCTGTCTACTTTATAGATCATCTTCTCTCCAGTGATTAGCTGTTTTGCTACCATAGGTGTTTGGTGTATATTTCTTCTTATTTATTATTCATGGGTTGGGGAGCTTCCAGGATCTGAGGACTGTGCCTTTCATGAATTCTGAAAATTTTCTGTTTAGACCTATTCAAGTCCTTGTTCCATCTTCTATATCTCTTAACCTCTGTTTCATATTTTCCATTGCTTTGTCTCTCTGTGCTGGATTTTTCATAAGTTCTTCAGATAAATGTCCAGCTCACAAGTACTCTCTGGAGCTATGTTATTCTGATGTTTGATCTGTCCTTTGGATTGCTAGTCTTGAAGATCATATTTATCTAATATAGAGGTGTTATCTTATTTGTTTTTCAAATCTTCCTAGTTACTTGAAATAGTCTCATTCTGCTTTTCAGCATAAAGTGTGAGGGTGAAATGTTCCTTCTCACAGTTTCCATGTGGCATGGTCTGGGGAGGAAGTGGGCACTGAGTGGGGGTGAAGAGGTGGCCCAAACCTACAGACCAGCCTAGCCCTGGTCCAGCCTCAGCCTGAGCTCCATCTTGGTCCTAAGCATTCTGCAGGTTTCTGCCCCCTCTCTCCTAGTTCTGTTGGGGAAGTCCAAACCTCCAGATCTACTTCTCCTTACAAGACCATCGGTGACATGGCCGTAGACCCTGACTGTATCAGTCCAGGGGCCTGGTGGTAAGGTGGGGTCCCTGTCTATCTGAAGTGCTTAGCAACAAAGCAGAGGTGGAAAGTTAAAAAAAATAGCAACAACAACAAAAATAAAACAGTCTCTTTCCTCATCTATACCATTGATTACTAACTTTTATTTCTTTAAGCATATGAAATATCCTTATTTTATATTATGTATACCACAATACCAATATCCAAAGCTTTTGAAAGTTTGAGTCTATTATTTATTGCCATGTGTAATTCTTACTTAAAATGCCTTGTTGTGATGATTAATTTTATGTGTCAACTGGACTGGGCCATATGTCCAGATATTTGGTTAAAAATTATTCTAGGTGTGTCTGTGAGGGTGTTTCTGGATGAGGTTCATATTTGCATCGGTAGACTGAGTGAAGCAGGTTGCCGTCCCCCATGAGTGGGGACCTCATCCAATCCACTGAAAGTCTGAATGGAAGAGAAGGGCCGAGTAAGAGAGTGTGTCTCTCTCTGCCTTTCTTTGAGCTGGGACACTGATCTCATCCTGCTTTTGGACTTGGACTCAGGCTGGACCTTACACCATCAGCTCTGTTGGTTCTTAGGTCTGCAGACTTAGACTAAAAGTTCATTACCAGCTCTCCTGAATCTCCAGTTGCCAACTGAGATCTTGGGACTTCTTAGCCTCCAAAATCACATGAGGCACTTCTTATAATAAATCATATTCTACTCATTCTGTTTCTCTAAAGAATCCTGATCAACACCCTTGTGTTTGAATTTTATGGTTTTTATTTTTTTGCATATGTACTCCTGTTCCTGTGAACCTTTTCTATGGGGATTCTTTGAGGCCTGAGTTTAAGCTGAGTTATTCCAGGGAGGATTTTTCCGTTTGTTTCTCCCAAGTACCTAGGTAGCAACTATCTCCTTTCTTAAAATTCTCCTGTTGTTTTTAAATTCAGGGTTGATGTTCCTTTTTCTCCTACTCAGAGTCAAGGTTGAGCTGAACGAATTCTGTACCAGCTCCCTTCCAGAGGTTTTTCTCTCCAGGGTCATCCACTGTGGGTGTTGTTCACTGTTTTGCCTTGAACGGGAGGTTCCTGATTCTGTTTTATTCTTTGCTCAAGCTCTAGGTTTTGTCCCTTTAAACTTAAGTTCTTGGCCACTTGGGATCAGCAGGTACCTCAGGTAACCTCTGCTTCTGCTCTCAGCAATCTCTTTGGATTTATTTTGTCACTTCTGAACTCCAACAATTAACCTTAATTTCTTGCCACTTCTGCTAGACTTTTCTAAAGATGTTTTATACAGCCATCCCCCAAACTCTCTTCTTCCCAGTGGCTCAGCAGTAAAGCATCTACCTTCAATGCAGGTGATGCGAGTATGATCCCTGGGTCTGGAAGATTCCCTGGAGGAGTAAATGGCAACCTACTCTAGTATTCTTGCTTGGGAAACCCCATGAACAGAGGAGCCTGGTGGGCTACAGTCCATGGGATCCCAAAGAGTCGGATATGACTGATCATGCATGCATGCACGCTTCCCTAAACCTTTTTGGCACCAGGGACTGTTTTCGTAGAAGACAATTTTTTCATTGACCTGGCAGAGGGAATGGTTTCGGGATAATTTGAACACATTACATTTTTTATGCACTTTATTTCTAATCTAAGGCTGCCACTGACCTGACAGGAGGTGGCCCAGAGGCTGGGGACTCCGGCTTTATAACATTTTAATCCAGCTTTTGCGTGTGTTTTGTTTCAGGAGAACTTTTCAGCACTTACCATCTCCTATATTGCCAGAGGGAGAAGCCTAACCATCTTTCCTGCCCAACGAAACGTTGGATGCTGCTTATCACCAGGAGACTGCCCACTGTGCTCATCCTACCCTGATCCGTGGTTGGTCACCTATGTTTGTGAACTACCCGCTCTTTGAGGGCAGGGTTGTGGTTTCATCTCTTCCTCCAAAAGGGGTCTCACACAAGTGTTCGTTCTTGGAGCTGAAAATGGAAGTAGGAGGCAGTTATCTGCTGTATGCGCTACCAGAACCTTCCACAAGAGGGCAGCCTCAGCTGGTGCCAGAACTTCATCCACCCGATGGGGCTGGACAGAGTTTACCCAGGAGGACCTGGTTCCCTGTGGCTCTACAACCTGTGACTTCAGATGTCCCCTCCCCATTCCACAGGTAGGGAGATGAAAACAAGTGAGGATGAGGGAAGTGTCAGGCCAGGCTTCGTGAATTTGAGATGGAGTCATATCAGGGAAGGGTCAGGAGAGAACTAGACTCCCCTGGAGTTGGACTCAATTTCTTCATGGGTTCTGTTTGGAGGACCAGATTAAGTGAGCAGTTCCTTCGTTGACTCAACAACGTTTATTTGGCATTAGCTGTAGGTCCCCTGGGCTTTCCGGGTGACACTAGTAGTAAAGAACCTGCCTGGAAATGCAGGAGACATAAGAGACACAGGTTCAATCCCTGGGTTGAGAAGATACCCTGGAGGAGGGCATGGGAACCCACTCCAGTATTCTTGCTTGAAGAATCCCGTGGACAGAAGAGCCTGGTGGGCAAAAGTCCATAGACTCGCATAGAGTCGGACACAACTGAAGTGACTTAGCGCGCACGTAGACCCCCTAGGGAGCACAATAGTGAATTAATTACACTTGGGCTTGGTCCCTGCCTCCTTTGGAGCGTTCTCTGCAGCCCAACCGGACAACTCAGGACTTCCCAAAGAGCCCTGGGCGGCCCACCTCGGCCCCTGCAAAGCCCCCTGCTCCTCCGCTCCTGGCCCTCCTCAAGGCCCAGCGGCCTCCATGCATCGCTGCCTGTTGAAAACCTGCTTATCCTTCTGGGCGCAGCTCCCGCGCCTGCCTCCCACAGAGGAATAAATGGGACCCAGCAGTACAGGGGGAACTGGAGCCTTCCGTGCCATCTCCGGGGGTGGCTCCAGCCTGCAGAAGGAGGTGGGGGAAAACCATCTCTCAGGACTGTTCTGATTTACGATATTCAAGCAGAGGCGGAGTCTCTCCCTTTTGAAAGTGCAAAGCTACACTCTCCTCCTTCCCATTCATCGTGGCACCTGAGAACAAGGGAAAGTGTGGGATTCAATTCCATGAGAGCCAGAGCTCACGGCCTAGGACAGAACTGGGTCACTCCTCCACTCTTCCAACATGTATTGATGGAGCATCTTCTTACTGTGCACCAGGTCTCCAGAAAGGAGGCTTGTCCCCTCTGCTCCCTTCCTCCTCAGGAGACCCCATGTGTGTGTGTCTCCCTCTGAGACTCTTGGGGTTTAGCCAGGCTTGGTGGCCTCGAAGTAGAGGCAGCTGGGCTCTCCTCATCTATACTGCCAGCCTGGCTTCCTGGAGACCGAAACCACAAGTAGAGCACAGAGGCGTGAGAGACACTTGCAGGCTGGGCTTGGCCGCATGCGTGCAAAGGGTGCCGTCTCCTGCAGAGAAAGAGTTACAGACAGGAGCAGCCAGGGGCAGAGCAGCTGCGAGGGGCCCTCAGAGGCCTGTCCACCTCCTGGCCCTGGGATGGTGCTTCCCATCGGCGGGCGCGCATAGCGGTCGGAGATGGCGGCAGATATGGCGCTCTTCTTCGTGGTTGCTGGATTGCTGACGGCAGCGCTCTCAGGTAGCCCCCTCCTCACCTCCTGCCACTCCTGTGGGAGTGCCTGGGACCTGCCCTCTAGGCCCCCTTTCTGGCTGTTTTCTCATGCTCACATTTCTGGAGCCTTCTAGCTAAGACTACAGTCTGGTACGAGGATGGTCCCCAGCTGTGCCAACAGCATTTGGGGCCCAGGGAGGGTACAGGCACCCCCGTGAGGGGCTGGCGCTGTGCCTGGACAGTGCTAAGAGGACCCCGAGGGTCAAATAATGTAGGCGGCAAGCAAGTTTCTTATCAATGGGCTCCAAGTGTCTGAGGAAGGAGACACCTCCCATCCATAGGCTAAGGATTTCTTGCCAACTTTCAGGAAGGAACCATTTGCCTTTCAGAGAAGCAGGCTCACTGATGATTGTGTTTTCAACCCCAAAGCTGAGGCTCTGGGTTCACCAGGCTTGCACCGCGCATGGTAGAATCGTCCTATAACAGAATTCAGGGAAGCTAAGCAGAGTAGGGGACAGCTGGCCACTGGTGACTCCAAGGGGGTAGTTTAGGGCAGTGGTCCCCAGCCTTTTGGGTGCCAGGGACCAGTTTTGTGGAAGACATGTTTTTTTCCCACCAACCAAGGTGGGGGTGGGATGGTTTCAGAATGATTCAAACACATTCTATTTACTGTGCACTTTATTTCTATTATTATTACATCGACTCCACCTTGGATCATCAGGCATTAGATCCTGGAGGTTGGGGACCCCTGGTTTAGGGCACAAATGAACAGAAAGCCTCTTGAGAGCCAGTTCCTTTCTGATCCTGAGGCCCTCATGGGGACCAAGGCACCGGCTGGAGTGACCTGGGCCAGGCATGAGATGGCGGAAAGGTTTGGGCACTGGGCTGTGCTCATCCGATGCTTGTTGGCCCCCCGCAGAGGGCGGAGTTCAAGGTGGCAGAGGTCCTGCTGCTCTGGGCCCTCACGTCTGGAGGGTAAGGAGATGCGGATGGAAACAGAATTCTGGGCCCAGAAGTCTGGGTCCATTTGGCAGTAGAGATGCTAAGTGCTGTTTGATGTGAGGGAGACCCTGGAAGGCGCTATCCAGAAGCCTGGAGCATCTGGGCAGCTATGGAGGGCTCTTCTCTCCGCCTCCATCTGTCTAGAGGCATGTGCTCCCAGTCTCCTGACTTCACACTGCTTCAGGAAAAACCGATTAGCTCTAGGAGTGGGTATGGGTATGACTTTGGCACTGTATGAGTGGCCGGAAGAGAGGCCTTGCCTGTTCTCACTCTATCAGGAGCTTCCGGAGCTCGGCCACTTTCTGTTCCCGAGCTGGGCAGATGGATGGTCCGAGAGTGGGCCCCTCACTCTGCATCTCCATCCTCTGTTTCTCATGAGCTGCCGGCTTCAGCTCTGGGTCTGAAGGCCTGCAGGCCCTGGGATCTGGCCCCTCATGGTGTCTGAACAGAGGTGGGAACCCGGGTTGGGCAGAGCCGAGGAAGGTGGAACGGAGGGGCACCTGGGGCCCGTTTCCTATGCTTCACCTTGGCTCTGCCCGGCCCACTCCACTCTCAGGATAGTTACCTCGTGTTTTCAAAACTGTATTTATACTCAATTGACTCACTTGTTACTAATATAAGTTCAGTTTTGAAAGGAAACTTTATATCACAATTTACACATGGAAAACTGACATCATTTGCCACAAAGAAAAGGTAAAGATAAGCATAAAAATATATGGCAGTGAAAACCAGTTCTTACGACTTGTTAGCAAACAGTTAAAAGAACGTAAGGGCCATTGAGCCCAAAGCCAGCCCTCTTTGTTAAAGGAGAGATGAGGAGGTGATAAAGACATCCTGCCTCCAAACTGTGATTGTTGTCTTGACTGTTCAGGGGGACTGAAAGCCCTGTGCTCATAGTACTCAGTCTTCATGACCCCATGGGCTATAGCCCGCCAGGCTCCTCTGTCCGGGGGATTTCCCAGGCAAGAATACTGGAGTGGGTTGCCATTTCCTACTCCAGGAGAAAGCCCTTTAGGCGGGAATAGTTTCCTTGCTCTGTGATTAAATGGCATTAAATGCCGCTCCCTTCAACCCTCCTAAGGGTGCCCAGAGGTATAGATCCTAGTTCTTGGAAATATGACCTGGCAATAGGGGCACTCGGGCAGAAGGGAACTTGAGAAAAGCAAAGAAAGAAAAACAGCGGAGAAGAGGGAGGAAGGAAGGGGAGCTGGGAGGATGAGGTCCATGAGGAAGTTCCAGGGCTTTGCCCGCATGGCTGCATGTGGCCTGGGCGGCTTACCAGGCGTGTGGCACATGGAGTCTGGCTCTCTCGTGTCGTGATGGACCTGGTCACGGCTCTTTGGCATTGAGTTGGCCTCCCCTGTCTTCCTCCCCTTTGCAGTCCCAGCTCCAGGCTCCATCCTGGGCCTTGCACAGCAGTTTTTCTGGCCAGGCTGGCCTGGATTCTGGGCTGGCCTCTTAGCAGGTCTTGGTCTGTCCTGATGAGTGACCAGGGCAGGGACCAGGGTCTAGAGACACATGCTTCCCAATTCTCCCCTGGTGCTTCCTAGAGGCCTGGGCCGGGGACCTGTTCGTCCACCTACCTTCAGTTCTGCCTCAGTTTCCAGATCAGCCAGGGGGGATGGAGAGGTGGAGAGAAGGAGCCAGAAACCCCTGACTGGGGAGTTTTGGAGGGGTGAGTAGGGGAGTCAGGAGACCATCGGATCCCTGCCACCCTGCCTCTCAGTCACCTTGTAGTGGGGCTTCTTAACTTTGGACCTCAGTTTGTGTGGAACGGGGAGCTTTGGACAGACAGTCCTTAAGGGCTCTGTCAGATCTGACACTACGAGAGACCCGAGAGACGCAGGAACAAAGAACCAAGCCATTCCTGCTGGGGGCTGAGCTGAAGCCAGTGACTCGAATTCCATCCGGACTGTGGTTGGCGAGGTCCCCAAGGGCTGCTGCTGTGCATTTGAAAAGGCTATATGTGGTTACTTTAAAAAATAGTTTCTTAAATTAGCAAATTAAAAAAAATCTATTACTTCCTTGCCTTGTAAATACACAGACCTCATTTTCTTTATTAAGTCCGGTAGTTTTTAAACAACAGCTCTCAAGGACTCTTTGATTAATATTTCAGCAAGTCAGGTTGAACAGAGTAAGCCTCCTTAAATAATAAATACCACTTACAAGTGTAGCTGGTTTAATTCCCTTAGATCTGTGATGTCTAATTTAGCTGCCACTACAATGTGCCATTTGGAATGTGATCGTCCTAAGGGAGATGTGTTAGGAATGTAAGATACACATCAGAGTTTAGAGAAGTGTTCAGAGAAAGAATGTAAAATATCTCATTAATAACTTTTATATTAATTACACATTGAAATGAAAATATTTTAGATATTTTAGGTAAAAGAACTACTGTTACAATTAAGCTCACCTATTCCTTCTTAAAAATGCGGCTGATAGAAAATTTAAAATGACGTATGGAGCTCATATTACATTTATATTGGAGATCACTGCCTTAGATATTCTACACTGCATTTATGCGTGTGTGCATGTAAGTCACTTCAATTATGTCCAACTCTTGCAACCCCATGGACTGTAGCCTGCTAGGCTCCTCCATCCTTGGGATTCTCCAGGCAAGAAAACTGGAATGGGTTGCCATGCCTTCTTTTAGACACTGCATTTATAAATTTAATGTACTTGATTGTCTTATAAATGCCTCAAATACCTCTAAGAAACACAGTATTACCAAGGATTTAAAAGAATTCTTACAGATGTAAAAAACTAGCTTATAAACAAAGTGAATATTAAATTCTCTTAAGTAGTTTGGTCATGTTTATAGACATTGTCAAATTCTCTTAATTTTTTAGCTTAAAATTTCAACTGGAGTCAATTACTCAGTCACAAACATGAGAAACTCTAATGGCCAAAAATTCTTAAACACTAAAATATAGGATTTTATACACCAACATGTAGAATTGATCCAGCTTAAACTTGACAAAAAGGTACAAATCCTATGGGTTTTTGTGTTTTTCATCACCCGTGTATTTTAAATTCTAATCTTCCTGGGCTTAAAAGCCACTTACCAAGGAGAAAAAAGTCGTACCACTGCAGGTAACTTGACTTATCCCAAGCAGGCTGGAGTTTCCATATCAGTGGACTGAGATGAGGACAGCTTTTTTTGTTGTTTTGCCAAAATATGAGATAGCATTCTTTTGGACTGCTGATGGATAGCTCATGCCCTCTGATTGGACTGGTCTCTCCACCTACAATCCAAGTTTCACAAACCTAATCCTCTCTATCTCCCCCTAACCCAGGGGGTTTTACCACTTGTTTGGATTAAATTAAACAAATGGTCACTATTATTATTATTATTTTTTAATCTCCCACATTCTTCCTGTCTGGCAAGACTCATCAATCTATGAATAATGTATGACAGCCACCTCCATATTTCTCCTAGCTTAGTCTGGTTCTCTGGTCATACACTTGGTGGGGACAGCTAACATGGCTATCACCAGGGTGGGAATGTGAGAGAAGGTGGCTCCTAGGGCGCTGGGGCTGGCATAGTCAGCCAAACATAGATGATTCCAGAGGGATCCAGAATGAGTGAGAAACACTACCCACAGCATCCCTCATTCAGTTCACATATATTGAAGCCTGCTCTGAGTCAGCCTCATGTCTTACAGAAACACTCGAGAATTAAATTGGGACCCCAGCTGTCAGATTCTGAGGCTGCAGCATCAGCCATCCCCCTGGGACAAGAAAGCAGGTGGTCCATTTGAGGCTTTGGGACAGGGGCCTGGAGGAAAAGACCACCCCCTGCCCCGCACACACACCCTGGCATGCAGCCTTCACCATCCCCCTGCATGGACCACAACTAAATCCCATGCTTTAATCTCAGCCCTGCACTGAGCAGACCCTGGTGGGGCTGGAATGCCCAGGTCCCTTGCATTCCCCAGTCTCAGGGTCCTCCAACCCCTCCATCACACCCTCATCGCACCCTCATCGCCCCCCCACACCTGGTCAGGGCGAGGTGTGTCAGAAGAGCAGCATTTTCTGGGGTTCACATTCCTGCCCCTTCTAGGCGTCTACTAAAGCTGCCGTTCTACCTGACCATTTGCTTAATATTCTTAATAGATGCTTTAAAGTACAAAGGAGTTTACTTAAAAAAAAAACAAAAACCCTATATATTGCTGCCTTAAAGGCATTGTCAATCACCTGAATGGTAATAATGGTGAAAATAAACATCATGGAAAAATGTTATTCATTTCTGGTGAGACATGTGGTATTTAATACCATGTCAGTGACCACTTAAATGTGAACTTATAAATGTTACACAGCCAAGACAAAGATCTCATATATGTAAGTACAGGATTTAGTGGTTAACATAATGTTGTTTGTACGATAAGCTCGTTTACCCACATGAAGACCCCTTCGTGTAGGTGAGGAAACTGAGGTTTAGCGAGGCTCAGCCCTGTCCGAAGTCTGTGGCGAAGACCTGCCACGTCTTGAGCTGAGGCCTCCTGACCGGCAGCTCTGAGCTCTCTCGGCGGGGAAAGGCAGCCTGATCTGTCTCTCGGCTGGCTGCACTCCAAGGATGAGGTATCTCCCCCAGATATTGTACTCTCCCAGGCTTGTAGCCTCAGTACTGGGTCCGAGGACGGCCCCAAGGGGCCTCAGGGATGTGTCCTGGGGCCCCCAAAAGACTTTTAAGGGACAAATGGGAGCAAATGTGCTGCCTCCCTCCACAAGGCTTGGTCTTCATGGACTGGCTGTGCATGTACCCTGCCCACCAGGCCAGGAATGATCTAAGTGAAGCTAAAGAGACACCATGTCAAAGAGATACCATAAGCCAAAGGAGAGCTTGCATGGCAGAGGGCTCCATTTATCTACATTTATTTAGCATCTGTCGGGAAGATCCCTTGGAGAAGGAAATGGCAACCCATTCCAGCACTCTTGCCTGAAAAATTCCATGGACAGAGGAGCCTGGTGGGCTACAGTCCATGGGGTCACAAAAAGTTGGACACGACTGAGTGACTTCACACTCACTCACTGTGTGCCAGGCCCTGAGCTGGCACTGAGATATGAAGGCTTGATGTTGAACATGTTAAATGTTGAAGTGAAAGTGGCTCAGTCGTGTCCGACTCTTTGCGACCCCATGGCCTACAAAGTCCATGGAATTCTCTACGCCAGAATACTGGAGGGGGTAGCCTTTCCCTTCTCCAGGGGATCTTCCCAACCCAGTGATCGAACCCAGGTCTCCTGCATTGCAGGCGGATTCTTTACCAGCTGAGCCACAGGGGACAGTGGTAAAACATACAAGGGTCAGCCCGGGGTAGATGTGACAACAGGTGCAATCCGATGACAGTCATAACCATCATCCATTTCAGGGGACTTACATTCTCCAAGCACCAGCCATGCTTTTTCTGTCCTCCCTTGACACTGGGGTGCTTGCCCCCATTTTATATTAATAGGTGGGGAAACAGAGGCTCAGAAAGTTCTGTGCTTTACCCCAGTCTGTGGCTGATGCTGAGCTTAACTCCACGGGTTTAGATCCATGATGCTGAGTTTAAAACACGAGTTTTAGATCTCCAAAACCCACATTCTCCATCACTGGGTTGCACTGTTTCTAGGAGCTGGAAATCAGAACAGGGAGAGCTTGAACTTGCCAGAGAGGGGCTGGACATAGGGACAAGAAGGCTTTGCATGCCAAAATACAATGGCAAAAGACATCTTAGGTCCAAAGACACTTTAAAAAAATTTATTTATTTTCTTTGACATTTTAAAAAAATGAATGCCTGCGAAAGCTGGTGAGATCCTTGTGTTGCGTGGATATCGACTTCCTGGTTTTGGTGAGTTACTCTAGTTAAAGAGCAGGTCACCATCCGGGGAAGCTGGGTTTCTCTGTGCTATTCTGTACATGGGATTTCTCTGTGCTATTTTGGCAACTTCTTGTGAGTCTATAATTTCAAAATAAAAAGTTAAAGGAAAAAAAAGACATTTCAGGCAAAAGGACCATTTGAGCAGAATCTGGAGAGCAAGGCCTAAGGCCTGTGGGGTGGGTAGGGCCCCAGAGGAGCTGGGTGCCAGCCTCTCTATCCGCTGACTCACCCAGACTGCTGTGTCCTGAGGATGCAGTGAGCATGCCAGGCACAGAGACTGGCACAGAGATGGCCCACACTGACCGTACATTTACCTGCTCCAGGCCAACTGGGCAGTGCTTTGTAAATTCATACACCTGTCTTGCCCTCCTCACAGCCCTGTGAAGTCTGATTATGAGCGCCACTTGACTGATCAAGTGGCAGGGGCTCAGAGAGGTGAAGTGACTTTTCCTGGATGGCACAGGGAATAGTCGGTTGAAAGATAAACTGAGGCATATTAAAATCTTTTAATGCAGTAAAAATGTAAAAGAGCAAAAAGCAGTTAGAACAGGCAGCATGAACTCTGAAAGAAAGGACAGGTATATAAGGGGATTTTTATTTTATTTTTGAACTTTAAGCTTTAAATTTTATATTGGGGTATAGCTGATTAACAATGATGTGGTAGTTTCAGGTGAATAGTGAAGCGACTCAGCCATGCAAATACATGTATCCTTTCTCCCCCAAACCCTTCTGCCATCTAGGCTGTCACATAACATTGAGCAGAATTTACAATGTTGTGTTAGTTTTAGGTGTACGGCAAGGTGATTCAGTTATGCATACATATATGTGTTTTTCAGATTATTTTCCCTTATAGGTTATTACAAAATACTTAGTTCCCTGTGCTGTACAATAGGTCTTTGTTGGTTATCACAAAATTGCTTTCTTTTTAGGAATGGCAGGGTCTAGCAGGCAGATGACTTAATGAGCCCTGGTCAGGTGAAACCATAAAATCTCGATTTGGTGATATGGGGCTTAGCATAAGCAACCCATTTGGGACCCCTTGTTTTTAACAAGGCTCACAGCTAACTATTAGGTGCCAGATTTTTTTTTTAATTCTATTTATTCATTTATTTTTGGCTGCATTGGTGTCTTTCTTGCTTTATGTGGGGTTTCTCTTGCAGTTGCGGTGAGTGGAGGCACCTCTTGGATGCAGGCTTCTCATTTTCGTGCCTTCTCTTATTGCAGAGCACAGTCTCTAGGCTCTCAGGCTTCAGTAGTTGTAGCACTCAGGCTCTGTAGTTGGGGTGCACAAGCTTAGTTGCTCTGAGACACGTGGACTCTTCTTGGACCAGGGATTGAGCTGGTGTCCCCTGCAATAGCAGGCGGATTCTTATCCACTGTGCTGCCTGGGAAGTCTGGTGCCAAATCTTTAACTTGACTTTACGACTCCAGATCCATAATGTTTCCCTGCCCTGGAAGATGGGCAGGGTTTGGGAACCCATCCACCTCAATTTTTCTAGGAAAGGTCTCCCATTCTCTGGACAGTTTTCACCTCATCTGGGCTGTCATGGAACAAGGGTGAAGAAACTCTAGAAGGGACTCGTGTGTCAGAAGCCACTTCATGGCTGGCCGAGCTGCCACCCAGCCTTGGTTTCCCCAGCTGTAAAGTGGGATCAGCGGCAACCTCCGGAGCCAGGGTTGGGATGTGGCTGCATAAGATGTTGGCTGTGAAGTACCTGGGGAAACTCAGGGCTCCTTGGGGCCCCAAAGAGCCCCACGGCCAGGGCATGGAGCTGGGCCTCAGGGCAGGAGCTCACGGGGATAGGGGAGGGAAGCCTGTGTTTCCGCCCACCATTTTGTAGACTCCTGCGGCCAAACTGCCTCTAAAAATGGCAGCTGAGGCAGCCCCCAAGAAGCCAGCCCTGGGAGGGAGGCTGGGCTGATGGGTTGGGGAGGAAGCTGTGGGGGCCTTGGGGGATGCTGGATTAGGGTAGTGTACTGGAAAAGAGACCCCCTTCTTTTCCCCTGCAAGGGGGATGCCCCGGATCTCCACTGTGTATCAGGGGTGGCAGAACACATTAGAAGTTGCAGCCTCTAAGTTTCCAGGTCACCCCGACCACTCCACTGTGACCCTGAACTGGGCTGGGCTCTCCAGGCAGGGCCAGCCCAGCCCAGGGAGTCTGTGCTAAGGGTTGGGGGCCTGGGCTGTGGGGTCCTGAGTGAGGGGCTCCTCAGAGCTGACAGTTTCTCAAGGTGTCCTGAGGATCCTATCTGAGTGCCCCGCTTTCAATTTGAAAGTCACCTAGTGAGCCCTGAGCCAGGAAAAACACAGAGGTGAAGTCACTGTGTCCTCAGCCGTGTGCAAAGCCGTGCACGGCTCTGCCATCTTGCAGGAGCACAGAGTGATGCTCGGAAAACTGGAGCCATGCAGACAGTTGCTGACAGAACTGGGACGAGAGTGGCTTTCTGGTCTCTGACCAACCCATCCCCACCAGCTTCCTCTTCCGAAATAGGGCTTCAGGAAAGATTTTCTCTGTACTTTGGTATAAGTTTCTGCTAGTTGTGTTCATCTCTTCCAGGAGGGGTGTCTGGGAGCAGAGCTGGGGTAGGGGAGTCGGGGCAGAGGACTGAAGAACTGGAAAAGGAATCACTTGCTTACTATGGGATTCAATACAATTTAATCTTGAATTTGATGGTCATCTGGTTAGGAAATACTGCATAGCTGATGGAAGGACCAGCTGGGTAGAGGTGGTGGGGACAGCGGGAGGCTGTGTTCTGAAGCACTCTCTGCTCGGCAGCTTCAAATCGGGGGCCGTTGGAGGCGACAGAACCCGATCCCCTCTGGCTGACCCCAACTTGCCCAACTCACGCATTTTCACTGTGGAGGCCCTGAAGCCCAAAAGGGGACAGGGACTCACCCAAGGTCATAACAATGCTAGTCTCTATGCTACCATCTCTCCTTGTCACTCTCGCCCAGTTCCAGCTGAGAATCAGACACGATGTAAGCATTAGTCATCCTTATTGTAAAAATGTTATAACAGCCACATTAAAAGAGACCTCACCCAGCACCCTCACACAACACGGCCTTTCGTTCTCGAAGAGGGACTGTGTGAGGCTCTGGGGTGTGGTGGGCGTTTAGTCTCATCAGTATGGGGGTGGGTGCGCTGAGGGACACCGTGTTGGTTCTGATGAATGTTTATCGGAATGGCTGTGAGAATGTGAATTCTGGGGTCTCAGAGGATGGCATTTGCTCTCAAGCTCCACCACCTCCTCTGTGACCTTGGGCAAGTTTCTGAACCTCTCTGAGGGAAAATGAGTATGACTGGAATTTCAGCATCCCAATTCTTGCTCTCTGAAGTGAAGTATTAGCATATCTTATTTAATGTCTCAGCAGGGGCCTCAGCAGCCCCTGTAACCAAGTACAGTAACATTTCTGCACCCAAATATATGATTTTTCACACTGTACAGAATAAATAAGACCATGAAACAAACCGTCATCATTTCAGGTCTGGAAGGCCACTCACAGAGTTATGAAAAACCTAGTGGTATCTAAGAGCTTCAGAACTGCTGTAAAGGGTTGTGCAAGCACGTTTCCAAATAGTTAAGGAGAGTCAGGCCCCATGACAATCATTTTCTCTTTCAATCTCTCAGCATCTCCAGGAGGTGGCTGTTAATGTCATCACTTTTGTGGACAGAGGTCACAGAGGATACTAGAGGTTAAGGAAGAGTGGCTATGTGTATATGTAAAACGGATTCACTTTTCTGTATGCCTGAAATTAACACCACATTTTAAGTCAATACTGTATGCCAATAAAATTTCTTTTTAAGAAAAAGAAAAGAAATCCAGATCCTAGCACTAAGAGGAAGAGATGAGATTCTACTCCAAAGCCTGTGCGTGTGTGCTGAGTCGCTTCAGTTGTGTTCGACTCTTTGCGACCCCATGGACAGCAGCCTGCCAGGCTCCTCTGTCCGTGGAATTCTCCAGGCAAGGATACTGGAGTGGACTGCTGTGTCCTCCTTCAGGGGATCTTCCCAATGCAGGGATCGAGCCCGCATCTCTTATGTCTACCTGCATTGGCAGGTGGGTTCTTTACCACCAGCTCCACCTGGGAAGCCCACCTGCTTCCAAGTCTGCCCTGCTGACCCTGGCCCTGCAGAGGTGGCTTCTTGACTTCTCTGCTCCGCAGGACTCTGGAGTTTAGAAACACAGTCGCCAGCCAGCGGAGTGGATTAGGAGGGTGGATGCAGCTGGGAAAAGGTTGGGAGGTCAGTTGGCTGAGCCAGACACTTATACCAAAGCAGTGGGTGTTGGTTGCTAGAGCCTGGGATGCCCACCTTAAACCTCTGCAAGGCAAACTTCCCAAGGGTCCGGCATACTTTGGCACTGACTAGACATTCAGCTGGCTCTCTGCTTCCCCCAGTTTAGAGGCCTCTTCATTTTATCTTTTAAATTAATTTGTTTATTTCTGGCATTGCTGAGTCTTCATTGCTGAGCACAGGCTTTCTCTAGTTGTGGTGAGCAAGAGATACTCTCTAGTCGTGGTGCGTGGGCTTCTTATTGCAGTGGTTTGTCTTGTTGCAGAGCACGAGCTCAAGGGTGTGTGAGCTTCAGTAGTTGCAGCTCAAGGGCTCTAGAGCGCCAGCTCAGTAGTTGTGGCTCACGGGTTTAGTTGCTCAGTGGCATGTGGAATCTTCCTGGACCTAGGGTTGTACCCATGTCCCCTGCATTGGCAGGAGGATTCTTAACCACTGGACCACTCAGGGAAGTCCTGAAGGCCTCTTTTGACACCATGGGGAGAGACACTGGCCAGAGATCTTACCCATCATTGGGGTTCAGGGGCTAAGAAAGCAACAATGTCTTCTCAGCATTTAAGTCAGGGCTCAAGCACTTTTGCGAGGAAGGATGGGGGAAGCCCCGTGGTGCCAGACCACTGGTGGGGAGAAAGGGTGACCTGGAGAGTGAAAGTTCACTGCCCCACGTGCTCTTGCCTCCAAGCCTGCTCACCCCCTGGAAAGATACATGTTAGATCCCCAAGGTTGTTTGGCAAAGACTTGGATACTTCCTGCTCTCCATAACATTCTCATCCTTGAGAACTCCTACTCATCCTCTAAGACCCCTCTCAACTGTCCCTGTCAAAGTTATGCCCTCTCACCTCTCTTCTTTGCAGAGCACTTTGTTCTGATGCCCGGACTAGCACTTCTACTTGCTCATAATCAACTATGAGTACACCTGTGTCCCCCACCATGTTGAAGGGTCTGGTACCGAGCCTGACTGAAAGGGAGGGAGGGAGAGAGGGAGAAGAGAAGGAGGCACAAAAAGAGGAAAGGAAGGATGGGAGGAAGGGCACCTGCCTGACTAAGGTTTGGGATAAGCAAGAACATGAAAGGAGTTTGAGCCACCTCGGAAGCTCCCTAGACAAGGCTTTTGAAGGGGAGTGTGGGGTGATGCTATGGCCCCATAGCCCAGAAGCGGGCTTGAATTTAGAAAGACCAGAAGCTGAATTCTGGCTCTACCTCTTAGTGACTGTGATCTTGAGCAAGTCAGCTTGAGTCCTCAGCTGGAAAACTGAGACTTCAGTGGGTCCAACAGAAAGTAATTAGAGAGCATGTGCTGTATGTAAAAGCAGGTAAACACGCATGCTACCAACACCCAGGGAACCCAGATTTATTTCCTGGACTTGAACTCATAGGTCTGATTGGCCACGTGGCCATTGACCACTGCCGGCTTCAGCTGCTAAATGGCACAAGATGGCCTTGGAGATTCAGGCTGAACATTCCCCCATGTCTTCTCAGCTTCCCCTCTGAACCTGGATTTGGGTCTGGATTTGTTTAGAGAGTGGAGGTGGGTGATGGTGGGAGGGGTGGGCCCCTTGAGGGGCTGATGGGCACATGCTGAGCCAGAGTTGGTCCCCATTCTGTTCCCAGCCCGAGGTACCTCCCACTGAGAAGGACTGTGTTGCCTTCCTAGGAAGGGTGCCAGTGACTTCCAATAGCTTCTAGATACTGACATTAAGGGTGCCCTTCTCTTAAGGGGTCTTTAGGCCATCTCAGGAAGGTGTCAGCATCACCCCCTGAGAGTTGGGGGGATTTTCACCCCTTGCCCACACACAAGCTTCATTCACCCAGAAACTGCTGCTCCAGCAGCTCTCGGCAACTTCGACCCAGAGTAACTCCTGCAAGTCGGTGGGTGGGGACGGGCCCCCTGGAAAATCCTGCATGACCCAGCAGAGTTTCAGCTTCCACTGAAACCCAACCCTGCCCTTTGCACAGAGGGCTGGGCTCTGGGGGATTTTATTCTTGCATTTCATATACCTGAGTTTCTAGCTAAACATAGCAGGCCCTGTCCTGCCTCTAGGCCTTTGCACGTGCTGTGCCCCCCTACCCAGAATGCCCCTCTCCTCCTCTCACTTGAGGACGCTGCCTGGCACAGTGGAAAGGGTGGCTCTGGAGAACAAACTTGGATTTCTGTTCTGGCTCTGTCACCACCAAGCTCTGCAACCTTGGGTTAGTAATAGTTCCTCTGAGCCTCTTTGTCAGTAAAATGGGTCTCATAATAGCACCTCCTCACAGGGTTTTCATGTGGGTTCTGTGTGACAACATATATAAAGCTCTTATTTCAGTAAGTACGCCCCAGTGAAATGTCCCTTGACCATCAAGACCTGGCCCAAAGGTCACCTCTCCTGCAGTAAATTCCTGAGCAGGCAGTCTAGGAAACCCTCTGTCTTGGTCCCAATTCTGCTTTGCCTCTTATGAGCCCTGGTTCTGGAAAGTTCCTCCACCCCTCTTGGACCCTAAATTTCCCCATTTGTAAAGTGGGAATAATAGTATTTTTCTGTGAGCATCATGATGAAAACAAAAGAATTTTAAAAACACCCATGTAAGCACGAAAGACTCATTGGCAGGGGCACTGATATGGTTCAAGCAATTTTCAAAGCTTTTTTCGCATATGTTGTCATTTTAAAAAGTGTTGCTTTCATTCTCATCATTACATTATATATAATGTAAACATTACAGAATTTAGCAACTTCAGGAATACAAATAAAAAAACCTACTTGTAATAAAAGCTGTTGTTATTACCCTGTTATAGAATCTTCTAGAAATGGCAACCTATTCCAGTATTCTTGCCTGGAGGATCCCATGGACAGAGGAGCCTGGCGAGCTACAGTCCATAGGGTTGCAAGAGTCGGATATGACTTAGTGACTAAACCACCACCACCAGACATTTTGTTAGAGAGAGATATTGCAAACACACAGAAGTGCACTGAGAGTGTTTCCACAACCCCTAGGCATTCCTACCACCCAGACTGAAGAAATGCTGACATTTTTGCCATATTTTCTCAGATCTATTTAATAAGGAAGAAAACCACACAGATGCAGTTGAAATATTTTCTTATCTCTCCCTCCCTAGAACACTCATGCTCCAAAGTGTGGTGTGTCCCTTCTCTTGCATGTTTTATACTTTTATTACACAAAAATGTATCAATACCCAATAGATAGTGCATCCATCATATTTTCTATACACGGTATCATATTGGACATATTGTTCTACAACTTATTTCTCTTGCTCAGAATACATTTTGAAGATCTATCCAAGTGGGTAGATATAGGTCTAGTTCACTCTTTTAATGAAATGATTCGTTCTATAAATATAGCACAGTTTCTTTAATGATTTCTTGCTGGTGAGCTGTTAGATTACTTCTAATTTTCTCTGATTACAAGCAGTGCTGTGGTAAAAATCCCTGGGCATGTCTGCGTGTGAACATGTCAGCGAATATTTTTCTAAGCTATAAATAGAAAGGTATCGTTTTGGAGTTAAGACATCAGCATCTTCAATACTATGCGGTCTCACTGGCCATTTTTTCTACTCATTATAGTTATAAGAATGTGATCATTCTGTGTATTTTTTGTTTAATTTTTAAAAAAGATTTCTTCATTTAATTAATTTATTTTTTGACTGTGACGGGTCTTTGTTGCTGCACTCAGGCTTTCTTTAGTTGCGGTGAGGAGGGGCTACTCTTCCTTGTGGTGCACAGGCTTCTCACTGCGGTGGTTTCTCTCGTTTTGAAGCAAGACTTGGTGCACGGGCCTCAGTAGTTGTGGCTCACAGGTTTAGTTGCTCTGTGACATGTGGGATCTTCCCAGACCAGGGATCGACCCAATGTCCCTTGCACTGCAAGGCAGATTCTTAACCACTGGACTGCCAGGGAAGCCCTCACCCTTTGTATTTTATTTATACTCTGCTTTTACCACTTATTGCACACATGCACACACACATCTATCACACACGTGCATTGTGCTTGTTGATTCTGCAGGGGTCTCCTTGGCTACTTACTGGGGCCAAGGTATTGGAGTTTTGTGCGATCTTGTTTCAGTCCTGTGAGGTTTTTATTACCTGTGAGGTGAGGGAGGCAAGCTGGGCATATGAAGAGATTAGCCCAAGGTTTTCACAGTAAGGAAGAAGCTGGTTTTCAAACCCAAGTTTGTTCAGTTCCAATCCAGTGCTCTTTCTGCTGCCAAAAACCTGGTAGATGGTTCTAGCCAAACCAGATTCTAGGGCCCCATCCAAGACGAACTGAATCGAAATCTAGAGGAGAAACGTGGATGTCCACCTCTTGCCATGGTCTGAATTCTTACGGAGGGTCAGGAAGATGCAGTTAGTAAAAGGCCAGTGTCTCTGGCCTGCTGGGCTTACTTGGAGCCCTATCCTTCCTGTTATGCCTTGGGATTTTTATTTTATTTTTTTCACAATGCTCTATGCTCTCTGGTGTCCCATCTTACCATCTGGTAGATGCAGGGAAGGTATCGTCTGGCATGGGAGCCTGAGCAAGCCTTGTGGCCAAGACCACAGAGCCTTTGCTTTTAAAGGAACTTGTTACCATGGAAACTGCAGGCCCCATCTCATCTTTAGGAATGCAGGATGCCATGTTTGTAGAGGCGGGGAAGGGAATAGTGAGTTGTGAGTGTGAGGCAGCTCTGCTAAGCTTCCTAAGAAAGATAGGGAGGCAGGAGGAAAGAAGGAAGTTTTGGGGGAACTGGAATTGTCCCTTTGCAGAGAAAACTGAGGCACCCTCAGACCCATCTTTATGCCTGGGATGAACATAAAGAGAGTCAATCGCCAGCTGCCCTTCCATGTCCATTCAGGACTGAACAGGAGAAAGTGGATCAAAGCTTCAGAGTGGGGAATGTAACGGCAGCTGTACCAGTCCTAAACATGTTACACATGCCATCCATGCACTCCTCAAAGCAACCCGATGTGGCCCGTGTATTATGCCCAGTGCCAGGTTAAAACCCATCTAACAGAGCCCAGAGACTTTCCCAAGGTCGCACAGCTGGTGATTGACAGAGATGGGTTCAGACTGCTATTCTGTCTGTTCCCAAGGTCCCCACACTAAATCATGAAAAAAGAACTTCCTGTTTGTTTCTTGTTTGGTTATTACAGATAAGCTTACTATGAACATATACGTAAAACTCTTTATATGAACATGTGGTTTCATAAAATGAATGACTGTACCCATTTGCATCCCCACTGACACTATGGGAGCATTCCAGTTCCCCTGTATTCCTCACCAGTACTTGGTTGGTACGATCAGTATTTTGAATATTGCCTGTTTTCAAAGTGCGGAGACGTAGCTCACCAGCACCTGATTGCGTTTCCTTAATGATTCATGGGGCTTTCCGGGTAGCTCAGCTGGTAAAGAATCTGCCTGCAATGCAGGAGACCTTGGTTCAATTCCTGGGTTGGGAAGTTCCCCTGGAGAAGGGATAGACTATGCACTGCAGTATTTTTGGGCTTCCCTGGTGACTCAGACAGTAAAGAATCTGCCTGCAATGTGGGAGACTTGGCTTCAATCCCTGGGTTGGGAAGATCCCCTGGAGGAGGGCATGACAACCCACTCCAGTATTCTGGCCTGGAGAATCCCCATGAACAGAGGAACCTGCAGGACTACAGTCCATGGGGTCACAAAGAGTCGGACACGACTGAGCGACTGAGCACAGTACAGCACAATGATTCATGATGTTGAATGTTTTTGTGTTCATTTTTGTGTTCATATCGAATATGTGTATGTCTGATACAATGTCTGTTCTTTTACTAGTAACTGTTCCACTAGTAACTTGCTACTAGTAACTGTGTTGCTACAAGACAATAAATGTGTTGGAACCTGAAAAAAGAATTTCCGGTGAGTGCTGACTGTGAAGCAGATGCATCGGTACTAGGGAGGCTGTGGACTCTGCCACTCCCGGGATCATCTCATTCACTTTCTCCTCCCTAATAGCTGCCCCAGGCCCTACACGTGGTCCGAGTTCGGCACACATTAATGGAATTGAATGCAGACCAGCAATAGACTCATTTCTCAGCTTTCAGGATAACGTTGCTCACATGCCCTCACTTTCTTGAGCATGAGAGAAAGAGGGGGAATTCCAGGAACTGAATGCACCCCAAAGCCAGTGGTGTTGCTTGATCTAATCTTTGAGCTTCCTCTCAATGCAGATTGTGAGTTGTTGTTCTTCACTTCCCCTGGGTTTGGTGATGGAAAGTGGGGGAATTCAGTCTGGCATGAAGGGAGGGTGTCAGGCAGGTGAGCATCCTAGGTTGTACAATATGGTGACAAAAGACAGTTAAAAAGGTTGATTTCTTTGACCCGGGTGACTGAGGACCTTCGGGTCTGGGACCCTTGAAACCTTTGCCATCACCTCGCTCTGTCAATCATGTGCTGCCTTAGCTTGGGCTGCTACAGCAAAATACCGCAGAATGGGCGGTTTACATGTTTGTGGCTTAAACAACAAACATTTGATTTGCACGGTTCTGGAGGCTAAGAAGTCCAAGATCAAGGTGCCAGCAGCTTCAGCGTCTGGTAAGGGTCCTCTTCCTGGTTTGCAGACGGCCGCCTTCTTGCTATACTCTCACAGGATAAAGAGATCTTAGGTCTCTCACTTTTTTCCCCATCATGAGGGCCCCACACTCATAACCTCACCTCACCCAAGTTATCTCTCAAAGCTCCACTTCCTCATACCATCACAGTGGAGATTCGGGCTTTAACATATTAATTTTTAGGAAGACACAAATATTCAATCTATAGCCTGTGCCTTGAGTTTTCCTTGTGTCCCTAAGCCCTTCCTAGGTATAGTGAGAAAGAATGAGAAGAAACAAAAATATTGTAAAATAAGTTAAATACATTTAGGACACCAAATTGCTGACTTTGTCTTTTTCCAGGGGGTTGGGGGGAGGGGAATTCAGCCCAATCTTCCTGGGTTTAGAAAGGCCCCAGTGGATGCCGCCTGGTCTGTTCACTATAGTCATGGATGTCACCTCTGGAAGCCATGAGCCATTCTGTCCAACTGAGCCCCCGGGACAGCCTCAGTCTCTGTGATAAACTCAGCTTAACCTCTCCAAGTCCCTTCAAACATGGGGCACAGCTCTTCCCCGTGAATCAAGTCATACATTACTTGTATGAACCAGCTATGCGTCTTTCTAACTTTAATGGAATTATAGCCCCTCTGGGTTTTCTTTCCAGTTGTTTTAACAGTTACCTTCCATCAAGTTTGGCTACTAGCAGGGAAGGAGAGGGTAGGACAAATTGAGAAAATAGCGTTGATATATATACACTATCATGTGTAGAATCAAGAACTATCAAGAAGCTGCTGTATAACACAGGGAGCCCAGCCCAGCACTCTGTGATGGCCTAGAGGTGTGGAATGGAGGGGGAGGGAGGCTCAAGAGAAAGGGGATATATATATATATATATATATGACTGTGAGTAATTCTTGTTGATGTACTGCAGACATTGTAAATGTGTACGGCCACAACATTGTAAAGCAATTTGCCTCCAATAAAATAAAAGAAAGGAAAAGGAAAAAAAAAGAAGCCTAAATGCTTAAATGGAAGAGGAGGCAGTTGGCCAGAGGAACAAGGGAAAGAGTGTTTCAACCTGAGGAAGTTGCATATGCAGAGACTGGAAAGCAGAAGGAGGGGGAAAGACAAAGACAGAGAGGGAGACAGAATATGAATGACTCCTTCTAAAAGCAGAAACGTGTTCAGTATGTTCAGGGCATAGAAGGGGATGATGAGATGATTAAAGAAACCCCCAAAGGGACATGAAGAACCACATGGGCCATGAGGACCCTTCGGTATCATTCTGTGGGCCATGGAATTTAAGAAGGAATGTTGGAAGAATCAGTCTGGGGAGAGTATGGAGAATTGGTACGGGTGGGGAGCATGATGGCTGGGGACCACTAAGAGACTGCTGTAAGTCATCCAGATGAGAGCTGAGGGTGACCTGCTTCAGATAACAGCATTTGAGAAATGATAATACCTGATGTTGGAGCAAGTACAGGAAACAGGCATTCTCAAATTCCGCTGCTGAGATAGCTGATGCAACTTTCTGGAAAGCAATTAAGGAATATGTAACAAAGCTTAAAAAATGGGTATTACCTTTTATTCAATAATTCCATTTCTAGGAGTTGTTCTAAATAAATAATTAAGAATATGCAATTCATCTCAATATTAATTATAAAGGGAAAATGTTGAAAACAAATGTCCAACACTGGATATCAAGCATATATACACAAATAATATTTTAGACATTAAAACCATATTTTAAGAGAAAAAATAAAACAGATAACCAACAAGGGCCTACTATGTAGTACAGGGAATTCTGCTCAATATTCTAATAACCTAAATGGGAAAAGAATTTGAAAAAGAATAGATACATATATGTGTGTGCATGTGTACTGCTGTTGTGTCTGACTCTTTGCGACCCCATGGACAGTAGCCCACCAGGCTCCTCTGCCCATGGGATTCTCCAGGCAAGAATACTAGATTTGATTGCCATGCCCTCCTCCAGGGGATATTGCCCACCCAGGAACGGAACCAACATCTCTTATGTCTCCTGCATTGGCAGGCAGGTTCCTTACCACTAGCGCTACTTGGGAAGCCCTACCAGGAAAGTCCCTAAAATAAAGATTATAAAAGAAAACAAAGCATTTTAAAGGTTTACTGTTCCACTAAGGATCATTGTTGTTGTCAATCACTAAGTCATGTCAACTCTGCAACCCCATGGACTGCAGCATGTCAGGCTTCCCAGTCCTTCAGTATCTCCCTGAGTTTGCTCAAACTCATGTCCATTGAGTCAGTGATGCCATCCAACAATCTCATCCTCTGTTGTCCCCCTTTCCTCTTACCCTCAGTCTTTCCCAGCATCAGGGTCTTTTCCAAGAGTCAGCTCTTTGCATCAGGTGGTCAAAGTATTGGAGCTTCAGCTTCAGCATTAATTTTTGCAGTGAATATTCAGGGCTGATTTCCTTTAGGATTGACTGGTTTGATCTTCTTACATTCCAAGGGACTCTCAAGAGTCTTCTCCAGCACTACAATTCGAAAGCATCAATTATTAGGCAGCCATTCTTCTTTATGGTCCAACTCTCACATCTGTACAGGACTACTGGAAAAACCACAGCTTTGACTATACAGATCTTTGTTGGCAAAGTGATGTGTCTGCTTTTTAATACAGTCTAGGTTTGTCATAGCTTTTCTTATCTATTAGTAAATAAAACTAGTATTAAACTTAAAAAACAAAGAACAAAAATAATTGCTCTCCATCAACAACCTCAAGGGACTCTTCTAAAAACAAAAAAAGCATTCTCTGGAATTCCACACTCTGGCTCAGGCTCCTCCCCCTAAACTCTCTGGGCTTATTAGTCGTTGACTGGCTCTTCCTTTCCAACCCAGTTCTTCTCTGGCCTCAGAACTGAGACAAGGGGGTTCAGGTGGCTTTAGAGCCAGGATGTGTGGAGAGCGGGTGGAGAAGGGGTGGGGACACCCGTGGCTGGGCTGCCAGACCTCATCTTGTCATTGTTGTAGGGCCAGGGGACAAAAGCCATCCCAGAGGCTCCTCCCCTGGGAAAGGACAGTTTCCTCCCTTCTGCACATCTTTACAGTCAGAACCCTTTTAGGACTTGATCCCTGAGGCTTGACTGTGTGCTGAGTTGTATCACCTTTGTTGTTGTTTAATCGCTCAGTCGTCTCTAACTCTTTTGTGATGCCATCGACTGTAGCCTGCCAGGCTCCTCTGCTCACGGGATTTTCAAGACAAGAAATTGGAGTGGGTTGCCATTTCCTTCTCCAAAAGGATGGTACTCCCCCACTGGGAGTTGAACCCGGGCTGCCTGGGTCAAAACCAGAAATCCTAATTGCTAAACATGTGGAAGACAACGGGATTTATCACCTTTGGGGGTGGGCTATCTGAGTTCAGGGCTGGCTGAGCATGGCAGAGTTGGGAGGAGTTTGGAAGCCCACCCAGGTGGTCAGAGATCTCTGTCCCTCACCATTGGCATGGTCACTGAACCAGAAACCAGGATGCTGGATTCCAGTCCAGTGGAGTAGACTGGTTAAGAGTGTGGGTTCTTGAAACAGTCAGCCTGGGTTCGAATCCTTGTTCAGTCACTCAGTTGCTGTCGTGTCCGACTCTATAGGTTAGAATTCTAGCTTTGCTATTTTCTAGCTGTGTCACCTCGGGCAGATTACTACTAAATTTTTTGCTCCTTGGTTTCCCTACTTTGTGGACTCTCTATGAGAATTCAATCAGTTAATTCATCTAAAGTATTTTTAAAAGGACTGGTGTATGAAAGTAGTGAATAAATGTCAGCTGTATCACTGAGCTGTGCCTGGAGATTATAGTGGGTACTCGGCTTGTCTTGGGGCCTCCACTTTCCCCATCAGAGCAATGGGAAGAACCACAACGTCCTTCCCTTATTCCCTATCCTTTGAACTTGAGATCCCTGAGATGGACAACGACTCTTCTCAGTGTAGGTTGGAAGTAGAACACTAGGTGCCCATCTTGTTGTCTCCCAAACCTCCTTCTGCAAACTGGGAATGGCAGTCCAGTGCCCACCCAGTGAATCTCAGGGCCAGGGGTCAGTTGGACTTTTCTGGACTGCTCTCTGAACCAGTGCTGCCCTCTGTGAATATCTGGGCCCTCACCTCAAGCCTGGGAGGCAAGCCATCCTGGGGTCAACTAGTCTTCATCACCTTTCTCAGGTAACAAAAGTGGGTTTGCATGAATATGATTCATGGTGGTGTCCAGGCCATCAGGCCCACGCTGCTCCCAAAGCTTGTGGGCATTGGGGCCCCAGGGGCCTGGTCTCAGTCCTGGAGAGGGGTGCACTCTGCCCTTTCTCCAGCAGTGCCCTGGAGCAACAGCTGGGGAGAACACTTCACTGGGGTCTGTGGGCCTTGGGGTACACATGGGATGCTTAGATCTCGTAGGACTTACTGCAATGAAACTGCTCACAAACAAAGTACAGACTTGCCTGTTGGCTGGGGTCACAGAGGAAAAGTCCAGGGTGCAATGAGAGGCTAGAACAGAGAGTTGAATTTGGGTTCTGGAAGATCTTCATAAGCATAAAGCCAAGGGCGGGGCTGGCACTGGAAGGGAGAGAGAACTGTGTATCCTGCTTGTTGTTGTTCAGTCCCTCAGTTGTGTCTGACTCTCTGCGACCCCATGGACTGTAGCATCCCAGGCTTTCCTGTCCATCACCATTTCCCGGAGCTTGCTCAAACTCGTGTCCACTCAGTCGGTGATGCCATCTAACCATCTCGTCTTCTGTTGTCCCCTTCTCCTCCCGCCTTTGATCTTTCCCTGCTTAAATTGATCACTTAACCTAGCAACATAGTCTTCTAACCTAGCAACGTGTCCTTAAAAACTCTTGGTTACTTTTTTTTGCAAATATTTTTTATGTGCTGTGTTTTCTTAACCAATCTCCCCTTTCTTCCTAGACAAATGAATGGTCTCCGGTTGGATTTTTTTTTGATGTTGTTTTTACATTTACTATTAGAAACTACATAGCCTCAGGCTTTTTACTTAATAGGGCAGCAGCTCAAGGTGCTCCAAGGCACTGAGCTCCCTGGCTTGCATCATCTCTCTTAATCCTCAGGGCAAGCCTGCCATGTGAATGCTTGTTGCGCCTGTTTTACGGAAAAGGGCCACTGAGGCTCAGTGAGGTCAATGATTTGCCTGAGTCATATAGTTACAAATGGGCTCAGCCGGAAAAAAAGAATTGAGAACTTTCCAATTTCCGATTCGTGGATGCTTACTACTGTGCAGTACTGTATTCCTGATCGTTTCTTTAGGAAAGTTTCCCAGAAGTGGAATTACTGGATCAGAAGGGCCTGGTTTGTTTTTTATTTTTAAGGCTGTTGATACATGTGCTCACAAACACTTTACACTGATATTAAAGAAAGAAAGAAGTGCTTTCAGCAAATATCACCTTCCATGTTCCCCACACTGGTTCTTCTTCTTTTTTAAAAAAAATGTTTATTTATTTGGCTGCACCAGGTTGTAGCTTGTGAGATCTAGCTCCCTGACCAGGACTGAACCCGGCCTTCCTACATTGAGAGCTTGGAATCTTAGCCACTGAATCACCAGGAAAGTCCTCATGTATGTTTTGTAGCCCCTCTCCACCATGCTTTTGCTTCTCCACAGCATCTCTCCATCCATCATCCACTCGGTGAGCATCTACATGCACCTACCTGTTCCTTGAGACATCGATGGGGCCAGGGCTGCAGGTTCCCTCAGCTACAGTAGTTGGTGTTTATCTCACCTACGGTGTGCCGGGTGTGGCCAGGCCTGCATTCCCCCAGACCCTACAGGGACCTGAAACCCTCCCCACAGGCCTTGTTCTGACACTGGGCTGGCCAGCTGGGGCATCGGCTGGGAAAACACCCCTCTTTCCTTCAGTGTCTGTACCTCCTCCCTCCCTGTGTCTCTCATTTCCCAGAAGCCAAGGGGAAATCCCACTGGCCTGGGTGACCCAGGAAGGGGAGGAGTGGCCCATTTTCCTGGGCTTTGGGAAAGGTGGCTCTGCAGTGCTTTCATTTTCCCCGTCCTCTGTCTCCTTCACTTCATCCTTCCCTGGCATCTTCCTCTTGCCACCCCAGCCAATGTCCTGGCCCACTCTGCTTGGGACCAGCCTAAAAAAGCTGCCACCTTCCTGGACCGGGGGTAGCTCTCTCAGCTTTTTTCCTCTCTCATTGGGAAACCCTCCCTTCCGTTCCTTATCCCTCTTCGTCTATAAGTTTCCAGAATGTGGGCATAACTCAAGACAGTTTTCTGGGTATACACAAGAATTTGAGGCTTCCCTGGTGGCTCAGAGAGTAAAGAATCTGTCTGCAATGCAGGAGACCTGGGTTTGATCCCTGGGTTGGGAAGATCCCCTGGAGAAGGGAATGGCAACCCACTCCAATATTCTTGCCTGGAGAATCCCCATGGACGGAGAGCTTGATGGGCTACAGTCCATGGGGTCACAAAGAGCTGGACATGACTGAGCGATTAACACACACACACAGGAGAATTTCACTGCTGGGCATACACACTGAGGAAACCAGAATTGAAAGAGACACATATACCCCAATGTTCATCGCAGCACTGTTTATAATAGCCAGGACATGGAAGCAACCTAGATGTCCATCAGCAGACGAATGGATAAGGAAGCTGTGGTACATATACACAATGGAATACTACTCAGCCATTAAAAAGAATACATTTGAATCGGTTCTAATGAGGTGGATGAAACTGGAGCCTATTATACAGAGTGAAGTAAGCCAGAAAGAAAAACACCAATACAGTATACTAATGCATATACATGGAATTTAGAAAGTTGGTAAAGATAACCCTGTATGCGAGACAGCAAAAGAGACACAGATGTATAGAACACTCTTTTGGACTCTATGGGAGAGGATGAGGGCCGGATGATATGGGAGAATGGCACTGAAGCATGTAAATTATCACATGTGAAATGAATCGCCAGTCCAGGTTTGATGCATGATACGGGGCACTCAGGGCTGGTTCATGGGGATGACCCAGAGGGATGGGATGGGGAGGGAGGTGAGAGGGGGGTTCTGGAAGGGGAACAGATGTACACTCATGGTGGATTCATGTCAATGTATGGCAAAACCAATACAATATTGTAAAGTAAAAAAGAAAAAACAAAGGAGAGTTTCAGGTGGTAAATGAGCTGAGCATTAAATAACACTGAGCTACTTAGCAAGAAAAGTTTTCAATTATTTTATTTTCAGTGCTCTGTTGTTCTTGCTGATCTCCTCAAAGAGTCTCTATTTGATGATAATGTGTCTTTCGACATTTATGATGTGGCTTTATTTTTATTTATGGGCGGAGAATATATCTTTATTCATTTTTATTTTTTGGCCACACTGTGCAGTATGTGGGGTCTTAGTTCCCTGCCCAGTGATCAAACCCACACACTCTGCATTGGAAGCATGGAACATTAACCACTGGACCACCAGGGGAGTCCCTAATGTGGCATTATTTTTAGTGTAGTTATTTTTACAATTCCTTTCTGTTTTAGGCAAACAATACAAAATACCCATTTATATTGCTATATTTTCTAATTTTTCTGCATACCTACCTCTGTACCTAATCTCATATAGATGGAGTCTATATAAAATCATGTACAATCATCTATATACATGAGTTTTTGAAGTGTAGCCTTTTTTCTCTTTCTTTCATCACTTGTTTCTTTTTTCTCTCCCTCCTCTCTTCTCCCACTGGCAGGACCAGCAGCATAATTTCCAGGGCCAAGTGCAATATGAAAATGCGGTACCTTATGCTTATGCTTCAAAATTGTTAAGAATTTTGAGATGGAGAGGACAGAGCATTAGACCAAGTCCAAGACTTTTCTAAGCGCAGGGCCCTCTGATGCACAGGCCACCTGGCTTGTAGCAGGGTTTGAACTCATATCCTTGGCAGTGGAAGCGCTGAGTCCTAACCACTGCCCCACCAGGGAATTTCCACTCACCTTCCTAATTTACCCATTTTCATAACCTGGTCTGTGTTCTTCCATACGTTCCTCCATGTTCACATAATCATACCAATTCCCATGGAAATCCCTCCAAATGGTATAAGTCTATTTTATTCTTTACAAAGGCTGTATAAGATGTCATGATGTAAATGGACCATATTTATTCTGCAATTTTCCCAACACATGGGCATTCACTTTTTCCGATTGTTTGCTGTTCAAAAAACTGTAATGAATATGTTTACATTCAGGCATCTTTGCATTGTAAAGTGAATTCTCAAGATAGGGTAAAGGTTCTTTTTCAAATGAATTTATTGCAGCAAAAATGTGAATCAAATTTATGGAAAAATGTGAAACATAGGCAGAAACGAGGTCTGGGAAGTGCGGATCCTACATCGGGCCCTCTGTGAACTGAGGCCTGGATGGAAGGAGGCTGAGAGGTCATGTCTGCTTTTGTTTCTGCAGCACAGAAGTCCAAACACGAAGGTCAGCCTCACTTGTTGGGATAAGGGACAGGAAAATGCCTGTGACACAGAAAACAAATCGAGTATCGCTGGTATCAATAAACTGCCTTGGCAACAGTTGTCCTTGGAGTTGACACCCCCTGCTTACTGTTTCAGTCAGTCAGTCAATCAACAAACACTTTGTTGGGCACCCTGGGGGATGTGAGGCTGACCCAGACTTTGGCCCTGCCCTCCAGGGTTTTCTGATCTAGTTGAAAATGTGTGCCTTTATGCATGAGAAATATTTTCTCAGACCCACAGAGACGTGTACAGAAGTGAGCTAGAGCCCCCCTAATACACACATACAGTTACAGCCTCATACACACTCATATATACATGCAAAGACATACACATCAGGGTATACATACTGCCACAACCACATACACACATATACACATACATCACAATCACACACGCAAGCACTGCAGCCAGCATTCCAATTCCCCCATCCCCTCCCCCTTTCCCCAGCACACACAGAAATAACAATTACACTGGAGTGCTGGGACCATTGCTGTGGGAACTGAGATTCTGAAATTCTAACTTGAGGGCATCTGAATTCTTGCTCCGACTATGATATTAGCCGCAGAGTCTGTGCTCTGAATTCTGAGTCATTTCACCCTCAGGAGGTCAGGCTGGGCAGCCAACCAGGGAGGTGGTGAGAATTAAAGGTCTGATTATTTTCTGTCTGAGTGATGGAGTAGCCTAGTCGGATGCTTGTAGGGAAGTTGTGTCTACAGGGTCACACACGCGCGCGCTTGTGTGTGTGTGCACGCGTGCACAGGCGTGTATGCTCATCCAGGAGGAAGTCCATGGAATATTCTTAGATGAGGCCGAGATTGTGTAGCAGTCATGCCTGAATCTTCAGCTTTTGTATCATTCAGGCCAGGTCGGGCTAGGCCGTGACAATAAATACATCTCAAAAATCTTTGTTTAGTTGTTGTTGAGTCGCTAAGTGGCTTAACACTAAAAAGCATCACTTCCTACACAAAATTCAAGGTGGGTCAACATCCCCCTCCATCCTGTGGTTGAATCTGGAACCCAGGATCTCTAATTCGGCTACAACAGAGCAGAAAGAGATGGAGGAGGCTCATTGACTCTTGCCTACCTTGGCCTGGCAGTGGGCACATGTCTTTCTGCCTAGACATCAAAGGCTCCAAACTAAGGGCAGGAGAACCTGGAACCGCAGAGGAGTTCCTTAGTAAGCTCACAGTCCCAATCACATCCCCCCTTTATGCTTCTGCAAACCAGAATATCCCTGCCCAGCATGGAGCCCATTCCTCGGAGACAGTTCAAATCCTGGCTCTGCCACTTGCTAGCTGGGTTGCTTCAGGCCATGTATCAGCCAGCATCCCAACGGGAAACAGGTGGCACCTTCAAAATAGGAGTTTGAAGGGATCTTATTTGGAAAGAATAATGTGATAACCAGGTGCTTGGAGCAGCTGAGCTGTCACCACCCTTAGCCAGAGGAGACACATCACAGAGCAGTCAATGAGATCCAGAAGGAGAAAGTCAAGCAGAGCTGAGCCCCTGGAGGTAACAATGACCTTCAGATGAAGAATCAGGCTACCCAAGGGATTGCACGATCAGGGAGTCAGGAGGATAACACCACGACTTCACTCCTTCCCCCCCTCCTCTCTCTGTGGGGGCTCCCCACTGGCTGAGCCCAACAGAAGCCCAAGGGCCCTACAAGATGCTGATCTAGTCCAAACAGGTCAGCCTCTCAGGGCAAAGTGGACAGAGGCTCTGGACAACCGCTTTCTATTTTCTGGGCTTCCCTTCTCTAATTTCTAAAAAGTGGATGCTACTACCTATCTCACTGTGTTATTGAAGGAAAATGAAATACTGTATGCAAAGGCCTGACATATAATCGGGCCTTGGCAAATGTTAGTTTCTCAGTGTCTGAAGGTACTTCATAGTCCAACGGCTCCCAGTCCAGGATGTGCCAACTACCCTAAAGTCTGGTATGAATTTCTCAAACAAATTTTCCAAACCAAAAGTGTTTTTCCTAACAATAACTCCCATTTTCGAGCTACTTATATATGTGAAGTATTTTACTGGTATTGTCTCCTTTTAGCCTTACAATACTTTCTTAAGTGTTATTGTAAACGAACTGGGACTCTGGGCAAGAGCAGTGAGTAACCTCTCTGTGGTCACTCAACCAGTGAGTGGGTCTGGCCCCCAAGCCACAGTTGTTCCTTTCTGCTCTCCTCTGATTTCTGAGCACGTGTGCACAATAATAGATGAAGTGGGGGATGCTGAGAATTTCCATGCCCTGAAGGAGGTAAATGCACCCAAGGTTGAGGGCCCTGTCTTAGCAGAGGCCCCACGTAGACGCTGCAGGCTCCAGTGAGTGCCCCCTACCCTTCACCTGTGTGCCCTCCTCAGGCTGGAGTTCACTCACCCACCACAGCTGTTGCTGGTTAATTTCAGGTCACCCATCTCCGACCCCATCTGACCAACCCAACACCACCAGTGCAGAGAGCCAGACCTTGGAGCCAGGTGAGGAACGATCCTACTGGGCTCACAGGCAGCTTTCTGAGACCAAGCAGGTAGTCTGCTGGCATGACGGAAAAGGGCAATGGGTTTTTATGGTACCAGGGAGGGTCCCTAACTTCAGACAACACTCCTCCTTCCTGACCCAGTGCCTAAAGTTCCACCACTAGATTCACTTTGAGATCTTAGGGCTACCATCTTTGAGAGGCTATTGATCAAAAGTCATGCACATGTGGGCAAAGTATTCAGTGAGCATTTACAGAGGATTTGTTGAAAACAAGCTAAAGGACTCTTGATAGGGGTAGTTGGGTTCCATCAGATGGGGCCTTGTTTAACTCAACAGATGTTTAAGGACCTACTCTGTGCAAAGTTTTGTGCAACCCTGGGCAGAAACAGGAGGCAGGCTCTGGGGAAGAGCGAACCACCATCCACTGAAGTGGCCCATCTTTAACCCCATCATCAACCCCATGTACATTCTTCAAGGCTCCGGGGTCATGATCGCATCCTCCTTGGTAGTACCCTCAAAATAGTGGAGGAGCCTGGGAGGGGAAATATGGCCCCCATAGTACCGGAAGGGGGTGGGGGTGGGGGAGGGGGGAGGGGGGTTGTCTCTGAGCCCATAACCTCCTTTCACACAAGGTGACTGGAGACGGGGGCAAGAGAGAAGAGTTTGTGGGGACTGGACACCCCAGGGCTAAGTCATCTTAACCTCTAATCACCTTCAGCCCTACCCTCTCCTGACTCTAAGGAGGACCAAAGGGTCAGGGGAGGAGCCAGCCCAGCCCCCAATTTGCAGACAGGAAGGCTGAGGCCCAGAGCGGGTAGGGGACCGTCCAAGGTCATGCAGCAGATCCGTGGTGGCGCCCTTGGCCACTGTCTCCACCCCCACTACTTCCATCCCTGGGGTCGGCAGCATCCGCATCTGCCGAGGCTCAGCTGATGTCTGGCGCTTCCAGGGGAGCGACTCCAGGTCCATCTGGTGAATGGGAGCAGCCGCTGCGACGGGACAGTGGAGGTCTGGTTCAGGCAGTCGTGGCAGCCCGTGTGCGGGGCACTCTGGGAGCTCGATGCCTCCCACGCCCTGTGCAGCTCGCTGGCCTGCGGCCGGGCTCACCCGCTGAAACTGCCGGTCCCGCAGACCCCGGAGCCGCCGCCCGGGGCAGCCGCGGGGAACGCCAGCTGGGCCCCGAACACCACGTCGGTCCTGGCCCCTGCCGTCCAGTGCAGCGGCCCCGGATGGCTGAGCTGCAAGGTGGTGGAGCGCGACTGCCGCAGCGACGAGCGGCCGGCCCAGGTCAACTGTACAGGTACAAGCGGACCAACCCGCACCCGCCGCCAGGCCCCCTGCCCGTCCCCGCTCCCAGGCCTTCGGCCACTGCCCCTCCCTCCTGTCCTCAGTTCTGGCCCCTGGGCCCATGCATCGCCCTCTGAACTGAGACCCCACCCACCAGCGACGCAAATACAACTGGTTCCCACACCGGAGGCCAGCAGAGCCCCTAGCCTCTGGTATAAACAGGCCAGGTTGCCAGCATCTCTTAGCTCTTCGGCTCCCCAGTCCCCAGACCGGCTTTTCAGGCCCCGCCCACCGGCTCTCTAGCCCCACCCACTAGCCTGCCCAGCCCGCGGCGCGAGAGGAGATTCCTCAGTACCGCCCCTAGGCTACTAGCCCCTCCCACTGGCTCCCCAACCCCAGGTCCCCAGCCCCTCTCACTGGGAGTCTTCTCCAGCCCCTCTCACTGGGTCCCCAGCCCCGGGCGCGACTCCCCTGCCCAGTCCCGACATACAATCCTCTCACCCCTTCCCTTCCTCTCCCTCTTTCCTCCCATCCCCAAACCCCTTCTCCCATCCCCAGAAAAACGAGATTTGAAATTGGTGGGTGGTGGCAGCCCATGCGAGGGCCGCGTAGAGATGCTGGAGCACGGCCAGTGGGGTTCGGTGTGTGACGACACGTGGGACCTGGAGGATGCTCACGTGGTGTGCCGGCAGCTGGGCTGCGGCTGGGCCGTCCAGGCCTTGCCCGGCTTGCACTTCGCCCCTGGCCAAGGGCGCATCCACTGGGACCAAGTGAACTGCACCGGGTCGGAGACCTACCTGTGGGACTGCCTGGGGCTGCCCGGAAATGGGTACTGTGGCCACAAGGAGGACGCCGGAGTGGTGTGTTCAGGTGAGTGGGTGATGCTGAACCAGGGTCATCCAGCACTCACTGTAGGCCTGCTGGGCCTCTGTGAGTGCTGGAGAGACCCACCCTGCCCACGGGAGGTCCCAGTCCAAAGGGAAGGTGAGACCCAAACAAACATAATCCAGGAGAGAGAGTGGCACATGACCTAAGAAAGGCAGCCAGGTGGAGTTAAGAGGCAGCAGACAGTGCAGAGCTGGAGGGTGAAGCCTGCCCACCTCCTGGAGTGGGTAACTTTAGAGGTGAGGCTCTTCCTGAGTGAGAGTTGGTCACCTGGTTCAGAGCAGCAAGGGGAGCTGGAGGCAGGGAGGCCCTGAAGAGGCCATCAGAGACACCCCGATGAGGACTAGAAATTTTGGTCCAGCCAGGGCTTCTCTTCTTGTGCCCGAGAATGGAGAAAGAGGAGCGATCTTGTCTAAGGTACATTCTGAGTCAGTAGGTCTGAGGCAGGGCTTGAGAGTCTGCATTTCTAACAGGGTCCTAGGTGATACTGAAACTGCTGGTCCTTGGACCATGCTTTAAGCAGCAGAGATGTAGACAGCACAGGATCAGCCAGAGCAGATGGGGCGGACGAGAGGGGTGTGCAGAGGCAGAAGGGAGAGTATCTGGAGATTGCTTGGCTCTGGGGAGTTTGCATCCATAGGTCAGGGCTGGTGGGGGTTTCCACCCAAAGGATCCTGACCTGACTCTGACCCCCCCACCCCCTGCAGAGCACCAGTCCTGGCGCCTGACCGGGGGCACTGACCCCTGCGAGGGGCAGGTGGAGGTGTACTTCCGAGGGGTCTGGAACACAGTATGTGACAGTGAGTGGTACGACTCAGAGGCCAACGTGCTCTGCCAGGACTTGGGCTGTGGGACCGTGGCCCGGGTGCCCAAGGGGCTGCCCCACTCCTTGTCGGGCAAGATGTACTACTCATGCAAGGGAAGGGAGTCCACCCTCTCCAAATGCTTCTGGCGGTTCAACAACTCCAACCTCTGCAGACAGTCCCAGGCAGCCAGGGTCCTCTGCTCAGGTACCCCTTCTCCTCCTACCCACTCCACTCCCCCATCCCCAGGAATTCCATCTGAATCCACAGCCTAAGAACTTGTAGCCCAAGGACTAGAGCTTGGGCTAGATCAGGAATGGCAAATACTGGCATAAGAGGGACTGTGGCCCTTACTGTGCCCAGGGTATGTGGTATTGATCAGGGTATTCTTTTCCCCAGATCCTTGACACAGCCCCAGAATCATGAATCCAGTCTTTTTAAGGCATTATTATATGTGAAGCAGTGTTCCCTAGTGACTGGAGCTGACTCAGGAAACAAAATCAATTTGCCATCCTAGGGCTGATGATCACCGTAAAAAAAATTAGAAGACACTAATAATAGGGCTACAGTGTCTGGAGCCCTAATTAGGTGCCAGGCATTCCTGGGCACTTGGTATGTATTTCAGCAAAGCCTCCTATCTGCTCTATGAATTGGGTTTCACCGAGTCTAAGATGGCATTGATCATAAGTCATACTGTTATTGGGCTTCCCTGGTAGCTCAGCTGGTAGCTCAGCAGGAGACCCTGGTTTGATTCCTGAGTCAGAAAGATCCACTGGATAAGGGATAGGCTACCCACTCCAGTATTCTTGGGTTTCCCTGGTGGCTCAGCTGATAAAGAATCTGCCTGCAATGTGGGAGACCTGGTTCGATCCCTGGGTTGGGAAGATCCCCTGGAGAAGAGAATGGCTACCCACTCCAGTATTCTGGCCTGGAGAATTCCATGGACTGTAGAGTCCATGGGGCCGCAAAGAGTTGGGCACGACTGAGCGACTTTCACTTTCACACTTATTCTTTTACGCACCATCGGGGACAAAAACACTGCCAAAATAAACTCTTGATGTGCCATCAGTTGAATTGATTGATATTACCACCCCTATTTCCAAGGTGTTAAAATGTGAAGAAGCAAAAGCATTAGACTTGAACAAACACAGTGTCAGCGTCTCTGTGGAGTTCAGACACCAGGCTATGAATTCCGGCTCTGCTGATTACCAGCTGGGAAGCTTCATTCGTGAATATGCAGATGTGGATACCAGGCACTTGACAGAGTAGCTGGGAAATCAGACAGTATCCACTATGGAATGTTGTAAGCCCCCTCCTTTACCAGTCAAATGATTATGATAATGATGAGACTGTCAGCTTCCCAGTTCCTGAGGCAGGTGTGAAGAACAAATTCAATACAAGATGGAAAAGGGAAATATTTGTGTTCTCTAGCAGATTATACAGAAGGAAGGCTAATTCTTTCATTAGCCCTTTATTTTAACCAAAGAATCCATCAGATCCTCTTTATTGTGGGGTGTGGGACTCAGCCATGTGCCCCAGTGGGAACACGCCCCCAGTTTCAGGCCACTTGTCTGTCTTGTCCACTTTCTAGCACAAAGCTCGGCCACCCAGGTGCTCGGGTGCACGTGCTGAGTGAACGAGCAGTGCTTTCTAACAGGTGCCCGGAGTCTGCTCAATCTGTCCGCTACTGAAGTCCCTGCAAGTGGTCAGCCGGTCACTGTGGGTGAGTGTCCCTGGGGGCAGTTTCTCAGAGGCTTGGGTGCATGCATGCATGGTGTGTGTGTGTGTGTGTGTGTGTGTGTGTGTGTGTGTGTGTGTGTCTGAGAGAGGAGTCTGATGGTCTGTCCCCCATCCCCCACCTCCAAACAATGAACTTGACTCCCCAACTGTCCCCGGGCTCTCTGGATGTTCTGTGCTCTGCTCACCTCACCTGCCTCTGCATGTCAGCTCCACAGTTCCCTGAATCCTGACATTCCACGGGCAGGAGTCCTCTCCCCACTCTCCATGAGCTCGTGTAGGGCAGGAGGACAGAGCCGGAGAGAGTCACAGCTGATCCAACACCAGCCAGAGAATGGAGACGCCAAGGGTAGCAGCCAGTGTGTTTATAATGTTCTGGGCACTGGCCAGTGCTTTACAGTCGTTATTTCCCAACCCTTTAATCCTCCCAGCAGCCCCCTGGGAAGATCTTCCTGCAACTCTTACACAGAAGCAGCAGCTCAGGCTCAGAGGGTGGGTTGCCAGCCTGCCACTGTTGCCTGGAACCTGCATCTGAGGCTCTGAACTCCGAATCCACACTTGGTCTGTCCTCCAGCTGTGTGTAGCTTAGCCATCTCGGGAGTCGACTTCTGAGGCCCAACCCTCAGCTGTACCTCTTGCTAGCTGTGTGATGCTGGACAATTCTTAACCTCTCTGAGCCTCAGATCCTGGACTACAAAATGAGGATGAGAATCACAGTACTTCTCACCTAGCATTGTTGCTGTGAGTCTCCAGTGAAGAGCATACTTCACAACAGGGCTCAGTACACAGTAAGCACTGTCTGGGCATCAGTTATTCTTGTTTATTGATTTAGTCCAGGCGTGGAGACCCTTGCCAGCCCCAGGATAAGCTCAGGGGTCAGCCCTCATTCATAGGCTTACCCCTCCCTCTGCTCCTGACTCCCTCTTTCAGATCCTTTCCAGAGGCGGGTGGGTGGCTTGGGGAGGGGACAGAAGGCCACCAAGTCCTGCCAGAGAACCTGGCAATGGATGAGGGCACAGAGAGGAAATGAAAAGCTTTAGGGTGAGCTCCTGTCAGGACCCCTACACATACCCTCTCACACTTTTAATTCCTGAGGTTGGGGTAGGGGACCATGCTGCCCTCAAAGGAGCAAAGCACTTATGGAGACCTATCCTCCAAGGACCACACTCCAGTCCATGATCCAGCAGCCCTTCCTTCAGCCCCTGACCCTCTTGGCTCACGTTCACAGGTCTCCCCCAGTCCCCCAGCCCAGTCTTTCCCTTGCACCTTCTTCCTGCTGCTAAATCCAGTTCCCACCCTGGCCCAAACTGCTCCATTTTTAAGAGGAGGGGAGAAAGTGAGGACGGGGAGAGGGGTGATATCCTAGGGGGAGCAGACACTGCTGCCAGCCAGGGGGCCTGGGTGATCTCATTCCCCAGCCTCCCATGTTACTGTCATTCCCCTTCCTCCAGCCCTGCAGTCTGCAAACCCCAGGCCTTCTGCACTGAGCAGGATATGCTTCGTGTCTCTGCGGTGATGAGGGTTAGGGTTTCATTGCTGCCTCCATGCATTCTCTGCTCTGCGCTATTTTTAGCAGGGGTGGGGCTGGGAGGGAGGGGAAGGCAAGCAGTCACACCAGGGCTTCAGGGCCAAAGGTCTGGAGTCCTGGCCTTCACCCCTGCCCTCAGGGAGTGCACTTCCAGCAGGGAGGATGCATCTGGGCCAAGGGAAGGAGATCTCTCTCTCCTGATGATCTGTTCCCTGCCTGCAGAGGCTCAGAGCCACCTTCTCTGGGAATCCAGCTCTGGTCTAACCCACAGAGAATCAGTGTCCCTTGGAGGGATGCACGCCTATCCGTACCTTCATCACACCAGGCATCTCACTGAATTGGACTGAGTCAGCTTGTCCATACACCTTCCCATTAGACAGAGACAGAGACCTTCAAGGCCTGTGACACTGCTGTCCTATTTGTCTCCCCAGGTCTAGTGCCTGGCACATTCTGGGTGCTCAGTGATTATTGAGCAGAGACAGATCCATGTGGGCTGGTGGCCAGGAGAAAGTTTCATTCAATGACTCGTTCAGTATGCATTTCTCAGGCACCTACTATATACCAGACAGGCTTCCCAGGTGGTGCAGTGATAAAGAATCTGCCTGCCAATGTTGGAGACTCAGGAGATGAGGGTTTGATCCCTGGGTTGGGAAGATCCCGGGAGCCCCGGGTGGCTCAGATGGTAAAGAGTCTGCCTGCAATGCAGGAGACCCGAGTTCAATCCCTGGGTTGAGAAGATCCCCTGGAGAAGGAAATGGTAATCCACTCCAGTATTCTTGCCTGAAAAATCCCATGGACAGAGGAGCCTGGTGGGCTATAGTCCAGGGGGTCACAAAGAGTCAGACATGACTGAACACACACTATACACCAGGCACCTAAAAGCAGATAGGAAAACTGGAAAAAAAGAAGGGAGGAAGAGGAGAGGTCCGAAAGGGAAGTGGGTCAGATGCAGAGAGGAAGGAGAGGTGAGATAGACAAGTAGAAGTCCATGTCCATTCCTCTTTCTCCCTGATTTGGGGTTATTTCCTCTAGAATCTTCTGTGATGGTGAAAACGAAGGACTGGGAATCTCGAGAGCTGATGCTCCTCATCCCCTGCATCATTCTGGGAATTCTCCTCTTGATCTCACTTGTTTTCATAGCCATCATCCTCTTGAGAATTAAAGGAAAATACGGTAAGTGCAGAGTCCTGGGAGCCACGGGAAAGGCCAAGGGATGAAAACAAGCAGACCTGAGGCACAGTCTTCCCAGGGGGCCGTGAGCCGTGGGGGTCACCAGCAGGAGTAAAAGTGACCCAGCAATGGCCATCCAGCCCTGGTCTCAAGAAGTACCTCCTGATGGGAAGGATTTTCCCAGCATGCCCCTCAGAAATGGTCCATGGGAGGACCGCACTGTGTGTGTGTGTTTAGGGGCATATGGGAGTGGGGAAGGTGGGGAGGAAAGTGTCTCTATCAGAACAGAACCAGGAAGACTAGAAAGGCACAAAAAGTGACTTGTAGAATCTCTGCTTCCCCTCCCTCAGCCCTCCCTGCTGTGGTAAACCACCAGCACTCACCCAACACCACCCCGGCAGGGATGGAAAACTATCAAGAGGTCCCCATCACCATCGCCAAAGAAGGTAGGATGTCGCCTGCCCTGAGGGTGGGGAGGGCAGGGGAGGACAGAAAGGGAATACTTTCTGGAGGGTTAGTACTGCTTAGGTCAAAGCAGTGCCCCAGCTGGAGAAGAGACCTGGACCAGCCCACGCGTGCTCACGGGAACTTGAGCAAGTCCAGCCTCAGTCTGGGCCTCAATGGGCAGATGACCTTCCAGTGCACTCATTCTAGAGCTCTAGGCTTTTGAATTCTGGACCAAAACAGGCCCAGAGCATTTTGGACCTTAGTTCTCAAGGAGAGCTCTGTTCTGCTAATTGGCCAGTAGATTTGTGACATCATCACCTCTTTAATAGTCTGCCCAGAATCAGCCTGTCTGCAGAGCCCCATCAAAGTTTTCCTGGAACATAACTTTATTTCATATTTTCCAAATAAAAAAAGGAATCAGTCATCCATCTTTAATGATATACTGATGTATATCTCTTGAAAGTCTTGTGAAGGAGTTCGAGTTTAATCTCATGGCATTATGAATGTATTAAATTACCTTTATTTGAAAGAGTTCGATGACACAAAACCAATACAAAACTCAGGCAAATATTATAAAGATTCTTTGCACACAGGATCCACATATTTGAGAAGAGAATATGAACACAGAACCTAGCACAAGGGTAAGCCCAGAGCAGCCACTCACTGAATATCATGGTCTAGAGGTTAAGAGACACACTGCCTCTTCTCTGGGCTGTGAGACTCTCTCTGTGCCTCAGTTTCCCCAGCTGTAAAATGGGGACCCTAACGTAGCTGCCTCACAGAGTTATTATGAGCACTAAATGAGATAATATTGGGTTGACCAAAAAGTTCATTAGAGATTTTTTCCATAAGATCTCCTGCATTGGCAGGCGAATTCTTTACCACTGAGCCACCTGGGAAGCCCTCTGTAAGATCTTATGGAAGAACCTGGATGAACTTTTTGAACAGCCCAGTATTTGTTAATGTTGGAATAGTGCCTGGCATGTAGTGACTACTATGTGTTTGTTAAATTAAAAAAAAAATTGTTATTTAGTTCCCTGTGTTTGAAATGGATGGGGGGAGCTTAGACAACCCAGGCCTGACAGTCTTGCACAAGGTGGGCTGCCTGGCATGCTCCCCGCCCCTCCGTCTCCGGTGCCCACCATCCATGCTGTCTGCTGCCTCTCTCTGCTCCTTTCTGTCCCCTGCCTTGCCATGCTCCCACTGTGTTCTCTCCCCAGTTCCCAAGCTGCCCATCCAGGTCCAGGCCCCACCCCCCGAAGACTCGAATTCCAGCTCGGACTCAGACTATGAGCACTATGACTTCAGAACCCAGCCTCCCGTGGCCCTGACCACCTTCTACAGTGAGTGCCTGGGCCTGACTCCCGAGGGCCCACCTGCCCGCTCCAGGGAGAGGGCCCAGCTGGCTGGGGAACTGCAGTAGTTTCCCCCCCCCAGTGACCCCTGCATGTCGAGGGTGGCACCTCCCTTGTTGTGACCACTGGACTGACTCTCAGTGGTCCTGCACTGATGTTTTCCAAATGTGTTATGACCCTGGAGACATCTCAAGGCATTTCCCCTTGGACTACCTTCTCTCTGGTGTTTATGACCATGCAGGTTCTCAAAATCAGTCCATCGACATTCACCTAAATGTGGCTGCATCTCTGTATGATATGAGGGTCTCCGGTTCAGATGGCTTCTCGCACGCTCACACCCCTTCTGTGTCCCATTCTGCTCCATCAGTCTCACCTCCTCTCCCACCTCCACCATGAGCCCAGCTCGCATCCCTTAGCTGGCTTCTCCAGCTCTGCTGTCTGCCTGTTGGGGATGTAGGAGGAGGAGAGACAATGCTCAGGCAGGGCCCATGTGATGCAAAGAGGTCGGAGGAAAGCAGAGACTCTCACAGCTATCGTGAATCCCTTGGGAGCTCATCAAAACTTCCTGAGCCCCACCCGGGACCTACTTTATAAGCTAGGATGAGAGTTTGGTTGTGTGGGACACAGCCTCCAAATGACATCATCCGGAGAAGCTAGAGGGGCCCAGGCTCCTTTCTTGCTGCTCTGCCGTCCCTAAGACGTTGCCCTGTCCTCACGATCCAGAATGGCTCACTGCCATGTTTTCATTCTAGACCGAGGGAATGGGAGAGGTGAGGCATGCCCCACCTGTAAGGCAGCATGCCAGGGACACCCACACAGCTCCCACTCACTTTCCACCTGCCAGAACTTAAACCCAGCAGCTGCAAGAGAGGCAGGGAGACAAAGCTCTTGTCCTGGGAAGCTGAGTCTCCAGATGAAGGCCAGAGATCTCTTACTATGTGGTGGGCAGGATGGACACTGGGGACAGCAGCCATCTTTGCCTCTCCCCCGACCCCCAGCTGAACCAGGGCCTCTGGAGGGGCAATGTGGATGATTCCAGTCCGAGGGGCCATGGAGCAGCCTTGGGGAGCCACAGAGATGAGTGTCCTTAGAATCTGAGATTCTGAGCCCAGTCATGTAAGATGTAAGACTGGCAGTCCAAAATGCTATTAATATGACACTGAGACTAAAAGTCAGTAGTAACACGTTTGAAAGAGCTGACTCCCAGGTTCCCGACACTCAAGTCCTTAAGATGCTATGAATATGCATCTCTCTGATTCTGAAATGGAGGTACCACAGCCCAGGTTGCAAAGATTCCAGACCCTCGGCTTCCGCTCTGGGAAAGCTCCACTTTCTGGCCAGAAGCAGCCTGTCCCTGGGCTGGTTTACGATTGAGGTTCAAGGTCTGCCTGGATTAGGATGTGAGCCTTGGATCTGATGAAAGAGACTAAGCCCCTCCACATGTCAGGGTGGTCCTCTTGCCCTGTTCAGCCTCCTGAATCCCACAGAACACCAGCCTCTGCTCCGGGCTCCTCTGAACAAGGAGGTGGAGGCTTCCCCACCTCCTTCCTCACCGCCACCTCTGCTTGTAGATTCCCAGCGGCACCGCTTCACAGAGGAGGAGGCCCAGCAGAACAGGTTCCAGATGCCCCCCCTGGAGGAAGGTGAGTCAGCCTAGGGAGGGATGTGGAGGGAGGGAGGTGACTAGGATGCCAGCACTGCCTCCGGACCCAGCAGCTCACTCACCTCGAGAAGCATCGGTGCAATCACCCTCAACAGGTCCTTCTTGACTTTAACCAATTCCCGTTGGAAGTAAGTTCTTTCTCAGGTCTAACTTAAAGCCCTCTTGCTGCACTGCATCTTCTTGATCACCATTCTCTTTCAGGCCCTGGACTGGAAGAGGTGCATGCCTCTGAGTTCCCACCTGCCAACCCTGAACACTGCATTGCAGACCCTCCCTCCCTGGACCCTCTTCCACATCCTCCAAGGACCAAAAGCAGCTCCAGCACATCTTCGGGGGAGATGTACTGTAACAGCCCCAACAGCAAGCGACCTCTGTGGAGCTCTCAAGTGTTTTCATCAGAGAGAAAGCCCCTCCTGGAGCAGCCCCCCAACTTGGAGCTGGCTGGCTCCCAGGCAACTATTCCAGGTAAGGTAGGCCCAGGACTGTGTACCTCCTCCAGCCTCCTATCCTGTATGGGACCTGACTGGAGGAAATGTAAAGCTGGAAGCCCTGAGCCAGACTGAGTTCAGGATTCTAGTCCCTGCTCAGCAGCCACTTGCTGTGTGACCATGGACAAGTTTCTTGCCCTCTCTGGGCCTTTGTTTCCTCAGTTGTCGAGTTAATGACTTTACCGTGTCTTGAGGGCCTTCTAGCTCTGGCACTTTGTGAACTAGCCTGGCAGAGGGTGACTGGCTTTGTGGTTTTCCAGCAGGGCCCTCAGCTGATGACAGCTCCAGCACCTCCTCTGGAGAGTGGTACCAGAACTACCAGCTGCCGCCCCAGCCCCTTTCTGCTGAGCAGTTTGGATGTCCAGGTGCCAGTGGCAGGGGTGAGGAGGGATCCTGGGAGGGGCACGGAGAGGGACTGGAGGGTGGATGAATGGGGGGGCTCTGGTTACATCAGCTCAAGGGGAAAAGAAGAAAAGTAGTGAGGTGTTTTTTTTTTTTTTTTAACCAAAAAGGAATTTGAGAAGGTAGAGAAAATGTATGAAGGTGGGATCGAGAGAGATTCAAAGAGACTACCTTGAGAGGAAGTGAGCTCCCCATTAGTGGAAGCATTCAAGCAGAAGCAGCCAGGTGGCCCCATGAGGGACCCACAGAGTGGCTCCCAGTATTTGGGGACCACAACCCTGCCCTACAAGACAAGGCTCTGCCCTTAGGACTGACATTCTAGCTAAGGCAATAAACAAGATGATAAGATGGTCTCATATAGTATCATGGGGGAGAAGGAGGTGGGCCCAGATCCATTCAGCTCTGTCCCTGCTCAGCAGGGGCAGTGACTGGGCCTCTCGCTGACCTGAGCCTCCCTTTCACACAGGTTCCCGTGCTCCCCAGCCTGACTCCTCCTCTGAGGAAGAATACGATGACATCGGAGCAGCCTAGCCCGGGTTCAGCTCTCTGTGCGCCCTCTCTCCAGACTCCTGCTCTGCCTACTCCTTCTGCTCCACGCCCCGCCCCCCACCTCCCCGATCATCCCCCAGGGGCTGATAGTCCTCCCCTGGAGACAGGAAAGGAAACTCCACACCTCTTATGGCTCAGCCTCCATCCACCAACAGAACCTACCGCCCTCCTCCAGCCCCAAACAGCAGCCCCGGAGCACAGGAACTGCCCCTGAGAGGTAGTGAGCTCGCTGCCTCGGGGGTGAGCAACAGTAGAGTCTGGGCCACTTCTTGGCAGGCCATGTGGAGGGCTGGACTGGATGATTTGTGGGGCCCCTTCCAGCTCTCATGTGTCTGGGGCTTTGGTTGCCTGAGTGTCTAACAACTCAGGGTTCAGAGGTACTGCTGGGGGCAGGGGAGCCTCACGTGCAGGAGCTGTTGGGCTGGTGTTGCTCTGACAGGTGGGTGCTGGGGCTTGGAGAGGGGGCACCAGCTGACCCAGGCTAAGTTCAGGTTGGTACCTGCATCCAGCAAGGAGTCCAGCCGTCCTGGGCACAGCCAGCTGACAGCATTCAGGATGGCTGTCCCACCCAACCACCAGGGCTGGGGATAGAGGCCAGCCCTGCCTCTAGAGATGCCTGGAGCCCACCAGGGACACAGCCCTGTTCTGCAGTGACCATCCCTAGACAGTGGATCCTTATTCTGAGCCTCCTACAGTTTACAAAGATGGTCCCATCCAGGCCCCATCCCCATCCCCAGAGGCTCAGAGTGGGGACCAGGCCCGGTGGGGGCAGAAGCACAGAGACGTGTTCCAGGAGGGGACCGGAGGCTGCACTGGGCCCTGGGTCCCCACCTGTCTGCTTGGATTGATGGGAGTGTCCCCGATGTCACTCCTGGAGCTGTAAACGCGTCCAGGCAGCCTCCACAGAGAGGCTTGAGGGCTCAGAGCCAGCTTCTGGTGTCCTGTTCTGAGTAGCCCAAGATTAAACTCATTGCTAAATGAGACTGGGGCATGCAGTGACAAGTCCTTGAACTCACAGAACTCAGGCTGTGTATATGTGTACCTGTGTGTGTGTGTGTGTGTGTGTGTGTGTGTGTGTGTGTGTGTGTGTGTGTGTTGTGTGTTGCGTGGGGGCAGCTCTGTCCATTGAGGTGGAAATGTCAGGGCAAATTGGAAATGTACTGTGGCCTGGCACCATGAAAAGTGCTAGGGGTACAGCAGACACAGGGCCTGCTCTCCTGGAGGAGATGGACAGATGCCTGTGAGTTCAATACCACCCACCTCCCTGATCTGCCAACCAGCCCTGGATCAGTGGGGCCAGGGGGACATTTTGATCTGGCTTCCAAACACTTCTGAGGCAGGGGAGGACAAGTCGATTTTATCTCAGACCTGCCTGGAAAAGGCATGGATCCCAGGCTGCTCAGAGGCTGGGGTGTTAGCCCAGCTGTGCTGGTCAATGCCCAGCTCTGCCTTCGGGGAGACGGCTAGGGGTCAGATTTTCTCTGAGCACTCCCAGAGCTGGGGACAGAGCAGAAGGCCACTCAGTGGCTCCTGCATTGAGGGGCTGGGCAGGCCTGTTTTCTGTTCACCTGTCCCAGAGGTGCAGAGAAAGCTGGCACTCTCCAGGGCAACCGTCACAGGATGTGGTTGCCTCTGTGAAGGGGCCCCCTCTTCAGGCCCTCCGAACCCTTCTGGGGCGGCGGGGGATTCCTAGGGGAGGAGCCGGTGCTGGAGTGGGCAGGGTCAGGCCAGGTCGGCTTGTAGAAAGCTCTTTTTGGCAGACAGCCAAGGTTCAAATCCTGGCTCCACCCTGCCCTGGCTGTGTGGTCTCTGGTAAGTCACTCAACGTCTCTGAGCCTTTGCTATAAAGTTCATCTGCAAAGCATCCACAGGAGCAGAAGGCACCACATAGGTGGTGGCAAGGGGTAGAAGCTTGGCAATAGATGAATCTACTGCCAATGGGTAATTTCACCAGTAGAGGAGAGAGATCCCTGTGAAAGAAGGAAGAGGGGACGAGAAGACCCCTCTCGTGGTCTTCATGGGGTCTTAGCGCATTGGCGCTGGAGGAGGCTTGTCTCACTCTCATTTCGCAGGTGGGGATGTTGAGCCCTGCCAGAGGAAAGGACTTGTCCAGGGTCACTCAGAGTTAGTGGCCAACTCACACTTTGGCCCCAACCCCTCCCTGACTTCGTCCCTTGGGGCTCAGACAGGGAGAGAGTGCCACCTCTGCATTCTCCGTCTTTTCTCACCAGGGCCACCTCCCCATCCTCGGGCCCCTCCTGTCTACACACACACACACACACACACACACACACACACACACACACACACACACACACATACCAGTCTCAGAGAAATTGGGAAACTCTGAGACATGTCTCTCTTGCTCTCTACCAGCCTTCAGGCAGCCTGGGACCACCAGGGTCACACGTGGCCCCTGTGACTTTTGCCCTCCTGCTCCTGGGCTGGGTGAGGGGAGCTACTCCCACGGAAGACCCTTCCCCCATCTCTATGCCTCCAGGGCACTCAGACCACTCCTTACAGAGTCAGACCTTAAGCGGGGACTGGAGAAGCTGGGATGAATGACATCCCGCACTGACCAGAAAGAGTGGAAGCCTGGCAGGGGAGTCACCATCATAATCAGGTGTGCTTACCCTCTACTCCATGGAATTCTCCAGGCAAGGATACTGGAGTGGGTTGCCATCCCTTTCTCCAGGGGATCTTCCTTACCCAGGGATCAAACTTGCGTCTCTTGCATTGGCAGACAGGTTCTTCACCACTCAGCCACCAGGGAAGCCCTACACACTTTACCCTCCACTCTTTATAGAGACCTGGCTTCCCTGGTAGCTCAGATTATAAAGAATAAACCTGCAATGCAGAAGACTTAGGTTCGATCCCTGCGTTAGGAAGATTCCCTGGAGAAGGCAATGGCAACCCACTCAAATATTCTTGCCTGGGAAATCCCATGGACAGAGGAACCTGGCGGGTTACAGTCCATTGTGTCGCAAGAAGTTGGACACAACTAAGTGAGAAACACTTTAGAGACATTACCCTATATATACCTCAAGGATCTGGGAGAGGAAATACAAAGATGTTAAGTGGATGGGGAGCTGAATCCCAATTTCAGAAACACTGATTTGGAGGAGAGGCTATATCTGAAATGGAGGCATTCCAGCAATTTTCCAGCTCTGCAAGCACAGGGAAAGAATGAGGCACAGGGAACGCATGGGGCCCAGGAGAGCCCCTATACCTGCTGGAGGGTGGCCATCCTGTAAGGCCTTCTGAGGAAGTGATTCTGAGCTGGGTCATAAAAGACCGGTGTTTACATAGGAGTTTGCTATGGGAGTGGAGATGGATGAGCATTCCAAGTTGAAGACATCTCATAAGCAAAGACAGAGCAAGAAACTGGGTGTCTTTCAAGGCAGGGGGTGGTCCAGCCTGCGAAGAGAAGAGGCTGAAGACCACCAATTCTCACATCAACTGTATTTCATAGATGAGAACACTAAGGCCCAGAGAGGTTAAGTAAAACGTCCAAGTCACACAGCTAAAAAGCAGCAGTGCTGGGATTTCAATACATGCCATCTGACTTCAGAGTCTGAGCATAAACCACGGCACTTCCAACAGAAACCCGTCCCTGTCCCCCGCTGGAGCCACACTGCTGGTTACAGAGCACCAGCTGAGCTCTGAGATCTGAAGACACCAGCCTGCCTGTTCACCAGCAGCACAGGTTACCTGCTGGGTGCTCGGATGCTAAACTCAGGGATGGGATAACTCACAGTCTGGGCACCATAGGCAACAGACTCTATGCTGGCCTAGGGGCACAGAGAGGAATGAAACCCAGGCCCTGAGGGAGACAGACACAGTAACTGCAGTATATCCCATGGGTGTGGCGGCGGTGACGATGATGTGTGATAATGACAGTGAGTGGCACTTACTATGTGCTAAGCATGTATTTCTTATAACCCTCTTAAGAGTTCTCTGAGAAGTTAGTATCCTCTCTAATTTATAAATTAAAAAACTGGGGCCCAGACCAGAGAGGTTAAGTGATTAGCCAGAGGTCACACAGCTTGGCAAGTAGTACGACTTTTCTACCTGACTCCAAAGCCCCAAGGTAAAACCACCACACTGCACAATGGGGGCACACCGTGGGCATATTTAAAACCACAGGAACTTAAATGTCTCTACTCAGCAGCAAAAGAGAAAGAAAAAGAACAACGAACCCAGCATATCCCTCGGTGAACAAGCACCCAGGAGGCAGGAGAGAGGTGGGAACCAGGACTCGGTTCCCTCAGACCCTGAAATCATTCCCTGAGTGTGGCGTCTTGCCACACTGGATGGGATGTTGGTTGCTAATGATTCACATTTTTCATATATGATGGGCCTGAAATAAAAGCCCGAAGCTTCTCTGGTTGATCCAACCTGCCTCCATCTAGGTTGGAGGCAGCAATGGAAGACTGAAATGCAGGAACCTTCTGGTGGGAGCTTGTATTTTCTTTCCCCTTCCTTCTTTCCTCTCTCTCTCCCTTCCTTCCTCCTTCTTCCTTCTTTTCTCCCTTTTCCTTCCTTCCTTTTACCTCTCCTTCCTTCCTTTAAATAGTTAATATATTCACATGGTTCAAAATTCCAAACAACACACCAATGCATACAATTAAAATCTTTTTACCCACCTTCTACCTTCTTCTCTACCCGGGCCCCAAGTAAACGCTATTATTTCTCTGGCTCAAACACCAGCAAATAGGAATACCTCTTGCTTCCTTCACCACCCTACATCCTTATAAAAAAAGGGCATTCTATACATTCTTCTAGGCACTTTGCTTCTTTTAACTTTTCAAGGGATTTTTCAAAAGTAACATTGACCATAATCAAGTTGTGTCCCACACGTGCTACCCAAGCATACAACCTCTGCCTCATTCAGGACTCCAGCACTTTGCTACCAAGGGCCAGGTGAACAGAGGAAAAGAAGCCATCAGAACAACCAGAGTTTGTTAGGGATAGCATGACAAAAAGGGAACAAGTGAGTAGGCTATTGAAGGATGTATAGGAGTTTGTTGGACAGAGAAGAGAATGACAATGTGTGGTGCATGCTGGCTGAAGCCTGGAGGGCAGGGAATGCATAAGTGGGAAAGGCCACTGAAGAGCATCTCAGAGGGTTTGTGACACGTGCCCAGGAGTTTGGTCATTGTTCTAGAGGCACTGGGGGATCCCGAGTAGTTTCTAAGGCAGGAAACTGATCTAATGAGATGGATGCTCTAGAAAGGTGGCTGCTGCAATGTGAAGGTGGGTTTGAGAGGTGGCCATGGAGCTCTGGTGGCTGGGACTCAGGGATGGGGAAGGATTCTACGATTTGGAGAAGGATTCTACAACTTGGAGAGCAGTCACAAATACATGGGAGGCAATTTCTCAGCGAGCAGCCTCCAGCCGTGATGGAATAGGACAGTGACATTAATAATAGCTTCCATCCCTGAGTACTCACTCTGAGTCAGGCACCATTCGGGGTGTATTACAGACACTGAGTCATTCGTACTCACAGCAGCTCTGTGAGGTATTAGTGTCATCCCCACCTTAGGGCTGAGAAAACTGAGGCTCGGGGTGCTTCTGAGCTCTCCCCATGGCTGCCAGCTCATCATGGTGTGGCCGGGCTCCATGTGGCCTCCCGAAGTGGTCAGGTTCACACTTTAGTGGCTCACTTCTGTGCTTACATATCAGAATGTCTAGGCGAGCGTCTTGTCATTCTTCCCCAAGGTTCATTTATGTTCTCCTGATCTGGGTCAGCCCAGGGATGAGGCCAGAAGGGCGCTTGGGCTGGTTTATCCACCAGGATCCCCAGCTCCTGCCTGCTCTCTGGGCCACATTGACGTGGTTTCAAGGCTCTGAGACCACTCCCAGGACCACAGGCTTAGGCTTCCCAGCCCTGGCCAGGGCATTGGCTGCTGGTTCCTGACCTTTTCCACTGGAAACCTCACCTTGGAGGCACATCTGCCAAGCCACCACCCAGCTCTCCATCCCTCCCTATCGACCCATCTGTGGTTTCCACTTCCGCCCCTTCCTTGATACCCTCTTGGAGGGTCTGGAGACAGGCAGAGGGGACTGGAGCCCTGTTCGGCCAGTTGGCACAGACGCCTCTTGGCTGTGGTCCCAAGCCCTTGTCCATCACTTCACGAAGATGGGATGGAATCTCCAAAGCGGGGAGGAGCCGGGGAGACCCATCAAGGAAGGGATGAGTTCAAAGCAGCCTCAGTGGAAAGTTCATCTCCCACCACATCCTTCAGCTGTTTACCAGTTTGGCGGGGTTCTGCATCCTGACATGAAAAGAGGCTTACCCCTCGCCGCCAGCATCATCGAGGAAGGACCGAAATAGCAACAGAGGAAGACAAAGAAGAGAGAGAGACAAAGGCAGGAGAGAGAGAGAGTGCGTAATGAGACAGGCAGATAAGAGGAGGCAGCGCCGTCCGGAGCAGACAATGGAGCTGACTGCAAGGCCCCCCCAAGATGCCTTCATCCCTGATCTGTTTCCTCTGAGCCAGGTGCTGTCCCGAACCCCTCACACACATGGACCCACTTAATCCTCAGACCCTCCCAGGGTAGTGAGATATCCTAACTTCCATTATTTTTCCAGGTAAGAAAAATGAATCCAGAGAAGTCACGGAACTAGTTCAAGGTCACCCAGCTGGGAGCTGGGAGCAGCCCATCAGCAGGGCTCTGCACAGCAACTAGGAAGGGGAACAGGAAAGAAAATGGGAAGGTCAAGGTTGGAGAGACAGGGGGATAGGGTAGAGGCTGAGGCAGGATGGGGATGTAACCTTTCTTGGGGAAGGACTACCCTCCTCCCGAGGACTGTGGCCCATCCTGGCTAAAGGCACGTGCCCCTTCCTGGCTCCCATTCCCTCGCCCACCGCACCCAGCCTTGCCATCAACCACGTGCAGAGGAAGGGGAGCCACCCTCCAGGGCCGTGGCTCTGCCTGAGATGCAGTTTTCTTCTGGGCAACTGGTTCCCAAGCATCCTCTCTGCCTGGGGGTCTCCTGCCCTCCAGGCTGAGCGGAGCCAGGCCCACAGCCTCTCTTCCATCCTCACACTGTAGGGAGAGAAACGTGAGCCACGTCCCCAAGCTCATGGACATGTTGTCCCCCATGGCCCCCAGGCCGAGCATCACTCTCCCTCCAGAACACACGAGCGTTCAGCAAATCCCAGTCTCCCCTCTGGAATGTGGCCAGCCTTCCCCTGGGCCTCTCTCAGACTCCCCAGCCTGGCATCCAGGCAAGTGGAGGTGGCTCTGGTGAGGGTGAGATGCTAAAATGTCCAAGCATCAGTAACCACCCCCAACTCTTCTGCACAACCTCAACACGGTGACACCCTCTGTCATGTGACCATGATGGTCATTCTCTTCTTCCCCAGCCCAGTGGCTCCTTCTGTGGCACTGCCCCGACTTCCTGCAGGTTGCTGCATCCTGCTTTCATGCATGAGTGGCCCCCACAAGACCGCCCCCACAAGACCACCACAAGCTCATGCCCATAGTCCTCCTCTTGCAAGAGCAACCCATCCCTAAAGAAGGCTCTGATGGCATCCAGGGTCACAAAAGACCATCCTGACCTTCTGTTGCTAGGCCACCCACCCTGGAGGTCGGGCCAGAGACAGCTGTGGGGAACCTCCTGGATGGTGGGACTGATGGCCACAGCATCGACCCTGGAGGCCTGCCCAGCAACGATGCTGAGATCCCCCACTTCTGGTGCCAGGAAGCTCACCTCCTCTCCTGTCCACACGAGAGTCTTCCAGCTGCTTTGTCAGGGTTCTTCTCCATCCCTGACCTTATGGACTGTTCTCTGGTGACCCGCACAGCTGGGATTTGCAAGCATAATGGACCCACAGGACAGCACGCCTTCTTTCCAGTACCTGGGAGAAAGCTTAGCACCCCATCCCCCATCCCCTGCCCCGGTGAGCTCTGGCCCAGAGTCTGGAACAGCCTTTGTCCCACATTTAATCCATCACCCCTCACCCAGCCAACCCTGAGCACGCACGTTGTAAGCACCCTGGGGCAGAGCGAAGTTGATTTAAACCAATAGTTTTCAAACTTCGGTTTTCTGTGTGTTTACATGTTTTGTTTTGTTTTTGTTTTTTTTTGCTTTACCTGTGAACAGTTTGTTACCCTGCTTACTTAATAGTTTTTCTTTAAATGGAGTCACATTTTTTAAACTTTATAAAGAAACCTTAGCCATTTTAGAAAATATCTATTCATACCACGTGCTTTTCAAAAATGCTACTATCATAAAATACAAAGACAAGAACTATTTCAGGTTAAAGGAGCAAAAGAGACACAGCAATTGAATGCAAGGCAAGATCTGGGGTTTTCTTTTGCTGTGAAGGACATTATTGAGACAGATGGTGAAATAGGAATGAAGTCTGCAGATTAGATAATAATGTATCAGTATTATGTACTATACTTATGTAAGAAAATATTCTTGCATTTAGGAAATACAAACTGAAGTATTAAAGTATTTAGCAGTAAAGGGACAACCGATTTTTAAAAGGTTAAAAAAAATAACCCTTGGTGGGGGTGGGTAGGGGAGAGAGACAAAGACAGAGATAGAGACAGAAAGAGGGAAAAGCAGTAAAAAATTGAGGGAATCTGGATGAAACGCATCCAAGAATTCTTTGTGTTATTCTTGCAACTTTTCTCTATGAAATTGTATTAAAATTTAAAAGGAAACGTTGTCATTGCTGTTTTAAATGGAAAACCAGCACCACTTGCTACAAATTGAAGGCAATTCTAAAATAAAGCAATGCTCTTACTCTTGCCAGATGAATTGGTTTGCTGAATCTGAGCCTAAGACCTGCCTCTTCTTGGTTACATGTGGTGATGGGCAAGGGTGGGGGTGAGACATTCTCCTTGATGTCAGAGACAGGCTGGTGCAGAGCTACAAAGAGCATTGCTTTCTCACTGTGTGAGCGGATGGGGTCTGGAGTCCTGTCCCACGGCTACAAGCTCAGGGATGTTCATCTCATGACATTTTCACAGGCAACCTTGGGGCCAGGCCTAGTAGGAAGCCCCAGCACCGAAGGAGCATGGGGTCACTGCCCTCAGGAGGATCACAAGCTGGGCAGAGACAGTTACAAGGGAGATTGTGATGGACGTGCATCCGGGCAGAGCTCACGTCTTGAATTTCCAACATTCCTGGGCTCCCTGGAGTCCAGAGGTGGTGACCCAGGGCTAGCAGGAGCCCCAGGAGCAGGTACACTGCAGGGGCACCTCAGGCTGGTGAGAACAGAACATCATCAGAGTGTGGGAAAGGAGGTGGCAGGACCCAGCCTGCATCTATCACACCCAGGAAGATGGAGCCGACTCAACCTTAGCGTCTGTGCTGATTCCTCCTGATCCTCATGCCCATTCTGTCCTTGCTCAGATTGCAAGCGAGGCTTCTCCCCATTTTTCTTACTTCATTTTAAAAATTAACTTTTAATTTTAGAATCGTTTAGATTTACAGGAAAATTGTAGTACAGAATTCTACACCCCACCCTGTTTCCCCTCTTATTAACCTCCTACATTAACACGGCAAACGCATCACAATTAATTAGCTGATATTGATACATGATTATTAACTACAGAAAAGTGAAAGCATTAGTCACTTGGTCGTGTCTGACTCTTTGTGACCCCATGGACTGTAGCCTGCCAGGCTCCTCTGTCCATGGAATTCTCAAGGCAAGAATACTGGGATGGGTAGCCATTTCCTTCTCCAGGGGATCTTTCCAACCCAGGGATCGAATCCAGGTCTTTTGCACTGCAGGCAGATTCTTTACCATCTAAGCCACCAGGGAAGCTAAAGTTGCATGCTACTCAAGTCTCTTTAATTTTTACCTAAGGTCCTTATTCTGTTCTAGGACCCCATGAAGGACACCAGATTACATGGACTCATCATGTCTCCTTAGAATCCTCTTGACTCTCACAGTTTCCTAGTCTTTGTTTTTGATAATGATGACAATTTTGAGTACTGGCCTGGTGCTTTGCAAGATGATCCTCAATTGTGTTTTTTTTTCCCCCTCATATTTAGAGTGTGGTTATGGGTTTGGAGGAAGAAGACCACAGAGGTAAATGGCCATTTGCATTCCAGGCCATCCAGGACCCATCTCTCACCATGATCGTTATCACTGCTGATATTGACCTTGATCACCTGGCTGCAGCAGTATTTGTCAGCTTTCTCCACGTAAAGATCTTTCCCTCCTTTTCATACTGTCCTCTTTGGAAAGAAGTCGCTATGCACAGCCTACACTTAAGGAAAAGGAAGTAATTGTCCAAACCCTTGAGGATGAAGTACCTACATAAATTATGTGGGATTTTTCTGCATGGAAGATTTGAGGGTTTTCCTCTATTTATTTATTGAATCATGTATTTATATTGGTGTGTGCTTCGGGGGTTTTACTTTGACTTTATTTCATTGGTCAAGTTGTCATCTTTGGCTATTGGAGGCCAAAGCCCCAATAGCCTTTTCATTGGCTCTGGGACCACTTCACCAACCCCGTCATGGTGTGTTACCTTGACTGTTGAACCCCTCCTCACTTTCTGGCACTAAAAGATGCTCCAAGTTCCAGCTGGTATAATCCCTGCACCAGTCCTTGAATCAGCTATATCGCTAAGGAGCCCTGGTTTCTCTTGTTGGAAAGTAATATTAGAAACCAAGACAGGCACTGGGTGTTAGGTATACTCCTTGCCCCTGGAGCAGAGATGCCTCTAGACCCACTCAGCTGACAGAGCCAGGAAATGCAAGTGTGTGCACTAAACTCTGTGTATATATCAACCCATAAACACATCTACCTTCAGCCACCTGCACGCATATTAAGGTAAACACAAGCTCATACTGATGCCTCCAGCTCTAATCCAGTACCACACGAATCCTTCCAGCCTCCTTCTATTCACCCATAATCTGCCTCTCCAGCAGGAAGAAACGTGGCCCTACCACCCATCATCCATTTACTTAATTGTTCCATTCTATGTATTATTTGATGTTGAAGCTGAAACTCCAATACTTTGGCCACCTCATGCAAAGGGTTGACTCATTGGAAAAGACCCTAATGCTGGGTAGGATTGGGGGCAGGAGGAGAAGTGGACGACAGAGGATGAGATGGTTGGATGGCATCACCGACTCGATGGACATGGGTTTGGGTAGACTCCGGGAGTTGGTGATGGACAGAGAGGCCTGGCGTGCTGCAATTCATGGGGTCGCAAAGAGTTGGACACGACTGAGCGACTGAACTGAACTGAACTGAATGTATTATTTCACCTTCTTCTATTTTTCATATTTTGTCCATCAAGATTATAAGTTCCTCAGGGGAAAAGCTTGAACATTTTTTTTCCATCCTCACTGCCCCACCCCCCAACCAATTGCTAGCAGAATGTTCTTAAATTATATATATATATATACACACATATACATATATATACATAAACATATATATATATAATTATTTTATGAGTGTCCACTATGGGTCATTTTCTGTGCTTGTCTCTAGGGATGCCAAGATGGGTAACACATGGTACTGATTCTTCAGTTGCTCCTGCTGCTGATAACCATTTGTTGAACATTAAATGAAAGGTCGTGGCACCTGCCTGGAATGATGAGACATTCATCACAAGGAGAGGACAACATAGAGAGAAGGGGGAGGCTGGAATGGCAGCTCCATGTGAGCAGGGATTTTTTTGCCTACTTTGTTCACTGTTGTATCTTTGGTCCTCAGAACAGTCTGTAACAGCTGCTCAATAAACGTTTGAGGAAGCGAGGGAGGGGAGGGCCATCCTCCACTTCTGTCTAAGTGCCTCTCAGGCCCCCTGCACTTTGGTCCCTTGTCCACAGACACGTCTAAATATCCCCATCTGATGCCGAATCTGAGTCACCCACATCAGTGGATGACTGAGCACTAGAGCTACCACTGCCTGCCATCCACCTTCCTGGTGTTGTGGGCTTATGTTTTTCTTTGGATACTTGATAAAGCGTTATTCAGTCAGGATGAATGGAAACACACTAGGGCGAGTCGCAGTGAGAAGAGTAGGTCTCACTAACCTAGTACACTTTAGGCAAAGTGGAAAACATCTGGGTCCCTCGCTCTAGGAATGTCCCTGAAATGGCTCCTGAGCCTCCTGCCCCTCCGTAGCACAGTTTCTCTCATCTCAGGGAAGGGGGTCAAATAAAGAGACCCGGCCTGGCTTCTGGCCCTTGGAAAAATCGACCTGGCAGCTTTTACACGGCATTGGCAGGTCTTTGGTTCATTTCTGTTTGAGAATTCTTGCTTGTTCCTCTCATGTGAGTTTCTATAAATAGATTATGCAGCAACCTGAGCATCTGTGTCCCAAATAGGTTTTTTTTTTTAAGTCGTAGAAGATTGTCACCATCATCCTTCATTTCTGCCCCAATTTAAAACAATGAGGAAACTCCTTCTTGCTCCGCTTACCCCGGCACACACCCCCTCACACCCCATCAGACCTGCTTAGGTCTTCTGAGGGTCCCAGCCCCACCCTGGGATGTCTTTGCTCGTCAGTAAGCCCAGCCCCATCTGAGGGGCGAGGGGACTCCTCATTCAGGCACAGAACCCTGCATGGGATGTGAGTGACACAACCGAACGCCAAGGTCCTCAGTGTTTTACTTCTTAATTAAGCAAGATGAAAAGACGAACCAATTAGAAAGCAAGTCCATGCAGGCATTTTACCTACATGATTGCGTTTAATCCTAATAGCCCCACAGGGCAGCTACTGTTATGATCTCCTTTCTACGGATGGAAAATAGAAAGAAGCTTGGGAAACAACCAACGATGAGCAGCAAAGTGAATTCAAACCTGACCGTGGGTCCAAGGCCTTGCTCGGCCCCCAAACCTCCCAGGTTCCCGTGATTGGGCCCTGAGACAGGGCTGCAAGCTTTCCTTCCTGACCGCCTCACACTGGGCACAGCGCCCTCGGCAGGGAAGAGGCGACTCAAAGGCATTGAATTTTCCTCTAAGGGGAAAACGCCCACGTGAAAACCGGAAAGCAGTCTGTGTGCCTGTGAGGAGGTTATCATGCCATCTCAGCAGCCGCCCCCTCCTCAGGGGCTCCGTCAGTGGGATCTAGAGCGTCTCTGGTCTGAGAGGCTTCCTTGGGCGGGGGCGGGGGAGGGGGCCGGTTGCCTTTGGCAGCCCCTGCCAGGGCAAAATGAGATGGCCAGTTGGCATCTTGCCCGAATCAGTCTAGCCCTTTCCTCCAGAAACAGAGTGGTGGGCAAAGCCTAAAACCTGCCAGACCACCAGCCCCAACTTCACTTCTCTGTCTTCAGGAAATACTGCCAAGTTTCCCAGGCGGGAAAGGAAGGGCAGTCCTGGGGCCTTCCACACATCCGCGTGACCCTCACACTGGAGGCGGTGCTACTTCAGGAGATGCATGCAAAGTCCAGGGCCGTCATCCTACTTTGGAGATGAGGAAGATAATGCTTCAGTGATGGGCCTGTGGGCCACACTATCAGTGCCAGGGCAGGGACGGGAGTTCCAGTTCCTGAGTCCAAAACTTAGGATTTTCCTTCTTATATTCTCAAATCACTTCACTTTCACTTTCATTCTCAAATCAGGAGCCTGGAGCCCACATTCAACCCACAGATGTGTTTGTTTGTTTCCCCAAGATTTATTTATTTATTTTTGAACTTTTTATGTTATGCTGGGGTGTAGTTGATTAGGGCTGCCCTGGTGGCTTAGTGGTAAAGAATGTGCCTGCAATGCAGGACACTTGGGTTCAATCCCTGGGTCGGGAAGATGCCCTAGAGAAGGGAATGGCTATCCACTGCAGTACTCTTGCCTGGAGAATTCCAGAGGAGCCTGGCGGGCTACAGTCCAGGGGTCGCAAAGAGTCAGACAAGACTAAGTGACTAACATTTTCACTTTCATAGCTGATTAACGAACAATGTTGTGATAGTTTCAGGTAAGCGGTCAAGGAACTCAGCCATACACATACCTGCACCTATTCTTCCCCAATCTCCCCACCCAGCCAGGCTGCCAGATAACATTGAGCAGAGTTCATGTGCTATACAGTAGGTCCTTGTTGGTTATCCATTTTAAATACAGCAGTATATATATATGTCTATCCCCTACTCCCTAACTATTTCTTCCTCCATTCTTTCCCTTGGCAACTATAAGTTCATTCTCTAACTCTACAGATGTGTTTATTGAGGCCAGCCCGGTGTTTCTAATTTCCCATCCTACTCTGCCAAGGAATAGGAAAGCAGCCATAGATAAGATGCAAATGAATGAGCATGGTTGTGCTCTAATCAAACTCTGTTTTTATTTGCTAAGATTTGAATTTCATATCATTTTCACGTATTAAGAAATACTCTTTTTTTTTTTTTTTTTTTACTTTTTTTCAACCACTTAAAGATGTAAAAACCATCCTTAGCATGTAGGCCATAGAAAAACAAGCGCTGGGCCAGATTTAGCCCGAGGGTGGGAGTTTGCTCACCACTCCAACTCCCGCCCCCCTCCCCACCCACAGCAACTGTCCCCACCCTCCTTACTCCCTACCCCTGGCCTCATGGAATGCTTTTAAGAAAACTGCATCACAGGCCCACACACATTTTTAAGTCATTTAAAATGCTGCACCCAAAGTCTGATGAAGCAGGATGTGATTCACATTTCAATGTCACATTTTAAACACTGACATTTTAAAAGAAAACTGTCCTTTTAAATGAACCAAATTAAAAAGAACTTTGCTATCCACCATCATCCTTTTTCCTTTTCAAGTTTTTAATTGTGGTAAAATAGACTCAATGTAAAATTTACCGTCTTATACATTTTCAGTGCACAGTTCCACGGTATTAAATACATTCATCACATTGCACAGCCGTCACCACCTCCCCTCTTCATAGTTCTTTTTATCTTGTAAAATTGAGACCCTTAAAACCCCCTAAACAATGACTCTCCATCCCCTCTCCTTCCAGCCCCTGGAAACCACCATTCTACTTTGTGTCTTTATGATTTTTAACTACCCTAAATGTCTCATATAAGGGGTACCATACAGCACCGGTCTTTCTATGACCAGCTTATTTCAGTCAGTATAAGGTCCCCAGGGTTCATCTATGTTGTAGCGTGTGACAGAACCTCCTTTGATTTTAAGGCTGATAATAATCTATCACTTGGATGGACCACATTTTGCTTACCTGTTCACATCCATCAGTGGATTGCTTCTCCATTTTAGTCATCATGAACATGGAGGGTGAAGGGCAGCAGAATATGCCACCCCCAAATATAACACTTTGGCATAAGAATTACTTGTGGAGTTAAAGGCACTTGAAAAACAATAAATTAAAAAAAAAATCCGACTCTCCTTCTTTTTCTTAAAATCGGGAGATGAAATTCCCATATGAAAGAGGTCCTCCTAGTCTAGAAGGAAAGCAACATTCTTATCATTAAGGACAAGGAGCTTGAGACCAAGTGAATTCTATATGAACAGACCATGTTAAAATATTTCTTACCTTCCTTCATCTCCCATATATTTTAGCTCCTATTCCACAATTACCTCCCTTTGTTCAAACTACTATAAAAGCATGTATAGTATAGATGGTTCCGCCATCTCTTTGGGTTCTTCATTCCTTATGAAGGCTCCCAGGTCAAGTAAGATGTATGTAAAAGTGTATACTTTTTCCTCTTAATCTATCTCACAGCCCAGCTGAAAAACTGAGAGTAGAGGTAAAAATTTACCTCCCTTTCAGCGACTTCACTTTCACTTTTCCCTTTCATGCACTGGAGAAGGAAATGGCAACCCACTCCAGTATTCTTGCCTGGAGAATCCCAGGGACGGCGGAGCCTGGTGGGCTGCCATCTATGGGGTCGCACAGAGTCGGACGCGACTGAGGCGGCTTAGCGGAAGCAGCAGCAGTGTTCAATCACTGTCTAATTTTTTTTAATTGAAATATAGTTGATTTATAATGTGTTAATTTTTGCTGTACAGCCAAGTGATTCAGTTATACATATTATATATATACATTATTTTTAAAATATTGCATTTAAAACACAAAATTTTTAAAAATTACAAATTATTGTTTTCCGTTATGGTTTATGATAAGATGCTGGGCCATCTTCTAACTTTAAAATATTATGAGTAAGCCATTCTTTCACTTAAATATTACTTTCACATCTCCTGTTTTCTCCTTGAACTCTACACCTTCCATACAGTTTCATTGCTTTTAAGTAATCATCCTACCATTCTTTGAAACGAAAATGTATATAAATTAAAATGTTAAAATTTTACTATTTCCTGTGGTCATAAAACTCTGATAAAAACTTTCCCCTTATATTCTGCTGTTACAATTATTATTAGCACACAAATCAAAATAACAAAATAATTTTGATTAAATTATTAGCCACAAAGAGCTAAATGTTATTAGAAAGCATCTCTCACTAAATGAAGTGTTGAAATTTTTTTCCCTCTCATTCAGTTAATGTATCTTTGGATGGATATTATTTATTGCTCAAACAAGAAGGGCATTATCATCCTACTTTTCATTTTTACAGATGTGAGTATTGACTGAATGGGACTAAAGGGAAATTTTTTAGTGATGCCGCTCAATTTTTGTTAACTGTGTCCAAATTAGATACCAAATGTCACAAAGCCACCTAGCATCAAATTACTTCTTAATTTCTAAAATGCTGTTGAAGATGAAAACTAGAAACCACGTGACTTGCAAGATGCTGTGTTATTTTAGAGTCATTTACTTCCTTGCCACCAGCACCAGCATTTCACATTGCCCTTTGTTGGTGTCTCAGTGGTTTTTTTTTTGCCCCCCAAGAGGATCTGGACAGGAGAGGTTGCATGGTTTTAGCAAAGTAGAAGAAAAACTATTATGAAAGGAGATGAGAAGGACACGGACTGGGAGGGGTACTGAGGGACATCACAGGCCCTGGAAATTGATTCCCCTATAGCCACCTGGCCTCCTTCCCATCTGAAGGCCACTAGTCTAGATAAAAGGTGGAGGAAGGCAAATCCTCTGTGTTGAGAACTTCAAAAGCTCTCAGAGTGAACTGCTCCATCCCAAAGCCTTAGGAGACTGGAGCAGGCTCTAGCATGACTTTCTAGATGATCAAGCCCCAATTTGAGTTTCTGTCTGGAAAAGCTCAAGACGCCAAAAGAATTTACTGTTGGCTCCAGTCAACACCTGAGAATAGACCCCAACCTTCCCTTCCATAGAGCATTTCTTTCTTTTTTTTAATTTAAACTTTTTATTTTCTAATGGAGTATAACCGATTAACAACATTGTGATAATTTCAGGTGAATAAGGAGGGGACTCAACCATATATATACAGGTATCCATTCTTCCCTAAACTCCCCTCCCATCCAGGCTGCCACATAACATTGAGCAGAGTTCCATGTGCTGTACAGTAGGTCCTTTCAGGTTATCTATTTTAAATATAGCAGTGTGTACACCCCAAACTTCCTAACTATCTCTTCTCCTCCTCCTTTCCTCTGGCAACCGTAAGTTCATTCCCTGCATGTTGTGGAAAGTGCCTCCCATTCTAGAGGGGAAGAGCAAGCACCCTGACATTTTGGAACCTGGACCAAACCTCAGAGAGCCTTTAAGATCACCTAGTGCAGAAATGTCATTGTTTAGCAAAGGTGGAAATGTGGGAACTGGAGGCTTTCCAGGGGCCATGAAGCTAGTCAGAGGCCATCAGTCACTTCCATCTCAAACAGCCCTGATGACTGCAGACAAATGTTGACTGACCTAACAGTGAGCCCCCATCTGCTCGCTAAGCCCATCAGTTTGTCTCAGCAGATCCTCAAAACCAGTGGTAGGAGGCCCAAGAGGTTATTGCCAGTGGGCCTGGGAGCCAGCAACAAACTGTATACAGTTGGGACTTCCCTGTTGGTCCAGTGATTACGACTCTGTGCTCCCAATGCAGGGACACAAGCTCCATCCCTGGTTGGGGAGCTAGGATCCTGCATGCTGAGGGGCACAGCTGAAAAAAAACAACGCTGTATATAGGCTTAGACTTCCCCTCTTTTGAAATGTGGCTGCATCCCTCTCCAATGAAGGTCTAAGGCTGTCTTGCTGTAGATTCTGGAAATTCTGAGGCTGGGAACTCTTCTCAGATGTGATAAGCCTGCAGGAAATGCAGCAAACTTTTAGTGACAATCCTACCAAGGCAGGGGCATGGACTGCTTGACCCTGTGAACCCCACTGGAGCCTTGATTTCTAGCTTGGGACTTCCTTTGAAATCCTTCTAATCATGCATAATTCAGGTGCAAGGGATCAGGTCTCACAGGCCCCGGGGGGGGGAAGGGTAGGGTAGAAGCCTCTAAGCTGAAGAAAGCTGATCATAGAGACTGCTTCACTCTATTTAAAGCTCAAGACAAAGAAAGTGGGGAGGGAAATGCAAAAGGCAAATAATCTTCAGGTGCATCAGAGATGGTGTCCTGTGCGGGGAGAGGCTGGGTTGCTGGGAAAAGGTCTAGAAATGTCTGTGTACAGAGGCTCATACTGCGTGGGGGCTGGGTGATGATAGTCATGCAAAATGGAAAACATCCTAAATGCTATCAAAATGAGATGGCTCCATCTGGCCCGGCATGCCCGCAAGGATGGGCTCTCAGGGGAACAAGGTTCAGCTAGAGTTATGGGCGTGGGGAGATGATCCCAGCATATTAGTGAGTTAGAAAATGAATTTTAAAAAGTATTTGTAGGGAGGTCCCATTTATGTATCATAAACACACACACACACACACACACACACACACACACACACACACAGTGTGAAGGTATCTGAAATGGTCAGGAAACAGAATCAGGACCCCTGCGGGACCCCACACTCAGAAAGCCCCTGTGCACAAAATAAACTCACATAAACAACAACTTTGCAGAGGTAAAATTTGCATACAGCAAAATGTACCCATTGTAATGGACAGTTGAGTTTTAACAAATGTAACCACCACCACAATCAAGATACAGAACGTCTCAAAAAAAAAAAAAAGTTACAGAACACGTCCCCTGCCCCAGAAAGCTCCCTCCTGCACTGTGCAGCCACACCCTGCACCCCAGCCCCAGGGAACCTCTGATCAACTTTCTGTTGCAGACTAATTTTGCCATTTCCAGAATTCTACAAAAATGAAATTGTATAGCACACATTTGTGTTTCTGCTCTCTTCCCTCAGTGCCAAATTCGGAGATTCATCAGGTTGTTGTACTGCTGATTTTTTCTGTCGTTTTTTTGCTGTTGTGAAACGTGGATACACCCCAGTTTGTCTCTTGTTGATGGATATTTGGGTTGTTTCCAGCTTGGGGATTTTTTGAGCACCACTGCTGTGAAGATTTGTGCTCAAGCCATGTCTGGACATATGCTTTCATTTCTCTTGGGTAAATACCTAGAAATGTAATTCTTGCATTGAGTTAGATGCATGTTTAACTGGATAAGAAATTGTCAAACCAGTTTCCAACCTGCTTGTCCTCTGTTTATAACTCTGCCAAACCTAGAGGGGTGAAATGAGATGCGGGGCAGGGGGGAGGTTCAAGAGGGAGGGGACATATGTATACGTACGGTTGCTTCACGTCGTTGTATGGCAGAAGCCAACACAATATTGTAAAGCAATTATCTTCCAATTTAAAAAATATTAAAAAAATTTAAACGTGTTAAAATTTCAAATACTATGTTCATATGTTATCCTTCATCCTTCAGTGCAAAAAATATATTACAGAGTATTCAAAAAAGTCTAGAAATACATGTGAAAGAGTGATAATGTTTTGCACTTTTTTTCAGATTAACAATTGGACCTATTGTTTCAAATTTAGAAGTATTTCATGAGAAAAAGTGTCAAGAGGTCAAAGAGAACAGTTTGGAAACAACTAAACATGGTTTGAAATAAGTTTATCCTGTTTCCTGAGTTTGGGGGCACCAAAATGCAAAAATAACTGAAAGGGTCACCTAACCTTTTCAGGCATTTTATAATAGTGGTGGTGGTTCACTTCCTGACTAAATAAGTTACTTATCTGTCGTATAAAATTTAGAAAATATGGACAAGAGTAAAAATATAGTTCAAAATTCAAATCATCATAATGCTAGTCAGTATACCCTCCTATGTATTTTGTTAGTTGTAATTTTTATCTTATGTTAACTTCCTAAAACAGCTCCTATTTACAAAAGCATTACTTCCTCATAGCAAAAATTTAAAAATAAAATATTGGTTGTAAAACAGAAATAAGAGACTCCTCCCCAAAGTCGTCATGTTGCTGTGCATCTTTCCGAATTTTTTCCACAACTGTTCAGTCTTTTAAATACATACACATATAGGAAAACTGTGGGCTTTTAAAAAACACAGAATTTAAACATTCACTGTGTTTTACAACTTGCTTTTTACGCCTAATAATATGTCATTAAATATTCTTAGAAAACAAAGTTTCTGATGTCTATGTAATACTCTGTGTAATATGTAATATTCTATGACTATGTAGTACAGATGCACCTTAATTTACTAAGGTTGTACACTTGGATTCCTGTTTGTATCTGTGTGCATGTGTGTGTGATGACCGGGCTATGATAAACGTCCTTGTCAGTTTAAACTTGGCTGCGTCTCAGATTCATTGCTTAGGATAAAGACCTAGGATTTCTAGATCAAATTACATGAATTTTTTAATCATTAAAAAAAATACTATAAAATTATTGGGACTTTCTTGGCGGTTCAGTGGTTAAGACTTCCCCTTTCAATGCAGGGCTTTCAGGTTCCATTCCTGGCTGGGAAGCTAAGATCCCACCTGCCTTGTGGCCAAAAAACCAAAACATAAAACAGAAGTAACATTGTAACAAATTCGATAAAGTCTTTTGAAAATGGTCCACATCAAAAAAGCTTCAAAAAAATTTTTTTGCTCCAAAATGTTTTAGCCAGTTTTTCCTTCAATGGGCCAAAACACAGCTGAACTATTCTAAAATGTCTAAGTTATTTTAGAATGAAAAGCTATTTCTCATTGTTGAATTAATCTGCCTGCTCGTGACTATTAGGGAGGTAGGGTTTTTTTTGAATATACTTATTGGCTATTCCTACCTTTTCTTTTGTAAATTGCTTATGTTTGCACCTATTTTTCCACTAGGGTCTTATCTTTTTTTTTTAACAGAAATATGAAAGTATTTAATACTTAACTGAACTCCCAGCATTTATAACAGTGCCCAATAGTTGCAAGCATTCAGTACATGTTAAATGAATGAATAACTAGGAATATTAACTCTTCTTCCTATATGATAAAAATAGGTGCTTTTCCTTACCAAAGACATTAAATTTTTGCTCGTGGTGCTTTTTTATTTATATAATTTTAAAATCTACTTTTCTTTTGCAGTTTCCCTTCATTATTTTGGGTTTATTAAGTCCTTCTTTCATCCTTAAATCAGATAAACATTGGCCTACATTATCTTTTAGTTCTATTTTCATGCAATGCTGAGAACTTAATATCTGGAAAGACAAGTTTTCTTTCACCTCTCCTATTTTTCAAAAATTTCTTGGTAATTCTCATCAGCTCATCCTTTAGGAAAACTTTAAAACTACTTAAATCCACCCTCCCTTTTACCACACACACCAATACCATATGGGCTTAGGAAGAATTGCCTTTGGTCTCTAAGTTACAATACTTGGCTTTTCCCTCCAGTACTTCCAGATACCTTTGCACTGGAATGCAAAGACGTCTGAAATATTGGGATGCCTTTGTAAAGGAAGGGATGCACGAGGTTATGAAGCTAATTTTAGATGATCCCCACAGTGCCTCAGAGCTTTGCACCAGCCTCCTGATTTACAGACCCAATGGCACCCCACTCCGGTACTCTTGCCTGGAGAATCCCATGGACTGAGGAGCCTGGTAGGCTGCAGTCCATGGGGTCGCTACCAGTCAGACACGACTGAGCGATTTCATTTTCACTTTTCACTTTCATGCATTGGAGAAGGAAATGGCAACCCACTCCAGTGTTCTTGCCTGGAGAATCCCAGGGATAAGGGAGCCTGGTGGGCTGCCGTCTATGGGGTCACATAGAGTCGGACATGACTGAAGCGACTTAGCAGCAGCAGCAGCAGCAGTAGCTCACATGATTAATTTAGTGTGTGTACGTGCATACTCAGTCGCTTCAGTGTTGTCTGCGTCTTTGCGACCCTATGGACTGTATGTAGCCCACCAGGCTTCTCTGTCCATGGGATTTTCCAGGCAAGAATACTAGAGTAGGTTGCCATTTCCTCCTCCAGGGGATCTTCCCGACCCAGGGATTGAACCCATGTCTCCTGCATTGGCAGGAGTGTTCTTGACCACTGGACCACCTGGGAAGCCCACTTAGTAAATAATTTTAAAAGAGTTGCCATGTCAATGAGACTGGGATCAAACACCCCCATACTTTGAATTGGAGTGTAAATGGATAGGTTGCTTTTCAAAGCAATTACTTTAAAAAGGAAATAGGTACTGAGGTTGCACCAATAATCCCAGTACTTTTTTGATCCCAGTAATGAGGAGACCCACTTTTAAGAACTGCTAAGAATATAGTGTAGACAATGAGCATATATGCACCAGGATGTCCTTCACCATGCGTGTTATGAGGAAAAACTAGAACTAGATATCCGACATCTGGAAAAACCAATGAGTAAATTCTGGTATGCAGATCAGACTGAATGGTATGCAGTTTCCAGAAGTGATTCTTCTTATAAATCCCAGCAAGACACACAACAAACAATCGCCTGTGATACTCTGGATGGTAGGAGTGGATGGGATTGGCTTTTATCTTTCTAGTTTTAAAACAGTTTTCCAAGTTTTCTGCTATGAACATGTATTTCTTGGTAACTTTAAACACTGATTTTACAAGAGCAATTAGCTATTTTCAAAACGAACATATGCATCTTTTTTATCACAACAAATCCACATATTGAAAGAAACAAAAGTTGAATGCTGCACAAAACTTTAGAAGAAAGTAAAAATAGTCTGAAATCAAGGTAATCACCTGTTATATTTTGTTGTACAATAACAAACACAAAATTCAGGCTTGCAAACAGCTTCTTTCTCTCATCAATATGTCACAGACATCTTTACACATCAATAAAAGTCTATTGACCTCATTCCTTTTTAATGGTCTGCATTAAAATTTTTCCACCCATACATCTGGCTGTAAGGATGTACTGTCATTTATTTAACCGATCTCCTACTGATGCACACTGAGGCGGTTTGCAATATTTCACTTAGTGATTAACGTATCTGTGAGTGGGCTGCACTGGGTGGGAATCAGCCTCCAGGCTAGTGGTCTTATCTACTGTTAGTTCACTATCCCTGTCTGGGCCTCAGCCTCCTTTTCCCTTTGAAAGATGAGGACACAGGGACATCGGGGAGAACCCTGGGATGTCTCCAGCTGTAGCATTCTCTGATTTCTTGAGGTGGAAACCGATTTTTCAAGGATAGGAAGTATCTAGTGTCATTTAGAATAAATGGCACGGCCAAGAAGAGTGTTCCTTTCTCAAATGATACTGTGAAAGCCCTCAAATACCAGGCAGGCTTAAATGGTACTTCTATCCTGATCTGCAGGGTGACTAGAAGGTGACTTTCCAGGACACCTCAGGCTGTGAACACATAAGAAAGCAGCTTTGCCTTCACCACTGAACAAATACAGCCATGCAGGCACCGGCCTTTCACTCAGTCACCTAGTTCTCTTTTTATACACGCTGCTTTCAGAGTCCTGCCTTTTTCTTTATGACCTTTTCTTGACCCTCAAACATGTTAGGATGTCTTAGGTTCCATGGTTGCTCTGCAGCAAACGTCTCCATAATCTACCTGCTAGCAGCACCATACCCTCCCAACATGCTCTTAAAATGGGCTTCTTTTTAGCAAAAAACTTCTTGTTATATAGCAAATGGACTTCATCTCAGCACTAGCTCTCACCCAACGGCATCAAAAACAAACTTAACTGGAGAAAACTATAATCCAACTGTAATTCAAAAAGATACATGTACCTCTTAGTTCACAGCAGTACAATTCACAATAGATAAGACAAGGAAACAACCTAAATGTCCATCAGCAGATGAATGGATAAAGAAGATGTGTGATATATATACAATGGACTATTACTCGGCCATAAAAATGAATGAAAAAGTGCCATTTGCAGCAGCATGGATGGACCTAGAGTTTATCCTACTAAGTGAAGTAAGTCAGACAGAGAAAGACAAATACCACATTTTATCACTTATATATGTGGGATCTAAAATATGACACAAATGAACTTATTTATGAAAGAGAAATAGACTCCCACACAGAGAACAGACTTGTGGTCACCAAGGAGAAGGGAGGTGGGAGAAGGATGCGGCGAGAGTTTAGGGTGAGCAGATGCAAACTATCACATATAGGAAGGATAAGTAACAGGGTCCTACTGTATAGCACCGGGAACTATATTCAATATCCTGTGATAAACCATATGGAAAAGATTAGAAGAACATATATATATAAAACTGAATCACCTTGCTGTGCAGCAGAAATTAACACAACATTGTAAATTAACTAGACTTCAATTTGAAGCAAACAAACTTAACTGAGCACCTACCATGTGCCAGACACTGTTCTAAGAACATTTCCTTCATCACCTCATTTAAGAGGACTAGGCAGTTCCTAAAGGCAGTTAGGGGAAATCTTTGTCAAGAAGCCCAGCTTTTAACAGTATTTCTGACTTTAGAAACCAGGCTAAGCAAGACCTAATCCTCTGATACATAAATCTCTGCTGAAACAATAATTATATTCAGCCATTAATAAACATGTCTCACAGGCATTAATTTACTTTGAATCCCAAAGAACTGCCTTCCCTGAACTGTGCTCTGAGGAAAACTTCCAGCCTTGAGGGATTTCATAAGACAATCTCCATGAAACTTGCTGCTGATTGTTCATACTGATGATAAGAATGTCCTTCAAAACAGCAGAGAGAGTCCTCAGGTGGCTGCATTTACCTCTTTCAGAAGCAAACCGGTGCCCCACCACCTATGAAATGGACAGACCTTTTGGTACAGTGCATCCTGTGGATGACTTTTGCACCAAATTCAGCTCATTTTCTATTCTTATTTTCCTATCATCCAGATTTCTCTTATTACTTTTTATCCTATTCCCTTTAATGTGTTGCTGCCTCATACCCTTGGTGGAATGAGAAGAGGAATAAGCAAATGGTGGAAGTCAGAAACAGGAAAAGGACTGGTCCCCAGACTCTGAGCTCCTTCCCCACATTTGATGATTAAGGTCACCTGAGGGGTTGGTCACCTGAGGGGTTGGTCACCCTGATGAGCTGATCTGTGTCATCCCATCCTTGCCACTGCAAAACAAAGTGCCTCACTGGCCCTTTCCATGCCTTCTTCAACAGTTCCACACTGTGTTTTTAACCATCAAAGCAAACTCATATTCCCTGCACCCCCCACTCCCAGGTAAAGGGGACAATGTCAGTAAACTAAAATTGCCCTTGAATGAAAACTCTAATTCAAAAAGATATATGCACCCCAGTGTTCACAGCAGCAGCACTATTTGCAATAGCACAGACATGGAAGTAACCTAAACATCCATTAATAGATGAATGGATAAAGATGTGGTCCATATATACAATGGAATATTACTCAGCCAAAAAATGAATGAAATAATATTATTTGCAGCAGTGCGGATAGACCTAGAGATTATCATGCAAAGTGAAGTAAGTCAGACAGAGAAAGACAAATATATACCACATCACTTACACGTGAAATTCTAAACAATGATACAAATCAACTTATTTACAAAACAGAAACAGATGAACGGACATTGAAAGCGAATTTATGGTTACCAAGGGGGAAAGAGGGAGGGATAAATTAGGGAATTTGGGATTAACAGATACACACCACTGTAGAAAAATAAACCACAAGGACATACTGTACAGCACAGGGAACTATATGCAACATCTGGTAATAGCTTATAATGGAAAATAATCTGAAAGAAAAAATACATGACTGAATCACTTTGCTGCACACCTGAAACTAACACAAGAACGTAAACCAACTATACTTCAATAGGACGTCAAGCACCTGAAACTAAACTAAAATAAAATTGTCTTTGAAATGCTGTCTCCTGGGATCAGAACTCTAAATGAGCAGCCTATCAGGGTCTGAAGAGACAGAGAAAATCTGAGTTAAAAAGCAAAACAAAAGAAGCAAAATCCTCCGCCATCTATAGTTCCCACACTCAGGGCCAGGCAGGAGTCAGAAATTCACCAGACCCTGTAAAACATCATCTTCCCTCTGGTCATCAAACTTTTGCATTTGTTGTCTCTCTACCTGGCGCCCTATTCCCTCAGCCTCTATCCCAGGTAAGGTCCCAGGGAGCCCACCACACCTTTCTGACCCAGCCAGGCCTTGGGGGCCACTCTCTTGCAGGCTCAGCACAGTTGGGTAGGTACCTTCTCCCAGTCCCCCAACCCCCACCTGCAGGCCCGGCCTCAAGAGGAGCTGAGTGAGCTGCCTGCTCTTCAACCACTAGCCTGGTTTCAACCGACTTCACATAAAGCTACCTGCTTGTCTGCACGCACCCTTTCCTCTTAAGTTTCAGCTGAAGCTGTCATTAAGGACCTAGAGGCTATCATCAGAGTGAAGTAAGTCAGAAAGAGAAAAAAAAAATCATATATTAACGCATATACATGGAATCTAGAAAAATGGTATGGGCGATCTTATTTGCAAAGCAGAAATAGAGACACAGTCATAGAGAACAAATGTATGGACTCCAAAGAGGAAAGGAGGTGGGTGGGAAGAATTGGGAAATTGAGATGGACACATTTACACTATTGGTACTATGTATAAAATAGATTACTAACCAGAGCCTACTGTATAACACGGGGAACTCTACTCAATGCTCTGTGGTGACCCTACTGTATAACACGGGGAACTCTACTCAATGCTCTGTGGTGACCCTACTGTATAACACGGGGAACTCTACTCAATGCTCTGTGGTGACCCTACTGTATAACACGGGGAACTCTACTCAATGCTCTGTGGTGACCCTACTGTATAACACGGGGAACTCTACTCAATGCTCTGTGGTGACCTAAAGGGGAAAGTGTTAATCACTCAGTTGTGTCTGACTCTGCAACCCCATGGACTTTAGCCCGCCAGGCTCCCCTGTGCATGGAATTCTCCAGGCAAGAATACTGGAGTGGGTAGCCATTCTCTTCTTCAGTGGATCTTCCCAATCCAGGGATTAAACCCAACTCTCTTGCATTGCAGGCAGATTCTTTACCGTCTGAGCCATCAGGGAATCCTCCCCAAAGAGTGGATATATGTAAACATATAGTTGATTCATTTTGCTGTACAGCAGAAGCTAACACAATATTGTAAAGCAACTAAGCTCCAAAAAAGAAAAGACCTGGTGTCGGCAAAGAGGGTGATGGGAAACTCCCGACACTGAGTGCCCATGTGGTTCAAGTTAAGAAGAACTCCAGTGCCCAGGCCAAGCAGCAAAAGCCAAGGCTTGTAAAGAAACGCTCCTAAATACCATGTGTACCAGAAAAATATTTATTTTCTCATTCCACTGATGTCTACTGAGCGTGTACCTCTGAACCTTGAGGTAGTTACTTCACCTGCCTCAGCCGCTCACGTCTTATCTGGTGAGATAGAGGTAACCATGGTGCCCATCCCGCACCATGAAGCAGCTGTTTATTTTGCTTCTCTGTCTGTTTCCTCATCTCCCAGGAGTTGTGATTCTAACTGAGCAAAGGCATGAAAGGCACTTAGAGCAGTGCTTCCCCACTACAGAGGCCCGCCACCAATAAAGATCCAGTCATTACCCCCGTCCCCATGAAATCATTGTGACCACAGTCATCTCTGAGAGGGCACTCCCAGCTCAGTGCCCAGCATATAGTAAGTGCTTAATAAATCCTGGCTGCCGATGCTCTGTGGTTATTACTGCTTCGAGCTTTTCAAAAGCCTTGACATCTATTTTTCACACACTCTCACAGCACGTTCAGCTGAATTCTGTTTTCTTTGTAAAACCAACCACCGCAGTTTCATCACTGTGGGAAGAAGGCCTTTTCTAGTCTTTTTTTATTTTGTAATGACACCATGCTTTGTGATGGAAAAATCATTCGTTTAGTTTGATTTTCTGTGTTGTCCTTTTAAAAATGAATTGACTGATTTTTTTTCTTCCCCTGGGTTCCTCCAAGTTTTAAAATGGCACAAATGAGACATCCACTACAGGGGTCCTAGGCAGAGAGAAGGCAGCTGCAGCCCCACTCTGTCACCCACAGACTGCTGTGCCCTGAGCCTGGCCCTCTGTGGTCCTGCTCCATGTGATTCTGTGTCCCTGTATGGCCTTGCCGGGTTCTGCCTCATGCTACCTCGTATCACATCCCAGGACTTTCAAGTCTCTCCATCCCTCTTCTGTATCAACACATGCGAAGTGCATTATCTATAGCACAGGGAAGAAAAGTGGAAGTGAAAGTGTTATTCGCTCAGTCTTATCCGACACTTGGTGACCCTGTGGACTGTAGCCCGCCAGGCTCCTCTGTCTATAGGATTCTCCAGGCCAGAATATTGGAGTGGGTAGCCGATCCCCTTCTCCAGGGGAATCTTCCCAACCCAGGGATGGAAGCTGGGTCTCCTGCATTGCAGGCAGATTCCTTACTGTCTGAGCCACCAAGGAAGCCCAAAGCACAGAGAAGTGTGGGTCAATACAACAGTGTAAAGACCAGGGAATCCCCTGGAAGTCCAGTGGGTAAATCTCAGTGCTTTCAGTGATGTGAGCCCAGGTTTGATCCCTGGTTGAGGAAACTAAGATTCTACAACCTCATGGGATGGCCAAAGATGCAGAGATGCTGGTACTGTTCTGGCTACTTCGCCTCCTGTCCATGCAACCTTAGGCCAGTCATCTAAACTTCCTCAGCCTCATTTCCTCATCTGTGAAATGGGGAGAAGACAATCTGCCTTACAAGGCTGTTGGGAGGGTTCCCTAAGATGAGACACAGCAAGGATTGTTTGTTCACAGAACCTGGAGCACAGTGAGTGCCCAAGAAAGTGGGGACTAATTAAGAATAAACATTTATTTTAGTAAATAGATGTTAGTAACCAATATTTTTAAATTGAAATTATCTTTATACATTATATATTTAGTATGTTTATAAGTTAAAGATGCAAAGTTATGCATTATCACTCAAAATATATGAAGGGGCTATGATTACACTGTAAAGCCACACGTCTAGCTTGAGTGTCACTTCACATCATATTGATAGTATTTCCCATCATTACAAACTGTTCAATGAGTTTTTTGTCCTGTTTTCCCTATTTTGGCAGTACTGGGCCTTCGCTGGGGTACCCAGGCTTTCTCTAGTTGCAGTGGGTGGCCTTAGTTGCCCCAATGTATGTGGGATCTTAGTTCCCCAAACAGGGATGGAACCTGCGTCCCCTGCCTCGGAAGGTGGACTCTCAACCACTGGGCCACCAGGGAAGGCCTCTTATATGAGTTTTAAAGGCTGCATAAGACTCTCTTCGTGGTGTCTTGAACAGCTCCTCTCAGTGTCATAAAGGCACAGCCAAGAGAGGAGAATCCTTGTGATTCCTCATTCTAGCCCCTAAAAAGTCCATTTTTCACCCTGGCTCCCTTTGACTTCATTAAAATCTCTATGAAAATGGTTTTCTGCATATTTGGGCCTTGGATTTTTAATCACCAGATAAATGAATATATCATCTCTGGAGGAAACAAAATAGTGAGCATTTCAAGATTCCAAGGGCTTAGACAGAACTGTTTCTCTCCTCTTCTGGGCCCTGTAGGTGCCAATAGTTGCCATTTCCTGGGGCTTGGGAAGAAGTCCAGAAAATGAGCAACCTGAGCTGACCACAGTGCACCTCTCAGGCATGAGGTACAAGGTGCTTTCTTTTCCCCTAAGGATGCTGGAAACACACCCAGTGGGAGGCAGGGCAGGCCTCCAGCCCCCATTTTACAGTGTGAACGCTGAGGCTCAAAAAGGTGAAGCTCCTAGACCAGGGTCACGTGGTTGTAACAGCCAGGGTCCCACCAGATCTAGCAGGAGTCCTTGCCCATGTCCCCCACCACCACCCGTGCTGTCCCCCTGAAGAGACAGGTGTCCTCCCAAGGCAGCTGCTTTGAGACAGGATTTCAGCACAGCTGAGGCATGGAGGTGAGGGGTATGGGAACCCCCATAACACCCACACTTCCACTTCTAACCAGGGTCCTCCCATGACTTTGAAGACTGCATTCACGTAGGCCAGTGTGAACCCCACACTGGACCATATATCACCCTGGGATGGCTCCAGGCAGGCCCTTATTCCCGCTCAGCCCTGCCTCCCTGTGGCAGGCCTTCTAAACCTGGGGTGGGGGGCAAGGTGAGCCCAGATTTTGCCCCCTGCCATGACCACAGAGAGCTGGGCTGGGCAGGGGGCACACAGATGGGGACCCCTGCCTTGCCCCCTTCTCCCCAGCCATGGCCTGATCCTTGGACCTTGGAGGGGTCCTGCTGTGGGGGGTCAGAAACTTGAGTAAGTGGGTGCCCCAGGTGATGCTATGAGCGATCAGTCCCCAGAACAGCCAGCACCATTGCCCCTAACTCTGTAGAAGGAGAAACAGACCAGAAAACACTCTCTGTGTGTCCTGAAGCCGCTTGTTTCTGGGTCTAGCTTCTCATCACTTGAGAGCTTTTTAAATTAACATCAAAGAGTCACAGGCAGTGTTTCAGTGTGTTCTCAGCTCTCCCACCCTGGGGAGCTGGGTCAAGCCCAAACCACACATCACTGTCCTCCTCCTCACTGCAGGAAATTAGCCCCTGTCTCTTGGGACAGAGTGAGCCACTACTCAGCTGAAATTGATTTCCAGGCCTCTGGAGCCTCAGGATGTTCTTGCTGCTGGGCTGGCAGCAGCGGGCTGGAGGGAGGTGGCTTCCCTTCCCTGGGAATCCCTGAGCAGCACACAGATAAATGGGAAAGTGGCTGCCCGGGCTTTTAGCTGAAGCCAGGGGTTGTTTTCAGGAACTATGAAGTGCATTTGGAATTGGGCTGATGGGGTTCAAGTCTGCCTTTGACACGTCCTAGCAGGTTAACTGCAAGACATTTCAGCTGTAATGTGAGGACAGTGATAACTCTTAGCACTCAGTTATACAATGTCACAAGAGCCTGGTGGCAAGACTGAAAACAGGCCAGACCTGTCAACTGGCAAATGGATAAACCAAAAGTGGTAAATGCATACAATGGAATACAACCCCACAGTGGTGGGGAGAAAAAAAAGAATGAAGTACTGATACCTGCAACAACACGGATGAACCTCAACAACATTCTGCCAAGTGTAAGAAGCCAGGCACAGAAGACCACGTGTCATATGATTCCATTTATACTAAATACCCACAAAAGGCAAATCTCTAGAGATGGAAAGTAGATCATCGTTGTCTGGAGCTGGGGTAGCAATGGTTAGCGACAGCAAGTGGGCACAGGTGATCTTCCTGGTGATGGGAATGTCATAAAATTGGACTCTGGTGACACAGGTCTTGCGTTGCACAGCTTTGTAAATTTACTAAAGAGTATTCAATTGTACAGTGAAAACAAGTGAGTTTTGTGCTATGTAAATAGTACTACAATAAAGTTATTCATAAAAAGTACCCAGTGAAGAGTGTTAGTTCTAAGAACCAATTCAGATACTTTGTATACAAAGTGCTTTGAAAATTGTAATGTGCTAGGAGTTGCCAGCCCTGCCAGTACTAACGATGAATAAGGCGATAGAGGAGAGTGAGAATAACCACAGCAACAGACCTGGAATCAAGTCTAGTCCTATCTACCTGGGCCTCAGCTCCTTCATGTCTAGAACGGAGATAGTAACAGTTTCATGGGGCTGATGTGAAGATTAAATAAGTTAAAGATGCAAGTCGCTTAGTATTAGCCTTGCAAACGGCCATATGATCAGCAACCGCATCTTACAGTATCACCCTCATCATGTCTATTACTATCCTAACAGCTCAGAGCAGGCCCCAAGACCAACAGGGCTGGAGATATGTCCTGTTCGTTACAGTGTCCCTTCTGCGGCTCATGGCCATTAGTCAGAATCCCTTGGGTTTAGGTTTAAACATGGTCATTCATCCTGAACATCCTCTCACCTTCCACACCAGCCTGAGCTTGCTCTACCCCACACAAGGCTGCTCCCTGTTCCCCAAGTATCAGCCATGATGGAGGGTCAGCTTGAAAACCTACGCAAGGATGCGGGGCAGTGTCTGAGATGGGGTGAGGGGCAGGGGCAGGGGGCCAGCCGGGGCAGGGGGCAAGCCGGGGCCGGGATCAGAGGAAGTCACTGGCTGTGTAGTCACAGAACCCAGGCAGGGACGGGAAAATGTAACCCTGGCCGACACATACTGAGCCCTGCACTGTCTCCCCACTTCATAGTCAAGGACACTGAGGCTCAAGGGGACAGAACACCTTGTCCTGTGTCTCACAGCCATAAGTGGCAAATTGTTGTTCAGTCACCAAGTCGTGTCTGACTCTTTGTGACCCCATGGACTGCAGCACGCCAGGCCTCCCTGTCCTTCACTATCTCCCAGAGTTTGCCCAAGTTCGTGTCCAATAAGTGGGTGATGCCATCCAACCATCTCATCCTCTGTCACCCTCTTCTCCTTCTGCCTTTAACCTTTCCCAGCATGAAGGTCTTTCCCAATGAGTCTGCCATTCACATCAGGTGGCCAGAGCATTGGATCTCCTTTCATGGATCACTGCCTTGTCGTGGCAAACGGGCTTGTGTAACTCAGTGAAGCTATGAACCATACCATGCAGGGCCACCCAAGACAGATGGGTCATAGAGGAGAATTCTGACAAAACATGATCCCCTGGAGGAGGGAATGGCAAACCACCCCAGTATACTTGCTGTGAGAAGCTCATGAACTGTATAAAAAGGTAAGTGGCAGAACCAAGGTCCAACCTGGTCATTTACTCCAAAGCCCAAGTCCAGGGGTCCAGAGGTGATGTGCTAAGTGAGGGTGTCAGGATGAATGAGAGAGGGTGGGATGAGGGAGGATGGGAACCAAGCTCTGGGTTGGGCAAATCACCCAGATCACACTTCCCTCAAGGACACTTGAGAAAGTGCAGATTCCTAGGCCCGCCACCTCCCACCTACTGAAACTGGGAAAGTACATTTAAAAAAGCTGGGCCAGTAATTCTCAAGAAGTTTGAGAACCATCAACCCCCCAGTAATGCAGGGAAATAGAAATGCAAATAGAGAAGGATCTGGAGATCAGAGTAGATCATTAGTTTTCTGTGTCAAAAGTAAAAAGAAGAGGAGCCCCCAGTCCGACTCAAGGGCTTCCGAGGAGCGTGACTAAGATGCTGCAAAGTGTGTGGTCAAGGAGAAGCATTGCACTGACTTCTCATGGGGCTCTGCGCCCGCAGGCACACAAAGCCCCGAGGACAAAGGAGGAAACTGAGGCCCTGACTGGGGAAGTTGTGTGGCCGGCGGTGACAGAGCTGGCCCGCCAACCCAGAGCTGTGGACCACAGGAAGGCTGTCACCACACCATCGCCTGCAAGCTTCAATCAGTGCAGACTCTAGGTCCGCATCCTGAAGACCCCAGGGTGCTGTTTCTCATCCGGCCTCTGATCTGTTACATCCATGCATGATCTGACATGGGGGTACTATTAACTATCCAAAGAGTAGATGTCAGGGGGGAGGGGGTGTTGTCCAAGGAGAACCATTTGTCAGCGGGATGCAATACCGTGGGATGGATGGATTGATGGTTATGTCCTTATAACTACATGGCCCCTGATGACTTCCAAAGTGCTTTTCCAGCATTATCTGCATTTGTTCATAAGAAGAATGAGTACTCACAGTCACAAATGGGTCTGATCCTAATTTTCAGAATGAGGGCTGAGCTCAGAGATTATTGAGTTCTGATGGCTGCAGCCACTCTAGGAATCCTGACTTAATTGGTCCAGGGGTGCAGTCTGGACTGAGGGCCTCTTTTAAGCTCCTTGGGGAATTCTGAAGTACAGCCTAGGTGGAGAGCCGCTGGGTCCTAAAGAGACCCGGCTAGATTTCAGGTCCTGGTGCCTCTAAACCGCAGCCCACAGCATGGCTGCAATTCTGAGCGCTTTCCCTGGGTGGCCTGAACAGTGCCCACAAACCCACTGTCCCAAGTGTCCTGGAAGCTCACCTGCTTCCTGCTTTTCTCTCCTTGCCTGTAGGCCTTGTCTCTATCCCAACAGCATGCAGTTCTGGTAAAACACATCTTAGTCAAATCCCAAAGTGCACCCCAAACAACCCGCCACCTCCCACTCTAGCAACTCAACTCCAAACCCACCTCCTCAGTGAGACAAGTGCAGAGTCACAAAAATTACAGCGGGTCTCCCCACCCCCGTCCCATCTCACCCGAGCTCCCACGCAGCCTGGGTACAGCACCAGCACTCCTGAGCATGAAGCCAGTCCCAGGTTTCATACCTTCAAACTCGTCGGGCCATGACATCACCACTGACCAATGATTTTGGCTTCAAATTGCCTCAAATGTCTTGGACCATGACAGTTTCCCCACAGGTTAATTAATTAATTCCAAACACTCCTCACACGCACCACGGTAACTGCCAGTGTCAATGCCAGCTGTGTGCTAAGTGGTTTTCCCTGAATTCTCTCCTTTAATCCTCAAACCCCGGCTGTGAAGTTGCTGTTATTACTACCCCCATTTCACAGATGAGGAAACTGAGGCTCAGGGAGGTGAAGTAGCTTATGTGGGTAAGTGGCAGGGTCTGCATTGGAACTGGGGTCGGACAGAAACCAGAGCCTGGGTTCTCCCTAACAGATACACTGCCCCACCTCTCCCAGGGGTCACTTAAGCATCCTCATTGCTGTCCTTCTCACAAGGACATGGCAGAAGAAAGAGACTAGATGAGGAACTAGAGCTGCCTGGCTATGTGTGAATGTGATGCCTCAGAAGGTCAGGGCAAAAGGCTAAGCCCAGATGCCCCAGGGACCTTCCAGCTAGGGTGGCCAGTGATTTATTCCTGGAGCTGGGACACTTTGGGGAGCAAAGGGCAAGGGAGCTATTGATACCAACAGAGGGACAGTCGGTGTAAGTCGGGACTGTTCTGGATGAGCAGGATTTGCAGTCACTCAACACCAAGTCAACACAACACAAAGGGTTTCCCTGATGGCTCAGACAATAAAGAATCTGCCTGCAATGTTGGAGATCCAGGTTCGATCCCTGGGTTGGGAAGATCCCCTGGAGAAGGAAATGGCAACCCACTCCAGTATTCTTTCCTTGAGAATTCCATGGACGGAGAAGGCTGGTGGGCTACAGTCCATGGGGTCGCAAAGAGTAGAACACGACAGAAGCAACTAACACAATATAAAGTTGAAGCTGGCTAAGCTTTTGGAACTTTGATCTCCTTCTATTTAAAATGAGGATATTATGAGGACTCACTGAAATAGTTTGCGTGATCACACACTTAATCACACAAATGCAGTTTACACACAAATGAAGGGCTTTAAAATTTTTTCTCCTGAATTAATTCATTAATTCCCTGCCTCCTAGGACATCAGTTCTCCTGCTGGTACAATGAATATCTGACCACACTGGAGTGGTACAGGGCTAAATCTACCCGGAATGACAGGTTTTCTTTGGTCAGCACAGAGCTGTGAAGTTTCTGAATTTGAATGCTACAGCCCTGCTGCTCACTCTCAGCTTATCCTTGGCTTGGTTCCCATGGTAGGGCCACTGCCCAGCACTTTGGGCACCTGAGTTTGTAACCCTAGGTAAGACTAGACACATCCAGAAGTCCCTTTAGTCCTGCCATGTTCTAGGATCCTTGTAGCCTGACAATGCTGTATACCCCCACTGGAGCTAATGGAGCTATACAATTAGCTCCAGTGTTAGCTGTCCAGTATTAACCTGTTACATAACATGTAGCATCAATCAAAACACCAGACCATCTCGCCTCATACCGTACCAAACATTCAAGTCAATAGTCAACTAGGAAAAACAGAGTCACAAAATGAAAGGGTCATCACATCTCAAGTGGACATTTTGGTTTTTCACCTGGTGAACCACTGCCAACCTCTTCGGGTTAACCTTGAGCCTGACAATCAAGGAAAGGAGGTGGGGGAGAGGGAGAGTGTCCACCTTCTGTGTGAGCCCCAGTTTTTTCTTCTGCAAATCTCAGAGAATAACATGCATCTGGTAGGACTGAGAGGCTTTGGTGACCCTGCTGGGCACAGAGCCCAGCACAGACCCCACTCAGTCACCTTCACTCTTGCTGACCCATCCAGGTAGAGTTCAAGTGCGGTCACTCTCCATAAGGAGCAAATGGACTAAGTCACTTCAGTCGTGTCTGACTCCTTGCAACCCCATGGACTGTAAGCCTGCCAGGCTCCTCTATTCATGGGATTCTCCAGGCAAGAATACTGGAGTGGGTTGCCATGCCCTCCTCCAGGGGATCTTCCCAACCCAAGGATTGAACCCAGGTCTCCCACATTGCAACAAAAGTCCATCTAGTCAAGTCTATGATTTTTCCAGTGGTCATGTATGGATGTGAGAGTTGGATGGTGAAGAAAGCTGAGTGCTGCAGAATTGATGCTTTTGAACTGTGGTGTTGGAGAAGACTCTTGAGAGTCCCTTGGACTGCAAGAAGAACCAACCAGTCCATCCTAAAGGAGATCAGTCCTGGGTGTTCATTGGAAGGACTGATGTTGAAGCTGAAACTCCAATACTTTGGCCACCTCATGCGAAGAGTTGACTCATTGGAAAAGACCCTAATGCTGGGTAGGATTGGGGGCAGGAGGAGAAGGGGAAGACAGAGGATGAGATGGTTGGATGGCATCACTGACTCAATGGACATGGGTTTGGGTAGACTCTGGGAGTTGGTGATGGACAGAGAAGCCTGGCGTGCTGCAATTCATGGGGTCACAAAGAGTCAGACATGACTGAGTGACTGAACTGAGCTGAACTCCCACATTGCAGGTGGATACTTTACCATCTGAGCCACCAGGGAAGCCCATGAATACTGGAGTGGGTAGCCTATCCCTTCTCCAGGGGATCTTCCAGACCCAGGAATTGAACTGGGGTCTCTTCTCCATTGCTGGTGAATTCTTTACTAGCTGAGTTACCAGGGAAGCCCAAGGAGTAAATACTTATCAGCAAACCTATTTTGGTCTTTCTCGCATGCAGCCTCTTAGAAAAGCAACATGGTGGCAGTTTTAACTGAATTTGGAGTTTCAACGACTTGGATTTGAATTCTGGCTGTGCCTCTTAGTGGCACTGTGACCCTGAATGAGTTTCTTGACTTCTAGATCTGTCTGTGCACCTGCTGCAAGGGATGATAATGACTCCTGTCCTGCCCACCTCACAGGTAGTTGTCAGCCCCTCAAAACCCTACTTGTGAGATCTTGTAGAGGACCATGTATGTGTCAGCTGTCAGTGTCAACTGAGAAACTTCTTCACACTCACAACCCTCTCTGCCATCCAAGCTAATTCAAATGCATATTATGTTGGGTCTTTTATTTTCTAGCAAGGGCTACCCATAGCTCTTATTTACTTAGATTGACTGGTCACAAGGGTATGACTTGTATCTGGGGTATAAAGTAAATACTTTCCATAACAATAACAAACAAAATAAACAGATCTGTCAATTGCTGGATCCTAGATGAAGCCAAGATTCCTGCTCTTAGTCAATAGAGTCAGTTAATAATTGATGATACATGATCGGGGATGGATCTGGGTTTGGGGACCTGAAGCTTATATAGTTTAGGGGCCCTCTTAAAATAAAATCCAACTGTACACAAAATTAGGGCCATGAAAGTAAGCATCCTTGAGAGGTTGACTTTGTCCAGCTTCAAGCTCAGTTTACCTGGAGCCTGAGGATGAGTGCAGGAGGGACCAACAAAAGCAATCACATTCCGCCTGCCTGGTCCCACTGATCCTATATCACCAAAGCCTTATTAAACATGTGGGTCACCGATCACGATGAATGGAATGTAAATTTGAGGTGAGTTTCAGATTCACCCCAGCCACACCATACCTGACTCCTACCAGAACTCCTGAAAATCACAAACATTCAGCCAGGATCCCACACACGAAAAGTCCCGGGTCGTAAGAGTATTTGAGTCATGGAAAATGAGAAAGCGGAAAAAACCTCCGTCATTCCCAGCAAAGACTCGACAGTACCCTTGCAGAGCTCCACCTTGCTCCCACTGAGGCAGCTTCCGGCAAGTGCCGTTTGTACCACCAGTAAGAAACAGAACTCATGCGCTGATCTGAAGTTCTTACCCCCACTCGTTTGGTTCTCTTATGATGACAGGCAGCTCTGTCGAGTTTCACAGCATCCCCAAAACGTGCCAGAGTAGGCTGGTGAGACTCTCGGGACTCAGAGTCTGCCATCAGTCGCATCTCAGTTGTGACCACAGAGGGGTTTTGTGTTCTTTTTTTTTTTTAACCCCAGCTCCAGGACAGAAGAATTAGTCAGGGCTCAGAGGTTCAGGAATGCTATTGTATGGGACCATAACATCACTGTAAGGCCCCAGAGCTCAGCCACCAACTGAGATGGAGCAAAACAAAAAAAAAACTCCCAGGTACTTTACCAGACACAGAAAGCAGCGTCCTGTTTGGGACACAGTCATTTGGCGTTCCGGTTTCTCAACCCGTAGTAAGAGTGTTTCGTGCTTTTGAAACTGAAAGATGCATCCAAAAAATCTCTATGACACACCGTGACTCACGCACGGCCCCCCCACAACTCGGCTCTCAAGGGGCTCAATTTCTTTCTTTCACACCGGAAGTGAAAAGGAGTTGGTCAGTGTCTGTCAATTTCACTTCCTGTTTCTTTGCTTCCCTCAGCCAGCGGAGCTGCTGGAAACAATGGATGTCACACCGCAGTGGGCACCAGACAAGCCCACCTGATGTGCCTCTAGGAGGAGCACTGCCCTACAGCAGGCTTGAAATATCCAGCTGACCAGGCTTCCAGCCTCCCATTCACTCATTCATTGATTAGTATTGTGTGCTCAGTCCTGTCCAACTCTTTGAGGCCCCGTGGACTGTAGTCCGCCAGACTCCTCTTCCAGGCAAGAATACCAAAATGGGTTGCCATTTCCTACTCCAGGAGATCTTCTGGACCCAGGGATTGAACCCTCCTCATTTCTTGTGTTTCCTGCATTGCAGGTGGACTCTTTGCCAGTAGCACCACCTGGGAAGCCCTCCATTCATTCGAGGGACATCTATTCATCCAGCCTCCACGGAGGCCTCTTCTGGGCCGGGTGTTGCTAGGAGCTGTGCCTGGAAAGAAAGACACAGTTCCTCCTCTCCCTGTGCTCACTGTCATGGGGAGACTGAGATACTAACACAAGTACAGAGAGAGGGGTGCTAGGATGGGAGAGCACCTGTGCTACAGGATCAAGGGGGAGGGGCAGATGGGCTGTCCTCAAGGATTCTAGGAAGGCTTCTCAGAGAAGGTGTCAACCGAGAGTAGAAGGATGATAATGATAATAATGACAACGTTAGCTAACACTGGCTGAGCACCTACGATATGCCAAGAACTTTCTCATGCCTTATACATCCACTCACTTATATTACCTTCCCCATCACTCTACAAGGTAGGTGACAATATTTTTTTCACCCTACGAAGGAGTCACCAAGATGTTCCCTCATTTGGCCCAAAGCCACACAGCTGGCTGGTGGACAAGCTGATCTGCGAAGACAACATACAGATCAAGACATGGGAAGCCATAGACGCAAGAGCGTGGCGTTTACAGAGAACTGCCAGCATCTCCTGAGCAGAGGTCACAATACTTCGGTATGTTTTGTTGTGGGAAATGCTTTGTTTGTGCACTTCACCCACATGGTGATTTTTTAAAAAATATAAACCAACATTTGAAAGTTGGGAGATTTCCTGTAAAAATCCAGATCACCCAGGTTGTGTTGGAAAATTGGGATCTGGGACCACAGAGCAGTATTCTTCTATGGCAACAATCAGGGTTGGGTTGGTTCTCTTTACACAGGGAGTAGCCATCCGTGCCTCCCCTTTCCTGGTTCAGTGAAGCCCCCACCACTCCAGTGTCCCCCTAGTCTGGTCTGATAGTATCTGCCTGCTGTGTGTGATGTGGGAGGGGCTGAAGAGCTTGGAGGAAAGTTTTCAGATTTCTGTTTTACAGAGTTCACTCTGGTAGCTGTCTGGAACAAGGACCGGATGGAGTACCAGCTTCATGGTGGGAAGCTGACTAGGAAATACAGTACTGTCCAGGCCGGATCCAAATTGTGGGTTGGTTTTGCAAGGATTCTCTGCTCTATTTTCTCCCTGAGGGATCAGAATGTAAGTGTCACTCAAAAAGCAGCAGATTTTCAAGGGGGAGCAGGGCCCGAGGTCCATAGAGAAACTCCAAAGTAACTTAGAGTCAAGTGGAGAAACCAGGAAGAGGTTCTTGGGCATTTTGGGCACTGCAGCTTTTAATAAGTTGATTCCACGTCGGGGCTGAAGCCAGCCAGCTGCAGAGTCCAGGTCCATATCGTGCTCCAAACCTAACTTCATTCTCAAGCCTCCAGACCTCTCCTACCTGCTATGTTCTCAACCTGAAGCAGCACACAGAAGCACTGTGAGCAAGGCTTGGGGGTGACTGGAGGCAAGAACCCACATCATCTCCCCGCAGGAGAGGAGATGGGGCTAAGCCCATGGAACTGCCAGGGAGAAAGTGGAGAAAAATGTCTCCACTTTACATGTGCTATGAACTCATTCAACTCGGGGACAGTCAGCAGCCAGGGCAGCAGGCAAAGACACACTGACAGAGTGGTCAGCTAAGAAGCAGATCTGTGAGGGACCCCTCACTCGGCAGTGGGAAGATCATGGGGGAGCTGAGGCCACGCAGGACGACTGGGGCCACTCTTGGCTGTGTGTCACTGCATATATCACTGAACTTCTCTGTGTCTGTTTCCCCAGAAATGAGGAATAACTCCTAACCCTTACCAGAGAAATAAACCCAGAAATAAAAACTTTAAAAATGAGGATAATGACACTTCTCAGGGTCTGGGAGAGCACGTTGTAAACTGCAACGTGGGAACTTCCCCAGTGATTCGGTGGCTAAGACACCACTCCCCCAGTGCAGGGGACCCCAGGTTCAATCCGTGGTCAGGGGACTAGATCCCACATGCTTCAAGGAAGGTTGAAGATCCCAAGTGCATCAACTAAGATATGGCACAGCCAATTAAATAAAATAAATATTAAAAAAAAACCTGTAACATGACCTACAGACCTGAGAGACGTGTTGCTGTTACGTTATTGTCACTGTTGTCAGTCATCTAATTTTCAATCCAGGACTGACTCAAACCTTAAAGGAGAAGTCAGACAAGAGGGTCAAGCCTGCCATTTTCCTTTTTCTCCCTTCGCTCAAAGTTCCCCAGCTCTGATGCTGTCCCAAGACCCTTTCTCATTCTAGAAAACCTATGCTAAAGGTTCAGAAAGATCCTCCCACTTCCTACTTTTAAAGGGTGCCTCAAGGAAGGATGCTCTAACTGTGGTTTTCAGGTGGCTCTTTCTAGAGCTCTCAGATTTTATCCAGTGAGCATCTAGATTAAGTTGAGCCCAAAACCTGGATTAAGAAAAAACTCAGCCAACATGCAAAAGTTTTCAAGTTTTCATACTGCTTGATTATGTATTGTTGTTGTTCAGTCACTAAGTCATGTCCGACTCTTTGACACCCTATGGACTGTAGCATGCCAGGCTTCCCTGTCCTCCACTATCTCCTGGATATTTCTCAAGTTCGTGTCCATTGAGTCTGTGATGCTATCTAACCATCTTATCCTCTGCTTCGATCTTTTCCTTTTGCCTTCAATATTCCCCAGCATCAGGGTGGTTTTTTTTTTCCAATGAATCAGCTCTTTGTGTCAGGTGGCCAAAGTATTGGAGCTTCAGCTTTAGCATCAGTCTTTCCAATGACTTATGTATAGACCAGAGTTAACAAATAGATTTCAATTCACACACCAGATCAAATGGTGTGAAATGCTATTTATACTAAGAGTGAATTTAAGCTGAATTTGAACTAGGCAGAAATGAATACTGTAATTGATTAGTGATGTTTGTTAAGGGCACAGGAATGGAATGGTTATATGTATTGTACGTTTGCTAACCAGTGTAGACAAAATACCTAGCCTCTTCATTTGGATTCAATCAAATGTTTAAACTGTATAGATGCAGCCTCTGTGTGAAGGTAGAAGACTCAGGGTGTGTTGGAGGAGCCTTTCTTCCCACAGAGTCTGGTTTTAACATCACCACCTAACATGCACTCCATCATCCCTCTTGCTTTGTTTCTATTGAAAGCACCCTGTCATCTTTTACATTTCCACTCAGGAAACAGCAACCACGGAACAGAAAAAAAAAAATCAAGATCCCATTTGCCTTGATGGATTCATTTCGATACGACTTCACTCAAGAGCTAGCCGCTTCCTGATTTCACATTTCACCATCAAAGACAAAGACCAGGGCAGGACTGGGGGCACGATCATTCAGCAGCGTACCTGTCTGAGCAACAGCTTCCCACCTGGAGAAGTATGATTCCAGGATGGTAGCTTTGAACCCCATCAGCCCATTCCAGCAGCCAACAGAGGAGGCGCACCCCATCCTATGGGCCCACAGCCAGCAGACAGAAGCCCCAAGAGAAACCCACAAATGAGACAAAGCCGAAGCTCTGCACAGATGAGGGAAGTAGGGCCCAGAGAGGGTAGTGGTATGGCCGTAGTCACACAGCAAGGCTCTAGCATCCAGTGTCCTCATTCTGGCTTGAGCACTTCACCTTTGCAGCCTACACTGCTTCAGGCCACTTGGTGTACAGATGTCGCCACTCATTTCCCCAAGGTGGGCATGAGGGGTCAGACCAGGGGCTCAAGCAACCCCAGACTGGACTGCAATAAGGTAGCGGTCTGCTATGGGGCTGATGGAGGAAGGGATGCACCCTCCAGAGAGCAGGGAGCAGGGATAAGGACTGTGGACTCCTGGTCCTTGCCAGAGGTTTTCATGAGCAACTACTTGGTCCTTGATAGACAATCCCAGCATGACTGAGAGGCAGTCCACAAATTGGGTGGGCACACAATGGCTTGAATCCAGCCCAGGGGAATTCAATCAAAGATTCATTCATTTATCAGACAAACTGTACAGCAAACTCATCCCAAGCTCTGGGAATACAATGCTGGAAAAGACACACTTCTTCATGTTACTTAGAGAAACGTCATGAACACTGAACAGATGCGGTATGCATGCATACAATGGGATCCAACACAGCAATTAAAAAGCACAGACCACCGCTATACTCAAAAACAGGGCTGAATTTCACAGGCATAATGTTCAGGGGTAGAAGCCAGACACCAGAAAGCAAATTCTCTGTGATTCCATTTATATGAAGCCCAAGAAGAGTTAAAACTAATTGACCATGATGGAGTCAGAACAGGGCTTAGCTCGTGATGGGAGGAGGGAGCTACAGATGGGTAGGCACACTAGGGAGCCTTCTGGGGGGCAGAAATGTTCTATATCTCGAAGTGTGCAGTGGTTTTGTGTGTGTGTGTGTGTTGTAACTCAGTAAAATTTGTGTGTTTTCTAAGTCATCGACAGTGTCTATTTACACATCTGTTTTACAGCCAACCAAGGAAAAGGCTCAAAGACAGTGTTGCCTGAGCCTGAATCCTTCCTGTGAAGTATCAGACGGGGGACTCTGCAAACACATTTGTATTTCCTGGGGATCATGGTGGGCAGCACTTCCGGTCAGCCTGCAGGACAGTGTCGGCAGAAATGCTCCTTCCCACTGCCCATGCTTGGAGCCTGAACAAGAGTTGGCCGGTTCACATTCTGAGCCTGAACAGAGGACTAGGGGGGTGATCGGAGGCTTGGGGGGCCCAGATGGCGCCCGCCAGGAGCAGAGACACGCTAGTCTCAGATCAATGACAGACCAGAGCCGGGCGTGGAGGCCCGGGGCTCCAGACTGACCTAGTTTCAAGCGAGCTGGGGCTGGCACTCCGAAGCTCTTTCCTCTCTTCATTGTGGGATGGAGGGAGCCCAAAATAGCAACCCCCTCCCTCCACCCACACAGAGAAAACAGGTGGCTGGAAAAGGAAGGTGGGAGGGGGAGGGGAAAGGCTGCCAGGTGAAGGGGGGTGGGCTCCGGATGGAACTGTCTGGCTCTTCTCTGGGGCACAACCGCGGGGCAGAGAAAGGCAGGGCACTGACTTCATGGGTCTCTGCCACCACCGCCCACCATCCCGCCCACGTCCACAGTGATGACGCCAGTATGTGCACAGCCTGGACCTCTCTCCTGGGCCCAGACTCACATCTCCCACTCCCCACGGTGCTCTCAGCACCCCTACTGGAATGTTCGATGGCATTTCAAGCTGAATATAGGCCAAAAGCAAACAGCTAATTGGCTCCATCTCAGGACAGGGCCCCCCATTCTGTCAGGTACTCTGGCCAATACCCCCAACTCCTCTTTCTCGCAGTCCACCCGAGGGAAACCCTGCTGGTTCCATCTTCAACATGTAGCCAGACTCTGACCACGTCCACCACCTCCTCAGCAGCCACCTGGTCCTAGCCACCATCATTTGAGTATAGGGATATCCACCCAAGGAGTGCTTGCAAGAGGAGAAAACGGAAACCATCTGAGTGCCCTTTATCAGGGAATGGAATGAATAATTGTGACTTCCTTGAGAAGAATGAATGGGACCTGGGACTTCCCTGGTGGTCCAGCGGCTGAAACTATGCTTCCAACGTAGAGGGGTGCGGGTTTGATCCCTAGTTGGGGAAATAAGATCCTACATGTTTCGGAGCAACCAAAAAATAAAAACCAAGCAAACAAACAAGAAAGCAGATAAAAAAAGAGAGAGGGAGAATGGGAACTGCAACTCTGAATTTGGAGAGACAACTATAATATGAAGTACAAAAGCATGTGTTGCATCAGCCTATTCTTGCTTTTTTTTTTTTTTTTTTAAGGTGTGTATGATTGCATAGGAAAGTGTCTGAAACAAGGCATATCAGAAACATCAACAGTGGTTGTCACTGGTTAGTGAACCTAGAGGTAAACTCTCTGTCTTATTCTTTTCTGTCTTCTGCAAGTAATTTGACAATTAGCATATATCGGTATTCTTAGTTAATCAAACAGAAGGGTTCATTCATTTTACGAAAACATACTAAAAACTCCCAAGGCTTCCCTGAGGGCGGGCACAGCCTGCAGGGCAGTCTTTACAGCCAGACCTTGGCACCACCTGTCAGGAGTTTATATTGAGGCCCTGGCCCTTCCTGTGGCACCAAGCGTCTATATGTGACTGAAGAGGGGGAAACAAAGAGAAAAGAACCACTTCCTGCAGAGTTGGTGGTGGTGGTGTCAGCTCGGTGGGTGGTGAGTTGCCCACCTGAAGTGAGAACACTGAATGCAGCTCTGGGGGCTGCCCGGATTCACGGACCAGCAGGGCCCTCAGTATGGCCTTGATTGACCACAGGCTGACCAGGCTATAGGAGAGACATGCCCATCGCCACTCTGGGCCCTGTAGGGACTCTGAACCATCCTCTGCTTGGTGTGAATATGGGAATAAAGTCTGCAGCAAGATTGCTTACAAGGCCATAGGCAATGGAACCCCATGCTGGTCTCCAGAACCATCCTGTTTCAGAGTGTCCAATGGAACCCCATCTTTCCCCAAGGAACATGTGGGCTCCTCCCCAGCAACCTGGGGGGAGCTTAACAAACCCCTCACTGACCCCATTCATCCAGGTAGGATGGGAATCTCCAAACCGACTGCCTTCTATCCATCTTTGTATGCAGGGTGCCCGGCACAGGCCAGGTGCTTAGTGCATTCTTAATCCAGGAAAGTATGAATGAATGAATGAACAGGCCATCCACAAAGATGACCCACATCACTGCTTTGAAAATAAATATCTCAGCTAGGAACATCTAAGGAATTGGAAGGGAATCTATGACTTGAAGACAGAAGCTATTTTTATTTTTATTCTTGTAAAATTTGTATTGGCATATATTTGCTTTACAATGTTGTATTAGTTTCGGTTGTACAGCGAAATGAATCAGATATACTTATACATATATCTCCTCATTTTGGATTTCCTTCCCATTTTGGAGAAGGAAATGGAAACCCACTCCAGTATTCTTGCCTGGAAAATCCCATGGACAGAGGAGCCTGGCGGGCTCCAGTCCATGGGGTCACAAAGAGTCAGACACGACTGACCGACTAACATATCCCATCATCTTGGATTTCCTTCCCATTTAGGTCACCACAGAGCACTGAGTAGAGTTTCCTGTGCTATACAGCAGGTTCTCTTTAGTCCTCTATCAATATTTTATACATAGCATCAATAGTGTTGTTGTTGTTTAGTTGCTAAGTCGTGTCAGACTCGCTGTGGCCCCAGGGACTGGGGCATACCAGGCTCCTCTGTCCATGGAATTCTCCACGCAAGAATACTGGACTGGGTAGCCACTCCCTTTTCCAGGAGATCTTCCCGACCTGGGGATCAAACCCATCTCCTGATTGCAGGCAGATTCTTTACCGCTGAGCCACCGGTAAAAAATTGACATATGAGCTTGTTTATATGTCAATTCCAACCTCCCAACTCATCCCACGCACTTTACCCCCTTGATATCCTTACATTTGTTGTCTACGTCTATGTCTCTGTTTTTGCTTTGTAAATAAGATCCTTCCACCATTGTTTTCAGATTCCACATGTATGCGTTAATATACGATATTTGTTTTTCTCTTTCTGACATGGAAGTGAAAGTCGCTCAGTCGTGTCTGACTCTTTGCGACCCCATGGACTGCATAGTCCATGGAATTCTCCAGGCTAGAATACTGGAGTGGGTAGCCTTTCCCTTCTCCGGGGGATCTTCCCAATCCAGGGATCAAACCCAGATTACCTGCATTGCAGGCAGATTCTTTACCAGCCGAGCCACAAGGGAAGCCCGAGAATACTGGAGTGGGTATGGAAGTTGCTTTTAAAGAGAGAGAAGGAAGAAGCCGGACTTGGAGAGCAGGGGCCGGAGGGTTACAGGAATGGGTGAGAGAACCCCACCCACCCGCCCTGCCGGGGGAGGGGGAGTCGGCTTCTGGGAAGATGTGGGGACTCACCTGGGGCAGTCCCAGAGGAGGGAGGTGACAGTGACGGGGCCCAGCCTCAGTTTCCTGCCTTTAGAGGCTGAGGGCCAGGCCACACGGGTTCGGGATAATGAGGCCCAAGTCTCATTCTCCTTAGAGAATGAGATATGCATTGGGGGCTCCTCTGCCTAGACTAAGTGACCTGCCAGAGGTTGGGGGGCCGTTTCAAGCTGGAGCCTTTGCCTAGGGTGGAAGCGGGCATGGACTGACTATAGCTGGTTTCACCCAGCACTGGGAAATCGAAGAGGCAGATTCCAGGGTGTGGTGCTGGCCGGGAGATGGGTCACTCAATGAATCGAATAGGCTTTCCAGTGAAGGTGAGCGTGAGGCTGTTTCCAGCTTCCCCATCCTAATCTTTGGCCACTATACTGGGGCCTGATGTGGCCATGGTCCACTGTTGCCCCACCGCACACACACCCTGACTGTGGTCACACTCAGGTTGGCGGGATGAAAACACCGAGCCGTGGTTCCAAACTATGCTGAAATGCTAAGAACACAGAGAAGCCAGCCCTGGCGGCTCCAGTCCCAGTGGGGCATTTAGAAACCATCTGCTTGGCTTACCGTTTCCGCAGGCCAAGAGCATGGAGGCCCAGCTGAAGTCAGGATCCTATCTGGGATCAGAAGCCAGGGCCTCAGAGCACCTGTTTACTGCACCAGGGGGGAGTTTTCTACATAAAATGAGGGTTTCCCAAGAGGCCTGAATCAGCAGGATGTGGTATCAGCTTGCCCCAATGGGGGCAATCCCCACTCCCCACTGCTCTATAGACCCTCTGACTACCTGGCCTGGAGTTGGGGTGAGCAGGTCACAATTGCCCTCCACTGAAGAGTTTTCTCTCCAGAAACCCGAGGGAAATAGGATAAACCGAAAGGCACCCACAGACCCATCTGGAGTTCTCCTGGCTCCAATTTGCTGCGTCACTTTAGGCAAGTCTCTTTGCCTCTCTGGGACTCGTTTTCCTGCTCTACATGAGAAAGAGTTTGATCTCTGAGGTTCCATCTGACCCTAAGAGGCTGTCAATGTCCAAGCCTGGACTCATTCTTATGGTGTCCGAGGGATTCAGCCCATCAAAACCTAGCTGGTTACTAAAAACAGAAAGTACTCCCCAAAAGGTGGCCTATTGTCTAAGAATCTAGATCCAGGTACCAATGGTCATTTTTTTTTTTCTACCTGAAATTTCATTAAAGAAAGTGGACAGTTGTGCCACCTGCAAAGTATGCCCAAAGATGTTGTTGGCTGGTTGACAGCTGCAGCTCCCTCCATATGTTTATTATTATTTTTTATTTTAAAAATTTTATTTGGGCTTCCCTGGAGAAGGCAATGGCACCCCACTCCAGTACTCTTGCCTGGAAAATCCCATGGATGGAGGAGCCTGGTAGGCTACAGTCCGTGGAGTCGCTAAGAGTCGGACACGACTGAGCGACTTCACTTTCACTTTTCCCTTTCATGCACTGGAGAAGGAAATGGCAACCCACTCCAGTGTTCTTGCCTGGAGAATCCCAGGGGTGGGGGAGCCTGGTAAGCTGCCGTCTATGGGGTCGCACAGAGTCTGACACGACTGAAGCGACTTAGCAGCAGCAGCAGGTGACTCAGATGGTAAAGAACCCACCTGCCATGTGGGAGACCTGGGTTTGATCCCTGGGTTGGGAAGATACCTGGAAGAGGGCATGGCAACCCACTCCAGCATTCTTGCTTGAAGAATTCCCATGAACAGAGGAGCCTGGCAGGCTACAGTCCATGGGGTCACAGATTAATGAACTTTTAAATAATTTTTTTATTAAAAATTTTTATTTATTTATCTTTGTAGAATCTCCATTACCCGACCAGAGATTAAACCCAGGCCAGGGCAGTGAAAACCTGAAGTCCTAACCACTAGACCACCAGGGAACTTGCTTTATTTTTTACTTTTATCTACTTTTGCCAATGAATCTGGAACATTAATTGGGCATTTTGGCCACAATGTCTTGAGCATGCTGAAACTCCCTTTAGATGAGAAGCTCCTGGCTAATTGGGACTTTTTTCTTCTATATTAGTTGTGGCATCTGGGATATAGCTCTCTGACCAGGGATCAAACCTGGGCCCCCTGTATTTGGAGTGTGGAGTCTTAGCCCCTGGACCACCAGGGAAGTAGCTGTAATTTTTAATCAGAGAGCCTGATGGGAACTTCACATCGAACCCAACCTCCTCTCTTTACAACTGGGAAACTGAGGGGCAAAGTATAAATTTTATCTAGTCCAGCACAAATCTGTAATCTTGTTCATTTCACTTCAAATCAATCCATACAAGTCACTGAAATTTAAATGGAATGGGATTTTTCAGGGGTGGAAGATTTGACAAGATTACTTGAAAATGAGGGGGAATAACTAAAAAATGTTTGAGAAAGAAGAATAATGTCCTTCTACATATCGAGAAAATAGTTAAGCCTACAGATTTACAGAAATTAAAACAGGTTATACCATTTTGGGACTAGATTAGCTAAGGGAAAAGAAGAGAAAATCCAAAAGAAGACCCAGATTTTGAACGAATTCAATAATGTCGTGTTTCTAATCAGTCAGGGGAATGAGGAGTTTTCAGATTGTGGTTTTGAAATAAGTTCTCTCCTTTTCGAGAAAAACGTTAAAAAATAAAAACTTTAAAGACGATTTTAAATAACTGAAACAAGTCACATCTCACACCAGACTTGAATTAAAGATATATGTTATAAAATAAAACAACAAAAATTCTAGAAGAAAATATAGGGCGAGATTTCTGTAAACTCAGTGCGGAAAATTTCTAAGTATGACATAAAACCAGCATCCATAGGGACTTCTCTGGTGGTCCAGTGGTTAAGACCTTGCTTTTCAATGCAGAGGGCTTGGGTTTGATCCCTGGCTGGGGAGCTAAGATCTCACATGCCTAGCGGCCAAAAAATCAAAACATAAAACAGAAGCAGTATTGCAACAAATTTAACGAAGACTTTAAAAATGGTCCACATCAGAAAGATCTAAAAAAAAAAAAAAAGCTAGCATTCATAAGGAGAAAGAAAAAGAATGTTGACCACATAAAAATTGTAAACTTACAATAGTGAATAATAATAAAAAAAAAATGGCAAGTGGAGGCAAAAACATTTGCAACACACGTAACAAAGAATTAATATCCATGATACATAGAGTTTCTATAAGTCAACCAGGAAAGATAGACAACCCAAAAGAAAAACAGGCAAAAGAATATGAAGAGATAATTAACCAGTAAAGAAAGACAAATATCCACAAAACATGGAAAAAAAAATGTCAGCTTCCCTGACATTAAAGAAATAAAAATTTAAAGCACAATGAGTTATTTTACACCTATTATATTGGTAAAAGTTAAGACTGTCAGTAACATCCAGCTTTGAGGACGTGGGGACATTCAAAGAGTTCCTACCATGATGCTAATCATGTCCACTGGTTCAACTTTCTTAAAAGAACCTCCACTTCAGTATCAGCATTATCTTTCAAATTTTTAAATGCTCATACACACAAAGCCACACCACCTGGGAAAGCCATCCTAAGAGACACTAAACACACATGCCTATGTTTGCTGTCTTCTCCTTGTAACAGGGGGAACAGATTAAATGCTGATGAAGAAAAAGATAAAACAAATCCTGGCACACTTTTATTTTAGATGATTGGGCAGACATTAAAGACAATGACATAATCCATGCATACCATCATAGAAAGTCGCTCACAATTAATTGAGAGGTGAAAAGGGGAAGAGATTATACAGTATATATGTATATAAGTATAATATCCCATTTTGTAAATAAGTAAATACAGATTCAGACCAGTTCTGGAGAGGGACATCCAATGGGTGACCCATCACAAGTTCTAGGATGTCTTCTACTGGAGCAGTTCCAGAATAGCCCAGATCACAGGAGGTACTGGTCTCGACACCCAGGTATACATCCTGGCTCTGCAACCCGACGGCCATGAGACTGTAGTCAAGTCACTAACCTCTCTGTGTTTTGCATTTCCTGATCTGTAAAACGCAGTCACTCATAGTACCTATACTTCATATGACTGATACAAGCATTAGTAAGTGAGTTAATGTCTATAAAAGTTTTAAATTTTACCAGGCACACCGCAAGCACTCAATAAATGTCAGCTTCTCTTTAAAAAAAAAAAAAAAAAGATTCAAACCAAACTTTAAGTCATGGTAATATCTGTAGGGTAGGCTTAGTGGAGAATGATGGAGATGAAGAAAGTTTGCTTTTTAAAAAGTTTATGTTAGCATCTTTGAATATGTTTTGATGATACATATAATATTACATATGTATACTGTGTTTGTCTGTGTAATTAACAGCAGAACAATATAACCGCACAGCCCCCCCCACAGACATTATTATTTTTATTTTAGAGATGAGGAAACCGCCCCAGTTTATATCCCTTGAGACACTCAAACGCTGTGAGTTGAGATGGAAGTCTAGTCTCAGCTTGCCTGAACTGAAAGCCAGGTAGGACCCTTCCCTACCATGGCCCACCAGCCCTCAACCCAGAGCTTGGCCATGTGAATTGCTGGCTTGGTTGATGATGGCTTGGGAAGCTACAAGTATCAAGTGATCAGGCATTATTTCTTCAAGTGCTGTATTTAACGTTTCTGATCATCAAAGTATTATAGGCAACGGGGGAAGTATAGATAGGTTAAGAAGCAGAAAAAAAAAATACCAACCACCCAGAGACAATTATTACTAATATTTTGACGTGTTTCTTCCAATATTTTCACTGCATTTTAAAAACATAGTTGGTATTACATCCTCCATATGATTTTGTATCTTTCCTTGAAAATCACATTGTATCAGAGTCCTCTTCTTCCATTATTAAAATCTTTATAAATATAACAACTTAAAAACATATCATTGTTTTAAGTAGTGGTATTTTATCCTCTATTTCATTTCACCCCGCTTACCAACTCCTCCCCACCCATCCACCTAACCTGCAGGCACCAAAGTGTCTCATCTGAGATAAAGTGTATTGAGTATACATTCTACAGCGGGCACAGAGATGACTAAGACATGCCGTACCTCATACCACACAGCAAAATTAATTCTGGGTGGATTAAAGAGCTAAAGAAAAAAAAATCACAGAAAGACTTGAATAAAGTTGATGAACATATTTATCAAATCTTGGTGAGGGGGAGGACTTTCTAAGCCTAAAGCTATGGGAGAAACCACAAAAGAAAAGATCACGAGATCAGGCAACTGAATGTCTTGATACCCTATAAACAGTGAGAACAAAAAAGTAAAGGTCAAATTGCAACCTGGGGAAAATATCTGTAACAAATATGACAAACGATCAATAGCCGTAATATATAAAGAGCTCATAAAAATCAATTAACACACCCAATACATAATTAGGGAAAGACTTAGACCTGGGTTATCCAACATGGTAGTCATCAACTACATGTGCCTATTGAAATTTCGAATTGAATATATTTAATGTAAATTAAAGACCCTGATGCTGGGAAAGATTGAGGGTGGGAGGAGAAGGGGGACACAGAGGATGAGATGGCTGGATGGCATCACTGACTCAATGGATGTGAATTTGAGCAAACTCTTGGGAGATACTGATGGACAGAAAAGCCTGGCATGCTGTAGTCCATGGGGTTGCAAAGAATTGGACCTAACTTAGCGGCTGAACAGCAACAACAACAACAGTAAATTAAAGAGTTAAATAAATTAATTCAATCTAAATTTAAGCCAACCTAGAAATTCTGTTTCTCAGTCAAACTAGTCACATTTCAAAGGCTCAAGAGCCACATCTGGCTGGTTGGAAACCCATTAAACAGTGTAGATACAGAGCATTTCGATCATCCCAAAAATTCTGATTGGAAAGTGCTCATACTTTCCACAAAAGAAGATATGCAAATGACTAACACATTTTAAACACTTCAACTTCATTAAAAAGAATGCAAATTAAACCAAGGTAGCATTTTATGCTCATCTAATTAGAAGTAAACCAGATGCTGCTAACTGAAGAGGGCAGAGTGACTGACCATTTGTAAAATAACTTGGCAACAGGAATTTAGAGCTGTAAAAACTCTTGGCTCAGTAATTCAGTTTCTGGGAACATATTCTAAAGAAATCATCATAAATACAGAAGCAAGGATTTCCCTGGCAGTCCAGTGGTTAGGACTCTGAGCTTCCACTGTAGGGGGCGCGGGTCAGGGAACTAAGATACCACAGGCACCAAGGTGCAGCCAAAAGAATTTTTAAATAAAAAAGAAACAATTGAAATACCAAAACAGTTTTACGCAGAAGCTTACATACCCCTGAGTGATTTTACATTCAGAAAGAGAATTCAGTCTCTGGGAATTAATGACACTCACTCTAATTCATAAACCATCAATAAAAATTATTATTATTATTTTTTTTTACAAAAGGGTCTACTTGGGAACTATTTATGATAAGATTAGACTGTTTAAAAAAAACCTTTCAAAACTAACCTGTGAGGATGACATCAACTATAAAAGTAGAGGGCCTAAGACTTCCCAGATGGCACAGTGGATAAGAATCCACCCACCAAAGAAGGGGACACGGGTTCAATCCTTGGTCTGGGAAAATGCCAAGGAGCAGCTAAACCTGTGTGCCACAGCTGCTGAGCCCACAGGCTGCAACTACCGAAGCCCGCGTACCACAATGCAGAGTAGCCCTCACTCACCACAACTAGAGAAAACCCTAGAGCAGCAATGAAGGCCCAGTGCAATCAAAAATAAATAGGTTAATTAAAAAAAACAGGGCCATATATGCACAAAATGCTGTCAAATATTGGACATAAATATCATGGGGTGATGGGATTCTTAATATTCTTTATGCTGTTCGGCAACTTCTGAATTGTTAACAATGGTCGTTTGTGGCTTTCACACAGAACTAGAAAAGTTACTGAAAAATTCAGAGGAAGAGACCTAACCCAGTGATTAAGAGCATGGACCTCAGAGCCAAAGCAGGGCTAGTTCTTTGACCTCAGACAAGGTCACCTCGGTGTCCTTACCTGTGAAACTAACACCAGCCCTGCCTCATAAGGTGGTGAGAAAATTAAGCGAGATGTCACCTTGCAAAGAGCTAGGCAAAGTCTGAGCACACGCAGACCATACACAGGAGCTACTGCTTTTATCAACATGGGCAATGTTTATTCACACTATTGCAGGTCAGACCAAGACCTAGAATCCTTTATCGAATATGCTCTCAACTGTGGAAAGATAGACTTTAAACATATGCTTTTTTTCAAAACTCCAAAAAGACAAAAAGAAGCTATTCTAAACTAACAATGGTCACTTTGGGGAGATGAGGTTATGTGTTTCTTCCCTCTGGTGAAAGAAGCATGAAAATACCCTTCTGTGCTTTCCAAAGTTTTTCAAGTGAGCATGCAATCTTTAGAATAATAAATATGCTTGAAAAACAAAAAGCAAAGCTGAAATAAGTTTAACTGGCTGTTGTATAGAGGTCAGGTTTAAGCCAGGCGGCCAGGGACACATAAGTGAAGCATTTGCAGGATGGCCAGAGCCCAGGGGGACCATGAGGATCTCTGGGTGATGAGATTCTGGGGTGATTTAAATTTTTTTAAATATATTTTAGGTATCTTCTGATTTCATACAGGGGATTACGAGCAAGTATTAATTATTCTTTTCTAATCTGAAAAAGGGTAGTTCAGAAAAGAAAACTAAGCTCTCTGATCCTGGGTTGGGGAGGCAAAGTAGGTCAGACAGAGACAAGTACTAAGGGGTAGGGTTGAAGGTTAGGAGGAGGGCAGCACAGCAACCGCGGACACCCTGACAGGGGCTCACTTTGCTGGGCCTGTAAGTAGGCAGGCTTGAGGGAGCAGCCCTTACCTGCCTCCTTTCCCCTCGTCCCCAGGACAGCTGCGAACGCACTGGGATAACAGTGGCAGGTTACCTGGACTGGAAAGCGGTCCCTGTTTATTTTCTAAGCTTCCCATAAAACGTCAGTGAAGTTTTTCACTATCAGAGGAAATAGAAGAGGAACTTGAGCTTCACCGTTCACATCGCTGATAACAAATCCATCTCATTTCTGTCACAAAGAGATTTTTTTCCTCTGAGAAAAAAATGGTTATGGCCATCTCCACCCATGAGTACCCCCAAGGCATGAGTACCCCCCAAAGCGGCGCCTCATCATTGCAAGTCCTCCTAAAGCCCCAGGCCCCAGGCCACAACCCTGGGGAACAAAAGAGAAACATTTAACTTCAAAAAAGTTCGGGATGTAACAGGGAACAAACACCTTCTCCCAGCATGATGCGGGGCCACTCCTCTCTCTGCTCTGTCTGATTCCCTCTCCTGATTTCCAAGCTCCTTAAACTCCCCAGGGCCTCAGACAAAGCCTGAGATGTCTCTTTGTCAACCAAAAGGAAGGGACCGCTGGGGCTCAGAGTCAGATCTGCTCGGCCCAGCACACTTCTGAGGCGCTGAATTTAGACTGTTGCTTGAAATGAGTGGGCTGTCGACTGGCGTGTGAGAAGCCACTGGTGATGCAGAGAGAGGCGGAGAAAATGCAGGAGCTCGGGGGTCCGACCACAGGAGCTGAGCCAGCTTATCTGTCCACAGGCAGCAGCCCCTAGATGGGGGACAAGATCTTCGGCTTGCCGTTTGTAGCAGCATGGAAGGACCTCGACATGATCATACCAAGAGAAATAAGGTCAGACAGATACAGACAAATATCACATGATATCACTTATATGTGGAATCTAAATTATGATGCAAGTGAACTTATCTACAAAACAGAAACAGACTCAGACATAGAAAACAAAGTTACAGTTAGCAAAGAGGAAAGTGAGGATCAATTTAGGGAGTTTGGGATTAACAGATACATAGTACTGTATTTAAAATAAACAACAGGGACCTACTGTATATCACAGAGAACTCTGTTCAATATCTTTTAATAAACTATAATGGAAAAGAATATGAAAAATAATACGTGTGTGTGTGTATAACTGAATCACTTTGCAGTACAGCAGAAACTAACACAACATTGTAAATTAACTGTACTTCAATTAAAAAAAAAAAAGATGCTGACTTGCAGGGTTGCAGAGTAGTCAATGAAATGGCCAATGATGCAAGGAAAGTGCTAGTAAATAGGAACTCCCGCCAGCCTTTGTTCTACTGTTGCCATGGCAACAGAGAAGGCCTGAGAGCTTGGAAAACAAGGGGATGAAAAGGCCTGGGACCCAGAGTGGAAGTCCCAGACCTCTTTCCACACTGGCCTTACAGTCACCTGACCTGAGGGCCTCAGTCCCCTCCTCTGTACAAAGGGGTTCACATCACCTCCAGCCCCAGCAGCCCGCACCAGGCTAGAGGCTCCTCATGGCAGGACTTGGGAGCCAAGGGAAGTGCAGGCGAGCTGTAACCTCTGGCAGAACAGTTGATCACTTGCAGTTGCTATTTGCATAGACAAATAGCACAAAGCCCAGGTTCCCAGGCAGCGGTTTCCCCCAAAGGGGAGAAGGTGCATTCTCTGAAGCAAAGCGCAGCAAAGCAACCAAACAAGAGACCACGCTTCCACGCTGTACGGCCTAGTCCAGCCTCTGAGGTTCGAGGGCCTTCTGAGGTGCTAGTGAGGCAGGGAGACTCAGACTGAAGGTACATGCCTTCTCCCCAGGCAAATGCACAAATGAACACCCATGACATCAGGTAGCTCACGGAACCCTGAAGCACAAACTGGACCCCGGGGTCGGGCCGGGCCCCAGCCGGGGCTCAGGGTGAACCTAGACAGTGGCCCCCGCCATGGGCAGCCACAGAGGAAGCAGAAACCAGGCTGGAGGCGTAGCAGCCTCGGTGAGTTACTAGGCAGGGCCTCCATCCTCAGTTCTGCAGCCTGACCACTGTCCTTACTGGTGTCATTCTGGCTGCCTCGGAAGTGGCTCATCTCCTCTCCCAGGGCCCCCTGAACAGTGGGCAGAGCAAAGAGAGGTCCTCAGGCCCTAAAAGTGCCTCTTTTAGATTCACTCATGGCCTGGGGTCAGTGGATAACAGGATGCCCCCAAAGCAGCTCTTTGAGTGCCAGGGAGGGTCCTTGGGCTGAAAGATCCCACCTTCAGAGATGACAGTCCTATGTCCCTCAGCTCCCTGACACCCCAGCCCCAGCATCAGTCTCCAGCCCCAGTACACAGCCACGCTCTTGAGGGACCCAGGCACTGGAATGACACCCGGTTGACCAGGGGAGCCCTCTTGAGAAATCCTCAAGCATGTTTTCAATCTCTTCTTCCCTCCACCAATCTACTACCAGGACTTGACCTTTAACCCTCCAGTTCAACCTGTGGCCACGGTGGCTCTACCTTTAGCAGAGCCTGCAGAGGAATGAGCTCTCAGGATTACTGAATTTTAGACTTTTAGTTTTTCTGCCCCAGGTCCTCGTCAGAGCAAAGAAGTTGGAAGGGAGCTCAGAAGAGAAAAGAACATGGAGGGAGATGGGGTAGCCCATACCTCACTGCAGAGTGGAAACCAAGGAGGGCTTCCTGGGGGAGGAAGCCTTGGGCCAGGGCCTGGCTGAGGTGAGAGCGGGGGCAGGAGCAGCTCCAGTTTCCTTCCGCCCTCCCTCCCACTCCTTCCCACGCCCCGCCCAGCCCTCACCCTGGCTGCACAGCCCCAGCATCACGCCAGCACCTTCCTTCCCCGTTACTGTCTTATCAAGGACCAGGGCCAGCCCTGCACACTGAGCAGACCAACCTCACAGGGACACCAAGGGCAGGCCCTGAGCTCACCCCACCTCCCGCTCCCAGGCAGGACCCGGCCTCCACAGACAAACAGCCCAGGCCAGTGGCTTCCCTGCTCCCCACTTCCCCTGAGCAAGTGCCAGCGGGTTATGGCTTACAGGCCACGGGGACACGTTTTACTTTCCAGCTTGTGACAACCTAGCAGAGCGGTCCTGGCACAGAATCAAGGGAACATCACAGTTTGCATGCTGGTTCTGACAGGTTGATCCAAAGTCTCACAAACACCTTCCCTTCTGAAATATTGGGGAGGGGGGGAGTGTGTCGGTTCACCCATAAGCAGGCCTCCTCTAGTGGACAGGCCCAGTGTAGCAAGGGTAGGGGTGTCCTCCTGGGCTGACAGTCAGGAACCCTGGATCCCTGTAGGTTCTTTAACCTGCCAAGTGACTAGGGGTGTGTCACTAAAAATGGGGCCAGTGTTATCTGTGCTACCTTCCTCCCCATGGTGGTTAGAGATCAGCTACAACAATGGATGTGAAAGTTCAGCTCTGGAATGATTGACAGTCAAAAGTTGTTATTGATCACCGCATAGCCACCACAACCCTCCCCTGGATGCGGGAGGGTGGGGGGAGCAGGAACCCTTCCCGTGTTTTGCAAATGAAAAAAGTTGAGGCTAAAAGGACAGCAGCTTTCACTTCAAAATGTCAGGAACTGGTTTTGTCTTAAACTCTTTCCCAGAAGGCAGCTGGAATCCCCAGGCTCTTAAGGGTCTCCATGGCCTGGCTAGGCCCCCTGGATTCACCAGGCAGCCAGAAGGAGGTACAAATAGCCAAGGATTTAGTATCAGGAGATACAAGTTCAGATCCTGGTTGTTGCTTTTTCTGCCTGGGGTGTTGGAGTCACTTCCCTTAGCCTTGGTTTCCTGGCTTATAGCATGGGGGCAGCCCCTCCTACCCTCAACCCCCACATCTGAAGGGGCTGTGAGATGCTGCTGGAATAAGTGCTTTACAAAGTGCCATGCCGCGAGAGAAGCACTGCAGTTGTCCAAACCACTGACCACCCAGGCCACCTCAAGGCTGCTCTGCAATTAGGAAAGCACCTGCCTCTGTAATTGTGGGTTTGTGTGTTTCACACCCTGCCTTGGTCTCTAGCTCTTTAGAGAAAGTCCTATCTACTCTTTTATGTGCAGGTATCTGTGGGTGGCAGCAGAGCTTCAAGAGTAAAAATAAAGTGGACGTTATACGATGACCCAAATGCCCATCACCGTAGACTGGATGAATAGACCGTGTTCCCATCACACAATGGAACCCTCCTCACACAGCAACAAAGAACAAATTTCCGCCAGAACATGGTAACACTGATGGATCTCCCGAGCATAATGTCGAGTGAAAAAAGCCAGACACAAAAAAGTCCAGACTGTGTGATACTATTTAGATAAAGTTCAAGAACAGACAAATCCAATCTATGATGATAGAAGTCAGGATGGTGGACCTGGGTGGGGAGGGGTGAGTGACAAGGAAGGACAGGAGGAGGGCTTCTGGGTACTAGTCAGGTTATGTTTCTTGATCTGGGTGCTGGTGACATGGGTGTGTTCAGTTTGTGAAGTCGCTGAAGCTGTGCATGTATATCTGTACTTTTCTGGGTGTGTCCTATATTTAAATAGAACAATTTGAAAACTAAGCATCTGAGTTCAAGTCTGAGCTCTGCCGTTAATGAAACTCTTGGCTTCCACTTTCTCCTCTCCTCTCCTCTGAAAGATAGGAATAATAATGGTACCTGTCTCTAGTGGTCCCAAATGTCAACTGTTTAAATTCCACCTTCCTGGGGCTTCCCTAGTGGTCCAGTGATTAAGACGCTACACTTCCGCTTCAGGGGACATGGTTTTGATCCCCGGTGGGGGAACTAAGATCCCACATGCTGTGCAATGCAGCCAGTAATAATAATAATAATGAGGATAAGCATATTAAATTCCACCTTCCTGATATTTACTTTGTACAAGTGCCAAGTATTAATATTTTTCCTTTAAATCAACTCAACAGTTTAAATAATTTAAAAATAATATTTTATATAGTTCTCACAAATCATGGGCTTGGTGTGCTAACTATCTGCTTTCTAGAGTATTAAGTTAATATAAATTAAAACAAACACATAGTTATTGAGATAAAGATGTTCATCTGTAAGCCACCTCAAATCATCTTCCATATCAGTGATGATGGCATACTCAAATTAAAAAAAAAAATGATAATGAGTACTTAGAACACCTGGTGCTGCGCAGGCCCTCGGTAAGTGGAAACCATTAACACCATCACCATCACCATCACATACAGGTCCAATAAATACTTACTTCCAGTTCATCTCAGAGGGTCAAACCAACATGCCCTGCCCTCAGCAGAGCTTAAAGAATTAAGGATGTGGAACCCATTCCGAAACTTGGGGATCTGCTGGCATGCACGCCCAGGTGAGGGCTCCACATGGGTCTGGACTGGGTGGGGGCTGCGGGCTACACCCACCCTCCACCCCAGGCCAGGGCTGATCCCTCTCCAGATGCCTCTGCTCACCCGCCTCTTCCGCCAGGCCGAAGCTAACCACCCCTCGGCCCAGCCCCACATCTCACACAACTGCAGGCTCCTCATCGCTAAAACAGGGCCAGTGGCCGCGGCTCTTCGTAACCTCCCACCAGTGGGTCCAGATCACTAGACAAACAAGTCATCCTAGGAGAGCTCTGGATGCTCAGTAAATCAAGAAAAGTGTGTCGCAGTATTATCCCAAATTTGTCCTCTGAGATTGCCTGGGCCCCTCCTCACTGACCTGGAGTGTCCATTCCAGAATATAAAAAACTCTGATCCTGGGACTTTCCTGGTGGTCCAGAGGTTAAGACTCAGGACAGTGGTATGGGTTTTTTCCCAGATCAGGGAACTAAGATCCTGCAGGCCGAATGGTGCGGTCAACAACAAAAAAACCTCTGAACCTGAAAGTGGTAATAAACCATTCAGGTTGCCCTTCTTTTTAAGTAAATTCAGCTAATCAACAATCAGATTTATTGGAACTAGACTGGGGGAGGGGCTATTCCATTTTCTAAAAAGGCTTTTGGTATTTAGAATGGCCATAACTGTTGATTCAAATAGTTTTACTTAAAGTAAATAAAGGTATGAAAAAAGTATTTGTACAAAAATACTTATCACAGATTCATTTTTAATAACAAAAAAATGAGAAAGTAAACAATACAAATGTTCAGTAATAAGAATTAAATAAACATCAGGACTTTTATATATTAGCTATTGCGCAGCCATTCAAAAACCATGTTATATAAGTCTGTGACACAGGTAGACACTCAATTATATAAGAGAAAAAGCAACTTACAAATATGATGTATATGTAGAAACATTTGTGCATATATCTTTCTATATGTCATATAAATACATATACATGTCTTTTATTTATATAATATATATATCATACATGATGCTGATATTGATTTATAATTTTTATAAATTATAATTATAAATATATTATTTAGAATTTCTTTATTTATAATTATAAATAAAAATATATTCCTTAATATGTTAACAGCGGTCATACTATATGATAAGATTGTGGGTGGTTTTTTTTTTATACTCTTCTATACTTGGTTGTTCTCAATAAACATGCATTATTGTTATTATTAAGATAGATCATATAATAAAAAAGTTATATGTCATATATAATTATACAAACAAATACATGGAACTTTTAAAAAAGGTTTTCTGCAGATCTCTTTTATGTTATTATTAAATTTATCATAAAATCATAATATACATTCTTTGAAAATAAAACTAAACAATACAGAGGTGCATAATACAAACAAAAACTCAACCCAACCTCACTTTTCCATTTCTACCAAGTCTTGTCCCCCATAATTCATCTCTGTTATTATTATTTTGATGAATATTCAGCAAAACCTTTTTCTGTGAATGTAGAAACATATCTGGCTATTCAATTCACTCATATTTTTATGTTATGAAATACACAAATTGTTCTGAAATGTCACTAAGCAGAACAGCTGTCTCTCCAAGTTGGTACATTGTGATCTGTGTCCTCTCTCTTGACTGTATCATATTCCAGAATAGAGTTGGAGTGAAACCTATTTGCCTTTTGTCCTATTTTTCGTTATCCCTCAGTGGCCTAACACCCTTGCATATATTGATTTGCACACTGGGGAACACATGAGAGTTCTCTAAAAATAACACTGTGTAAGAGCGTTTTTAAAAAATGTGACTTTTGCCATTTTATCCTTCAAAAAAAGGCTATATTGATTTTTCAGGTTGTTTTCAATGGTATTCTTTAAATAAGATCCCAATCCAGATTGAGGAATCTAAGGGACCATCTTGGGGTAGGGGGAGACATCCCTAGACACAGAGTCTATAAAAGGCTGAGTCAGGACTGACACCCAACTCCCCCAACTTCTAGACCCTTCTCCCTGTAGTAACATGGTTATTGTGCTAAAAGGACCCGGAAGCCTTTGCCCTCAACATGGAAAACCTACCTCGCCACCAAAGCGGCAAACTCCCGCTCATTCTTCAGGTGTCAGCTTGGATGTCACTCCCTCCAGGATGCCTTCCTTGACTTTCCCAGAGATTAGGCTCATGCATAGTCCCAGCTGCCTGTTGGATGGTCTCCCCACTAGATTGGAAACTCAGTGCTTGGAGGTAGGAAGTGGTGTGCTGGTCAGTCTCTTTCCTGTGCCCATGCGCAAAGCCTCCCTGTCACTTATTCATTCATTCAATAAAGAGCTGTGTGCCAGCGCTGGGAGAGAAAGGATGGGTTGGAGAACAAAAGAAAGAAACGGAAACGTTTCCAACAAGTACCAGGACTTTTGAAATGCTGAATGTTGCCCTATCAAGCTGGAGACCCTGGTGCCGTGAAGCTGACTGTGCTGACGACCCACTTTGCACCTTTCCCGCAGGGCACTCAGCCAACCTCACAACATCCATCCAGAGAGGTTCTGCTCTGCCCATCTTCCAGATGGGATATGAGGCTCCAAGAGAGCAGGCTGCAGCCAAGGACACAGAGCAGGATCTCTCCACCTTCTAGGCTCCCCATCTATTGTAACACAGCAAAAGTCCTCAAAGGGCAGAGGAAGCAGCAGCCTGAGAAAAGAGAGAGCGCTGTGCTGACGAGGAGACCTGGGGGCTCAGTCCAGATCTCACTGTTGGTTAGCTGTGAGCCTTGGGAAATTCACCTAACCACTCTGATCCTCAGTTACTTCAGCTGAAAAAAGGGCTTGGTTAACACTTGTCCTACTCTGTCTACCAGGTGGCCTCATTTTCTCAATCCAAACCTAGGCCTTCAAGTCGAACAAGTCTAATCTTATAGGAGCAACAAAAGAGAAACCGTGAATGCTGAGTCCTCTAGATGTGTGATTTGCACACGAGCCATGGGCTGTGGGGCATTTCTTGCATACCTACCATGGGGAGGCCTGCAGCAGGTCTGGTGGGACAGGAGTGAAAAAGGCAGGTCAGTTCATTCAAGGGCATCAACTGAGCCTCCAGGCACACAGCCCCCACGAGGAAACAGGAATAGGCCCCGAGAGGCTGGGGTGGATGGGGCCTGAGCTGACCAGCCTCACATCACCCAGAGGAGCAAGTGCACTAGGATTTATAAGCTCTTCAACTATTCTTGCCTGGAGAATTCCGTGGACAGAAGACCCCGGTGAGCTACAGTCCATGGGGTTGCAAAGAGTCAGACATGAATGAAGTGACTTAGCATGTACGCACGCACATGTCTTTAAACGATGGAAACTTTCAGAAGTTCTGTAATGCAGAGCTTATCCGTACTCCCATCTTAGACAAGATGATCAGTCTCAGAAAGGGGAAATGACTTGCCCGAGGTCACACATCAAGTCAAAATGGAAAGTTGGCATCAGGGCCCCCTAAACCCTAGACTCTCCACCCACAAATGACCATCATAACAACTCTGGTTTCTGGAGCCCTTACCAGGAGCCAGGACTGTGCTATGCTCTTTATATACATTACACACTTCATCTTCAAACCATCCCATTTTACAGATGAAGAGTTTAGGTAACTGACTTGAGTCCTTGACTCAAGGTTTCACCACAGGGATGTGAGACCAGTGTCATCAGATGGCAAAACCCAGGTCCCAGATGTGGCTGGGAAAGGTGGGAGGGAGGGTGCCCTGACCTGTCCCTGCACGTTGCATGGCCACCCAGGTCTCCAGGAAAGTGCACACATTGAGCCACCTTACAGAGCCAGCACAGCCCTTTCCATGGCAAACTTGGATTCTCTGCACTCTGCTCCTCCCTCAAAGCCCTGGCACCCGACAACACCTTCCCCCTAGAGAGAAAGAGTCAAACTGTCCAGGTTCCAGATCAGACAAATCCCCACCTCCAGCTCCCACGGCGGTGCAGCCTGGGGGCAGCGGTCCTAGAACCGGAGATTGGGGCCTTGGCATCATTCAAATCCCTGGTTTGCAGATAAGCCAACAGAAGCGCTGAGTGACCCTGTGAAGCAGAGGTGGGATCCCTCCGCCAACTCAGTTACCCACCCAGATTCAGAATCAGACCTTATGCCCCTCCTTCTTCCCCCTCCACCACCCCTAATAAAGATCTGATTGAACTGGAACAAAGCTGCGGGGTGGGGAGTGAAGGGCTGAGGGAGAGTGCAGTTTCTGAGGTGGTGGGGAAGGAGAGCTGCTGTTAAGACTGTCTCCACTCCCACCCTCCCGCCCCCATCCCCAGGCCCCAACTCCCCTCCAGGCTGCCAAGAACAGGTTTTCAAGGATTTAGGTCACTGAGTCATTCAACAAACAAATGCGTGCGGGGCTTCTTCCCTCCCACCGCGCAGAGCAGAGGCGTCTCCTCTGGCCACCGGGCCATCCCCGGGTCCTTGGGTAGCACCCCATAGATTCATCCATTCATTCAACAAGCGCTGAAGTCCTACTGTGCACCAGTCACATTTCACTTCATCCTTCGTCTCCTCCCGCTGCCCCTCCCCCTCCCAGCCCTCCGCTCCTCCCCCTTCTCCTCCAAGTCCCCTTGGCCCTTTGCCCTGGCGAAGAGGGGCAAACCCTGGTGGGGGGCGGGGGAGAGCGCTGGGAGCTCGGGAGCTCGGAGGGGCTTGAGGCAGCGCTGGGTGACTGAGGGACAGACACCGCGGCCCCCGTGGTTACCTGGTGTGGGCCCGGGCAGCGCAGGCGGGCTCTTCTCCTGCGGAGGCCGACGAGGTACTGACACGGCCCTGGGCTGGGGGGTGGGGGGGTGATAACCCCCTCCTCACCCCCACCTTCGGCCTCCACCCAGGGCCGGGCGGCCTGGAAAACCCAGCCCCGGCTCAGCCGACTTCCTCTTGTGTCATGGAAAGTACGGGCGCTGGGGACAGGAAACTCCCGCCAGGGACCTGGGGTCTGAGCCGGGACAGCGGGTCTGGAGGCCTGGGAGGGGTGGAAGGGGGGCTGAGCGAGGGGGTGGGCGGCCGGAGGGAGGGGCTGGAGGAGACAGAGGGGGGCGTCTGTAGCCGGCGGTGGCTGGGGAGGGGGGTGGACGCTTGAGGATCGCTTCCACTGGGACAGGGTCAGGCAGCTTCCCGAGGTACTACGCTGCTTTCAATTTTCCAAAGACCAACAGAAAAGAGTAAAAACCACACCCTTGTCTGTAATGAAGACTCTGAGACCAAGTAAAAAATCAATTTTTTTGTTTGTTTTCTTTGGGTAAATGCGGGTGGAGGGTAGTAGCAAAGGTTGTCGAGTGAGATACGCGAGGGTTCAAATCTTAGTGTTAACCTCCCGAGGCCAAGTAGCTTACCTTCTGAGCCTCAGTTATCTCCTCTGTGAAATGGAAAGCTCCAGCCACTCCCCATAGTGGTTGGGAAGATTAAAAGAGGCCACGCCCCCGACATGCAGAGGTGCTCAAAAAAAACTCTTTCTCCCTTTGGGCTGCAGTTGTGTCAACTGAGTGTGGTAATGGGGGCCATGAGGGCCACTTAGTACACACCACTAGTGCGACCAATAAAAGCTTCCTAAACACGGAGTGTTATTTATTTATTTATTTTAGGCCGCAGTGGCACTGGGAATCTTACTTCCCCCGCCAGGGATCGAACTGGAGACCTTGTAAGGGAGAGCATGGAGTCCTAACCGATGGACTGCTAGGGAATTCCCGGCATCGTTTTTAAGAGAAAAATTATCCAGAGGGTGTGTCCTTGGAATGTAAGCAGAGTGGGGTCTGCGTCTCTGGTGCTTCTGCAGGAAAGAATACTAGAGTGGGTAGCCATTCCCTTCTCCAGAGGGTCTTCCCAACCCAGGCATCAAACCCTGGTCTCCTGCATTGCAGGCAGATTCTTTACCGTCTGAGCCACCAAGGAAGCCCTTCCAGTGCTTAGCCTGGGGCAGTGATTTGTTGGATAGACAAACCCAACCCAAGGAAGGATGAACAGTCTGAGATTTCCAGTTACAGGACAGGAAGGATGGATGGCGAGGCTGGGGAGGAGGGGTTGCGATAGGGAGGAAAAGGTTGCAGGGCCGGAAAAGGGCTGGCTGATGCCTCTGTGTCACCTCTGGGGAGGTGTGGAGGCACCTCCAAATCCTACGTGAGGTGGTGAGTGTGCCCCCCAATCGCACTTATAACAGGACTCATCCCAGACATTGATCCTTTCCTGTGGGGAATGGATTCAAGCTACCCAGCACCCTCCCGGTCCCGTGTTAGCAGAGGGGGAGTGCTGGATGCTGGGAGCTGAGAAAACCACAGAATCCAGGGAGGGAGAGCCCCTCCCCGGCAGCCCTGGAGGACCTCCAGCTGCTGGGTGGGGGCCAAAGGGGGTGGGTGCTGGGAGGCCCGGCTCCACTCTTAACCCTCCAACTCTTCACACTCGGCTACTGTCATGTCCCTGAACCGCTTCGCCCCTGCCTGGCATGGCCCAGATTGTGAGAAGCCCCAAGGAGCCTGGGTCTGGGCTTCATCTACCCATCCTGGAATGAGGGACCTGAGCCCAGGCCCCAGAGAGGCTGAGCCGTTCCCCGCATCTGCTTTGCAGAATGCCAGCCAGCCTGCCTTTTCCTCAACAGCCAGAGGGTTATTTCAGCAACACTGACACAGAGATCGCACTGTCCACACACAGCCTGATGCAAGTCTGACGTCCACGGAGGGCCCCTCTCCTGTGCTTTCTCATAAAATGCTACCTGTGGGGATTCACCTCCAATTCCTACCTCATCCCCACAACAGAGATGGAGGGTTGGGTGGGGTTTTTCATCACTGAGTCTGCTTCAAGGACTGGGGCAGTGCCCACCACCTCCCACTCGGCACTCAGCACAGCTAAGAGCTCGCTTGGTGAGATGTGTCCCCTTACCCCCTCAATCCCCCCCAGGCCTCCCTCCCTTCAGCCTGGGTTAGGACCGCCCCCCCCCCCCCCCCACCCCCACCCCCAGGCCATAGGCACTGCCCCAGGCCTAGGCACCCTGGGCAGGAAGCTGGCAGAGACCAGGACCGCCAATCGAACTGGGGCAGATGGTTTTTTACCGAGGAGGAAGTTGACAGTTTCAACTTCAAACACGGGTGACGCAGGCCCCGCACTGCCTGTTCCCCTGTCCCACCCCTGCCTGAGCCCTGTCTGCCCCGCCCCCTCCTCCCAGAGAGGGAGACAGAAGGCTAGACACCCTCAACTTGGGCGCCGAGCTTGCGGAGGCTGAGGCGGGAGGAGGCCGCGCCCATGGGGTCTCAGCATCCACCACTGGCCGCCCTGTACCTGCTGGAGCTGCTGGGTGAGTACCCCTTCAGAGGCGTCTGCTGGGGGTACCTGGGCTCAAGGTACAAGGGAGAAGATGTCAGCATCAGATCCCTCAGTCTGACTCAGGCCCGCATGTCACCTCTCTGGAGTATCGCGGAGGGTTGGGGCCACCAGGACCCCTGTCTTATCCCCCAGCCCCAGCTCGGCTCTGGGTCCTGCTTGTCCCACCAGAAGGGCCCCACCTCTCCTTCTCTCTTGCACTGTTGGAGGGTTGGGGACCTTACTGTCCCCTTCCAGGTGGAATCCATCCTCAGATCAGGCTCTGAGCCTAGAACTCAAGTTGTCCAGCTCTCATTCAATGTCAGCTTCCCTCCGCAGATACCCACCCTCACCCCTGCCTTATGAGCATCCAGCCTTTACTCGGGTGCCTCCAGGGACAGGAAACTCACCGTCTCCTGGGCAATTCTGGTGATGCTCTGGACAGAGTAGGCCGAGGCAGGGTGGGGACCGGATAGCAGTTGAGCAGATGTCAAAAACATAAGTCTTAGTTTCTAGTCACTCTGTTTTCATCCCAGGGGCCTCAGCCAGGCCTCCCAGCCAGATGTGAGCTCACACAGGGTCTCCTGTCACTCCAGACCTGGATGAGGGAATTCCTAACCCTCACCCAAGGGCGACTGTGGAAATGACCTGGGGCCTCTGGAGAAGCTGGCTGGGGATGAGTTTTGGGGTGGGTGAGCCTGGGGCCTCCTGTCTGCTGGAGGGGAGATGGTGGAAGAGGCAGTCCTCCATCCCTGAGGTCTTGGGACACTAGCTCGGGACTGGAGCCCTGCTGCTGGGGCATCACCGACACTGGCCAGTGGGGAGGCTCCTGAGCAAGCGGGAGACAGGGGAGAGGAGTGTACTTTGTGGTCTGAACCCTGGGGTCTAAGTTTGGCCCTGTATGACCTCAAATAGGACTTGAGCCTCTCCAGGCCTCTACTTCCTTATTTATAAAATGCAGGGGGATGAACTGGATGAGATCTGACCATTTCTCAAGGGTTTGGAAGGTGTGGCAGGTGAGAGAGGTGACTGACTTAGGATGGGAACAGGTGAGAATAGATGGCAGCTTGAGGCTGCCCAGTTTAGGAGGAAAGGACTCAGGGGACATAGCCTGCTTAACGGGGCACCTCAGTCCCTCCTAGAAAAGGGCGGGTATGTGTGAATATGTGTGTGAAAGGTGTGTGTGTGTGTGTTTGTGTATGTGTGTGTGTTTTCATAGGCAAAACATGGCCTCTGCATGTAGCTTGCCTTCCCCCCGGGCATGTGGTGATGGCTCATGTGCACATATGTTCTCATGACTGTTCTTCCATGGATCTGCAGGAGGAGATGCAAACTGCCTTCTGTCCCCAGGGTGGAGGCTGAAGGATGGGCCCTGGTTACTCTCTAGTACCCTCCTGAGCAGCTGCTGTGGCCTCCTTGGCCCTGGAGATTCCAAAAACCAGGGCCCTAAGTCTACCCCCTCCCTGGTGGCTCAGACGGTAAAGAATCCGCCTGCACTACAGGAGACTTAGGTTCGATCCCTGAGTTGGGGAGATCCCCTGAAGGAGGGCATGGCAACCCACTCCAGTATTCTTGCCTGGAGAATCCCCATGGACAGAGGAGCCTGGCAGGCTACAGTCCATGGGGTGGCAAAGAGTCAGACACAACTGAGCGACTAAGTACACAACCCCCACCCCCTGACCTGTTCCTTACCTGTGGCCTCTGACCCCACTGAGTCAAGGGTCTGGCCAAATTCCCAGCCGAAGTTGGGGGTGGGATCCTTCTCTGCAGGACCCCCCCCCTCCCCCCACCCCGAATCCCATCAGGGGCAAGGCTCCTGGCAGGATCAGGCGCAGCGGAGTCGAGTCCAGAAGGCAGGGCCCTCACCAGAGTATAGGAACCATCTGGAAGTCCAGGAGCACAGGGTTCCCAGTGTGTATGTGTGTGGGTGTAACTGATAGATAATAAATATTTCCACTGTTCAGTGGGTCACAGCTTCAGAAATACTTTGAAAGCCATTTTCTTCTGAAAGCTTCACAACAGCCTAGTAAGTAGGTAGGCCCATTGCCCCCATTTTACAGTGTGGAAAACTGAGGTTCAGGAGGAGCAGCTGGTGAGCTGCAGAGCCCACCCCAGCCCAGTGCTCCTGCTCCCATGGAGCCCCTCCGTGGCCCTGGCCAAGGGCAAAGACACACCAAAGCCACTCCCATGACTAGGAAAATGGCCGCAGAACACAACCGTCACCAGCAGACAGGCAGCCACCAAGGGTTGGGGACACCTAGGGCCAGGGTTGGGCTAGAGGCAAGCAGCACAGGCACCCTCCAAGCTGTGCTAAGCAGAGACGACCCAACGCCAGAGCCCTGGGGATGCTTCGGCTTCCTGTCTGGCCATCAAAGTTGTGCCCATGGCTTGGGGACCTTTGGTACATGGAGATACCACGGCCTGCTTCCCTCCACAGCTGCTCTTGGCTCCAACCTGCTGGGGGCTCACCTGCTGAAGGTGGGGCATGGAGGCAGCTCTGATCACTACCCAGCCACTCAGGTCTAGCCACCAGGGCTACAGAAACTGACACTACAGTGTGGCAAAGTCACGGACTCAGCAGTCTGAATTCTGGTCTCCTCCCTTGCCAGTTAGGAGACAATGGACCCATTCTGTAAGCTTCAGTGTCCTCCTATGCAAAACTCAAATGATAATCAGTTCAGTTCAGTTGCTCAGTTGTGTCCGACTCTTTGCGACCCCATGAATAGCAGCACGCCAGGCCTCCCTGTCCATCACCAACTCCCGGAGTTTATCCAAACCCACGTCTATCGAGTGGGTGATGCCATCCAGCCATCTCATCCTCTGTCGTCCCCTTCTCCTCCTGCCCCCAATCCTTCCCAGCATTAGGGTCTTTTCCAATGAGTCAACTCTTCGCATGAGGTAGCACCTGTCTTATAGTGATTTATAAGGATTAAATGAATCAATGAATGTAGATTTCAGTAGAAACATTAGCTTGTATAGTAAGTGCTCAGTAAGCATTAATAATAATAATTGATAAATTTATATAGTAACATAATTACATAATTTATGTACTATTTATACATAATATTCTCCAGGCAAGAATACTGAAGCCGGTTGCTATATCCTTCTCCAAGGGATCTTCCCACCCCAGGGATTGAACTCAGGTCTCCTGCATTGCAGGCAAATTCTTTACCGTCTGAGCCACCAGGGAAGCCTTATGTATACATGCTGCTGCTGCTGCTAAGTCACCTCAGTCGTGCTGGAGTCTGTGCGACCCCATAGACGGCAGCCCACCAGGCTCCCCTGTCCCTGGGATTCTCCAGGCAAGAACACTGGAGTGGGTTGCCATTTCCTTCTCCAATGCATGAAAGTGAAAAGTGAAAGTGAAGTTGCTCAGTCATGTCCGACTCTTAGCGACCCCGTGGACTGCAGCCTACTAGGCTCCTCCGTCCATGGGATTTTCCAGGCAAGAGTACTGGAGTGGGGTGCCATTGCCTTCTCCTACGTATACATAATACATAATAAATATATAAATTATTATATAATTTATCAAAAGGATTATTTATTATTATGTAAATTTATTATTATCGTTATTATCAGAGTCAACAAGAAACCAGATGAGGCAGGACCCAGTGAGGAAGACTTGAGCCTAGCGATCAGGCTTTCTATCCTCCAATCCTCCTGTTCTGGCTAATGATACATTCATTTCTTCCTCCCCATATATTTATTGAGCATCTACTATGTGCTCAGTTCTGTGTGAAGCTCTGGGGATACAGCAGTGAACCATACAAGAGTCCCCCTCATGGAGGGAGCGCCTGAAATTTTACAAATTTCTAAATTTTGTCATTAGTATGATGAAGGAAACAGTAACCACTGAGCCTCTGAGACCAAGTTCACATTTGACGGGGCCCCCAGTCCGAGGGGCTGCCCTCTGATGAGATGATGTCTCGTCTGAGACCCGAAAGATGGAAGGATCCAGTCAGGCAGGGGAAAGTGGGAGAAATGACCCAGGCAGAGGGCATGTGGAGGATGAAGGCAACAAGCAGGACAGGCCTAGAGGGGCTGGATGTCCACAGTGGAGGTGGGGAGAGGGGAATCCCACTGTGAGCCTACCTCCCGGTCTGAAGTCTCAGACTTCAGAGCTGAGGCCATTGCCAGCTCTGAGTGCAAAGAATCAGGCCCCCAGAAGCTCCGAGTTCCCCACCTCTAGCGGGGAGCAGAGGACCTGGGAGCTCAGGGCCCCCACTGACCCCTCTGCTCACCCTGTCCTGTGCCAACAGTTCAGAGGGGTTTCCCTGAAGCAATCAGGGGACCACGGAGGGACTTTGCCATCCTACAAAACTGATTGAATGCCTCTTCCATGTGCATGCATGTGGGTATCTTGTGAGCATGTGTGTGTGTGTGTGTGTACGCGTGCCCACTATATGTGTGCCTGTAGTTGTGTGTGCACACATGCAAAGGCCTGCGGGGCTTTGAAGCAATGAGGAACTGGGCTTGATGTCTTTGAGATCACTCACAAATGACAGGAACATGCCTCTGAGACTCAGCCTTGTCATCTAGAAAATGGGGATAACCACGGCACCCATCTCAAAGGATAACTGTTATCCTTAAATCTGGTCCATTCATTCATTCAGACAGCAAGTATTTATTGAACACCTACTATGTGCCAAGTACTATTCTAAGTGCCAGGGACACAGCAGTGAACACTCGAAATTCCTGTCTAGCTGGAGCTGACATTGTAGTCGGAGGTGTGATGGGGAGACAGACAAGAGACAAGCTAAGTCAAGGATTATATGGGTGTTAGGAGGTCAAGAGTGATTTGGGGCTGGGGGTTAGGGGATCTGGGGGCTGTGCTGTACCCAGGGAGGGTGCAGTGGGTCTCATAAGAAGATCACATTTGAGCAAATACATGTAGGAAGTGAGTGATTCCACCGCACCATGCAGGCCCAGGAAGGAAGGTGGCAGTCACATGCAGGCTGGTGTCAGGGCAGCCATGAAGGCCTCTGTGAGGACGGGGCATTTTCTCCAACAAACTCGAGGCACCAGGGGCCAAGCCGAGGCAAAAGGGTGCCGAGTACCTTGGAGAGAAATGGGACCTCTCCAGGTCCACAAGCTGTTATCTTGAACCTCTGGCCGGATGCGTTTGGGAACTCAGAATTTTCCAGGTGGTAGAAGGTACTGTTGTGTATGTGCTGTGTGCTCACAGCACACCAAGGAGATCTGGGCAACACGCTGTACTCAAACACATTCCCTTTTCTGCAGTGCAACTACATTTGCACACTAAAAACATAAATACCTTCCCACCAGATGTGTCAGAAAAGACTTCGTTTTGGCTTTGAGTTGCAGACAGGGTGGGGGCCGTGGCCCAGTGTACTTCCTCTAACTACTGCTGTCACCACTCCTGCCCTGTCATTGCTGTGCACCCCTGGGGAGTTTGACCCTCCTGTTCCCACAGGAACCCTGGTACTCCCTTCTCCCTGGGGGGCACAACTGGGAGATGTGTGGTGGGAACAGAACAGGAAATTGGTGACCGTCGGCAGAGGCAACAAGGGTCCCACAGACACCCCTGTACAGGTGAAGCCCTCCTTCTCTCTGGCCTCAGTTTCCCCATCTGTACCACAGGGCCAGCAGGCTCTGGGGTCTCCCAGTGGTAGAGCCCCATAGGGCCCTGTCAAGTGATGATGATGGGATTTCTGTCCTGACCCTACCACCAGCGGGCTGTGTGACCTTGGGCCAGTCGCTCAGCCTCTCTGAACCTCAGTTTCTTGATCTGAAAGTAGAGGTGGGCTCCGTCCCTTCTTCACAGGGCTGTGGATGGAAAGGACGAGTCCTTGTGCAGGCTTTGGAGTATGTGAGGCTCTTAAAAGAAAGGAGGGCTGGTCCGTGTGGCAGTGGAACCACATACGGCAAGTGTGAAACTCATGCAAATTCAATCAGACACACAAGGCCACCAGGGAGAGCATGGAATCGCAGTTCAGCTACGAAGGCCATTCTGCCCAGGAGCTGCTTGCTGTCGCTTGTTGGCGCAGGCTCTGGGTGGGTGAGATTAGAGACCCGAATCCGCTGTTCCTTCTGTGGGCTTCAGCCCCCCAGCTTCTGGCATGAGCCCCATGTGATTCTCTGAGTGTTTTGCACATAAAAAGGCTCCTAATCAAAAACCAACCCTTCATCTGGTGCTGCACCAGAGAAACCGAATTTTGGCCCTTTGTGATCTTTGTTTCCCTGAAGCCCTGATACAGATTCAGGTTAACAGGGTTCCACTGACAAGTGTCGTTTCAGAAAATCAGGATTCCTGGCCTCCTGACCCAGCCTCTCGTCAGAGGCTGAGGGAAGGAAAATTCAGAAAGCCCCCCAAAGCCAGCGGACATACTGTGTTTGCTGTAAATTGATGAGAATGTTAGGGACCATTGAAGGGAATCACTGTTAATGGAAAAAAGGGAACATCTGATTTCCTAACCGTACTAAATTGGTCTGTCAGTTTCCTTATCTGGAAAACAGAGTGATGACAGACCCCACGATTGAGGATGTAGGGAAGAAATGGGGTCTCCCGTGTAAAACCCTTGTCCGGGGGGTCTACAGCCGGCATAAAGGGTACAGTCTCTGAGGCCAGCAGCCTGAGCCAAGTTCAGGCTCTGCTGTAAAGTGGGACCAATAATACAGGCCCACCAGCTTGCATCTGCAATTCCAAAGAGTATTTGTAAATTTCCAGCAAACGCATACACTGCAAATCCTGACCTGAATGAATAGGAGACTATTTATAATCTTCACACATCCCACTTGGTGTGAAAATTCATATGTTTCACTGCAGAAACCATCATATGTTTGCAGCTGAGGCTCTCCAGATGCAGGGGGACAGTAGGGTGCCCAAGGACGCTGGCAAACCTGAATAGAACTGACTGCCCTTGGGCTCACAGCAATGCAGCCCAGCATGACCAGAAATAGAGTTAGTCATTCAGTCGTGTCTGACTCTGCGACCCCATGGACTGTAGCCTGTCAGGCCCCTCTGTCCATGGAATTCTCCAGGCAAGAATACTGGAGTGGGTAGCCATTCCCTTCTCCAGGGGATCTTCCCGATACAGGGATTGAACCTGGGTCTCCTGCATTACAGGAAGATTCTTTATCCCCTGAGCCACAGAAAACTTGTTTTTCAAAAATATCTCGATCTTGGGATTTTTTATAAAAAAGAAAAGCAAGGGACTTCCCCGGTGGTCCAGTGGTTAAGACTGTGCTTCCACTGCAGGGGACACAAGTTTGATTCCTGGTCAGGGAACTAAGATCCTGCATGCTATGTGTTAGGTAGTTAGAATAGGAAACAGGAGTCCAGAATGGCAGTGGCTAAAGACAAGGAAGAGAAAAGCGACACCACCATTCTGGACTCCTGTTTCCTATTCTAACTACCTAACACCATGTATGAGGCCGAAAAATAAATAAGAAGAGGAAAAAGAAAACAAAAAGAAACCTTTAAAAATAACGGGCTCCCTCCCCAATTTCTTTAACACTCTGCTGAGCAAATAAAACTCATCTGTGGCCTGATGCAGCTCAAAGTGTTGCAGTAGAGGGAGCCGAAGCGAGAACCATCCAGAATGGAGGTAGGGAGGGGAAGGGTGCAAGAGGAGAGGCAAGGGAGGGGATGAGTGCGTTAATGTCTCAGAGTTGCTTTCAGAAATTCATTTACTCCCCACCCGAGACCTCTTTAGGGCAGCAGGGTCTAAACAGCTCAATCTCTGCAAAGGCAGAGATGAGGAGAGGGGCTCAGGGAGCATGAAGAAGCCTTCCTACTGCCTCTCTGGCTTTTTCAGCCCCGAACTTTCCCTGGCTCGGCCAATCTAAACCTGAAATAGTGGGGGCTCCAAGGAGAGGTTGGCACGGGAAGAAAGGGGCCTGGCCCTGGCTGGTCGGATTGTGGTGGTAGATGATGGACTGGGGAATGGAGTGATGCTTCCATGACCAGTGTCCCTCATGGTCTGCAGGGTCCCCAGGCTTCTGTTGGCAGGTTCTGCAGCAGCAACGCCTTGGACCTCTGGTTGCATGCAGGGGCCGGGCTAAGGTATAGCCAGGGAGGGGGTCTGAGGGACCCTGAGCACAGTCTGCAGGGTTCAGGCAAGGTGGATGCTGGTCCGGCCCCTGGGAGAAGCAGCTCAAAGAATGAAAATAAGTTGTGGACAAATCAAAAGCTGGCAGATCCCTGGACAGACAGGAAGAAGCAGCACCCAGGAAGCCTCCCAGTCAGTCGTACATCTCACCTGCCACGCATGCCTGCTTGTGGCTGAGATACATCAGGAACCAGAGATTACAGATCCTGGAAGTTTGAACTGAAAGGAAGGTGAGGGAGGGTGGAATCTAAGGTCTTCACTTTACAGACGACGAGACCAAGCCCAGAGAGGTTGAGTGACTTGCCAAGATCACACAGCAAGTTCAGGGAAAGTCTTCCCATAGAATGTTTCATCTTCCCATAGAAGGGGATTACAAATTCACTCCTTTTCATCAGGTTTGCATGCCAGGAATACACAGGAATCAGTGAAACACAGCAGGCCAGCACAGGCTTCCACTGAAGGGAAGGGAGGCAGCTCAGTTCAGCGGTCAAAAGCACAGACACTGTGCCAGGTGGCCTGGCTTGGAGGCCTGGCCCCAGTGCTCATCAGTTGCTTAACAAGTTATTTAACCTCTCTGTGCCCTCATCTATAAAACGAAAAGGTCAAAATAATAGTGCCAGCTTCGCAGAACTGTGGTGAGGTTTGTGAGAGTTCACGCAAAAAAATGTCTGGGAGAAAGTACAAACTATAGAAGTGTTTATGGTGAGGGTAGAGGTGGTGGTGATGGCGACAGTGGTGGCGATTATGTTGATGGTGATGGTGACAGCGATGGTGATGGTGACTGTGTTGTGAGGGTGATGGTGGTGACAGCAAAGATGGTGGTGATGATAGTGACAATGATGGGGACAGTGATGGTGACAAGAAATGCTGCTCACCTGAGGCCAGTCAGGCTCACAGAAGGAAAGTGAAGCCCTGGATCGCGTAGATGCCTGATCTCTACTGGGCGTTTTCTTTTTTTAGAGTTGTCCTTGGTTCTCAGGCTGTGCAGTCTTTTCTGAGGAAGTTCTCTGGCTGTTCCATGGGAGATCTGAAAGGATGGTCAGCCCCAGTCCTTGCTCTCAGGGCCTTCGGGGTCTGGAGGCTCCAGTACCAGGGTCAGGGTCTAGGTCATGTCCATTTCTGCTCGTTTGTCCGTTCTGAGGACTTGGCACTTTGGAGGCCCAGATAGGTGGCAGAAAGCAGAGAGAGGGGTTTGGAAGGCAGACTTGTGGTTTGAGTCCAGGCCCTAGTGGTGTCACCCTGAACAGATATCTATAGCGAACACGTTTTCAGCTCACATTGTGGGGCCGTCTGGAAGATGAACAACCATATCAGTAAGGAACTACCCTCCCGAGGACTGAGTATACAGTAGATGTTCAATAATTGGTAGCTGCTGTTAACAAAGGTTGGCTGTGGTGACTTTGGGGAATACAAAGTTCCCAGGTGGGAAAGGGGGGCGGGAAGCCCTGTGATCCAGCTCTCTGAGCATCCAGACATGGACCCCTCCCCCTGGGAAAACTCCCAGGCAGGCCTGCAGTCCACCCACCTGCAGGCCCAGCCGGCTCCACAACCAGCAGCACCAGCTCTGAGCACTGAATGCCAGATGGAGAATGCTGGCCAGGAATACCCTGGGCCAAGGCTTCCACATAGATTGCTTCATCTCATCCTCATGACATTGCTATAAAGCTGGTCCCTTTCTTGTTCCCATGCCACAGATAAGGAAACTGAGGCTCAGAGGGGCCAAGGATGTGGCAGAGCTCATACTCAGACCTAGAGAAGGGCCTCAATACCTGAGAAACTTTCCTGTAGCACTGAGCACCAAAGGGTGCATCTTTAGGTCCCCTCTTCTCATTAGCACCTCTTCAAGCTGCCTCAACCCTCAGGGTTTAGCCAAAGAAATGACTCCCTAACAGTAGATAGCCCCATTCCCACTGGGAATTGGGACCGAGGGAGGTAAGAAGTCAGAGGTGAAAGGTGAGAGCAGAACAAAGGGCCTCCTGCCTCCTTGTCACCAAGTGAGCCAGGTGTCTTCACCATGTCCTCCTGAGGCCATCTTGCCCATTGCAGTGGATTGGATGATTGATAGCTGGTCAACCCTCTCCCAGCCGAGAGCAGAGCTCTGGGCCTGACACAGTCTCTGCGTGAGAAATACCTTTCCCTTCTGAGGCCCAGGACTCTCAGGACAACCATGGTGGGCTCTTACCAGGATGGATGAAACGTACCACAGGCCACCAAGTCATTACAAGGAATCTTGGTTTGGAGAGAAGGCAGGCTGGTGGGGCGTGACTTCCCTTAAAATTCTACCATCAGCTTCAGAACACTCAGGCAAAACTAGGCTTTTTTTACAGCCAGCAACAATCTCTCAAAAGCAACTTAAACACAGCCCTTTACTATATAAAGTACTCACCCTGGCCCAATACTGTACCGTTTCCAGTTGAGAAGCAAGCCCTGGGGGCAGACAGAAACCAAACTGCTTGTTCCACAACTGATGAAGCCCAGCAGTAAATGTGGAGGGTGGGCTTGGAGGCCACACAAGTGTGCCACCCTACTCGTAACCACCCGTATCAAACCTCTCCCAGCTACACTTGAGCCAGCCATGAGCTGCTCTGACAAGAGGCTGACGATTAGCTGCTTTGACCACTTGCTCCACAAGTGGAGGACCACTTGCTCCTTCCAGACGAGGCTGGGAGGAAGTGAGACTTCCTAGGGGCCCACATTCCTATTGAAGGGGTCCAGGCAGGAGCCTGGCCAAGGGGTAGACCAGTTCTCCCGAAACACGTGTCCACTGACTCCTTCACCAACTGATTGCTTGATTTTGGGCAAGTCCCACTTCCTCTTTGAGCTCCAATTTCCTCCTCCTAAACTGGGAGCTGTTGAAAAGAAATTGCTTCATTTCTATCCTGCCTTGGGAATTCTAGAAAGTAGCAAAATGTCCTAGCTTCCCACGCTGGCTCGTTTCTCAGCTCTCTAGAACTAAGATGTTCAGTTTTTTTTGATTGAAAGAGACACTCAGGATATTTTTATATTGACACCCAGCGCACAAAAACTGAGCCTTATCTTCACAAAACGTGATGCATTCTGACGGTCTCAACTCTCATCTATTTCATTTTTTAAAAAACTGAGGGTTGTAGGTACTTCTCTGGTGGGTCCAGGGGTTAAGACTCCGCCTTCCAATGCAGGAGGCATGGGTTCAATCCCTGGTTAGGGAACTAAGATGGGGTGCTGTCAAAAGTTTGAAAAATATTTTTTAAGTTAACGGTTGCATTGCTACACAATTTTTTAAAAGCCGATGATTGCCATGCTGCATATTACTACAGAGGAATAGCATGAGGAAATCTTTGCGGGTGTGCAGAACTGTACACTTTGACGGTGATAGTGATCATGGAGATCTATGTGTGTGTTTATAGTCCTAGAACCATGCACTCAAAGAAAATCAGTTTCACATGTTCATTGAAAAAGTCAAGTTTTAAAGCAAGAAAGAAAATTGATGCTTGCAACGCACAACATTGATTTCATGATCCACCTAAGGGTTACAACCGGCAGTGTGAAAACCCCGGTTCCCGAACCCCATGATGGCGTCATGGGGCAGAATAGGCCACTGATCAGGCTGCGGGTAGAGGTGAGGTGGGGAGCCGGGAGCCGGGGAGAGACCTCACTTCCTGACCCTTCTCTCTCCTTTCCGCAGTCACTTCCTGCCTCGGAGGGGTCAAGGTGGAGGACCGAGGTAAGGAAGAGCCACGCAGAGAGGGGGGCATGGAGCAGGGCTGTGACTCTACCAGGCTGTAGAGGGACCTACCATCTTTTCATCAGAGTGAATCTCACCTTACAGGGAGAGAGAGAAAGTACCCCCCCACACACACACGCATGCAGACACGTGCGTGCACGCACACACACACTCACCCTAAAGAGGCCCATTTGCAGAGAGCTGCCCTAGACAGCCATGAAGTACCATGTAAATGCTAGTTCTCATGCTAACTATTATTACAGTTCACTCATCGGGTACAGAAAGTATACTGGCCCATAAATGCATCTTGCAAAGTCCTGTTTCTTACCCAGTCCTGCCAGATGCCCCCTGGCCAGAGACATTCGCAGCAGAGGCTGCCCCAGATTGTGATATGTGTTAAACGTCTTGGACTTTAATCCTAGAGGTGAGTGTTTCCCAAACAGGGTTCCATGGAACTCGCTGGACAAAGCATAGGCCACACTACATCCCACCCTAGAGCCTGACAGGGGGCAATGGCCTGGTAAAGGCTCTGAGAAGTCCTGCAATGAGGAACTCTGTTAAGCATTTTCAAATCCAGCAGTCCCCAGGCTCCCTTCACCACAGAACTCTCTGTTTCACACTTTCTGAGACAATATCAGGCTGAATGTATTTGGGCAGTGGGGTGCTGAGTGCCTCCAAGTCCCCCTGGGCTGTTTTTAAGGGCCCAACCTGGAAAACAGAAGCACGGCAACCAGCATTGAGAGATAAATGTAGCAAGAAAGCAGGTGGAAGGGGTCACCAACTTACAACCACCCTCTTAGAACCATGCACTGGTGGGGAACTGGAAGTGGAGGGCAGAGAGGGTGCTGGCCCCTGTCTGGGGATGGAAAAGGTAGAGGAACAGGTTCTGCCAATGGCTAACTTCATTGTCTACTCTTAACCTCTATTTTCCCAACTGTAAAATGGGCTGTCACTCGCAGGAGGCTTAGATACAATGTATGGGTCAAGTGGGTTTAATGGGGCCCATGGTACTTATATCATGACTTCCAGTTCTTTCTTAACACTGCCACTTGCCCCCAGCTCTCCCCACACCCCCTCCTCTTCCAGGGGCCCCGGCTTCTCCCTAACCAGAGCATCTTTTTGCAGAGCCACTGAGGACAACAGCTCCTCCCACGACCTCTCCGCCCACAACCACTCCGGAGCCCACAGGTAAAAGGATACTGACGGCCCTGCAGGTAGGGTGCTGGATTTTAGCAAATAAAAACACAGGATGTTTATGTTTGAGTTTCAAGTAAGCTTGAAAAATTGTAGCGCATGTTCCATGCAATATTTGGGACCTCACCACCTCCTAGGGTCATTGGCCAGTCACTCGCTCCTCTGTGTGTTAGAACCACAGAGCAAGGAAGGTCTGGATGCTGGTCATCAGTGCTCAGGTCCCTGCCCCCTCCTTTCTCTCCTCTAGCACCTCCCAGATTTCAGCTGGTGGCAGAGCCTAGGGGCCTTCGGTGTGCTGGCCTGGTGGAGTTCTACAGCGGTGGCCTGGGCGGCACCATCGGCATTGAGAACCAGGATGAGATCAAGTACCTGGGGCAACTCATCTGTGCAGCCCTCCAGTGCGGCTCCTTCCTGAAACCCCTGCCAGAGACTGAGGCAGCCCGAACACCAGAGCCAGGAGACCACAGGCCCTTGCCAATCCGCTGGGAGATCCAGAACCCAAGATGCAACTCCCCGGAGAAGTGCTTCCGAAAAGTGCAGCCCCGGGCGGGTGGCCAAGCTCTTGGCCTCATCTGTTCTGGTGAGTGGGAGCCGACTGAGACCCACAGGCATCCCCACGTGGTCATGTCACTTACTGCACGTTCCTGAAATCCCAGCATGCAGCGCAGGGCACTAGTGTTATGGAGAACACAAGGGAAATGGAGAGCTGATCGTTGGCCTCTGAGAGGTAGGGCGGTCATGGGGTGGAGAGGTGGTACACCCAATGCCCTGGGAATCTCCACAAAGTAATGCAGAACAGGCCCAAATGTGTTGCTGGTTTGGCTGCCACTTCGGGAGGAGCAGGACTTTCGGGAGGAGGCAAGGTCTTCTGGTGGTTTTGATGGATCGTGGCTTGTGTCAAGGGCCCAAGAAGGATGGAGCACTTGGAGGAGAACAGCCTTGCAGGAGGGGTTTACGGGCCTCGGAGACAGATGAGGTTGGAGCAATGGTAACTCATAGGAGGTAGAGAGAGGCCAGAGTGGAGCCCCCAAGGGCTTCCTGCAGAGGCTGCCGAGTCATAGACCGCAACCCTGAAGAAACTAGCAATGCCGGTGTGGCTGAGGCAGGAGCCCAGAGGCCGGGCTGGGGGATCCCAAAACCAGGATTAGTAGAGAAACAGGATAAAGGACCAAAGGTCAAATTAAGGGTAAGCACAGCAGACCTCAGGAGGTAGTAGCTCCTATCACAAATGTTCTAGTAAAGCCCAGACTTTAAGAAGTCACACTTACTGAGCACTTATATCACACTGGGGACCATTCAGGGCATTCCATCATTTTCATAACAGGCTTAGGAGGTGGGTGCTATTGTTATCCTCACTTTACAGATGGGAAAGTTGGGGCTCTGAGAGGTTAAATTTCTTACTCAGTATCACAGAACACTAGCTGGGGTTTCCATTCAAGTAGCATCATTCCAGAGTCTGTAGCATAAGCCTCAGCTACTCCAAGTGTGGAGGGCTTCCCAGGTAGCTCAGTGGGAGAGAATCTGCCTGCCAGTGCAGGAGATGTGGGTTCGATCCCTGGTTTGGAAAGATCCCCTGAAGGGGGAAATGGCAACCCACTCCAGTATTATTGCCTGGGAAATTCCATGGACAGAGGAGCCTGGCAGAATACTGTCTATAGGGTCTCAAAGAGTCAGATACAACTGAGTGACTGAGCATGCATGCATGCACACACGCACGCATGCACTCCAAATGTGGTCCTGGACTAGCAGCTTCATCTGACTGGTTAGAAATGCGGACTCCCAGGCCCCACCTTCCAACTACTAATCAAGATTTGCATTTCAGCAAAGTCTCAGGAGTTCATGTGCACTAACCTGGGAAGCATTGCTCTGGAACACTGGGCCCATCCTGCAAGCAGGAATATCCCCAAAACACTGGATTCATGGTGTGAATTAGTAAAATGCTGCCCTCTCCAGGTAGAAGCAGTCCCCAAGGATCTCTTGGCCTGAGGAGGAGAAAAAATCTGGCTGACTCCCAGGCTCACCCACCACTCTGCTCTGAGCCTTCTTGCAGGCTACAACCTGCAAAGCCATACCCAGAGGGCTTGCCTTTGATTTTTTTTTTTTCTGAGTAGAAGATTTACTAGAGCTTTGAAGATGGATGTTGCTATAGCAACTGGCCACAGCTGGTAAGATCACAAAGTGCTCTGGCCTAAGCACACATGGGCCTCCAGGCCAAGCAGACAAGCAGAAATCGATGAGTCTCTGTTGCACCAGGCCCTTTTATGAAAGCCAGTCCCTCCAGGCTCAAGGCCTGGGCGTTAGGATTCCTGGGTACGGTTCCCAGCTGTGAATCTCCAGGACTCAAAGCAGACTGTATTTCTCATCCCCAGGCCTCAGTTTCCCCTCTCTGAGAAGCCCTCCCACCTCCCAGGGAGCAACAAGAGAATGTTTCAAAGAGGGAAGCAGACCCAGGTGGAACATATTTCTCACTTCTCACTTCTCTTACTGCCCCCTGGGTGGGGGATGATGGCAGCTGAGGGGCACTGCCGATGGGCACTGCCCCCCTGCCGGCCTTTTCACTGAAAGTGCCCAAGCTGTTGCAGCTGCCCAGAGGTGCCAGGGACAGGACTTGATGGAGAAAATGCCAGAGAGGATGCCGAGAAAGGAAGGGCACGTGGCCCCCCTGAGACCTGGGCCTGCTTTCACTGCCAGAGGTGTGCCGGGAGCAGCAGTGCGGCAACGTCAGCTCCTTCCAGGGGCTGGACCCCAGCGAGAAGACCTTGAGGGGCTTCTACTGTCCCCCGGGCATACTGTCCCAGTGCCACCAGCTTGAGGAGAAAAAGTCGCACTGCACGAGGGTGTTTGTCACATGTGAGTTGACCACTGTCCATGGTGGGTAGAGGGCAGTTCTGGAGTTTTGTTCTAAGGCTCAGTCAGTGAACATTATTTCTGAAGAACAGGTCCAGGGACTAAAGAGAGAGAGCCCTAGGACAAGATGGAGAGATAACAAATGGGGAGAGAGGGGACAGCGTGCTCAGACAGCAATGAGCAGGAACCATCAGTAGGAGACTGGCCATAATTGTCAGGAGGCTAGTGAATAATAGGACTCTTATCCCATCTTCTGCTCTTTCAGGTGGAAGTTAGGAAAGCAAGGGATGGGGTACATCTTTGCTATACTAATGGTAACTGACTAACATGTAAAAGAGAGAAATGGATGGGTGGACGGTTATTGGTAGATGAAGGCAAGGTGATCACTCATAAATAACTGGAAAATGGTAGAAAGTTGATAGCAAAAGTGGTAAATGAGAGCAGGATGATCAATTGTGAGATAGTAAATGGTGGCTAAATGAACAGGGAGCAGAGGATTTCAGAGATGGATGGACAGACAGCCAGATAGAAAACTGCCTTCCGCACATGCTGGCCAATTCCTAGGGGATGCCAGCCAGCCAGCCAGGAGCTTCCCTCGAATGGACAGTTTTGATGCCCCCCGCTCCGTGTCAGGACTGACCTCACTCTGCCTCCTGCAGGCCAGAACTCCAGCCGAGCGGGCCTGGGTGCGGGCACTGTGATGAGCATCATTCTAGCCCTCATGCTTCTGGCGGTGCTGCTGGTCGTGTGTGGCCCCCTGGCCTACAAGAAGGTCGTGAAGAAATGTAGGTGACAGTGCCCTGAGCCGCCTGCCTCTGAAGCCCCTGCCTGGGGAGGGCTGCATGTCAGCCCCGCAGGGGAGGGTCCTCGCCTCCGGAGAGCCGGTTGGGCGCACCTCTGCTTCACCGCCCAGCCCTGTCCCTCCCTCTCCTGCCCACTGGCCCTTCTCTACTCCAAGCAACAAGCAGGAAAATCACTAATTTGCCCACATCTGGGGCCCAGAGAAGGGCCCCATTCCAGGCCCAAGGGAGGGTGTGAGTATTCTCTAGAGATGAGTCCAGAGGGTCTAACCTCAGAAGACAGGTGTCCCAGGTCAGCTCCACCACTGTGCAGCTGATGGAGCCACTTCCTCTCTGAGCTCTGCGTGTTTCCCCATCCAAAGAATGGGCGAGGGCAGACCCGGTAAATGCAGTAGGTGTCATCTTGGCCTTGTAGAGCTCGGGAGGAAGTCATTTGGAGACGAGGCTGTGAGATTAGAGAGGCAGATGGGAGAAAGCCCAGAGGTGGGCAGTGTTGGCTGGGTCCCGGCGGCCCTCCCAGGTCTGAATTCTAGTTCTACCCGCCTTGCGCTGTTTCTCCTGGAAAATCAGCCACTCAGTATGCACCTGCTGCCTCCTCCCTCCTTCCCTGTCCCCCTCTCCTACTCCCCCTCAAGCCCCCCCCACCCCTCCCAAGCCACATCCTGATGTGCCTTTTGCCATCTGTCTGTCACCCAGTCCGCCAGAAGAAGCAGCGCCAGTGGATTGGCCCAACGGGAATGAACCAGAACAGTAAGTATCCCCCAGAGGCAGGATCTTCCCTGGGCCGGGGCCAGCATCCTCGGGGCTCAGGAAGGAGGCCGGTGGAGCAGGGTCATGGGTCACTGCTAGCCATGGATGGAGCCACTGGCTGGCTGTGGCCTCCGACTCCAATGTGTTCATCTAAGGTGTGCCTGTGGCCGCGGGTGCCAGCGGGTAGTACTCAGAAAAGAGGAAGCCATGGTCAAAGAGACTTGGGAATCAGTGAATTAAGCAAAGCTAGACACAGTTCTTTACTTTAGGACCTGTCAGAGAACCTTCACGGGCATTTTTGGGTGGTTCATCTTTCCAAAACGGGCATACATTTAGAAGGGTGGTCCAAGCTAGATTTTTCATGGAGTGTCTTTATCACGGGCAGACTTTACAAGGCCAGTTTTAAGACATTTGGATACAGCAGACCCAGCCCCCACCCCTGGTCCCCATCGTCTTTCTTTCTGGCCACAGTCAGAGCACTTTTGTGGGTAGAACCACAGCCTTCCTCCTGTCTCCGCCCCACATCCTCCCCTTTCACACATCGAGGGCTAAATCCTTCAACTGTGTTGTCAAGTCTTTCTTACAAGATAAAGACCCTCAGCTCCAGGAGTGACATGGGTCACTTATGTCCCAGTTCCCTGCTTGATCAATGGTTGAGGACTGACCGACTGAAGGCCTGCCCACCAATCAGCTTGCCGGCCAACCCAAAGCTGCTCTGAAAGTCTGAGCCCTGGGACATCCCCGTTGGTCCAGTGGTTAAGACTCCACCTTCCAAAGTGTGTTCGATCCCTGGTTGGGAAACTAAGGCCCCACATGCCATAGGGTGCGGCCAAAAATTTTTAAAAAGGTAATAAAAATAAAAGTCTGAGCCCTGCTAGAATGAGCATCCCCAGGAAGAAAGGAAAATAAAAGTATGTGCTGAAGGATATCTGGGGGTCCCTTGCCCCCTCTCCCCATCCCCATGTTACACAATGGGAACAGGAAACTGGAGTTCTGGGTCCCAGGTGGGGAGGAGGAGAACAGAACAACACATCTAATGACACCGTCTCCTGCATCTACTCAGTGTCTTTCCATCGCAACCACACGATGACTGTCCGGTCCCAGGTTGAGAACGCCACAGCCTCCCACGTGGAGAATGAATACAGTCAGCCTCCCAGGAACTCCCAGATCTCAGCTTATCCAGGTAAGCACTGGCTGGCGCTGCTAGGAATGACGCCAGGGCCGAGCAGAGGGCCACGTGGTTGCCTAGAGGGAGAATGGAGGCTGAGCAGGACGGAGGATCAAACTGCCCCTTTGACGACTGGTCACAGCAGGTAACGGAAGGGATACAGCCTTAACGGGCCCCTCAGCTGGAGAGAAGAATGTGCTGGGATGTCATTAAACCCCAGCTCCACTGTGACCCAAAGGACCTGTTTCTCAATAAATGAGGCCCCTCGGATTCTTCGAGGCAGAACAGAGCCATCCACTAGCGGCCCGCAGAGCCCTGTATCGCATGCTCCCCAACTGGCACTGACAATTAAGCCACAGGGAGCCTGGCGCTCAGCATCATTAGTGGACACTAGCCGGTTTGATCACAACACTTGCGGGACTGTCGAGGCACCAGCTCAGGAAGCCTCTGTGATCTTCTGAGCCCTGAAAGGCACTCGGCTCTGAGGGGCTGTCTTTGTGTGTCCTGAAGGGATAAGCCTGCTCATGTGGCCTGCTTTCTTTCTGCAGCTCTGGAAGGGGCCCTGCACCGCATCTCCACCCAGCCTGATAACTCCTCCGACAGTGACTATGATCTACACGGGGCTCAGAGGCTGTAAGAGGTGAGCCTGGCCCCCTGCAGAGCCCTGGGGATAAGCACAAGTCCCCCGGGTCTGCTCACCCTGCCTATCCAGGAACGGGTCGGGGGGGGGCGGGGACGGGCGCTGAGCACCAGGGCTATTGTAAAGGAAACGAATAAGCATCAGCAATTTAGGTGGTGGGAGCTGATTTGACCATCTGAGCAGCGGAGTCATGAACCTTAAACTCCATCTGGGAAGACCACATAAAAGAGCCCCTGAGGGTAGAGGAATGTTAAGAGGTACAAACTACTATGCATAAAAGAAATAAGCTATGAGGATGTATTGTACAGCACAGGGAAGATAGCCAATATTTTATGATACTCATGTTGCTGTTTAGTCGCTAAGTTGTGTCCGACTCTTTGTGACCCCATGGACTACAGCACACCAGGCTTCCCTGTCCATCACCAACTCATGGACCTTGCTCAAACTCATGTCCATTGAGTCAGTGATGCCATCCAACCACCTCATCCTCTGTTGCCCCCTTCTCCTCCTGCCTTCAATCTTTCCCAGCATGAGGATCTTTTTCTATGAGTCGGCTTTTTGCATCAGGTGGCCAGAGTATTGCAGCTTCAGCTTCAGCATCCAGTCCTTCCAGTGAATTTTCAGGGTTGATTTCCTTAAAATCTATAAACTTTCTGAATCACAATGTTGTACACCTGAAGCAAATATAATATTGTAAATCAATATATACCTCAGGTTTTAAAAAAGCACCTCTGAAAATGTCCTGATTGACTTACCCCAGAAGGAGGGCAAAGCCACTGTCCCTGATGTTGGGTTGGGGGTTCTGGGCCTGTCTCCCAACTCCTTGAACCATCCCCAGAGCATGAGGTGCCCTCCATCAACGCCTTCCCTTCTCACCCCACAGATCTGGGACCCGGGAACAAATATTAAGAGCCAGACTTTTCATCCCAAGAATCCTCTGCAGTCACCGCTTAGATGCCACGTCCCACTTCCTGCCCAGCAGGACCACGGATGGGATTTCCCAACACATCCCACTGCCCTGCAGAGGCAGGTCTGCTCTGACATCTCTTCACATCTTCACCAGCCCCCAGGAAGACCCCAGCATGGCCCAGCTGGCCCCTCCACGGGTGGAAGCTGTGGAAGGGCAGAGCCTGGAAGCGAGCAGCCTTCCCAAGCAGAGACACACGGGGTCCAGACCCGGGCAGCGCCCTCCCTTGTCTGTGGACATCGGCTCTCTCTTCGGACTCTGACCCCAAGAGGACCCACAGGAAGCCTATACCTGGAAGGGGGAGGTGGGAGGGAGGGCTGATTTCTCCCATGTATTTTTAATATGTTTTTTGTAAATAATGCTTTTTTCTGCTTCCTGAAAAAGCCTGCCCAGACTGCTCACTCTACCTCTGTGGATCCCTCTGGGGGTGCCAGTGGGAAGGAGCACCTACCGAGGTCAGGGGGCTCTGCAGCCTTGTGGAGGGCTTCATTCCTGACACAGGACCACCTAGCATGGCACAGCAGCTGCCAGCCAGCACGTGTGTTGGCGCCCCGGCCGCCTGTGGTTGCCTGACCCGGAGCCTATCACCAGCTCTCCATCTGGGCCCTCGCTTGACAGAGAGCAGGGACATTGGCTGTCAAGACTGAAGGGCACCAGTGCCACCTCAGGGCCATGCATAGAGCAGGCACCTAGTAAATTCTAGCCGATGTGGGGTTTGGGTTCGCACAGCTGTTGAAAGTGCAAAGTAGTTTCTGCCGATTAGGTAACCTCCTAACCTGAGACTCAGAGACCAGGACTGAACATTTGCTTGGGCTAAATAATTCCCTTAACTGAAATGGTCTCTCTACCCCGCAGAGAGCCTTTGTTGTTCAGTTGCTCAGTCGTGTCCAGCTCTTTGTGACCCCACGGACTGCAGCACACCAGGCTTCCCTGTCCTTCACTATCTCCCTGAGCTGGCTCAGACTCATGTCCATTGAGTCAATGATGCCATCCAACCATCTCATCCCCTGCAGTCCCTTCTCCTCCTGCCTTCAATCTTTCCCAGCATCAGGGTCTTTTCCAATGAGTCGGCTCTTCGCATCAGGTGGCCAAAGTACTAGAACTTCAGCTTCAGCATCAGTCGTTCCAGTGAATATTCAGGGTTGATTTCCTTTAGGATTTGACTGGTTTGACCTTCCTGTAGTCCAAGGGACTCTCAAGAGTCTTCTCCAGCACCATAATTTGAAAGCATCAATTCTTCAGCGCTCAGCCTTCTTTATGATCCAGCTCTCACATCTGTAGATTACTACAGGGAAAACCATAGCTTTGACTATATGGGCCCAGAGAGCCTAGACATACTTAACCCTGCAGTACCCAGGTTTTCTTGATGACGAGCCAGAGGAGAATACCTGACCTGGAACTTAAGGGTCTAGTGAAGGGAGAGGCTGAGTCAGGTCTCATTGCCCCCTGGGAATCAGACAGTGACCTGAGAAGACATTTCGGGGCTGGGACCTTTCTCTACATGATTTGGCCCATGTCCACTGGGAGCAACAGATATCAATGGTCCAAGTCGCAGAAGCCAACTCTGGAAGAGCAAAAGAAGGTTTCTAGAAGGACATGGCAGGGGTGAGGGGTGTGCTTACAGAATGAAGGAGCTGGAGGGGCACGAGCATGCCAGAGAGCCAGGTCAGCCCCCCGTCCCCACCAACACCCTCCAACCAGACCTCCCGCCCTCCCCCTACTGAGGACTCCATCATGGGAGAGCCCAGGGCATGGGCCTACCCCTGACCATGCTGGGAATCCATATCCCATGACTGGGATACCCAGTCACCTGGGGGATAGGAGTAACCTAGCAGAGACTCCTGTCCTGGAGACACTCCTCAGAAGGGAAAATCCTCCAAAGGGAACTGGGGCGCAAAGGACCTGGGGCACCAAATGTCTCTTACCAGCCCCTTTTCTGGGCAAAAGCTCTTTCATCTCTAGCTTGGCCACCATTCAGTGGCCTCACAGCCATCACGGCCTACTTTAAAAACACACCCCCCCTGCAAAGAACTGCCTTTGAGCAGAAAGTCTCTACAAAACTGTTTTCCAAGTGGTGGTGGGCTCCAGGAGATATGTTTGGTGAAGCAACTGAGTGGGAGGTATCCGAGCCTCGGAGGTGCCTCTGTCCAGTTCCAGCCTTGGTGGGCAGACACAGCCCAGAGACTGCTGGTCAGTGCTGCTCTTGTGATGAGAAGCTCACGCGGTCTCCCTCAGACTTGGAGGATGCCCCGCTGTGACCCAGGCCCACGCTGGGTCCACACTGCAGCCCCCAGCCCCTATCCCTCACCCCTCTACATCAGCCAGAGAGGGTGGTACCCACCTGTGTAACCCCCCTACCCCGGCCCCCTCCCTTAAATCATATCACCCACCTTACTCTCATAGGCAACCAGATTCTAGCACATTCTCCTCATGTTATGTATAGGACACTGGGGACCCTAAAAGACAAGTTCACTCTGACAACCAAGAACCGGGTCTAGGCCCAAACCTGACATGCCTCTAGGGTCTGGGAGTGCTGACTGGGACTACCCTAAAAGGACATTTCAGATAGCCTCATGTCTGCTAACAGAGCTAAGCATCCTTCTCACCGAGTGAGGAATATCTGTGAGGCTCTGAACTTGACACTTAGGGTCTGGCCCCGTGCAGCCCACACACAGTGAGAGGCCCACTGCGGTCTGGCAGAGGACGCCCAGTGATTTCATGTGGCGGATGCAGGGCGGGGGAGGGGGTGGGGGGGAGGGCCTGAGAGCCAGAGTGAAGAGCAGCGGGGGCAGCCCTCCCCGAGTGACCAGCCTCAGCAGCTCTGCATCAAGCCACTTAGAAAGTGGTGTTTCCTCTCTCCAGCCCCTGGGTGCCCCTGGCCACCACTTTGGGACCAACCCCAAACCCTGACTTGATTGTGCCCCCCTCCCCCACCCTGTGAGATTCTCAGCTTCTTCCTACACAACCCAGGGGTCTCTTAGCTCTCCCTGGTGCTCTGACATCCCCAGCCCCCAACATACTTGCAAGGCAAGGTCAGAGTTTGGGAAGGGCCGAAGGGACAGCAACCCTCTGACCAGAGCGTAGGTGGATTCGCAGCTTAGGTTCCCCAAGCTTTTCTCAGGACTGTGGTGTCTCGAGGAGGCCTGATGACTTCTGGAACCACAAAGGTAACTCAGCAGCCAGATCAGAGCTGGGTGGAAGTCTCATCCTGATGGCCCAGGTGAGTGACCTGGTCACTGAACCACCCACCCTGCAGTCTCCTCCCTTTGTTTAAACTTGGGGGCCAAAGGGCTGCTGAGAGGCACCCATGAGATAATGCACATCAAAGGTTAATACAAGGGGCAGCCCTGTTGAGTATTCAAGACTGGTGATTCTCAGAATCTCTGGGCATCACCCACAGGCAGCCTGTCCTCATCACCTTGCAGGGAAGGAAAAGCAGAAGGGATGATTCAAGGGTCCATCAGAAGCCTGGTCTCCTGACTCCACCAAAGCTGCTCTTCCAGCTGAAAGGCAGAAGATGCCTTCCCAGGGCTCAAGATGACCAAGCTGAGCTCAGGGGGAGCTGGAGAGGGAGGCAGGCTGGGTGGTGGCAGAAGAAAGCTTGGCTCCACAGCCAGTTTAGCAGCCTGCTGCCCCTCGATCCCCCTTTGGAAATGGGATGCGAAGACTCAGACCCCCGCTGGGGATCCTGGACAGGCGGACGGACTGACTGTCCTCGTCAGCCCAGCAGGTGGCAGTAATGGGACCCTTCCTGTGCGCCGATGAGGCTCGCGCGCCACCTAGTGGGAGTATGTGGCATTGCACAGCCCAAGCTCTGCACCCAGGACACCGCAAGCGTGCAGGCTCCATCTGAAAATGCCTCGGATGGAAAGAAAGCCAGAGAGCAAAAGCTGAAAGGGAAACATTGTAAGAGCCAAGCCCCCGGGGGTGAAGTAATAGAGGAGGGCAGCGGCTCATGAGACGATATACAGAAAGACGGGGCTCTGTGAACGTGAATCAAACATGTTTTGATTTTCAGCAGAGCATGACCCTGAAGGCTGTGGAAGAAACTGCAAAAACAAAGAACACTGCCCAGTTCTACACGGACTAAGTCATTAGCCAGTGCTCCCTGAAAGGCATTCAGCATGAAAAACAGGATAAGGTACTCTGTGCTTTGGAAAAACAGGGTGGATTTTTTTTTTCTCCCCCAAATCATAGCTTTTTTTGTTTGTCCAATTCATTTTTGGCTGCACTGGGTCTTCTTGGTGGCACATGGGGTCTTCATTGCTGGTGCAGGCTTTCTCTATTTTTGGCGAGTGGGGGCTCCTCTCTAGTTGTGGTGTCCACACTTCTCATTGCAGGTGGCCTGCAGGCCTGCAGGTGGAGTGGCCTCTCTTGTTGTGGAACTTGGACCACAAGTTCAGTAGTTGTGGTAAGTGGGCTTAGTTGCCCTGAGGCATGTGGGATCTTAATTTCTGGACCCGGGATCTAACCTGTGTCCCCAGCATTGGCAGGCAGACTGTTAACCACTGGACCACCAGGGAAGTCCCATAAAAAAATTTTAACGAACCCAGATTCTGGTAAAGCATCTGCCTGCAATGCAGGAGACCCCAGTTTGATTCCTGGGTTGGGAAGATCTGCTGGAGAAGGGAAAGGATACCCACTCCAGTATTCTTGGACTTCCCTGGTGGCTCAGCTGGTAAAGAATCCACCTGCAATGTGGGACACCTGAGTTCAATCCCTGGGTTGGGAAGATCCTCTGGAGAAGGGAAAGGCTACACCCACTCCAGTATTCTGGTCTGGAGAATTCAATGGATGGAATAGTCCATGGGGTTGCAAAGAGTCAGACACGACTGAGCAATTTTCACTTTCACTTTTCATGCATAGAAAAACACTAAAATCATTAACTGAGCTATCTGATCATCACAATTAACAGTCACATTTTTTCTTTTTAACCAAGATACGTGCCTGACTGCACACATTCCCTAGCCAAAACCATATCTATACTGGCTTCTCTGAGCTACCGAGAGGCTGCTTTCTGGGCAATACTCTTATAGTAAGGTCCCTCAATAGAACAAACACACAGCTCTTATGCTGTGCATTTCAGTTGACAGTTTTGGTGACCACAAAGGGACCCACAACAGACTTGTCTCCTTCACCTGATATTCTCCAAGGACCTGGAGCCCTGGTACCAACAAGGGCCCCTTGAGCCTGTCTGCCTCCTCACTAGTCCATAATACTGGGGTGACTCTCTCCTGAGTCTCAGAGCTCTCATATTGGCTGACAATCCTGAGTTCATTTTGATAGTAGATTAAAAGGTACCTGACTTCTCAGATGAAAGACACAAATAAAGGGCTCAGCTGAAAGATACTGTGAAAATCGTCCAGTTGAGAGACACTGAGGTTTGGACGGGATGATTAGGTAGGCAGTTGGCCTGACATCTTTCATCAAATTGGCAGTTTAATGGGGTTTGTCAGGACAAAAGTGAAGATAACCATACACGGGCTTTCAGCTCTAAGGATAAGGGACACAGCTCTCACCAGCCAGTCACGACTTTTTCAGGCAACTGAGATATGAACAGAACTGGTGAAGGCGAATCCTCATAATATACAGCAGTCCCATAGGGAAATCCACTTGTTACTTTTAAAAACTAGCTAGTCCAGGGACCCTCACATGAGGGCTGGCCATCCAGCGATCTGCACGCCCACAGTGGTTTTAGACTACTAAAGGGAGAAACGGAGACACGTAAAAAGAACTAGAACAACTGTAGGGTGACACCTAGCGGCGCTTGCCAGCACCTATTCCCTAACCAAAATATACATATACTTATTGGCTTCTCCCCCAACCTCTTTGGAGCAGCTTCTTGGAGCTACTGAGGGTTTGTTCCTCAGGCTATAATCTGCCGTAAGGCCTCCAAGTAAAACTGGAATCCACAAGTCTTACGCTGTGCGTTTTCCTTTCAGTCGACAAAATCGATGTCCCCCACAGGCAGCCACTTCTCAAATTCACTGCAGCTTCACGGACAGAAAAGCCTGGCGGGCTACAGTCCAGGGGGTTGCAAAGAGTCGGACACGACTGAGCGACTAACACAGCACTACTCGTAACTCATCAAAGTTTATTGTGGCAATTAATTATACAAACATAACAGCGATCGCTCATCCAGCACAGAAGTACTCGAACCAGTACAGTCCATTAGTGATTTCTCTGTATAAATAACTTATGAGAAGCAAGCACAACTGGTCAGGGACCGACAGGGCTGACTGAGCATCTCATCGCACGCACCCACTGATGGCACGCAGGCCGGGCGGGGGGGGGTGGGGTGGGGTGGGAGGGGCAGGCACCAGGTTGAGTTTCCTCTTTGGCCCCCAGCACCCCAGGCCCACCAGGTGCTGGGTACTCGGGTAGTGGACAATTCAAGGCACATATGACTTCCTAACAGATAGCAGCTCCAGAGTCTGCCCTTGAGACCTGGTTCACATCTGGTAACAACCAAGGTAATGCTTCATTCATCACAACCTCCTTTGGTCTATTGTCATTTTTATTAATGAACTGGGTGCTGAAAGACCCCAGTGTGGTGGGGGCTGTGTGTGGCTCAGAGTCACAATCCCTGCCTTTTACATTCTGAAGATAAGAGAGATGCAAAGAAATGACTCCGAAGTAGTCATGGTGTTTAAAGCACCACAGGGGAAGTAACTGTTAGGGCATCTTTTGATGTCTGTCTTAGGAGGGCTTTAGGGGGTCGTGAAGAGTTACATGAGGGAGTCAAAGGAAGGGAGGGGGCTGCCGTGGATGAGATTCAAGGCACTAAAGGAGTGGAAGGGATGGAGCTGAGCCACAGAAGTCAGCCAGAAGCAGGGGGACCCCAGACAAGAGAGGTGGCAGGGGAGGCAACCCCACCTTCTGCTCTGAAATGAGCCCCTGATGTGACCACAGTCTCCTGGACCAGAACTGCTCCTTCTCCTCCAACCAGAGGGTCCAAGGCAGCCCCTGGATTCCCCAACCAGGGCCAGCAAGGTCTGGGATCCGCCTCCACAATCCTCGGCCTGCTCCCTGCATGGGCACTGCTGCTGTTGGTCAAATGGCAGCACACAGGACAAGCTGACCTGACATCAGTCTGTCAGAGTCCTGTTATGGCTTTATGTGACGTAAAAATCTCTCGTTGTTTTGCCTCACTCTGTTCTCTCCCCCTGATCCAACTCTGCCATGGAGCGTGTGGTGGGCCATCCTTGAACGCACCAAGAGACACAGAGAGCTGCCTCTCTTGGCGTGGGCACCGTGGTTGCGCTTGCTAAATCCCAGGGAAGAGGGAGGGGGTGAGCAGGGGCTGGCCAGCCCCTCGCTGAGATAACTCCTCGCTGGGTTCGGGCGTCTGTGAGTGAGTGCAGTCACGAGGAGATGTCCACAGGCGCGGGCACCCACGGGGAGGACTGAACTTCCTGTCTGGTGAGCACCAGGAAAGCTACAGCCAGCCACAGAAGCCAGGGGCTCCTTTCCCCTGGGAGAACTGCAGGCCCTGGGACCACCTCATGCAGCCAAGCCAGTCACACTGCCTGATCAGCCTTTCCAGGCCTGTGTGGTGCCAGTCAGGTCCCCTCAGGCTCCTGGGCACGGCACAAGTCCACAGGGGAGCCAACTCCATTTCCAATTTAGCCTCGAATCTCAGCAAGGGGTGGGCTGAAGGTTGTGGTACAGGTGGGAGTAGCGAAGGGCCAAGGGCCAGGACTGTGCCTAATAGCCAGGCCAGGCGGGACCCTGAGGTGGGGGGAACCCATAGGGAGGAGCGGGCCCGGGGGGATAGGGGGGCTGGAGGGGGCCTGAGGGCTGGGGCTGTGTTGGGTACGGAGGTTTTCCTCCTGTTGAGAGGTAGGGGGGCTGCTGAGGATAACCAGGACTGGGGGCCCGGCCCCCAAACACGGGGTACCCGGGCCCAGAGGCACCAGTGGGGGCCATGGGATAGCCCGGCCGGGGCGGCGTGCTCCTCTGCGGGGACCAGGAGTAGCCCGCAGTGGCCCTGGCTCCCGGCTGGGCTGCAGGGTACGGGGGCCCCAAAGGCCCACTGTAGGAAAAGGAGGGCTGGGACACCACGGGGAAGGGGGCTGGCTGCAGCGCTCCTTGGGCGGGGGGGCCCACGGGCATGCCTGGAGAGGGGCTGTAGGGCAAAGGGTAGGGAGGGGCCGCCGAGGGCTGCTGTGGTGGGGGCTGAGTGTCTGCAGCTGGCGTGGGCGGAGGTGTCGCCTGGGGGCCGGGGCGCAGTGGGGGGGGCGGGCGGGGAGGAGGGGCATCCCCGGCCGGCTCCAGGGAGGCCCTGGGCTTCCTCATCACATCCTGGAGCTTCTCCACGCGGACCCGGCGCAGATGGGACAGTGTTCTCATGGAGGAGAAATTTTCCAGGAACGTGTCCAGGGGCACCTCGCCCTCCAGGAACTTCTCAGCCATGGCCTGGAAGACACAAGCTCCGGTGGCATCGGGTCTGCCGGGATCGAGGCCACCTGAATACCGCTGGGTCAGAGGTCAGCTGCAGCCCCCACCCCTACTCCAGCCAGGCTGCAGGAGCTGCCTTCCCTGTCCCCCGCTTTGGGAATTTCTCTCTACGGCTCTTCTCACTGGTGATATATTATTACACAATCACGGGTTATTTATCCTGTCTCCCCCAGCAGGATGTCAGCTCCCGGAGGGTGGGGACTACCTGTCATGGCCACCGCTGTTCCCCACCCTGGCATCATGCCAGGCTCATGGCAGATGCTAAACTGGGTGTCAACTGACCAGATGAATGCTGGCTCCCTGGTCACTAGCTGGCCTAGCCTAGGGGCTTAGGGGCCTGGCAGAGAGCAGAGAGATGTGGAGACAGCCAGTCTGCCCACAGAGAGTGAAGACGGGCCCAGAGGGAAGCAGGAGAGAGCTTCCAGGAAAGGGGAGGGGTTGGCGGCCTGGCTTCAGTCCTCGAGGGTACCTGCTCGCTGCCTTCCCCACCAAGGCCTGCAGCTGCCCCACAGCTGTGCCATCCATCGTCCATTTCCGCTTCAACTAGTGAGACTGGGTCCCCATTCCCTGCATCCAAAAGGGCCTCCATGGGGACTACAGATGGAGGGACCATTCACCTCTGCCATCTACTAGAGCCTGGGTCCTGAGCCCTGCAAACACAGGTACTCAGGACAAGAGCTCCTGCTCCCGAGGAGCCGGACCTCCGGCTTCTCCCCTCTCCTGGGGCTGCCTGGTCTCTCTTCTGCTGCCCTTTGGCCTCTCTTCACTCTCTGTGAGCAGACTGGCTGTGGGTGAAAGACACTGCCAGGCCCCACAGCTCTGGGCTGTGCTGTGCTAGTGACCGTGGAGCCAGTGTTCACCTGGTCAGTGTTCATCTGCTCCAGGGCCGACTCTGCAAGGAAGACCAGGTGTCAACAGCTGTCTCACCTCGGACTCTTCTTCAATCTTCATGCTTTCAATCTGCAGAAGGTCCAACAAGGTCCCTAGTTGAAGTGCTGAGGAGAACTTCTCTGGAAGGGAGGGCAGAAAGATTGACATTTAAAAGTGCCTCTTAATGCTGTGGTAGAGGCCGAGGTTTCTGCAAGGGTCCTGGAGAGTCCTATGTGCCAGGGGCCCTGCCTCCGCCCTGGGGTCTCAGCAGAACCCGCTTTGGTCGGTTCCCTCTGGTCAGCTTCCTGAGCTGACAGGAGCTCAGTGAACAGACCCTGGCTCCCTGGCTCCCCGGCTCCCCACGCTGGCCTGGCCGGGAAAGCAAGAGGCCTCAGGCTCCGCCGGCCCACCCTAATCTGGCTCTGCTGCCCAGGGGGTTACTGCCTCTGTCTGAGCGTCAAGTCCTCCACCTAGAGGACCAGATGCCCCTCACCTCCTCAGACGGCAGGCTGGGACACACAAAGCCCAGACCAGGCTCTCCAGATTCAAATCCCAACTCTGCCTCTATGTAGCCGCGGAGCCCTGGCCAAGCTCCTGAGTCTCTCTAGCCTCACTCCTCTCATCTATGACACGAGATCGACGACAGGACCTACCCTGAGATGGCTGCTAAAGCACTTAGCCAGGCTGGGGATGTGGTGACCTGCAGCAACTGCTGGCCCCTTCCTGTCCTGGGGAGGGAGAGGGAATCTGTTCTTCCAGGAGATTCCAGCAGCTCCCCCAGCCCCATGGGGAACGGGGAACCTGAGTGAAGACAGGCACCCCCGGTGCACATTCCCGGGGCTGGCCACCTACCTAGCTTTGCCTTCTGCTCCTGGCACCGCTCCACCAGCTTCCGGAGCTCCTGGTACTTGTCGGAGAGGTTCGAGCGGCTGATCTCCAGCGGACCCTGGAACTCCAGGTTCCGTTCGGCCAGGCTCCGGTTGGTAGCCAGTGCCATCTCTCGCTCCAGCTGCAGATCCTGGACCTACAGGGAAAGACACCTGATCATGAGACCCGCCACTCAGCTCCTGGCGGGCTGGGCCAGGGGCTCCTGGGACTTGTTGCTTACCGTGGGGAAGCCAGGCAACACTCAGCCCCCAGGCAACACTCAGCCCCCAGTCAGAGTCAGATGGCGTGTTAAGTGCATGCTAAGTCACTTCAGTCATGTCCCATTCTGTGTGACACTATGGACTGTAGCTGGCCAGGCTCCTCTGTCCATGGGATTCTCCAGGCCAGAATACTAAAGTGGGTTGCCATGCCCTTCTCCAGGGGATCTTCCCAACCCAGGGATTGAACACGTGTCTCTTAAGTCTCCTGCATTGGCAGGTGGATTCTTTACCACTAGTGCCACCTGGAAAGCCCAGAGTCAGATGGACACGGGTTCAAACTCTGAGCAAAGCACTCTGACCCAGATGCCTCACCAAAACCTTAGCCCAACAGCCTCTGTGGTGGAGGCACGTGGGGAGCTGGCACTAAAGGGACGTGTGATGAGTGGGAGGAGCCCACTGTGGGCTGTGTGGAGCTCCGGGGAGGGAGCGGGTAGAGTCAGAGGCTTCCTAGAAAGGAAGGGACCAAAAGAACCAATCGCTCATCCCCAGGATTCAGAGGCAAGAGACCTCCTCTGAGGTGCACTAACATGGCCCAGGCCAGAGCACAGGCTGGACACACAAGGAGGTTAGTCAGAAGAAAGCCAGGGCCAGCCTGAGACACCGATACCAGACGGACCTGCCCTGCCTCCTCCACGTGTGTGTCCTGCAGAGGAGCTACGCAGATGAGCTCACAGGGGGCCCCCAGGAGAACTGGAGGGGAGTCCTCAGGTGAGCCCCTGCATGAGCCTGGCTGAGACCACGTCCCCGGGCTGAGCGGCGCTCTTGCCATTAGCGAGGTCCTTCGTGGTCGCCAGCTTGTGAGGTGGCAGCCTCAGAAACCCTTCCCAGACCCACTCTGACCTGAAGCCCCGTCCATTTATCAGGGAGAGGAGGGAGGAGAAACAGACTCACACCCCTGCGGGAGTGAGGACTACACCCCAGCATCACTAGGTGCACCAGCGCCCCCTGCTGGGTTCAGGGTGCAGCTTGGCAAGACCGGCTTCCACCAGGAACCACCGAGCAGCTTCACCATGGTGAGCACATGGCGAGCCATGCCTGACTGGCTCGACCCCAAGCAGACGCAGGAAGCCATGCGCGTCCTAGAAGTGGGGGTTTCGGAGGGCCTGGAGCCCTGTGCTCTGGGGTGGGCTGGGAGCCTGCCCTTCGGGCTCCAGACTGGAAAGAGGACTGCCATGGCTACCAGAAGTTGTGGGGCCTGGCCACGGCCTCCCGGGTCTGCCCCCACACCTGGCTGGCACAAACACCCTCTGGAGCTGCTCAGAAAGGGCCCTGACTCAGGGACGCCTGCACTGTGGGGTTCCAATCTCATTTTCATCAGCCACGAAAGCGTTCCTTCTCTTATGTGGCAGACCCAGAGGGGCACCTGAAGTGCCCTGCTCAGCTGCCCCTTAAGGGGCCCCAGATCCCCAGTGGACATGTCCTCTTTATATCTCCACTGCCTTTTCCCTGGGTCTTAGCCAGTAAATCTATGCCAGACACTTTCCCCTAAACCTGGTCCTACCTGTTTCTGCCCCCTCTCCCCAGAGTCTCTCCCAAATCTTTCCCCATCAGGAGTTCACAATAAAGCCCTTGACCCCCTATTATATAAGAGGTCAATGAGACAGCTCAAGCATCCCACCTAGAAGATTCCAAAACACACACAGTTCCACGTGGAGAGCGGTCCCCTGCTCTTTTCTCCAAGCAACATCCACAGCCCAAACTCCGTGAGCTCCCTTCCCTCCTCGAGTCCCACAGCGATGATCACGTCTCACAGCCCATGGCAGGAACCCTGTCCACCAGGTCTCATGAGTCTACAGAACTCGTTTTTCACTTCCCCGCGATCCCGTGAGTGTTCTTCCCTTCTGAGAATTCAAATCAATTAGTCAGGCACAGCTGCATGTCACAAAACTTAACTTGTCTTTTGCCCACAAGGTTGTTTCTGCTGACATTTTCCGTGATTCTGTGCTTCGCCACACCTCCCATGGGCCTGCCCAGCTTGAAGGTCAATGAATTCTAATTATGTAATTTGGCCTGTTTCTACGAAGTTCTGTGCCCTTGAGAACAGGCCTTGGCATTCCCATCACACTGTGCTCGCGGCAGACTCATGAAGCACTTGGTGTTTAACATATGAAGACCAGGGGATGAAGGCTGGCATCGAGTCAGCTTGGAGCCGGGCCCTGGCTGAGCTCACAGCCTTACTCACTCTAGGAGGCAACTTTGGAGTTTAATCAAGCCCAGCCTCGCTCTGGGTGGCAGGATGCACATCTGGGCCCCGGGCCTCCCCTCACACCCTGCCCTGCACCCTGTGCTCTCCAGCCCTGGCGAAGGCTGCTCCTCCAGGGAGAGGGGTTAGTGGGGCAGCTGGAGCACTGGCAAGGAAGGAGCCAGGACCAGGTCCGGCTGCACAGCCCCTCTCGGAGAGGGAAGAGGTCTGCATAGGTGGAGGTAGGAGGAGTTGGATGGCTAGGCTTCCCTTTTCTGGGGTCAGACACTGTGAATATACAGAAGAGACAAACGGCACCGTTCATCAGCAAAGACAGAAGCACATGCCAAAGGCCAATCAATGACCTTGCTGAAATGTGTCCGTGTCTCCCGACCATCAGGGGCAGGAGGCAGTGGCGTGTGGAGATGAGGACAGGCTGCAGCCACTCAAGGCATGGCCAGGGGCATGGCCAGCTCTACAGCCACATCCAGTCAACTGACCTCTTCGACCTTGCAGGGGAGTCACAGGGTCGAGGCGATGGGAAGGGCAGGGAGTGCCCTTTATAAAATGTAAAGCTCTGTACTTTCAGAAGGTGGCTTATTCCCGTGAGGACGGTGACTAGGAGCTGAGGTGATTAGGTGTCTGCTACTGACTGAAAGGGATTAAACAGGAGATGAGCCTAATCTCAGTCCCAGAACAGCTCTCCTAGAGATGCAGGGCCAAGTAAGGCTGTTGGCGAAAGGCAGCTACACGACAGAACAAGTGCTTTTAGAAATGTCTCCAATCCCAGGCTGGAGCAACAGGGTAGGGGCTCCAGGGGCATGCAGGTCCCTGAAGACACCAGGAGCCAGAGCTGGCTGGGGGCCTGGACTCCCTGGCCCTGCCCTTCCTCCCTCCCCAAAGAGCCCAGGAACCGGACTGAGACCCCAGGGGCTCCTCTGGCTGGGTCCAAACCAGGGTGCGGGCCACAGAAAAGGGAAAGAGACTTGGCCCAAACTTCCAACAAGCCAGCATCCCTGAGGAGGGCCCCAGTCCCATCTGCCATCTCTGGCCCCATGACAGTTTCCCCTACCTCTGGGGAGTCCTGGGCCAGTCGGTCGATGGCCTCCGGATCGTTCTGCATCTCCTCCAGCTCCTCCAGGGTCTTGTCTTTTAGTGTTTCCATCTTTCCTGGGATCACAGAAGGACACTGAAGTGAGAGAGGGGTGGCTCAGGTGGAAGGGACCCCCGAGCCCATATTCATCATCTGTCAAAGACCAACTGGAGTTTCCCAGCGATGCTGCCAGTCCACAGGCAGGCCCAGGGAGGTCACGGTCTGGCCACCCTGCCCATCCTATTCCCAGGGAGACTAAGAAGCTGCTCCTTCACCCAAACCATGAACCGCAGGATACGCAGAGGAACCGGGCAGCCAGAGGCAAAACCACGATTCCTGGAGGTGCTAGATGAAGTTCCCCAAGAAGCAGACAGGACAGGCAGGAGGACAGAGGCAGACAGCCAGGGACAGAGGCTAAACTTGGCCCAAGGCCGCCTGTGAGCCCTGATGCCAGCACACACCCTAGGAGGTGTCTATTTCTGTCTGAACCCGAAATACACCTACTCTTCACACGGGGGCTTTGTCAGCTTCGGGCGCCTCCCTGCCTGTCATGTTTAGCACACCAACCACCTCGGGTTTGCCGCAAGCATTCTCTGCAGCTCCACATGCCACAAAACGAACCCTCATGTGCCACAAAAACCAACTGTCACATGCATGTCCTCATTAGAAAAAAACCAGAAATCGCCACTAAACTGGCCCCTGCGGGTACCAGAAGGAAAGGAAATCGACCGACCCGAACAGGATGCCTGCTTCGATGGAAGAGCTGGTTTCGGCAGCCCTTTCCCCGTCGCTCAGCCCAGGGGGATGTGGATCGATGACTGTATGACACAAGGTCACAGCCAGGCCCCAGGAGGACAGAGCTCCAGGGAGAAGAGGAAGCACTAACACACTCAGGGCTCACTTCCCTTCTGCTGACAGCATCCTCTGTTCTCATCTATTCTCACCATTTCCAGACATGTGTTTTACAGCTCGGATTTTTCACTACAAAGGCTCGCCAGTTTTCCTAGGATCCCGATGCTACAAAAACCCAGAGTCCCCCATCGCCTCTCTGTGCCATGGCTCAGCGGGAATGACGACTGGGCCGAGGGGGCACCGTGGAGTCCAGGCCCAGGGTTACAGCTGTGTGGCCAGAGGTGACCTCCATGCTTGCTTCCTCATCTGGACTAGGAGGGGAAGGCATCTCCAGGGCAGCAGAAAGACGAAGGAGAAACCCATCAAGGGAGATCACGTGACGCCTCTGCCAGGAAGGCCCAGGTTCAGCCTTCATGCTCCAGTGTAGCTATTAAAGGTGCCCCCCCTTTCAGGCTCCGAAGTGTCCTGGTTTAGATAACCAATTAAATGGTCACCTGACTGACAGACCTCTACAGGGCCACCCCCATTTTCTGTTACCTACTGAGGGCTGAATGTCGCCCCCAACCTCCACAACAAGGATGCCAAGTTTGCTGAGCATCTGAATCCCGGGGGGGACGCTTGCTGAGAATGCAGGAGCCACAGCCGCACCCTCAGAGCCCTGCGTCGTAGGCCAGGGTGGGGCCCAGAAATCTCCCGGAGATGTGGACGCAGCTGGTCCGAGGCCAGATTCTGAGAAAGACAACAGCTCGCTGCTGGTCGTGTGCAATGGAGGCCACTAGGGACTGAGCACTGTGGTGTGAGTTTTACAACGCACTGCCTCTCCTGCTCCTGCGAGGTGGAGGCAATTGTCCCACTGGTGGGTGGGGATCAGAAAGGTTACAAGGGGCAGAGTCAGAATTCTGCACTCTGTCTACACCTCACTCTGAGACTCCCGACAAGCTTGGTTGATGGTGAGGGTCTGGGGAAGGAGAACTGGGGAGGCCCCTCCTTGCTGTTTAGTCCCTAAGTCGTGTTCGAGTCTTTCGTGACCCCACGCACTGCAGTCTGCCAGGCTCTTTTGTCCATGGTATTTCCCAGGCAAGAATACTGGAGTGGGTTGCCATTTCTTTCTCCAGGGGATCTTCCTGACCCAGGGAGTGAACCCACATCTCCCATGTCTCCTGCATTGGCAGGCAGATTCCTTACCACTGAGCCACCAGGGAAGACCACTGGGGAGGCCTCTCATCGCCACCCCCTCCCCCAAACTTATTACTCTGCAAACCCAGCAAGTGCGCCACGAGCGAGACAGGCAAGGGGAACAGAGCAACATTCTGAAGACCTGGAATGTCAGGGGCCTGGGCTCTATCAGACTGACCTTGTCTGAGTCCCAGGCCCTGCCACTTGCCACTGTGGGAAGTGGCTCAGTGAACTCACTCTTAGCCTCAGGTTCTTCATCTGTAAAATGAGTCAGTGCAATGGTCAACACAGGCAAAGAACTGGCTCAGTGTGAGGCCTGGCCTAAGACAAATGCTGACAAAAGGCTCCAATGCTGCAGAAGTTACTTACTGGTAACTAAAGCCTCCAACACAGCCCAGACTTGCTGGGCCTCAGTGGCAGCTGGCCTGGCTCCACCCACCTGGGGAGGGACCTGCTACACGAGGATGTCTGCTCCTTTCCAAAGTTAGGGCTGAGCACAGAGATACCCCCAGACTGAGGATGGACACTCCAGTGTGGGCAGCTGGCTGGCCGCAGACACAGTGCAGTTTCTGCAGTGCCACCTGAGAGGGCCCCAGCAGGTCCAGACATGCTCACTACGCACCCGCTCCCCAGGATGGGCTCCCACTCTCCCCCGACCACTTACCATGGGAGGTGGCCTCAGCCACGCACGGTGGGTGAGACCACATTCAAGGCAGCACAGCCTCAAGAGCCGATGGCACACTTTTCGGTCTCGGGATACCTGTCACTCCTAACACTATGGAGACCTCAAAGAGTTCTCGTTTATGTGGATCTTAGCTATTGATATATATCAAAATTAAAAGTGAGGGAAGACACAAGAACACGAAAGCACACACACACTTGCCGTCAGAAGGATGTTGCGTCGTGAACCCTCTGAAGACTTCCCTGCGTACTCATTCGAGAAAGAAAGAAAAAAGGAAAATAATGCCCTAGGTTACGAAAATCACTCTGACCTCACAGACAGCCTGACAGGGCTCTCAGAGATCCCCTGGAACATACTTTGAGAACCACTGGCCCTAGATGTTAGGTGCATAGACTCAGGAGCCAGACTGCCTAGGTTTGAAGCTGATTTCTGCCACTTACTATGTGTGTTATTTAATCTCGCTGTGCCTCAGTTTCTCCACCTGTAAAACAGTAGTGCCTGGCACAACGTAGCACTACATAAGTCTTTGTTGTCACCAGGATGCCCATAACCTCATTACGCAGTGAGTCTCACTATTATCCAACCTCAGAGACGAGGTTGAGAGAGGTGTCCAGGGTCACCAGGCCCGGAGGGGACAGTGCCTGAACCAGTCCAGGACTCTTCTCACCATCTTCAGCAGATTTGCCGGGGGTCCCTGCTGAAAGCCAGAGTTCCAAGTTCCCTAGACCCAGAACTTCAGCATCTCCACAATTCATTCATTCATTGTTTCTTTCTTCCTTCCTTCCTTCCTCTCTCTTCCTTCCTTCCCTTCTTTCCAGTTTTACTGAGATATAACTGACATACAGCACTGTGTAAGTTTAAGGTATAGAACTTAATGATTTCCCTCACATCATGAAATGATGACCATAATTTTAGGGAACATCCATCATTTCCTACAGGTAACAAGATTAAAGAAATAAGAAAAAAACTTGTGTGTGTGATGAGAACCCTCAGGATTTTCCTTCTTAACGACTTTCAAATATAACATATGGTGTTAATTACACTTAACGTTGTCTCTATAAATTGCATTTTTATAAGTAAAATTTATAAACTGTTATAAATTATATTTATCATATCTTTATCATCCCTATCAATTATCTACCCTATAATGGAAGTTTGTACCTTTTGATGGTCCTCCTCCAATTCCTCCCCCCTACCCCCCACCCCCATCTCTAGTAACCATGAACCTGATCTCTTTTTCTATGAGTTTATTTGTATGTTTGTTCGTTTGTTTTGAAGTGTGATTGACCTACAACCTTGTTAGTTCCTAGTATACAACACAGTGATTTGCTTCCATACATTTCAAAATGACCACCAGGACAAGTCTGGTTACGCTCAGTCACCCTACAAAGATATTAGTTATTGACTGTATTCCCCACACTATACATCTGACACACGTGACTCATTCATTTTGGTTCTCTCACCCCACTGCACCACTGCCTCTGTTTGTTCTCTGTATCTATGACTCTGTTTCTGTTATGCTATGCTTGTTCATTTGTTTTTTAGATTCTACATACAAGTGAAACCATAGAGCATTTGGCTTTCCCTGTCTTGACTTCCTTCACTTAGCATAAACGACTAATTTAATTTTAATGACATTTTCAGGGGGCTCAATCTCCCTGTACTGTTTCTGCCAAGTGTCTATCAAGCCTCCACACGCACTGCCTTCCGGGTGCTGACAGCCTGGCTCATGCAGGCATGGAAAGGGCATGTGAGAACAGGGGTCTTTCCCTCCGGGATTTAACTCTGCGTGTGCAGCCCTGTGACATTGAGCATCACCGAGTGAGGCCACTGCAGTATCCAGACCAACCAACAGAACGCGGGTGTACGGTCTGGAGAGGACAGCCCCAGCGCTGCGGCCTCTGCAGGGAGATCCATACAACGGGCACATCCGCCACGCCACCAGGCTTCGAGCAGGCCAGGACAGTCGCCCTGCATGCAGGCCGGGTGTCAGGGGGGGTGCTGAGGGGGTCCTGGGGGCTCATCAGGAGCAAGAGGCACTAACACTGGACACCCCCTGCAGCCCCCCAAGAGGCTTGGCTTCCCTGATGGGCTGGCCTCCACCAGCCACTTTCCCTCCGCCACCCTCCTCCCCAAAAGGGAAATGTTTTGATCAGAGGAAAGTCACTAAAACAAAATCTTTCTAAAACTTTCAAGTTATTTTACAACATTCTCATCTCTTTTTCTACTGGGGCTGTCCAAAGGGTAGTACAGACGCCTCTGTGCATCAGGTGTGCATGTCCATCCTTCTTGAATTTGCAGTGTATGTGGGTGTTCGTGGGTGAGTCTGTGACAGCAAAGCAGCCAAGTCTTCCCCCTGGGCTTGAAAGTCCAAGGTCACACAAAGGGGGCCTGATGTTGCTAAAACCTGTATGAGGCTGCTGCTTCCACTAGAGAGGGATAGAGGCAAGGATGTAACTTGTCATCAAAGTTTGGTAACAAGTCACTGAAGATACTGAGCAAAAAAGGCGACTTTCCGGTGTTAAATAAAGAAAAAAAAAATCCTAGGAATAATTTACCATGCTGTGCTGTGCTGTGCTAAGTCACTCTTTGTGACCCTATGGACTGTAGTCTGCCAGGCTCCTCTGTCCATGGGATTCTCTAGGCAAGAATACTGCAGTGGGTGGCCATTTCCTCCTCCAGGGAATCTTCCCAACCCAGGGATTGAACCCAATCTCTTCTGTCTCCTGCATTGGCAGGCAGGTTCTTTACCACTAGCGCCACCTGGAAGCCCATATGACCCAACGGTTCCACTACTGGGCATATACCCGGAGAAAACCATAACTGAAAGAGACGTATGTACCTCAACGTTTGTTGCAGCACTATTTACAATAGCTAGGACATGCAAGCAACCTAGATATCCACTGACAGATGAATGGATAAAGAAATTATGGTACATATATATAATAGAATATGACTCAGTCATATAAAAAAACACATTTGAATCAGTCCTAATGAGGTGGATGAACCTAGAGCATGTTACACAGAGTAAAATAAGTCAGAAAAACCAGTATCATATATTAATGAATATATATGGAAGCTAGAAAGATGGAACCTACTAGCAGGGTAGCAGTGGAGATGCAGACACAGAGAACAGACTTGTGGATACAGTGGCGGGAAGGAGAGGGTGGGATGAACTGAGAGAGCAGCCTGAAAACATACAAATTACCATATGTAAAATAGATAGCCAGTGGAAATTTGCTGTATGATGCAGGGAGCTCAAATCAGGTGGTCTGTGATGACCTAGAGGGATGAGATGGGGTAAGGAGAAAAATGAGAGGGAGGTTTAAGAGGGAGGGGTTATTCATCTTGATGTATGAATATCTATGGCTGATTCATGTTGATGCATGGCAGAAACCAACACAATACTGTAAAGCAATTATCCTCCAATTAAAAATTTTTTTTAAAAAAATAAAAAGCATATAAAACTAAAAAGAAAAAAAAAAAAGAATGGTGGCCAATCTAGGGAAAAAAACAAGCAAGTGAGCACCCCAGCGGATTCCAGGGTGTGTCTACCTTTGCCACTACACACGGCCCCCCGGAGTCGCCTCCCCCTCCAACTGCTGTCCAAACGAGGACATTCCTCTGCCGTCTGAAGTCCCACACCTGCCTCTGTTTGATGGCTTTAAACTCCTGTGGCAAAAACCCCTGGCACATCTATCTACCTGGTGACCTGGACAATCACGTGTCTTTTAGGCAGTGAGAATTCACCCCCAAAGTGGGCAAGGAATGAAACATACAGCTCTCCTAATTAACCCATCTCTCCCTGGACCAGGCTCCCTGGGTGGGGAAAAGGATTCCATTCTGTGTGGGGAACGTGCTGCTCTGTGCTCGCATTCATCCGCCCTCCTGTGATGCCTCTCTGCCATTCCCTGATTGGGAAAGACTTGTCGCTGCTGCTGTTGTCCAGTCGCTAAGTCGTGTCCGACTCTTTTCAGCCCCATGGACTGCAGTATGCCAGGCTCCTCTGTCTTCCACTACCTCCCGGAGTTTGCTCAAATTCAAGTCCGCTGAGTCGGTGATGCTATCTAACCATCTCAGCCTCTGCCATCCCCTTCTCCTTTTGCCTTCAACCCTTCCCAGCATATCAGGCTCTTTTCCTATGAGTCAGTTCTTCGCATCAAGTGGAGTTTCAGCAACAGTCCTTCCGAAGAATATTCAGGATGGGGAAAGATGGCTACTCTCAAAGACAGGCTGCTAAGTCATCCCACGGTCATACAAAGCCTCTCTTGGGTCAATTCCCTTTCATTGTAGACTTCAAAGCATGCCATGCATGTTTGAAATGCCTCAAGAACTTCAGGTATGAAACAGCTCCATTTCATGCAGGTCATGAGAATGAACCCTTGAGGTCAGCCTGCAATTCTGATGTTCTCGATACTACCAGAAGTAGATCTCTTTCATGTAGCAAGTTTTCAGGTGAAATGTACTCGGCCACAGTGGGATGTGGGTTACAGTGCTTTTCTTCTTAATCCACCTTCTCTGGTTTCTAACTCAACATCCCTCTCAATTCTATCATGCCCATTTCACAGGTGGTGAAACTGAGGTAGAATGGCATGTAACTTTGCGACCTCACACACTGTAGCCCATCAGGCTCCATGGAATTCTCCAAGCAAGAATACTGGAGTGGGTAGCCATTTCCTCCTCCAGGGGATCTTCTCAATCCAGGAATCGAACCCAGGTCTCCTGTATTGCAGGTGGATTCTTTCCAGTCTGAGCCAGCAGGGAAGCCCTTTGGAAACAAGAGAGGTGACACCAGACCTGGAAGCTCTGACCTGGCTGGCTGCTCCTTGAACCAGGCTCTGCCCACCCAGTTGCCTCTGCTCACACTGCCCCACAAGGCACTGCTGACCCGTGTAAGAGCCACATGTCCCCATCTCCTCTGGAAGAGGTCTGCTCAGGATCCCATGACCAAATGTGTCCCCCTCAATTTTCCTTCCTTGTCAAAGGGACACTAATGGTCCCATGGCTCCCTTCTTCTGAAATCAAAGCCCTTTGCAAACTCTCCCATTAATTTATATAAACTGTCTAGTAAGTAAAGTGAACTCAGGGCGTATTTCAGAGATGACAGCCAGAGACAAACAGGGTACTGCGCAAGGTCCCATAAACGGCTGTATTGCCCAAGTTCCTACAAACTGTTACCGCAGGCCAGAGTCCCATCCTCCTGCTGGTATTGACTTCGCAAACGACACCCGGGAGAGGTGAGAGTAGCGTTTAGATATAACGTTTTCTGAGCTGCAGAGATTACAAGTCCAGGCAAGCCGCCAATCACCTTGGCCCTCCCCAGTCCCTGCCTCCGGGTAGAGGTGCCTCACAAAGATGCCCGCTGACCTGAGGAGTAGGCAAGTTCCATCTTACAAGACTTATTGAGGCACTGCCCACCCCTGCAAGTTATGGACGCCTTTGCTTCAGAAGTCCACAGACATTGCCTGATCCCAAGACACCCAGGGAGGCTGAGAGCAACAAGCATGTCTCATAATTTGTAGAAGGGGTTGGGGATGGGGGCAGAGAAGAGACAGTATTCTGCCCAGGCCCACAAAGCAAGTACCCCCAAAGTCTGGGGGTACCCATCTCCTGCTGTCAGTGTTCTGCCTCTGGATCATCCAAAGTGGCAGAGGAATCCAGACCAGTGCTTCTCAAAGTGGCCACAACCCCCAGGGAAGCCATCAAGTAGAGGACGGGGTGGGGGAAAGGGTTTCGGAGAAGCTCTTTGGGGATACACAGGCCATCTGTTTTTGCCTCTGGAGCCCTAACAACTCCAGTGACCTCACCCCTTGGCACTGAGGCCCTGAACTGGACCCCCTCCCACTTACCATGGTGCCCAGAATGAGGCTGGGCACTTTTTGGGCAGTGCCTGGGGACTGCCCAGGGGAGGGGCCAAGAGAGAAGAGGCGAGGTGAGGAGAGGCAAGCCCCTTGATGGCAAGGAGAGTCCTTGTTGGCTGTTGTATCTCCAGGGCCTGCAGAGGCTGACACACAGCGCAGGGTATGCTAAGAAAAACAGCCAGCGGCAGGGAGTTGGCTGGTGGGCAAGTCACACGGGACACGGGGCTATGAGGATGGGGCTTTTTCTATTTTCAGCCTTCATTCATTTATTCCTGCTTCGCTGAATGAACATTTAAGGAACAGTCACTACAAGGCAAGGACAGAGCAGGGCTCCAGATGAAAGCAGGAAGGATAAGTGGGAGCAGAGGGAGGGGAATAAATGTTTACTGACTTCTGATTACGTACCAGACACAGACTTACATTAAAACCGATGCTCCCTAGGAACTCAGTTTGGTTTTTTAAAAAGAAACACTTCACCACGAAGCATAGTGAACACAGGTGAGAGTGGAGTGAGGAGTTGGTAGGTGGTCAGCTCTGAGGGGTGGGGGTGCTGGGGGCCCAGGAGGCCTCCCTATAGGGGAGACTGGTGTTGGAACAGGAGTCAGAGGGTCAGGGGCAGGCAACAGCAAGGCCGCCAGGGAAGCCACTCACAGAGCATCCACAGGTACAGGGACAACAGCTCTTTGGGGGTGCTACCTCCCACCCTAAGGAGATCAGATTGGGACTGAGGCAGAGATCAGACTGGGACGAGGCGGGAAAGGAACAGGTGATGATCTGTGTTCCCTCCACGGAGAAGAGACAATGTATCAACGACGGCTCACTAACTGAGAAAGAAACTTTCTTCTTTTCCTTTCCTTCCTTCCTTCCTGTCTTTCTTTTTTTCTCCTCTGAGCTTTCACCCCCACAGAGCTCACAAACCCAGATGCCTACACAAGCCAGGCAGGAGTGTCAGAGACCGTCTCCCCTGAAAGCTCCATCCCAGCTCGGGCACCACCTGAGGAGGGCGGGCCCAGCGTGACCAGACCTGCCTGGTCTCCAAGGGAGGCTAGAAACCCACAAAGCTGTGACGTCTCCCTATTTTTAAATTTCAGTAACCAGTTCAAAGTTGTAACAACCACTGGATGAGCTGTGGTTTGTCACCTGACATCAACACCGTACCCTCCATGAGCGACGCCTGCGAGGACAGAGGCCACAGAAGGAGGAAGGCACGTGTGAGAGGGGTGGGGAGACAGACACTTCTCAGGTGTCCTGGGGCTCAGCTTCTGCCTGGTGTAGGGGCTGACCAAGCTGGAGCAGCGCCAGCCAGAGACAAGGAGGCAGTTTCCAAGTGTGACCCTGGGCTTTGCCAAACCTCACAGCATGGGGAGGGGTCACGAACTCTCCAGCCACTGGTTCTGCTGCTTGCAGTCTTGCCCTCATCTTCTTTCCACTACTCTCTATCTTAATGAAATCGAGCTCACGTACCTTGAACACAGGAAACACGATCGAGTGGAAGATAATGAGGCCCCGAAGTGACTACACAACCCGCAGTGGATGGAGGCCAGAGCGCTGCCCTTGGTCACTGGTGGGACGCCTGCCAGGCCTCAGCTCAGGGCAGCCCTCCAGATCTGACCTCAAGCGGGAAAACAGCAAGGTACTGATGGCTCCCGCTCAATGAGGACCTATCCTGGGACTGTTCAGCTCAACAACAAATACTTTCAACTGATATTAGATCCCGTACAAGGATAAACTTGCCGGGCGGAGGGGAGGGTGGGGCATGGGGAGGAAAGACTGAAAGCATAACTCAGCATTTTCTAAGCAGGAGGGTGCTCAGATCAGAGTAAGTTGTGCAGCCCTGGAGATGGCTGGCAGTGCCCCTCACCCCTTGCCTCTGCATAAACAATTAGTGCTAGGTCTCTTCCTGCTGGGTGCAGAACAGAAACAGAATTTGGGGACTGAGGTCCTAGGTTTGTGCTTTGGCTCCTCAGCTCCTTAGCTGTGTGACCTCAAACACATCCCTTAACCTCAGTTTCCTCATCTGTAAAACGGGCAGCATGATGATAGTCCCACCTCGGGGGCTGCATGTGTGCCTGGCATGAGCAAGCAGCCCTGAGAGGGCTTTGTCATCTCCTGAGTCCAGAATAAATATTAATCATTCTGCCTCGTGGGGGAAATCCGATGATTTGAGGTGACTCCTGACTCTCCAGGGTTCAATACTGAGTTAAGGAAATAACTTCCATTTCTGAACCATAACCCGTAACTCTGACTGAGCCAGTGCTTGTTTTCCTGGCTCCACCAGGAGTTAAGCACTGACTCCGATCACTCTCCTCCTCACCCTTACCAGCCAACCTTCCCTTGCCAACTACTTCAAGCCTGAAATCACACTGCAAGGAGAGTTGTAAAAGCCTTGGCTTTTCTTGTCACTTTCTCACATCTCCCGAGGGCAGCACAAGAAGCTGTTACCAAGGCAACCTGCATAGTTCAATCTCCGCGTGTTATCTGTTATCTGGAAATGGCCCCATTTCTCCCCTTGTGACAAAAACACCTGTGGCTGCCTTAGAAACCTTTCTAAGCCTGCTGCTTAATGAGGAAATATGTTCTGATCTGATTAAGTTTTCTTTTCCCAGGACAATTTCAACTGTTGAATCAAGTAAGCAGTCACCTAACTTCCCACAGGACTTGACGAAAGCAAACCACCCATCATGTACCTCTCACTTGCCCCCAAACACCATTGAACTGACCTGTCTTGACAATCTGAAAAGGTGGTATGTACCAGAAGTCTTCCAGAAGGGAGACTTCTTTTGTTTTCTTTCTTTCTAAGGAATTTCTGGAGTTGGGATTGGGGTCGGAGATCCCTCCATATTTCCCAGTGCTAAATAGTTAAAACAGTGTGAAAGGCAGTGGAAAGAGTTCAAGGCTTGAGAGTCCAATATTCTGGATTTAAATCCCAGGTTGACCTTTTACTGGGCTTTAGACAGTAAAGAATCTGCCTGCAATGCAGGAGACCCAGGTTTGATCCCTGGGTTGGGAAGATACCCTGGAGAAGACTGGAATGGCTACCCGCTCCAGTATTCTTGTCTGGAGAATTCCATGGACTGGCAGAGGAGCCTGGCAGGATACAGTGCATGGGGTTGCCAAGACTCAGACATGACTGAGCAACTAACACAGCAACTTGACCTTTTACTAGTTTTGTGACCTTGGGCAAACTATTCAGCCTCCTAATTCTGTTTCTTACTGGTAACATGGGAGTAAATCTACCAACTTCATGGAGTGGTTATAAGAGTTTAGCAAGAAATAAACATGAAAACTTTTGGAGGTGCTAGGAAAACCACCAAGCCAGCGCTAGGTAGCATTAACTCATGCACTCTCACACTTTTTCAAAACTTATTGTTGCAAAGTGCTGCCTGACAACCCAGCCAGGCTCCCAGCTAGGCCCATGTGGGAGAACTCTGAAAGAACAGGTTCCAGAAGGCAGCAAAGGATATGGCTCTCTGAAACAGACTCCAGACCAATCTGAACAAAGGTCCACAAACATAAGGCGGCCCATACATCTATGGGAGATGTATGGTCTCTCAGGACAAGGCTTTTGGAGGACATTGTCATCAGTACACTAATATTTACATGACTGGATGCTCTTCAGGTCCCTGAATAACTCCATCTGATGTCTCTTTCCCCAGAGACAGGTTCCAAGTAAGAAGACCCAGGGATGATGAGCCATTTACTATGCCAAGTGCAGGAAGGCACCCTTATCACCTTTCTTCTCCCCAAACTAGATTCCCCTCCCGACCTCCACTTCCAGCAGCCTTCCATCCTCACTGCTCCCCTCCAGGCTAGTTCCCTCACCTCTGAGGTCCACCACCAGGTTTGATCTAGTCATTGTTCAAATGTCTTTTAGGTGCATCCATTGCTACCCTTCCACAAACTCCAAAATGGGACTTCCTACCTCCAAATTGCCAGGCACCTAAGGATTAATGTTTTTTAAACACTGCTTTTAACTCCATCCAACCTTCCCTGAAGCTCACCATCTATTTGGTTTCCCCTTCCCTTTTCTGTTTCTCTCCCTAACACCTTGGCTGGGAAGAGTCTAAGCACAGCCTGACACACTGTCAGGACCTGCATCTCCATCCTCTTTCCCCATGTGCCTCCTGAGCCCACTCCTGATGCTTTCCAAAACTTTATCAACCCCCCAGGACTCAGGACACATCACAGAGGCCATGCTCTGGGCAAAGGGGTAGGGGAAGGGCCCCACTCTCCCAGCTCAGTCTTTCCATTGACATGATGCAGGTCCCCAAGGCACCTTCCGGAAAGCAGTTGGAAAACCATACCCCTAAGCCCTCACTCCTGTTGATCCCCACTGTCCCCTCCACCACCTGCCTTATCCCCCGTCCTCCAGCTGGGATGCCTCACCAGCAGGGCACAGAGGGAAGGAGGGAGGGCTCTGCACAGTAAATGGTACATGGTTCTCACAGAGCACATGGGAAAGCTGGAGTGGTCTTTGGGAGAAGCAGTAAGGAGGGGCAGAGGCAGCTTACTTCATCCCCCTACACCTCGGTCTCATCTGTAACACAGGAGTTTTACAAGGACAAATGAGTTGGTCCTGGGGAAAACTAATGTCCTGTTCTCAGGCCGGGCTCAATAAAGGGTCATGATTCTTATTACCATGGCTGAGTTCCCACACTCAGCTCATTCTGATGTTTGTAACTCAAGCCCTTCTCACATGGACACTAAGGAGAGAAAACCTCAGATTCCTCCAGAGACCACATCAGTCAACAGAATGACAGAACTCAGATGGCTGGGTGGAACTCAGATCAATAGCATTCAGCGAGGACTTCCCTGGTGGCGCAGATGGTAAAGCGTCTGCCTACAATGCAGGAGACCTGGGTTCGATCCCTGGGTTGGGAAGATCCTCAGGAGAAGGAAATGGCAACCCACTCCAGTACTCTTGCCTGGAAAATCCCATGGACGGAGTAGTGTGGTAGCTTACATACAGTCCATGGGGTCGCAAAGAGTCGGACATGACTGAGCGACTTCACTTCAGTCAATACAATGGCCAAAAAAAAAAAAAAAAAAGGTCATCTAACAAGTAGTCCATTCTGGAAACTTTCCCACAGTAAAACACAACCCAGCCACTTAAGAGAAGCCTCCTGCTTGTCTGCCCTGTGGCTCTGACTTGAAAATAAAAACATCCTAAGCTACTTCACATCGAACTTTCATTTCTTTTTATTCCATCCCAACTGCTGAGATGACTCAGAAAGGATCTCGCTCTGCGGGTGGCAGTCTTCCACCCCACCCCACACTTTCTCATCTGCACACCAGACTGAACAAACAGGTTCAACCATCCTAAGGATCAAGATGAAGGTTAAGCCAAAGACACACTCAGGGCAAATAATAGGAATCTGTACAGGGTCACACTAGTGTGTCTGCTTTACTTCCAAGATGAGGAGCCTCACTTTCCAGGCTGATCTGAGGTCATCCTAGGCTGGTACAGAGTGAGGCCAGCTCCAGACCCTACCTCTGCCAGCCATGTCTGACCCTACAAATTTCTGGGTCCAGCAGAGGCAGGTAGGTGTGTTGGCGGGGCAACGGTGTAGCCACTGAAAAAGAGAAACCAGGCCTGAGCCTCCTCAACTCTACTCAGGACTCAGGCAGCAACCTACAGAGGCCATCACCACACAGGTGAGGGGGGCACAGCTGTATCAGCACCACAGTGAGCTCTAGACTCCTCTCCCTCCTAGTGCAGAAAGTCCACAGGAGCCAGGGTCTCCGGCAGCTTCCCACCTGGTTTTAGCAGACTCAGCCTTCTCCAGCACTCTTCCACATCTCCCAGGAAAATCCAGAGAGCACAGTCAATCAGGGCTGCTGAAAACTGGTTTTTAAAACACCCAGTGTTTGGTATCATGTTCAAAATCTTGTGTTCTTCAGCTTGGCATTCAAGGCCCTGTACCAGCAGAGCCCAGGCCTCCTCTTCCAGCTGTATCTCCCTCCACTCCTCCACGGGCTGTGGACTCCACCTGACTCTCTTATCTATTCCCAGAATAAACTAAATGCTTCCGATCACCTGGCAAATATTCCTCATCTAAAAAGATCAATAGGATGGGGACCCTGTCGTCTGGGAACCCCAAGATTTGCCGCTCTGCCTTTGCTCTTACTATTCTGTCCTCCTAGCCTGGAATTTCTTCCCTATACCTTCTGTAGCTTGAAAATGCTTGGTGATCCTTGATTGTCAGCTATCTTGGAAGTATTTCTTGCTCTCTTCCCAAAGACATCATCCTGCCCACCCATGGTGCTCTTTATATGAAGTGAAGTGAAAGTATTAGTCACTCAGATGTCCAACTCTTTGCAACCCCATGGACTGTAGCCTTTTAGGCTCCTCTATCCATGGAATTCTCCAGCCAAGAATACTGGAGTGGGTAGCCATTCCTTTCTCCAGGGGACATTCTCGACCCAGGGATTGAACCCAGGTCTCCCACACTGTAGGTGGATTTTTTACTGTCTGAGCTACCAGAGAAGCCCAACACACCATGCAGCAATTACTAGGTAGGAATCAGCATGATTCTCCAGCAAGACTGGGAGAAGGGCCCAGCATATGTCTCATTCATGTCTGCCTGCCTGCGCCAAGGTCAAGGCCTAGGCATGCACGAGGTCTTCAGTGAGTGCTGACGGCAGGGGGACCTTCTGTTTTTGGCAGACTTAGAGCAGGGACCAGACTTACTCTCCTGCCTCAAGCAACTCCAAATCAGACAAAATAAATGTAACAACAGTTTCCAGACACTGGATGTGAGGCAGCAGAGGATGGATTCCTCAGATGGGCAGAGCAAACGAGGTTAGTTCTTCTTGTCCCAACTCTAGACAGTTTCCAGGCCATGGCACAGGGAGGGGGTATCCAAGCAAAGTCCAACAGTCTCCCCAAGTTGGGAAGAGACAGCTGGGACTCTAGGTAGCCAGAGTTCACAGGAGAGAGATACAGAGAGATCTCTGGGAATCTGCAGGACATCCCCCTCCAGGTTTTTGCTGAGTGTTAGTAGTACTGGTCAGGATTAGAGCGAACAATCCTTGATCCTCACATTGCGCCAAGACTAATTTGTGCCCCCACCCAACAGAGTGGAATTACCTTGTAATTCATATATCAGTAGGGCACTGAACATGGTATTGCCTGGTAGTGTGAAAATTAATGCTGGTATAAAGGCTGGTCTCAGCTATCACTGCTGAATAGTGAGCCTTCAACAGATCACACTATTTTCAAGTAACTTAACAGTGTCCTCAAACAATTCCAAGACTATTTACAAAAATACAAAAGTAACCAGAACCCAACAGGGCAAAATTCCCAACATTCAACATCTAAACAAAAATTTTCAAATATACCAAGAAGAAAATATAATCCATAATGAGGGGAAAACCAATCAGTAGAAACAGATTCAAAAATATAGATAATATAACTAGCACACGAGGACATTAATATGGTTCCTATAACCATCTTCCATATACTCAAAATGCAAAAGAAGATTAAGCATGTTAAGCAGTGACAAGAAAACTAAAAAAAAAAAGACCCAAATCAAACTTCTAGAAATGGAAACTACAAATGTCTGATGTAAAAACCATACCATATGGAAATAACAGCAGATTAGGTACTACAGAAGAAAAGATCAATGATCTTGAAGAAACAGAAACTATGCAAAACCACACACACATACACACACATACACACAAACACACACACATATACACAAACACACACACACATACACACAAACACACACACACATACAGACACACAAACTGGGGGAAAAGCAAATGGGAGCATCAGACAGCTGTGGAACAACTTTAAGAATACTAAAATACATGTGACTGCAATTTTCCAAAAAGGGGAGAGAGAACAGAATAGAGAAAATCCCTAAAGAATGACTAGCTGAAAAATTTTCCAAATTTGATGAAAGCTTTAAACTCACAGATACAAAAATTCAATTAACTCAACCACCAGAAATATGAAAACTACCCAAAAAGTGAAAGTGAAAGTCATTCAGTCATGTTCGACTCTTTGTGACCCCATGGACTAAACAGTCCATGAAGTTCTCCAGGCCAGAATACTGGAGTGGGTAGCCTTTCCCTTCTCCAGGGGATCTTCTGAACCCAGGGATCAAACCCAGGTCTCCCGCATTGCAGGTGGATCCTTTCCCAGCTGAGCTACAAGGAAAACCCAAAACTACCCAAGGCACATAATAATTCAATCATTTAAAATTAGTCATAAAAGAAAAGTGGCCAGAAGGAAAAAAGAGAGATATGAACAGATGAACTTCAAAAAATAAAAAGGACAGCAGGTTACTCATACGAAACAGTGTAAGCCAAGAGACACCAGAAGCACATCTTAAAATGCTGAGAAAAATATAATTGATTTAGTGACATGTGTGACAACAAGAGTATAAAGGCCAGGAGGGAGGAAATGAGAATATACTACGGTAAGGTTTTTATCCTACATGTAAAATAATACAAGATCACTTGCTTATCGTGAATCTATCATGATAGATATCATGAATCTTAAAGCAACTACATAAAAAAAAACCCTAATAAACTGACAAAGGCAATAAAATGGAATTTTTTAAAAAACTACTCAATCCCAAATAACTCAAGAAAAAAAAAAAAGCGATATAAGAAGAAAAAACATAGGACAGATTGAAAACAAACAGCCAGATGATCGAGTTAAACCCAACCAGAGTTAACCCATCAGAGGCAAACCTAGCACAGAGATGTACCCTGGGCCCCAGAAGCCAGCAGATCCCCCACGCACAGCACTACACAGTGAAAACAGAATCCACCAGGCCCCAGCACCCAGCATCCCATGTGCCTCACACTTAAGGCCTGTCCCTCAGGTGACTGCACCCCACTGAGGAGACTCTGACAGGATGCTCTCCAGATGGGTAGCCTCACACTTCATCCTGGACTCAGAGCACGCCTGTCAGAGGGAACTGTGATGAAAACATCCCAGTTGACATGCCCAGGTTAAATTAAAATGCACGATCTGAAGCAAGATGGTGCAGTACAAAGACTTTGAGAGTTAAACTTGACTTCAGTAATAATCACATTCAATGTAAATGGGCTAAACATCCCAATTAAAAGGCAGAAATTATAAGGCTGAATTTACAAAATGCAAAACTCATCTATATGCTGCCTACAAGAAATTCACTTTAAACATAAAGACACAAACAATTCAAAAGCAAAAGGATGTAAAGAGATATACCACACAAACACTGATTTTTAAAATACCTATCCATTTATTTAATTGTGGTAAAATATACATAACATTTTCCATTTAAAACATTTAATGTGTACAGTTTTGTAACATTACATACAATCACACTGTTGTACACCCATCACCACCATCTACCTCCAGAACTTTTTCATTATCTCAGACTGAAACTTGTACTTCTTAAACATTAATTTCCATTCCTCCCTTTCCTCTGCCCTTGACAACCATCATTCTTTCTGATTTACGAATTTACTACTCCAGGCACTTTATATAAGAGGTTGTTCAGTCACCAAGTCACGACCACCTCTTTGCAACCCCATGGACTGTAGCCCGCCAGACTCCTCTGTCTATGGGATCTCCCAGGCAAGAATACTGGAGTGGGTTGCCATTTCCTTTTCCAGGGGATCTTCCTGACCCAGGAGTGAACCAGAATCTTCTGCATTGTTAGGAGGATCATTTATCCTTTAGTGACTGACTTGTTTCACTTAGCATTATTGCTTCAACTTTCATCCATGTTGTCAAAACTTTCCTTCATTCTTAAAGCTGAATGATGTTCTGTTGTGTGCAGGTATCACCTTCAGTTTACCCATTCATCTGTCAGCGGACACTTGGGTTGCTTCTACCTTTTGGTTATTGTGAATGATGATGCCAGAAACACTGGTGTACAAATACCTGAGTCTGTTTACACTTCTTTAGGGTATATACTCAGAATTGGAATTGCTAGATCACATGGAATTCTATCTTTAATTTTTTGAGGAATTGCCATACTTTTTTCCACAGCAGCTGTACACTTTATACATTTCCACCAGCAATACAAGAAAGGGATCCGTCTGAGCCACTGGGCTTCCCTGGTGGCTCAGATGGTAAAGTCTGCCTGCAATGCAGGAGACCAGGTTCAATCCCTGGGTCAGGAAGATGCCCTGAAGAAGGAAATGGCAACCCACTCAAATATTCTTGCCTGGAAAATTCCATGGACAGAGGAGCCTGGCAGACTATATAGTCCACGGAGTTGCAAAGAGTTGGACACGACTGAGCCACTAACACTTGCCAATACTTCAGATGGTTTTCTTTTTTCTTTAACAATTGTTATTCTAATGAGTGAGAAGTGGTATCTCTTTGTCATTTGATTCACATTTCCCTAATGACTAGTGATATTGAGTATCTTCATGTACTTATTGGCCACTGGTATATCATCCTTGGAGAAATGTCTATTCAAGACCTTTGTCAAATTTAACCTGGTTGTTTTATCATTGTTGAGCTGTAGAAGTTCTTCAAATATTCTGATATCAGTCCACTAGCACTAATTGTTTTTAAGTTGGATTGGCTATATTAATACAACACAAAGTAGATTTCAGAACAAAGAATATTACCAGGGGTTAAAAGGGTTATTTCATGATAAAGGAGGTCAATTCATCAAAAGAACCTAACACTCCTAAATGTTTATATGGAACAGTGAATTATAACAATTCAAATCATACAAAGTACATCCTCCGTTTACAAGAAAATTAACTTAGAAATCAATGTTCACTGGACGGAAGAAGAATAAAGTAATAGCATAATGCTGACTTTCCTCTTTTACTACTTGTAATTCTGCCCAGGAAGGAGCAGATAAATTAGCAAGATGTACATGTCTTCAATGCCAGGCACACCTGACCTGGGTCCTTTGTTTCATTTCCCTCTTCTCCCCACCCTAAACTCCAAGGACTGCACTTGTAAGCCACAGCTAAATCACAACAATCAAAGCTGTTTGGTGTTTGCTCAAGACTTTCGCATAAACTAGTGAAAAGGAAGAGAAATGCAGTGGAGCAAACACCTGCTAAATAAACCTCCTTTATAGTCCCCAAACCTCAGAGACACTGTTGCCGTTACAGAAGTCTCTCTGTCATAGGGCAACTATGCAGAAATAAACTGGAGCCTTCTGAAAACTCCAAACTCTAAGGAGAAACTAAACAATTTCCGGACAGAGATCCACTCAAGATTAAAACAAGGTCTTTGCTGACCTGATTAGGTCAGTCTGGAAAAACCCTACCAGGACTGGACAACAGTGTCCAAGAGATGATTCATACAGCTGGTTACTCTGATGCCCTTTTCACAGCAGATTAGCAAATCACATGGCAATAAGCAAAAAAGACAATAAGAACCCTTAGAAAAAATTTCACTTCCAAGCTCAACAAATCTACAAACTTCTTTTTTGTAAGGCAGTGCTTCCAAACTTGCCTTACAGTAAGAATCACTGAGTTCAAGTGTTAAAAATACAAATTCCTATGTCCTTCTGGGCTTCTCTGGTGACTCAGTCGGTACAGAATCCGCCTGCAATACGGGAGACCTGGGTTTGATCCCTGGAGGAGGGCATGGCAATCCACTCCATTATTCTTGCCTGGAGAATCTCCATAGACAGGGGAGCCTAGTGGGATACAGTCCACGGGATTGCAAAAAGCTGGACATGACTGAGTGACTAAGCACAGAAACAGCACATGCCCTAGAGAACCTAAGCAAGAATATCTGGAGGTGGGGCTCCATATGTTTGACAAGCATTATAGATGCTTCTTAACAGCCAGCAAATACATTAGCTTGGAAATAAGGCTCATGGGTTAAAACTGCCAATGTGGCCACTTACTGGCTGCAGCACTCTACCTAACATCTCTAGGTCTCCCTCACTTCATCGACAAAATGGGCTCACCACCTACCTTGAACTGTTTCCAGAATCCTTATATGTTCACAAAGCCCCTAGAACACTGCCAAAAGCACATGGCAGCAAGGTAAGAAATCAGAGCTACTGCTACCTTGAAATAAAACAAAAAAGCCATAAAAGCTGTCCAAATGAAATCTACGAAGAAAATTTTCAATCTAATGGAAACTACAAAGGCATCAAGCCAGATTTCTGGCATAATCTAGGGGGAAAAGCTTTTCTAGGCACTATGACTGCCAAGAATGCTAACTTTCTCACTCCAGGGTCCAGAACTTCACTACAAGTCCTCACTCCCATCCAGAACCAGAGCTCAGGCCTGCGCAGGGTCAGAGCTTTGGACAACAATCATAGAAAGTCTTTCCTTCCCAAGTCCCTCTGTCACCACCACCTCCAGCTCTAGGACCAACAGTCACAGACCTGAAAGTCAAGTGGAAGCACCTTGGGTGCACCAGTAGGAGATGGGACTCCTGGGTAAGAGGCAGGCAGCCAATGAAGAGGGTGGGAAAGGCCTCAGTCACCAACAGTATTACTAGGACACTGCCGAAGTCTGTGAAGTTTCCAGAGCTAAGGCTGGACATTCTCAGGGTGAGTGACCCAGATATTGGGAGCTGAAAAAGCACTGACTTGCTGAAACCCTGAGATGCAGAGTCAAACACACACCCACTCACCCACCCTCTTGGAACCCAGGAGGAACCAGGCACACCTTGGAGATACACAAGCACCAATGACCTTTGTACCCAGCCGGCCCCAAACCAGGGATTGGTCAGTGATGCTGGGACAAGAATACAGGATAAGAACAGATCCAAGCTGCAAAGGTCGATCCTCATTGCCCTGGAGAAAGGGCACAACTCAAAGGGTTACAGACCACAGCGTCCCTTGGACTCCACTCTGCAGCTAGACTGCCGCTGGCAAGTCAGACCGCACTCTTATACCTCTTTCCCCACCTGTACGATGGGCAACCTGGTTCTAATGTCACCAGAAGTGTGACCAGCAAGACGCTCAAGTACGGGACGTAGGGTGAAAAGGGAACGGTGACGGGTGAAGCGGGGCTGGACACCGGACCTGCGCGGGGAGCTCGGGCACTGCCTCCCTCCCGCGGTCCCACTGCACCGGGCTGGAGCGCCGGTCCCGGCGGGAGTCACGCGTCCCTCGCGCCCAATCACCAGCCTCTGCCAGGTGAGGCGGGCACGCCGGGGGACGCACCGGGAGCGACAGCCAGCGCCGCCCCCATTCCCATCCTCGCCCCTCCCCAGGTCCGACTCACGTACCCAAAGCCGCCTCCGCAGCCGCCACAGCCGTCGGGGGGTTAAATCGCAGCCCAAGCCCACATTTCCGGAATCGACGAGGCCCGCCCCCCCCGCCGGAAGTGACCCCTTCAACGTCCGGGCGCTGGGAGCCGAGTCCCACGTCACTCTTCCCGCAGCACGTTGGGCGCGCCGCAGGCCTCTGTGTCACCACGATAGCGTACCCCCCCACCCCCAGCACCCCCGGGAACGCTCGCCGCCACCCCGGGGGCCACACCCACAGGAGGGCCCACAGGACCCCTCCCGTGAGAGGGGAGCCTGGCCCCGCCCCCACAGGCCATTGTCCCGCCCCCAGGAGGGACACCGCCCATTGGGCGGAACCAAGGAGGCCCTGGGCGGGAGTGCCTGTGCAGGCATCCGCAGATTCTGCGACAGGAGAGAGATGGTCTCCTTTTTTTTTTTTCCAAACAGCGCCTGACCTTGAGGGTGAGGCACAAAGTGGCCCAAAGGAGACCTGAAGGGAAACGAATGGAATTTCAGCACCAAGGGTACTCCCTCGACGGTCTGAGCTCAGACTTGGGAATCCCCACGCCAGGACTGAAGTGATCAGTGTCCTAAGTGTCCCCAAGCAAACAGCAGTGGCTGTCAAACTGGAACTGACTGGCGGGCTCCTCAAAACAACTGAGTAGCTTCCTGAAAAGTAACCTGTTTCCCAAGGCCCTCATTCGTTCATTTCAGTTGCTCAGTCGTGCCCCACTCTTTGCAGCCCCATGGACTGCAGCACACCAGGCCTCCCTGTCCATCACCAAATCCCAGAGCTCACTCAAACTCATGTCCGTTGAGTCGGTGATGCCATTCAACTACCTCATCTTCTGTCGTCCCCTCCTCCTCCTGCGTTCAGACTTGCCTAGCATCAGGGGCTTTTCTAAGGAGTCAGTTCTCATCAGGTGGCCAAAGTATTGGAGCTTCAGCTTCAGCATCAGTCCTTACAATGAATATTCAGGGTTGATTTCCTTTAGGATTGACTGATTTGATCTCCTTGTCGTCCAGGGGACCCTCAAGAGTCTTCTCCAACACCACAGTCCAAAAGTATCAATTCTTTGGTGCTCAGCTTTCTTTATTGTCCAATTCTCACATCCGTACATGACTCCTGGAAAAAATCATAGCTTTGACTAGATGGACCTTTGTCAGCAGTGTCTCTGCTTTTTAATATGCTGTGTAGGTTTGTCATAGTTTTTCTTCTAAGGAGAAAGCACCTTTTAATTTCATGGCTGCAGTCACCAACTGCAGTGACTCTGGAGCCCAAGAAAATAAAGTCTCTGTTTCCATTGTTTCCCTATCTATTTGCCATGAAGTGATGGCAAATAGACCGGATGCCATGATCTTGGTTTTTTGAATGTTGAGTTTTAAGCCAGCTTTTTCACTCTCCTCTTTCACTTTCATCAAAAGGCTCTTTAGTTCCTTTTCACTTTCTGCCATAAGGATGGTGTCATCTGCATATCTGAGGTTATTGATGCTCTCTTGGCAATCTTGATTCCAGCTTGTGCTTCATCCAGTCCAGCATTTCACGTGATGTGCTCTGCATATAAGTTAAGTAAGCAGGCTGACAATATACAGCCTTGACGTACTCCTTTCTCAATTTGGAACCAGTCGGTTGTTTCTTGTCCGTTTCTAACTATTGCTTATTGACCTGCGTACAGGTTTCTCAGGAGACAGGTAAGGTGGTCTGGCATTCCCATCTCTTTAAGAATTATCCACAGTTTGTTGTGATCTACACTGTCAAAGGCTTTAGCAGAATGAAGCAGAAGTAGATGTTTTTGTGGAATTCTCTTGCTTTTTCTGTGATCCAACAGATGTTGCCAATTTGCTCTCTGGTTCCTCTGCCAAGGTCCTAGGTTACATTTAGTCCATTCTGTGTGGGTAGTGCTTAAAAAATAACAGGCAACCTCAGACAATCCATCCTAACTCACCCAGAAATCACTAGGCTGGTGCCCCGGGAAACAAGGCCCTGCTTCTAGTGCTGTCTTCTCTAGGCAGCTTGTACTCGACAAGCAGACCTGGAGGTGAAGCTGGTTCCCTGTTTGCTTCTTAGCAGCGTCCAAAATTGCAGCTTTGTAAAAATGGGGCCCCAGGATGAAAGCTTCTTAGACCAAGGAAATCTTCTGACCACATTGAAAATCTTATTCGTTGTTGAATTAAGACCTGGCACTGGTGACAGTGCCAGGAACAGCAATACTTTTGGCCTCATTCTCCTCATTTGACTCTGTTTTCATGTTACACCTTTCCTTTCAATAGGTACTCTCAAATTTCTTTTTCAAATTCTTGAGAGAGTGGATCTGATTGGCTAAAATAATCACTGTTGACTATTGAGCTGAGTTTACTCTTTCTATGAAGAGTCCCTCATAGGCTGCCAGGGATGGGATCAGTGAGGAAGGCCATCTCAGCTACTGCCCCTTCTGGGACACAGGTAGCACTTTTGAGGGATGTCATCCCTGGTTCTGAAAACATTTCACCATACTGTCAGCGTGGCTCCTATTGACAGCAGCTGCCAGAAAGCTGGGTTGAAACTGTTTCTGGAGATGGGAAGAGTCAAGACAGTGAATCTTAACCTTTTGTTATAAACATTTTTTGCGGTATAGTTTTTCATTTGGTATTGGTTTTAGAAAATACTACCGATGGCCTGAGTTTATATTCTGCAATCCTTTCACTTACTGGTACAATGGTAGAACATGAATATGGACACAGTAGCCTGAGCTAGAGTAGTCATCTTGAACCATGAGGTAACCGTGAGGCTAGAGGCCATGCCTGACCACACAACAAAAGAGAGAGAGACCTGACACCACGGAGCTCCATGCCCCATGACGCTGCTGGATGCCCGCCTCTGGATTTTTATACAAAAGGAAGTAAACCACCTTTGTAAGCCACTGTTGTTTTGGGTTTTCCCATCATGGACATTCTTTAGAATGTCATTCATATACTCCACTTTTGGAAAGGCCCTTTGGTACCTTCAAGACTGGGTAAGTGCCCCCCTCGTATGCTCTTCCATCTCCACATTTTTTTTTTCCCTTTTTTTTTTAAGTATTTGCTGCATTTTTCTGTAATTGAACATTCACTCTCTCTAGATGGAAACTTCTCTAAGGGTAGGAAGACACTATTCTATACATCTTTTCACACAGATCCTAGAAACTCCTGAAAGACTGACAGCACTATCCTGTGAATGTGACAGGCACAGTGATTCCACTGAGGGTGTTGAGAGGAAATGGCAAGCTGCTCTCTGAATCAACTGGGTCACTGCCAAGTCATCTTAGGGTGGGGTGGGGAGAGTAATGCTGGCTCTGCTGAATACGTAAAGATAGAGAATTAGGGCAAAGGAGGGAGGGGGCAAACTTGGCACAAAATTCAGGTCATCTGAGACAGATGGCACTAGAAAAGCCTGCTCTTCCTAGCTTGTTTCCTCTTATTTTCCACTTCTGGCTCTTTTCAGCCTCCCCACCCCCCATGACCCTGGTCCCCTATCGCTTGCACCCATGGCCCCATACACCAGTCCTCGAATACTTCTAATTTTCCTATTCAGACTGACCCTGATACAGGCAAAAAGTGAGAAAGAGAAAGCGAAGACAGCTCATCATTATCTTCTCTTGTTCATTCACTCCACATACATACACTGAGTACCTGTACGTTAGACCTGTGGATGCAAAAGTGAACACACCATCCCTAGTTTCAAGGAAGTCACCTTCTTGGTTGGGATTTTAGAGGAAACAAGAGATCTCCCTATTCTAGCCATCTCAGTCCTTCAGATGACCTTGATCAGGAACAGAAAACGTTAAAGTAGTCATCCTGTTTCTACCTGCTTCTAGAAAGTATTTTGTTTAGCTCCTCAATACTGAATCTTGTTATGCTGGTGGACCCTGATACTGGGAAAGATTGAAGGCGGGAGGAGAAGGGGATGACAGAGGATGAGATGGTTGGATGGCATCTCAACAGACATGAGTTTGAGCAAGCTCTGGGAGATGGTGAGGGACAGGGAAGCCTGGTGTGCTGCAGTCCATGGGGTTGAAAAGAATTGGGCACGAGTGAGTGACTGAACAATAACAAATGCTGGTGGACAAGATGGAGATATGATGTGAACAGAAGTTAGGAAGGTGAGACAGGCAGGTCAGAATGTGAGGTAACAAAGATAAGATACTTAAGAAGCTGAGATATCAAGAAAGACTTGGAACCTGAGTTGGGAAAGCAGTTTTCAAAAGAAGTTTGACCATGTGGTAGGTTTAATCCCCAGTTCAGTGCTCAGGAGATCTCCAGTGAAGACTTTGTCTTTTCTTTTTGTCCCGTGAGATCTCAGGTCAGATCCACATCGCTGTTTCTCATTCTTGCTCCTCCCTAGTGACTCCCACACCGTGCCTTGCATTTTGGCCTGATGCATCTTTTTGGATGGATCTTTTGTGTCTCTTGAGGCAAGGGGTGGTAACTACCTACGAAATTGCCATTCTCAGGTTATCTTTAAAAACAGAATGCCTTCTGCTATATAGCCATGTGCCTGGTAGCTACAAGATTGCATTTCCCATCCTCCTTTGCTCTTAGTCGTGACTGGTGACTTTGTGATATAAGCAGACCTGTAAGAAGGATTTCTTGGAAGACTGCCTTCAAAGAGCTGATTCAGTTGGGAGATGAGTCTCTTTCCTTTCCCACCTTCTTCTTAACTGTTGTCTGGACTTCAGATATGATGGCTGGAACTCCTGCAGTTGTATTGGCCCATCATGTGACCTTGGAGATGGAAACTGGGCAAGCTCTGGATGGCCCATATCCAGATTTATTTTTGTGGGAGAAAAAAATCAAATTTTATCTTCTTAAAGATATTGATGGTTTAGGTTTTTTGTAATGTGCATCCAAACTTAAACCTGATGCTACTATGTGCTTAATATTGTAAGGCTTTATTATTATTTATTAGTTGGATTTGATCAATAAGTTCAGCTCAGTTGGTCAGTCTTGTCCGATTCTTTGCAACCCCATGGACTGCAGCACACCAGGCTTCCCTGTCTATCACCAACTCCCAGAACTTGCTCAACCTCATGTCCATCGAGTTGGTGATGACATCCAACCATCTCATTCTCTGTCATCCCCTTCTCCTCCTGCCTTCGGTCTTTCCCAGCGTTGGGGCTTTTTCCAATGAATCTGTTCTTCTCATCAGGTGGCCAAAGTATTGGAGCTTCAGCTTCAGCATCAGTCCTTCCAATGAATATTCAGGACTGGTTTCCTTTAGGATTGACTAATTTGATCTCCTTGCAGTCCAAGGGACTCTCAAGAGTCTTCTCCAACACCACAGTTCAAAAGCATCAATTCTTTGGCACTCAGCTTTCTTTATAGTCCAACTCTCACATCCATACACAACTACTAGAAAAACCATAGCTTTGACTAGACCTTTGTTGGCAAAGTTATTTCTCTGCTTTTTAATATGCTGTGTAGGTTTGTCATAGCTTTTCTTCTAAGGAGCAAGCATCTTTTAATTTCATGGCTGCAGTCACCATCTGCAGTGATTTTGGACCCCAAAGAAATAAAGTCTCTCACTGTTTCCATTGTTTCCCCATTTTTGCCATGAAGTGATGGGACTGGATGCCATGATCTTAGTTTTTTGAATGTTGAGTTTTAAGCCAACTTTTTCACTTTCTTCTTGCACTTTCATCAGGAGGCTCTTTAGTTCTTCTTCGCTTTCTGCCATAAGGGTAGTGTCATCTGCATATCTGAGGTTATTGATATTACTCCCGACAATCTTGATTCCAGCTTGTGCTTCATCCAGTCTGGCGTTTCTCATGATGTACTCTGCATATAAGTTAAATAAGCAGGCTGACAATGTACAGCCTTGATGTATTCCTTTCTTAATTTGGCCAATAAATTTATATTTATTTTTTTTTCTTTATGTTTTTGTTAAATTTATTTATAAACTGCATATATACCTAATCTTGTATAAATGCAGAATTGCGATTACAAGCATGCTTTCTAATAGATTTTGGACTTCTTTCTTTTTATTTGTGGCTTGGTTTCCCCACTTATTAACAGCCTAGTATATGCCCTCCCATATAAATCCCTCTCATCTAAATCCGAACCTACAGGTCAAAACAGGCTGAGCGCAGGGTGGGGAGAACCAAAGAAGAACAAAGCACAGGAACGTGAATGAAGGGTGGTGGCCGTTGTTGCTCATCATGAATGTTCTGCATTGGGGCTTCAGGGGGGTTGCCTAAAGAAGGGGATCATCTTAGGTCATTTTCCCCACAGTAGCCCATGATGCCAGGTTTCCTGTACAAGTGATTTATTTCAGAGTTCTTCCCGAGCAATCAGTGAGGGCACAGGGGAAGCAGGACAGGAAAATGGGTGAACCCGAGTCTTGTGTGATATCATGGAAGTCTTGGAGAGGGGAGCTGTAGCCTACTCCCACAGGCAGCTCTGGAACATAAGTTGTGCCTCAAACATGCCCCATTCCAAGGCTCAGGAGCTGGGCTTTCACAGTCCCACCAGTTCCTATCTCTCAGCCTTCAACTAATGACCACCCACTGTCTACGGGCTCTTGTATGAGATCCTCCAAAGTCAAAGGTGCCCACTAGAAGCCAAGAACACCAAAGCCAGGGAAAAGGCAACTTCAGATAATGAGTTGTTCTGCACTTGCTCTGCCAGCTCCAGCATCACATCAGGAATCCCATGAGGGAAAAGAGCCCCTTCTAGTCCTTAGAAGAAACCTCATCTTTTTAAAATTTAATTTTTATTTTATATTGGGGTATATGTGAGTTACAATATTATGTTAGTTTCAGGTATACAGCAAAGAAACTCGGTTATTTATATATATTCATTCTTTTTAAGATTCTTTTCCCATATAAGTTATTACAGAATATTGAGTAGACTTTCCTGTGCTATAGAGTAGCTCTTTTTTGATTTCATACTTTATATGTATTAGTGCTTTATATATATATTACTTTATATACATTTATTATATATCAATGTATATAATAAATATAATATATATATGATATAAATATATAAATATTATATATATTACTATATATATATTAGTCCCAAACTCTCAATTTATCCCTCACCCCCTCCACCTTTCCTCTTTGGTTGCCATAAATTTGTTTTTGAAGACTATTTCTGTTTTGAAGAAATCATTCCTGATGAACCAGGATGAACTACCAGCTGGAGTGAGGGTGCACTTCACCCCAGTGGAAAGCGTTTCACCCTAGAATTTAAGTCCCCCCTAAAGTTCGCACACACACACACACACGCACACACACACACACACACATGTTTTTTAACAGCATGATGCATGAACTGGTGTAATTATTGATAAAATGCTCAGCCAAGACATTCGAGGCTCGGTGTCTAGTTTGGGTACCCTTCGGTGTCACACTGCAGCCCTGCATATTTCCATCCCCATTGACCTTGGCATTGGCTGTGATAAGGCTCCAGAAGCATAAACAAAACTCCCCAGCCACTCAGGCCAAATGGATGTAAGAAGGAAAAAACAGTTCTCTTCCAGGCAGCAGTCCCAAGGCAGCCCCTAGAGCAGCTGGAGGTCAGACAGCCTCTGCTCACCTTGCTCAGGCCTGGAGGCCCACAATGTAGCCATTCATTCCACAGCTGGACAGCTCTGCACAGCACTCACACAGCTCTCCAGAGGCTGACTCATGGCTCCAACCGCCTGAGTTCCAGTCCCTGGTTTGTCACTAAATTCCCTCGGTCTACAGTGACTTTTCCTGATGGCTTGGTGCATAGAGAATCTGACCGCAGTGCAGGAGACACCCTGAGTCAGAAGATCCCTGGGAGTAGGAAATGTTAACCCACTTCTGTATTCTTGCCTGAAAAATCCCATGGACAGAGGAGCCTGGCAGGCTACAGTACGTGGGCTGGCAAAGAGTCAGACACACCTGAGCGACTCAGTATGCATGCACACATGTTTGCTGAAGTGTTTTGAGGAAGAGATTACCGTTTCACAAAGTACAAACAACCACAATGCTACTTTGTTCCGATCTAGTATCCCGTCTGTGTCCAATCCTTTAAAAAAAAAAATGCCTTTTCACAGTTTGTTGATTCAAATCAGAATCTAGAGAATGTACATGTATGTTGCATTTGGTTGTTGTCTTTTAAGACTTTAAATAAGTAACAGTCTCCTCTCCTTTTATGTCATTTATTTGTTTAAAATATTTGAGGAGGTGAGGTTATTTGTCTTATAAAATGTCCAAGCATAGGGTTTAGAGCAGGGGCCCACAACCCCCGGCTGTAGACAAGTACCGGTCCTTCAGTCCTTGGTCTATTAGGAACCAGACTGTACAGCAGGAGGTGAGCAGCAGGCCAGTGAGTGAGGCTTCATCTGTATTTACAGCTGCTCCCCATCGCTCTCTCATCACCCGCAGATGGGACAGTCTTGTTCCAGGAAAACAAGCTCAGGGCTCCCACCGATTTTGCATTATGGTGAGTTGTATAATTATTTCATTATATATCACAGTGTAATAGTAATAGAAATAAAATGCACAATAAATGTAATGCCCTTGAATCATCCCCAAACCATCCCCACATCTCTTCCTCCTCCTGCTGCCACCCGTGTTCCCCCACCCCAGCCCCAACCAGTCCTTGGAAAAATTGTCTTCCAGGAAACCAGACCCTGTTGCCAAAAAGGGTAGGGACTGCTGGTTTAGAGGATTGCCTCTCTGTTTCTCTATCTGTGTATTTACCCCCAAACTGGTAGTTAGATCTAGTCATGAGTTGAAAATTTTTCATTGAAATATTTCATACATAGCTCCATAAACATATGGCACCATAAACATGTGGCACCACTTCAAGAGGCTCATAATTTCTAGTGATCCACGTTGATAGATGCTGAGATGCTGTGGGTCCTGATGTTGTCAAATTCATACATCCATTTATAAACTCCCCCTTTGACTTTTCATCCTATAGTTTTAGCCTCCATTGATGACCTTTGTCTAGATCTATTGTTTCATGAGGATGTTGCAAAACAATGATTTCCTGTTTCTATCACTCCTTCTGAATTTAATTCCTAGAATTCTTCAATTAAAAAGAGTATTCCTTCAACTATGTGTAGTTACATGAAATATGCTTCACAGCAACAAAAATTGCATAAATACTGATGATTATTTCCCTTTCTCAGTGGTCAAAATAATGAGTTGGTACCACTGTGATCTGTCACAGTGACCAATTAGATGTTGTCTATTACCATTTGGAACTACTGGATTTTTATATATTTGCTTTGTTTAAATCGATTTGGTGTGATGCTCAACTTGTCCCACCTTTGATCTTTTCATATGGATTTGTAAACTTTGTTTGGCCCCTTCGGGTCTTTGAAGGCCCTCAACTTTCTGGTCCTTCAAGATTCCCAGGCTTATCTTGTGCATTTCTTGGTCCAGCCCTGAAGTCAACCATTTCTTCATGTTCTAGTGAGAAATGGTAATTAGAGGCCACAAGCTATGCCTCAGCATAGTCACTGTTAGCACATTGCCATTGCTTCGAGGCTTTTTAGTGGCCAGCCCAAAGAAGTACAGATTTTCTGTAAAGAAAAAAAAAAAGAAAATAATTACTGGGTACAAACTTTTTTTTCCCAAGTTTAAAGACTGTAAGCTTCCATTTTCACTTTTTTGTTTTATACTTAAACATCTTTTCTCTATCCACTGAAAGTCTTGCTTCAGAACAACATTAACATTGATTACTTACTTGCTTTAACCTGTGACATAAACATGATACTTTCAAAATAACAGTAGAACTATCACCAGCCATAAGGTATTGGATAGAGTCTCACATTTCTTTGGATTTTTGGATTTGTTCTGGAGGGAGGGTGCTTTTCTTTGTTTCTCTTTGCCCTTAGAACATACTCTACTCTGAGCACAGAGTCAAAATTCTGCAATTAAAATCCACTTAAATAATGTTTTGTTCTGCGCAACTGTGTCACCAGCTTGATACAGTTAGATTCATTTGTCTTAGTGTGTTCTCAATTTTGACAGATATATTTATCTATTTTTGATACTGTATGGTTGTAAAGTCAAACTATAAAACAAGAAAAAGTCTCACTTCTGTCTCTGCCCCTCCTCCATAAATTAAGATTCTTATTGGTTTTGGTTTAGTCTTCCAGTCTTTCTTGTTGAAAATAGACATACATGTGTATGTAAAAGCAACAAACTATAGGTACTTTTCTGGCCCCTCTGTTTTAAAAACTAAACAGTGTACCCTGAAGATCTCACCCATCCCACGCCTCTCTCCATCCACATTATAACCAGGTGTTGGGATGCTCTGTGCCTTAATCCACACACCCCGGTGGATGGTCGCTTCAGGTATGTTTCTGATCTTTTGCTTTTACGAATAATGTTGCAGTTAGTAGCTTGTGCATCTGGATTTTTGTATTCTTGCCAGTGAATCTTTGTAATAGTTTCCTAGTAGCAGAATTGCTGAGGTAAATGGTATTTGTGTGTGTCATTTGCTAGGTGCTGTCAAATTCCTTCTGTAGCAATTGAGTCATGAAAACTGAATTTTAGCAATTTGTAAAAAATGAGGGTTAGGACAAATCACCCCAACTATCACTGCCCTGGTGACTAACATCCTCCTGTTGTTTATGAAAGGGACAGGCCTGGATAGATACCAGGCAGGAATCCCCAGGACCAGGGAGTCCTGGAAGGAGCCATAAAACTCCAGGTCTTTATTTTGGCTGGAATAACAGTTTAACAGGTAGCCCTGTTCATCTTGGGCTGAGCTGGAGTTCTGATTGGTCTTTTTTATTTTCTTTGATGGATAAGACACTTCAGAATTAGTTCATTGTATATTTGGTTTGGTAGACAAAGTGTTTCAAGGCATGACCCCACTATTGGGGAATTACATCAGCTGCTCAGCAAATAGACATTAATAAACTTGTTGGTTTATATGACCCTTGTAATTTTTTTTTTTTACAAATGGAAGGAAAATTAACATGGTTCATATGCATTGAGCCTCTTACTCAATCGATCAACATGAATTGAATCCCCTCTCTGTCCCGTCTCTACACCCACATCTTTGTTGTTGTTGTTGTTTCGTTGTAAGTCATGTCTGACTCTTTGAGACTCCATGGACTGTAGCTGCCAGGCTCCTCTCTCCATGGGAATTCCCAGGCAAGATTACTGGAGTGGGTTGCTATTTCTTCCTCCAGGGGATCTTCCTGACCCAGGGATTGAACCCATGTCTCCTGCATTGTCAGGTGGATCCTTCACCACTGAACCATCAGCGAAACAATTCCCACTCTAGGCGAGACATAAAAACCCACACATTCTGCAGGCTGAATCAAGCATACAGTTGTTGGAGGTTTAGCTTTCACTATGTTTTTTGAAAAAAGAAAATTAGTTGCTAACATTTAAAACCAGAGATTTTACGTAAATATCGAGATTCTGATTTCTCCTGAAAACTGGGCCAATCAGCCCAGTTTCCAGCATGGCAGCCTCTGGTTGGAGCTGAGAAGCTGCCCCCAGTGGTAGGGCATGTGCTGCCCAGTGTCCAGGATATCTACCCAGCCCTTCCATTCATTTCTCTTGCCTCCTGGGCCAGGAGTTTGTGAGAACTCCCTCCACTGCTAATTCCCTGAAGATAAGGACCACCTATATCTTACGTGACTTTTCAGTGTCCCACCCGGACTCCAGCACACAGGGTTCTCTTTATATGTTTGTTGGCTGATATAAAGTATCTTGTGGATGCATGCATCACATTTCTTCCAATACTGAAACTCTGTAACTGTAATACTGCTCTAGTCTAGACCTTTGACACAGACTGGCATCAAAGGTGCCTCTGATCTATGCCATCTGTCCCAATACCTGAAGTCACTCATATGTCACTGGGCTGCCCTTAAAGTCTTCACTTTGCCATTTGAACTCTTTTTCTTCTACAATCTCCTTCCCAGCTAGGAGAGCCATGCACATTTCATGAAGTTGCTTGGAAGGCCAGGCACATCTTGTGACCACATGAGGTCATGAATGTCTAGCATGGCCCCCAGCATTTACTTTTATCATGTTAATAGCAGTGTTGTTTCTCCAAGTTGGAATGAGTCTCCCCACCCTTAGATAGTCTGTGCACTTCAGTTTGGTTTTTTGGCCAAGCCCCAAGGAAGAGATTACAGTCAGATTCTCTGTATTCTGAGAATTTTCTAAATCCACTCCCCAAACACACTGATGGAGGTAAACATTTAATCAAGAGGTATGTATTTCTTATCAGATCTTACCAGATCTTACCAGATCAGTGGCCTCAAAGGGACAATTGGGGCAGATAAGAGCATATATAACTGGGAGCTCTTGTCACCACGGAAAGCTCAAAACCCTCTGTTCTGTGAGTACTTGAACCCAGCAGAAAAGCATGAAGTGGCTTGGGCTTCTTGGTCTGGTGGCGCTCTCAGAGTGCGTAGTCATGTAAGTACAGGGACTGTAAGTGGCATCTGTCTTTCTGGGATTTTTCTTGTTGTCCTTTCTTGTTCCATCTGTGAGGGTTAGAAGAGAAAGTAATCATTCCCTGGAAGCCTTAAACTTCAACTTTCACTTATTGATAAGTACCTTTCCATGGGCACCTTGGGGCCCAAAGTTTTGGAATAGGCTTGCAGGGTTGCACATCTCTAGGGGTGCCAATCACATCATGACCTGAATGAAAATGACACTTCTTGGAACAGTGCACAACTTGTGCAACTGTTGGTGTGGTCCTGTTGCATTTCTCCTGCATTTGCTTCTAGGTCTTCTCTCAGCTCTCTTTCCACTTCTGTGTGTATGGGTCTGTGTCTTCATCACTGTATCTCTCTCTTTTATCTCTCCATCTCTTTGGCTATCTCGGTGCATGCAAAAGTCTCCCAGTTTTTTTTTTTTTTTTTTTTTCAGTTTGGACTCTCTCTTGCTTCTCTAGCCTCTTAATTTCCCCAGTTTATTCCCTGTCTCCTGGCATCCTCTCTCACCCTCTCTTCTGCTTGAGCCCAGAAGAAAGATCAGTAGTACTATTTCTCTGTTCTTTTAGCTCTAACAAGCAGTGTGACCTCAGCCAAGTCTCCAACTCCCTGCACTTCAAATTCCTCCCCTGTTTAAAGAAGATGATAATCCCCTTCTACCTCCCTCCCAGAGCTTCGTTGAGAAAGTTACAGTGGGATGACCACAGCAATGGTAATGACTGTCATTGCTGAGACTTCCTATATATCAGGTGCATTATATCCATCATCTCCCTTAATACCCAAGACATTCTATATGAGGGATACTGATTATTACATTCCACCTTTTTACCGACAGGAAAATGGAGACTCCAAATGGTCCTATGGCTTATCCAAGATTACACAACAGAACCAGTATTCAGACCTAGCTCTTTGCCATGGTCTTTGCACAGCATTCTAATAATACAATGACCCTCATTAAAATGCTTAAAAAAATACACAGTGCCGTTACAATGCCAGCTATGGCAATCCTACTATAACACATATGGCTGATTGCTGCCCTTTCATTGTTTCCTTTTCCCCATGCTTGCGGAAAGAATCCCTCTTACAAAGATGAAGACCATGAAAGAAACCCTCGGGGAAAAAAGCTTGGTGAAAAACTTCCCGGAGGAAGAAGCTTACAGCTTGTCCAAGAATTCTGCTCATGACCCAAGTGCAACTTTTCATCCCCTGAGAAACTACAAGGATGTGAGTGTGTTGGGAGGATGGTGCTCCACAGCGCCCCCTGGTGCTCTGGCCTAGCACAGGGGTTCATTTGGAGATGCAAGGTGGGATGTTGGCGGCTGGGGCTCCTGCAGGAGGCAGAAACACGGGGGAACAGGGACCCCATGCCCAGAGGAGAAGGCAGTGTCATCCTCAGCTCTTGGTCTGTGGTGACTGGGCCCAGCAATGACCAGGGGCCAGATAAACATCCATTTCTGTGCCAAAGGTGTATCACTAGTTTGAGGGAGATTGTTCTTTCTGAACTAAGTGAGCCACTCAGTTACAGATGAAGGGTGAGCCATCTCTCATCAAAAGATAAAGACAGCTGCAAATCAAATATGAATCCCCAGGCAGAGCAAGTTCAGTCTCAGCAGATCCAAGAGTGATACTGGTAAAAAGTTACTGAGTCCATATAGTCTTTTACTAACTATAAAGGTCTAGTCTCTTCTTCAAGAATGCACAGGGCATCCTGAGAGATGGGCAGAGGGTAAATACATGTCTAAATAAAGGGCCACTTGAGTGCTGTTGATCAGACATGGTCTGAGATTAGAGTCAGTGGCCTAGGGCGACCTGGGAGAAGGAGGAGCTCATGCTGAACATAGAGGGGAGACTGGAGAACTTCTCAAATGGAAACACCAGTCCGGGTAGAGACTATGAGACTGGGTGCTTGAAATATTACATCAGGAGACCTGGGAAACCCAGCAGGAGGCAGTACTCGAGGAATCGCAGGTGGAAAGGAGGTGGACAGGCAGCAACGTCTGCCCTAACCACCCCTCCCCGGCCCCTGTAGTTCATCTATGTCGGCACCATCGCCATTGGAACGCCCCCTCAGGAGTTCACGGTCATGTTTGACACCGCCTCCTCTGACCTGTGGGTGCCCTCCACCTACTGCCACAGTCCGAGCTGCTGTGAGTACCCCCTCCCCACCTCCCGCATCTTGTGCTTGCCCTCCCACCCTGCTGTCCATCTTTGGCACCTGAAGGGCAATCATCTGTTGTGTCTGCAGTGACACACAATGTCTTCAACCCTCACAAGTCCACCACCTTCAAGCTCTTGGACAACCCCGTTGACCTCATTTATGTCTCTGGGAGGATAAAAGGAGTCCTTGGCCAAGACATCATTCAGGTAATGCGGAAACCAGAAGCTTCTGGTCCTGGGAGCAACTGCTGCTTACAAAAGAGACGCAGGACCAGCTGGGAGGGTCTGTGCTTCCCAAAGTCCCCTAATGGCTGTACATCTGCCTGGAAGGACTCTGTCCTTGGGGAGAAAACACCCCTGCTGACACACAAACTCCCCATGGCTAATCCAGAGAGTGGCTTGGGGTGTGGATTTGTAGCTTCTTTGCCTGTGAGGAGCCCAAGGTTCATTTTGGTGAGCTGAGAGAGATGGGGGAAAAGCACCCACTTTTATATTCTCAGACTGTGCTAGGCATTTTTGTGGCAATAACTGTTTTAAAGTGAAAGTGTTAGTGAAGGTCCCATACTCTGGTCACCTACTGTGAAGAGCCAACTTATTGGAAAATCCTTGATGCTGGGAAAGATTGAGGGCAAGAGGAGAAGGGGGTGACAGAGGATGAGATGGTTGGATGGCATCTCTGACTCAATGGACATGAGTTTGAGCAAACTCTGTGCAAAGGTGAAGGACATGGAAGCCTTGTGTGCTGCAGTTCTTTGGGTTGCAAAGAGTCAGACATGACTTAGCCACTGAACGACAAGAAACTTGTTTAATCCTGCAACAACTCTACACAGCGAACACTATGATTAACTCATGATATAGATGAGGGAGCTGAGGTGCAGAGAACAAAGGCCTTGCCAAGGTCACACATGTGCTAAGCAGGTGAGCTGGGCTGGCTAGTCAGGACTCTGGCAGGTGTGGGGTATTTGGGGAGAGGATAAAACTGCTTGGGACCCAGGGGGCAGCCCAAGGCTTCAGGTATCCCGGCAGGGAAAGCAGGAGGCCACAGATGTGGGAGGGACCTGATAAATGGGTTCTCACTTTTGAGGGTCTTTGAGAGTCTAATAAAACTATGACGTGCCTTCCCCAAAATGTCTGAGTATTCCACACTCCCTGACACCCCAAGACACGTGTGCACATATATCCCCAAAAGTTAGTTTCCCAGGCAGAATTTTCATGAGGACCCTGCCAGCTACATTATATAAAGGGCTTCTGTCTTCTGTGCAGATGCAGAATCCACAGTGCACTGCAATGAATTCGGTCCGTTTCTGTCCTCAGATCATAGTAATGTTGAAGAGACTACCCTGCTTTCTACTCATTTTGTCCACAAGGGGGAACCATTCAGTCCTGTCCTGAGTCTTGGTTGCCCCTCCTGTACAGAAGGCATGAGGCCAATCTGATTCACTCAGATGGTGTTTGCAGGAGAAGCAGGTGTTGTTAAAACCCACAGCCCCACACAAATGCAACCCGAATTCCTCTCCCAGCTTGGTCTAACTGTTTGAAGCCAAGGCAGGGCACAGCCAGGCCTCAGGTCCTTTATGTGGGAACACTCTCCTCTCCCGGGCTTCCCTTGTGACTCAGCTGGTAAAGAATCCTCCTGCAGTGTAGGAGACCTGGGTTCGATACCTGGGTTGGGAAGATCCTCTAGAAAAGGGAAAGGCTACCCACTCTAGTATTCTGGCCTGGAGAATTCCATGGACCGTATAGTCCATGGGGGTCACAAAGAGTCAGACATGACTGAGCATCAAAGTTACTTTCCTCTCATACAGATTGGGAACCGTCTCCACTTCAAGCAGACCTTTGCCCTGAGCCAGAAGCAATCCAAACATTTTTTTCAAAACGCACCTTTTGATGGCATCCTGGGCCTGGGCTTCCCCAGCCTCGCCATCCAAGGCATTGCACCAGGAGCCCAGGACCAGGTACACAGTTGGCTGGAGCAGTTGAAACTGAAAATGCATGACCCCTTGTTCAACAAGTGTCAGGAATTTGAAGAGAGGGTAACAGAGCTTGGGGACTGCTGAGTGTGGGGCCTCATGGTCGGCACAGGTCATAGGCCAGTGATGCCAACCCTGGGTGACCCTGAACCCATGCCCTTAGTGCCCTTGGGCCTGGAAGTTTTGCAAAATGAAAGGTGAGGCAAGGGGTACCCAGACTCCTCTAGTACAGAGTCCTAGCCCAGACTCCTTTAGCATGGAGGGGATCTCTGAACACTCAGGCTGTGGGAGGGGACCAGGCCGTCTTCAGAAGGTTGGGTGGTCAGAGCCAGGCCAGGCTTCAAACTTCTGTGGCACTGATTAGATGGTGACAGGCCTGGGTCAGGTACTCAACCCCACTACTCCTAAATGTCCACATCTGTAAAATTGGGACCGTAGTGGTGTCTCTGCTGGGTGGAGAAGCACAGCCCTCAGACAGTGCTGG